>JANKKI010000003.1:8565000-10965000 GCA_025175665.1 Cinchona pubescens | reverse complement strand
CCATGTACTAAGACGAGAGAAACACCTTAAGGTGGTTAGGTCATGTGTTAAGCCGGCCAATAGAGGGTCTGTCATGTGAGTGGATTTTAGAGAGCTTACCATATTGGTTCTCATATGGTGTGCTTTAGGAATTCTGGGTTGGCTTGCTTTTTCCGTTTGGCTAGAAAGAGTCAAAATTGTTTCAGGGATGGAATGCAAACTTTGACGGATGGTTAGTCTTTGGTTATTTTGAGCATGCACTATATGGTTTATGTTACTGAAATACTCCTTTGGACATAGCTTTACATGATTTATCCTGCACTAGGTGGTCTGATATTGGAAAATTGTATGAAAGAATGTTGTGTTTGTTGAATGGGAAAAGTATACGAGTCTAACTAATAATTACTCCATGCAATTACTCTGAAAGGATGAATTCCATATTTCAATACAAGAGAAGTAGATTTTTCAGTTATATAATTCTTATGCATTTTCTTGGTCTTTGATATGATATCTGACGTACATAATTGTTTTTTCAAGGGGATTTGTAGAAGATTTATTCTGTTATATAGTGCTACATGAAAGTATCTACCAAACTTCCTTAGAAAATCGAAATTAGATGCATATCTTTTGAGGCTTTGAATTTCATTGACCTCAGTTCATGTAGCAGTGGATAGATGACCATTGCTGCATCTTCTTGTAAAGAAAGTGTTTAATAAAATTTGTTCCTTTCCTTGCCAAGATGAGCATATTCTTTTATTCTACCAAAATTTTTTTCTGTTGATTTCTTTATTATCAAAGCTCCAGTGCATTGGCGGAGGTAATTCATGATCTTTTTGTTCTCAGATTAGAGCTATAAACTAGAGAAGTATGAAGTCTGGATATGGTAAATTTTACTTTGCTTTCAGGAGCTATACCATGAATTACATGCATTGGACAGATTTGAACAAGATTACCGGCATAAGGCCCAGGAAGAAGATAACTCAAATTCTACTCAGAGGGGTAATTACATTTATATCTCTATATTGAGGCTTTTTCTTGGTTATTTCACATCTTTCCTTTCTTTTATGATTTTTCTCTATTTCTCTGGTTAAATTCAAAGTGACATATTTATTTTGATTTCATTTATCTTGCTTCTAGTGTCTCTGACATGGTTATAAGTGGATTATTGCGCATCAAATATCTCTGCTTTTAGAGATTAGGCCTGTTAAATTTTGGAATTGATCAATGCATTGGTTCATTTTAGTCAAACATTTTGGCCAAGTCAGGAACTAGTAACCAATGACAGTTTGCTGCTCTGCTTTCATTTCTCTGACGAATGCTGATTTAAATGGATTATCTCTTGCTAGAGTTTCTCCTCCCCGATATTCTACTATACAGTTAGTCCACAATCGAAGAGTACTATTAAGTAGAGGTACTAATGTGAATATAGTAGTTCAATGTGTACCACTTCTGCAGATTTCAACAATGACAATTTGACCTCTTTTTCTCTACTGTCAACAAACATTTAGTGGACTATTGTGATTATTTTCATGTGTAGGGTAAGATCCCAACCTGTGATCTTATTCATTCTTCTACTTTTGGAGAAATTTATTGTTCTGTTTTTATTTAATTTATGTTTTCAAATTCATTGCAATTAGGGAGAACAAAATTCTAAATTCATTGCAATTAGGGAGAACAAAATTCTACCTTGTGTGTTTCTGAATGGGAGTAAGTCAATTGAGTTTTGTTCCTTTGAAACTCTTGTGGAGGACCTTTTCTACTCAGTTTTTGAAGTGCAAGATGGCATTAGTTAATCTTGCAACTTAATTTGATCTCTTTTCGATTGGTTGGGTTCTTTTTGTTTAAGATTAATTTAGTCTCTATCATGAACACGTTTCAAGTGCCTGTTGAGCTCAATGGTAATTCATGTGCAGTTCTGTTTCTTATACTTGCTATACCTTTAATTTCTCAACTTTTTCAGCAACTTGTTGGATTTAGTCCTTTCACCCTTTAAATTTGATTCTTATGCTACTATCACCAGTTCTTCGAAACATCTTTTCATCGTGTTATTTATGACTTTGTAGGTGACAGCCTTACAATTTTAAGGGCAGAATTGAGGAATCAAAAGAAGCACGTCAGAAGTTTAAAGAAGAAGTCACTATGGTCTAAGATTTTGGAAGAGGTATCCATTCACTGCAGAACTAAAAATATTTCCATCTTACATTGTAGTTTAAACTACCAGCAAGCTATTTCTAATTGCCAATTGTTGGGTGACACAACTTGACTAAACAGCACGTGTAGAGGGTTTTTTGTTCGAGACGCATGTGGCCTTGATACGCAAGGTTTTGGAGATTCTTCTTAAGCATAGCTAATAAACACATTTTTGTTGATATTTCAGGTGATGGAGAAGCTTGTGGATATTGTTCATTTCCTGCATTTAGAAATCCGTGCTGCATTTGGCACTGCTGGTAATGCATTCAAAACATGAACATCTTACTTTCGGTCCTTCATATGGGCCTATTGCACTCAGCTCTTCTTTGCAACTACGAGCAGAAGAGTGATGTCTTCTTGTTTTATTTTTCCAAAAAAAATCTTGAGTAACTGATTCTTATTGATGTCAAGAACTTAAATGATGGTTCTATAACTTTTTTGTGCATATTGATTCCGAACTGTATTAGTTGTGTGTTATATCTGTGGTCAGCAGTCAACTAGTGGCTGATAGGAAAGAAAGTTCATTGAAGATACGGACTGCCATAACTTGGATACTTTTTTTGATGTATCACTATGAAAGTTTTTAAATTCATCTTCTTTTTAATGTTTTTCTCCCTCACACTCTGTTTCTTTCTCCCCCCATATGAACAAACACCTATATTCTCATTTGAAATTGATGTTACATGAAGCGCAAATGGTAGAACCCCAAATAGAGAGAGAGAGAGAGAGAGAGAGAGAAAGAAACCAGAAAGAGTACAAAGAATTCATCCCTTCAAAATATTTGTGATGTGTAGGTTCTACATGTAATTTATATTCTCTCTTATTGCTACTGCATGTACTTGTGGTATATGCAGATGGGGATAGACCAATAAAAAACAGCCATCAACGATTGGGATCTGCTGGGCTTGCTCTACATTATGCAAATATCATCACTCAAATTGATACACTTGTAAGTCACACTGCCTATTTTAAATTGCAAAATATTCGTGGAGTTCTTATAGTATTCCTATTTAATTCTTTGTTATGTAGCTTTCTTATCACTTTTGCTTTTCTTTGTTATCCTTTTATTCACTCTCTCTTCCGTAGTTACCTGTACTTTTGTCACTTTAAGGTCTTGACATTGTATTTATTTGTGTATGCACAACAAATTTGCTTTGAATTGATTAAACAAATGATTATGTCAACAAACTAGCTTAGTCAGGAGAAATGCATTTGATAAAATGGACATCTTGCTTCTTTTGAAATTAGTGGATGGCTCCAAATGATTAGCAATATATAAATGCATCATCACTGTAATAACCATTTTGATGAAGAACAGTCCTTAGGGTGCGTTTGATAAAACTGAAATATGAAATCTGAATTCTGAATAGTGAAAATTAAGAAGTGCTGAAGTCTTAATTTGCTGAATTCATAAAGTTGTATCTATTTGATAATTAGCTGAATTTGAATACTGAATTAAAATATTTTACCTCGTATATGTTATATATTTTTATGATAATATTTTATTTTTTATAGTAGATTATTTTAATTATTATATCTTTAATACAAATAAATAATTTATTAATATAGAGTATGTGTGTGTGAGAGAGGGGTGTGTGTGTGTGAGAGAGATATTATGTACAAGTGTGTATTTATATGTCAGAGAGAATGAATATAATAAGTGCAAGTCTAAGTTTTTGTATGTGAAAAGGAATATAGTCACAAGTGTGAAAGTGTGTGTTTATGTGTTAGAAAAAAAAATATAATGTATACAAATGTGTGATTTTGTGCGAGAGAGAAGGAATATAGTATGTGTAACTATGTGTTACGTGTGAGAGAGAAGGTAGTGTGCAAGTGTGTATTTATGTGTGAGAGATAATGAATATAGTGTGTGTGTTTATGTGTGAGAGAGAAGCAATATAGTGTGTTCTAGTATGTGTGCGAGAGAGAGAAGCAATATAGTGTGTTCTAGTATGTGTGTGAGAGAGAGAAGGAATATTTTTAAGCAAGTGTGCGTCTATGTGTGAGAGAGAAGGAATATAATGTGCAAATTGTAATTGTGTGTTTATGTGTGAGAGAAGGAATATAGTTTGTGTAAATGTGTGTTATGTGAGAGAGAAGGAATATAGTGTGTTCAAGTGTGTGTTTATGTGTGAAAGAGAAGGAATATAGTGTGTGCAAATGTGTATTTGTGTGTGAGAGAGAATAAATATAGCGTGTGCAAGTGCGCTGTTTATGTGTGAGAGAGTGAATATTTGTGTGCAAGTATGTGTAAAAGAGTGTTTGAATATGAAATAAAGAAAATTTGGGTGAGTTTTACTATATTAGTAAGAATTCAGCAAATTAAGTGATAGACTTTTCACTTAAAATTTTATATAGAAATTAAGTGGCACTTAATACATTCAGAAGTAAGAGAATTTCGTTATCAAACACTCGTAATACAAAAAGCACTTAATGAATTAAGTTTAAGCACTTAATGGCATTATCAAACACCCCCTTAGTCCGGCTAAATTTGGCTGACTTTTTTCTTCAAAGTGAGATAAGTAAATGCAGTACTTAACCTTTTAAGTTTCTCGAAAGTAAATGTGAGATGTAGAAGATATAAGTGTCTGGAGATTTAGCAGATTTGATTGACTTAAAAGTTGAATGGATTGATTTGTTAAGAAAAAGAATTTTTGGGAGTCAATTTCGGTCAACCCTATTTAAGTCAAGTTCTAGACTTCATTGTTACTCCGATAAGTGGAGCTCAAGCCAAAGAATTAAAACTTACCAAGATTGAACTTAAGTTCAAGTATAGTACTTTAGCCAAGTCAACCTCAAGCGTAACTGGTTCTCAAGCCCAACTCAGCTTGATTGCACTGCCAAGTGCCAACTGGTTGTGGTTAATTTTATGAAGAATCACAAGATACATGTTTTAATGTATTGGATTGTAAAATATTATTATTTTATCAAATTACATTTGTGTAATCCAATATCTATGCTCTACCGGTCAGATTTTTCTTATGTTTTACCTTCAATAGTCTGGAAAAAGCACCTTTATATCATTTGAGATGGCATGTTTTTGTTTGTCAATATTGAGACAACATATTTGATCGGGGTTAGGTGACTCTTATACTATGAATTACTTTTTGGTCTGTTTAATTTTTTAGAACCAGATCAGATCAAATGTTATAAGGTGTGCCATCTGTTGGCAAAACCCACTTTTCCTTACATGGTTTGCGCTTTATTATACGGTTTCCTTCACAATAAATTCTTGTCATCAGATCGAGGCTCTTCATCACCATAAGGGTGATGATAGATTTTGAAGAAATTAGTTATGGAATGTCTTGAAAGAAGTAAAGAAATTAAAGGAATAGTTTGATATGAGAACCTATAAAATGGAAATATCTAAATAGAAACTTAGAAGTTACCATGATGCTGCGAACTTATCAATGAAGTAAGATTGTGATGTGTGTTCTATTTGATTGAATTAAGGGGCAAGTATTGTATTTACTAAGCTGTATTGTATCTTGCAATTTTATTGATGTAGCTGAGTTTATTCATTTAAAATCAGGTTACTCGGTCAAGTTCAGTGCCTCCAAATACAAGGGATACTTTATACCAAGGACTGCCCCCAAGTATAAAGTTAGCTTTACGTTCTAAATTACAATCCTTTCAGCTAAGGGAAGAGGTACTTTTCTTACAGATCTTTGACTACCAAATTTTGAAAGTACCCTCTCTTGCTCATGATTGGATCCACTATCAATCTTTGTGGTAGAATTCGGTAAAACACATGCCGTTCTTGTTTTATGCATCTAAAGCGGTTTTCATTGTGTCTTGCAGTTAACTGTCCAACAAATCAAAACTCAAATGGAGAAAACCTTGCACTGGCTTGTACCAATGGCCACCAACACCACCAAGTAAACTCCTGTATATTCCAAAGAGACTTTTCGTTCTATGTTAACGTCTATCCTCTTTTATAGTTTGCTCTGTTTCTTGTCCTTGAAGGGCATTTTCAGCATTCAAGCAGTTTAATTGTTTATAGATTCCTTTTCTTGTTCCTGTGATATTCCTTCAAGCTTTCTCTTTACATTTGCTACTAATATGTTCCTTTTTTTCCAAATGAAATTTGGTTTACATTAGGGCTCACCATGGTTTTGGTTGGGTTGGAGAGTGGGCAAATACAGGGTGAGTTGGTTTCTGTTGATAATTCTTGTAAAACATACTGTGTCTTACAACATACTTGATTACTCTTAGGTCTAATGAGATGAACAGGAAAACTAGTGGCCAGACTGATTTACTTCGAATCGAGACTCTCCATGATGCAGACAATGAGAAGACTGAAGCTTATATTCTTGATTTGGTGGTGTGGCTTCATCATCTTGTAAGCCAATCAACGGCTGGAATTAGATCTCATGTTAAATCCCCAATTCGCTCTCCAAATCAAAAGACAATTCAGCTGACATCTTACAAACCAAATTGTCAATCCCGAACATTGACCATTGAAGACCAGGAGATGCTTCGTGATGTTAGCAAGAGGAAACTGACTCCTGGTATAAGTAAGAGTCAAGAATTTGACACCACAAAAACAAGGTTAAGTAGGCATCATAGGCTAAGTAAGAGTAGCAGCCATTCTCCTACAAGTGAAACTAAGAAGGATCCCTTTCCCATCAGGAGGCCATTTTCTGTTCCTGTAATCGACTTTGATATTGACAGGGTCAAAGCATTGGATGTCATTGACAGAGTAGACACATTCCATACTGGTGTACAATTGTAGCATTGTTGCTGGATAGAATGGAGAGATTATCATTTGAAGTTTGAGCGGTCATCTTCAACATATTCAGGCTTGGGTTTGTTAACAGCAGGACCCTTGAAACACAATGGACCAACATCTAAAACCTTTCCACCTTGTGTGATTCTAAAATCGTGGTCTAGAATATGAGGTCGAGTGTATGAGAATTTGTTGACGGAGATGGATGAACAGTCCCATGGCAGGCAGTCAGTGTCTCCATATCTAGTGTTAGAGACGAGCTAAATGTTGCAGGGGTTGGGAGGGATTTTTTATTTATTTTTTCAATCGGTCCGGATCAGTAGTCTTTATCAGTTTCATGTGTACAGAATGTTTTATCTCGATAAATGAAAGTCATGGTTTATTGCTTTTTCCCCTCGTGGGTTTATTTCCTATTCATTGATATGAAACATTAGCATTTGGCATCTCCAGTATAAGTTAAATGTGTGATAAATTTCGAATGTTTTGGTTACTATTCATTGCATTGGATAAAGCAGGTAACGTTTAAGAACCTGGCAAAAGGAGGGAAAAACTAGAAAGATAAGAAAGTGAAAGAAGGAAAAAAAAAAATGAACGTCGTACAAAACCATGCACCCCTAAAGTTGCATTTTTCCACATTATTTTCATTTGCCAATCATGAATCTTAATTGGATGATTCCAAGAACATATCTTCATCATAGGGTTTGGGTGCGTCATGGTGCATTTCCATTGTCATTCACCAACTTTCTTGTGATTTTATTGATTTGAGCTTAAATATTTTTGTGCAGGGATGCCTATTGATATTTGAACCTATCCCTTCCAAATGAATCCGCAAAGATCATCAAAGCACCACCTAAATTTGTATTTGCTTTTAAGGGTGAGCAAGTATTTGGTTAATCAAATTTGAAATCAATTTTGAATTAAATTCAGTTAATTTTGAAAAATTTTGATTTCGGACAAAAATTGATTAACCGAATTCAAGAATTAGGTTAATGAATTCAAAAATGAAATTAAGCATTCAATTAACCAGTTATCGCATTCAATAGTTGAAATATGAGCAAGTATTTGATTAATCAAATTTGAAACCAATTTCGAATTAAATTCGGGTAATAAATTCAATTAATTTTGAAAAATTTTGATTTCGGACAAAAATTAATTAACTGAATTCAAGAATTGGGTTAATGAATTCAAAAATGAAATTTAATTAACCAGTTATCGCATTCAATAGTTTTAATATATATATATAAAATTGGTTAGATTCACATTTGGAATTTGGAATACTGCACAAGAAAAATATGCAACAATGAAAAGGAAATTCTCAGTATCGTTCATTGTGTTAACACACCTAGTTATAGCCGTGCACAACTAAAAGGATTACAAATGAGAAACCTTGAATATTAAAAATCAGAGATAATGAATAGATTATTCATGCCTTAACACACCTAGTTATAAAATAATAAAACACCTAAATCCTACTACTAATTAGGTGACATCCCACAAGTATACGGTTGTCAACTGCGAGTAGTAAAGGGAAGTAGGGATCATTCCCACAACGATTGGTCGAAAGCAATTACCAAGATTTATGGGTGCTTGTGTAGTTAAGCAAAATCAAATGATGGATGATAGAACTATTCTAATAAAAATCATAATCTTAATTCTAACCTAAATTAACCAAATTAAGACTAAAATTAAAAGCAAGCAAATCACCCAACTAAAAGGAATACAAATGAGAAACCTTGAATATTAAAAATAATCATTTCTAAACTATTAATTGGAAAGAGTTAAATTAGAAATCTAAATATTTTTGGATTTTTGATAGAAATAAAGAAAGCCCATTAAGAATTAACTAGAAATTAATGCAAGAAATTGAAAATTCTAACTAGAAATGCAAGAAATTAACAAAAATCCTAATTTACTGAAGAACCCTAAATTGCAAGTAAATAAATTCTTACTAAATTAGACAAGAAAGCGAATAAAAATTATATCTACCCGAAACTTGCGATTAACCCACTACGATTATCTAGCATTTGTTTGAATCAAAATTCGAACTTGACAAGAAATTAAAAGAAGATCTAAGAGAAAATTAAAGAGAAATTTCTATTTAAGAAGTAAACTTGGAGTTCAAGCTATCCTAAACTATCTAAAAACTAACTAAAACTATCTACTACTTTTCTTACTAATTTTTAAGTAGCTTAAATAGTCTAATATTACACTAGGCAAAAAAAATCAGGAATTACTGGTTGAAAGTTTACAAAATTGCCCTTACAACTTAACTCTCAACGAGTTGAGATCGCGGTCTGGAATATTTGAGACCGCGATCTCGACTCTAATACAGTAGAACAATTTCCCGAGTCGAGATCGCGGTCTGGAACAATCGAGACCACAATCTCGACTCTCCTCCCAACACTCTTCATTTCATCCATTTTTGCAATCTGGTCCCTTGAGCTTTGTTTCTTCCAACTTCTAACCTTTAATTTTTAACCTGCATAATATTAATACCATTAAGCACTTAATTAAACTAAAAATTTAACAAAACCTACTTATCATAATTAACGAAAATACAAATTCATATGAAAGAAATTAACTAAAATTCTCAATTACTTATCCAATTTCAGAATTTAAACTATCAAAATGGTATAATTTAGAGGGAAATAACTCTAGTTTACTAGAGTTATCACATCCCCAAACTTAGTGTTTTGCTAGTCCCGAGAAAAATAAAGATTAACATTAAACGAAACCTACTAACATTCAAACATAAAAACACCTCCAAAGTTGACGTGACACTTGATGAATCATGGATGTACTTAGAACAATTAAGCGATCTCTCAAGAAATGTTTAACACTACGTAATATGTGAAGTATATGACTAAATCAATCCAAAATTGAAAATTTGTTTTACATAGAAGCACACATTCATACTGCACAAGATTTCACATCACCAAGCATTACCATTCTCAAAAAGAGTTACCAAACATTTTAGTTCTTTTCATTTGAAACATCATTACTTCTCAAATCACAAATATTATGAAGTTAATCAACTTGCTCTCGACTAGGCATCATGAAAATAGAAGTTCAATTAGGAATCAAGTTAAATGCAATTGTCACACATTTCGTGAATAAACCTCTAACAAGGAATAAGTAATATGAGATTAATGATTAGTATTACAAACATTTACTCCTTAACTTATTGGTATATTAAAACGCAATTCCTAATGGCTTAATTCGAAGAAACAACATGGGTACATGTCAGAATCCCGTACTGGCCTTATTACTACTCTAATGGCTTATTTCGGAGAAACAACATGGGTACATGTTGGAATCCCGTACTCGCCTTATTCCTAAAATTATTATTATTTTTTTCCAGTCCTAAACCAAGGAAAAGGAGTGAAATGTACCTAAAATTTATTTCAAATATCAATTATTCACAAGTTAGAAGAGCATTCCCTATGCAAACATACGAAATGTCCCAAAATTCCTTCTACTTCATTTAACTCATTTCTTTCCAAAAGATAGTTTATCAACTAGATAATATAAGTGATTTGATCACGAAACAACATTTAAAATAAATTTTCCTAAAATTTCAGCATTTCTTTTTGAAAAATTGTAATGCTAAATTTATGAATTCTTCATGTTGCAAATGAATTACTCACTCACACAAAAATTCTTGAAATGAATCAATTAAACATCAAAATTTGTCATCATTGAGTACCTAATTGATCAATTTTCCATCCATTAATCATCAAGTGGCGATAGAATGTATAAAATGACCATTTCCAACACAAAAAGATAAACACCCCCAAATTTGTCTCTTTTATTCTAATTGATGAATAAATCATCCTTCCACTCACCCAAAATTAAACATCAAGACATAGCCACACATAACAAAAACTACTTAAACTATGTCCTACTTTTAAGCCTAGAATTAAAATTGATTAAAAATGTCAAGGGCAACCGTGCCATGCATCTCACCATTCAAACTTCAAAAAAATTCAGCATTCAATTCCATTTATCAACTAGTGAAAAGATGGCATCAGCTTAGGGCCCTTAGACGCCACTCTACTTTTATTAAGCAATAACTAAACTTCACTTAGTGTCAACATGAGAATCCAAAAGAAATTCCACCCATAAAGCATCAAAATGTATCAACTTGGCATCAGCTTAAGGCCATTAGCCAACTAAAGAAAAACTAAAATACTTTAATTCCAAAGACTGAAAGTAAAACAAAAGTAATCCAAAGTAATAAAAAGCTATGGTGTTCAATAAAAATAGAGAAAATTATCATCATCCATCAAATCGATCCAGTGATCAGGGTTTGGTCTTCATCCATGCTCAAACAAATGGTGGCTTCATCTCTTCATTCCATATCTTCTTGGCCCTCCTCAGCGTCACTAGGTTGGGCCTCTTCATGATCATCATCCATGTCCCCTCCAATCGCACCCGCGTGGCTAGATCCCTCATGATGTGTGGTAGCCACCGGTGGTGTGTAGTACTGTCCATGAGGTGGACCAAAGTGCCATGCCGGAGGTGATGGTGGCTGGACCCAAGTGCCTAATGAAGGTGAAGTAATCTTTAAAGCTTCTCCAATGACGGTCAAGTTGTTGTGCATCACTATTTGACTGTACGACCAGTACCCTTGTAGATCATTCATTTCTTCTTCATTTACCGGAGCATTAAATACCAAACCTGGGGGTATCGAAATCATTGAAGTTCTCTGAGGTAGTGGTGGCTGTGGCTGGGTAGGGTGCTCCTCTTGGTGGTGCTTTTCATATTCTCTCACCATCCTATAGACATATTTTCGATTGATCCTTCCTCTAGGATGTGTCCAATTGACCAATCGGGCAACTCGCTATGGTGCAAAGATGGTGAATTAGACTAGGGGCACAAAATATGGGTCGTCCCGATCTACCACTCTCTAAAAACCCCTGTCTAATAAGGTGACCAACATTCACCAGGACCCCAGTCATGATGGCATATACTAAGAGTACTTTGTCCCTTTGGATAAAGCTCACAGCATTGGACCCCCAAATTTGGCTATTGATAAAATAAACCATAACTTAGCCACTACAAGCTATGAAAGTCCTTGACGAGCAAATTTTAATTCAATGGCAGACAAAGCACTCTTAATCCACTCTACCCTTCTATCACAAATGGCATCTTTGATTGCATTCATATCCTTATTTTTATTGTTCAAAAATGCCAAATATTGACTAGAAGGTACGGGGGTATGTTGAAATACGCATTAATCACATCAGCACTAAAATCTACCAAAACTCCCCGTATGCGCATCTTGCCATCTTCTAACTCACATGGATTACAATGAAACTCTTTTACTAATTGGGTAGCCCCGGGGTCAACCTGAGTGTTAAAACCCTCCCAATGCCTTGACCTAATTTGTTCTTCTATCGCTCTCCTAACATCTTCATATAATCCCCAATGCATGGATAGGTCAAAATTCCTTTCTCTAATCACCTCATGCTTCTCGTTATTCTTGAATAATTGCTGAGCCCTATCACTCGAGAATTCAGGTTCAATTTGCTCACCACCCTCAAATGGTTGTTTCGAGTCCCCTTCTCCTATGTCTCGTACCCTCTCCGAATTTCCTTTTTCTAGAACTAGTCCCTCTCCCTCTCATTCTAACTCTTCTCTCAACACTTCCATATACCCCTCTTGTCATTTTCTTTATGCAAATGGAATTCAATCACCAATTTCAAAAATCCAACCTTTAATCAAGAATCAACACCACAAAATCACAATCACAAATTCCTGAAAAATTTCCGAATATTTCAATTCAACTCAATTCACAAATCAAACCAATAATTCCAACAATTGGACAATGTAAAATCACAATTCTTCTAAAGCAAATTAGCACCGATTACTTGTCCACAATTCAATAATTAAATACCACAAATTTTCCTCAATTTAATCCACAAAACTCCACAATTGCCTTCAAAAATTTCCAATTACAACTAATATTCCAAGGAAGGATATTACCCGTTCTTTTTCGGATTGAAATTTTTCCAAGAATTGCTTGTGTTTCAATGCCCCTTGAAGCCAAATTTCTTCCAAAAATCCTCAAAAAGATGCTTTCTTTGATGTTCCTAGAGAAAAATAAGATGATATTAGTGGTGGGTGTGGAGTATTAAATGATTTTTGGTGAAGATGAGGGAAGAATTTGAGGAGTTGGGGTTAGGGCTTTCGGATGAGAGAAGAAGAACAGGGAAAATTTGTGAGAAGAAAAGAAAAGATCGAAGCTTTTAAAAAATTTCTGGCAATCGAGATCGCGGTCTCAGTTTTGAGATCGCAATCTCGAACATTTGAGATTGCGGTCTCAGTTTTGAGACTGCAATCTCAACTCGGTGCAAAAATAGCCTTTGCGGAAGTTTGGAGTTGAGACCACGATCTCAAATTTGAGATCGCGGTCTCAAATTTGAGATCGCAGTCTCAATCTCAATTTCTACAAAGTGAATTTTTACACTTAGCCAAAATTGCTTCACTCTTGACCACTTTTCTCCATTTGCAAGGGTAACCTACAAACAAAAAATTCACAAGTTAGGATGACAATTTTCACTCATTCTTTAGCACCATTGATATTCAACTCAAAAATTCAACTCTTTTTTTTTTTTTAACAAAAATTCTAACATAATTCAAACCAATTTACTCAAAATCAAGCCAATTAAAAACCACACCAAAAGAAAGCAATAACAACTAAATTAAAGACTTGGGTTGCCTCCCAAGAAGCACTATTTTATAGTCACTAGCTTGACCATGGCATGGACTTCATTCCAAGTAATTGAGGATGATTGATCCTGCTTTCCCTTTTGGTTTCCATGTAAAAAGTTTGATCCTCTTTTTCTTCATGATTAAAGCTTGATTTTCGGATTTTCCATGCACAAGTCCTTTCTTTCTAGCCTTAGCCATCGCCAGTGCCCCAATTAACATCTCCAATTGTTTCTCAAACCATTTTCTTTTCTTTTTGTGCCTTCTCAATTTCTTGACATCACCATTTTGCTTATTCTTTGCAAAACTCTCTTCATTCTTCATCAACACACATCCCTTATTGGGTGGTTTTTCTTTCAATTCATTTCTCGGATTTTCTTTCTTATAAGAGACAGGGAGTACTCCTTTATTTCCAACACTTGCTTGAGCGAATTGCCTTGGTTAACTTCATTTTGCTCTTCATTTGACCTAGCAAGGATAGAATTAAGAGATTGATTAGCACATTTCTCTTCAACAATGGGAATATTGTCATTATATTCAAACACATCAAATTCAATTGATTCATTTTCAACTCGTAAGATCAACTTCCCTTTGTTCACATCAATTAATGCATGAGCGGTCGACAAGAAAGGCCTCCCTAGAATCAATGGAATCTCACTCTCTTCACCTGTATCTAGCACAAAGAAATCAATGCGAAATACCAACTTTTCAACTTGTACAAGCACATCTTCCAACAAGCCATATGGTTTCCTCTCGGATAAATCCGCCAATTGGAGTGTGATATTAATTGGCTTAACATTGTTGATCCCTAACTTGTCATAGATGGCCTTTGGCATGATATTTATGCTTGCCCCCAAATCACAAAGTAATCGATGCCACATTTTTCCTCCAACATTCACCGGTAAGTACATCATAAAACAACCGGGATCTTTAAGTTTAGGGGGCAAATGCCTTTGAACAATGGCACTACATTGGGCATCAATGCATACTTTCTCATCATCATCCCACTTTCGCTTCCTTGCCAAAAGATCCTTCATGAAACGAGCATAGTTGGGTATCTTGGTGAGGACATCAATCAAAGGAATGTTGACATTAATCTTTTTCAACATATCCAAGAAATGGGTGAATTGCTTCTCTTTTTCCTCCTTGCTTAGATCAATGAGTCTTTGAGGGTATGGCACTTTTATTGATGGATCTATCTTCAAAAGTTCTTCCACATGCTTCTTCTTGGATACCTTGATCTCATTCTTTTGTTCCTTCTTGACTTCATTATCAACCACTTCCCTTTCATTCTCAACTACCTTGGACTTTTGTTCCTTGCTTCCTTCCTCCACCTTTTTCTTTTCCTTAGATTCAACTTAATTCTTTTCCACTCCTTAGGGTTATGGCATTGTATTGCTCATTGGGGTTTGTTAGAATAGTATCACTCGGAAATGGCCCAATAGGTTTGTCATTATTTAACCTTGCCCATTGCCCCAATTGAATCTCCAATTTTTTTGTCGAAGCCTTCAAATTCTCAGAACCTCTTTTATGCTATTCCACTTTCCTATCCAATTCTCTTCTCAAATACTCAGCCTCTCTTTTCCAACCTTCTTCACCCAAATGCTCTTTAGGAGCATATTGATCATGATACATGGGTTGGGAAGAATTTGCACAATGGAAAGGAGGTCTTTGTTGTTGGTTTTGAAACGAAGTCATAGCATTTACACTACTAGGTTTTCCTAGATTCTCCAACACTTTTGCCATGTTGTTCATCACACTCATGAACATGCTTTGTTGAGCCAAAAGGGTATCTTGCATGTTTAGATTCAACGCTCCACTGCTTGCATTGGCTTGATTAGCTTGGTGTTGAACCACTGGTGGAGTTATCGGTTCATGATGGTAATGGTTGTATGCCATGCTATTCAACAACTCTTGATAACTTCTTCCGGAGTCTAATATGAGATAGAGCAATCGGCAGAGGCATCTACGATGGATTTCATCTCTTGAATTAAACCATTATAAAAGGTTTGGACTTGAAGCCACAACGGAATGGCGTGATGCGGGCATTTTCTTAGCAACTCTTTGAATCTTTCCCAAGCTTCCCTAAGGCTTTCACCAACATCTTGTTTGAACGATGTAATCTCATTCCTTAATTTAGCGGTTCTTGCGGGAGGAAAGTACTTTGCCAAGAACTCTTGAGCAAGTTGGTTCCAAGTGGTGAATGTTCCTTGGACGTGGGATTGCAACCATGACTTTGCCCTATCACGAAGAGAAAAAGGAAACACCCTCATTCGCATACTATTCGGGTGTACTCCATTAAACTTAAATGTGTCCAAGACTTCTTCAAAATTCATGAGGTGTGTGTAGGGGTCCTCATTTGGTCCACCTTCGAACATGGCATGGGCTTGAAGCATTTGGATTAGGGTGGGCTTGATTTCAAAGTTACCATTGTTGGATTGCACGGGCATCCGTGCAATGCTTGAGTTCGCTCCATCAAAATTAGGTAAAGCATACTCCCTCAATGGCCTTCCATTCCCATTCATGCCATTTCCATTCCTATAGCCACCCATTCCATTATTTCCACCTACATCTTCTTCTTCGTTTAAATATTTTCTATTAAAGTCAATCTTTGATTTAAATTCTTTATTTATTCTTTAAGTTGATTTATTTTTCTTTTTAATATTGCTATAGTCACAGGTTTATTAAAAAAAATTTGATTAACATTTGCCATAATATACTTTAAAGTAAATTTTTGTTGTAAACTATTTAATCCATCCTTTATGGAGAGAGGTAAAGAAAAAGAAAAAGTTTTATCCTGTTTGTGGGTATTATTAATTTTTTCATTTTCTAAAATTTTTTATACTGAATTAAGTTATGTTTCCTTTGTTGATCATCTTTTAATTCATTTATAAGTTCAAAGAAAGATTTTGACTCTCAGGTAAAGTAAAAATTTGGAAAATTATTTGCTTCTAAAATAAAAGGAAAATAATCATTTTATTGTTATTCATATTACAAATTTCATCTTCTAAAAAAGTATTATATTTTTCTAATTCTTATACAGATCTAGAATTGTCTATATCAATAACAGAAATAATTAAATCTTCTTTTTCTTTATCATCTATTGATAATTTAATAATTTTTTTTTTATAAATTTGTTATATTTTTTATCTAAGAATTATTTAGCATAATGACATTTTTGCCACATTTTCTACAAGTTGTATTTTCTTTTATCTATTTTTTTTTACTTCTTTATCAATTCTTTTATTCTCTTTTTTTTCCCTTAAAAAGGCATTATTTTTCTTTTTATAAAAATAATTTTCTTTATTTTCTTTATATTGTTTTTTTGTTTTCCTTTTAGCATTTTCTAAAGAAATATTAGATTCATGAACAACAAATTGTGCACAAAAATCTGCTAACTCTATTCTTTGCTTATATTTTTTAATTTATGCTTTTAATTTAATATCATTGTAAAGTTTTAATCCTTCATTAGTACATAGACAGAGATAATATCACCATAAGTAATAGCATCATAAGGAATATTTTGACCATCATGATAAGATTTAAGAGTAGATATAATTCGCTGAGCGAAGAGATTTGGAAGACTTGCAATAAATTTTTCTTTCAAAAAACTAGAATTACAATTAGAGCTTTGCATAACTCTAGCTAACATAGGTCTTGGATACACGCCAATTTCAGTAGAATATTCACCTTTGATAGGAAATTTTGATCTTTCAAATTCCTCTCATACCTACAGAAATATGATAAATATCCAATCTTCTTTTGAAAATATGCAAACAATTGAAAGTTTATATCTAACATGAATATGTGATCCCCCTTCAGCATGTAAAATAATACTTCCTCCGTCTCAATATATTTGTCACATTAGACATTTGCTCAAATTTTTAGGTAACTATAAATTTTTATTAAATATCCACAAATACCATTACTAAATTAAATTGAGTTAACATTATTAAATAAATACAAATATTTGAAATTGAAGAGCTTTAATTGTTAGAGAGAGGAGAGAGGAGAAAGGAGAAAGGAGAGAGGAGAGAGGAGATAGAAAAGAGAGATGATGAATTGATTATTGGGTCCATTGTTTATTGAAATTGGAAATATTTTGAACGTTTCAAAGGAAATTTGAAATTTCAACAAAGCAAATCATCTATTTTAGGTAATGTGACATTTTTATTAGAACATTTCAAAATGAGAAGTGACAATATAAATGTGATGGAGGGAGTAGAAGTTTTTTTTAAAGAATTTAGAAGGAACTAATCCTTTGCTCATAGTAAAATATCTGCTCTAGAGTCAATCACAACAATAGAAGAAAATATATATGTTCTGTTTGTGACTAAGGTTACTTGTATAAAATATTTTTGAGCCATATAAATAGAAGAAACTTGTAAAAAATTGTTATCATCTAAAGCTAAATTTTTCTTTTGTTTAGAAGATTCAGGTTCTTCATTAGATTATCCTCAGGTTTATTAAGAAAAATCTTTTCTAAAGAATAAATATTTTTTTATTAAAGTCAGTCTTTGATTTAAATTCTTTATTTCTTCTTTAAGTTTATTTATTTTTCTTTTTAATATTGGTATAGGTACAGGTATATTAAAAAAATTTAGATTAACATTTTCCATAACATCCTTTAAAATAAATTTTTGTTGTAAATTATTTAATCTATCCTTTATGAAGATGGGTAAAGAAGAAGAAGAAGTTTTATCTTGTCTTTGGATATTATTAATTTTTTCATTTCTAAATTTTTTTTATATTGAATTAAATATTTTTTCCTTTATTGATCATCTTTTAATTCATTTATAAGTTCAAAGACAAGATTTTGACTATTAGTTAAAGTAAAAATTTAAAATTATTTGCTTCTAAAATTGAAAGAAAACAGTCATTTTATTGTTTTTCATATTACAAACTTCATATTCTGAAGAAGTATTATATTCTTCTAATTCTTCAGACTATAATTTTTTGTATCAATAATTGAAATTATTCAATTAAATACTTTTTCTTTATCCTTTATTGACTTTAATAATTTTCTTTTCAATAAATTCATTATATTGTAGATCTATATTGATTAGCATAATGACCTTTTTGCCATATTTTCTACAAGTTATATTTTCTTTTATCCATCTTTTACTTCTTTATCAATTCTTTTATTCTCTCTCTCTTTTATTTTTCTTCTTAAAAATGGTTTATTTTTCTTTTTATAAAAATAATTTTCTTTATTCTTTTTATGAATTTTATTTTTTGTTTTCCTTTTAGCCTTTTCTAAAGAAATATTAGATTCATGAACTACAAATTGTGCACAAAAATCTCTCAATTCTGCTTTTCGCTTATATTTTTTAATTTATGCTTTTAATTTAATATCAATGTAAAGTTTTAGTCCTTCATCAATACAGACAAAGATAATATCAGCATAAGTAATAGCATCATAAGGAATATTTTGACCATCATGGTAAGATTTAAGTGTAGATATAATTCGCTGAGCGAAGAGATTTGAAAGATTTGAAATAAACTTTTCTTTTCAAAAATTAGAATTTCAATCAGATCTTTACATAACTCTATCAAGAAATGTATACTTATGCCACTTAAAATGAAATAAAGTGGAACATTTTAAATTCATAAGAAGTTCTTTTTGGAACATTTGAAATAATTTTTGTATCACCAAGAAAATGTTTAATGATATTAGTAATAAGAGAAAAAGCTGACTCTGAAATAGTAGTTGGGGTAGAAGAAGTTCCTTCTTGTTTAATAGTATTTTTAGTAGAGTTTAAAATATTGTGTTTTTGTTCTTTAGTGAGATAATTCTCCCACCAAACATTTAAGGTTCCAGTAAAACCATAAATAACATTATTAACAGCATCTTATTCAGAAAATCCTTTATTTTTTTAGAATTTGAATATACATCATGATTGTTTTTTAGATGTGTTCATAATTTTATAAGGTGCTTGATTACTTATATTCTATTCATAAATGGCATCAACACTGAGAGAATCAAAATGAAGTGAAACACTTCCTAATTCCAAATCTATAGGAGTAGGTATTTCATAATATCGATTAGTATGGGAATACTGAGGACTAAAGTGCTTAGGATTTTCTTTTTTTATATTTATTCTTACGAATAGGAAAAAGATTCTATACTTTATTTGCAAAAGCTTTATTAAACATTGATATAAGTTCATTTATTTGATCATCATTTTCATCAAAATCTGAGAAGAAGTTATCTATATCTTTCTCATTTATATTAGATAATTCCTTTATAGTATTTATGTTAATTTTCCTAATTTTTGATTTATCAAAAGAAGACACTCATCAGCAATAGTAGAAAATATATTAGGTGGTAAATTTGTTTCTGTTGGTTTTATTAAAAATGGTTGAGGTTTTGAAATAATAGGAATATGAAAATTTTCTTCAATTATAACAGTCTTTTGTCATAATCGAACGATCCTTGTAAATTATTTAATTTAGTACAAACATTATTTAATTATTTTGAAACAACAGAAAGATTTAGATGTGTAAAACAATGTAATTTTCTTGTTGAACTAATTTTTGTAAATCAACTTTGTTTTCATCTAAATAAGGTGTGGCAATTCCAATATCATTAAGTCTTATTTCTTTATGCGGTGGATGAATAGATCTAATATTTTTATGCTGTCCATTTTGATCTTTTTCATTTAAAACAGAAGTTTCATAAGTATCTTGTAAGACAAAAATATTTATTTTCTCATTAATCAAATGCTCTATATTCAACATTAAATCATTTAAAAAATTTAATATAACACGTGGTAGTTTTTAATATAATACTTCTCTTGTATTTCTTTTTGTTGATTTTTATTAAAATTAGAGAAGGACCAATTTTGAAAATTAGTATATTTTTCTTGTTCAAAATCTTTTATAGCTCTTTTTGGAATTTCTTTAGGATCTTTCTTTAATAAAGTATTTTTGTATATAGTTCTAAAATCATATCTATAAGTAGAAGAAGAACAAGGTTGCCCAACTTGATAATTTATTTTAGATCAATACCACTATTTCAGTTTCAATATTGTTACTATTTGAATCCTTAGGTGAATATAATCCTTGTAAAATATTATTCTTTTGTTGTAATCCTTCAAATTGAAGTTGTGTATCTTTTCTAGAAAATAAAGAGTTTAACTTTGATTTAGGAATACGAGAAAAATCATTAACAAAAGAGGTTGAATTACAAGAAAAAGCTATAATGACAATTCTAGTGGTGTTTTCACTAATTTGAGGAGAAGAGGATAGTGGAATAGGTAAAGAAGGTGGAGTGATTTTTTCAAAAAATCTATTGATCTGGTACTAGGGTTTGATCCCAATTTAAAATATGAGGGAGTTTAAGGTTAGATCTGGTAAGATTAGTTTCAATCAAAGGACTTTTTCTACCAGAATTGATATGTTTAGCTTTAGGACTAAGAGTATTCATTAATTTATAACAAAATTTAGGTAAATTACAATGAGCCCTCTTGTGGTTTGCCTAATATTCACGTTACCCTCTTATAATTTTCAAACCTAGTCAATTTGACCCCTTATGGTTTAGGTTTATATATATATATATATATATATATATATATATATATATAAAGTGGATGGAAATTTAAAAAACTAATAGGATGTGCAAATGTCTAAAATTCCCGTAAGTCTAATACCTCTCTAGCACCCAAAAAATCTCTCCGTCAGAAGGAAGGGGTTACGTTTTATATTAAAATACATAACTAATTGTTCAGTTTGGATTAGATAATTTAATTCACAAACAAGCAGTAATTAAAAGCTTTAATAACCCTAACCAACATTTCACACACTCGCAAGGATATGAGGTAAGTTTATAGATTAGGTGAGTAAGTATTGTTCCCACGAGAATTACGGAACAATTAATAGGGTTCACAAACCTTTCTACTAGTTAGACAAATTAATTAAGAAGGGGTTTTTCTACGTACTAAGTCTACTAAATTGAAATTAACCTAATTCGTGCAAAAATTGTAATCTAAGAAAGAGATTATTTCTATCTATGATTGAATTAATGAATGAAATGGGACAATAATTAATAAACTAAAGATTGCAACTTCAAAACTCTAATTCAACGAAATTAAATTAAAACTACAAATTGCAACTAAGAACGACAATAATTAAAAGCATAAAACTGAAACCAACGGAATTAAATGAAATTAAACTGAATAAAAAATAAGCAAACTCAATAGTATAGCTGGAACAAATTTTGATGAATCTTGAAATCTTGACAAAAAGCTAAAATCCTAATTAATGAATGCTATCTAGTGATCTATCTACTCTAATGATCTAATGTCTAACTTCTCTCTACAATGGGTTATTTATAGGGAATATTAGGGTTAAATCCCCCACTAATGATAGATACATGAACGCCCATGAAAAGGAGTCCAATCGGAAGAAGGCAACTGTGAATAATATTAATTTATGCTGAAACTTGCTGCAACATGCACACATGCACACAAATGCTCATGCATGTGCATGTTTAACAGAAATGAAAATTCCCTTTCTGGAAGTTGCGCACATATGTGCATGGAATTTCTAGTGCATGTGTGCAAATTTCAGTGCACCTGTCTCAATTTTTACCTTGATTTTGACCTTGAGTCTAATGGAATTTGGTAAAACTCAGAACATGAAAATTGTAGTTCCCTCTTTTGGCTTTCCAATGCATCTTTAAGCAACTCAATCAGAGCTCGTACAAGAAGGTATGCTCAAAATTCCAAATAGTATCCAAATTCACTCTTCGCCGGTGTATGTTTTCCATCCTTATGATTTTTCTCTAATTTTTTTATCCTTTTTGTCCCCTTTTTCATTCCAAACCTACAAAAACTAAAAATAAAATAATTAAAATCATAATTGAATCAAATATTACTTGCAATACATGAAAACGCGGTAAATGATACATAAAATATAAGAGATTCTTATCAAATTACCCACACTTACCTTTTGATCGCCCTCGAATTAAAATAGAATTGAAACAATAAGCTCATAAAAAATGCATGTAACACATCTCAACAATTGTCCATATAAATAATCAAAAGAACCAATCTACCATCAGGAATAGTCTAAGAATGCAAAATGCTAATAAAATCCTAGACATGAAACCCAGTGTGTGTGTGAATATAGCCATTCAATAAAAACTCAGTTTTCAAGAAATTCGGATCAAATCATGCAAACTCTTAGAATTTTTCTGAACACCTCATAGCTCACTTTTCTTACACCTCTCCACTAATGTAGACAACCGAGTCAATTTAAATTAGGTAGGACTTTTTAGCTTGTAAGATTATTGGCTAATTCGAGAAGGGATAAGTATATCATAAAACAAAAGAAAGAGCTTTAAATTAATACTGGCCACACATCAAAATAAAATTGCTTCTCCAACACATTAAACCACATACCTTTACAGAGAAAGAACCCCACACTTAATCAACAAATACCAGTGAAGAATTTTAGATAACAAACAACAAAAAGTCCTCCTTCAATTTTAGCCCAACATGCCAACATTTTTTCGGACATTTCTTTCATATTTCTTTTCATCATTCATTTCTCTTTCATGTCCACCCCATTACGAGTACTTGTGATAGGCACTACCCACAATCACATCAATGCAGGTACCAGTTATAGGTACTACCTGCAATCACACTAATGCAGGTACCAGTGACAGATACTACTTCAAATTTTCAATAAATTATTTCCAAAGTTTTTTCAATACCCCTTTCTTACCCTATAAATGTACACCACTCACTCATGTAATTTTTCACTTTCATTCAACTACCTTTCACCTTTTTATGCCCTTAACAAATAATTGTGCACAATAATACTCTTAAGGCACATTTTAGATAGAAAAAAAAAAGAATTTATTAAGCTCATAAAGGTAGGTAAAATGAGTTTTAATAAAAGAAAGCGAATGGTGTTTCTTACTGGTGTGAAGAGAAATGCTGAGTTGTAATGCTGTCATAGGCACCAAATTAACAACTCTCAATAAAAATATAGTAGTGGTGAGTACAGGTCGTCCCACAGAGAACGGAATTTATTCTTGTGCTAAACGAAAAAAGGGGGTTTCGGCTTGAATGCTTTTAAACTAAAACTAAAACATGAAAATAATTGAAGAAAATTTGACACAAGAACAGTCTTGGTTTTGGTTATATCCACCATGGCAATTTCATTAATCGATCCTTGACACACAAGATAATTCAAATTTCATATCAAGCACTAATTGAAGAATTAACTCGAATTTCAATTCAAAGTTGATTCTTATTTCTTTCTAAAGTTGGTTAATTTTCAACACGCTATCCAATTAACCCTAACTATTAATTTAACCCAGACACGCGCCAAAGATTAATTTGATAGAAGCTTTAAAATCAACAAGAACAATTAGGCTAATTAAACATAAACACACGCGGTTATGCGAATTAGTTGATTAATTTCCTTAAATTCAATAACACTAATCGAGTAATTATCAAATTTAGTTGCTTCACAGATTGAATTAAGCACAAGCGGTTAAAACAATCTAGCTATACATTAATTCCAATAACTTAATATTTTGCAGCAATAACAAGTTAAGAATTTATGAACAATCTTGAATTTAATCGCAGAAAAATGATCAATACTTGAGATAAAATTGAATAATTCAAGCACAAGAAGTCTCACAACTTTGTAGAATTGACCGTATTGTTCAAATCTCTTTACCAAGAAAAGGGTTTAAGCATCAAAGTGCCATAAAAGAATAAAGAAGAATTTTTCTGCTGAAAACTCTAGATAAAACTACAAAAATAAAGTGTCAATCCCTTTTCTCTCACCCTAAATGGAGTATTTATAATGAGTACTTAGGGTTAAAATTAAGATCTATGGATAAGATCGTGAAACCGGCTGAAAGAGAGTCCAACCGGGCGAAGAAACATGCCAAAAATCCAACTCACGCAATCCCACTGCCTCGCGCGCACATGCGCTGGAAGATTACCACGCATGTGCGCGCGAACTTAATCTGGGAGTCTTGCTTCTGGACGCAGCGCACATGCGCTGCACATCTCCAGTGCATGTGCGCTGGCTTTTTGACTGTGCTCTGCCTTCGGCTTCAATTTTCATTCTACCTTGATGCTTTTGGAATTTGAAGTAGTGTAAAACACAAAAGTTGTAACTCTATCCCTCAGCTTTCCAATACATTCAAATCACCTTAATTAAAGCTCAGACTCAAAAGTTATGCTTGAAATACGAAACAGCATCCGAAATACCTTCATACTCATGCATGTTCCGTCCTTAGCGTTTTCTCTCATCTTTTTCATCCTTTTCAGCTCTTTTTCACTTTAACCCTACAAAAACTAAGAATAACCAAATTAAGCTCAATAAGAACTAAAATCTTACTTACAATACATAAAAATGTGGTAAATGACACATAAAATATAGCACAATTATGAACTTATCAAATTACCCCACACTTAGCCTTTGATCATCCTTGATCAAATATAAAATTAAAACATTTAAGCTTAACAAAATTTCACTCATCATATTCCTTCAAATATCTGCATAAATATTCAATAATCAATCCACCAATTAGAGTAGTCTAAGAACCCAAGAGCTCAAATGCTAATAAACATTATAACTGCAACCAAAACATGAAATTCGTGTGTATGTGTGTATAGCCATTCAAAAACTTAGATTTGAAAATATCTAGATTAAATCATGAAAACCTTGAAAATTTTTTCTAAACACCCCATAACTCACTCTTCTTACACCGCTCCACTAATCCAGACAACCGACTTTTTTTAAATTTGGTAGGAATTTTAGCTTGAACTATAGGTTAGGATATTTGTTAGCCAAGAAGGGAAAGGATATAGCAAATAAGAACAAGAGCTTTATAATAATGGTGGTCACAAATTAAAATAAAATTTTTCTTCACATGCGGAATATCAAACATCCACAACCCCACACTTGAGTAACAAATACCAATGAAAAATTTCTAACAACCAAACATGCCAACCTTCCTCGGACACATATACATCATGTACTGATTTTAATTTTATGTCTGCTCACAGTACGGGTACCAGTGGTAGACACTACCCGCAATTATCAACACGTATCTACCAGAGATGGGTACTACCTGCAAATGATAGGTACCGGTGATAGGCACTACTTGTAAATATCAAAAACATGCAGGTACCAGTGATGGGCACTATCTGCACATACCAACACTTCCATATTTATTTTTTTCTCAACAATTTTTTCCAATACCCTATTTCGCTACAAAAATGCACATCATTCACTTCTCACAAAATTCCACCCTTATATCCCCTTAACAAATAATGTGCACCATAAGCTCTTAAAGGGAAAACTTAGGATAAAACAATGAAAAGAACATTAAACTCAATAAGGGTAGGTAAATTGAGTTTATATGAAAGAAGGTGAATGGTATTTCTCTTCACAAGAATAAGACTCAAATAAGGTACTTAGAAATAAATTGTTAAAATGGTTCGCTAGAAAGGCTCAACAAACAAAAAATGCACTACCCTCATTCTTAAACTAAATCGGGTAATCTAACAATTAGCTTCGAAAATGTAATAAAGTGAATTTTTGGGATGCAACATAATTGAGTCTACATAAATTTCTCTAAATACCCACAAATCAAAAATTAAAGTATGGCTTGGTGCTCAAAAATCTTGAAAATCATGGATGGAAAATATTAAAACTGACTACTCATTCATGCATGGTTCAACTAATGATTTATTCTGCAAAAAAATGGGGAAATATGTTGAGCAAAATTTTTTGAAAATTTCAAAAAAAAAATAATGATCAATTAATCCACAAAATTTTGAAATTTTTTAACAAACTCTCAGATCCAAGGAAAAGTTAAAATATATTGCCGCAAAATTCGAGCAAAATACACCAAACAACTTAAAAATCCAAATAACTCTCCCACCCCACATTTAAAATAAGCATTGTCCTCAATGCAAAAATAAAAGCATAGTATGGGAAAAAGAAAAGCTTATCTGGATTTAATTCGCATTTGGAGCAGTATCCGCTATAAATATCCCCTTGCCGCGAAAGAAAGCTGGATTAACACTAAACAAAACAAAAAAAATAATTCCTTTGAGACAATTAGAAAAACAAGAATATTGTAGAAAAGCACATCTAGAGGTCCTACAATAATCAAGAAAAAACTTACTCACTTAAGAGAATACACGACAGAAAGAAACGAAAACACCATTACGAAAATAAAACCTAACTAAAAGGAAACTAACTAACTAAAATGAAAACTAACTAACTAAAATGAAAACTAACTAACAAAAAATGTCTAAAAAAATAACTACTCAAATTGTCTAGGAAATCAACTGCCATGAATATCAAATAAAAAAAACGGCCCAACACATTGGGCAAAAAAACTCAAGGAGCATGGGGCCCCAAATCTTGCGAAAAAGGAGGAAAAGGTGGAAATGTGGAAGGGTCCTCTCCCCGCTCTCTGGCCGTCTGATGAGCCTCCATAGTTTGTTGCCACGTAAATTGATATTGCATAAATGAATCAAAACGTTGGCCCATCCACTATTGCTCTGCCAAGATTTGATGTAGAAGCTCTTCCTGAGTCTGTTGTGGGGCAAGTACTGGCTCAACATCGAAATCTTTAGCCTCTTCTCCGTGTGAAGAAGAGGCTTGGGACAGGCCGAGTGCGTTTAACCGGATACCCTCCATTGCAATCAACTGGCCAGGCCTCAATTTTTCTTCCGAAGAATCAATTAACATACCACTTTCCAAACACAGTGCCATAATCAAATGGGAAACCATAACCCCGGTTGCTAACTTGTAGCGGAATAGCATATCTGTTGGCGTATAAGCTGGCCAACATCTTTGGCTTTCTCGGTAGTGATACAATATAAGAGTTTGGCCTTTTCATAGTGACATAGGCAAGGTGATTTACTGGAAGAAGGCGGCCACAAAGAAACTTAAACCAGACAAACCAAGCTAGCTTAAGTTTATTAGCGTTGAAATGTTGAGCCATGGTGCCATCCGTCATGTAAGTCCATTCCACGTCCCCATCGCAAAGAAAACTAGTGATCTATTGAAGCTCTACGTTGGCATTACGGGCGTCTGGCCATTCATCATTACGAAGACGAGTGACTTCAAAACTCTGTTGATTTCATTGGCAGAGACATCCACTTCTTTTCCCCGTACATATACTCTAGTGGAGCTATAATGATCAAAATTAGAATAAAATTCACACACCACCAGAATGACGGTATCTATGAGGGTTGAGTTGAAAAGCTCCCATCCACGATTGCGAATGGTTAACTTGATTTCTAGCACCCCTGCTAATGGAATTTGTACGTCCCTTTCCTTAATTACAGTCCATTTTGAGATATCATTTTCATATTTCTGTTTGGCTGCCGCAGTTAAAAACCGTAACCCGCCATCGACACTTGGTTGTAGAGCCCTGGATGATGAGGATTCTGTGGTACTCTTGCCTGTGGCTATTTTCCTTACCGTTCTTCCCATCCCTATAAAAGATAAACACGCACCATGACTCCTAAACAAATAATTACAACACCCCACACTTAAATAAAAGCCCATTCCTCAAATCATGAACCTTAGAATATTCATGAAAATTCAAGCAAAATAATGCCTAAAACTAAGGCTTATATACAATGCATGAACATTCCTATGCATGAAAACTAATTAATTAGGAAGAATTCACAAGGCATAGTTAACGGTCTAGGAAATAAATTCATGCATCAATGCCTTGTGTTTTAACATTTTTATTCACTGAGACAAATTATCAAACACATGGCATGCATAGAGAAAGAGGAAATTTTTGTGTATATTATGAACATGCAATCCGTCCTCAATCAACAATCCATACAATAATCACTCCAATTATACGTTTTAAGTTCATTCCATATGAGATTTCATCAATCAAAGCATAAAAAGACTCAAAATATTCTTGAGAATTAATTGAAACCCATAAGGAAAAATTGGAGAAAAAGAGAAAAATTCATACCTTGAGTTGATTTTCCCTTTGAAAAAGAAGAAATTTGAGTGTAAAATTGGTGAATTTAGAATGAGTTGAGGATGAAATAGGAGTGGGGTAATTGGAGGGTCTGGAGGAATTTGAAGTAGAAGAGGGAGGGCATGTGTTATGTGAGTAGTATAAGGGTTCGACCCTTTTATTCTTCGCGCACACATGCGCTGCAAGCTTAGCGCGCATGTGCGCACGAGGCAGTGTATCCATATGCTAATCGGCCCTGCGCACATGCGCTGGGATTTTAGCGCGCATGTCCGCGAGAGGCAGAACCAAAAATTATTATTATTATTATTATTTTTTATAGTTAACACATAAACATTCTACCCTAAATCACCCACATAACACACACAAAATCATCAAAGGACCATTTTATCATTTTAACCTCTTAATGCAATCGATTTCCCAAGTAACAAAGAAATTAAAATATGCTGTCCTTTTAAACTAAAATAAGTAAAAATAAAGTTGCAAAATATTAAATAATGGAACGAAATTCAAACAGACATGGGTTGCCTCCCATGCAGCGCCTTTGTTTACCATCGTTGGCTCGACTTGATGCTCTTTCACACAATTCAAGTAACCCCATGTTAGGGATTCCAAGGATCTTCCGCTTTACTGTTTTCACAAATGATGGATTCAATCTCCTTTGCTCTTTTAGAACTCAAACAACATTTACTCTGTTGCTCTTCTTGCGAGTTGCTAAGTTGACTTGAGATTATCACCCTCTCCTTATCCTTCAAACATATGTATTTAAGGTGACCAGGAAGGCGATTGTAATCCGGAATTGTTCCCTGCATTGCAGATAACTTCAATTCCTCGTTTGAAAGTCATAAAGCATTAGGACCTCCATTACTTGTTTACTGAAACAAGTCCTTATTCTTTTCCTCGAGATGTTCTTCACGGTTTGTGTCCACCTCTTGATTATTGGTATGTTCATGAATTTCCTGGCTTACACACATCAATTACCGAAACAAGTTTAGTATGGTCAAACGGTTCAACATCATCATAAATGCTAAACTTAACACTTGTATCTCCAAATGCCATACTAAGAGTGCCATTGAGAACATCTATCTTAGTTTGGGAAGTAGCTAGAAATGGTCTTCCTAGAATCACCTTGTTCCATTTCTAGAACATAAAATTCAGCAGGAAAAACTAGACTTCCCACTTGAACTAAGACATCCTCAGATACTATTCCCTTAGGATAGGCTAAAGATCTGTCAGCCAACTGAATTACCATGCCAGTTTTACTCAATGGACCAATTTTTAATGCATCATAGACAGAATATGGCATTATACTAATAGATGCACCTAAGTCCAGCATGGCTTTTTCAAAATGTGTATTACCTATCTTACAAGGAACAGAGAACATACCTGGGTCCTTACGCTTTTCAGGTAGGGATTTTTGAATAATAGACGAAACATTCCTCCCAACGTCTACCTTTCTAACATTCTTCTCTTTTTGCTTTCGTTTGTGGGTACACAATTCCTTCAAAAACTTAGCATAACAAGGTATTTGTTTAATAGCATCTAATAAAGGAATATTTATCTCGTCCTTACAAAATATATCATACAACTCTTTGTCGGGATCCTTCTTTGAAAACTTTTTCAATGCCTCGGGGAATGGGGGTTCGGGCTTATATTCTGGCCATACAGGAACACCTTTGTCTTCACTATCGCTGCTTCTCTTCTCGCTTGTATGGGCCAACCTCTTTTTTAGCTTTGGTCTCCTTTTCCTCGGCCTTAACATGTTCAGGAACTATGTTGCATTGCACTTCAACCTCTTTACCACTTCTCAACATAATTGCACTCACGTTCTCCTTGCGGCTGATGATTGTTTGAGACGGCAATTTTTCGAAACTCTGCGCTTCCAACCTGCTACTTGCGGTAGCCATTTTTCCCATTTGATGAGGTAACTACTGAATACTGGCCTTGGTATCCTGCTAAAATTGAATAGTATTATCAGTTAAAGCATTCAACCTTTTCTCTAAAGACTTACCAGACTGATTATCCAAATTGGCTTGTTGTCTTTGAGCGAATGACGGCCTGTATGGTTGGAAGTTCTGTCGATTTTGTTGAGGCTGACGTTGTGCTGGTTGCCTGTATCTCAAATTAGGATGATCCCTCCATCCAGGATTATACGTATTCAAGTAGGGATTGTAATTTGGTCGTGGTTTCCCTGGAAATCCTCTCGCTGCATTTACTTATGCTTGCCACGCCTTCGTCTTGTAATGTGGGGCACATATTTGTCGAGTGTCCCTCAATTGAGCAAATGTCACAGGGTTGTGTTGCTGCCGCTGTTCCTGTAGCCAATTGTCGTACAAAAGAAGCCAAACTGGTCATTTGTTGTTCTAGAGATGAAATATTTACCTCATTCACACGTTTGAGGGGTTGATCACGGCGTGTCCCTAACTTTTGAGAACGCGCGGCCATATTCGATATAAGCTCACGAGAAGCATCTATGGTCAAATTGTCTAACGCCCATCCACTTGTGGTATCGACCATGTTCATTTCATTCGGAAACAAACCTTCATAGAAGTATTGAATTAATAAGGAGTCACTTATCTGATGATGTGGACAGCTTCCACACAATTTCTTGAAGCCCTCCCAATACTCATACAAGGATTCTTCATTGAACTGCCTTATGCCAAAAATTTCCTTGCGAATATTCGCAGTCCGAGAAGCTGGTAAATATTTGGCCAAGAATAGTCTGTTCATCTGCTCCCGCAAGTTGTGATACTACCGGAAGGTAAATCGAATAGCCAATCCTTCGCATTATCCTTGAGCGAGAATGGAAATGCTTTCAACTTGATATGCTCCTCTGACACTCCGGTGGGTCTCATACTTGACCAAAATACATGGAACTCCTTAAGATTCTTGTTTGGATCTTCTATTGGCAATCCATGAAAGGAAGGTAACAAATGGATTAGTCCAGATTTTAATTCAAATGTAACATTAGCATCTAATTCTGGATATGTAATGCATAAAGGTTGGTGTAAAGTAGGCACTTCTAATTCTCTCAAAGTCCATTGCGCCATGTTCGTCTGCCCTTGATCTTCCTTATCACCTGAAAAGATAAAATTAAATAATTGTTCTTCCCCTAACTGTCGTTCTTTTAATTCTTTTCCCAATCTAACCAAGAAAAAGGGTTTAGGCACAAAATGCCATAAAAGAATAAAGAAGAATTTTTCTGCTAAAAACCCTAGATAAAACTAGAAAAATAAAGTGTCAATCTCCTTTTCTCTCACCCTAAATGGGGTATTTATAATGAGTACTTTGGGTTACAATTAAGATCTATGGATAAGAATGTGAAACCGGTTGAAAGAGAGTCCAACCGGGCGAAGAAGCATGTCAAAAATCCAACTCAAGCAATCCCACTGCCTTGGGCGCACATGCACTAGAAGCTTAGCATGCATGTGCCCGCGAACTTAATCTGGGAGTTTTGCTTCTGGACGCAGCGCACATGTGCTGTACAGTCCAGCGCATGTGTGCTAGCTTTATGACTGTGCTCCACCTTCAGCTTCAATTTTCACCTTGATGCTTTTGGAATTTGATAAAGTGTAAAACAAGAAAGTTGTAGCTCTATCCCTCAGCTTTCCAATGCATTTCAAATCACCTCAATTGGAGCTCGGACTCAAAAGTTATGCTTGAAATACGAAACAGTATCCGAAATAGCTTCATACTCATGTATGTTTCGTCCTTAGCATTTTCTCTCATCTTCTTCATCTAATTTTCACTTTAACCCCTGCTAAAAAAACTAAGAATAGCCAAATTAAGCTCAATAAGAACTCAAATCTTGCTTACAACACATAAAAATGTGGTAAATAACACTAAATATAGCACAATTATGAACTTATCACTTACCATTCATTACAAATTAAGGCTCAAATAGGATACTAGGGATAAAAGCACATAAAATAGGGTTGGCTTGAAAGGCTCAAACAGCCAAAGAAAGCTCTACCCTCATCTTTAAATCAAATCAAGTTATCTATAAAATTTTGCCTTGAAAATGTAACAACGCAAGTTTCTGTGATGTAATATAAGTGAGTGTACGTAATTATTTCAAAGTGTCAAAAATAAAAATAATTTATGGTTAAGTTCTAAAGAATTCTCAAAAATCATGCAAGAAAAATATTAATACCGACTACCCATTCTTGATGGTTTAGCTTAAAGATTATCATGCAAAAAATCAAAGAGACATGCTAAGCATTCAACTAGTTCGCACAAAAATTTTCAAAAATCTTGAAAAGCTCTTATCATCAAATCAAAAGGAAAGTTTAAATATTGCAGCAAAAATGAGCAAACTACACCAAACAACTATAAATCTAGAGAACTCCCCACCCCACACTTAAAAATAAATATCGTCCTCTATGTTAAAGAAAATAAGAGCATAAAGAGGGAAAAGAAAAGCTTCTCTGGCAATGAGAGCGTTTGGTGCAGTGTATCCCGACATAGATAACCTTTATGTGAGTTGGAACCTAATCACTAGAACAAAAACGAAACGATAAGCACTTCAAGAAATTAAGAAAAAGAAAAAAAACACAACCTAACATATTTAAGTAACTTAATGTAAAGAAAAATAAGAAAGTAATAAAATATTGGGTTGCCTCCCAAGAAGCACCCTTATTTATAGTCTTAAGCTTGACTTTGGCATGTTCGATCATTCCAAGCACTTAAGGATAGTTGGCCATCGTTTTCCTTTTGACTTCTATGGAAAAAGATGGACACCATTTTTCTCTACTATTAAAGCTTGATTCCTTGCTCCTAACTTGAACTTGTCTTTTTCTCCATGCATTTGCCAAAGCTAGTGCACTAATTATCGCAACAAGTTGATTCTCGAACCTTCTTTTTTTTTTCTTTCTACTTATGGTCACTTTTCTCATACCCTCACTTTTTTGCTCTTGTGAAACCATTTATTGATTCATCTTCATCTTAGTTTTTTTTTCCAACTCAATTTTGGAATCTTCCTTTGTTCCAACAACCTCTTTGAGTATATTGCTTTTACCTACTTTGGGTGGCTCTTCTTCAAACCTATCAACAAGCGAATCAAGGGAATAATTAGCATATTTTTCTTCAAATACTGAGACATTGTCATCATAATTAAAAACATCAATTTTAACTGATTCATTTTCAACTTGTAAAATTAACTTCCTTTTGTTAATGTCAGTTAAAGCATGTGCGATTGATAAAAATGGCCTCCCTAAAATCAATAGAATCTCATTATCTTTTCCGGTGTCCAATACTAAGAAATCAATGGGAAACACCAACTTGCTTGTACTTGAACAAGCACATCCTACAACAAGCCATATAGTTTTCTCTCAGACAAATCGGCCAATTGGAGTGTAATGTAGGTTGGTTTTGCATTGGTGATCCCTAGCTTATCATAGATGGCTTTTGGCATTATATTGATGCTTGTTCCCAAATCACCAAATGAATGATGCAACGTTTTACCTCTCATATTCACTGGTATAGAGAAACTATCAAGATCTTTGAGCTTAGGAGGAAATTTCTGTTGAACAATAGCACTATACCTGGCATCAAGGCAAACTTTCTCATTATCATCCATTTTTTGCTTTCTAGAAAAGAGATCCTTCATAAATTGAGCATAATTGGGCATCTTGTTGAGAACATCAACCAAAGAGATGTTTACATTAAGTTTTTTAAACATATCAAGGAATTTGTGGAATTGTTTCTCCTTTTCCTCCTTTCTTGGATCAATGAGTTGTTTAGAAAATGGCACTTTCTCCGATGTATCCAATTTGAAGGGTTCCTCCACTTGAAGTATTGTTTTTTCTTTGACTTCTTAATTTCATTCTCCTTTTTCATCTTCTCATCATCACCTTCAACTTCAAATTTATCTTCAATTATCTTGGATTTTTGCTTCTCAACTTCTTCATCAATCTTTTTCTTGTCATTTTGCACAACCAATTCTTTTCCACTACTTAGTGAAATAGCATTGTATTGTTCCTTTGGATTTGGAATGGTGTCGGTTGGCAAGGCATTGGATAGGTCTTTCATTGTTTTGCCAAGCTAATTGTCCCAATTGAAGTTCCAAGTTCCTTGTAGAAGCTCACAATTTCCCATACTCCCTCATTTGCAATTCGTGCTCCCTCCTCAAGGCCTCCGAATCTATGGTCAAATTATCATCATAGGGTTGATCATGCATTGTGTGTGGAGAATAATTAGAATTTTGGGGTGGGGGTCTTAGTTGTGGTGGTGGGTATGAGTTATTTTGTTGAGAGAAAATTTTGGGCATTTCTTCGATGAGGTGGTTATACGGTCTAGAAGAGATGAAGCTTGGTTATAAAATTTTGTTGTGGTTAGTTGGGTTAGAAATATGGATTTTGAACATTGCTTTGATTATCCCAAGAAAAATTTGGATGGTTACGCCAAGATGGGTTTTATACCATAGGAAATAGGTTGATTCCTTGAACATGAATTTTGACTGGAAATGAATTTAACCTGCCCACCTTACATCATGGGTGCTTCACAAAGGCCATTCTAATGGTTTCCTCCACAAAAGTCACAATTTAGCATCCCTTGAGGTGTTGAAGCCATGGAGTTCACCGGACTCATTCCTATGTTTTCTAGGGCCTTTGTCAGATTTGTGATCAAGTTCATCATCATACTTTGTTGAGGTAAGAAAGCATCTTTGAGATTAATTGTACCTCTTTGTTGGGCATTGACTTGATGCACTTCTTGTTGTGGTTGTTGCCAGCAAAAAGAGTGATTGTGCAGTGGTAGGAATGGGTTGATGCCATCCTTTCCAATAGTTCTTGTGTTTTCTTTGAAGTATTTAGACGAAAAGCTCCTCTTGCGCTTGCATCTACAATCAATCTCGTTTTAGGAAAAAATCCATTATAGAATGTTTGAATTTGTAACTACAATAGAATGGCATGATGTGGACACTTTCTATGAAACTCCTTGAAGATGCTTCACTTAAGCTCTCTCCAGTGATGTGTCTGAAAGAAGTAATAACATTCCGGAGCTTTGCGGTTCTAGATTGTGGAAAGTACTAGGCCAAAAATTCTTGAGCCAATTAATTCCATGAAGCGAATGTACCCCGCTCAAAAGATTGTAACCTAGACTTCGCTCTATTTCTCAGAGAAAATGAAAAAGCTCTCATTCGAATATAATCAGGATGCACTCCAATGTATTGGAATGTGTCAATAACCTCTTCAAAATTTACCAAATGTGGAAAGGGATTCTTGTTTGGGGCATCTCCAAACATAGTATAAGTTTGAAGCATTTGGATCAAGGCTGACTTAATCTCAAAGTTATTGGCTTGTACGGGCATCAACTTATCAGGCAATGCTAGAAGTCGCTCTCTCAAAATTTGGAGTAGCATAATCTCTAAGGGGTTGAGGATTAGCATTATCTCTATAGCCATTATTGCCTGCTACTTCTTCATCCTCCATATTATTATGACCTAGTTCTGCCATGATATTCTCCCGTTGATTTAATTATTGTTGCTCCTTGCGGATTTTGATTCAAGTTCATTCAATCTCCCAATCACAAGGACATAGAGATTGTTTAGAAGAATGAATACCTACAACCATAAACCACAAGAAAAACCAAAATTCAAATATCAAAACAAGATAAAAAAGAAAAATTAAAAATAGAAAGCAATTGTAAATAATTAAAAGAAAATAAAAAGTCTAATCTAGTAAGGCTCGTTAAAACTAATATTGCCACCAAGAATAATTCTCGACAATGACGCCAAAAACTTAATACTTAAAATATCTATTTATAAAAATTATAATCTCCTAATCCAACTATTAACTAGGTAATGTACTGCAAGTGTACAGAAGGATCAATAGAATATAGTAGAAGTAGGGGTCGAATCCTTAAGGATTGGTTTAACTATCATTGGTTATTTAACTAAAACACTATTTGAAGAAATCATTATGGAAGAGATTTGACTAAATTAATCTAAAAGCTAAATCTATAATTAATCTATAAAAATAATAAACTACCCTATCCATTAGTCTACAAAAGCAATTAAAGAAAACATTAAATCGAAGAAATGGAAAAATACTTCTAAACCCTAGAAAGCAATTAAAAAGACAATAAAACTAGAATTAAATGGCGTAAAAAATATTTAAAAGATTCAAGAATGCTTATCTACTGAAAAATAGCAAGTTTTCAATCCAAGATTTCAATCTTGAAACTTTCTTCAATTCTTCTTGCACCCCCCAAAGGGAAGGTGGAAGAAAAATGTGATTTTGAGGTCCTAAACCCTCTTATTTATAGTTTTTAAGTGTTACATAATGTAGGGCTCTGAAAAAGTTTGAAAATGCATATTATAGGCCCAAACAGACACCCGGAGCCCTAGAAAGCACCAACATCGCATAGCAACCCAACATAGGCAAGCACAAAACGTGCACATACGCATGGGAACTCGCGCATGTGCACGAGAGAATCATCTTGGAACTTTGATTCTGAAATTTGCGCACTTGCACAAGGATTCTCAAACATGTGCGCGGTTTCCATTGCACATGTACTGATTTCCATCTCTATTTTGACCTCGATACCAAAAGAATTTGGAAAAATGCAAAATATAAAAGTTTTAGCTCTTTCTCTTACTTTCCCAAACATCTTGAATCACCTCAATCGGAGCTCGAACAAGAAAGTTATACTCAAAATACCAAACAATGTCCAAACATGTGCGCGATTTCTAGCACTTGCGCTGCTGTCACCGTTTTGCTTCTAAAATCTCCGTCCGACGTCCGATTGATGCTCTGGTTTTTGCTACGTGAGCTTAAAACAAAAATAAATATTATTATCTATAATATAACTCCAAAATAACACTTAAAGCACTCACTAAAACTGAAAAAATGACGAACAAAAACACACAAAGAACTCTAATTCTGAAAAAATTAGGTAAAAATCTAAACACAACCCGAAACATATCGACACATAAATGTAAGTTAAATAACATAAAATAAACACTAAAACACTATGATTAACATATATTAACACATAGAAAAAAAAATTCACGAAAAAAAACACAAAATCTAAAAGCACTGAAGCTAGTGCAAAAATCGTATGTTTAAGAATAAGAATAACTCTAATTTCTTAAGGCTATCAACACCCCCAACTTAATATTTTGCTAGTCCTGAGTAAAACAAAACAAACAAAGACACAAAACAAATTAAATCTATTCAATGTATCAACAATCGTAATAAGAAAAACTATACTAGTAGAGAAATGAAACAAACATGTATATAAGAGAACTTTGATAATCAACCCCAATTTACCATGAAAGTGATAGCCTTTCCACTCATGAAAGCAATATCTCTCGCTCACTAATCGATAAATAACCCCATTGAATGAAAGTTTAGCAAGTGACAAACATGATAGAAGAAATTAGCGTACACTATACTCACTAATACAATTGAACTCAAACTCAAATATGTCTTTAAAACTTGTAACGTAGGTTAAGGAATAAAGGTAAGATATATATTTCGATAAAAGTAGCTCATATCACCTTAGCCACGTTAGTGAATTACTTCATACTATAATCCTTTAGAACATTCACCAAACAACTGTAGTATTTAGCCAAATACCACTTGAAAAGGCAAAAATGTATGTTGTTTATTACAACTTGGAAGGAATTGTCCTTCTTTTATTTATATTTTTTTCTTTTCTCTTTTTTTTTTCTTTTCTTTTTTCAATAAAACATTACTTAACATAGGGGATTATTTCAAACATTAAAGTTATAGAATAGACTTTTTCCCAAACTAACAGAACGCATCTTCTTCCGAACCAACCATCACATTGTACACATAGTATTGATGTTGTGTACCACCCACACTGACTACCAAAGTGAACGTGGATAGAAAGAAGGATAAAATAAAAGAAGTAAGTTGGCTAAATAACATGGTTAAACAAAGAAATATGGGTTTTAAAACTCAAAGGGGGACACCAAGGATAAAATTAAATTTTGGTAAGCTATTTAGCTCAAATAGTCCAAAGAATTTTCCTAAACCATTTCTTAGGTCTAATGTTAACTCATACATCGCAAGTATGAAAATCACATACAATTCCAACAAATGTCACAAGAAAAACAAATATCGCAAGGCAATCATGATTAACACTCATTGAAAATTTATCTTACTTTTACACCCGCACTCACGGGAGCATAGATGTATATATTGATAACACTTTCACAATTCAAAGGGATAAAAGAGCAAAGAAGTTTATATACACTTTCAATCCAAATACTCTAACACATAGTCTTCTTGAAACATATCACAAAAATTAATGAACTCAAAAACTTTTAAAAATAGAAAATCTTTTTGTTTAACGCTCTACAATACTTCAGACAAAAATGGTTAGATAGAAATCCCGAAGGCTTCCATCCGGTAGTTAGGGAGTCTTTAAACGTTAGATCCTCAAGACTGGTATTACTAAGACACTAGATAAAAGAAAAGAAAATCATTTTGGATTTTTTTTGAAAAATTTTCTATGTTTTTCAAAGATAACCCTAGTGAACCACTTAAAACTATACTTGACTAACCTACTACACTGTCATCAGCTACACAAGTATAACTAAAAGCAATTCACAATCTAAAATACATAAAACTAACTAATCATGAGGCTCTTAAACTAAAGCATAAACAAAAACAAAATTAAAAGAAATACTCTCCTAGTAAAGCCAAGGAGGCTTGTCGAGGATGTTGTAATCCTTAGTAAATGTGCTCCACTAGTTAGCGCATCCGAAGTTTCCAAGGACAATTGAAACTTCGGCATATGTATTCATTATCTTCTCCCTAACTCTTTTTAGAAGGTATCCTTCTTCTTCTTTGACACTGTAAGCTGGTTCTTCATCCATGGACACTTTTCCAAATAGAACTTTCTTTGTTGTAACCGGGAAAATTTCACATTCATGCAAAGGGAAAGTTGGTGATTCCTCTACATAAGTGTTAAGCATCCTAGTTGTTGTGTCTTCAAATTCATGAGGCTCTAGGGAACCGATTTCTTCCAAGTCATTTTTAATTGGTTCCTCTTGTACTAGTTCTTCACCCATTGGTAGGAGTGATTGAGCCCAATGTTCTTCACTATTTACCATTCCTTGAATTTGGACAAGTTGGTCTTGTAACATTTTGGTGGATTCTCGAAGTTGAGCTAGTTCTTCTTGGCGTTTAGCACTCTCTTCTTGAAGTTCTTGAATTTCAATCCACATGTCCATTGGTCTTTCCTCATCATACTATTGAATTGATGGGTGAAAGAATTGCAGCTCCCTTGATTCATACGAAGGCTCTATAAGCATAGGGAAAGAATAGGGATAATCTTGGTAACTTGAGAAAGAATTTCGATAGTTTGACCATCCCGTTTGATAATCATAAAAGAGTAGGAAGGATAATTTTAAGGAACGTGCTTATTGGTCGTACCTCCATAGCCATAAGAATGATAATATCCTTGACATGAGCCACTCCAATACATTCCTTGCATGTTCTTATTAGACCGACACAAAAACAAAACACAAAAGAACACAAAAAAATTTGGAGAATTTAGACTAGTAACTAGCCAAAATTATCTGCTAAAAAGAGAATTTTTTTTTAGATTTTTCAATAAAAGATACACAAACCAAAAAAAGGAAATTTTTTTTTGGTTAAGGTTCTTTCCAAAAATTTGAGAAACACAAAGAAACTAAGATAATTAGAACACAAATTACACTTCAAACTAGTATTCTTGTTCAATTGTACTGATATTGCCAAAGACCCAATCCCTAGCAAGGCGCCAAAAACTTGATACATAAATTTGGATTAGGTAATTAAATTCACAAACAAGCAACAATTAAAAGCCTTAATAACCCTAACCAACATTCACACGCTCGTAAGGATACGAGGTAAGTTTGTAAATTGGGTAAGGATCGTTCCCACGAGGATTACAAAACAATTACTAGGGTTTACAAACCTTTGTACTAGTTAGACAAATTAATTAAGAAGTGGTTCTTCTACTTACTAAGTCTACTGAATTGAAATTAACCTAATTCGTGGAAAGATTGAAATCTAAGAAAGCGATTAATTCTATCTACAACTGGATTAGTGAAATAGGACAATAATTAATAAACTAAAGATTGCAACTTCAAAACTCTAATTCAATGAAATTAAATTAAAACTACAAATTGCAACTAAGAATAGAATTAAACTAAGAATGACAATAATTAAAAGCATAAAATTGAAACCAACGGAATTGAATTGAATAAAAAAAAAAGCAAACTCAGTAGTATAGCCAGAACAAATTTTGATGAAGCTTGAAATCTTGAAAAAAAAAAAACCCTAACTAATGAATGCTATCTAGTGATCTATCTACTCTAATGATCTAATGTCTAACTCCTTTCTACAATGGGGTATCTATCGAGAAGAATATTAGGGTTAAATCCTCTTTCCAATGACAGGTACATCAAGACCCATGGAAAAGAGTCCAACCCGATGACGACATCTGCGAAAAATAGCAATTTACGCTAAAACTTGCTGCAACGTGCACACGTGCACACAAATGCTCACGCATGTGCATATTTAATAGAAATGAAAATTTCCTCTCTGGAAGTTGTGCAATGTGCAAGGAATTTCTCATGCTTGTGCACGAATTTCAGTGCACCTGGCTCAATTTCTACCTTGATTTTGACCTGATTCTAATGGAATTTAAAAAAACTCAAAAACATCAAAGTTGTGGTTCCCGTTCATAGCTTTCTAGAGCATCTTGAATCAGCTCAATCGAAGGTCAGACAAGAATGTTATGCTCAAAATGTCAAACAATATACAAATTCGCTCCTCATCGGTATTCGTTTTCCATCCTTATGATTTTTGTCCAACTTTTTGATCCTTTTCGACTCCTTTTCCATTCCAAACCTACAAAAACTAAAAATAAATTAATGATACATAATTAAACTCATAATTAACTCAAATATTGCTTGTAATACATGAAAACATGGTAAATTATGTGCTTATCACTAACCTTTATTAAAGCCTTTGCATGACTAAAATAACCCTTACAATTAAAATTTTTTTACCTTCTATTGGTAACTTAACAGAATATTTAACAATTTCACTTTACCCCCAAACCACATGGGGTCAGATTGTAGGTTTGAAAATCATAAGGGGGTAACGTGAACACTAGTCAAACCACAAAGAGGTTCCAGGCAATTTACCCTAAATTCTACAAAAAATATTTATATTTCCAGTACTAGGTTTCATATCATAACCTTTGGTTTGAATAGTCAAAGTCAAAATATCAACTAAATTTCCATCTGTCAAAGATAAAGAGAAATTTGGATAAATATTAAAATAAATTGGATCATTACATAAGATGATTCAATTAGTCATAACAGAGAATCAGAGAATTTATTATGTCTAACATCTCTAAGTACAATACAAACAGAAGTATTTAAATCTTTGCGATTTAAAGGTTGTAAAACAACTTGAACTAATCCTATATGAAGGTAATGATAAATAGAAGAAAAAATATTTTTAATATCATGTGGTTCAATTAAATGTATTGTTTCAAAAGTATTACTTATAAGTATAGTTATTTCTACAGTTTTTATTTTATAAGTAGATTTTAATTGGAAAATACTTATATTATAAATTTTTGAATTTTTAACATTTATAATATACTTGTTCAATATCAGTAAATTTAATATTTCGAAATTTTTTGTATATTTTACTTTTTAAGATGAAACTATAGATGTAGATCTAGATAATTTATAAGACATAGACAAATCTTGGCAGAACCTAGTAAGTGTTAGTTCTAAGAATTAGTCTTTGCTAGTTCTACTCAAAATAAGTGTTCATTTTGTTATCTTGATCTTAGCCTCATTGGACAAAATATTTTAGAAATTTTAAACATAATATCAAGTTTCTCAACTTATTGACTAACATTAATATTAAAACTAAGAGTATATTATTAAGAAATAAAGATCATAAACTTGCACAACTTTCAACTTCCACCAGGCTAATGCTGAATTTACACCCTCGTAGTTATCGGTTTTAAAACCCTTAGTGACTTGGGTGTCAACCCACAATGAAATAATCAGAATTTTTGAATAATATAAATGTTAATATTAAGCATTGTATTATTCGAGAATCTTAATAATATGTAAAGTTCTAGAATATAAGTCTTGGTTAGATCTGATATAAAAATCAACCCATATTATGAATATATTTGGGAAGGACTAATCCTTAAAAACTAATTTAACCTTCCATGGCTCCAATACCAAAGAAACCCAGGTTATAATAAAGTATATTAAAATTGAAATTACTTACAAAGATAAACAGCAAAACTTCAAGATAAATAGCAGAACTTCAAACAGTGGAATGAAATTTTTATTCAATACAAAGGAAGAAAGATTGCAAGAGAAGGAAGTAGTTCTAACAATTCCTAAGAAGGAAAACTTTCCCTTGTACTAGAAAAGTGTCACGCCCCAAAAACGGGACCGTGACACGCCGCGCTAATGGCACACCGGTCCAAAGCGCAAGGCACAAACGAACAGAGCAACAAACTTAACCACAATGTAATAGAACCATCAAACCATTTCTTAACTATAAAACCGAATATTTCATTTTTACACAAAAATACGAATTACAAAATTCCTTCTTAGTACAAAAGATGCTACAACAAAAACAAATTTCATCATTACAAAACCTATCTAATACACTACCCCTCTCCAAACAAAAGAGAAGCTTGGAAGATTATCCGCAGAGTCCTACCAAGAATGTGGAATGAGACAATCTAAAAGTCGCTAACGGTGGAGAGTCAAAACGAGCACCTAATCTGAAAAATTATAAGTCACGTTTTGAGCATAACTAGCTCAGTGGATATCATAAAAGCTCTTCAAATGGGGCCAAGTGTTTCGATACAAAGAAAACATAAAGATAATAACATTTGCGAAAACCATAGTCATAAACATATGTACAGTTTCTAAAATGTCTCATGCCATTTAAACGTCAATAAACCATAATCATAAGTAGTTTCTAAAATGTATCATGCCATTAAAACCTCAGCATGTCGATGTTTTGTAATGTTTGGATCTATATATGTATAAAACATCGTATGCTTATACATAAATATATGCCTAATAAGATCCAATCATTTACTATATATGTATGCTAAAGCATAGCTAACAAATCCAAGTACAGTTTCAATCCGGAATTTAATAAAATTGCTCTTGTTGTGTCTTTTCCATTTGGATCTTTTAGCATGATTATCTTTCTATTTCTCAATCCAATAAGAGACATGACCCCCCGATCTAGTAATCTACCACACCTACTAGTCGACCGGGAGGTCAAGTTATCCCATCACAAGACCCTCAAAGAAATAGTTCATCACATTCACAGTCACCATGGCGTCCCATGGATGACTATAGAACCGGTTCTCCACAAATCAAACATTTCCAAACACATCCAAAATTATATACCTAGGTCACCTATGAGCCAAAACAGTCATAAAATGCTTTCATATCAAAAGAGTTTACAAACATATCATTTGATTAACATAAAATAGCTTGGTCCCGATTTCATATGTAATAATTCCAAAACATTGTAAAAGTGCAGTTCCAAATATCATACACATTTTAAAATCCATCCAAACATATTTCGAAAGTCGTTAAACAAAGTGCAAGTGGAAGAGAATCTATGTTATCCACCTATCAAAGCAAAAACTGCACAAAAGATCACTGAATGCGATCGCCGAGCGGTTGGTGGAAATTGTACCTAAGGTCATTTTTAAGAAAGAGCTGTTAGAAAAGATTTCTATAGTTTTCCAGAAAAACCGAAAAACTTCGCCTCTCCCTAGGCTATAAGTCGGTTATCCTCCCTGCCAACAAAATCCAATTCCAAGGTATTCAAGGGACCTTGGTCATAACCCAACTCAAAACAACATATACAACCAACCAACAAAATCCATTTCCAAGGTATTCAAGGGACCTTGGTTACAACCCAACTCAAAACAACATATTCAACCAACAAAATCCATAAACGGAATGATTCACCGGAGCAATAGCCGGGACTATATCAATAGCATTCCACAACAATGGAAAACACCTAAAACCATCAAAAGATCATTAAAGACCCTTTAAACATAACCAATTATCCAAATTATCCTAGTTGCGCCAAACTTCCGCTTACTTACAAAATGAAGGGAAATCAATTCCACTTGGTTTCAAGTCTCAATTCCTATCCAAACTAACCTTAAAACACTCCTAAAACATCATTATGTGCATAGACATAAGCATTCATAGCATAACACTCGAGGCCACGTTATATGGAAGACAAAACCCTAACTCATAATCTTAAAATTTGTAATCTAACCATGGAAAGTTGTTAAAAATCAACCCCAATCACTTCCCAACCTCCAAAACACTAAAAACAACCCATAACATACATAAATCACAACTTATAAGGCTGCAAAGAGGGTTTTCTCAGCCATAAATAATCCTACAAAACTTGAAATTAAAGCTTAAATCATAAAGCCCATAAGCCATAAATGCTAAAATACATAAAATCTTACCTTCCAAGTGATTTCTACTTGAAATCCAAGAAAATTTTTGGGGAAAAATGGAGAAGAAATTTCGGCCAGCTGCTGGAGAAAATGAGGAAGAAAAACAACAAGAAGAAGACTAAAAAGAAATTCCAAAGTTGACCCAAATAGTACCCCATTGACCAAATAGTCTCCAAGTTGACTATTTGACCCAAAAACTAATTTTTTTTAAATTTGCTACTAAATAACATTATAAATCAGCCATCAAACAACACTCACACACACCACAATGCACTAATTACACTTAGTCCAACTTTTGACCCGTTTACCCGCCGGAACCGAAATCGCGTAAACCGAAAAATTTGCCGAATTGAAAAACGAATAAGTTGAAGGTCTTTATGACTAAAAATAATATGAAAAACATTTTAACCCAGTTAAAATCAAAGAACAAGGCTATTAAAATACTGGGTTTCACAAAAAGCCTATCTCCTTCTTTCATATGAGAGGGTATTTACAATGATTTATTTACATTATTGCTTATGTCATTCATACATCATCTTCTATTTGACGTCATTACTTCTATCAGCATATTCTACTGTCAATATTGGTATTAATCTTCATTTTTTTTTCTTTTCACCCTTCTTTTTCTTTTTCTCTGAATTGATTGAGATGGATTCATCAGATCTTGATTCAATCATTTCTTCATCAAAGAATAATTTTTTCTTAATAGAATTTTCTAATTATTTTGCTTCTAAACTTCTTGCCATTTTTATTAATACCTCTGTTTGTTTTTCATCTTTAAAGAATATTGATATTTATATCTTCCGAGGCATTTCGATCTTGAGATTCATCAAATTGTTCTTTCTTTAATTGTGAAAAGGAATTAGAAACATCAATTTTCTCTTTTCCTGTTGATGAAGATTGTTGTAGTCCAGCATATGTTGTTGAACCATTTCAACCCAATCAATTGGTTCTTCTTTTAAAGACTGTGACTTTTGCTACTTCATTGTTTTTGTATTAATGTAGCAATAAATTCTCAACTGAATTTTGTTGAACAGAACATACTGGTTGAAGAAAAGATACTCTCTAATCAATGGATTTTGTTGAGGAGAAGATACTCCTAGACTTATCAAAATTTACAGTTTGGCATTTAATCCATCCTTTATTTTCAATTTTTTTTTGAATATGCTACATTCTTGTATGTGAATGAATGCCTATTTCAAATTTCCAGTGGAAAAGCTAGGGGATACTAAATTGTATCATAAAATCAATGCTTTTTTGGAAATATCTATCAAAGAGAATTCTAGAAGAATTTACTTCAAGATATTTTAAATATGCATCATGAATATATTTAGAAGAAAATTTTCAAGAATGACAAAAGTTTGAAACCATTGGCAAAACCAACTTGGGAGTTCCTTTGTATTTTCCAAAAGAGATGGATTTAGACGAATCCACCAAGTATGTTTAAAATCTTTATTTTGGTAATAAAAAGTATTGTAAAAAGATGTTATTAAATCATAATAATTAAATCTATTATCCTGATTATTAAACGTAGAGGTAAATCTCAAGAAAGATGATAGGATGCCCCATTCTTGAATTGCAAGGACATGCTTGATAAAAAATTTTGACAATTTTATTTCATGGCTTTGTTCAGTGGGAATCCTGCCACCTGTGTTTTTGAGATCATGATCAACAATCAGTGCAATATTGTCATTAACATGTCGAATGAAATTAAAAAAAAAAAAACTTGCATAGACATCTCTAGATTTATTAGGATATCCAGGAGTTGGATAGTAAGTTCGGTACAAATTTTGTGGGACAATATTTCTAAGAGAAAAGAATATAAAGATTTTGAGATAATTCTTTTGATTCAATATATATGACATGAATTTATTTTCTATTAGACTTGAATAACTCTTCTGAGGAGGAAGAGTTTGGAATATGCCCTAAGACTATCATGGTTGATGTATTTGGGGTTAAAAGCGATGATTGATTTGAAGAAGAAGATTGACTATTTAATATATTTCTATAGATATGAGAGGAATTTGAAAGATAAAAATTTCTTGTCGTAGGAGGATATTCTCTTGAAATTGGTTTATATCCAATTTCAAGAGAATTTAAAGCTGGATAGTAACACAAAAATCTCCCAAGTTGGTTTTACCAAAAGTTTTAAACTTATGGCATTTTTGAAAATTTTCTTCCAAAATATATTCATGATGCATACATATATATATATATATATATATATTACACTTTATATGTTAAGTATCATTAAATTTATTTTATTGGTAAAATATTTTAATTTGCTTTATTGTTATTTTTTATATTTTATATATTAAATCATGTACTTTCATACATAATTACATCGCGCGTGCTTAGTTATTGAATTATTTCAGGTAAATGACATTATGTAACCTTATGATATATAGAATATTAATACTTGTAATTTACATGATATTATAATTTTGTAGATAATTATAGGGCAAAAAGGCCGTACAGTCTATTTAACTTTCATAGGTTACTGAAATTGCCCATCCAACTTTTTTCGTGGCTAAAATGGTTACTCAACTATTAATTTTGCTATCCAATGCCCATTCCATCTATTTTGACTGTTAAGTGGGCATTAGTGATTGCTTCGTTAGATAGAATTGAACTTTGAAATGACAAACAAGTAATAATTAACCACACTAATTCAGTATACTCTACCAAACTTCTGCAACTATACGGAGTTGATAGTGGTATAGGATGAGTGGGTATCGTCCCACAAGGATTGTTGGAAGGCAATTACCAAGATTTACGGATATTTGTGTAGTTAAGCAAAATCAAACAATAAAGATGATGGAACTTTTTAATAAAAACCATAATTAAATGAAAGCGATAAAAACTTAATTTAAAACTAGATTAACTAAAAAGTAAGTAAGTGAAAATAGCTAATTACGAAATTAAGAAACTAGTTAATCTATTCTAGTAAAAACAAGTAAAGGAAAGCACTTAATTCTAACCTAAATTAACCAAATTAAGACTAAAATTAAAAGCAACAAAATTACCCAATTTAAAGGACTACAAATAGGAAACCTTGAAGACTAAAAGCAACCATTTCTAAACTAGAAATTGGAAAGAGTTAAACTAGAAATCTATATATTTTTTTGATTTTTGATAGAAATAAAGAAAGCCCACTAAGAATTAACCAAGAATTAATGCAAGAAATTGAAAATTCTAACTAGAAATGCAAGAAATTATCAAGAACCCTAATTTACCTAAGAAACCCAAAATTGCAAGTAAAGAAATTCTTACTAAATTAGACAAGAAAGTGAATAAAAATTATATCTACGCAAAGCTTGCGATTAACCTACTACGATTATCTAATCAAAATTCGAACTTGACAAGAAATTAAAAGAAGATCTAAGAGAAAATTAAAGAGAAATTTCTATTAAAGAAGTAAACTTGGAGTTCAAGCTATCCTAAACTATCCTAAAATCTAACTAAAACTATCTACTACTTACTTTCTATTTTTAAGTAGCTTAAATAGTGTAATGCTACAAAAGGCAAAAATCAGGGTTTTCGGCTGACAATTTACCAAATTGCCCTTACAACTTAACTCTCAGCGAGTCGAGATCGCAATATGGAACAATTGAGATCGCGATCTCGACTCTAATACATTAAGACCATTTCCCGAGTCGAGATCGCGATATGGAAAGTTTGAGATCGCGATCTCGACTCTCCTCTCAGCATTCTTCATTTCTTCCATTATTGCAATTTGGTGATTTGAGTTTGGTACATCCCAACTTCCAACCTCTAATTTTAACCTGCATAATATTAACACCATTAAGCAGTTAATTTCAAACTAAAAATTTAATAAAAACTTATCATATTTAATCAAGAACGGAAATACAAACACATATGAAAGAAATTAACCAAAATCTTCAATTACTTCCCCAAAATTCGGGAGTTAAACTATCAAAATCCTATAATTTAGAGGAAAATAACTCTAGTTTACTAGAGTTATCAATTAGTCAACGACATGTGCTATCCATGTGATGTTTAAAGGGGCAAATTTGTCTAGCCACCATTTATTTCATGTGGCACTAAAACCCTAGCAATCCTATACTAATTTTTTTTAAAACTTATTAATACACAACAACCCTCCACCACTGCTACCACCACTACCAGCCCCCCACCTTCACCACCCTTCATCCCTACCATCTCCCTCCCCTCTCACCTGCCAATTTCATCTTCCCTTCCCCTGCTAATTTCATCCTCCCTTCCCCAGCCAAATCTAGTCTCTCTAAGGGAAAATCCAAAACCGTCTGGCAATAGAAGGCTGCTTCCTGTAATAGGATCCAAAAGATGATTCGAAAAGATTATTTAACGGCATTGAGAACTGACCAATCCGGAATATCGACAATAGCATGGATAATGAGGGTTTGTTGAAGGAATGCAGGTAGATATTAACAAAGTTGATGAAATATAAGAACGGCTGGATATTTAATACACCTGTAGATACGCTGGCTCTAGGGCTTCACGATTATCATCAGATTGTGAAGCGGCCGTTAGATTTGGGAATTGTGAAATCCAATTTGACCAAAATTTTGTATCTTTCAGCCGCTAAATTTGTAGCGAACGTGAGATTGACTTTCAATAATGCTCTGTTGTACAACCCTAAAATAGATCAGGTCCACAGATGGGCTGACATGCTCCTTGCTATATTTGAGGAATTGTTTAGGCTGATCGAAGAGAAAATGGCTAATGATAGGATAGATTTTCTTGGTAGTGGTGGAGGAGGCAACGGTGATTACGGCGGTTTGGTTGAGGAATTCCAGGGAAGTTGGTAAGTTCATAATTGTGCTATATTTTGTCTATCATAATTTACCACATTTTATGTGTTGTAAGAAAAATTTGAGTTATTATTGAGCTTAATTTAGTTATTCTTAGTTTTGTAGGGTTAAAGTGAAAAGGAGTTGAAAAAGAGGGAAAAGATGAAAGGAAATGCTAAGGTACAGAACATGCACGAGTATGAAGCTATTTTGGATGTTGTTTTGTATTTCAAGCGTAAATTTCGAGACCAATATTCGATTGAGGTGATTCAAGATGCGTTGGAAATCTAAGAAGAAAATATACAACTTTTGTTTTTTACACTTTACCAAATTCCAAAAGCATCAAGATCAAAATTGAAGCCAAAAGCGGAGCACAATGATGAAAGCTAGCGCACATGTGTTGGGGAGGTGCAGCGCATGTGCACTGTGACGAGAAGAGAAATTTTCAGATTGTGCTAGGGCGCACATGCACCCAAAACAGGCAGCACATATGTGCCCGAAACAGTGAACTTACATGATTTTCCAGTTTATGGAAGATTTCTTCGCCTAGTTGGATGGACTCTTTTTCATACGATTTTACGTTCTTATCCTTAGACAATTATTGTAACCCTAGTACTCATTATAAATACCCCAAGCAGAGTGATTAGAAGGAGTCAATACTTTTATTTTCACGTTTAGCTAGGGTTTTTAGCCGAGAAATTATTGTTCATATTTTTATGGCACTTAATGCCTAAACCCTTTTCTTGGTCGAGAAATTGAAGCCATAAAGTCAATTCTACTACGTTGTGAGACTTTTTGTTCTTGAATTTATTCAATTATGTGTCAAGTATTGATTATTTTTCTATAATTAATTGTATGATTGTTCTTTTTAACTTATTGTTGTTGCAGAATAATTAAGTTATTGGAATTAATCTACTGCTAGATTTTTTTTAACAGCTTGTTCTTAATTCAATCCGTGAAACAACTAAATTTGATAACTACTCGATTAGTGTTACTGAATTTAGGGAAAATAATAAACTAAGTGGCATAACGGCGTGTGTTTATGTTTAATTAGCCTAATTGTTCTAGTTTTGATTTTAATGCTTCTATTAATTAATCTTTGGTGTGTGTCTGGATTAAATTAATAGTTAGGATTAATTGGATTGCGTGTTGAAATTTGCCAATTTTAGAAAGAAATAAGAATCAACTTTGAATTGGAATTCAGGTTAATTCTTTAATTAGTGCTTGATATGGAAATTGAATTATCTTGTGTGTCAAGGATGGACTTGTAAAATTGTCATGACGGATATGACTAAAATCAAGATTTTTCTTACATCGAATTCTCTTAAGTTATTTTATTGTTTTAGTTTTAATTCAAAAACATTGAAACCCCCCTCCCCTCCCTTTTGTTTAGCACAAGAATAAACTCCGTTCTCTGTAGGACGAACTTGACTCACCACTACTATACTATTCTTCAGAGATTGTTTAATTTTGGCTGCCTACGATAGCATTCTACCAAAATTTTGGCACCGTTGTTGGGGAGGGGTTTGAATTATTTTTGTGCTATTTATTTCAGTTTTTTCATTTTATTATTATTATTTCGAGCTAATTGTGTATGTCAGTGACGCGATCTGCTGGACATGTTGAATTTTAATTTGGTCTAGAAATACAGAGAACGCTACGCAAATTAGAGAAAGAATTAAGATAAAGACAGTTAGGAGAGGAACAATTGTTCAATTTTATCTTTGCTGGTGATAAGGAACAACAAGAACAGACGAACATGGCACAACGAACTTTGAGAGAATTGTAGCACCCACTTTAAATCAACAACCTTTATGCATTACATATCCTGAATTAGATGCAAATGTCACATCTGAATTAAAATTTGGACTAATCCATCTATTACCTTCTTTTCATGGATTACTAGGTGAAGATTTGAATAAGCGTCTTAAGGAGTTTCACGTAGTTTGAACAAGTATGAGACCCACTGGAGTGTCAGAGGAGCATATGAAATTGAAAGCATTTCCAATCTCGCTTAAGGAAGAGTCGAAGATTGGCTGTTCGATTTAACTTCAGGCAGTATTAGAACTTAGGAGTAGATGAACAAACTAACTATTCATCATGCTTTCTTGGCTAAATATTTTCCAGCCTCTCGAATTGTGAATATTCGAATGGAAATTTGTGACATAAGGCAATTTAGTGACGAGTCTTTGTATGGGTACTAGGAGCACTTCAAGAAATTGTGTGCAAGCTGTCCACATCATCATATAAGTGACTCCTTATTAATCCAGTATTTTTATGAAGGTTTGTTGTTGAATGAAAGGAATTTGACCACAGACGCTGCTCATGAGCTTATATCAAACATGGCCGTGCGTTCTCAAAGGTTCGGGACACGATGTGAACAACCTCTTAAATGTGCTAATGAGGTAAATGTTTCATTTTTAGAACAACAAATGGCTAGTTTGACTTCTTTTGTATGACAATTGGCTTCAGAAACTACACAGACAACACAACGTTGTAGCATTTGTTTTAACGAGAGACACTCAACAGATATGTGCCCCACATTACAAGAGGAATCCCAAGAGCAAGTAAATGCTGTGGGAGGATTTTCGGGGTAACCACGAACAAATTATCAAAGATCCCTACTCTAACACGTAAATCCAGGATGGAGGGATCATCCTAATTTGAGATATGAGAATCCAGTACAACCTCAAACACAATAGAATTGGCAAAATTTCCAACCATAAAGGCCCCTATTTGCTCAAAGACAACAAGGTAATCTGAATAATCAGTGCGATAAGTCTTTAGAGGAAATGTTGAATACTTTAACGGCTAATACTATGCAATTTGAACAAGAACCCAAGTCCAGTATTCAGCAATCGTAGCACCAAGTGGGACAAATGGCGACTGCAATCAACTGATTAGAATCGCAAAGTTCCGAATAGTTGCCATCTCAAACTACCATTAAACCTAAGGAGAATTCTAGTGCAATATTGTTGAGAAGCGGCAAAGAGGTTGAGGTGCCAAATGGAGTAGTTCCTGTACAAAAGAAAGCCATAGAGAGGATGATTGAAGTGGAGAAAGAAATTGGTCTAGTCCAAAAAGATGAAAAAACTGGTAAGTCAACTCAGATGCCAGACTACGCACACCTGAGCCATCATTTCCTGATGCATTTAAGGAATTTGCAAAGGAGGACCCTAATAGAGACTTATATGACACTTTTCGCAAATGTAAGGTAAACATTCCATTGTTAGATGCTATCAAACAAATTTCTCGTTATGCGAAATTTTTGAAAGAATTATGGACACATAAAAAGAAGCAAAAACAAAAGAAGGCTGAGAAGATCATGTTGGGTAAAAATGTATCAACTATGCTTACACAACAGAATCCTCCCATGAAATGCAAAGATCCAGGCATGTGTACAATTCTTTGTTCAATAAACAATACTAGAATTAAGGAGGCCATGTTGGATTTAGGAGATTCTATAAATGATATGCCTTATTAAGTTTATAAATCCTTACACATGGGGTCTTTACATGAAACTAGTACTATTATTCAATTGGCAGATATATCAATGGCTTATCCTAAGGGTATAGTTGAGGATGTTTTAGTCCAAGACAATGGATTAATTTTTCCAACTGATTTTTATGTATCTTGACATGGAAAACAATGATGAGTCTGTTCCTATTTTGTTAGGTAGACCATTTTTGAAAACATTTAAAACTAAAATACATGTAGATACTAGAATTTTGACGATGGAATTTGATGAAAAAAATTTCAACATAAAATTTATACAGCCATGAAGTATCCAACTGAGGACAATTCTTTTTTTTTTTTTGTTGTTGATGTTATTGATTCATTAGTACAAGATGTTTTCAGAGAAGAATTCGAAGGAGACGGTGATGAACAAGTGGAAATTGATATTAAGCAGCCGCATTTTGGTAAGCTTTCTTATGTGACATCGAAGATCCCTCATGTTAAAAATTCATCATCTGTTTTGCAGGCGGCTAAGTCAGAATTAAAACCTCTTCCAAGTCACCCCAAATATTTGTTTCTAGGTGATGGGAAAACTCATCCGGTGATAGTCGCTAATAATCTAACCGATGACCAAGAAAAATGATTGTTAAAGGTTCTAAGGGAGCACAAGACAGTGATTGGGTGAATCCACCATTGTAGATATAAGGGGAATTAGCCCATCCACATGTATGCATTGTATACTACTCGAAGATGGAGCTAAGCCTACTCGTCAACCACAAAGAAGGCTAAACCCGATGCTAATGGAAGTGGTCAAACAAGAAATACTCAAACTTCTTGAAGTGGGGATAATTTACCCTATTTTAGATAGTGAATGGGTTAGCCCGGTACAATTAGTCCTTAAGAAGATGGGAATAACTATGATAAAAAATCAAGAAAACGAATTTGTGCCCAACCATATACAAAATGGGTGGCGGGTTTGTATAGATTATCAAAAGCTTAATTCTCTACCTCACAAAGATCACTGTCCTTTACCTTTCGTTGATCAAATGCTTGAAAGGTTAGCTGGTCGTGCTTATTATTGTTTTTTTATACAGGCTATTCAAGGTACTTTCAAATCGCTATTGCTCTCGAAGATCAGGAAAAGACAACATTTACATGCCCATTTGAAATATTTGCTTACTGTCGTATGCCTGTGAAATTTGGGTTATGTAATGCCCCTACCACATTCCAAAGATGTATGGTTAGCATATTTTTTGATTTTCCAGAGCATTTTATTAGGTATTTATGGATGATTTTACTATTTATGGAGAGTTGTTTGATCAATGTTTGCATAATCTCACATTAATATTGCAAAGATACATTGAAACTAACCTGTTCTAAACTCTGAAAAATGTCACTTCATGGTGCAACAAAGTATTAGGTCATGTGGTGTCATCAAAGGGATTGAGGTTGATAAAGCAAAAATTGATATAATTCAATCATTACCTTATCCCACCAAAGTGCGGGAAGTTCGTGCTTTCCTTGGTCATGCAGGTTTTTACCTAAGGTTCATTAAGGACTTCTCCAAAATATTAGCACCTTTATGCAAGTTACTGCAAAAAGATGTGGAATTCGAGTTTGGTTATGACTGCAAGGCGGCATTTGACAAATTGAAGTAACTTCTTGTGTCAACTCCAATCATCCAACCACCCAACTTGAATGTCTCCTCTACCATTTGAGATATGTGCAATGCAAGTGACTCTACAGTTGGAGCAGTTTTGGGGCAACGTGTTGGAAGGGCGCCTCATGCAATTTATTATGCTTCCATGACCCTAAATGATGTGCAAAAAAACTACTCCACTACTGAAAAAGAACTTTTAGCTGTTGTTTTTGCTCTAGAAGAATTTCCTTCTTATCTAATTGGTGCTAAAGTGATTGTATATTCTGATCATGTAACTTTATGCTATTTAATGATGAAGTGGGAGTCAAAACCAAGGTTGATAAGATGGATACTCCTCTTGAGTGAATTTGACTTGGAAATCAAAGACAAAAGTGGAATGCATAACAACATGGCAGACCATTTAAGTTGATTACCACAGGTGGAGGATGAACTGGAGATACAAAAAAAAAATTTGGATGAACAATTATGCTCCATAAAGGTGATGTTACCATGGTATGCAAATATTGTCAATTTTTTAGTTACTAATAAATTACCTCATGGATTGTCTAGGGAAGGACGAAAGAGAAGATCAAAAGTGATGCCAAATATTATATGTGGGATGAGCCCTATTTATGGAAGCATTGCGTCGATAAGTAATAAGAAGGTGTGTCAATGATGGTGAGATTAATTTGATCTTAGCATTTTGCCATACTTATGCTTGTGGAGGGCATTTTGGAGCCAAAAGAACAGCAATGAAGGTATTAGAGTGTGGATTTTATTGGCCCAGTATATTTCGCGACTCTTACCTTTTTTGTCGTTCGTGTGACAATTGTCAAAGGACAATTAACATTTCCCAAAAGAATGCAATGTCTCAAAACCCGATACAATTCTGTGAAATATTTGATGTTTGGAGCATTGATTTCATGGAACTTTTTCCTGTTTAATTTGGTTATTCATATACTTTTGGCTATTGATTATGTTTCAAAGTGTGCGGAAGTTAAAGTCACTCGTACTGATGATTCAAAAGTTGTTGCAAATTTTCTTAAAAACAACATCTTTTCTAGATTTGGCATTGTATGGACTGCTATAATCAGTGATCGTGGAACTCATTTTTGCAATCGAATAGTGGAAGCCTTACTGAAGAAGTACCTTGTGACTCACAAGATTTCCACCACATATCATCCACAAACTAGTGGACAAGCCGAGGTATCCAACACAGAAATTAAGTCAATTCTCCAGAAAATGGTGAACCCCAGCTGTAAGGATTGGAGTTACGGTTGAATGATGCATTATGGGCATATCACACTGCCTATAAGACGCCTATAGGGATGTCCCCATATTTCTTAATATTCGGGAAAGCTTGTAACGTACTCGTGGAATGAGAGTATAAAGCTTCTTGGGCTATTAGAAGTTTTGATATGGGATTGGATGCAAGTGGTAACTAGAGGAAATTGCAACTTCAAGAGTTGGAGAAAATCCGCAATGAAGCTTACGAGAATTCTCGCATATATAAAGCGAAGACAAAGGCTTTCCATGATCAAATGATCATAAGGAAGGATTTTAAAGCTGGTCCAAAAATCCTTCCTTTATCAAACACGTCTTCGCCTATTTCCTGGTAAGTTGAGATCTCGTTGGATTGGTCCGTTGACAATAACTAATGTATTTTCTCATGGTGCAATTGAAATTCAGAGTTTACAAACATCCAAGGTGTTCAAAGTCAAAGGAGATCGTCTAAAACCCTATTACGAAGAAGTTGCATTGGGAAACGTGTTGAAAGTTGATTTGGAAGAACCGGTTTATAATTGATTGGTGAAAAAGCATCAAGTCGAGCCAACAACAGAAAACAACGGCACTACATGGGAGGCAACCCATGTCTATTTTACTTTTGTTTCGTTATTTAATTTTTGGAACTTTATTTTTGTTTATTTTAGTTTTAAAGGTTGTCTTATTTTAATTTTGTTGCTAGTTGGGAAATCGAGTTTATTCATGTTCTAAAGTGATAAAATGGTCCTTCGAAAATTTTTTGTGTTATGTGGGTGATTTAGGGTAGAAATTTTATGTTTTAAGGGTTGTTTTGTGATCTGAACTTGTAAAAAAATATTAAATTTTTTTCTATCTCTTGTGCACATGCTCGCTACATTTGCAGCACATGTGCGAAAAGTAGTTTGTGAAACTTTGCTTCTACCTCACGCTCACATGCACGCTATAAGCCCAGCGCATGTGCGCGAGGCAGAATAGGAACCAGACTCACTGCTTCACGCGCTGAACTTGTAGCGCATGTGCGCACGATTTCTTACAAGGGTCGAAACCCTTTTTTATACAACATAACACACTAACCCTTCTTCTTCCCTTTCAAATTCCTCTCAACCCCCAATTTTCCCTACTCCTATTTCTTCCTCAAATCACTTCTAGTTCATCAATTTTACATCAGAAACTTTACTTTTCCATGGGAAAATCACATCAAGGTATGAATTTCATTCTCTTTCTTTAATTTTTCCTTCATGGGTTGAATTTGAGTATCAAGGATGTTTTTATATTTTATTCTTTGATTGATTAAAACTCTTGTGGATTAAATCTTTCAATGTTTAATTGGAGTCGAGTTGTTTGGATTGTTGATTGAGTATGGATTTCATGTTCATTACATACACAAAAATGTGATCTCTATCTATGCATGCCTTATGTTCGATAAATTATCTCAATGAATAAAAACATTAAAACACAAGGCATTGGTGCATGATTTTAATTCCCAGCATGTTAATTATGCCATGTGATATCTTTTGGATTAATTTTCATGCATAGGAATGTTCTTGGAATGTATATAAGCTTAGTTGTAGGCATTATTCTGCTTGAATTTTTATGTATGTTCTAAGGCTTATGATTGGGGGAGTGACTTTTTATTTAAGTGTGGGGTGTCACAATTATTTGTTTTGCAGGCATGAGATTCTTATTTATATTTTGTAGGAATGGGAAGAGCGGCAAAGAAAATAGCCATAGGTAAGAGTGTTGGAGCATCCTCATCATCCCGGTCTCAACAACCTAGGATAGTTGGGGTTGTAAAATTTTTAACTGCAGTAGCCCAACAAAAATACGATAATGACATCACTCTCTAAACAGGCTGTGGTCAAGGAAATGGGCATTCAAGTTCCATTGGAAGGGATGCCCAAGATCAAGTTAACCATTCGCAATCGTGGATGGGATCTTTTCTCAACTCCTATCGATGCAGTTATTCCCGTGGTGTGCGAATTTTATTCAAATTTTGCCCATTATAGTGACACCAAGGTATATGTAAGGGGAAAAGATGTGGATGTCTCTGCCACTGAGATTAATAGAGTATTTAACGTCAATTGAGTGCGTAATCATGAAAGGCCAGATACCTGAAATGCTAACATGGAGTTGCAGGAAATCACCATTGTGATGGGGAAGTTGAATGGACTTATACGATGGATGGTAAAGTGGCTCGACATTTTAATGCTAATGCACTTAAACCGGCTTGGTTTGTCTGGTTTAAGTTTCTTTGTGCTCGACTCCTTCTGGTAATCATTTGCATATGTCACTCTGGAGAGAGCAAAGCTCTTGTATTGCATTCCAACTGGGAAATCTATAGACGTTGCTGCCAGCTCATACGCCAACAAATTTGCTATTCCATTACCAATAAGCAACCAGGTTTATGGTTTCCCCATTTGATTATTGCTCTGTGCTTGGAAAAGTGGGGTTGTGATTGATCCTTCTGAGGAAAAACTCAAGCCTGGGAAGTTAATTGCAATGGAGGGTATAAGAGCTCTGATTAAATGCACTCAGTCCCAAGCCTCTACATCACATGCAAATGAGGCTGATGATTCTAAAGATGATCCTATGCCACAGAAGACTCAGGAAGAGCTTCTACAACAAATCCTGGTGGAGCAACAGTGGATGAGCCACCATTTTGATTCATTTATTCAATATCACTATGCTTGGCAGCAGACTATGGAGGCTGGCCAGATGGCCAGTGGGAGGGAGAGAATCCATCCACATTTCCACCTTTCCCTCCTTTTTCGCAGAATTTGGGACTGCATGCTCCTTGAGTTTTTTGTGCCCTATGTTTTGGGCTATTTCTTTATCTTTTAATATTGGCAGTTGATTTTTCAAACAATTTTAGTTGCTATTTTATTTTATTAGACATTTTAGATAGTTAGGTTTTATTTTCGTAATGGTGTTTTTTGTTTATTTTTGTCATGTATTTCCTTAAGGGAGTAAGTTTTTTCTTGATTATTGTAGGATTCTTTTCTACAAGTTTCTTGTTTTTCTTATTGTCTCAAGGGAATTATTTGTTTTGTTCTGTTCTGTTCTTTTTAGTGTTACTCCAACTTTGATTCGCAACAAGGGGATATTTATAGCGGATATTGCTCCAAACACGAATTAAATCTACAGAACCTTTTATTTTTTCGATTTTATGCTTTTATTTTTGCATTGAGGAAAATGCTTATTTTTAAGTGTGGGGTGGAGGATTTTATTTGGATTTTTAAGTTTTTTGGTGTATTTTGCTCAATTTTGCTACAATATTTTAACTTTTCCTTTTATCTGAGAGCTTGTCAAAATTTTTGAAAATTTTTGTGGATAAATTGACCATTTTTTAATTTTTGAAAGTTTCGCACTAATGTATTTCCCCATTTTTCTGCATAATAAATCTTTAGTTGAACCATGCATGAATGAGTAGTCGGTGTTAATATTTTCCATTCATGATTTCCAAGACTTTTGAGTACTAAGCCATACATTAATTTTTAATTTGGGATATTTAGAGAAATTTATGTAGACTCAATTATGTTGCAACCCAAAAATTTACTTTATTACATTTTCAAAGCTAATTCTTAGACGACCTGATTCAGTTTAAAAATGAGGGTAATGCCATCTTTGTTTGTTAGGTCTTGCTAGCCAACCATTTTAACAATTTATTTCTAAATACCTTGTTTGAGCCTTATTCTTGTGAAAAGAAACATCATTCTCCTTCTTTCATTTAAACTCAATTTACCTACCCTTATTGAAATTTATACTTGAGGGAATATGTTGAGTGGATATTTGAGGGAATATGTTGAGTGGAATTTTGTTATGCTTAAATGTTTTAATTTTATGTTTGCTCGAGGACGACCAAAGGCTAATATGTATGGGGTAATTTGATAAGTTTATAATTGTGCTATATTTTATGTGTCATTTACCACGCCTTATGTGTTGTAATCAATATTTGAGTTATTATTGAGCTTAATTTAGTTATTCTTAGTTTTTGTAGGGTTAAAGTGAAAAGGGTTGAAAAAGATGGAAAAGATGAAAGGAAATGCTAAGGTGCGGAACATGCACGAGTATGAAGCTATTCTGGATGTTGTTTCGTATTTGAAGCGTAACTTTCGAGGCCAAGGTCCGATTGAGGTGATTCAACATACGTTGGATAGCTAAGAAAGAGAGCTACAACTTTCATTTTTTACACTTTACCAAATTTCGAAAGCATCAAATTCAAAATTGAAGCCGAAGGCAGAGCGTAGTGATGAAGGCCAGCGCACATGCGCTGGGAAGGTACGGCGCATGTGCGCTGTGACCAGAGGAGAAATTTTTAGATTGTGCTAGTGTGGACCAGCGCCCAAAACAGGTAGTGCATATGCGCCTGAAATAGTGTGAACTTATATGATTTTCTAGTTTTTGGCATATTTCTTCGCCCGGTTGGACTCTTTTTCATACGATTTGATGTTCTTATCCTTGGACAATTATTGTAACCCTAGTACTCATTATAAATACCCCAAGTTGGGTGATTAGAAGGGGTCGACACTTTTATTTTCATGTTTAGCTAGGGTTTTTAGTAGAGAAATTATTGTTCATTCCTTTATGGTCCTTAGTGCCTAAACCTTTTTTCTTGGTCGAGAGATTGAAGCCATGGTCAATTCTACTACGTTGTGAGACTTTTTGTTCTTGAATTTATTCAATTATATGTCCAATATTGATTGTTTTCTGTAATTAATTTAATGATTGTTCTTTTTAACTTATTATTGCTGTAGAATAATTAAGTTATTGGAATTAATCTACTGCTAGATTTTTTTAACCGCTTGTACTTAATTCAATCCGTGAAACAACTAAATTTGATAATTACTCATTTGGTGTTATTGAATTTAGGAAAAATAATCTTCACCAACTATTTGGCATAACCGCGTGTGTTTATGTTTAATTAACCTAATTGTTCTTTTTGATTTTAATGCTTCTATTAATTAATCTTTGGCGCGTGTCTGGATTAAATTAATAGTTAGAATTAATTGGATTGCATGTTGAAAATTAGCCAACTTTAGAAAGAAATAAGAATTAACTTTGAATTGGAATCGGTAATTTCTTCAATTAGTGCTTGATATGGAAATTGAATTATCTTGTGTGTCAAGGATCGACTTGTAAAATTGTCATGGTGGATATGAAGGAAACCAAGATTTTTCTTACATTGAATTCTCTTTAGTTATTTTATTGTTTTCTTTTTAGCTCGAAAGCATTCAAACCCCCCCTCCCCCTTTTTTGTTTAGCACAAGAATAAATTTCGTTCTCTGTGGGACGAACTTGACTCACCACTACTACATTATTCTTTAGAGATTATTTAATTTTGGGTGCCTACGATAACATTCTATCAGAAGTTCTTGGAATCACATTCCTACTCCACAAATAAAAGGGTTAAAAAATCGAAAGTTGCCCCTGTTGTAAAGAAGCAGGAAAGAATGTAGGCTCATTCTAGTGCTTCTATGCCATCTAATCAACCTCCTCTTGTGATTCCAGCAAAGGAGAGGTGGAAGAGAAGGGTTGGTGAAGGTGAACTTCCACCATCTAGATGTGTATAAGGGTAGGGATTTAGGTGTTTGATTCCTTACACACCTAGTTCTAAATTTATAAAACACCTAAATCCTACTACTAATTAGGTGGCATCCCGCATGTATACGGTTGTCAACTAGTAGTAAAGGGAAGTAGGGATTGTACCCACAAGGATTGGTCGATAATTACTGGTTATTTGGTTAGATTTCAAGTTAAAGCGATTGATTAAGTGAAGAGATTTAACTAAAACTAGAACTAATGGAACTAAAAAACCAATTTCAAGATAAGATTAATCACTAAGAAAGCAATTAAAAAGGAAGTATCTTTAGAAAGCAAATAAAGGGAACAATTAAAAGGTTCTCAAAAAAGTATATCAAGCAAGCAATTAGTTAATCTACACTATTCGTTATCCTTAAGCAAGCACAATTAGAGACAGCCCCTAATCTATTCTAAGAAAGCATGTAAATAGAAAGTATATTTAAAAAGCAATTAACTAACCTGAACTACAAATTAACACTAAGAAAGCAAAATTAAGGAAACCCCATTAACTAATTTAACAATTAAACTAGGAAAGCAAGTGAAGAAAGCAATTACATGAAAAACCCATAAACTAGTCTATCCTAATTAACTAATTTAAACTACAAATTATCACTAAAAAAGCATTTTTAAAGAAAGCCCATAAACTAATCTAACAATTACTTTAAGAAAACAAATAAAGGAAGAAATTAGATTAAAGAAATTAAACTAATTAACTAAAGGAACATGAAATTAAAGCTTAACTAAAGGAATTTTAACATAAACAAAGCACTTACAACAAAAAAGTTTCAATCTCTAGCTTGGATTTGAAATCTACAAGAAAGAGAAGTATGACCTAATCTACTCTAATTTAAGAAAACCCTCCCCAAATGGGAGGAAAAAGGAAGAAAATTAATCTCTAATCTACCCTACTTCTACTAGCTAAGTTCACCCTTCAAATGAGGTTTAAAAGGGGTGTATATATTGCTAGGATAGTGGGATAATTGTGCAGTAAAAATCAGCCCTGAACAAAGTCATTTTTGCTCCAGCCATCTCGAAATCACGATCTCAAATTTGAGATCGCGACATGGACTGAAACTTCTGAAATGCAGCACTTCATAGTTTTGCTTCCAAAATCTTCGTCCAACGTCCGAATAATGCGCCGTTTTTTTTTCATACGACCCTAACACACAGGAGAACATTATTATCTATAATAAACACGTAAATTAACACCTAAACATATAAATAAAATTCTCACAAAATAGGCCAAAAATGAAGAACAAACAATGATGAACGAAAACTTAACTCCCAACGAAGTTAAGTCAAAGATACGACACAACTTTAATTGGAAAAACCTAATTTAAAATATGTTAATTATCACCTAAATAAGTACTCAAACACTTAATAAACACGTACTAACACATAAAAGAAAAATAGATAAAAACACACGAAAACACTAAAAATACTTGAAACTAGGCGCAAAATCATAAAGTTTAGGGTACATATAACTCTAGTTTTCCTAGAGTTATCACACCCCCAAACTTAAACTTTTGCTCACCCCAAGCCAAATAAAAGTTAAGAAAATGAGCAACACAAAACACATGACACAAATCACAAGACACAACATACTAAACACCCCCAAGATGGCAACACAAAAGGTGAATAATGGATGTACTTTGAATAGTTAGGAGACCTCTCAAGGGACCTCGAAGACCATATGACAATTGAACTATTTTAACTAGTCATTCCAAACTTTTCAAAATTTCCAACGAAAATGAGTTTAAATGCCAACAAAAGGTTTCAAATAACCAAGTGTTAACCATCATCCAAAAGGTTTTTGAAAAACAAGTTCCATTCATTTAAACGGATATAGTGTTGCTCAAATCAAAAGGATTACAACATTTTTCAACCATCTTGACAAGGTCATATAGACATATAATATCATTAGGAGTCTACCTAATATGCACATGTCGCACAATTGAGAGTATTACTCTATCGTGAGTAGCATGATATCAATGATGGGTATTATAAACATTTCCTCTTCAACTTGTTGGTATTCTAAAACGTAATTCCTAATGGCATAATTCAGAGAAATAATATGGGTACATGTCGGAATCCCGTACTCGCCTTATTACTACTCTAATGGCTTATTTTGGAGAAACAACATGGGTACATGTTGGAATCCCGTACTCGCCTTGTTCCTAAATGCAAAGTTTTTTTTTATTTTGTTTTTTTTTTATGCGGCCCTAAAACAAGGAAAAGGAGTAAAACGTACCCAAGATCATATTTAAACCAATCACTCATAGGTTAGAAGAAAACTCCCTATGCAAACACATAAAATGACCTAAATCACTTCTGATGTTTTCCAAACCGAGTTATTTTGATGATGACATAAACACTTAACTTTGTAAATAAGTTTTTACAGGTCTGTTATTTGTTTTGCGAGAGACAGGGCTTTCGAACGCACTGAACCGTCCGAACTGGGTCAAAACATCTCAGACGCATTGCACTATCCGTCATGAACAGGCCTGTCTCTTATACATCCTCTTTCTCTTTACGGACGAACATGACCGTCCGAAGCCTCAATCGGACGAAGGAACGGATGCATGCACGGACGTCCGAACGAAGCTCTTCAACAACTGCATGAAGATCGGACGCTGTGTCGGACGCATCCAATATGTCTCGGACGTCCAAAACCCCAACGGCTACTTTTTGTGCATTTATTATTTAGCCGTTGGAAGTAGTTGCGATCACCATTTATTGCTCTTATAAATAACTGCTTTGACATTAAGTAAAGACCATATAATAAATTGAATACAAGCCTTAGAAAAGAGTACTTTTAGTACAAATTGGCTATAGTGCTTTGTTGTATTACTGTGCAGCTAATTATGAGTGCAATTCAACTTTGAGTGGAGTGATAATGTTGTACGAAAGTGTGGTTGTAAGTAAGATTCTTGGCTCAACTAAAAGAGTTTCAGTGAGAGCAAGAAGTTTCCAACTTTGCAAAGATTATTGGCTCACCAAGTGTGTGAAGCATTCTAGTGATTTAATACTTCAAGCTTGCTAGCTTGGAAGTATTGGTTGTTTAATTTTCTCTCCTTACTTCACTGTTCCATTGATTTTATTATATCAATTTTTATTTGGAAAATCTCAATATTTCTGAAAGTATATTTTTGTTAAGAAACCTAATTCACCCCCCCTCTTAGGTTGCTTTGGGACCAACAATTGGTATCAGAGCTTGGTCTCATTTTATTGCTTAAACTGCTTTTGAGAAAAGAACTATTATGGCAACCAACAATGCTCTATTTTTGGAAGGTCAATCCGTTACTAGGCCCCCTATGCTTAATGGGGCAAATTTTATTAATTGGAGAGATAGAATGAAAATATTCGCTGCAATCTATTGACATTGATTTGTGGTATGTTGTCATGAAGGTCCTTTTGAAGCTTTTATCATTGATGATCACATAAATAGAAGAAGAGAAAAGATAAGGGATGAGCTCACTCCACAAGACAAGACAAACTTGACGTTAAATGCAAAAGCCATGAATGTGCTATATAATGCCTTGGATGCAAATGAATCAACTCGCGTGAAGGGTTGCATTTCCGCTAAAGAAATCTGGGATAAATTGAAGGAAATCCATGAAGGGAGCGACGATGTTCGTGAGCAAAAGAAATCCTTACTTGTTGCCAAGTATGAGTCTTTCAAGATGGAACCACATGAGAACATTGACACAATGTACTGTAGGTTCAATGACATTATAAAGGATCTTGAAGCCTTGGGTAAGGAGTATTCTTTGGGTGAAAAAATAGAAAAATCCTAAATGCTCTATCCAAAGAATGGGATGCCAAAACTATTGCTATAGAGGAAGCCAAGAATTTAAATTTAATGCCTATATGAATCGCTAATCAATTCTCTTACATCTTATGAATTAAAGTTAAAGGCTAAAGTAATGGATGATGAAGAAGCAAGGCCAAGAAGGAGCATTGCTCTAAAGACCTCTCAAGAAGAAGATGAAAACAGCTCCATCAATCTAGAAGATGAAGATCTTGATGAAGGAGATCTTGCACTCATCACCAAAGGATTTCATAAACATTACATCAACAAACGAAGAATAAGAAGAGGCAGAGCTACAAATTCAAATAATTTCAAAGGAAAGACAAGGCTTGAAATGAAGAAGCAAAATGAAAAATGTTTTGAATGCGGTCAACTCGGACACTTTGCAAATGAGTGTCCTTCCAAGAAAAAGAAGGAAGGAAGAAAACCTAGATTCAATAACTTTCAAATCACATGGGATGATAGCAACTCCGAAGGAGAAGTTGAAGAAGAAATGGAGTCAGCACAAATGGCCTTTATGGCTATTGGAGATGATAAGGTAAATTCTAACTATGACTCCAACTCCTGATGAAGATGATCTAGAAGCTTTCATTTTGAAATTGCACGATAGCTTAAAGGAATCATATGCTAGAAATAAGGAGTTAGTCAAAAAATCAAATGTTTTATTGAATGCTAACTCTAAACTTGTGAATGAAAATAATAGGCTATCACAAGAAAATAGTGATTTGAAGAAAAGAATGCATGTGAGATCCAAGGTCAAGGAAGAACAAGCCTCCTTGACAGAAAAGAATGGATGATTTGAATGCTCTCTTGACTAGAAAGAAAGAAAATGTTGTTGATTTAAAAAGAAATAGAAATGTAGTAATCCTCACGTTTAGAAGGGATGACTTATGTGTTGTAAAACCCAAATCATCTTTATATGGAAATAAAAATATTATTTGTAGATATTGCCAACAACACGGACATGTTAAGAATATGTGTTATGTAAAGAAGAACGAAAAGCTTGGAATGAAAGTTGCATGGATTGTTAGCAATTTCACTAACTCAAATGGACCCAAGAAAATGTGAGTAACGGGTACCAAAAGTTATCAATTGATTTAATGTGTAGGTACTTAACATCACCAACAATGCTAAGTGGTTCATAGATAGTGGATGTTCAAGGCACATGACGGGTTATGCTTCTCTCTTCACGAATCTCACATCCAAAAACAGTGGAAAAGTCACTTTTGGAGATAACAATAAAGCAAAATCAATCGGCATTGGTGATGTAGGTAAAAATGGTGAAACTTTTATTAAGAATGTGCTTCTTGTTGATAATTTGAACTATAATTTATTAAGTGTTAGTCAACTTTGTGACAAAAATTTATATGTATATTTGACCAAGCATGAATGTCTTATCCTTGATAAAAATGATGTTGTTTTATTCAAGGGCACTAGGCACAATGATGTTTATGTGATTCATCTTGATAAAATTAGCAATAGCAATGTAAAATGTCTTACCGCTTCCATAGATGATCCTTGGCTTTGGCATAGAAGACTCTGTCATTTTAATATGGATTTGATTGAAAAACTTGCTAAGAAAGATTTGGTAAGAGGTTTGCCAAAACTAGATGTGTATAATATAAAATTTGTGATGCATGCCAATTTGGTAAACAAGTCAAAGTTTCTTTTAAACCAAAGAATTTTGTGTCTACTCATAAACCTTTAGAATTGTTGCATTTAGACTTATTTGGACCTACTCAATATGCTAGTCTTGGTGGTTGCAAATATGCTTTTGTTATTGTAGATGACTATTCTAGGTTTACTTGGGTATTATTTCTTGTTCACAAAAATGAGGCGTTTGAAAAATTTGTAAAACTGTTTTCCAAAATTCAAAATTTATTAAATTTAAAAATCATTCGTTTAAGAAGTGACAATGGTGCCGAATTTAAATTTGGAGGTTTTCCCAACTTTTGTGATCACAACAGTATTTCTCATAAATTTTCGGTTGTTAGAGTCCCTCAACAAAATGGTATTGTCGAAAGGAAAAATAGGACTCTTCAAGAAACCGCTAAAACTATGATTAGCGAATGCGAACCTTACCTCAATACTTTTGGGCCGAAGCGGTTAACACGGCTTGGTATGTCATGAACCGAGTTTTATTGAGATCATTTTTAAACAAAACACCTTATGAACTCCTCTTTTGTAAAAAAACCCGTTGTGAGCTATTTTAGAGTTTTTGGTTGAAAATGTTTTATTTTAAAAATCAAAGAAAACCTTGGAAAATTTGACAAAAAATTGGATGAAGTTCTAGGATATTCGAGTGACAAGAAAGCATACCGAGTTTACAATAGAAGAACACTCTTGATTGAAGAAGTTGTGCATGTTACATTTCATGAAACTAATGATGTTATTTCAAAGAATTTATGTGAAGATGAAGATGTAGGTATTCTAAAGGAGCTCGAAAAGCTCGTTATTCATGAAGATCATCAAGAGATCACATCAAGCAATGATGTCAACAACCATCAAATAGATGATGAAAAGAATGAGGATACTCCAAATGATCTTCCGAGAGCTTGGAGATTCGTCTCTAGTCACCCTCTAAGATTTAATCATAGGTGATCTATCCGATGGGGTAAATACTCACTCTCATAAACCTTTGAATAGTAATTGTGCATTACTTTCTCACATTGAACCTAAACATGTAGATGTTGCTTTGAGTGATGAATTTTGGGTTAATGCCATGCAAGATGAACTTAGTCAATTTGAGAAAAATAATGTATGGACCTTGGTTAAAAGACCATCTTCTCATCCCGTTATTGGAACTAAATGGGTCTTTAGAAACAAATAAAATGACAAAGGTGAAATCATAAGGAACAAAGCTAGACTTGTTGCAAAAGGTTATGCTCAAGAAGAAGGTATTGACATTGATGAAACCTTTGCTCCCGTGGCTAGATTAGAATCCATTCGCATGTTTCTCGCATTTGCATGTTTCAATAATTTCAAATTATTTCAAATGGATGTCAAAAGTGCATTTTTAAATGGTTTTATTGATCAAGAAGTTTTCGTTGAACAACCTCCGGGCTTTGAAAATAAAAATCTTACCAAATTATGTTTTCAAACTCTCCAAAGCTTTATATGGTTTGAAACAAGCTCCAAGAGCTTGGTATGAAAGATTAAGTGGTTTCTTGATAGAAAATGGATTCAAAATAGGTGTAGTTGACACCATTCTTTTTACAAAAACAGATTTAAATGGTTTGTTAATTGTTCAAATTTATGTTGATGTTATTATTTTCGGAGCACCTAATGAAAATTTGTGCAAGGACTTTTCACATTTAATGCAAAAAGAGTTTGAGATGAGTATGATGGGCAAGCTACAATTTTTCCTCGGACTACAAGTTCATCAAACTAAGGAAGGAACGTTTATTACGCAAATCAAGTATACAAAGGAGCTAATCAAACGATTTGCAATGGAAGATTGCAAACAAGTTGGTACGCCGATGTGCACTTCAACCAAACTTGATAAAGACGAAGAAGGTAATAGTGTTGATGAAAAACACTATAGAGGTATGATCGGAAGTCTACTTTACTTAACAGCCAGTAGACCATCAGATATCATGTTTGTTGTTCGTTTATGTGCTAGATTTCAATCTTTCCCTAAAGAATCGCATTTGATAGCTGTTAAAAGAATTTTTAGATATCTAAAGGGTACAATGAATTTTGGTCTGTGGTATCCAAAGTCCTCTACATTTTATTTAATTAGTTAATCTGATGCTGACTTTGCTGGGTGTAAAATTGATAGAAAAAGTACCAGTGGTATGTGTCATTTTCTAGGAAATTGTCTTGTGTCTTGGTTTAGCAAAAAACAAAATTCTATTTCTCTTTCTACGGCTGAAGCCGAATACATTGCTGCTGGAAATTGTTGTGCTCAACTTCTTTGGATGAAACATACTCTGAAAGATTTTGGTGTCATTTTTTATTGTGTGCCTATAAAGTGTGACAACACTAGTGCAATTAATCTCATTAGAGATCTTGTTTGTAAAAAGAAAATTCGTGTTAATTTTGTGCCTACTTCAGATCAACTGGCTGATATTTTTACAAAATCCTTAGCTCTAGAAGATCGCTTTGAATCTCTAAGAAAATGTTTGGGAATTTTACAGATCAATTTGGCATAGGTTCTTAGTTCGGACGCACTCGTTCGTCCGAACGACTCTATCTTTCGGACGCTCTGTATCGTCCGAAAACTTCCTTTCTTCCTCGAACGCTCATAATCGTCCGAACGATATTCATTTTATTCACTAAACTCTCTGGAATTCTTCTGGACGCGTACCGTCGTCCGAAAGAACATCGGACGCATGGCTCTTCCTTCGGCTGTCCGTTCTTCAGCTTTCGGACGCTTCATCGGACGCATACCAAACATTCAGCCGTCCGAACTGTCTCCCTGTTCGATTAAAACCGTCTTGTCTTCCCCATATCGGACTCACCATCTCTCCCAAAAACCCTCTTTTCCAACACCCCTCTCCAAATTCCTACCCTCTTTTCCAAAATTGGTTGGAAGATTATCCTCTCCAAAGTTTTTCTCACCTGAATCATATCTAATTTCCCCCATCTACCATCCCATTTCATCAGATTAGAAAATTCTCACCAATCTTTCAAAAAATAAATAAATAAATAAAATAAAATTTTCTTCCTTTTCTTTTCCTTTCTTCACAATGGTCAAATCTCGCGGAGGTTCTTCTACAGCAAATCGTGGACGAAAAACTAAAGGGAAAGCTGCAGTACGAGGAGAATCATCTGCTAATCCCCAAGTCTCCACAAATCCAATCTTGCCAAAATTCATCGATGCCAAGGCATCCGAACGGTATACATCCCTTTTAAGTAAATCTATAATCGTATAACGACAGCATCTTATACACATTTAGATGAGTATAAGAAACATTGTCAAATCCTGTTTTGAAAAACAAATTTTATCTCACCTAGTGCATATTGAAATACCTGTATATCATGACATGGTGCTTCAATTCACCGCCAATCTTCGGAAATGCCCCACTGTTCGCACTTTAATTTCTCGTGTTAACAGCACCAATCTTGAGATTTGATCCAACATCATTAACACTATTTTTGAATGTAAATGGAATCTCAAACCCAAATGATTTCTCCTATTTCTTTTCATTAGATAAATGGCCCGCTGTTGATACTCGATTTGACATCGATGAGGTTAGGGCCATTTTTAACATCAATTTTAAACAGGCCTCGGAAGCCAAAACCACATTGCTCAGGAAAGTGTTCTTCTATTGTATACACTCTTGTCACAAATTTGTTATTGCCAACCGACGGGCATCGATCGAGCCCGTAAAATGCAGCTTTACTTGTTTTTTTGTGTTTTCAAGAGCATTACTCTTGATTTTGGGTATCTCTTTTGTTCCCTATGGGAACTCTTTCTTACTGATACCCGAAGAAACATTCCCTTTGGAAAATTCCTCACCAAAATTTTTGATATCCTCGAGGTTCCTTTCAGCGGAAACAACAATTTTCTCCTTATTTTAACAAATCTTATATTCAACGAAAAGGCCTCCGGTTTTTTCAACGATCAATGGTTAACTAAGGCAGCCTTTGATATTGCACATTCACAATCCCATGCCTACCACCTCTGATTTCGCTATTCCCCATTCTCCTCCTCCTCAACCAACTCCACCATTCCATGATCCTCATCCATCTACCTCTAAACCTTCACTTTCTCATAGCTGTGGCCTTCTCACCTCCTTGAGCACTCAAGTCAGTTCCTTTCAACGTCGCACTAATCAAAAGTTAAAGCGATTTGAAACTCGTCAGATGATTATCCAAGAGGCACTTAGCCTTGGCATGTCTGCTTCGGCTCAGGTTCAATTTGCCAATCTTTAGTCACAATATCCACTCGACTCATCTTCCGACAGTGATACAAATGAAGATGAAATGTTCGCGAGGACGACGAAGAAGCTGCCAATACTCAAGGATCTGCAAATGGCGATGAAGACGACGATGAGGATGTTGACGACACGTTTGATTTCATCACGCAACGCCGCACCGGAGAAGAGGAAGACAATGAAGCCACTGATGAAGATGGTCCATCAAAACGTCAAAAGACTGAAAAGCGCTCCAAGAAGAAAATTCATGACTCACATTAGTTCTTTTGACATCTATGTTTAGTTGTTAGCATTTCTCTATTTTTTAGGCCTTCCAGTAGATTTTTCACTATGTATTTCCTTGAATGAAGTACTTTTAAATTTTTAAGTTGAGTATATGAAGCTTTTTTATGAATTTCTGTTAAATACTTGCATGTTCTCAGGGGGAGCTTTGTTTGATGATGTCAAAAAGGGGAGTAGTCATCTATATTGCAAAATGATTAGTCATATCCAATTGTTTTTACATAATTACTCCATGAAGGTTTCTCATCATCAAAAAGGGGGAGATTAATATTTTCCAAACCTTATTTTGATGATGACATAAACACTTAACTCTGTAAACAAGTTTTTGCAGGTCTGTTATTTGCTTTACTAGAGACAGGGCTTTCGGACGCACCGAACCATCCGAACTGGGTCAAAACTTCTCGGACGCATTGTACCATCCGAACGAACAGGCAGAAAGAAATAGGATCCTACTGCTTCTCTTTACGGATGAACATGATACACCGTCCGAAGCCTCTATCGGACGAAGGAACGGACGCATGCACGGATGTCCGAACGAAGCTCTTCAACAACTGCATGAAGATCGGACGCTGTGTCGGACGCATCCAATATGTCTCGGACGTCCGAAACCCCAACGGCTACTTTTTGTGCAATTTATTATTTAGCCGTTAGGAAGTAGTTGCAACCACCAATTATTGCTCTTATAAATAACTGCTTTGACATTAACTAAAGAACATCTAATACATTGAATACAAGCCTTAGAAAAGAGCAATTTTAGTACAAATTGGCTATAGTGCTTTGTTGTATTAGTGTGCAGTTGTGAGTGCAATTCAACTTTGAATGGAGTGATAATCTTGTACGAAAGTGTGGTTGTAAGTAAGATTCTTGGCTCAACTAAAAGAGTTTTAGTGAGAGCAAGAAGTTTCCAACTTTGTAAAGATTATTGGCTCACCAAGTGCGTGAAGCATTCTAGTGATTTAATACTTCAAGCTTGCTAGCTTGGAACGTATTGGTTGTTTAATTTTCTCTCCTTACTTCACTGTTCCATTGATTTTATTATATCAGTTTTTATTTGGAAAATCTCAATATTTCTGAAAGTATATTTTTGTTAAGAAACCTAATTCACCCCCCCCCCCTCTTAGGTTGCTTTGGGACCAACAACTTCTATTCCATTTAAACCAATTTATTTTTTTCAAAAGATGAATTGACCAACAAAGCAATACTATTGATTTGGTCAAAAACAATGTTGCAAATGAACTATTATAAAAATGTGAATGCCTCAATTTTTGAATATAGTAATACATGACTTTTGAAATTCTTTTGTCGCAAAAGAACTACTCAACACACCAAAATTTACAGAATGCCAAGTTTAAATAACTGAATCATATGATATTGCAAGTCATTTGTCATCATCGAGTATCGTAATCAATCAATTTTCCATCTAAAATTCACCACACAAAATATTTACATTCATGAAAAGAAACCATTCCAACACAAGTAAAAAACACCCCCAATGATACTTGTCATTTTATTCAAGTGATGAGTACGACTCATCCTACCGCTCACCCAAAATAGAACAAACGCTTAATAATTCTACGAGAAAGTTTAAAAACAAAAGACTAGGCAATGATTTTGAATTACACTTGAACAATCAAAAAGCTAAAATAGAAGATGAACAACATACTAGCCAAGTGAATGTAAATGCAACCCATTAAGCACAAATTGAACTTAAAAACAAGTGCTCTACCGTTTAATTATGGACTTCACCAACATTGAGCACAACACAAATCAAGACTAAGCAATGAGCAAATTTCAAGTAGATCCTAAAAATGCAATTTCCAATTAAACATGAATCCTAAAAATTGATTTTTCTTCAACAACCAATTATGATTATACTAAGGAAGGGTCCTTGGGGCTTCACGGGGTTCAAACAATTTAAAGAAAAAAAAAAAAGCACATATAAGGGTAACAAGGTTTAACACAACAAATAGGTTATCTAAATGCCCAACTCATCCCCCCAAACTTTAACCTAGTTTCACATATAATCGGCAATCACAAAGACTACTCTCAATCTAAATCAAGCATTCATATGATTTTCGCAGAACAAGCACAACTATTTAGCGCATGAAGTGTATCAACAACTAGAATATCCATAATCAAAAGATAAAATCAAGTCCAAGTTCAACCAATAAATCATGTACATCATTCAAAAATCATAACAAGTCATATATTGTCATCACCATTCTCATCAACAACCATATTTGTCCAAGAGATTCCAACAAACCATTTGCCAATAACACAACACAACTAAATAAAGCACAAGGCCACAAGCCTTTATTACCAACGGGGTATTTAAACTAAAGCAAGTCAAGTAAAGAAAGCATAATAAAGAAAAATGAAAGAACTACTCCCTCAACACCAAGGAGGCTTCCCAAGGATATTTAATCCTTGGTGAATTTACACTATTGTTGAGCTCCGCCGAAGTCTCCAAGGAAATGAATTTCGGCATATGTAGGTTGTGCCTCCTTGGCCCCCTCTAGAATGTATCCTTTTTCTTCTACTCATCTTTCTCCACAAACACCTCAAATAGAATCTCTTTTATTGTAACCGGGACAAACGCACACTCATGCAAAGGAAAAGTTGGTGATTCCACTACATAAGCGTTGGTTGTCTCGGTTGTTGTAACTTCAACTTCATGAGACTCTTGAGAACTGGTTTCTTGCAAGACATTTTCAATTTGTTCTTCTTAAACCAGTTCTTCACCCATTGGTGGATGTGTTGGAATACATTGTTCTTCACCATTTCCTATTCCTTGAATCTCGACAAGTTGGTCTTGTAACCGATTGTTGGCTGTGGCTTGCTCTTCACGGAGTCTATCTATTTCTTTTTGAAGTTGAGCATGTTTTTCTCATTCTTTGGCCATCATTTCTCGAAATTGAGCCCTTTTTTCTAGAAGTCGGGCTATTTCTTCTCGAAATTCTTGAATTTGCATCCACTTGTCCATCCTTCTTGCCTCTTCACTTTCTTGATTTGTTTGGATGTGATGAAGGAAATATGATTCCATTTGATCATATGAAGGCCCTTGTGATGGAGGGAAAGAGTATGATTTTTTTTGATAGCTATCATAAGGATATGGATGGTTAGACCATCCCATTTGATAATTTTGATGGCTGTCATAAGCGTATTGATGGCTAGACCATCCCACTTGATAATCTAAGGGGACAGGAGAGTAACCATAACAAGAATCATACTCATTGGGCATACCTCCATTACCATAAAAATGGTAATCTCCTTGGTATGAATCATTCCAATTAGGTCCTTGCATGTTCTTGAACAATCTACAACACAAATAAAAACAAGAAAATGATCTAAAACAACACAAATAAGAAAATTAGGAAAGTTTAGACTACTAGTTAGTCTAAATCATCCATCACAAAGAAAATCTTTTTGGATTTTTGAAAATAAGAACACAACTACAAAATGAAAATCTTTTTGGTTTTCCAAATGGGTGAAACTATATACGAGAAAACAAAAGGCTTCAATCTAGTCTGCATCCCACCAAATTATATCGATATTACCAAAAACCAATCCCCGGCAACGGTGCCAAAAACTTGATGCCTTACACACCTAGTTATAAATTTATAAAATACCTAAATCCTACTACTAACTAGGTGGCATCTCGCATGTATACGGTTGTCAACTAGTAGTAAAGGGATGTAGGGATTGTACCCATAAGGATTGGTCGATAATTACCGGTTATTTGGTTAGATTTCAAGTTGAAACGATTGATTAAGTGAAGAGATTTAACTAAAACTAGAACTAATGGAACTAAAAAAGCAATTTAAAGATAAGATTAATCACTAAGAAAGCAATTAAAAAGGAAGTATCTTTAGAAAGCAAATAAAGGGAACAATTAAAAGGAAAAACATATTAAGCAAGCAATTAGTTAATCCAAACTATTCATTATCCTTAAGCTAGCACAATTAGAGAAAGCCCCTAATCTATTCTAAGAAAGCATGTAAAAAGATAGTACTTTTAAAAAGTAATTAACTAAACAGTAAACTACAAATTAATACTAAGAAAGCAAAATTAAGGAAAACCTATTAACTAATCTAACAATTAAACTAGGAAAGCAAGTAAAGAAAGCAATTACATGAAAAGCCCATAAACTAGTTTAGATTAGTCTATCCTAATTAACTAATCTAAACTACAAATTATCACTAAAAAAAAGTATTTTTAAAGAAAACCCATAAACTAATCTAACAATTACTCTAAGAAAACAAATAAAGGAAGCAATTAGATTAATGCAATTAAACTAATTAACTAAAGGAACATGAAATTAAAGCTTAGCTAAAGGAATTTTAACATATACAAAGCACTTATAGCTAAAAAGTTTCAATCTTTAGCTTGGATTTGAAATCTACAAGAAAGAGAAGTCCTAATCTATTCTAATCTAAGAAAACGAAAAGGAAGAAAATTACTCTCTAATCTAGCCTACTTCTACTAGCTAAGTTCTCCCTTCAAATGAGGTTTAAAAGGTGGTATATCTAGTTCTAGGGTACGTGGGATAATTGTGCAACAAAAATCAGACCTGAACAAAGTCATTTTTGCTCCAGCCATCTCGAAATCACGATCTCAAATTTGAGATTGCAATATGGACTGAAACTTTTGAAATGCAGCACTTCACAGTTTTGTTTCCTAAATTTTCATCCAACGTTCGATTGATGTGCCATTTTTTTTCATGCGACCCTAACGCACAGGAGAACATTATTATCTATAATAAACACTTAAAATAACACCTAAAAATATAAATAAAATTCTCACAAAATAGGCCAGAAAACGAATGACAAATAAAGAAAAACGAAAACTTAACTCTCAACGAAGTTAAGTCAAAGACACGACACAACTCAAAATGGAAAAACCTAATAAAATATGCTAATTATCACCTAAATAAGTACTCAAACACTTAATAAACACATACTTAACACAAAAGAAAAATAGATAAAAACACACACGAAAACACTAAAAATACTCGAAACGAGGAGCAAAATCATCAAGTTTAGGAGTGTACATATAACTCTTGTTTCCTAGAGTTATCAGTGGTAATAATGGCAGCAGTGGTAGAGGGTTGCGGTGCATTGATAAGTTTAAAAGAAAAGAAAAATTAGTAGAGGGTGGTTAGGGTTTTGGTGTGATATGAAATAAATGATGGTTGGACAATTTGTCCCTTTAAATATCACATGGATAGCACATGTCGTTGACTAACTACCACTTAACGGTCAAAATAGACTGAATGGGTACTGGATGGTTAAATTAATAGTTGAATAACTATAAAGGCCACAAAAAAAATTGAATGGGTAATTTCAGTAACCTATTAAAGTTTTGTACGACCTTTTGTCCATAATTATATTGTTCGTTATTAAATTAAGTTACATGGTATAATTTTTTTCATATTTTTATAAGATTATTCAATAAAAGCCACAAACATAAAAAGTATATGGTAGAAATTAAATAAAATTAGAAAGATTTTATTTTGAGCAACATATTTTTTTTATACAGGAGTTTAACCAAGTGGTTAATCTTCAATATCAAGGGTTCAACTGGCCCAAGTTCAATTTGGTTAATTGAATTAAAACTAATTACGATATTCAAATTCAATTAATCCAATTTTCTACCAAATTGAATTTGAAATCGAAATTGGTTAAAATTTTTAAAATCTTTTTCCAAATTTTAACCAATTTTGTTGACCGATTAGCTGATCGATTAACCAATTCTTACCCCTATTTGCTTCTTCTTCTATTGGTGGTGGTTGCTGCCTAAGGTAAGGCCTCTTCATTAGATTTCCTCATCTCCTTTGTAAGTTCCGCCATTTTCTAGAGTGAGATTCACCATTTATTATAGAATACGTGTACTCACAACTAATTCTTCTTGCTTGTGAGGTGGACAATGATGAAATTGACCTTGATAGCCCCAACAACAATAAAGATTCAAGGGTCATTATCATCACAATCCGTGAACGTAGGGAGAAATGGGCATAGCCATAATACTCATGCAAATAGTTCATGCCTCCAAGATAAGAAAATTTGATCATCTCCCCTTTGCATGTTTGATTTCTGTACATTGCATGATTTTACAATGAAAATACCCATAATGAACCAAAAAAAAAATAACAAAACAACTAAAAATGAAACAATTAAGCAAAATAAAATAAAATTGTTCAGACTAATAAGTAATCTAAAGTATTTATTCAAAAAAGGAAAACTTTTTTTTCTTCAAAATAGAAAACATAACTACACAAAACTCCAAATTAGCTGTTACCCTAAATTCTCTAATATTGCCAATTACAATCTTCGGCAGCTACCCCAAAAATTTATGTCACCAAAATATGCTACTATCTAGATCACATATTGCATATATAGTCAAACAGTAGACAGTAGATGTAGAGGCGGATTCCACGAGAATTGGTTAGTAAGTTTAGGTATTTAGGTTAATTGTCTATTTGGACAATTAAAATGAAAAGGTTTGTGTTTTATAAACTAAATTAAAAGCTAAAGTGGGTTAGGTTTATACTAATTAATTCCCAGTTTTGGATATATCAATTGGATTATTCAGTTATTCAAATGAGAAGTTGATTATCAATTTTAACCTAATTCTAATTACTCGTGACAAGTAGGTCTATCAATTTAACTAGTTTAAATAAAAATTTTCCACCACTTAAAACAAGCCAAATTTGATTAATTATTTAGCGAATTCTAGATAACTGATATGTTTTATTTTGGTTATTGAACATACTAGGCATCCTAATAATTGCTTAAAGACCAATAGGAAACTTCCATTTGGATAAGGGTTAAATACAGCAAACCCCCTTAAGTTTTGCAGTAGACCACTTAATGTTATATTTTTCTCACTTTGCCCCTTTTGTTAGTACACATCACTAATTTGACTATTAAAAAATCAAAAAGATATTTTTATCCCTAGACATTACAAGAAAAATTAAAATTAACACTTTAAATTTTATTGTATTTGTCATTATCGTCCCTAACTCAAATTTGTGTCAATTAACCTATTTTAGTCATTAATCAATATAAAAAAATTATTCAAAATAAATAAAAATATAAAGATACTCACCAGCAACAGTATTTTTTTTTAATACTTGTGCTGTGAAAATAATTCTAAATATAAAAATTCCTTAATACTATCGTTAGTTTTTATGATTTTTTTGTCATATTTTATTTCGTGTAAAAAAAAATTCATTTTGAAAGGAAAGAAAAAGATACTGTATATATGTTGAATTTAATTTAAATATACAATACTCATAATAACATACTAAAGTTTCAACCTTCTCTTTTCTTTGTGTTATTAAAAATGATTTTTTTTCTTTTCTTCATTGTTAATATGATTCAATTATCACCTAAATATGTATGAAATAATTCCATACAAATAAACTAAAACTTAAATTTAAATAACCGAGATGAAATATCTTTAATAATTCATTAAAATTTTTAAAATTAATTATTTCACCATATTCTTTGAGTTTTAAATATTGAAAAAAGCATAATCTGAAAAATAAAAAATTAATTAATTTCAAGTGTACTTATATTTCTAACAATCTTTTATTGAAAATACTACTGCATTTTTTTTTATTAGCCTAAAGCATTAAATGATATTAAAGTTACATGAAGGATTAAAGTGAAACCTCGCTTAAACCTTAAGGGAGTTTACCGCAATTAATTTTTACGGTGAAAATTGTCTTTTTTAAAAGACTAATGACAGAGTTGCAATTGACAGTAAGTCAAAGGGGGAAAGTGAGAAAATAATAACATTAGGGGGTTTATTGTAAAACTTCCCAAACTTTAAGGAAGTTTAATGTATTTAACCTTTTGGAGAAATATGGCTCCCTATTTTTAGTAAATTGGGCTGCCAAATTCGAATAGGTTTCTCTCATTGGTTATTAAGCAACTACTAGGATGCCACTAATTGTTCAATAATTATCATAAACCTTGTCCTAGATGACCAACTAAGTGAATTAATCAGTTAAAATCAAATTTTACCCTAGTCAAATTGTTAAGGGTAAATTACAAGGAGTCCCCTTGCAATTTGATTAATGTTCACGTTACTCCCTTATTAAATTTTTAAATCTACAATCTACCCCCTTGTAGTTTGGGTTAAAGTGAAACCGTTAAATATTCCGTTAAGTGACGTTAGGATGTTGAAAATACTTTATTTTAAGGGTTATTTTAGTCATTTAAAGTCTCTAATCAAGGCTAATAATGCCTTTTTAATATAAAATACAATCATTCCCTTTCGGCGTAAGGGGTTTTCAGGCAGCCAAGACGTATTAGGGTTAGGGATATTTTAGACTTTTTGCACAAATTGGCTAAGTTTTTAGCTTTTCATTCATTTTATAAAAAAAACCCAAACCACAAAAGGGTGGATTGTAGGTTGAAAACCATAGAGGGATAATGCGAACATTAACTAAATCACAAGGGGATTTATAGTAATTTACGCAATTGGTAATTATGGTCTAAAGTGGAGGTCAAACTTCCGTTTTTGCCTTGATTTATCAAACTATTGAAGTGATTAAATTAACCTATTAACCAAATTAACCATTATTCAGAATTAACATCATCCTGACAACTAACTCAAAATTAACTAATGTATAATTAGAAGCATAACATAAAAGCAAGGCATTAAAAACATAAAGCATTTAAAAAAAAAAAAGCATATACCTTTTAAGGCTGGTGATAATGTCAGAATCTTAACCGAGCAATTTTACTAAAATTCCAACACTATCCTTTTAGCAAGTCATTCGAAAGTAGTACGGTAGTACCAAATCCGGTGGGACCTATCAACAAAACACCTTCTATTCTGGTCCCTACAGCTATGCTTTCCCATTCACATTTCCACTGTAACTCAAACGCAACTGGGTGTTTTGTTCTCCTGCAGTACTCACAATTCACCATGCCATTCACGCCTTAATTAATTTATGGCATCTAAAGAGATATTTGGATTATGAATATAAAAAGAATGAATAATAATTAAAATTAATTATATTTATAAATATTATTTAATTAATTATTATGATATTTGGTCAAGAATTATTGGACCAGATAAAAGAAAATTTCTGTAAAACAATATGATATCATTTAAAAATAAAACAATTATATGAATTATCAATCTAATATCTTTTTAGAGAATTTTTACAAGTTTTATGAGACGAGGCAGTTCTCAGTCTCCTTATAGGGGACGAGGTGGAAGAACCCCAGTAATGGGAGGAAAAACTTTATATAATCCAGACATGTTCTTCAAAAGACCATTCCATGGACTCTAATAATTCATTCAAATTGGCTGGTGAATCACAACCACTCGCGAAGCCCCAAATTGTAATGAAAAGAAAATATCTAGAATTAAGCAATTAGATTTGGATGATGAAATTAAAAATAAAATTTGCAAAATTATAAATGTAAACACGGATAATAGTCATAGCACTGATAGTAATACTAGTATTTCTTCTTCCGATGAATATGATTCTGATCAAATTCATTTGCATGATTATAGTTCTACAGATTCTGATAATATTATTTGTAATACTTCATCTACAGAATGTAATAATTGTAATGTTAATACTATTTTAGATGATAATAACATTAAATAAAGAATATTATAACATTCTTTCTCAATTTCAAGATTTTCAAATAAATATGCTCACTAATGATAATATCATTGAATTGTTAAAACAAATACAAGCTAATAATATTATATCAAAAATTTTAGATTGGGCATCTACATCTACATCTTCTTCATCTTCTTCATTGAATAAATCAAATTCAGTTGTAGTTACATCTGAGCCATATACAATGTTAGAAATTAAAAACAGGATTGGTAAATTATATCAACCACAAGAAACAGGAATTACTTTAGCAAATTTGCATGACTAAGTAAAAATTTAAAAACAGAAATTTGTTTATTAAAACAAAATAATGTTTTTATAGATAATAGACTTTCTTTAGTCGAAAAATCTTTTAATAAAGGAAAAGAAATTATTAAACCAGTTGAATCTTCTTTACCGGTTATTTCTTCCTCTAGTGATACTAAAAATATTGATAATTTTCTAAATATTATGCAAATTGTAACATCTCAAAGATGGTATAGTAAAAATTAAATTTTTAATTGATAATGATTTTTTAGCCGAATCAGTTGTCATGATTGATAGTGGTGCTGATCTTTGTTGTATACAAGAAGATTTAATACCTACTAAATATTATAGAAAAACAGTTCATACTTTACGTTCTACTTCTGGTAATAAACTAGAAATTAATTATAAAATTCCTTCTGCTTATATTTGTCAAGATAATATTTGCATTCCTCATACATTTTTACTTGTTAAAAATTTGATGAATCCTCCTATTATACTTGGAACTCCTTTTATAAATGCTTTGTATCCTATTAAAAATTTGGATAACAATGGTTTTACTGGAACTTATAAAAATCAAGAAATTTATTTTCAGTTTATAACTGATCCTATTACTAGAGATATAAATTCTCTAATTGCTTTAAAATATTCGCATTTAAATTCATTAACTTTAGAAATTTATAGTATTTCTATTGATAATATATTAATTTTCTTATTACAAAACTTTATTAAGTTTTGCAGAAAAAATTTACAAGACAAAGGATGACTGATAAAGCTAGTTCTTCACATCAATCGGATTCTTTGCAAGGAAAAGCATTGAAATTAAAATATTTAGAAAATATTCCTTCCATAAATTATATAAATATGGAATTCGCTATTCGAAATTTTTATTATCAAAATTATAAAAATTATAAAACTGATTTGATAAGAAGTAAAAATTATTTTAGATCTCGAATTGTTTTAGCAAATAATAGACTAGAAAAAATAAAAAAGAAAATAATAACTTTTGAATATTCAAAAGAACAAGATCCTTTATGGTCATATGCTTTATTACAACAAGAATTTAATATAGAGCAAGCATAAATAAATTTTTGTAAAACAATATATCATTTAAAAATAAAACAATTATATGAATTATCAATCTAATATCTTTTTAGAGAATTTTTACAGGTTTTATGAGACGAGATAGTTCTCAGTCTCCTTATAGGGGACGAGGTGGAAGAACCCCAGTAATATCTAGGGGAGGAGGAGTAAAACTTTATATAATTCAGATATATCTGGATTATCAGGATATGGATTTTCATCCTCCATCCAATATTGATCTGGGTAATATCCCAAAAGATCATCCATTATATGGACAATTGCAAGAATTCTTGCTACAACAGCATAAAGGTAATACCTATTCTTCGGTTACTGAAGATGAATCTGAATCAGATTCAAAGTCTTATTATATGAGATATATCTCAAAGAAATTATATTTCTTTTGGATGAAAAAGATTGTCAATGGCAAGATCAACCTTGGAAAATACTCCAAAGGTATTTGACTGATAAAGTCATGTTTCCGGGTGAATCATATAAGACTCGGTCATATTATGAGAAAATTCTCACTAATAGTGAGTCAGCTGAAATTCAGCATTTTCAGCCTCATATGGCTTCTACTATTGTTTATAACTTTTCAAAAATTATTATTAAGAAAATTATATTTTCTGAAGAATGGGGGATGTCTACCCTCACAGAAAAATAATGTTTTATTGAAAAATAATCACTTTGATTCTTATACTTATTGGGATTATATCCAAAGTTTTAATAAAATTTTTTATTATGAAAATTATAGACACAAACACACTTGGTTTATTAAACTTTGTTCGAATTTATTATCTCAGCATATTCCCCATTGGTTTATCCATTGGTGGACTACCCATGGACCCTCAGTAAAAATTTTACCGGAGCCATTTCTTCAGTTATACCATTCTTCGATAAAAATCTCACCTACTCTCAAAAAATTATACTCTCAGGAAAATATTTCTTTACCCACAGAAATAGCTACCATTTATTTCTTTCTTGAATTTTTTATCCCTTGGATTTATAAATGGGAACCTGAATTTGTTTATACTCCTGATCATTTCCCTTGTTTATATCGAATTTATTATACCAAATTTTGGGATAAACTCATGAAAATTGACCCAGAAACAAAACAATTATTTGGTCAAGAATTATTGGACCAGATAAAAGAAAAAATTCGAAGTTATACAAATACTATTACCCATGCTATGGAACCCATATCCTTTCACGCATATTGCTAGGAAACTACAAGTGCAACAAGGCACTATGACAAAAGATGAAATTATTGCAGCCTATATGGAGCAAGTTAAAGATCAAATTAAAGAGCATATTAAACAAGATCTTTCTATTGATCTCGATCAAAATGATGATAATGAATCATGTTCTTCAAAGACCATTCCATGGACTATAATAATTCATTCAAATTGGCTGGTGAATCACAACCACTCGAAAGCCCGAAAATATTCTTCAAAATATTTTAGACACTCTCAAACAAAAGAAGCATTAAGAAGACACCATGTGTCCAAATTATTAAAGACATATATTAGCATCAAAGTGGATCCTACACAACAGTAAATTCACTGTTCAAATTTACTGTATACACAGTAAAATTACTGTGCATTCACGGATATACAGTAAAAACATTGTATAAACAGTAATTTCACTGTAGAAACAGTATATTTACTGTGCGAATTTCAAAAATCCTACTGTATATAATTTAATTCTTTTTGTTAGAAATTCGGAAGCTCGCCTATATAACCCCCAATTGTATAGTAGGGGAAGGCAAGGTTTTCCGACAGCTTTCCTTTTAGTTTTCTTCTCTTCTCTCCTTCTATTGTACATCTCTACTACTCTTTTGTAAATATTTTAGTTTAATAAAAGAAGAAGACCATCGAGGTATTCCTCTGCAGCCTCTTCTGAGGTACCCTCTTCCCTTTCCCTTTTAATTTTGTTTTGTCCTGACATATTATGTCAGGCTAAATATCTTATGTTGGATGTTATAAATCTTAAATGTTTGACTATGCATAAACTATTTTGAATTCTTTCTTTTAAAACTTTTGGAATAATCAGTTTTCTTGGTTTGGTTCTTAAAAATTTTCAGTCATGGTTTTATCTAATTTATTTTGTTGGCCGGAGAAGTACCCGCTTAGCCGTGGAGTGAAAGGCGTTTAGGGGAAAAAGGCAACATAGCAAAATAAATTAAATAATTTTCATTGACAGAAAATTTTTCATCTAAAAATTTTGATCAAGATCAGAAAGAGGTTTAAAATTAAAACCTTCAATATTAGGTGGAGGTTGTAAAGAAGCTTTAGCTGTATTATAAATTTCTAAAGATTGATTTTCATTTTCTTTATTTTGAAGTTTATAAATTAAAGAAAATAATTTATCCATTTTATTATGAAGAGAACTAATTTGTTCACCTAAAACATTAATAAAAATATTAGTATAATTATTTTGTTGATACATATTATTAATATGCTGTAAAGTAACAGGTAACATATTATTTTCTGCTAATTTTTGAAAAGCATTAAAAGAAAGAGAAGTATTATTTGGTAAAGTAAATAATTTTTGTGGAGGATATAACTCCGTAGATTGTTTTCCATCAAAAAATTGATATGATCTTTCAAGAATATTAATATAATTATTTAAATAAGTAGTTATAAACCAGGGAATAAATGGAATCATTTTATTATGTAAAGCAGTAAATTCATAAATTTTTTTTGAAATATTATCAAGGTCTTGAGATGTATATACCTTGTGTGAAAAACCATTGTCTAAATTCTTCCCATTGTGGAGATAAAAATTCTTGTTTTATTAACTGTCTAGCAGTTGAACCGGGACTAAAATCTATTATAGTAGTCATAAATTAAAATCTAATTCTGATTCAGTAGGAATTTTCTTATCTAATTCATTATTATGAATTGGTCTAATTATATTATTTTCATTTATATGTAAATGATCAAACATGAGATGTAGATGGAATTTTACTATCAATTGTATGTAATGATGCAGGTTTTGAACGAGTAGGAAGATAATTATCATCGAGTAAAGAAAATTGAGATTTTGAAGAAAATGTCCTATAAGGATGTCTAGATGATGATGGTCTAGAACCTGTACTATGTCTAGATGGAACATTTGATTTATCAAATCCAAGAACAATTTGTCCATCTGGAGTTGATATAATCTGAGGATCATGCTGTGTAATATTTAAAGCATGAGCTGAAGAAGAAATGCCTTTATTTATAATCCAATGATCAGGAAATTGTAATTTCATTCCATTTAATTGGTTGTCTAGTTATTATCTGAGATTTATTAAAATTAGTCTCAATTAATATTGTTTCTTCAGAATAATTATCAATTAATTTACACTTTGGATTCAAAGTTGAAAGTAGTTTAAAACAAACTCTATAACATAAACATATAAGTTCAGAATCAGGTACATAATTATAACTATGTATTTTAACATTTAATGTTAAAGCATCAAGTATATTAACATCAGATAAAGATAATTGCAAATTAGGATAAACATTAAAATAAATTGGACTATTTGACAGACTAGATTGTATTATTCCCATTAAGGATTTTTTCCAATCAAGATTACGAGCATCTCGTAAAGCAGCTATAACTGATTCAGGTAAACCTTTTAAAGTTAAAGGTTTAAAAGCAATTTGCACTAAACCAATATACATAAAATTAAATTTATCAACAGATCTATAAGAATCAATATCATTATGATCTAATAATTGAATAATATGTTCATCAGAATTTAAAGGAATTGATTTGATTCAGTTGTTTTAACAACATATTTAGATATGATATTATCAAATAAACCATATTTATAAATAACATATGGTGAAATTTTTGGAATTGTCCATTTATTAAGTAAATCAATATCTTGAAGAATATCATACTCTTCTTTTAATTTATTTTTCTCATATGAGATAGATGATAATGGATGATTATCCATAATTTTTTAAAAGGAATATGTCAATTGTTATCAAATCTTAAATCCTTGCTCTGATACCATAATCACTAAATCGTGAACTATAACCTTAATACAAACCCCAAACCGTGTTGAACATCCCGTATTGGTTTAACACCGTATTGAAAATCCGTATTGGTTTGCAAATCGTATTAAAATTAAGTTCAAAATTTAGATCTAAGGCAGTTAGCCCAAAACCGTCCGCCACTAACCACAAAATACATAAACTAGAGTTAAATTCTTTTTTTGTAAAATTATTTTTAATAATCAGTAATCTCGATTTTAAGAGATATTTTTATCCTTAAAATTTTCATAGTCTGTCAATGAAAATTATTTAATTTATTTTGCTATGTTGATAAAAATATTTAAAAAATTTATTTTAATTTTTTAATTATAATACAAATTTTAAATTTATTTTTATTAATATAATAAATTTTATTTTTTTATTTAAATTTAATAATTAAAAAAAATTACATAAATTTATATTGATAATAAAATTTATAATTTTTATTCCAATTTCAATTCTCAAAGTACAAACTAAACAGATTCGTAAATCTTCTAGGTCTAAAGATCAACTTTAACATCCCAAGCCACTTTCTTCTTAAAAAGGCAAAACAAGTTCACAACACAATCAAGGCAGTGGCGGTGGTTGCGCCGTCGCTTATCACCGCCGGTTCACTTTCCCAGTTAGAGTTCCGGTACAAACATAAATCTGGCATCGAAATAGGTCGGAAAAGAATAGACAGTCGCCGAACAAAATGAATCACGACAACTCTATCCCTTCATCTTTTGCTCAAACCAAGCTCAAAATTCGCATTTATATGAATTAAAATGATGCAAAAACGACCTGAACTTGAATTTAGCATCAAAGGATGAAGAAATAGCTTCAAAGAATAAAAATCAAAAAATTGAATAAAATGAACGAAATGTATTAGTATTCACTAAACTAGAGACACGAGTCTCAAAAACTGCAACATATGCATATTTAAATTCATGGAGACACAAGAAACTTTTTATTTTTTGAGAAAATATAAAAATTTAATTATCAGATTGTGCTTTAACTGAAAAAACAAAGAGAGTTAAGGGAGATTAGGTGGATAAAAAAAAAAAAACATATTGGAGAGATCAAGCTGTGTATAAGAGACCCCCTCCCCCCCAAAAAAAACAAGAAAACAGATAGAGCAGGAGGATAAGTTAAAAAGAAAAACTAGAGAGAAAGGGGGAAGAGACTAAAAAAATCTTGAGTGGACGACAATGGAGATTGGGGAGAGTGGCAGGAGTGGTTGGTGGGCCCTCCAGTATTAGTAGGAGATGTTATGTTGAATACAAGAAGGAAGGATACTTTCGTCATTTGACAGGAAATTGCACCGCCAGTAACAATCATAGCTCTGGCAATGACATGTGCCCGACTTTAACTACTACAGAAAGGGAACGTCATCCATTCCTGAATTATGAAGTAGAACAAGAATTTAAAAGAAAAGTTCAAAATTTACGTAATCTAAAACTAATTAAAAGTTACTATAAGCATACTCCTAATAGCTAAACTCTTCTTACTACTCGGGATGAAACACAGCATAATGTTCTATTTATGGTAGTAGGTTACAAGAGGAGCTTCCGTCAAGAAAATTTCATTTTGAACAAAAATGCCTTCCAGATTGGACACAGACCGAGGCCAGCAACTTTGATCTTAGATTCTTGGGCTGCAGCCTGAGTTTTTAAGTGGATTTTGATGCCTAACTCATTTCCAACATTAAATTATGATAGATGTTTCTAAAAGAATGGATTTGATTAATTTCAAAACTATTTTGCAAACTTAGAAGTGCATAGACTAAATTAATCTGACTTTATTTGTAATTGGTATTGGAAAAACGTTTAATGTAAAGAACTTGTTTGATATATAAACTAAACAAGAAAGCATTTCTATCAAAAAATAAAAAAAAGTTTGAAGGGTTAAATTTCAAATTTGACAAATTCAAAACACGACACGCAACTTCTATTCAGCCTTCCATTTGCAAATCCAAAACAATCAAGCACTTGCGCAAAATAAAAATAAATACCATTCCATGTCTACAATATATATTTCGCACCACAAATCATTCTAAACTTATTTCAATGATGAATTACCTATTCATTCAACCACTCACCCTATCGCAAAACAAAACCATAATACTAAAGTAATTAACTAACAAACCAAATTAAATCGAAATAGAAAATAAAAATGCCAAGTAATAGCAATTAACATAGAATAATATAGGGAAAATTCCATTATAACAAACAGCGCTCGAAAAACTGGATATACTTGGTATAAAGTTCACTCCAACCATGAAAGCCAAAGAACTACTGATATACATAACGAAAACAATAAATATCACAAATTCTTCAAATAATTGTCCAACCTTACCCAATTAAGTATCAATCAATTACTTCATGCTTAAAAAGTAAAATCGAAACCCCCTTTACTTGAAAATTGTTGAATAAAAATTGGTCGACAAGTGTTCGGTGAAATGTTCATTAGGATTTTAAAAACAATGAACAAGTAATAATAATAAAAAAACTTTAATTATCCTAATCAATTCCCAAACACTCGCAAGTATACGACTTGAGTTTGTATATAGGATGAGTAAAGACCATTCTTATGACTTGAGTTTGTATATAGGATGAGTAAGGATCATCCCACGAGAGCTATTGGAACAAGTATTAGGTTCACAAACCTATTTACTGGTTAGACAAAATAATCAAGAGTTTTTGATTAAATTTAAACTAAATTTAATCACGAGAAATTAAAATATAGACAATAATGTAAAATACTATTCCTATGGAAAGCAATTAAATATAATTGACTAAAAACCTAAATCTCATAATCTATTTTACTTGCAAGAATTTAATCAAGAACAAGAATTTAAATTAATCTACTCTACAAAAGTGATTAAAACAATGAAATTAAACCCTAACTACTCAACTACGGAAGCAATTAAGAATTTAAATACAATAAGACAAGAATGATAATTAAAGAACAAGAATGCAATGAAAACAAAAAATAAATTGCATCAAGATAAATCAAACTCAGTAATTGCAGTGAAAACCAATGTTGATAATCGTTGAATTTTGAATTCTTGACAAGAGAATAGAATTCTAGGTTGAACACTTGAGAAAATCTACCCTACGTCTAAATTATTATTCTAACTATTGAAAACTAAAAACTTATGATGACTGATGATGGAAGCTTATTTCCTCCCTTTCTCTTGGTATATTTATAAGTAAAATTGGAGTTTTGGAGTTTTGGAGTTTTGGAGTTCTTGGATGATAAGTACACGAGCTCCCCCGTAAACGGGTCCACGGGAGGACGTTTCTTGCAAAATAAACTGCAAGCCCATGAAACCTACCCAATAATGCACGCTTGGGTACTGCATAAATGTTGCGCCTGGGCGCGACTTTCAGAACCAAAGATTTGAGCTACTGAGCATCGCGCTTGGGCTTTGCAGGTTGGTCGTGCCTAGGTGCGACTTCCAGTAAGGAGACCTCCATTTCTTTCGCCATTTTGATCCTAATGCTGTTGGAATCTCATAAAACTCAAACCACGAAAGTTGTATACTTTATCTTAGCTTTCTAATGCATCCAGAATCACTTTAATTGGAGTTTTTTCAAGAATGTTATGCCTTTTCTACCAAATTACATCCGCATCATTCCTCGCTGGTGCACGTAAATTCTAATTTTGCAATTTTCCTCCAAATTTGTGATAAATTTTAACTCTTTTTTCACTCAAACCTATAAAATTAAAAATAAAATATTTTATCTCATAATTACTCAATTCTTGCTTATTCATTACTAAAAACAAGGTAAATGATACATAAAATATACGAATTTTTGATCATCCTAAGTTACTAGCAAAATATAGAAATAAATCACGAATATACTCAACACATCTCATCAATTATCCACATGAATATCCAAGAACCAAACCAATTTTTCCCATTGAGGCCGAACCTAAACCTGTGCTCATCAAGTAAGTTATTTAACTAAAATATTGATCTAACCTAAATTACTACATCTTAAAATAGGTTCAAACGGGTCCTGTTTATAGATGCAAAATAACCCTAGGTGTTGGGATCGGTTCTAAATCTACATTGGTCTGTATGTGCCAAGAACTAGATTTAATAGTTGTAAAATTCGCGAAGTTACTCGTTAAGGAATTTGATGCAATCTGCGGCATTTGGATTTGGCTATAATCATAAATGTATGACACTTTGCTCTTGGATTCTGAAATTTCTTGTGAATTCTGCTACATAAGTTTCCTTTTTTAATGGAACATCATGATGCTTAGCAACAACAATATATTCTTGATTTCTGTAGTGTTTAGCGTATTCTTTGCACCGAACCATCTAGCAACCTATAAACACATAAACAACACATAAATACAACAAAAACACATAAATAACATTAAAACATAAAGAAATAATAACATGAACAAACTTCAAAAATGTATTCGAATCCTAGCCAAAATCTAGAGTGTGAAATCAATTCAAAAATAACTTTATTTTGTAGAGTTCTCACACAGCCAAATCTAAATTTTGCTGATAGGGTATTTATGGGCTGGGTTGTCGGGCTAGTGGGTTTTCATGTTTTGGGTTTCAGGTAGAAGATAAAAATCCAACCCAATCCAAGTAAACCCAATCCAAATATTAGTCTGATGGGTTATTCGGGTTGTCAGGTCACTTGGGTTAAAAATGACAAAAACCTGAAAAACAAAAAATGATGCCTAATACAAAGATAATCTATTACAACTAGAAATTTCCTTTAAAAAATAACTAATACTTGAAATAAATGAAAATAATGAAACAATTATAGTATTTTAAAACTCAAGCATCAATGCATCCCCTTGTAGACCAAATACATGAACTATACAAAGAATAAAAATTGAACCTTGAATTTACTAGTCTACCAGAAAATGAAAACGGATAATAAAATGTTGACATAATTTCATATACATGCCTAGAAGAAAATCTACTATGAAATAAAAATGAAAAGTAATTAACAAGAGGTACAAAAAAGTCACCAAAAAAGCCCATGAAAAACATTAAACATTTTGTCAACTTATCTTTGAGCACCAATTGTTCAACAAAATTACAGAAAACTACGAGAAAAAAATATCAAAATGAATGTGTACTTCTAGCTTAACAAAGAGAAACCCACAAAATATATCCAAAAAAATAGCCATAAATACTAAAAATGAGTAGAAAAATTCAAAAAAAGTGGAATTTCGAGTTGGAGTTACAGCTCAATTGGGAGATCGATAAGTTGACCAGTGGACGCAACTCTTGACGGATGCAAATGAAGAGGAAGACAATGTGATTTTCTTCCTTTTGATTTCTTTTCGGGGGATGAGTGGGTTGTGGGAGATCAGTGAAGGGTCATCGATCATTTGAAAATGTGATGGGATTTCTTGGTTCTTGGCTCTTGGCTCTTGGCGAGTGTTGGAGTGAAATGAGCTAAGCATTACTACTGTTAGGATAAACTTAGGAATTGGGCATCATTGTAATTTGCATGTAGATTTTTAAGTTGGGTTTTCAGATTATCAGGTTGGGTTAGGTTCAAAAGAATAAAACCCAAGCCAACCCAATATATTTCGGTTAATTCAATCCAAGTAACCCGGAACCCAACAACTAAATCCATCTTGCCCCAAATTCATTTAGGTTGGGTTGTATTTTTGGATTGGGTCGAGTTTGATCAGCCCCAAGTGTAGTTTAGGAATAGGACGTCAGATCAGGGTAGGGGTGGCTAGATCTGGGAAAGGTGGGTTCAGAATTAGTGGTGGAGGTTCGAATTGGGGAGGTAAAATGGGTTACAAGGAGAGAAAGTGGCGAGTAGGGAGACATGAAGTAGCTGGGCGAGCTATTATGAGAAAGTCCTATGTTGTTGAGGTAGTTCAGGTGTTGGAAGACGTGCTCAAATAATTATCAATGGTCAAACGAGAGAGCTACACCAAGACGAACATCAGGATTTTATGAAGTCGATACTTACACAGCTTTAATAGCACAGGTAAATGCTTTGACTAAGACAATAGTGGGTATGAGAGCTAAGGCCAACAAATGTAGAGCCATTTATATCTTATGACTTATGCCCAAGGGACATTCTACAGATCAATGCCTGAATAATCAAGAAGCAGTGAATTATGTGGGCAATTATAACTAGAACCAAAGTAATCCCTATTCCAACACTTATAATCTTGGTTGGAGGAACCACCTGAACTTCCCATGAAACAACAACTAGCAAGATGGATTGTAAAAATCTATAAGACCCTAGTTTTCCTAGGGTTCCAAAATCAGAATAAACCACCAAAACTAGAGCCAGATAAAATGGATACTGTGGATTAACCACTTAGGTAATATATGGCTATGAATTATGATAAGTTCATAATTGTGCTATATTTTATATAAAATAAATGTGTCATTTACCACGTTTCTATTTTTTGTAAGCAAAATTTGAGTTATTATTGAGCTTAATTTGGTTATTCTTAGTTTTTGTAGGGTTAAAGTGAAAAATAGCTGAAAAAGATGGAAAAGATGAAAGAAAATGCTAGGATGGAACATGCACGAGTATGAAGCCATTTTGGATGCTGTTTTGTATTTCAAACATAACTTTTGAGTCCAAGCTCAAATTGAGATTATTTTAGATGATTTGGAAAGCTGTTGAAGAGTTCTACAACTTTTATGTTTTGTGTTTTCCAGGATTCTATAGGAATCTTGTTCAAAATTGCAAAGTTAGAAAATGTATACTTGCGAGGAGCAATTCTGACACAGTTTGGTAGATTGAGCATAACTTTCTCATATGAGTTCCAATTGAGGTGATTCAAGATGTTTTGGAAATCTAAGACATAGAGCTATAGAAATATGACAACCAAGAGTCAGTGGCAGGATCCGGTTTTTAACTGCAGTAGCCAAACAAATAATATGACAATGATATCTCAAAACGGGTTGCAATTAAGGAAAGGGGCATACAAGTTCCGTTGGCAGGGGTGCCAGAAATCAAGTTAACCTTTTGCAATCGTGGTTGGGAGCTTTTCTCCTCAACCCCCATAGATGTTGTCCTTCCAGTGGTGAGTGAGTTTTATTCTAATTTTGATCGTTATAGCTCAACTAGAGTATATGTACGGGGAAAAGAAGTGGATGTCTCTACCAATGAAATCAGCAGAGTTTTGAAGGTCACTCATGTTCGTAACGAAGAATGGCCCGACACCCGTAATGTCAATGTAGAGCTTCAACAGATCACAAGCATTCTTTGTGACAGAGACGTGGGCTGGACTTTTACGGCAGATGGCATGACGGCTCGACATTTCCACACGAATAAACTTAATCCAGCATGGTTTGTTTGGATTAAATTCCTTTGTGGCCTCCTTCTACCGGTAAACCATCTCACCCATGTCACTATGGAAAGGGCCAAATTGTTGTATTGTGGTATTGCGTCATTGCTACCGGGAACCATAGATGTGGTCAGCTCATACGTCAACAAATCTGCTACTCCGCTACCAGTAGGCAACTGGGATTATGGTTTCCCCATCTGATTACGACTCTATGTTGGGAAAATGGTGTGGTGATTAGCCTTCTGAAAAAAAATTGAGGCCAGGCCAGATGATTGCAATGGAGGGTATACGAGCTCCGGTTAAACGCACTCGGTCCAAAGCTTCTACGTCACATGTAGAGAAAGTTGATGATTCAGATGATGAGTCGGTACCTACTCCACAGCAATCGCAGAAGGAGCTTCTACATCAAATCTTGGCAGAACAACAGCGGATGGGCCAACATTTTGATTCATTTATGCAATATCAGTTTACGTGGCAGTAGACCATGAAGGCTCGTCAAATGGCCAGAGAGCGGGGAGAGGACCCTTCTACATTTCCTCCCTTTCCTCATTTTTTGCAAGATTTGGGGCCCCACGCTCCTTGAGTTTTTTTTTATGCCGTATGTGTTGGGCCATTTTCTTTGAAATTTGATATTTATCGTCATTGATTCCCTAGACTATATTAGACATTCATTCTTGTTAGTTAGGTTTCATTTTAGTTAATTAATTTCATTTTAGCTAGGTTTTATTTTTGTCATGGTGTTTTTCATTTATTTTGTCATGTATTCCCTTAAGGAAGTAAGTTTTTTCTTGATTATCGTAGGATTATTTTCTACAATTTTCTTATTTTTCTTATTCTCTCAAGGGAATTCTTTGTTTTGTTTAGTGTTCTCCAGCTTTCATTCATGACAAGGGGTTATTTATAGCAGATACTGCTCCAAACACAAATTAAATCCAAAGAATCTTTTCTTTATCCCATTTTATGCTTTTCTTTTTGCATTGAGGACAATGCTTATTTTTAAGTGTGGGGTGGGAGAGTTATTTGGATTTTTAAGTTGTTTGGTGTATTTTGCTCGATTTTCCTGCAATATATTTTGACTTTTCCTTTGATCTGAGAGTTTGTTGAAGTTTTTGAATTTTTTTGTGGATTCGAATTGACCATTATTTTTTTGAAATTTTCAGAAATTTTTGCTTAACGTATTTTTTCCATTTTTCTACATAATAAATCATTAATTGAATCATGCATGAATGAGTAGTTGCTGTTAATATTTTCCATTCATGATTTTCAAGATCTTTGAGCACTAAGCCATACATTAGTTTTTGATTTAGGATATTTAGAGAAATTTATGTAGACTCAATTATGTTGCATCCCAAAAGTTCACTTTATTATATTTTTGAAGCTAATTCTTAGACGACCCGATTTAGTTTAAATATGTGGGTAGTGCCTTTTTTGTTTGTTGAGCCTTTCTAGCCAACCATTTTAACAATTTATTTCTAACTACCTTATTCGAGCCTTATTCTAGTGAAGAGAAACATCATTCGCCTTCTTTCACTTAAACTCAATTTACCTACCCTTATTGAGTTTAATGTTCTTTTCATTGTTTTATTCTAAGTTTTCCCTTGAAGAGCTTATTGGTGCACATTATATGTTAAAGGGATGCTATTCATATAAGGGTGGAAATTTGTGAGAAGTGAGTGATATACATTTTTGTAGCGAAATAGGGTATTGGGAAAAAAAATTGTTGGAAAAAAAATAATAATGGAAGTTTTTGATATATACATGTAGTGCCCATCACTGGTACCGCATAGTTTTTGATATTTACAGGTAGTGCCTATCATTGGTACCTGTATTTGCAGGTAGTGCCTATCACTGGTACCTGCGTGTTTATATGTTACGGGTAGTGCCTACCACTAGTACATGTATGTGAGCGGACATAGAAAAATAAAATGATGATATGATGTATATATGTCCGAGGGAGGTTGGCATGTTTGGTTGTTTCTAATTTTTCAGGGGTGTTTATTACTCAAGTGTAGGGTAGTGGATGTTTGATATTTCACAAGGGAATGGAAGTTTTATTTTAATGTGTGGCCATCATTACTATAAATCTCTTGTTCTTATTTGCTATATTCTCTCCCTTCTTTGGCTAATTAATAACCTAACCTATAGTTTGAACTGAAAAAATAAGTCCTAAATTGAATCGGTTGTCTAGATTAGTGGAGGGGTGTACAAAGAGTGAGCTATGGGGTGTTTAGAAAAATTTTGAAGGTCTTCATGATTTAATCTAAATATTTTCATATCTAAATTTTTGAACGGCTATACACACATACACACGAATTTCATGTTTTGGTTTTTATTAGCATTTGAGCTCTTTGGTTCATAGACTACTGTGATTACTGGATTGATTATTGATTACTTATGTGTATATTTGAAGCAATATGTTGAGTGAAATGTGCTAAGCTTAAATGTTCTAATTTTATGTTTGATCGAGGACAATCAAAGGATAAGTGTGGGGTAATTTGATAAGTTCATAATTGTACTATATTTTATGTGTCATTTATCACGTTTTTTTATGTTGTAAGCAAGATTTGAGTAATTATTGAGCTTGATTTTATTATTATTAGTTTTTGTAGGGCTAAAGTGAAAAAGAGCTGAAAAAGATGGAAAAGATGAAAGAAAATGCTAGGGCGGAACATGCACGAGTATGAAACCATTTTGGATGCTGTTTCGTATTTCAAGCATAACTTTTGAGTCCAAGCTCCAATTGAGATGATTTTGGATGATTTGGAAATCTATTGAAGATTTATACAACTTTCATGTTTTGAGTTTTCTAGGATTCTATAGGTATCTTGTTCAAAATTGAAAAGTTGGAAAATGTATACTTGTGAGGAGCAATTCTGACATAGTTTGGTATATTGAGTATAAATTTCTCATATGAGCTCCAATTGAGGTAATTCAAGATGTTTTGGAAATATAAGACATAGAGCTACAACTTTTGTGTTTTGGGTTTTGAGATCGACACTTTTATTTTGAGGTCTAGCTAGGGTTTTCAGTAGAAAAATCTTCTTTATTCTTTCAGGGCACTTAGTGCCTAAAAAGCCTTTCTTGGCCAAGGGATTTGAAGCCATGGTTAATTCTACAAAGTTGTGAGACTTCTTGTGCTTGAATTTATTCAATTATATGTCAAGTAATTGATTATTTTTCTGCGATTAAATTTATAATTGTTCTTTTTAACTTATTATTGCTCCAGAATACTAAGTTATTAGAATTAATCTACTGCTAGATTGTTTTAACCACATGTGCTTAATTCAATCTATGAAGCAACTAAATTTGATAATTACTCGATTAGTGTTATTGAATTTAGGGAAATTAATCATCTAATTGGCATAACCGCGTGTGTTTATGCTTAATTAGCCTAATTGTTCTTGTTGATTTTAAAGCTTCTATTAAATTAATCTTTGGCGCGTGTCTGGGTTAAATTAATAGTTAGGGTTAATTGGATCGCGTGTTGAAAATTAACCAACTTTAGAAAGAAATAAGAATAAACTTTGAATTGGAATTTGGGTTAATTCTTCAATTAGTTCTTGATATGAAACTTGAATTATCTTGTGTGTCAAGGATCGACTAATGAAATTGCCATGGTGGATATGACCAAAACCAAGACTTTTTTTACATCGAATTATCTTCAATTATTGTTTCTTGTTTTAGTTTTAGTTTTAAAGCATTCAAAATCCCCTTTTTCGATTTAGCACAAGAATAAACTCTGTTCTCTATGGGACGACCTGTACTCACCACTACTACAGTATAATTGAGAGTTGTTAATTTTGGGTATCTACGACAGCATTTCAACTCGGCATTATTATTTCACACCAAATTATGTGACACGCCAGATTATGAATGCATTGCTGCAAAGCGACACAACATCTGTACAGAACTTAGAAAGTTGAATGGCGCAGTTTGCTAATTCTATTAATAATCGGCCCCAAGGTACTCTACCAAGTGATACTGAAGTAAATCCCCGTAGAAAGAGTAAGAAGAAGTGCAAAGTAGTGACATTTCAGAGTAGTAAGCAACTGGTAGAGGAAGATAGATAGGTAAAGGAACAGGATTCTGAAGTAACTAGTGAGGAAGAAGATAACAACCTAGAAGGAAGTACGCAGGAGAATAAGAAGAATGGTTAAATAATACTTTCGCATGTACCATATCCCTAGATAGGTTGAAGAAGTAGAAATTGGACGCATAATTCAAGAAATTCATGGAAGTCTTTAAGAAACTTCATATAAACATCCTGTTTGTTGAGACTTTGGAACAAGTTCCTAGTTATGTGAAGTTTTCAAGGCTATTTTATCACAGAAAATGAGGTTATCTGACTATGAAAAAATTACCTTTATAGAAAAGTGCAATGTTGTACTACAGCAGAAACTATCACCAAAGTTGAAAGATTCAGGCAGCTTTACTATTTCATGCACGATTCGGACACAATTCAGTGGTAAGGTTCTTTGTGATCTTGGTGCTAGTATTAGTTTAATGACTATTCTATTTTAGAAAATTGAACGTGGGAAAATTGAAGCTGGCATCAATGACCCTTCAGCTTGCAAACCATTCATTGGTACATTCGAGGTGAATCATTAAAGATGTATTGGTGAAAGTATAGAAGTTCATATTTCATGTCAATTTTATTGTATTCGATTTTGAGAAAGATTTAAATATCCCTATAATACTTGATGTCGACCATTTTTAGCGACAGGTAGAGCTCTCATCGACGTTCCAAAATATGAACTAACAATTAGAGTGCATGACGATGAGGTAAATATTAAGGTCTTTAATTTTATGAAAATGTCTAACCAAGAGGAACAATGTTTTTTAGTAAATACAGCCGTAGAAGAGGCCACAAAAGAGATATTTTATCAAACATACCCAGAGGACACATTTGAGGTAGTGCTGGTAACTGAAATAGAGAGAGAATACAATGAATTCAAGAAGTATGTCCAGTACATGAGGATGACATAGCCTTGGATAAGGAATAGATCTACTTAATTTTTGGTCATTTGATATTCGTCTTCTCAACTAAGTCACCAAAGATATCCATTGGGAAGACACCAACATTGGAGCTTAAACCGTTGTCGAATAGTTCAGGTATGTGATAACTCTAGTAAACTAGAGTTATTTTACTCTAAATTATGGCATTTTGATAGTTTAAATTTTGAATTTTGGTTAATTAATTGAAGATAGACTATTTAGTTAATTTCTTTAATATGTGTTTATATTTTTGTTATTGTTAATTATGATAAGTTTTTATTAGAATTTTAGCTAAATTAATTGCTTAATTGGGATAATATTATGCAAGTCCAAATTAGATGTTGGAATCTGGAATGAGCAAAGTACAAGGACCAAAATACAATTACAGAAGAAATGAAGACTTGCTGAATGGAGAGTCCAAATCGCTATCTGGACATTCCAAATCACAATCTGGACACGAAAAAAATGTAATTTGTAATTTGAGGTCCATGTCGCGATCTCACTTATTTCAGATCGTGACATGGACTCGCTTTCAACTTAAGTTGTAAGGACAATTTTGTAATATTCTAGTGACCAATTTCTGACTTTGCCTTGTGTAATACTCCACTATTCAAGCTACTTTAAAGATGTAATAGAGAAGTAAGTAGGTAATAGAGAAAAGTAGTGTAGTTAGTAATTTTAGTTAGTTTAGAATAGAATAGAGTAGCTTAACTTTCAAGTCTCTATATTTAAATACAAGTTCTCTTTAATTATCCTTGAGATCTAGTTTTAAATTCCTTGCAAGTTTAAATTTTGATTACATAGTTGTAGTGGGTTAATCATTAGCTTCAACTAGATATAATTTTTACTTGCTTTCTAGTTTAAATTAGTGAAAATCTCTTTGCTTTCATTTCAAGCTTTCATAGAGAAATTAGGGTTTTCGTTGCTTTGGTGCTTTCTAGTTAAGAATTTTCAATTCCTTGCATTAATTTCTAGTTAATTTTCAGTGGGCTTTCTTTATTATTGTCAAAAATACAAAAATATTTAGATTTCAAGTTTTGCACTTTACAAATTCTAGTTTAGAAATGGTAGTTTCTAGCTTTATAACCTCTTTTATAGTCTTTTTAGTTAGGTTAATTACTTGCTCTTTAATTCTAGTCCTATTTTAGTTAATTTAGAGTTGAATTAAGTGCTTTTATTTACTTGCTTTTATTAGAATAGATTAAGTGGTTTCTCAATTTCATAAAAGTTGTTTAGTTCCATTTACTTGCTTTCATAGATAATTTAGTTTAAATTTGGATTTCAATTGCTTAAGTTCAATTATGGTTTTAGTTAGTGTAGTTTCTTCTCTTCTTATTTGAATTTGCTTAACTATACAAAGATTCGTAAATCTCGGTACTTACTTGCCAACAATCTTCGTGGGAACGATACCCACTCATCCTATACTACTACAACTCCGTATACTTGCGGAAGTGAGGTAGATTGTAGTAATTTTGTGAGATTTATTATTACTTGTGCAATTGAATTTGACCTCTACCTAAGGGCTTGATAGTATGGTTATCTGGGAGAAAACTCTGCGTTACTAGTTATTATCTTATCTGATTAACTAGTGTGTAGGAAGAGAGATTAATGAGAGTCCTTAGGGAACATAAGAGAGCCATTGGATGGATAATCGCCATACTGAGGGCATTAGCCCATTTTACTATATGCATAAGATCCTGAAGGAGGATAACACTAAACTTGATTATCTGAAAGAAGTGGTGAAAAAGGAGATCATTAAGTGGCTAGAAAGGGGTATCATCTACCTGATTTTAGATAGCAAATGGGTTATGTCCTGTTCAATGTGTACTTAAGAAAGGCGGAATGTCTATGGTGAAGAACGAGATGACAGAGTTGATTCCTACAAGGACAATCACAGGATGGAGAGTTTGCATGGATTACTAGAGCCACTCACAATGATCACTTTCTTCTTTTGTATCGATCAAACGCTTGATAGATTTGAAGGTAAGGCTTATTATTGTTTTTGGATGGTTATTCTGGTTATAACCAAAATTGTGATAGTGCAGCAGGATCAAGAAAATATGACATTCACATGCTCATATGGGACATTTGCGTTTCAATGCATGCCGTTTGATCTTTATAATGCTCCGGCAAACTTCTAAAGGTATATGATGGCCATATTCTAGGATATGGTAGAGGTTTGTATGGAGGTAATTAAGAATGATTTTTCAGTCTTTGGTGATATATTTGAACGTCTGTTTGCTCAACTTAAATAGGATGTTGATGCCATGTGATAAAACCAACTTGGTGCTCAATTAGAAAAAGTGTCACTTTATGGTGAGAGAAGGAATTGTTCTTGGCCATAAGTGTCCAATAGGGGCATAGAGGTGGACAAAGCACCTCTATCGTGACAATTGAGAAGTTATCTCCACCAGTCTTAGTAAAAAGTGTGTAGAGCTTTCTAGGTCATACATTTTACAAATAGTTCATTAAAGATTTTTCTAAAATTTCTAAACTGTTATATAATTTATTATAAAAAGACAAATCTTTTATTTTTTATGATGCTTGTTTAGTGGCTTTCAAGATTCTAAAGAAAATCTTAGTTACAGCACCTATTTTCATAATTCTGAATTGGGAGCATTCTTTTGAACTTATGTGTGATGCTAGTGAGTTTGCTATTGGTGCTATTTTAGTCTAACTTAAAGATAAAGTGTTTCATTCTATTTATTATGCTAGTAAAACACTTCCTGAAGCATAAATCGAATTACACTACTACAGAAAAGAGCTACTTGCAGTGGTGTTCGTGTTTGACAAGTTCAAGGCTTTCTGGTGGGCGCAAAGTGATAACTCTAATTGTGTAAGTTATTTTTATGCTCCGCTTGTGGTTTGGTTGTGTAAGTTTAGCCTCAATTTGCAATGCATTTTGTTAATAAATTGGTGTTTAGTATTCTATAGGTCTATTGTGTTAGTGATATATTTGTGTGTTAAATAGGTAAAGATATCTATTTATTATGCTCTGGTCTTGCGTGCAAGTCAATGGAGGGCAAGATGATCATTTTGCTTGGAAGAATTGAATAGGAGTCAAGTTTAAACCAAGTAGAAGTGTTGAAGGAAGAAAGTGGTTCGGCCTCCGTGAACCCACAAGGAGAAAACATTCACCCTCCGTGAATGAAACAGAATGCTATTCACCCTCTACTAATAGTGCAAGACAAATCATTCACCCTTACGAAGTGGTTTCCTCTCTATGAACCAATAAGCTTGTTCTTTCATTTTCCCTTTGTGAATAGGTTGATGTGGACCGTGGGCCTTAGTGAGTTTTCTATAAATTGGGCTATATTAAGTATTTGGGATAAAAACACTCTTATTTCTTATTCAAGGGATTTTATTATGCTTCTTAGGATCATAGAACTCTGACTTTATTTCTCGCACTATCAAACTTCAATTTAGAGGTTCTTTCAATTCAAGTTAGTTTCATTCATCAAGACTAATTCTGGTAATTTCGTTCTTCTCATTTATGCTTTATTTTAGTTTGCTTGCAACAACTTAGTTCATTAAATTATGTGTTCTTTTTATCCAATTAACTTTTTCTTGTTCACCCGAATTGTGATGCACTAAATTTATAAGGGTTAGATGCGGGTGACAATTCTCTATGGGTTAATTCAGACAAGGATCAATTGGAAAAATAATAATAATTGGGTAATAATTATTACAAGTTTGACAACTCTAGAGAGTAGCTAACTCTAGTCTTAGTTAGGTTGGCCGAGGTGATGAATGGGAGTTGATCCTCCGTCATAGACTCGTGTTAATTGTTAGATTAATTCAATTCACGATCAAAGATGGTTGGATTAATTAGTTAGTTCTCATTAATTCCATACAAGTAGAACTTGAGTTAATTAATTTAGTACGCAGATCCATAAACCCTTAAGTAATTAATTTGATAGGATTCAATCACCAAGAGATTGGAGTTGAACGAAAAATTGGAAATTGAATTTCCAAGCCGTATAATTGGAACAACTTATCTGAATTTTTATTAACTATGGGAAATTGCTAGCGTTGTACCTAACCCATCTTCTCAATTATCTGAAAAACACTCTTTATTATTTCAAATTAATTTTTTGCACTTGTTTAGTACTAGTAATTTCAGTTTAAGTTCAAATTCTAAAAAAATCCAAAACCATTCATCTCCGTGGTAGTCTAGATAGAAATTGTCTTAGAAATTTAGTACTTGTCTATGCAATCTCCATAGGGGGAGAGTAGTGGGGAAGAAAAATATTATACATCTAGAGAATAGGATTAGAATAGGAACTTAGAATATTGGAACTCTTACTGGTAAATCAATGGAGGTGGTAGATACAATGATTAGGAGAAGAATTAATATTTTGTGTTTACAAGAGACAAAATGGGTAGAAGAAAAGGCTACACTATTAGATAATTCAGGATTTAAACTTTGGTACTCAAGAGTAAACAAAACTGAAAATGGGGTAAGTATCATTATAGATGGGTCAATGAAGGATGATGTGGTGTAGGTGACTAGGAAAGGAGATAGGATTATGTCCCTTAAACTAATTTTAGGACATGAAACTATTAATATCTTTAGTGTCTACGCGCCTCAAGTAGGTCTAGATAAATCCATTAAGGCTAAGTTTTGGGAGGATAAGTTGATAGGTAGTGTCCCCCAAGGACAGCAAATTTTTATAAGAGTTTATCTAAATGGACATGTGGAAAGAGATAATGAGGATTATGAAAAAGAGCATGGTGTATATGGTTATGAGGGGAAGAAATGGAAGAAGAAAAATCAATCTTGGAGTTTGGAATGGCATTCGACCTTTGCATTATCAATACTTTTTTCAAGAAGAGAGAGAAACATTTAGTTACCTTTAAAAATGGTTCAACAAAGTCACAGATTGACTTTCACCTCACAAGAAAGAGAGATAGAAGGGTTTGTAGATATTGTAAAATTATACCTGAAAAAAGTTTAACCTCACAACATAGGCTTTTGGTGGTGGACTTGAGGCTCAAACATCACATTAGGCGAAGGAACCTACTTAGATCACCTAGAATTAAGTGGAGGAATTTAAAGAAGGAAAAAGAAGAAATTTTTAAGGAAGATTTGTTAGGGCAAAGTGTTTGGGACTTACAAGGAGAATCTGACACTTTATAGAACGACATGGCAACTAGAGTGAGAACAGTGGCTAAGAAGATACTTGGAGGGTCAAGAGGTTATGGCCCCATGAACAGAAATCTTGGTGGTGGGATGAAGGTGTACAAGATAAAATCAAAGTTAAGAATTCCTGGCTAACTAGAAGGCTCTATATTGTTGTAGAAGTGACGAAAATATTGAAAAATAAAAGCTTGCTAAAAAGGAGGCAAAAAGGATGTAAGTGAAGCGAGGTATAGGACTTTTGAAAATTTTTACCAAAAATTAGAATCTAAGGAGGGGGAGCGAGATATTTATAAAATTGCTAAAGCAAGAGCCCATAAGACAAAGGATTTGACCCAAGTCAAGTACATCAAGGATGAAAATAATAAGTTACTAGTAAGAGATGAGGAAATTAAGGAAAGATGGGAAAGATACTTCCATCAACTATTCAATGAAGGCAATGGAGACGATATCATTCTAGGAGAGTTAGCTAAGTCTGAGAAGTATAGAAACGTAATGTATTATCGAAGGATTCAGGAATCAGAGGTGGAGGAGGCTTTGAAGAAGATGAAGAAAAGAAAAGTAGTTGGCCCCGATGATATTCCAATCGAGTTATGGAAATGCTTATGAAATAAGAGCATAAGTTGGCTTCCCTTTATAATCTTTCCAATAAAATATTTAATAGTAGAAAGATGCCTGACCAATGGAAAAAGAGTACTCTCATACCCATATTCAAAAATAAAGGGGATATACAAAATTTTGTGAATTACAAAGGTATTAAGTTAATGAGTCATACGATGAAACTTTGGGAGAGGGTGATAAAAAGAAGGTTAAGAAATGAGAAAAAGGTGTCAAATAATCAGTTTGGTTTTATGCCAGGGAGATCGACTACTGAAGCCATACATCTCTCAAGGAAACTTACCAAGAGATACCGGGATAAAGAAAAGGATTTACATATTATTTTTATTGATCTTGAAAAGGCATACGATAGAGTCCCTAGAGAAATTATGTGGAGAGTTTTAGAAAAAAAAAAAGAGTTAGAGTAGCATTTATAGAATCAATAAAGGAGATGCATAGGCATGTGGTTACAAGTGTGAGAACACCAAGAGGGTTGACACGAGAGTTCCCTATAAATATAGTTTACACCAAGGTTTAGCTCTAAGTCTTAAGTGCTTATCTATTTGCATTGGTCATAGATGAACTTACAAGGCACATACAGGAGGAAATTCCATGGTGTATGTTATTTGTAGATGACATTGTGTCAGTAGATAAAACAAAAGATAGGGCTAATGCTAAACTCAAGGTTTGTAGATAGACACTTGAGGCAAAATGGTTTAGAATTAGTAGATCAAAATAAGAATATATGGAATTTAAGTTTAGCAAAGGTGCACATAGGAATGGAATAGGGGTTAGTATCGGAGATCAAGAGATAACCATAAGTGAAAATTTTAAGTATTTAGGATTAGTTCTTCAGAATAATGGTGGTATAGATCGAGATGTTACACATCAGATACTAGCGGGATAGACTAAATGGAGAATGGCATCGGGAATATTGTGTGATCGCAAAATTCCTTTACGACTTAAGGGTAAATTCTATAGAACGGCAATTAGTCCAGCGATGCTCTATAGGTCTGAATGTTGGGCAGTGAATCACACATGAACAAAAGATAAGAGTGGATGCTAGCAAAAATGCGAATGTTAGGATTGATGTGTAGGTACACTAGGATGGACAAGATACGGAATAAGCATATTCGTGAGAAGATTGGATTAGCATCTATTGATGAGAAGATAAGAGAAACACGCTTCAGGTGGTTAGGTCATGTGCTAAGATGATCAGTAGAAGTGCCTGTCAGGCGAGTAGATTTTAGAGAGAGTAGTCAACATAAGAGGGGTAGAGGAAGATCGAAAAGGACTTGGTGGGTAACTTGTAGGAAATATATAGGCCATTTAAGAATCGAGGAGGATATGGTCCGTGATAGAGTGCAATGGTGTAGCAGGATTCATGCAGCTGACCCTACTTAGTGGGATTAAGACTTGGTTTTTTTTGTTGTTTGTTTTGTCTATCCAATCTCTATGGAAATGATCCTTATTCACACTACTATACTTATACTATGCAAATGTGGTAACTAATAGAAATTTGTGAATAGTTTAATTTAACTTATCCTATGACAAGTTTTTGGCGCCGTTACCGGTAGATGATTGGATTGTGTCTTTGAAAATATTGGTATAATTTGACAAGATACTACTGGGAAGTATGAATTGCATTTTATTTGTCTTAGTTTTATTGTGTGTTCTCAAAAATTCTAAAAAACCAAAATGATTTTCCTTTTTAATGACTTGTGTTTCTTTTATTGAAAAATCCAAAAAGATTTTCTCTTTTTCGTGGATACTTTAGACTAGCTACTATTTTAAACTCTCCCATTTTCTTTTTTGTGTGCTTTTGTGGTAAGTACTTGTTTTTGTGTTTTGTTTGTTGTCATCCTTGCAAGAACATGTCAGGAATGAATTGAAATCAATTATGTCAGGCATATTATCATCCTTGTGATTGTAGAGGCATGATCAATGAGCATTATTCTTATGATGTTTAATGCCTTATTTTGAAAATAGCTAGTTATATTATTTATAAACATTTACATCATACTACTAACTAGGCAGCATCCTGCAAGTATACGATTGTCAACTAGTAGTAAAAGGAAGTAGGGAATGTCCTACTTCCCAACCAATAAGGATTGGTCGATAATGACCGAGTATTTGGTTAGATTACTAGTTGAAGCAGTTGATTTAAAGAAGTGATTTAACTAAAACTAGAATTAAAGAACTAAAAAAGCAATTTAAAAGCTATCTAATACATTTAAGCAAATATTAACACTAAACAAAGCATGTTTAAGAAAGCAATTAAAGAAAACAAATAAAAGGGAAAGCATTTTAAAGAAACCATTAACTAATCTAAGCTACTAATTAACAGTAAGAAAGCATATTTAATGAAACCCACTAACTAATCTAGTAATTACTACTAAGAAAGCAAGTATATAAAATAATTAAATGAAGTATAAATTAACACTAAAGAAACAAGATTAAAAAATGTCCACGTACTAATCTACCAATTAAAAAAACAAAGCATGTAAAGAAAGCAATTAAATGAAAAGGCCATAAATTAATCTACTCTAATTAACGAATCTAAACTACACATTACTACTGAGAAAGTATTTTAAGAAAACCCATGTAGAACTAATCTAACAATTACTCTAGGAAAACAAGTAAGGAATCAATTAAATAAATGCAATTAGACTAACTAAACTAAAAAAAACATGAAATTAAAAATTAACTAAAGGAGTTTGAATATAAATAGAGTACTTACCACTAAAAAGTTTCAATCTTTAGTTAGGAAATTAAGATTACAAGAAAGAGAAATCCTAATCTAAGAAAATCCGCCCCAAATAGGAAGGAAAAAGGAAGAGAACTACACTCTACGCTAGCCTACTCCTACTAGCTGTCCAATGGGTCTTCTAGGCCTCAAATAAGGTTTAAAAGGGGTAGAAATAGTGTTATGGTCGTGGGGCAATGGTGCAACAAAATTCAGCTCTGAACAAAGTCATTTTTGCCCCAACTGCCTTCAGTGTCACAACATCAAATCTTGGTGTCGCGATGCCGACTACAACTTCTGCAGCACTTCACAGTTTTGCTTCAAAAATCTTCGTCTGATGTCTGATTGATACTCCTTTTTTTTTTCATAGAGCAACCCTAACACATAAGAGTACATTATTAACTATAATAAACACTTAAAATAACTTCTAAACATTTAAATAAAATTCTCACAAAAGAGGCCAAAAAACAAAAGATGAACAAAGACGAATGAAAACCTAACTTCTAACGAAGTTAGGTTAAAGACACAACACAACTCTAAACACAAGAACCTAATAAAATATACTAATAACACCTAAATAAGTACTAACACATCTAATAAACATATACTAACATATTCTAACCCATAAAATCGAAATAGACAAAAACACACACGAAAGTACTAAGATTGTTCGAAACTAGTAGCAAAACCATCAAGTTTAGGGTAGATATAACTCTAGTTTTCTGTTTCATTGATGTTTTGGATGCACTCAAGAATGGTTATCATAATATGTCCATTAAATTAGCAGCTTTACTAGAAAAAAATATAAAAATTTCATGTTAATTCTATTCCTTTTAATGGTTCATATTGTGATTTTTGTGCAGGTAACAATGCTGCTATAAATTGGGAATGTGCATACCAATACAATCTCTACCCTTACGATTATCAAATGGGATGGTCCGACCATCCAAATTCTTTCTTAAACTACCAAGATTATCTTTAATCTTTTCTTACTCCTCAAGGCGTATGTATAAACAAATGGAGTGCCATAGAGAATACCCATGTTCCACAATGATGAATGCAATCCAAGGGAACTTCCATGACCAACCAAACACCATAGAAGGGTATGGTGAAGAAGCTTACATGAACAACTACTGCTCATCATCACCTATAGGACAATGCAAGTTTGGGGAGAATGGCAATCATGGAGACTCTTATGACCGCTATGGCTATGGCAATCATGGAGACTCTTATGACCGCTATGGCTATGACTACACTTAACTACTACCAACTCAAGAAGAAGATGCTGAGACAAGATTGGAAAGGAAGATGATTGCTTTTATGGAAAGCCAAGACAAGTCTTCTAAGAGCCAAGACAAATCTTTAAAATGCCTAAACAAATGTTTGGGTAAGAGATTCACATAAAGAGATTAGCTAACCAACTTGCCGAAGTCACAAGTACGTTGGTGGGTGAAGTTCAAGGGACTCCTAAACCAATCACAAATGAAACGGAAGATGGCAACCTTAAGCAAAATTTTGTGATGACTTAGTCATGGAGCATGAGCAATGAAGATGAACCAAAGGATTGCATACATCACCATATCACACATTCCATAGGGGTTCTATCCTGTGTGTTGATGAAGTGGCTCAAGGATTGGGGATGCAGGGTATCTATGAGAAGGAATTAAGGAGAGGATGAGTACATATACCAGATTTTCACTGTCCTTCAGAGCATCGGAAGCGCAAAGCAGTGGAGCACATTTACAAGGATTTTGACATCCTTGGCCAAGCCTTCTTGGCTTTACTAAGGTAGTGTTTCTTTGACTTTTTCTTTTACTTATGCCTTAATTATTTATGTGCCTTAGTTTAAGAACCCGGTGGATAATAAAGGTTTTAATGCTCATGAATAGTTAAGTATATGATTGATGTTTTATGTCATGAATTATCTTTGATTATGCTTGGATAATATATTTTTATTTCATGACAAAGACAATGGATTTTATACTTATTTGATAAAATTGAAATTGTTATGAAATTTCAATTGAACTTCACTAGTAGTGCCTCTTCAAAGAATGTGAGGCAATAACCTTCTTGTACACAAAGTAGGCTCACCATTGCACCAACTAATTTCCTCTAGTTGAGCCAAAGGGTTTTACATTACAACCTCACTTTTGCACACTTGTTATCCCTTCACTCTTACACTTGATGATCACTCACTAGTCTACTCTTGTTCACTAATTCCCACTAGTTGAACCAAGAGAATTATACTACCCAAACCAATACAACCAACAATATTTTAGCATATTTCTCCCCAATTAGCTCTTACAAGTATTTGTATTGAATGTAGTAGTTCTTTACATAATTGGATGTCCTTGGGCTATTTATAGATGAAAGATGTGCTAAAATTTGAACTCCAATAGTCTAAAGAAACTAGCTATTAAAAACTAGTCATTAGGAGTTTGAACGGTGGTTTACGCCTGATCATGCGTCCAACAGCTTTATGAATAGTGCTTCGGATGGTCTTAAGCGTCCTACAGCTTGACAGAAACTTTTGCATTTTGAGCTCTTTTCTTCGAACGGTCTTGTGTGTCCTACAACTTCTGGTTTGGATGGCCATATGCATCCTATCCCACAGCTTCTAGTTTGGACGGTCATGTTCGTCCTAAAGCTTTTGGTCATGTTTCGGATGCTCTTCATCGTCCGTAAGGTGTTCACATTTTAGTTTTTTTTCTTGATTGTGTTTGGACGATCATTTATATCTGAACCTTCCTATTTTTCTGTACACTTGTTTTTAGGCCGTTAGTATGATTTGGTCATCACCAAAACATGATTACCATAACTTGGGTTCAACAATCTCTCTCTTTTTGATGATGACAAATCAATTAGACAATTCTAAAAACAACCTTAAAATCTAAAGCACAAGACAAGAGATTATAGATTGTCCATTATTTCTCCCTCATTTGGCATCATCAAAACATAATAGTATAAAGCAATTTATACACACAATCTCCCCCTTAATTAAGGCTACATCAAGTATCAAATTTCTTCCCTTTAAACTATGCATGCAATTCAAGTAAGTATATAGGGGATAAGTCAAGTTTAAAATATTTCTTCCTTCATGCAAAGGATTAACATCAAGGCATTTTTTGCTCATTCTTTACCAAAAACGTCATCAAAACAATAAAGCATATGTGATGCAATTTCTTGTGATGCAAATCCATTTAGAAAAGAGAATGCTCCCCCTTTCTTTTCCAAATAGTGACTTAATATTAAAAAAAAAAAATTGGGGATACTTATACCCAAGCATTCTAAACAAATTCAAGCACATAGTTGACTAACATTTAAGTGATCATAGTTCATATTGACAAATGAAAACACATTAAAAACTTTAATTGTTACCCATTTCAATGTCATCTTAGTTCATATGCTTCGAACACACTCCATTGTCATGATCCATCTTGAATCCCTTGGTGGTCTCCAAGCATACCTACACTCAAAGTTAAGCAACAACTTTTGGTACCCAAACTTTCTTGGGTCCAATTGGGTTAGTAACATGCTTAAGCACCCAAATAGAATTTATTCCCTACTTTTCATTTCTTTAGACATAACAATCCCTTTTTATATGTCCATGTTAACAACAAAAAATGCATACAATATTTTTGTTGCCATAAAAAGAATATTTAGATTTTACAAGGCAAAAATCATCCTTTCTAAAGGTGATAAAATTTTTGTTGACAAGTATATTTCTAGTCTTTTACTTTTCAAAAACATTTTCCTTTTCCTTTTTTAAAAGTGCATGAAGATCATCTAAACACTTCTTTAATGAAGCTTGTTCTTCCTTGATCTTGGTTTTCACATCTAATCTTTTCATCAAAGCATCAGTTTCTTTTGCCAATCTACTATTTTCAAGCACAAGCTTTGAGTTTGTACTCAATAAAGCATTAATCTTAATTCAGCTTTAGCTCTTTGTTCCTAGCATATGATTCTTTCAAACATTCATGCATTTTAAAAATAAATGATTCAACATTATCGTCATCATCATCACAAGAATCATCACAAGAATAATTACAAGAATCATAACCAAAGGATACCTTATTACCTCCAAAGGCCATGAAAGCCATTTGAGTCGCCTCATGTTCTTCTTCAACTTCTCCATCCGAATTGCAATCATCGCATGTGATTTGGAAGTTGTTGAAGTGAGGCTTCCTTTCTTCTTTCTTCTTGTTGGATGGACACTCATTTACAAAGTGTCCTAATTTGCCATATTTATATCATTTTTCACTTGACTTCTTGCTTGTGTCTTTTTGTGAAGCCTTCAATGCTATGCTTCTTTTTGCCCTTGTCTCCTCAACATCTTGTACCTTATATTTCAACTTCAATTCAAATGATGTTAGTGAATTAATCAAAGACTCAATCGGTATATAATTTAAATTTTTTGACTCTTCTATCGCATTGGATGCTTTAGGTTCCCATTCCTTAGGTAAAACATTCAAAATCTTTCTATTCTTTTTACCCAAAGAATATTCTTTTCCTAAACCTTCCAAATCCTTTACAATATCATTGAACCTACGACACATCTTGTCAATATTCTCATGAGGTTCCATTTTGAAGGATTTATATTTAGCCACAAGAAGTAACTTCTTTTGCTCTCTTATATTTTCACTTCCTTCATGGATTTCTTTCAAATTTTCCCATATCTCCTTGGCCGATTTGCAACCTTTCACTTTAGTAGACTCATCTGCATCCAATGCATTATACAAAATATTCATGACTTTAGCATTTAAAGATAAATTTACTCTATCTCGTGCATTTAATTCGTATCAAGTCTTAGGTCTTAATCTATGTGTATTTTTATCAAGAATATTAACCTCAAAGGACCTTCATAAACAATGTACCACAAATCAATATCAATGGATTGTATGAAAATTTTCATTCTTTCCCTCCAACTAACAAAATTAATGCCATTGATTAAATATGGGAGGTCTAGTAATGGAATGCCCCTCTAAAAATAAAGTATTATTGGTTGCCATAATGATCTTTACTCAAAGGTGATTAAACCAAAACAAGAAGAGACCAAGCTCTGATACCAATTATTGGCCCAAAAGAAACTTAGGAGGGGGTGAATTAGGTTGTCGCTAAAAACAAACATTTTAATGTGCTTCATGAAAATGCAAACTTTGTGCAACAAATGAATACTTAAACACAAATTATCAAAGATAAATACTTAACAATTAAAAAATGAATAAAAAGATTGAGATAAAGAATATCAAACCAAACTCCCAAGCACCTCAAGCTTGGAGTACATCTACTAGTAGTTCCCCTTCAAAAAAGGTGAGACAATAACCTTCTTGCACAAAGTAGGCTCACTCTTGCACCAACTAAGTTCCTCTAGTTGAGCCAAAGGGTTTTACATTACAACATCACTTTTGTGCACTTGTTATCCCTTCACTCTTACACTTGAAGATCACTCACTACTAATAGTCTACTGTTACTCACACTAATTCCCTCTAGTTCAGCCAAGAGAACTATATACTATCCAAACCAATACAACCCATAATATTTTAACATATTTCTCCCCAAATAGCTCTTACAAGTATTTATATTGAATGTTGTAGTTACTTACATTAATTGGATGTCCTTGGGCTATTTATAGATGAAAGATATGCTAAAATTTGAACTCCAACGATAAAAAAACTAGTTGTTAAAAACCAGCAGTTAGAAGTTCAGACGGTGATTCAGACGCCTAATCATGTGTCCTACAGCTTTACGAATAGTGCTTCAGACGGTTGTATGCGTCCTTTAGCTTGATAGAAACTTCTTCATTTTAAGGTCTTTTCTTCTGACGGTCTTTTGCGTCCTACAGTTTCTGGTTCAGACGGTTATATGTGTCGTATCCTACAGCTTCTAGTTTGGACGGTCATATGCGTCCTATCCCATAGCTTCTGGTTCAAACGGTCATGTCCATCCTAAAGCTTCTGGTAATATTTCCAGATATAAAACTTAGGGATGCTCTCTTGCATTCTAGCTCCTTTCTTTTGGATGCTCTTCATCATCCGCAAGGTGTTCATATTTTAGTTGTTTTTATTGACTGTGTTTGGGCAATCATTTACTTCCGAACCTTCCTGTTTTTCTCACCTTGTTTTCAAGCCGTTAGTACGATTTGGTCATCATCAAAACATGATTACCATAACTAGGGTTCAACAGTTTATGGGCTTTTTATTTAATTGCTTTCTTTTCTTGAATTCTTAATGTAATTTTTAGATTAGTTTATGGGCTTTCTTTAAAAATACTTTTCTAGTGATAATTTGTAGTTTAGACCAGATAATTAGAGTAGATTGTCAAATGGGCTTTCTTAAATTATGCTTCCTTAGTGGTAATTAGTAATTTAGACTAGTTAATTGCTTGCTTGTGTTGCTTTCCCTTTTAATTGCTGTGAAACCCAGTATTTTAATAGCCTTGTTCTTTGATTTTAAATGGTTTAAAATATTTTTCATATTATTTTTAGTTACATACATTAAGTACTTCAACTTATTCATTTTTCAATTCGGCAAATTTTTCGATTTACGCGATTTCGGTACCGGCGGGAAAACGGGTCAAAAGTTGGACTAAGTGTAATTAGTGCATTGTGGTGTGTGAGTGTTTTATGATGGCTGAATTATTCAAGATAATGATAATTTAGTAGCAAAAATTAGTTTTTGGGTCAAATAGTCAACTTGGAGACTATTTGGTCAATGGGGAACTATTTGGGTCAACTTTGGAATTTCTTTTTAAGTCTTCTTCTTGCTTGTTTCTTCCTCATTTTCTCCAGCTGCTGGCCGAAAATTGTTCCTCCATTTTCCCCAAAAGTTTTCTTGGATTTCAAGTAGGAATCACTTGGAAGGTAAGATTTTATGTATTTTAGCATTTATGGCTTATGGGCTTTATGATCCAAGCTTTAATTTCAAGTTTTGTAGGATTCTTTATGGCTGAGAAAACCCTCTTTGCAGCCTTATATGTGTTGATTTATGTATGTTATGGGGTTGTTTTTAGTGTTTTGGAGGTTGGGAAGTGATTGGGGTTGATTTTTAACAACTTTCCATGGTTAGATTACAAATTTTAAGATTATGAGTTAGGGTTTTGTCTTCCATATGTGCCCTAGAATGTTATGCTATGAATGCTTATGTCTATGCACATAATGATGTTTTAAGAGTGGTTTAAGGTTAGTTTGGATAGGAATTGAGACTTGAAACCAAGTGGAATTGATTTCCCTTCATTTTGTAAGTAAGCGGAAGTTTGGCGCAACTAGGATAATTTGGATAATTGGTTATGTTTGAAGGATCTTTAATGATCTTTTGATGATTTTAAGTGTTTCCTTGGTAGTGGGTTGGATAGGAAGCATGTTTGAATCATGCGTGTGGCTAATCGGTAAAAATTTTAGTTTGGTAGTAAAGAGGAATTCCAACCATAGGTTGTTGCTCTAATGTTGTAATAGAGTTAATTGGGTATGGATTGTTGTGGAATGCTATTGATATAGTCCCGCTATTGCTCCGGTGAATCTTTCCGTTTATGGATTTTGTTGGTTGGTTGAATATGTTGTTTTGAGTTGGGTTGTAACCAAGGTCCCTTGAATACCTTGGAATTGAATTTTGTTGGTTGGTTGAATATGTTGTTTTGAGTTGGGTTGTAACCAAGGTCCCTTGAATACCTTGGAATTGGATTTTATTGGTAGGGAGGATAGCCTAATTATAGCCTAGGGAGCCTTTTCGGTTTTCTGGAAAACGAGCTTATTATCTCCTAATCTAGTCAGAATACGAATTTGAGGGTTAACTAAGTGTTTTGACTGGGGTTTTAGCTTGTCGAAGTTGGTCAGAAATTGTGAAAAGGTCATTTTTGACCAAAGAGCTTTTGGTGTCGTTTTCTATCGTTTCGCGTCGTTTTCGCTTCCCTAGTCATTCTTTAACTTCTACATCTCTTCTAAGAGTCCTCTTATATCTGTTTTAGGTACCACGCCACCTACCGCCGGCGATCGCGTTCTGTGATCATTTGTGAAGTTTTTGCTTTGATAGGTGGGTAACATAGACCCTCTTCCACTTGTATTTTGTTTAACGACTTTTGAAATATGTTTGGATGGATTTTAAAATGTGTATGATGTTTGGAACTGCACTTTTACCAAGTTTTGGAACTATTACATATGAAATCGGGACCAAGTTATTTTATGTTAATCAAATGATATGTTGCAAACTCTTTTGATATGAAAGCATTTTAAGACTGTTTTAGCTCATAGGTGACCTAGGTATATAATTTTGAATGTATCTGGAAATGTCTGATTTGGGGTGCACCGGTTCTATAGTCATCCATGGGACGCCATGGTGACTTCTGTGAATGTGATGAACTAATTGACTGCGGGGTCTTGTGATGGGATAACTTGACCTCCCGGTCAGACTAGTAGGTGTAGTAGATTACTAGATCTGACTAGTACTGTAGGTCATACTTTTGAGCCTAAAAGATACTCATGCTATTTTATTAAATTCCATGGAATATAAGAGAAAAGACTATAGTTATGTGAGATCTAGAACTATACTTGGATTTGTTAGCTATGCTTTAGCATACTATGTTTTGAAATGATTTGATCTGTTTGGCTATGTTTTGGACATACTTTTGAGCCTAAAAGATACTCATGCTATTTTATTATATTCCGGATTGAAACTGAACTTGGATTTGTTCGATATGCTTTAGCATACTATGTTTTGAAATGATTGGATCTTTTTGGCTACGCTATGCTTTAGCATACTATGTTTTGAAATGATTGGATCTTTTTGGCTACGCTATGCTTTAGCATACTATGTTTTGAAATGATTGGATCTTTTTGGCTACGCTATGCTTTAGCATACTATATTTTGAAATGATTGGATCTTTTTGGCTATGTTTTGGACATGCCTGACGTTTAAATGGCATGAGACATTTTAGAAACTGCTTCATGACTATGGTTTTCACAAATGTTATTATCTTTATGTTTTCTTTTTATCGAAATGCTTGGCCCCATTTGAAGAGCTTTTATGATATCCACTGAGCTAGTTTGTGTCTTATGCTCACCCCACGTGACTTATAATTTTTCAGATTAGGTGCTCGTTTTTTACTCTCCACCGCGTTAGCATAGTAACTTTTAGATTTTCTGGCACACCACATTACTTGGTAGGACTCTGTGATAATCTTCCAAGCTTCTCTTTTGTTTGGAGAGGGGTAGTGTATTAGATAGGTTTTGTATTGATGAACTTTGTTTTTGTTGTAGCATCTTTTGTACTAAGAAGGAATTTTGTAATTCGTATTTTTGTGTAAAAATGAACTTATTCGGTTTTATAGTTAAGAAATGGTTTGATGGTTCTATTACATTGCGGTTAAGTTTGTTGCTCTGTTCGTTTGTGCCTTGCGCTTTGGACCGGTGTGCCATTAGCGCGGCGTGTTACGGTCCCATTTTTTGGGCCTGACAATTGCTCTCTCTAATTGCTCTTTAAAGATGCTTCTTTTTTAATTGCTTTCTTACAAAATGCTTTCTTAATGTCAATCTCGGCTTGAAATTGCTTTTCTAGCCTTTAAAGATTGTTGCCTTAGTTTTATTAGTTCTAGTTTTAGTTAAATATTTTCTTTAAATAAACCTCTTCAACTAGTAATTTTCTAACTAAATAATCGGTAATTATCGACCAATCCTTGTGGGTACGATCCCTACTTCCCTTTACTACTAGTTGACAACTATATACTTATGAGAAGCTACCTACTTAGTAGCAAGGTTTATGAGTTTTATAAATGATAAGAATAGGTGCTTTCAAAATGAGAGATCACTTGGTTTTGCCTACCAACTAGACAACAATAGGGTTTTACATATTTTAGGGTTTTGATGGCTTTTTTGGGACCCATTTGGTCCATTTTAAGCCTAATTCAATCCTAAACATTTTCACACTTGTAATATCTAAAAATAGAATAGTATTAGGCTAATTTAGTTGGTGTTGAAAAAGAGAGAGAATCGAGAGAAAAAAGAGAGAACGATTGTTCTCATCTTTCATCGTAATTTAGAACTAGGGTTTGTATTTCGAAGGCTGAGGTACAGTAAAGGATGAATTCCTTACATTCTACACTTATTATTAGGAATTTTTTTTCATAACTTTTATGGTTATAATCATGTTAATTATGCACTAAATGTTCTGGTTAGGGTTTTCAAGATGTAGTTGATTGCTATGGATTGATTTATTTGTTTAGATTGTTTTTTAATAGTTTTCATTATATGATTGAGTTATTGTTATGATTTTAATGTTTTCAAGTGCATGATCAACATTTGAATTGATCTAGTTAGTGTCCACCAAAACTAGAACAAGTTCTTTGCATGTTTAGATGAATTACAATCACCACAAATGTTGAACTAAGTACTAATCAAGGATTAGTTCCAAGTGGTGTAGTCTTTATGAATTCCATGCACGTAAGATGAATTCTTTCTGCTATAAATTGATTGTACTTTATCAAGAAAATCAATTGCTAAGGGAAAGAATGCTTTTATTTCTGAATTGTTTGTGCTAGAACTTAGGCAAGCCATTCTAACAGAAGTAGGTTTATTATTGCATGATTAATGTATAATTATGACACATGAGAAGTTGACTATCAATCGTGGGAATTAAACATGAATAATTAGACATAAAATCAACCCATGTAACCAACAAAATCGATAAACCATAACGCTTTTTCTCATCTCTTGAATTCTAATTATTTAATATATTTGCTTTTTAGTTAGTTATTTCCAATCACAACAATTTCAATTGTCCAAATAGTAGTTGAATCATTAATTTCAATGCTTATCACTAGTATCTGTGGAACGATAATCTACTCACTATACTTATACGATGTTGTGCACTTGCGAGACTAAATGGACTTTGCACGTCCAAATGTAAGGATAAGTATAAACATTGGAATTCCAATTGAATCTTAACATTTAGTGGAATATACGGAGTGGATTTATTAAATCTTGAGCATAAACAAGTGTGTTCTACTAGAAGACAATGTAAAGGGATGACTAGAGGCATTGAAGATTTACAAGTACATGACTAGGCAAGCTGGACGAAATGAGTTTGAGTAAATAAATAAATATGCCTCGGTTGCATGGTTGAAAATGGGTGTTAGTACTATTTATGGCTAGGGTTGTAAATGAATTCAAGTAGATTGGTACTCGACTTGAGTTTGGCTCAAGACAAGCTCGTTCAAACTTGTTCATTGAGTTATCAATCCAAACTTGTATAATATTTGAGACTCGACTTTTTTAACCATCCAAGAATGATCATTATACTATCCCATTGGTAAGTTCAAGAACATAAAATACCTTTCATTAGAAATATGTAATTTAATTGTACGGAATACCTTCAATTTTTCCTACTTCGTAGTTATTTCTCTTATTAAGTCTCTCTTTCTTATCTTTTGTATATATTTTGATTCACAAGATACAAATCACTTTCTAAACAATCGTAATAGGTATCCACATCACATTCTTTAATGTCCGTAAAAGAGACAAAATTTTAGAGCAAGAAAATAGCATTAAGGTAAAACTCACAAACAAACAAACTCTGAATGTGTTTGAGTTTGACTTGAAAGCTATGAGCCAAGTCAAACTTAAACTTCTCAAATAAATTACCAAACATCCAAGCTAAATTGATCATCACACTTTAAGATTGGCTCGAGATCAAGTTGACTACAAACAATCCTCTATATTTAATGAGTCAAATTTGAACACACTCTTGTCTGACTTATTGAGGATTGATTAAAGCCCTATTGATGGCTTCTGTCATTTAAAAAGTAGAGAAAAATATGAGGCCCTGGCCTTATGAAGTAGTTGTGGTTTTTATATTTGAAGTGGTAGATCGGCTCGAGTCCTCGTTTCCCTAATGTAAGGGTGTCAATGGGTCGGATTGTCAGGTTGTCATGTTGTGTCGGTATGACTCATTTCTTATCGTGTCATGTTCGTATTGTGTCATGCGGGACTCATTTCTTATTGTGTCGTGTTCATGTCTAACCCATTCAAGTTCATGCCATATGCATATCTGACCCGTTACTGTTGACAGATAATATCATATTTGACAAATTAAATAACTTGTGATCCATTTAAATTAAAATCTCAAATTTTAATTATTTAATAACTTAACAATTATTAATACTAACCTTGTTATCATAGTAGTTTAAAACACATAATTAAAATTATTGAAATTTTTTATATATGTAATTAAAATAATTATTATGTTTGATTTAATAATTAATATTAAATATATTATTCACAATCTTATCTTATACATATTTAAATGTGTATAAGAGACAGGGATTCGATCTGTCTCTTATACACATCTAGATGTGTATAAGAGACACCTATTCCAACCTGGCATACATCTCTAGTGTGTATCAAGAGATTGACCCAATAATGACCCGATAAATTTTGAATCATGTCATAACCTATTAATTTCGTGTCATATTATCGGATCGTATCAGAAATTGCTAACCCTACCTTTATGGGATGCCAAAAGAGTGCCGTCTATAGGGATAAAGCCACGTGCAATTTGATAATAAAGCATCCACACACCTTTTTCATTGAAATAATAGCTTGGCTACAAAAAATCCAACTGACAAGCATCATCTTGCATGTGTTAAGGAGAAAATCAAGCAACATAATATCAAAATGGATTAAAATAGTTTCTAAAGCCAATATTGTCATACAAAATATAAACCTAGGTTTTTTTTTATATGTTTTACTGCCTCCTAATAGGATTAAAATAGTAAAGTTAATAATTTCATACAAACTATAAACAAGGTTTTTTGTATGCTTTACCGCCTCCTAATTTTGTTGGTGAATATTCATTCTTTTCATTGTAATTCTGGTGGAAGATGTAAGAGCAATCTATTCAACTTAATTTCATCATCCTCACCATCACGTAACATAAATAATTTTTTTAATTTTTAATTAAATACACCACTATAAACATGATATATGTTGATGTGTGAAAAAATTAGCACCAAAGTGTAAAAAAAAAATCCAAATCCTTATAGTTCAAATCCTCCGATGCTATGGTAAATCGCGCGCGTGTACCCACATTCTTAGGAAACCTACAACCAAAACAAGAGCGGTGGGGCTATCTCCCTGGGGAAGCTTCGACGCTCAAGTCAAAATTAGTGATAGGAAGAAAATTGAAAGTAAAATGAAAGATTAAATTCTTATAGGCAAAGTGTGGAGTTGAGAGAATGAATTTAGCATCCTTTGTCTTACCTTCCAACTTACTATTTATACTCTTTCAGGATACGCTTGAATAGTTCACGGGCTTAGGAATAATTATTGGGCCCATGAGGCCCTTGAATGTATTGAATATTTTCATGGTTTAATTTTAAATAAAAATTGCCAAAATATCCTCTCGTATCTTTGACAGCTTTGACTAACCAACCACATGTCCGCAAACCATTGGATGGTAATTTTAGGCATCATCATTTGCCCCCCACTCTCAATTCGAGTTTGCACAAGTTGAGAGTAGTACAATAATCTCTTACTTGTGTCTTGAATGGAGCCGAAAAAATATTTTAGTCGGAGCCACTAAGGATTTGACCGGAGTCAATAAGATTTTGGCCGGAACCAAGAATTTGAAATTTTGAATTTCATTTTTGGGGAGAAATGTTGCTCCCCAACCCTTTTTTTACTTGCACACCTTCTCCATAAATTGAGTAGTGGTACTCATTTGCTCATTTTTGAGCTTTGGTGATACTTATACTTAGTATCTCAAAATAATAATTTTTTATTCAAAGCTCCACCTTTACGCCAACACCCAACACTCCACCATCAACTCAACACTCAACCTTTAACACTCCACCCTTACGCCAAAACCCAACACTCTACCCTCAACCCTCTACCCTTATCATTCCATCCTTACACCAAAACCCAATACTCTACCCTAAACCCAATACTCAACCCTAAACCGTCCATCCTTGTCACCCACCCTTACGCCAAAACTCAACACTCTACCCTCAACCCAACACTTAACCCTCAATTCTTCTCCCTTACCACTCCACCTTTACGCCATTACCCAACACTCCACCCTCACCCTCATACTTTATACTTAACACTCCACCTAAAACACTCCACCCTTTCTCCCATACTTTATACTTAACACTCCACCTAAAACACTCCACCCTTAACTCCCTACACCCAAACTCCAACATTCCACTCTTCCCTATTAAAGATTAAATACCAAGATCCACTCCTACATACAAGATTTCAAGATTATCTTGCAATTTTCCCAAGTATTGGATCAAGTAAGTACACACTTGCACTTATTTTACTCTCTCTCTTCTTTTTTCTCTTGAACATTTCTTCAAACACCTTGTGTGCATTTTTCAATTTTTCATATATTCCTTGTTCCCAAAAACTTTGGTGGAGTAACTTAACACCCCAATGATATACGTGGCTCTTGGCTTGAAGATTCCATAATTTGGAAATGTATATGGATCACATGTGATCATGGGATGATAAAATGAAGCTAATAGCTCATAACTCGTTACTGCTACATGGATTTGAAGATTATTTGACTTGTGAAATAGGAATTTTGGGTTAATAAATTGCTTATGAAGACTGAGATGGATAAAGAAGAAAAAAAGAGAAGGATCAATGAAAGGAAAGCAAAAAAAAAAAAAAGAGAGAGGACAAGAGTGAAAAGATAAAGAGTTAGGTGATGGAAGTTGTGATTAATAATCTATCAGGGACATACAAAGATCAAGACATAGCCATAGCTTCTCACCAAGGGAGCAAAAATGCAACAGTAGCTTGTATGGGTGAAGAAGATGTGATATTCGTTGCTCGAAAAAATGTCGTTGCTCCTGTTGCTGCTTATAAGTCTTCCACTGCTGCAAAGTTGGAGCTCTTGACAGCTCAAACTACTCCTACAAAAGTTAATAATGATTACAAGATTGGTGCTACAACTGCCATGAAGTTCGCCCTTGGCATCACTGCGCCGCTGCTTATAAACTCGTCTTTGATACTGCTTCTTCCCAAGAATGTGCAGCTGGGATGACTCAAGAGGATCAGTTTGTGGCTGAACTTGGCCATGGAAGGAACCTTGCAGTTGCATTTGATAATTTCGCAGCTAAGCACTCCATCTTCGAAGAACCCAAGGCTGTCACGTCTTCCCACTGCCAAGGAGTTGCAGATATGTTCATGGAGGAAGAAAACACACCAGCTGCTGCAATTTTGGAGAAAGAAAATGCAGCAGTAGCTACTCTGAAAATGAGAGAGCCAATCATGGAGTTTGGTCCAACCGATAGGGCAAACTTGGCTGGTGTTCGTGAGAAAGAGAATGCAGCAATTCAAGCTGATTTTTCTACTCTTTGTGACCAAATATCAGCTATGAAATCCCTCAACATGGCTGCACCCTCAACCTCCGATGCTTCCATGAGTGGTGTGCAACAACATGGTTCTTCTGTGAGAAGGCAAAATTCAACGGCAAAGGGACTTGAAGTGAAAATGGTCGTGGGTTTGCCCGCACAAAACATATATAAAAGAGGTAAGGGGGTTCATGGTAAGAAAAAATCCGTTTATGATGTAGTAAAATCTCATTCACTTGATTTGGACTCCAAGGACATAGTTGATGATGATAGTAAACTTAATTGTGCCCGGGGTGTGACATTGATCTTTTAGATGAAGTGTTAAAGTTAGCACAAAAGAGGGGAAATAATATCCAAAATTTGGATAATGCTATTGTTGATGACAAGATGACAGGATTAAATTCTCATGGGGTTTCTAATGATGTTGAGATTGATCGTGCACAAGGAAGAGGTGTTGACAAGTCACGCAACACTATCAATATGGTTAACACTTGTCGAAAACTTTCTTCAAATAAGGTGGAGGATATCCTTGAGCATATTTTTGGTGAGTTGCATGAAATCCCAAGTAAAGTTATCAGCCCGTTGTGTGAACCTTTAGACTTGGATTTTCTTCAAGATGACCCTGATAGGAGACCAAAAACATGTAAATTTTGGCAAAGTATGTTTGCGGGTAGACCCTTGATTGGTGGCGCTTCATCTTCCAAGGTAAGGGTGAATATATGTAGAACTACCAGTCTTTCTTCAATTCTGTTATCGGGACATCGTCAAATGCATCAGGCTAGAGAGCATCACCTTGAGCGGAAAAATTCAATTGATGAGGATTTATTCCAACGTGAGCATGAGTTTCCTAATGAAGAAGTTATGAATCCTCCTCCATCCAAGAGAAAAAAGATCCAAGTGGATACCATCCGGACTTCCCCTAAGCATGAAGTTGAAAAGAAAGCTAAGGATGATACTAATGACCCCACGTATGTATACTCTCAATTGTCTCCTTCAATTGTTGATTTGGAGTTGATTAGAAAATGGATGAAAAAATATCACATTCCTAATTTTTTTCAAGTTGAAGGTTCCTCTTGACCATAGATCTTGCATAAACTCTTCTGGATATGTGTCCATGTATTTGGCGCAACTAGAAACGGGATTGAGATTACCATTGCCGTTATTTTTTCACAAGGTGTTATGGGGCTTGGACAATTACATGCCAAATCCATCCGTTACATCAATGCTTATTTGATTACTTTGCCGCTCTTAGGGTAAAACCTTCAATAGGCATTTTAAAGAGTTTTTCAACTTGCACCGAGCGGAGTAGGGTATACCTTTAGTTGGTGGTCTAACAAAAAGTTGGCCAAAGAAGCTCACCCCAAGCTAGTTGATTGGAGAAGTCATTACTTCTTGATCCAAAGGTTGCCTGAATGGAATGCCACTTTCCCACTTCGAGCTATAATTTAAAGGTTTCAAAGATCAACAAACTTTCTCCTCTTAGTGGGCGTGAGAATAGAAATCTTGCTATGCTTATGGAGGCCGAACCACTTGCTCGACAAAAGTGGTAAATAAACAAGTATTGGTGTCGGCGGGGTTGAGTTCGGCCAACCTTGATCCTCTTATCTCTCTAGGTTACCATGCATATGCATTTTACTTAACATTTTTCGCTCAAATTTTTACTCATCTTCATCTTGTATTAATACTCAACTTGAGCTTAACTTGTTCTTCTTGATCTTGTAGTGGATGCTTTGAAGGATAACATTTGTGAGCGCACTTTGAAAAGGAGACAAGCAAAGCATGAAGGCTCATCTCAATTTTCCAAGAAGTCTACCTTTGCGATCTTGGGGCCAAAGAGGCCGGCACAAAGAGCTCTTGCGCTGTTTTCTCCTAAAAAGAAAGCAATGCCTTCCAAAGAGATTATTTCGGAACCTTTAGCCCAAGTTGCAAAGCTTCTACTCAAGAACCTTCAACCCCACTAGATCTTGATTCCAATCCGCCTCAAATACAAACAATTCCTCGAGTTGAGGGCTCTACTTCTTCCCGCATGATCTATACTCCTTCTTGGGAGGTCTATGAGGATTTCTCTTTGGAGGAAGTGAGTTGCCTTTTGGTAGAAGCACTAGCAATGCCCAAGTCGTGGAGGGAGAGAGCTAGCAAAACTTTGAGCTCTACTTGTATCGCAGATGCCAACACCATGTTTCATCATATTGCTCAAGTAAATTGTTCCTCCTTCTTTTCATAGAAATGACTAAGTATTTTCTTATTATACTTATGGATAAAAAAAATTTCTCTTCATGATTTTTGGATTGGCGATCTTTACTACCACTTGAGCCAAGCTCAAGAATATCATCTTTCTCAAATTTTGGCTTTGGAGGCTAAGCTTAAAAGGTCAGAAGAAGCAAAAGAAAAACACTTCCAAGCTATGTGTGCCGCATCTAAACACAATCAATCTTTAAGAGAGAACCTCCAAGAGATCACCAAATTAAGGAAAGAGAACCAAGAACTTCAAACCTCTCATAAAAATGACGTTAATGAGATTCAAGCATCTCATAAGAGCGAGGTAAAGAAGCTTTGCATGTTGCACAAGGAGAAGCTTAAATCCATAGAAAAGAAGAGTAGAAATTCCGCTATCTTGGAGTTCCTTAATTCTCAAGACTACAAGAATCACATGGAAAAGCATTTGGTAGACTATCGCGCTAGTTTCGAGTTTGAGGATTTGGTAGAAGATCATAGCATGGGGTATTTCGACGAGGGTTATGACCGGTCCTTGTCCTATGTGAAGAAAAAGTAGCCAAGCTTGGATATTGAAGACTTGCTTCAATGCCTAGTTCCTTCAACCCCTCTTCACCCTAGCTCTTCGGGGGGTTTTCCCTGAAAATGGAACAACTTAGTTTAGCATTTGGCTTAGTTATTTTACCCTTTTAAAGACTTAGAGCTCGGGTCTCTTATATGCACGGGCTTCATTTATCTTAGGCTAGTATCATGTTACTTGTTTTTCTTAGTACTTACTGTACTTGCATTTGTTGCTTGGCTTTGAGTTGGGTCCTTCTATTGTACCAACTCTATCTAAGCTATGCTTTTCCTTTGTTTATATGATATCGTGGCTTTCCTTCGATAGTTTGTGCTTTTAATTTTCTTCAAGCATTTCCACATAGGCCTTCGCCCCCCTTAGACACTTGAATATTTTTCAAGTGACTAAGTTTGTGTGCTTGAGCTTTCATCATTATGCTTGAGCAAATAAATTTCTTGCTCCCGGAGGATAAACCATGGCTCTTACACCGAACCAAAATGATTATAAGTGTTCCACTTATATGAAAAATTTATCATCGCCCTCAGAAGGATTATGGTGGCATACTTACCCAAGAAACTATGTCTTCAAGGAAAAGTTTATTTTCGCCCCCAGAAGGGCTGTCCTAGGCACAAATCTCCCAAGTAAATCCTAAGTGTTGTTACTAAGGTTTTCTTAGGTGCAAATCTCCAAGGAAAATTTTTCTTCTCGCCCCCGGAAGGGCTGTGGTTGTTCTTTTGAAACTCCTTAACCGAGGAACTACTTTTCCAAGGATAAACTTATTTTGCCCCCAGGGGGGTAGATCTAGGCACAAATCTCCTAAGTAAAACCTTAGTGTTGGTACTAAGGTTACCTTAGGCACAAATCTCCTAGGAAAATTTTTCTTCTTGTCCCGGAATGGCTATGGTTTCTCTTTTGAGCCTCCTTAACCAAGGAACTACTTCTCCAAGGATAAGCTTATTTTCGACCCCGGAGGAGTTATACCGACGTCAGAGAGTTGTCTTTAATTTTGTTCCCCGAAGAGAAATAAATGCCCCCGGAGAGTCATGGTTTTGCACTTGGAGGTTGGGTGGAGGATTGGACCGCTATTCTAAACAAAATAATTAGCCATTATGTAGGCAAAAGACTTAGAAATTTTCATTAATAGCACAAGCGAATATTTACAAGTTGCACAAGCTTGTTTCACCTCGGCCATAAGATGTTGACTTAGGGAATTTCAAAAAAACAAAGGCAAAATAAAGAAAGCTTAAAAATAGAACTTTTTCAAGTTTTGGGCATTCCAAGTGAGAGGCATGAGCTTTCCATCCTTGGTTTTCAACTTATAGGCACCGTTACAGTATGCTTCAACTACCTTGTAAGGACCTTCCCAATTTAGTGAGAACTTTACATAAGCTTGGGGTTGGCTCACCTCCGCCTTTCTTGTAACCCAATCTCCTACTCAGAATCTCTGACCTCAGACTTGCTAGTTGTAGTAGCGAGCAAGCCTTTGCTTGTCTTCTTGCATTTTGAAGTATGCCTTATCCCTTTCCTCCTCAAGTAAGTAGAGGTTAGACCTCAATCCTTTTTCTTTTTTCTCCAAGTTGAAACTGTAAACCCGAAAACCCGGCATAGCAACTTCTATAGGTACAAGTGCTTCGGTTCCATAAGTGAGGTTGAAAGGAGTATCTCCAGTAGCATTCTTGTAGGTGGTGAGGTATGAAAGAACCACAAAACCCTTGGGAGCTCTTCCACCCATTTACCCTTAGCATCATCAAGCCTCTTCTTAATGCTTTCAAGAATGGTGTGACTAGTCACTTCAACCAAGCCATTGCTTTGAGAATGGCTCACTGAGGAGAAACATTGTTCTATGCCAAGTTTTGGCAAAACTTTTTGAAGGGTGGCCCTTGAAATTGCAAACCGTTGTCCGAGGTAAATGCCTTGGGTATTCCAAAGCGACATATAACATATTTCCAAAGGAATTGTATGATTTGTTGATGAGTAATGCTTGCCAAGGCTTCGGCCTCCACCCACTCAGTAAAATAGTCGATGGTTACTACCACAAACTTCTTTTTCACCCGAGCTATTGGAAAAATACCCAAGATATCTATGCCCCATTGAGTAAAAGGCCAAGGAGTAAGAATTGGAGTAAGTTGTTCGACTGGATGGCAAGGTTGGTTGCAGTGAAATTGGCACTTATAACATTTCTGCACATAGTTCATAGCATCCTGTCATCTAATATTCTTGGCCAATAATAACCTTGCCTTTGCACCTTTTGAACTAGAGTTCTTCCTCTAATATGGTGTCCGCAAATCCCCTCACGTACTTCAGCTAAAGCATATTGACCTTCACTTGGATTGAGACATTGAAGATAAGGTATTGAATGGACCTTCAATACAAAATTTCATCAATGAGCAAGTACTTGGCCGACCTTCTTTCTACTCTTTGAGACTCAATCTTTTCATCGGGTAATTTTCCTTCTTTCAAGTATTGAAGGATTGAGGTCATCCAATCTAGAGTAAAGTCGATATCCATGACTTCCCCATGATCTATACTTCTTTCTTTTAGAACCTCCAAGAACACTTCCTTCAACAGATTGGAATGCACTGAGCTTGCAATTTTTTAGAGGGCATCCGCTCCCTTACTTCATACTCTCCTTTGACTTGTTGAACCACAAGGTTTGAGTCCATATTTACCAACAAGTTTTTAACCTTTAATTCTTTAGCTAGCGTAAGAACGTGATCCAGAGACTAAGGCTTCATACTCTACTTTATTGTTACTCATTTGAAATTCAAACCTTAAGACGTAGCTTGTCTTGAATCCCTCTGGAGAGGTAAGAACAATACACTCGCCACACCCTTCGGCATTGCTTACACCATCCACATGCATTTTCCATAGGGATGAGTTTATGACTCGCCCCTCGAAGGAGGAGGTAGACGCCTCTTGAATTTTCTCCTTACTTGGATCTTTTATGTTCTCCTCTTCCACCCCTTCCAAAATGAAATCAGCTAAAGCTTGTGCTTTGATTTTCGCACTTAGTTGGTAACTGATGTCATACTCACTTAGCTCAATTGCCCATTTTACCAACCTTCCCAAGACTTCGGGCTTTAAGATAACAGACTTGAGTTGATGATTGGTAAGAACTACAATTGGATGACTCAAGAAGTAGGGCCTAAGTTTTCTTGCCGCCATCACCAAGGCTAAAGCCAATCTTTCAATGATAGGATACCGCGTTTCCGGATCACTTGTCTTAACCGAGAACTTTACTCACATAGTGTACCGTCTTTTGGACCTTATCTACCTTTTTGATGAGAACGGTGCTCACTGCCACGGATAAACAAGCCAAATATAAGTAGAGGGTCTCTCCAGGTTCGGCCAGGTTCGGGATTAGTTAAGAGCGGGGGAGAAGCTAAGTATTCCTTCAACTCCTCAAATGATTTTTTGCATTCCTTCGTCCATTAAAAATTCTTGGAATTTCTTGAAGCTTTGAAGGAAGGCAAATTTCTATCTCCAAACTTGGATAAGAAACGACTTAAGGCGGCAAGTCACCCCGTAAGCCTTTGTACTTCCTTGATTCCCTTGGGGGTTCCATGTCTTAAATGGCCTTGATTTTTTCGGGGTTAACTTCAATCCCTCTTTGAGTTACCATAAAACAAAAACTTTTCCCCGAAAACTCTAAAAGCACATTTTTCTGGATTTAGCCTCAGATTGTATAAGAGACATGGTAGTGAAGGTTTCCCAGAGGTTCTCTACATGATCTTCCTTGAAGTAAACTTACTTTTGACAAAATGTCATCTATGTAAGCTTCCGTATTTCTGCCCAATTGATTGGCAACCATTCTATCCACCATCCTTTGATAAGTGGCTCCGGCATTTTTAAAGCAAAAGGCATTACCCGAAAATAATAAGTGTTGGAGTCGGTGATGAAGGCGGTCTTTGCCCTATCCTTGCAATTCAAAAGGATTTGGTAATACCCTTTATATGCATCCAAAAAGACATAACCTCACACCCAGAGATGGAGTCTACCACGGTGTCTATGTGGGGTGTAGGATAGCAATCTTTGGGGCAAGCCTTGTTCAAGTTTGTGAAGTCCACACACATCCTCCACTTAGCTCCTGGTTTCGACACCATGACTACATTGCTTAGCCATTCGAGGGATTGGATTTCTTCTATGATCTTGGCATCTAAGAGCTTGTCTACTTCCACTTCTACTGCTTGGCTTTTTTCCCTTCCAAAATTTCTTTTCTTTTGGATGACGGGTTTAAAACTAGGGATCTACATCAAGGGAATGCATGGCAATGTCTGGGTCAATTCCCGGCATGTCTGTGGGATTCCTAACAAAGAGATCTTTGAATTCCCTAAGCCATAAAATGAATTCTTCCTTGATGTCCCCCGGGAGAGACTTTCCTACTTTCATAACTTTGCAAGGATCATTTTCATCTAAAAGCACATTCTCAAGTTCTTCAACGGGTTCTCCATTTGGGTTGAGTTCCTCTTTTTCTTCCAAGAGTTGAACATTGTAGCTAGGAACAATCTCTTTTCCTTTCAACTCCAATGAAGCTATATGGCATTGCCTTGCTGTGACTTGATCTCCCTTTATCTCACCCACTACATTCTCCGTCGGGAATTTCATCTTTATGTGATGGGATGAAGGGATAGCACCAAGTGCCCCAATAGTAGGTCGGCCAATAATGATGTTATAAGGCGAAGAGGCCTTGGCGACTGCAAAATCAATCATGAGTTGAACATCTTGAGGGGGAGTACCAAAGATGACAAGGGAGAGTAATATATCCAAGAGGTTCAACCACTTCTTCTTCAAACCCAACCAATGGCGAAATCTCTGGTTTCAACTATTTCTCTTCCAATTTCATTTGTTTGAAGGTTTCATAAAAAAAATGTTCGTAGAACTTCCATTGTCAATCAAGGTTCTCTTTACATCACAATTTGCAATGGGTATTGGTCACTACCAAGGGATCGCTATGGGAGTGAATCACTTTGGCCACCTCCTCTGTAGTGAATATTATGTCTTGACACAACCTAGGCTTCTTCATGCTAGATTGGACCAAGTTGATCTAACAAGCATAGGTCTTGCGGGATGATGTGGAGAAACCATTTGTTGCCCTCCCCAGAAATAGTATGAATGATGATTCTCCATTGGTTTTCCACCTCCGCTACTCTTTCTCCTCGAGACAGACCTCGATCTCTTTTGTCTAGGATTTCTGCTTGGCGTTGGGGTGATCTTCCTTTATCCATCTCTTGGATGAATTGCTTAAGGTAACCCCATTCTTATCAAGTCTTCAATCAAATTTTTGAGGGAAATACAATCGTTGGTCTCATGTCCATGATCTTTGTAAAAATAGGACCCTTTGTTCTTGTTGCGCCACTCTGGGTCACTCCTCATAGGCACAGGCCACTAGACATAAGGTTCTTTCTCTATGATGGCCAAAATGCGAGAAGGTTGTGTATTAAGTGGAGTATAAACTCTAAGAGGGTTGGGACTCATCCTATGAGGAATGGTTATGGATAACCTATCCATCACACTATCCTTCTTTGGAGGTTCAGCTCGACTAAATCCTCTATTTTCTTTCCTCTTCTTCCCACTTTCACCCTCGGACCCTCTTTTTCTCTTTTCCCCTTCATCTGCTTGAGCAAATTCTTTGGCCCTACGAAAAAGTTCATTGAGAGTGGAGGGTGACCTCAAATTATGATCGAATGAGAACTTTCCAGGCTTAACCCCACTTTGGAACGCCATGATTTGCATATCTTTCATAACTCCTTGAATCCCTCTAGTCTCCTTCTTGAGTCGATCCACGTAGTCGAGAAGGGATTCTTCTGGCTTTTGCTTAAGAGTAAGCAACTAAGTCCTTGTTTCTGGAATCCTCTTTTGAATCCCAAATTTGTTCAAAAAGAGATCTACAAGTTGATCAAAACTTCTTATGTCCCCTTTTTTATATCCTTTGAACTAATCTGAAGCTACGCCCTTGAGGGTTTCGGAGAACCCTCTACACAAGATAGCATCTGAGGTACCTTGTAAACACATCTTGGCTCGATACGCATCAAGGTGCTCCCATGGATCCCAGATTCCATCATAAGAATTTTTTTGGTTTGTTTATTAACAATGACTATTAAAAGTTTAATGACATGTTGCACAAAAAAATATGTTATTCTCTTAAATTGGACTTAAAATAGTACTTCAATTATTTTTTATGTGAATGTTATGTATTTTAATGTTTTATCAATTAGTACAAATTTTTGTGATAATATTACAGTGGATGTCATTATGAAGTTAATAAAAAAATTACTAATGTGCAGTTTTGTAGGCTATGGATGCTAGTACTTCATCATGTCATCGATTGGATTTTAACGTCACAAATCAAGGTATTGATGATGATCAAGGTACTAATGATGGCACCTCTAGTTTGATGATTTCGAATGCAAATAATGATGTTGAAATAATCCAAAAATTAGAACAGAATTTGAGACTGAGAATACAGCTCACAAGTTTTATTTAGCAAATGTAAGAGAAGCTAGTTTTGGCATTAAAAAAAAAAAAAAACAAACATAGATTTCACAAAAGGAAAAAATGGTGAAGTTCTGGATGGGGTATTTTGTTGTGCTGTTGAAGGAAAATGAGCAAAAGATAAAATGATATCTATGTGAGAGCTCCACATCCTGAAACTAGATTCGGTTGTGCAGCAAGAATGGAGGTTAGCAGACGATTGACTGGTACATTTCATATTACTCAATTGACGTTAGAGCACAATCATTATCTTTCAAGTCCAAACAAAACTCATTTGTTAAGAGCACATCGCCTAGATGTAGTTTCTGCTCATGTAGCTCAAATTGACATTTCACATAGTGTTGGAATTCCACCAAAATCTTCTCATGACTCTTATGGCACTTCAAGCAGGTAGACGAGAAAATTTAGGATTTACTATTCAAGATTACAGAAATTATTTGCATTCTAAGAGAACAAGAGATATGCTTGTGGGAGATACAGGGGGTACTTGAATACTTGCTGAAAAAACAATCAGAAGATCCAAATATTTTTTATGCAAGTGGATGAAGATGATCTCATAACTAATATATTTTGTGCAGATGCAAAAAAATGAAAGCAGATTATACTAATTTTGGAGATGTTGTTTGCTTTGACACAACTTACAGAAAGAATAACGAAGGTCGCACCTTTGCTTTATTTTTCGGAATGAATCATCATAAGTAGACTAACATTTATTGTGCTTCTTTACTGTATGATGAGACTGCTCTACTTTTGAATGGTTGTTTGATACCTTTGTAAGAGCTATGTCTGGAAAAAATTAGAACCTAACACTATTCTTACAGATCAAGATGCGGCAATGACCAAAGCTTTGACTTCTACATGGCCTGATACAAACCATTGTCCTTGTGTTTGGCATATATTTCAGAATGCAGCAAATCATCTTAGCTCTATATTTGCAAAATATAAGAGCTTTGCAACTGATTTCAGCTCATGCATGTATGACTTTGATGAAGAAAATGACTTCATAAGTGAATGGAATGAAATGTTGGACATGTATGATCTTCAAGATAATGATTGGTTGAAACGTATGTTTGCTATCAAGGAAAAATGGCCATTAGTATACGGACGGGAAACCTTTTGTGCAGACATGACAACGACCCAAAGGAATGAAAGTATGAAAGTGCGATTAAGAGGTATGTAAGTTACAAGAATAAATTTAGACAGTTTTTTGATAATTTTGAGAGATTTGTTGAAAATCGATGATATGAAGAGCTAAAAGCTGACTTTAGAGCAAATACAAGTACTCCAATTTTACCATTTTCATATAATGAAATTCTCAAACAAGATGCTAGTGTTTACACTCCTAAAGTTTTCAAGTGGTTTCTAGCTGAATGGTTTAAATCTCATGATTGTGCCTTAGTTACTTGTGGTGAAGTTGGAATAGTGACAGAGTGTGAGATCACTCCACCTGACTTATCACTATATTGTCAGATTTGACTCAGTGAAAGATGAAATTTCATATAGCCGCGAAAAGTATGAATTTTTTGGGATTTTGTGTTGTCATTCTATGAATGCTCTTTATGCAAGAAATATTATTAGAATTCCTAATCATTATATTTTGAAGATGTGAACCATTAAAGAAAAAGTTGGATATGTTAGTGACAATGATTATACTGATATCAACAAGGAGTTGAATCAAAAAGTGCTTTTAAGTATGCGATATAGAGATTTATGCAGATTGTATACTCAATTGATTACTAGAGCAGCTGAGTTAGAGGAAACTTATAAAATTGTAAAAAATGGTTGATGCAAGGTTACAACACGAGTAATGAGGTGAATTTTGTGTTGCCAAGTGCAAATATAGATGCTTCAAACCTTATGGAGACTTCGATTAGTGCAAGTGACATTAAATTTAAAGACATTAAAAGAAAATCAAAAACTAAATCAGACAAAAGATTGAGAAGTGCATTAGAGAAGGCCACCAAAAGGAAGAGAGCAACTAATAAAACTTCCTCCTCAAATGTTGCAACTCTTACACCATTATTGGAATTGCACAATCAGGTTTTGTTCCATTTATTTTTTTAATTCAACTCCCAATTTGTGTATTGTATTTAAGTTCTCATTTATTTTCTTTATTTTTCAGCAGCCCATAGAAGATGCATTTGATATACCATGCAACAATTCTACTATATTATTTCCCAGACTTTACCATGGGCAGGTAATAAATTTATCATTCTTAAATTATTTTTTATTCTTCTTCTTTTATGTTATTTAAATATCTAAAACAACCTAAATGCTATTGCATAATTCATCATACTTTTACTTTATGCGGGATTAAAAACTTAGGCAAGCTCAATTGAATTGAGCATGAATGAATCAGTACAATTTCATGGAGTATCATTCACGCAGCCGGACACTTTTACTCAGGTAATTCATATTTATTAAAGTTAATAATTATCATGAATTCTTTTGGTTTGTTAATGTTGAAAATTAATTTATTAAATCATGACTATTATTCTTTTCTCATTATATTAATGTTAGTTTGGGAATTGTGATTCTCATCAACAAAGTTATGGTGAACTATCGTATTTTTCTATGAGCATGACTAACCTCCTTCAAGTAATTTATTAATCGCATTACAATAATATTTATTTTAGAAAACATCTAATTGACTAAATATTTTTTTTATGTTTCTAATGAAATTCTTATCAAATTACAACAACTGCATGTATTTGGAGGGTCAATTGTAAATAACTTGGATAACGAATCTGGCAATATAGCACTTGCAACTCGTCGTATTGCAATGGCGAGTCTGGTTGTCGTATTCCTTGCCCCAGTGACATATTTTACAAGTGTAAAATTGGTCGAAAGACATCAATGATCGAAATTAATATTAAGAAAGGTTGTTAATGACTTCTATGCATGCATGGAGAATCATTCACCTCTAACTACTTGCTCTTTTATCAACATATATATGTCATGAAGAAAATTTATTTCACACCAATTTGTAGCATTTAAACGTTTATGTTAATTAATTTGTTACTGACTTTGTATTATGCTTCATAAAAAGCTAGATTCATTTGTCGTTATTATGGTCGTGTCTTGGAAAAATAAGAATAACCTCAAGTACAAGATTGTCTAACATCCTCAGAACAATAGGAACCTTAGGATACAAAATCCACTTCGGAGAATCGAGTCAACTGGCAAAAAAAAAAAAAAAAAAAATCATACTCTAATACAATACAAAGAAAAGTATCCGCATGCACTGAAAGTTTTGTACTTTCTATCAAACCAGAAAGTTATATGTTTCATAAATATTATCTTCGAAAGGGAGCTCCAAATCTTACAAACGAGAAAAATATTTAGATGCAGTAAAATCTAACCAGCACAACTTGGTTGGCTTACATCAGTTAAAAAAAAAAAACAAAATGCATATAGTAACATCTAGTAAGAAAACGATCCACCAATTTAGATACTCTATTCCCTAGGAAAAAAATAGATACTCTATTCATAGCTTCTCTATCTCTGTCGCGAGTCTTGTGACTGTGATGCCGATCCACTAGAACAGTGTCTGCTATAACTAGAATCATGTCCCATCTCTGTATCCCTAATTGATTCTCTGCCTGTATTTTGACAGTCCCTGTTGGATTCAGTCACTCACTCATCATCTTAATCACTCATATGGCTCCTTCCATTCACGAGATGCATCATTCCTTGTTGAACAACATAACCAAAGCAAATGATTAAGCATGGGATACCCCTAATCAAATATGTCCGAGCACAACAAAGTAAACAAAATTACGCCAAAAAATAAAGACATAAAACCAGTCCTTACAAATCCAGCTCCACGCCATGAATCTTCAGGATCTCCTATAGAACTTTTGCCTGGGAAATAAAATGTAAAAGCAGAGTGCATAGATCCAGATAGAATTCAATTCTCATGTCTATTTGGTGAAAAACATGTTCCTAAATATTCATGACAAACCCCATGACTTCACCAGCAATTAAAGAACACAATTAGCAACCTCTATAAGTAGATTTAAATAAAATCAACCAAAGAATAAATTACAAAATCCTCTATAAGTGTGTTTTAAAAGCGATACAGATTTGAGTAAGATATCTAAACAAGATAAAAAAGAATTCTTGGCATAAAAAAATGCTAATATAATTTAAACTATAAATAATTTAATCCTTAAAGCCAATAAAATCATCACAATTCTGAGTTTTTTCTCACTCTCTAGAACAATCAACTTAAATGTTCATTCTCTTCCAGTCAGCTTACATACTATTGGCTGAAAAGCACAGCAAAATGTCTTAATTCCTATTACTTGACCAATAAAAAGGTATACAAGAACTGAAATTTTATACATCTGGCAAACTTTTACATTGATTTCACGAAAGAAAATGAATATTCTAGAATATGTTTTATCATTATAGTTGATCTTTCAATAGCAAAAAATCTCTGCCATTCATTTTCTAAGCAACCAAGCAGACTATATTGTAATACATAATCAAACTTCCCTAAAGAATAAAAATCAATAAAAGAAAAGAGAGGAAGAATTGAACAAACCATGTAAGAATTATCAGAAAATTGCCTCGGCAAGACTCAATCTCGCTAGTTTCAACATAATAACCCGACTCTTTCTTCTTCACCTGACCTCCATCAGTACCATTAGCACCGCCACTGGCTTACAAATCCTTAATTTATCTTGGATGAAAATAGAATTCATCTTTCAACTCAGGTTTTTTTCGAACAATACCATTCTTTCAATTTTACACTATTTATACCAATAATTGTAATAAGTTTATTTCCACTGAATCACAACTAAAGAAAATTGACATGAATCATGCATAGGCTTTTCCAACAATATTTGCTGCAGCTTAAAAACTAATAAAAAACTCAAGAAGACGAATTAAGGAAACGCATAAACCTTACAAGAAATGATTAACAAAAAATTCCAAAGTTCCAAATAATCAATCATCCTCAAATTACAAAATATAAAGTTGAACTTTCCAATTATTGTATATCACAATTCACATTCAGAATGACAAAAATTATAATGGTACCAAAATAACCTAAATCTGTACTAACCCGCAAGGTAAGAATCTTCAGAAGTCGGAACAAAATCAATAGAATTAAACAAATAAAATATAACAAAACAAAATCAGATCCTGAAACAAATATAGCATAATAATACAGATAATTAGGCAAAGACATAATGAAAGATATCTATAAAAATAGAAATAAAATGAGAATAAGGAGAAGAACCAAAGCAGGTCATCGTTCTGATACTCGAAGATATTTGGAGTATTACCGAAAATAATAATAGTAACAACAGGTTAGCCCTAGCAGCCAAAGTAGCATGCTGGAGTCTTCCAGTCATGATATGAAGCGTTCTCGCTGGTTGTAATGGTGACGGATTCTTCTCCTTGGCCGTTGGATCTCAACCTCGGCATTAAGTTTTGGTCATGTGCAGTGCACGTGGCCATTGGCTCTAAAAAATTTTGTCAAAGTTCAGCAGTGTGCGAAATTTGTCCCTAATCTTTATAAATTTTAGCTAAATAAATCCCCATTCTAGGATGGCTTACACTTAAACAAATATCATTTAATCTATATATTAAACAGTACAACAATAATGATATTTTTCAAACCTTATTTTGATGATGACATAAGCACTAAACTCTGAAAAATAAGCTTTGCAGGTCTGTTACTTTTTCTGCTAGAAACAAGGTGTTCGGACGCAGTACACAGTTCGATCTATGTCAAGTTTTTCGGACGCATTTCACTGTCCGAACTAATAGGCAGAAAGCAAGTTTCTTAATACTTTTCTACGAACGCATACAACTGTCCGAATATAATCGAAGTTTTTTTTCGGACGAACATGATCGTCCGAAACTCTGTTTGGACGATGGAACGGACGCATGCACAGCCGTCCGAACGATGTCCTTCACCTACTGTACGGAGATCGGACGTTGTGTCGGACGCATCATACTTATCTCGGACATTCGAAAACTCAACGGCTAGTTTTTTGTGCATTTATTATTTAGCCGTTAGGAAGTAGTTACAACTACCATTTATTACTCCTATAAATCCCTGCTCTATCATTCTGTTAAGATCATCTAATACATTGAATACAAGTCTTAGAAAAGAGCAATTTTAGTACAAATTGGCTATAGTGCTATATTGTATTAGTGTGCAGTTTAGCGTGCAATTCAATTTTGAGTGGAGGGATAATCTTGTACGAAAGTGAGGTTGTAAGTAAAATTCTTGGCTCAACTAAAAGAGTTTTAGTGTGAGCAAGAATTTTCCTACTTTGTAAAGATTATTGGCTCACCAAGTATGTAAAACATTCCAGTGAATTAATATTTCAAGCCGGTTGTTAGCTTGGAAGTATTAGTTGTTTAATTTCCTTTCTTTCTTACTTTACAGTTTCATTGATTCTATTATATTAATTGTTAGTTGAAAAATCTCAATAAGTTTAATCTTTCTAAAAGTATTTTTAGAAAACTAATTCACCCCCTCTTAGGTTGCTTTAGGACCAACAAATAACATCTTAATATAAATCCTTTCTAATTTATTTTTTGAGTATTATTAATGTTAAACAAAATGTTAAAAATTTTAAAAAGAGCATGAAAATAAAAAATATGCCAATGATTATATAATAAACTAGTACAGTGGATATCAATTGAGCAAAATAAGAGCTGCTTCTCAATAAGGAAACTTTGTTAGCTTAATTCACAAATCACATTCATAACCAATATAGGTATTTTATATCAAAAAAAGATAACTACTACTACATACCTCCAAAACTATAATAAATTACAATTGTAAAATTGTATGAATGTCAAAGTCAAAATTCTTCTGCAATTGCTAAAAATAAAGGACAAATCTGAGGAATTAATTATTTTTTATCATCCGAAATAACATAAAACAAAGAAATTAAAACTTATAGTAGAGGGAATGTATAAAATATAAGAGAAATGCGAGACCTATAATGCTAGATGGCTTCATTGATAAGTTTTCAAGAATCCCGCTATCAGCGTAAACTCGTCGAAATATTTATCGATTACCATAAAATTAATCTTGGGTGTCCGATTATGGTACAAATGCCTTCTGGTAAGTTTATTGTGTATTATTAATTGTTGAATTGTATTAAGATATTGTTGTAATATTTAATATATGGATTGAATGACATTTGTTTAAATTATTTATAATTTGACAAACCATTCTAGAGCTGGACCTGTTTAGTTAAAATCCATAAAGATGGGGACTAGTTTCGCACACAATGGATAAATTTTAACAAAAACTTTTTAGAGTTAACAGCAAATCCGTTAGGGTTTTGGACTTTTCCGTCATTTGTCCTATTTTTGCACATAATTGATAGTTTGGGACTAAAATTATTGGCAATTTTCATAGTTTGGAGACCAAAATTGCAATTTTGCATAGTTTGGGGACCAATTTTAAGCACTACCTATAGTTTGAGGACCAAAATTGTAATTCTCCCTCAGTTTAATTGGGCTGAGGAATTGAGGAAAAAGTGCAGATGAAGATGTCGATGTCTCTCCAAAAGATGGAATCTGCGTGGGTTTAGAAAAGAAGACAAGTATGATTTCAGGCATCTTACTTGTAAATAATTTACCCTTTTGAAGTTGAACCAAGCCGAGCGGAGTTACTATTATTTCAACTAGAATGGCACGTAATGCTTTATCATCGTATTCTACGCGACCTTACCCTATGGATGACACTCCAACATCCCATAAAAGGAACCGATGATTTGATATGGCGGTAGTGGCATGAAGCTGAATTTGGGAAGTAAAAAGGTTGAAATGAAGGAAAATAAATAATTGAACTCTTACCTTCTTATAATATTCTGAAATATCACAAACAATACATACAGTTATAAAGAAGAGAGGAAGAAACGAAATGAGTGCTCTTCTTAGTTAAATTTTGAATTTTTGCCATTTGGATTATTAAATGAGTAAATGTAATTAGCAGGGCCCTACGAGAATTTTGTGCAAAAATTACATATATATTGTAAGTGTATATTCTAAACATATTGATTATATGTATATATAGTTATAGAATAATTGACTTACAACGAATCATTTTTACTTCAAGATACGTTTAATCAGAAGGTTTATAACGTGTATTTCATGTTTAATTTAGTAAAATTCAATTTGAGGTTCTTATCATATATACTCTTACATTTCTAAAAGTATTGCTTAGATTCCTAATATGATTAATCCTTCATATTTTCATACCCGACAATTAAATATGCAACCTATCTCTACTTTATTACACTTTCAAGACGATCTTTAGTTAAATAAATTGGTCGATTTCCAAACAATTCAGTTTTGAATAAAAATACAGAAAAATAGATTAGCAAAAGATGGATCCGGTCCACGGCCCTTAGGGCCGTGGACCTCTTGATCTAGGTAAATCTACATCTACCTCTCTATATTTTTTCTCTAAAATAAATTAATTTTTTAAAAGGAAGAGACAGATATAAATTTACTTGGATTAAGGGGTCCACAACCCCACCCGTAAACCGGATCAGATAAGTATTTCCCGAACTTTCATGATACACAATCCTAATCTTGACTCCCAACATTTTACACATATTAGTAAATTTAAATTTATCTCGTCAATTTTCCCAAAAAAGGAGGGAAAACTCTTCCCTCTCATTTTGGAGCAACATTAGATCTAAATGCTCACCGTAATACAAAATAAATTATTACTATTATTATTTTTTTTCTGGGAGAGAGTCATTTTTTAGTAAGAAAGTGAACTTTGAAAATTCAGTAATCATGCTAACCACTATACAAAGAAAAATCAAACTAATAAAAGCTGCAAAAATTCGTTTTGCTATACATGGATACGAAACCATCAACGATATTGACTCCCATTTTCAACCATCCAACCATAAAAAGCTTGTATAATGGAAGCCATTTCATCCAACTCACCTGAGCAAGCACTTGCAGCCCTTCAATGTCTCTGGCCGTCCGCTTCCGGCGTCTTCTACTGGAACACCCTTATCAAGAATACCCTGCTGTATGCTCAAGATTGTGTAAAAGCACTCCATATATTTCGTCAGATGTTAAGGTTCAATTGGAAGCCCGATGGTTATACATACCCTTACGTCTTCAAGGCTTGCGGCGAGCTCAAATCGTTTCAATGGGGTGGTTGCGCGCACGGTATTGCTTTCAGGGATGGGTTTGTTCACTCGAATGTGTTTGTTTGTAATGCTCTTATTGCCTTGTATGGGAGATGTGGCGTGTTGGATGATGCTAGCAAGATGTTTGATGAAATGTTACAGAGAGGTATATATGATGTTATCTCGTGGAATTCGATTGCGGCAGCATTACTTACAGAGTCGGAATGCTCAAAAGGTGTTGGATGTGTTTCGACTAATGACTTCGAAAGGTGATATATTTGGCTGCGGACTGACGTGGTTAGTTTAGTGAATGTATTACCAGCTTGTGCTTCTTTGAATGCATGGAGTAACGGTAGGGAAGTACATGGCTATGCGGTCCGGAGGGGTTTAGTAGAAGACATATTTGTGGGGAATGCATTGTTGGATATGTATGCAAAATGTGGATTCATGGGTGAAGCAGAGAGAATGTTTGAGCGAATGGAGACAAAGGACGTCGTGACGTGGAATGCCTTGGTGACAGGGTACTCACAAATTGGGAGATATGATGATGCTTTAGGTTTATTTGAGAAAATGCGTGAGGAGAAGATTAAATTGAATGTCGTGAGTTGGAGTGCTGTGATTGCCGGATATGCTCAGAGGGGTTTGGGTGAAGAGGCTCTTGATGTCTTCAGAGATATGATGAGAGATTCAAACTCAGAGCCAAATGTTGTGACACTTGCATCTGTCCTTTCGGCCTGTGCTGCATCAGGGACATTATATAAGGGGAGAGAGATTCATTGTATTCATTATGCAATAAAAAAGATGTTGAATTTAGATTGGAATGACATGGAGGATGATTTGATGGTGATTAATGGCTTGATTGATATGTATGCAAAATGTGAGTCTGTGAATGTGGCAAGCAGGATGTTTGAGTCTATGGGACGGACTGATGGGAATGTTGTAACGTGGACAGTGATAATTGGTGGGCATGCGCAGCATGGTGAGGCTAATGATGCATTAGGTCTTTTCTCCGAGATGGTGAGTGATAAAAATAAGTTGCTGGTGCCAAATGCTTTTACTATATCTTGTGCTCTAGTGGCTTGTGCTCGTTTAAATGTACTTCGGTTGGGTAGACAAATTCATGCTCATGTTTTAAGGAACCGTTTTGAATCTGCAATGTTGTTTGTGGCCAATTGCCTGATAGATATGTACGCTAAATCTGGAGACGTCCTTGCGGCTCGGTTTGTGTTTGATTCCATGGGTCAGAAGAACACTATCTCATGGACAACCTTAATGACGGGATATGGAAGACGGAATGCATGGTTTTGGCGAGGAGGTTTTGCAAGTTTTCAATGGCATGAGAAAAGCTGGTCTCCCTATAGATGGTGTAACTTTTCTCGTGGTTCTATATGCTTGTAGCCATTCAGGATTGGTTGATCAGGGAATGGATTATTTCAATACAATGAGAAGGGATTTTGGAGTTGTGCCCGGGGCAGAGCACTACGCTTGCATGGTTGACCTATTAGGACGTGCTGGTCGCTTGAAAGAAGCAATGGACCTAATTTCAATGATGTCCATGAAACCAACTGCAGCTGTTTGGGTGGCATTACTTGGTGCTTGTAGGATCCATGCAAATGTGGAACTTGCTGAATACGCTGCCAGCAGGTTATCTGAATTGGAGAGTGAGAATGATGGTACATATACACTTCTGTCAAATATATATGCTAATGCTGGGCGTTGGAAAGATGCAACCAGGATCAGATTTGTGATGAAACGGAAAGGTATAAAGAAGAGACCAGGCTGCAGTTGGGTTCATCTCATGATAGGAAAGAAGGAGACTGCAACCTTTTATGTGGGGGATAGATCTCATGCAATGTCTGAGAAAATATATGACCTGCTTGAAGACCTTATTGACCGGATCAAAGTAATGGGCTATGTTCCCGATACAAGCTTTGCTCTCCATGATGTGGATGATGAAGAGAAAGGAGATCTTTTGGTAGAACACAGTGAGAAGTTGGCCCTTGCTTATGGCATTCTTACGTCACCACCTGGGTTGCCCATTAGGATCACAAAAAACTTGCGCGTTTGTGGGGATTGCCACATTGCTATAACGTACATTTCGAAGATTATTGAACATGAAATTATTTTGAGGGATTCCAGTCGCTTCCATCATTTCAAGGATGGATCTTGCTCATGCAAAGGCTATTGGTGACGATAACCTCTCCTTTGTTGACTACTTAATTGGACGCTTATTACAAGGGAGTTCTAAACATCGTCTGGGTTACAGGCACGGCAGTTGGAAATTGCTTAAGAAGAAAATAGTGCCACGATTTGTTTTAGGAGGGCGATTTTTGACCTGATTATTAAGCAGTATGCAACTTTTTTTTGCGGTAAAAGAACTCCAGTGCTAGAAGATGGTGTTACATGTCGATTGAAGCCGTAAGGATCTTCAAATTGAGTTCATCTTTCCAAAATCTTGTTTTCAGCAGCAAGAGTTTATTTGGCCGGGTAAAAGGTTTACTTTTCACGAAATCAGCCAAATATTATTTGAAGAATAAGAAATTCAGGCTAACCTTTATCAATCAATTTTTAACTTCTCGTTTTCTTTTTATATTGTCTTAAAAAATTTCAAATTCTGGAACTTTATTTCTCGTGATAATTCTTGGTCTTTCTTGTTGGCATGCCTAGCTGGACAAGGATCCTCTCCATTTAAGGGATAAATGGATTATCCTGTATTTATCTCTGTAAATAAAAGATACCTCATTATTTACTTAAATTATGAGTTAAATTTTATACACATCTATTTGTGTATAAGAAACTACATAGTTTTAATTCTGTTATTTTATTTATATAACAAATTTAAGTTTAAGTATAAAAAAATATATATATTTAAAAAAATGTAATGAAATTATAATATTATGTTTCTCTAATTTAATAGCTTACTAAAATTTTTGTTATAAATTTTTATTTGTTGCAAGAAATTAATTATTATATTTTTTAATTAAATAGTATGAATCTTAGTAAAATAATTTGATTAATTTTCTTAAATGACAATGATTTTTAAATTTAATTAATTATCAAGGAAAAGAAAATGAAAACTAAGTAGTTTGTCATAAAAAAGTTTATAGAAATGATAATTTGATAAATATCTCACATTTGATTATACATTTAGATAGTGTTATTCATTTAGAGTATTTACCCAAAATAGAGAGGATCCTTATTCGTCTAGCAGGCTTCTTTTCACTTGAATATGAGGTACTGCCAATAAGGTATAATTATTTCTCTTCTTTTGGTTTTGTTTTTGGCTTCTTTCTTTTATTCTTTGTTGGGTGTTTAACATTATAATATCAATAGGTACTCTGTATAATGTTAAATTTCAAGATTTTCATTATGAATGAGAAAATGCATGGAATTGACATTTTTATGCCAGAAAAATAAAAAAAGCTGGCCTTAGTTCATTCAAAACTGCTTTAGTAAAATATGAATGTGATGCATGTCTGACATGAGTTTTGAATAATAGACTAACATATCCAATTAAGTGAATATTGCTCAGGGGCAATATCAAGGACGACCCAGTTTAAATTCCTTATCACAGTATGAATATTCCTTTGAACTCTTTCCCATAGTTACCAGAAACTGCAGTACGTTAGAAAATGGAGTTAGAAAATGGAGTACTGCTATGAAAACGCGATTCATTATCTTTTAAAATATTGAATATGTAGGGATAGATTTGGTCGATACATCACAGTAAGCCATTTGTTAAAAAAAATTTGCTACATTATAAGGTTGAAAAGGTAATTAGGGGTAGATAATATTAAATTTTTAGTGATTACAGAAAAAAAAAGCTCAATCAAAATTTTCAAGAACTATTATCCTCAATCAATACTAAATAATTCTAATTATGTAAATTTAGAGAGTTTTTTCATTTTCTCAATTAGTAAATAAAAAAAAATAATGAAGCATGTAGAGAATAGAAAAAAGAAACAAAGTATCCTTATCTTAATAAGGATTGTAGACACCTATTTTTATCCCTTAAATTGTCCCCTATTTTCCTCTTAATTTGACTCTTAATTTTCTTTTTAATTCACCTTTTAATTTCTTCTTAACCTGCTCTTTGATTTCCTTTCAATTTACCCTTTAATTCTTTCTTAATTGGTCTTATGGTGTTTAATTATTATGTGTTTTATGCATTTGAAATACTAAGAACGAGTTTTAATATTATTAAGTTTTTAGAATTAAAAAAATCAAATAAAAAAAAATCAAAAATCAAAATTCAGTCGACTCCCAACATGACAAGGAATGGTCTTTGACTATTTTTACACTCAATCCACTTCGTTAAAAGCAAAAAAAAAAATCAGTCTAAAGGGGGGGACGAAAATTTTTGCAGGAAGAAAAGAAAGAATTTTTTTTTTAAATTTAAAAATCTTCCAAACAGCCAACTTTGAGCCAAAATTCCAAACGATTAAAAAGGAATTAGACTAAATTCAAAGAAGAAAAGTTGTAAAGGGTACCTGAGACTACAACTTCTCTTTGTAAAACTCAAGTAAAATCATTCATTTGGAGAGTAAAAAACTTGGTAGAAGAAGGCTGGTGGCCAAGAAAATCTGCAAAAAAAAGAGAAATTTTTATAAGTCTGGAAAATTTTCTAGAAAGCCAACTTTGAGCCAAGATTCCAAGCGATCGAAGAGGAATTAGACTAAACTCAAAGAAGAAAAGTTGTAGAGGGTACCTGGTACTACAACTTCTCTTTGTAAAGCTCAAGCAAAATCGTTCATCTGGTGGGTAAAAAATGTGTAAATCGGTGGAAGAAGGTCGGTTCATCAACCGGAAGCTTGGAGGTGCCGAAAGCAAATTCGGCTCAAACGCACTCCAAACCAAGTATAATCAATTCCACCACATTCCTGAGGTTGATGTGAGTTAAATGGGCTTTTGAATCTATTGTTTTGGTGACAAAATGCTTATCTTACTATTTTTACATTATTTATGACTTAATTTTCGAATTTAATTTTATAGTTCATAATGTTTAAATTTAATATTTTTATTGGCTTTAGAATATTTTTGGAGTGTCTCTAAAGGTTTACACGAAAATTTTGTGGATGTTTTATGCAAGTTTGTGTTTGGTTCATATGCCCACTTTCACCATTTGATTTATGTTTATGTAGTTGTTTATGTTAATTAATTGTTATATCTTCATGATCTATGTAAAAATTAGAATTTTATGGCTATTTTCTTAGAGTTTTTGGGTTAAGGTTTGAAGGTTTCACTTTTTGGGGTGGTTATGGAGTTGGAAGAATTTTGAATGGGGACCTGGGTTTGTTTACCGTTGAGGAAGAAGAGGAAGAAGTTTGGGCTGTCTCTTATACACATCTAGATGATATCAAAAGACAGGTTAACTCACATCACAAAAAGTGAATGTGGCTGTCTCTTATACACATCTAGATGTGTATAAGAGACAGGAAACTATTTACTCCATGGGGGGCTTGGGTTCGAATCTCCTTGCCCCTATTTTCCTTATGTTTTTTGTTTTTCCCCCTTGAGTCCATAGGGCTGCCACGTCATCGATGCACACAAAATTTTTTTTTTTTAAAAAGTTCAGAAAATTTTATATTTGCGTTTTAACCCTCTAGATTTCAAATTTTTGCATTTTAGCCCTCAAATAATTTTCTAAATTACATTTAGGCCCTTAAGAAATTTTCTTTAATATTACTGTTTTTTTCTTTTCAAATTTCTTCTAAGTTACATTTTTCATGACAATAACCACCAAGCTTTAATTTGATTTTTGTTTGACATTTTAATATGTTTAATTACCCTTTGATTGTGAAATTACCGTTTTGCCCTTATGAGTATTAAATTGGTAAATAGGCTCTGATTTTGCACATATTTTTCGATTAGTTTATTTTGTGATGATTTGTGCTTTATTTTTTATGTTTGTTGGTCTCGATATAATATTTATGCTTTTTCTTACTTGTTAAATGATGTGAATCTATTCTTCTGTCCTCAAATTTTGTTTAGTTGCACAACTAGACATTAAATATTTGAATCAAACTCAATTTAGTCCATGAATTTGGAACTGGTTCAATAATATAAAATGAAATTTAACATTATACTCTGTCATGCATACACATCTAGATGTGTATAAGAGACAGCTCTTAGTCTCACGTACACATCTAGAAAAAAATAACATGATTCTAAATTTGTTTCAATGTTATTATTTACCATTTATTTTCATTTCCTCATTAATATGTACATATTTTATTACTTTTAAACTATCTCAAGCACACGTACGCTACAAAGTCGGCAATAATGAATTCTAAAATTGAAAAAAGAAACGCGATTTCCCATTAAACCGGTCCAACGCCGGTAAAGTGGGTGCAGGGAAATTCAAATCTATCCCAAACCTTCCCATTTTACAACAGGATTCCCGAACTCATGTTTTTTTTTTTTTGAATTACGTGGACTAAGATGTCAATCTAGACTAGGGTTTATTTTCTCTTTAAATTTTGATGTATTTTTGTGTCCCGGCGCACCAACACACCGGATGGTGACTCCAATCCTGTGTTCCCTATCTTAGATTATTTTTGTACAATTCATAATCGCATTTAAAGCCCCGTTATGTAATAGTAAATAGGTGATTCATTTAAATTTGTAATAGTAAGTAAGTAATTTATATTTGTAAATAGTAAATAAGATTTTTGCATTTAATCACCTATTTCACGTACCACATGGCAGAGGTGCCGGTCCCAAAGGTGCCGGCCAGACCGGGGTTGTGGGAGGGGGGCTGTGACAAGGATCACTACATTTAACATTTTAAAATGTGAATCGTTATACAAATAAATCGTATTTTGATATACATAAATGGATACGGTAGAATCAATTCCTAGAGATAGGAAGAATTTTCGATAACTATGTTCTTTCCTTTAGAAATATGCTCCGGTAAAAATCCCACACTTAGTCAGCTGCTATAGAAATTTTCATTAGCAGTATTATTTCAATTGGCATCCATTGTGCTTGTTGATTGCACATCTCTTATTGTGCAAGCAGATCTAACTAATTAAACTACGAATTATCTCAGGCTTCAAATTCTTGAAGGACAAGTGAAGTACTTGTCCACCATGGACTTTAGAACTTTATCCGAGCTAAGAGAAAAGCGGTCGATCGGAGGATGCTCTCCTCTGCCTAACCTTTATCTTCTTAGAAAGTCTTTATCATGTACCAATTATATTTGGAAAAAGTTTAAATAAACTCGATCTTTGACCTCACTTATAAATTCTGCGGTCAAAATTAAATCTTATAAAGTTTTGTTTACATCAGTTTATGTCATAGATTCCATAATATTTAATCCAAGATCTACAAGTGAGGTCAAAAATCAAATCTACTCTGCTAAGTCTTTTTCATTATATTTAGTTAATAGTATTTAGTTAATAGAGGATTCTACACTCCCATTAAAATATCATTCAGTTATTTGAGATTCAATGTGTCCTACGTGTATGTGTCCGACGTGTAGTTGCCAGCACACACAAACACGTATGAACACCCAAAAAGCTTCCAACACATCCTTTCTTTCTTTTATTTTGTTAAAAGACTAAAAAGCCCTTCATTTACACTCCATTCTCTCATACCCTACCCTCACTCCTTAGCCTTTGTCCCAGGAAAATTTCTAAAAATATACCTCTTTTCAAATTTGTTCTTTTTTTGTGCTTATTGCAAAATATATTTTCAGACCACTAGAACTCGCATTCGAAGAATACGAGTTCCAGAAATTTAAAAAAATAAAATAAAATAAAAATTTTCTTCGAATTGACCTCGCATTCCAGGAATGCGAGGTCAAGAAGGCCTCGCAGAAGATAAATCCCCAATTACAAAAAAAAAAAAATTCCTCAACAGCAAGACACGGAACCCTTTATTTTATGTCCGTCGATCAAAAAGGGTGCCTAAACCTAGTGACTGTGGTACGGGCGGCAGATTTGAAGATCATGAACATTGACATTTGTTATTACTTCTCGCAATATTGTGTGATTGATGTATGTTATTTGTATATCATTGTTCGCCCTAGTCGGGTGCTTTTTATTGTTATTCGGTTTGTATTTATGTTTTTTAAAAAAAAGCAAATGGGCTTTTATGGATGTTTGTTGCTCTTGTTGGGTTTGGTTGTTGGCAGGAAGAATATTCGTAAAATAGGGGAGGTTATGTCAAAATTTTATCAAAAATACGATAAATTAATAAATTTGCGGGTTTACACATTTCATTCGCGTACTATTTCGTTAATGTTATAGTTTATGATTTAAAGGCGAATGATTTACTATTCTCAAATATCGTACTAAATCAAATATTATAATTTATAATTTACGGTTTAGTATTTAAATGATTTTATCTTACAGTCAAATCCTTCATTTTTCTATTTTTGTAATAGTAGCACAATTTCCATTCGCAATATACATAGTCAAATTTGCTAAATCCTTCATTTTTTCTATTTTTGTAATAGTGCACGATTTCCATTCGCAATATACATAGTCAAATTTGCTAAATTCTAAAAAATATATATATACATAGTCAAATTTGTTAAATAAAAAATAAAAAAAAAAATTCATTACAATGCATTTTTTAAATGCGAGGTTAAAAAAAAAAAATGAATTTCTGGAACTGGTCCGAAAATATATTTTACAATAGGCAAAAAAAAAAAGAACAAATTTGAAAAGAGGTATATTTTTAAAAATGTTTCCTTTGTCCCACTGCCGACCAGTCACATAAAACAATTTCGTCTCCGTTCTTTTTTTGAGTATATCTCTAGTAAATGTCTGTCTCCTCTTTCATTTCTTCTAACACTTTCCCATCTGCTCTTATTCTTTTCTTGGACCTCCTTGATACCAAAAAATAATTTTTGAACTTGGAAAACTTGAAGATCTTGCAAATATTATGGACATGAAAAAAGTAATTCACAATTTTGAAGAGGAAAATTGGGGGATTTAAAATATAGGTCTTTTAATCTTTGAACATAATAAAAGATTGTATTAGATAGATCTGATGAAGGTTTGGTCATGCACTGTGAATCAGAAAATGAAGGAAATCCAATTGTTTGAAATTGTGGAGAAGCCAGTTGCCGAAGAAGGCCTAGAAGAAGTTCTTCTTGCAGTTGCTTAGCTTGTCAAAAGATGCCAAAAAGTCGAGGCACAGAAAAGGCATGCGTGAAGGAAATTGCAGCAGGATTTGAACAATTGAGAAGGATGAGAGAAGGGTCAATAGGTAGAGAAAGCTTTCAGATGTTTATTGCTCAGTGAGCGAAAGATCTGATTGTTGAAAATTTATTTTATTACTGAAGATAACCAAGATTAGTTTTAGATGTATCCCTCTATCTTATTATCTATGGAAAGACAAGGAGCTTTCTTCTGTTGCCATGTGGTAAACTGCCTGCTCTTCTTTTGTTATATTGCCATGTGGATGTGGGACATTGTTTGAGGTGTCAGTTTTTCTTGTTGCCATATGGACAGCTTGCCTCGTGTATTCAGCTTGGCTTGCAAATTTGGGCCTTTTTGTCAATTTGTTGTGTAAGGTTGTGCTGCTGTAGCTTCTTGAGTTTTTGTGTGTTTTAGGTTCTTTCTTCCCTTTCTTACCCTTTTTTTGCCCGTTTTGCTGTAATTTAATGGTCTTTCATGCCTTATCATTTTGCTTTCCATCATGTTATTCTGCAGTTGTATTCTCTTTCAGCCATTTTGTCATGCCATTACTGATTTTTTGTATTGCAGAGTCCTTGCATTGCCATCCACAAACTTCCTTCTCAAACTCTTATCTCCACTTTCTATATGCTCTCTCTCTTCTCAAGTCTCCAGAGAAGCTTCACAGTGACTTTTTCTAGAGGTGTTTTGAATGACTTGCTAGTAATGCATTATAATTTTCTTTACTTTCTCATAGCTGAACGTTAGCTTCTTCATGTGATAATCTACAATCCTTAACTCTTTTTTATCGCTTTTTTTTACTTGCTCAAACTCTCATGTATCTATTTTTTATTTATATTTATTTATTTATTTTTTATCATGGCAAATCTCAAGGATGGAGAACACAAAAAGTGGAGCTTGAGTTCTCCAAAATCAATACTCTGTGTACTCTTTTTCTTTTTGTTTTTCCCCCCTCTCTGTTCGAAGGCTAGTTTCTCAGTCAATATAGATATTTTGTTTATTAATTCTGGGCCATTAAAAATATGATAATAATAAAAAAATTTATATAACTTAAAACAATATATATGAAGTTGTGGGAGAAGAAATATTGAATACGAGACTGTCTTTTTTTCAGTCAGTATATTTATTCCACATATAGTATGTGATATAAATAATGTAATCTATATTTATATTTATCATATGTTTGAATGTAGATAAACTTTTATTATAATTTATCAAATTTAAATCACTAAATATAGAATTTAAAACACAAATGTGTTTTTATTTTTCCGGATTAGTCTCATACATGTTAAGTTATAGGGAAATAGCTGGTCAGTGTGTAATTTTTGTGTGTTAACATTTTTTAACCTTTTCCTCAGATCATCTTTAGATTCCATTTAAGCTCTCACCTGAGCCAGCTTTGATCAACTCAAACTTCTTGAGCATGCGAAGCTAACAACCATAGCCTTAGGCTCCAGAAGTTGCTTCTTTTTGTGCTTTAGCTTCAAAGGGTTTTTTTTTATTTTTTTTATTTTTTTTTTAAAGCTTCAAGAATTAAAATGAAGATTGTGCCAGGGTATGTCTCATAAAGTTATTGAGCTTCTAAATATTTTCTTACCAAATGGACGTACGAGGGATACCCAGATCCCATGTATTTGCCACTATTTACTTTTAATTCTGAAAACATATTTGATTACTTTTTTCTGTGAAAAGTGGAGAAATTTCTAAAACTGTATTTGTTTTGAATTTTTTTTTTTTTTTATGTTAATTAAAAATGCGATTTCCTGTGGGGAACTCGCATTTGGGATATGCGAGCTCCCGAATGATGCGAGCTCATGGAAAATTAATTCGCCAAAATTTAAAAAAAAAAATAAATTCTGACCTTGCATTAAGTGAATGTGAGGTCTAAGTAATTTTAAAAAAAAAAAGTTTTATGACCTTGCATTCACTGAATGCGATGTTAGATTTTTTTTTTTTTTTTTAATTTTGACTGTATGTAGCTTTGTATTCTGCGAAGTCATGGGAATTTTTTTTTTTTGCACTATTACAGAAATAGAAAAATGTTTGATATTTTTGTTATGCAAAAAGGATTTGGCTCTAAGATAAAACCACTAAAACGCTAAATTGTGAACATTTATTGAATATGATATATAGGAATATTAAACAATTATCTTTAAACCATAAACTATAACATTAACGAAATATTACACGAATGAAATCTTGTAAGAAAGAAAATTTATTAATTTATCATATTTTTTGATAAAATTTTGATATAACCTCCCATATTTTACGAACATTCTCCCTGCCAACAACCATACCCAACAATGGCAACAAACATCCATAAAAAGGAGCCCGACAAGGGCTAAAAAACATAAATAAAAACCTAATAATAATATAAAAACACCCGACAAGGGCAAACAATGATATACAAATAACAGATCTCAATCACACATGATTGCGAAAAGTAATAACAAATGTCAATGTCCATGATCTCCAAATCCCCCGCCCGTACCACACTCTCTAGATTTAGGCACCCTTTTTGATCAACGGATATAAAATAGAGGAGTGTCTTGCTATTGAGTAGGGTGAGCAATTTGCGCCTGCGAAGCTATGTTTTGTTCGTGTTCATGTTCTTCATTTGAAATAGTAGGACCAATATGCTCTGGATCTGGTCTAGTGGATGACTGTCTGAAAGATGATGGTTCCACCGGAGTGCGCATTGGCAAAAATATCTGTGAAGTGTCACCCTCGAATGGTATATTAACATGAGGGAATCCATCATCTACATGGGGCCGAGGCGATGGAACTCGACGATGTCGACGACCACCTCCGTGTTGCCCTCCTCGCCGCAGAGCCCTAGCTCTACTCTATGTGGATCATGTGCCTGCTGTGGATGTCAACCATAAGCAGGAACTGTCAGAGGCCGAAAATCAAGACGAGTAGATTCGCCTACTGCATGTAGTGACTTAGAAGCGAAATGTTTGATCTGTGCCCAAGTACTAGTATTCAGAGCATCGTCCTCAGTCAGGTTGTCCAACGACATGTAGTACAATCTAGCCATGGAATCCATCTACCATAAAAGTAAAAATTAGTTTTACTAAAGTCAATTGAAAAAGAAAAACAATAACAAAAAATGAATAATTACTTACTAGTTAATCTGCACGTGCACAATCGCCTTGGTACCCTTTTGAAAAAGTAGGGCGCTGACTCGGATTGGATATGTACACTACCATTCTCGGTCGGTACCATTGCATATAATCACTTAATGCATGTGTAGTATCAACACATGGGAGACCAACCTCAACTGTATCCCTTCTTGCTGCCCAAATATCTATATAAGCTCGGTGGGTCAACTCGCAATCATACATTGTTTGCCCGACCACGGTGGTCTATGAAATGAAGTGCACATTGATTACCAATCAATCTCTGATCTGGTATGGGTTGATGCAACCCTAACTGTCGCATAACCCGATGAGGTAGGTAACATTCCACGATCTCCCAACATATCAAATAAGTAACTGCACGCCATATGTCACGACCAGCAGTGCAGTAATGGAGAAGCATATCAAGTACCTCATCAGAGAATGGTTGCCATATAAACTAATACCAAACAATTCGACAAAAAGTTAGTAAATAAACAAAATATGAGGACGACAAAATGCAAAAGAAATGATCAAACACTTCAACCAAATTTTCATCACTATTTAAGATTTGATTATCAGACAGGAAATGGCTCATTGTGAGTCATTTCTTAATTTGATAGACCTTTATTATCAGACTGAGATGGCTCATTGTCAAGAAAACAAATGCCTGTCTCAACATGTCTGACACCAGTCCTAGGAATATATTTTTTCTCATTTGTCTTCGATATCTTTTCCTAAGCTTGTAAAGGAGAAGATAGGAGAACAACCTCTTTTTCCTTTTTCTTTTTAGCATAAAGTTCTCATTGGGTCGCAAACTATGTAACTGATCTCGAAAAACAAATAAAACATGAAGAGGAGCATTGCGCAAATCAAATCCAACATCCCACCTGCAATACAAATTAATAAATATCAAGTCCAATGTAAACATGTTTAATTAAACAGTTTAACAAAACATATATACCGAGATCCATATGCTCCGTGATATTGGTGTACGAGCTCTAACCGATTAGGACGCAGTGTCGGCATGCGCTCCCAAACCCATAACTGTAATTCTTAATTAGTATGCATTCTACTAATTTTGACGGAAGTATACAATAAATGAATATAAAGTATTCAAATATCCCTGTACTAATAGTAATGATCAGCAGATATTTCTAGTTCTGGGTGAAGTAGCATCACACAAGCTGCTATCTAGTGTGCCTAAAGCTGCTGATCCCCAACTATAACGGCCCACAATCTCCTATCAAGTCCCTAAGCAAGTATAGATACAGTAATGGCACTTTATTGCCTGAATTGTTTGGAAATAAAATGCCTCTAATAAGTACTAGTAAATATGTACGTGCCATCTGCCGACACATGTCATCAGTCGCATCATCGGAAAGGGGACGATCTAATGCAGCAGACAAATATCTAACTTTCAAACGACCACCGTCAATGTCTGATCTGGTAGGCATGAAACCCAATAACTCCATGCATAACTGGCTCCAAGTATCTGCAGAATGAATAATGTCTCTACCCGTCATGGGCGGTCCATCAATATGTAAACCCCAAAGTACCTCTACATCCTGTAATGTGATAGTGGCCTCTCCAATGGGCAGATGAAAAGAATGTGTCTCAGGTCCCCATCGCTCGACAAGACTGGTGATCAAAGCATGGTCCACTGAAATACATCTTAAAGATGCGATGCCCTTGAAACCTGCCAAACAAATATAATGCCATACCCGATCCGGTATGGGCCTGTGATCCTAAAAGGCCCCATCACAACGCTTAACCTGTAGTGTGGAATCATCGATAAGACCGTCAAAAATAGATCTAGCCCTATGCGGCGTCGTAGGTGATATAATATCATCTATATATGATCCAGGATGAACAAACTCTCGTGACTGATCATCCATACCTAACAAAGTAATATGGAAAGAGTGAAAAATTAAACCCACAGAAAGTAGGTATTTAATATCATAAGTTTTAAAAGTTACATTCAAACATTAAAGGTCATGTCTCCGTAATCAATGATAATATAAAATTTTTTGATACATGAATAAATTAAAAACAAACAACTACATTCATAGAATACAACAAGTACATAAACAATACAATAAAAAAGACAAATCATTGTTGTCGCGAAGGGTAACTCCTGCGATTATATCCCGGTTGATGACAATTTGTACACCTTCTGGGTTCATTTCGGATGCGCCTTGCCCGTACCGGGCCTGCCCGACGGTCTACGAACATACTGTCATCACCACGTAACTGGCACTGATACTGATACCACATAGGAGGCAACTCATCTGGATTAGATTGCTGAACAAATCTACTAACGGTGTACTGCTCTCGATATATGCGAGTGGTGTAATGGTCCGCAAGTAGTCGCGTAGGTTCATCACCCTTAAGCTTGCAAACTGCCAAAGCACGCGAGCATGGAAATCTGTACATTTTCTATTTACCACAGGTACATGTCTTCTGTACATAATTGACAGTTTGTACATTCCACCACGTCCAGTCACACGATGAGGTGTTTTAATTCTATAGACACCAGTAGAATGATCAAAAACCATGACTGTGTGTTCTCCACCTTTTTTGTCTGCAGTCAACAACCTTTTCCAATTCTTTGGTGTAATTGATGTGCGACAATGTTCACCCTGTGCAATATTATCAACAAATAATTTGACGGAACGATGGAATGTACTATCAATTATAGCCTTGATCAGAAGTAGTCTAACTCCGCGTAAGACATTATTGTAGCTCTCAGAAGAATTTGTACTGTGTATTCCCCATCTATGATTTCTCTATCATGAGCAAGGCACAAACGGTCAATGCCAATATTTGCCAGATATCTCCAAGCCTCTGGATTTTGAAGCTGTATCGTTTGTTGGTGCTTATTCCATTTCTGCATCTGCATCTTGACACCAAGAGACCAACACAACTTCTTCACTTCTACATTCTTGTATTTGGTCATCAAATTACTCTGAACGTGACGCAGACAGAATCTATGATATGCAAATGGTTCATGCCATAAAGGGGACTCACTCATAGCATGAATATTGCCACGATGCCGGTGAGATATTATACAAACGGTCTCCAAGTCACGCACAGCATGGTGTCTCAATTGCTCCATGAACCAACCCCAACTTTGTATTGTTTCCTCATCAACAATTGCATAGGCAACATGTAAAATCTGATTGCTAGCATCCAAAACGTGGCACGGCAATAAGTAGAGCACCTTGATATTTCCCTCGTAGATGGGTGCCATCAACAGATATGACAGGTTTACACTTGTGGAATGCATCAATCGATGGGGCCGAAACGCCTAAAAGATGTATTTGAATATTTTTACAACCTCTCTACTGTTGGGATGATGTAGCCATTGCACCACAGTTTGGGGATTGGAAGGTAGTACTTCTTCAACGTATTGGGGTAATTGTTGAAAATTAGATGTCCAACTTCCATATGCAAGCACAATCGCTTTCCTGCGAGCATACCAAGCTTTCTTGTAAGTGATGTCAACCTTGAAACTGTTCTTAATGTATGCCTGAATTTGTTTGACCTTGTGCCCAGGATCATTTTCAATTAAGTGCATAATTTGGTTAGCAATGACTATAGATGTAAGATTTCTGTTGTTGTTACCGGATATTTCACTGAGACATACGTGATCTTTTACCCACTTCGTGACCTTCTACAGAGTAAGAGATTCATTTTCACATACCCGAATACTCCAATCACAATCTCTGGGAGCTAACTACCAGAGGACACAGTCATGCATTTAGCTGCCCATGTCCTCTTCCGGCTCTCTATGACTTTGAATTCTTAGAGATTTCGTTTTTGAGCTATAGACCACATTCTAACTGCCTTACTAACTTGCTCCTTGCTATCAAAGCACATGTGCTACCGAATATCATTTTTTTCTTCATTCTAATAAACCAGCCCATCTTTATCACTACGGTCATGGGATCGTAATCACCGTAGTTACCAATATCATTGAAAAAAGTCATTCCCCTGGGTTGAATAACATGAACATCCTCTTGCGTCTGAAATTCACCGTTATTTGTCCCTAAATCCTCGTCAGAATCATCATCCGATATATCTTCTGAGTCTGACCCTGACTCGTAATCCTCGTCTAATGCATGCCACGTTAAGTCACTATTAGCATTATCATCTGTCAAACCCTCATCTACGAGACCTTTCTCTATATGTTGATATTGAATGGTACTTGGGCCTTCACCTGCTGTGGTGTCTCTATTACACTGCGCGCCAATAGATTGATCAGATGGCATTGAGTTTGACATTGAAAACGAACACGTTGGGTTGTAAAACTCAAATGACTAAGGTATGTTCAAAGAGACTCCGCGCATGGGACTGCAGCGGCTGGTCGTCCATGGTCGAATGCATGAGAGACATCATTGGCCCCATACCATACATCCCTAGATTGTTGGTTACAGGTACCTGGGGAATTTCCTCTGTTTCGATAAACAACTCAACACAAAAAGTAGGATCGATATCAAACAAATCAAAAATACCATCCATACAATCATCATCTGTCAATGGAATGCCAGAGTAAACACCACGACTAACTATATGCCTGTACAAAATATTCAATTTCAACTGCTCCCTATCAACCTCCATGAATTCGTATATCCTGTCAACCAACTCAACAAACCTAATCCGTTGCTTTATTCCGAATAGTTTCTTGCACACCATTGGCCGGTAGGATATAGTACCTCCTTCATAAGTTATTTCCCCTCCCCAATAAAGGAGGATGTGACGGGTCTATCAAATGTCATTTCCCTATAAGAATGTAACATGTTTAGACCCCAATTTTGGATACAAAAAATATATATATTTTATTAATTTTTTAAAAATTCGACAGAGTTCCTTTATATCTTGAGGATTCTCTCTTACGCCAGTCATACCCGATAAGGGCTACGAACAATACAACAAATTGGCAACGCTTACAAGTAATACATGCCAGACAAGGGCTACAAACAATGCAATAACCCGGCAAGGGTTACAACTAATATATGACCGACAAGGGATACAAACATAATTAAACAAAATATAACCAAATATAACCACTTTCATATATACAACCAATTCCAATTTCATCAAATTATCCAATTTATAGAATTGGTGACCCAATAACAATAAAAAGCACAGTTTCATAAATTTCAACATCTCCATTTAAGGACAGTAATTATTAACAGCCCCTCGCCCCATATACCAAATCATTTATATTCACAATCACAAAAACAACAAAAATATAAGATATCATCACAAATAATTTTTCTAAAATATTTACATTAACAAAATTAATTAACTAAAAAAAATTTAAAAAATAAATTAATTAAAATAATTGGAGTTCAGGATCAAAAAAAAAAAATTAATCCACCTGAAATATGTTGGTGGTGTTTGTTGAGGAGGAATATGGTGGTGGTACACATCTGGTGGTGGTAGAATGGAGGTGGTGGTTGTTGTAGAGGGGGAGGAAAAAGAGATAGTGGGTGGTAGTTGTAGAGGAGGAGGAAAAGGAGATGGTGGAGATTGTAGAGGAGAAGGAAAAGGAGATGGTAGTGATTGTGACTGAAATTGCAAATGGAAGGAGGAGGAGGAGGAGGAGAAAGGAGGAGGTTCTGCGACTGACCCTCGCACAAATCAAGTACCGATTTAATTGACTTAGAATATGAGGTTTTGGCAATCATCTTTTGGCCATTTTAATAAAGTTGGTAAAATCCCCATGCACATAGACACTAAGTTAAGAATTAATGAAATAAGCGTGTACTTCTTCAAAAACAAATAATTAAGGCCAAATTTTGATTGCAAATAACTCATATACTCAGTAAATTGCAAAGTGGTTCAAGATGATCAAGCAAAAGTCAAATCAGTGATCTGATAAACCTTTGGTAGACCCTCCAAACTACTCGATCCATTCGAACAAAGTTCCCATAAACTCTATGCCCAATGGATAAGATACTGGTCAACAATTCATAGAAAATATGACGTGTCTCAAGGCTTTTGAGTGATATTCTATATACATGTTCATGAGGGCGAGAAAGATTTTCTTGAGAAATTTTGATTGTATCTTATTATTTAAAAAAAAAAAGAGTTTTCAAAGATTTTGAAAATACAAAAATACAAGGATGTTACTCGATATGTCATGGATCCCTCTTGATTCACACCAGGGCACATTTAGATTAACTAGTTTTCATGAGTATACTTGTAAAAATTAGTCTGAGGACGAAATCCATTGCTCTTGCTATTGACTTGCAGTTTTGGGGTCACATTCATACTTTTCAAGGGATAATGTTTTCTGAAAATTTTCAAATAAGTACATTGCTTTTGTACGAGTGATTAGTTCGGTGAATGCGAGGTCAAATTTTTTTTTGTTAGACCTCCACTAGTGTCACATTCATCGAATGCGAGGTCATGAATTTTTTTTTTTTAAATAATATTTCAGACCTCGCATTCATCGAATGCGAGGTTCATGAATTTTTTTTTAATTTTAAATTTCACAATTTTAATTCTGCATGAGCTCGCATTCAGTAAATGCTAGCTCAATGAACTTGAATTCACTGAATGCAAGTTCTCCTCTCCCGGATATCCAATTTTCAATCGACATGAAAAAAGAACAATTTTGAAAATGAGCACAGTTTCAGAAATTTTTCATGAAAAGTGTGAATGTACTGTTTATTCTATTTTTAACAAATTTTCTTTGTCATTTTCATTTTATTCCTGATTAAGCTTTCAAAAGCCAGTGCAAGTTGCTTTTGTCAAATTTTTATTAATTCTTCTCTTTTGCATCAGAAGGCTCTATTTTTCTTATTATGCCCCTAAAGTTATTCATTCCAATTTTTTGAGTATTTAGAGTATATATGTGAATAACATGTTTCCGTTTGCAATTGCTTGCTTGGACACTCCAATCTTAATTAATAAGGGAGGAGAAAATTCTTTGATAGTTGCTCAAGTTTGGTCGTTCTCTCACATGATTAGCAACTGAAAACAAATAAGATGAAGTTTGGTAGTCCTCACACGTGACTATCACGTTGTACAACCAACCAACAAATGTTGCCTTCTCTTGCATGCTGTCAACGCATGTAATATTCAAATTGCTTACAAATGGTCGTTATTTCCTGTTGTTGCATTAAGAACTGATATGTTCAACGTTTCATTTCTGATAGGAGGAAGCATTTTGCTTTTGATTTTTTTTCTCTTCTCCTCCAATCAACTTCAAATTATGTCAAAGCCTTCAAATTTTGTTGTTCCTCAATGGTCATTTAATTTACCCATTACTTAATAGACCTCTATATGGTGTCAACTCGATTCCCGCCGCCAATTCAGTCCACTACTGTAGTCTGTAGGAGTGCTTGGCTCAATGCTACATTCTTCTCTTGGCAAATTAGATACGCCTGTAATTTAACCAAGCGTTCAATAATGTTATCTTTTGAAATTTTATTCTTTCTTTATTTGCTAGAAAACCCAGGATTACTTATATTTGTTGAGGTTAATTTGGCCTTTTAATATTTTCTGGTCAGAAACATCTCATTACATGTCCTTTCTTTCTTAGAAGACATGGCTCCTTTGTTTGTTGGAAGTACAATTAGGCATGCCTTTGATATTCATTGGGTTTGGATACTTATTTTCTTTGGTATTATCAATCAACAATCTGATGCGAACTCCGTGCGTGATCAACTTGATGCCACGAAACCCAACAATTCAAGATGGCACCAAAACTCCAAGGATCAACTCCAAAATTGGTCACAAGAATTTGGATTGCAAACACACAAACAAGAACGAAAAAGAACACACAAGAATCATGTAAGAATTGAACCCGTTGTCTATAGCGAGACAAGAACCAAACTCTTAAAAAGATTTAAAGCAAGAATTGACCCGTTGCCTATATGAATCAGGCAAGAACCAAATCTATAATTTCCGTCGGTTAGAACAATCACCGTTGCTCAAGCGATGATCCCAACAAAGTCTTAATCCAAAGACTAAAAGAAAGAACTTTTTCTTCGCAAAAAAGATGAATATTAATTATAAAAATCTGCTGTAATTCGTCCATATGATGAGGCCTATTTATAGGCTTATAGAAATCCTAAAAACTAGCTTAAAAACTCCTAAAAGAGTAGTGCTAGGGTTCAGCCATTAGTAGCCCCAAGATTTGGGCTAAATGGGCCTTATTAAGGCTAATTAATGAGCCTAAAACTTGTTGAACTCCAGTTATGATAATCATATTTTGATGATGACCAAATCATACTAATGGTTTGCAAACAAGTGTGCAGAAAAACAGGAAGGATCGGATGAAAATGATCATCCAAACACAATCAAGAAAAATAACCAAAAGTTGAACAACACCTTTCGGACGATGAAGAGCGTCCGAAAAAAGGAGCTCAAAATGAAGTAAGTTTCTGTCAGAGCTGTAGGACGCATATGACCTATGACTTCGTCCGAGACACTGTTCATCAAGCTGTAGGACGCATAAATGGACGTCCGAACCCCTAACGGCTAGTTTTTAACAGCTAGTTTGTTGACCGTTAGAGCTCAAATTTCAGCACATCTTTCATCTATAAATAGCCCAAGGACTTCCAAATGATATGAGGAACTACTACATTCAATACAAACACTTGTAAGAGCTATTTGGGGAGAAATAGGCTAAAATATTGTGGGTTGTATTGGTTTGAGTAGAATAGTTCTCTTGGCTCAACTAGTGGAAATTAGTATGAGCAAGAGTAGACTAGTGAGTGATCTTCAAGTGTAAGAGTGGAGGGATAACAAGTGTACAAAAGTAAGGTTGTAGTGTAAAACCCTTTGGCTCAACTAGAGAAACTTAGTTGGTGCAAGGGTGAGCCTACTTTGTGTACAAGAAGGTTATTGCCTCACCTTCTTTGAAGAGGCACTACTAGTGGATGTACTCCAACCTTGAGAAGCTTGGGAGTTTGGTTTAAAAATATTCTTTATCTCAATCTTTTATTTTTTCTTCAAACTTTGATTGTTAAATATTTATCTTTGATCATATGTGCCTAAGTATTCATTTGTTGCACAAAGTTTGAATTTCTATTAAACACATAAAAAAGTTTGTCTTTTGAGACAACTTAATTCACCCCCCCTCTTAGGTTGCTTTGGGGCCAACAAAACTAAGAATTAAATCAACAACTAAACCCGACTTAAACCCAACTTAAAACCAGCCCAATTTACACAAACTTAAACTACTATTGGGCTTTACATAATAAAGACCAAACTAAAATAAACTTGAAAGGAAATTCGGCCTTCTTGCACTTAAAGGATCTCCACTTGTGCTTCACTTTGAAGAATTGGACTTCATGTATTATTGAATTGAGAATAGTCCAATCCAACTTGATCAAAATACTACGAATGTACTCCAATCTTGGCAAGAGTGAGTCCAAGCTTGCTCCATCTTTCATCTCCTCATCTTGACACATATTTGGACTATTCTTATTTTGGAGACTCCATATCATTCCTTCCCTCCCTCCTCGAAAGGATTCGTCCTCGAATCTGAATCTGGATAAGAAAAACTCGAATTAGTCGAATGGGACACAAGATTGACAAAATATAGGCATTGAAGCCGTGCACTATTGCGAACACAACAAAGTTTTGCAAAGTAATGATCCAAACAGTTAAACAAATGTGCACGCCAAAGTAGAAAATCAATCAGCTTTGACAAGATAAGCACAATTTGAGAAATTGCCAGAAAACACTAATTTTGACCCAAATTGGAAGTTATTTGACCGTAAATAAAAATTTTGGTCAAAGTGTTTTGAGGCAAAATTGACACGGTTTCATTCTTACAAAGCATTTGACCTAAATCACACAACTTGGGCTGCTCAAAAACTAAGGAACAAAAATTTCGGTAGCGCGTCTAAGTAAAATAAAATCAAACAAGTTATCACGCCATAACAAAAACTTAACTTGACTTGGACAAAATTTGAAAATTTTGAAGTTAACTTTACAGTCTTGAGATTCAAAATTTATAAAAGAAGTTAACCAATCTAACAAAGTTATCCAAGTTATTTTGAAGAAAAGTGAAATGTTGAAAATCATGTCGCATGCTAACACAACAATTCAAATTAGATTTGATGGCATGTAAATGTTATCAACTAAGGCTTGGACGGATTTATCCAAACAATGCTCCACAAATTGGAATTGAAGTCCAAGAATTTGCAAGCCTTTTCTGTTCAAAACAACAACCAAGTCAAAGGAATTAATTTTAAACAAGAAATAAACAAAATGTACACTAAAAATAATTCTAAATTCAGAATTAAATTTGTACAATTTCTTAAGATGCTCAAATCTAAGAATTTTAGCACAAAAACAAGAAAGAAGTTCATACCTTGGAGATACGGTACTGACTACCATATCTTTCTTACCTCGCTTGGTTGGAATGATGAGATACTCAATTGGAAGGTTAGTGCATCATGACTTACACCTTTGAAGGGCTCCACAAAAGCAAGAAATGTGTACTAGACAAAGATAAATCAAGGTTAGGCATGACGAAATAAATTCTCATGACATCTCCCTATTTTCTCTTTTTTTCTTGACCTATGGTCGAAGCCTGTCCAATCTTTCTATCTTGACTTTCGGCCACAATTTGGCTTTTCCCACTTTTCTTTTTGATTTTTTTTTCATTCATGAAATTTTCTTTGAATTTCTAATCTTTCTTCATTTATTTGATGTTGAGGCAAAGGAATAAATTTGAACTTTTTACCCTTTTTATACAAGTGATATGCCTTAGTATAGCCATCATAAAAGCCATTTTCAGATAATTCCCATAGCTGACCAAGTTGTAAATGACCATCACAAACTACCTTATTGGAATACTTACCAATAGTGAAGGATATAATAACTTGCTCAGTTACCTCAAACGCTTCTCTTTCGGTTGACCATCGGAACTTATAAGGTTTTGGATGCGGCAAAGTAGGCAAATTCAACTTTTCAACAAGATATGTACTTGCCATATGAATCCATATATATGCTACTATCAATTAAAGTACCACAAACCCTTTCATTCACAAAAACCTTAGTGAAGAAAGTCTCTTTCCGCCTACGAGACATCACAAATAAAACTCACAAAACAAAGTTGTTAGTGTTAGAAAGAGAAATAATTAGAATATTTTCCTCATGACTCGGCCTTACTCTTTGCAGAGCAATTCACTCAAGTTGTATCACTCAATCTCTCGTGTATACCCTTAATTGAATGGCTTTTATCACTCAAATGATCTCACCACACTGCCTTTTCCCTATCTTTAGTTCACTCTCAAAGTCTTTGGAAGACTACGAGGACCAAAGTGAGCTTCAATTATGTCTTAACCACTTAATTGATTGGAAGTCAAAGAAAACAAATAATCACGGGCCAACGACAAATAAGAGAAACCAAAGTTTCGGATTTAAGCTTCAAAGAATAAGAGACAACAAAATATCCGAGACTACGTGAAGCAACAAAATGTATAGAAAGCAAATAAGAATTTGGTAATGGTAAGCAAATATACCAAGTAAAAAAAAGGAAACTAAGCACACAAAAACAAACAAGTAGCTCTTAAGAATAACAAAGAAATTAAAAGAACCAATAAAATTAAGTGCTTTTGAACAGAATTACAAATTTGGAAAGTAGACCTTGATTTAGAAAGTTTCCAAAAATAGGAAGTTTCCAAAAATGGAAAGTTCCAAATTTGGTGGATTTCCTAATTTAATTGGGATTAGGGTAAGTAATCCAAATCCTATTAGGATTAGGATTAGTTCTTAGAGCCCAACTGGGATTAGGATAATTTTCCTAAATCAACTTGGATTAAGTTTTTTTTTTTTTTTTTCAAATCTGATTAGGATTAGGATTAGAAACCAATTCCAAATACGATTAGGATATGAAACCAATTCCAAATAGGATTAGAATAAGGAAACCAAGTGCAATTAGAATTGGAATATGGAATACCAAACACATGTAGTAAAAGGTAAGAAACCAAAACCTTTTTAGATCAGAAAATAAACAAATAATTGCCTATATTTATAAGCAACCAACTATGCAAGCACTGAAATTTTTGTCATCGTTCTCAATAGCCGATTCTTCTTCTTTCCTTTTTTCAATGTTTTTTTTTTTTTTTAACATTTCGGGCAAACAAATTTTTTCTTTTTTTCTTTCAAAATTTGGCCAAGAACACTTCTTATATTTTTTTTTCTTTTGAATTCGGATAAGCAAAGATTTATTATTATTATTTTTTTTAGTAGCAACAACAAAGATAACAATGAAGAACAACAATAAAGAAGCCACAATATGGCTGGAAATTTTTTCCAGATGAACAGTAATGGTGAACAGTAACGATGACAGTCGATTTGTTTTTTTTTTGGCAGAATTTAAGATATGATTTTCTTTGAAAGAAAATCTGGAAAAATTAAAGAGAAAAATAAACAAAACTGACCAGAATTGGACCAGCTTTGATACCAGTTTGATGCGAACCCCGTGTGCGATCAACTTGATGCCACGAAACCCAACAATTCAAGATGGCACCAAAACTCCAGGGAGGATCAACTCAAAAATTGGTCACAAGAATTTGGATTGCAAACACACAAACAAGAACGAAAAAGAACACACAAGAATCAAGTAAGAATTGAACCCGTTGTCTATAGCGAGACAAGAACCAAACTCTTAAAAAGATTTAAAGCAAGAATTGACCCGTTGCCTATATGAATCAGGCAAGAACCAAATTTATAAGTCGGTTAGAACAATCACCGTTGCTCAAGCGATAATCCCAACAAAGTCTTAATCCAAAGACTAAAAGAAAGAACTTTTTCTTCGCGAAAAAGATGAATATTAATTATAAAAATCTGCTGTAATTCGTCCATATGATGACGCCTATTTATAGGCTTATAGAAATCCTAAAAACTAGCTTAAAAAACTCCTAAAAGAGTAGTGCTAGGGTCAGCCATAAGTAGCCCCAAGATTTGGGCTAAATGGGCCTTATTAAGGCTAATTAATGAGCCTAAAACTAAGAATTAAATCAACAACTAAACCCGACTTAAACCTTTAGGAGGAACTTAAAACCAGCCCAATTTACACAAACTTAAACTACTATTGGGCTTTACATAATAAAGACCAAACTAAAATAAACTTGAAAGGAAATTCGGCCTTCTTGCACTTAAAGGATCTCCACTTGTGCTTCACTTTGAAGAATTGGACTTCATGTATTATTGAATTGAGAATAGTCCAATCCAAATTGATCAAAATACTACGAATGTACTCCAATCTTGGCAAGAGTGAGTCCAAGTTTGCTCCATCTTTCATCTCCTCATCTTGACACATCTTTGGGCTATTCGAATCCATATCAGCTCTTTTAACTTCCTCTTTCTTTTCTTCTTTGTTCATCGTCTCCCTATTCAATCTCTTGCTTTGTATTACTTGTACTGGTATTTTTTCTATAGTTTAACCTCATTTTGTTTAAATTTTGTTATATTTTAACTATTTTTTTATTCTCTGTTCTATTTAACATTATGTTTTCTCTTTTTCTATGTCTGCAACTTTTAAATCCTTTAATTTAAACTTTGTATTTTGGTTTATGGAATTTGATGGTTAGCCATGTATTTCACCTTTTCATTTATGTTATGTAATTAACATATGCACCATGTGTTTGTGTTTGTTCCTATTTGTATTATGTTTTAGTTGATCAGGCATCATTCATCTTTCTTTGCTGCTTTCATGCTATTTTTGTCCATATCCCTCCATTTAGGAGATTGTTCGATTTAATATTCTTTTCTAACAAATATATAATTACATTATTTCTTATGCATCACAACCCTATACGCTTGATGATGTTGTCCTATATTTATGCTATGGTTGTTACTACTTTCTTAAATATTTTTGCTTTGTTCTTGCTTTATTTGTTTATAGTGTTATCATTAACATCCTTTTTATCTCCTCTTCTTATGACGTAGGTTTTGTCCTCAACTCTACCTGCATGTACTTTGCATATGTCAACACCTAACACGTTCTTTATAAACTTCCTTACTTGTTTTATCTTGTGTCTAGGTTTTCTTTTTAACACCTGATTCAAATGTTTTGTAATATTTAACTTATATAGCATACAATGATGGTCCAATCATGTGTTCGCTATTTTTTTTATCTTATTTTCGCATTGGCTTGTTGCTTGGTTTGTAAATTTGTTCTTGTTCATTTATCTGATCAGTCATCAGATGGATAGAAATAGAAATGCATCACGTCATAAACATTACGCTGACATGCCACAAAAGCAAAAGGACTAGCTTTTGCAAAGCCGTAGATATATCTAGAGGATTAACGTCTTCTTCAAGGATCCAACGAACTCAAAATAACTTCATCTTCTATATCTTTGCCTGCTGAAACATCTTTTCCAACATAAGGTAGTTTCTATCATAAAATTCACTTCCATCTATCAATCATCTTATGTTCAACATTTGTTACAAATTCTCATCCAGTTATAGCTTCTTATTTATTATTACTCTTTTACAACTTGTTTCTTCTATACTAGATTATTATAAGACGCTTCTTTGATTATTAGCTTCTTCTCTAAGCTTTATTATGTTTTATCTTCAGCTTCTTCCCTACATCTTAAAGTAGTATACAAAAGCAACTCCATTATTTTCGGGTACAGAGACGACGAGGGGTGCTAACTTGGCCACCCAACCCAGCAAGTCAGGGCGGGCCGGCCATAGGTTCGAATCCTGCCACCTTTCTTGTGGATCATTCTGTGGTTACCGGATGACGTGAATAACAAAGCAAAAATTTTGAAATAAGCACGAAAAAGGGATAGGGCTTTTTCATTTTCAGTTGGTGCTAAGGAGCGCACTTCTGTTTTCCCTTTACTATTAGGGGGTCCCGTGGTTCCTATGCCGCCGCGTTTCCCGATCCTTTTCTTTTAGTGCTTCAACCCGAAGCAATAGCTTCTAGCGAGGGCCTTCCTCTAAAAATAGAGTATAAGTCCGAGCCGCGGTGTAATAAAGGCCAACGTCTTGCTGTCCACCACGCGATGGGATGCGTATGGCAGAGCAAACAGTTCTTGAAGTCAAGGAACCGATCCATTTGCTAAGGAGGGGAGAATACTACATAAGGAGGACCTCCCTTTCGAGGCCGCTAAGGAAAGAGTACGGTACATAGGAAGTTGGTCTTTCTCAACGCGGTGTATAGCACGAAAAACTTCCTATGAACTGACTTTTTGGGAGGGTCGGCGAGACATGGGAGCCTCAGCTCATGCATCAGTTTACCAAAACCACCTCCGTTCTCCCACTTCCTTTTATTCAAAAGGCGAGCAGCCCTTAAACAAAAAGGTTACTATTTTTGTTGTCTTTTCTGTCAATCCGCAAGTAGAAAGGATAAAGGATCAAAGGTCTCAACCACTTACTTTGAAAGCTAGCCAAATTGGACCAAGCAAGAAAACTAACCGGGAAACACGGCGGCATACGAACCACGGGACCCCTTAATAGTAAAGGGAAAATGGAAGTGCGCTCCTGCGCACCAGCTGAAAATAAAAAAGCCCTTTCCCTTTTTAATAATAAAGTAAACTTCTAGGCTTTCGGGGAAGGGAATGTTATTGTTCTTTATTCTAAAATTAATCCACACTTGACCTATTCTCGTTCTAACGACAGAAGCTGATTCAAGCATTCGTTCCTAGTCGCTAAGAGACAGAAGAGCTTTTTTCAAGCATTACCCTTGAGGTGATGAGGCGGGCTTGCACGCGAGCCAAATGACGTAGGTGCACAAGAGTACTTCGCGCCACAACCATCTTCTTTTTATAGGTTCTACGGACCGATGCTTGTTGCTTCATCTGGGAGAAAAGAATCATAGATATGCCGATCATTAGAAGGAAGAACTGCCATAAAAAGATTCCTCGTATCCAGCCTCACTTCAAAACGATTTGCAAGTGTTCCGCATGTCAGTTTTTTAAAAGACTTTCAAGATTACTTTCATTTCTCTTGCTTCAACCTTACCCTTCAGTGGTCGTTAATTACATCAAACAAACCATTAGTAGGCCAGTTAGAGCACTGCTTCAACAAACGTAAAATACTCAATTTCATATTTCTTCTTAGGTGCACCTTGTTCTAAGGAGGATTCCTCAAATACCTGTAACAAATAGGGATGATCATAAAAAATGTAAAATATTTTATAGGATCCATTTTGGGAACGCCCGGGTACCCTTTGTAACCAAAGCGTCACGACAACATCCAAAGGTGACCTTTGGATTTTTAAGTAGGGGGCAAAGAGGAGCACGTAGGAATGCCGACCACTACATAAGCCACTAGTGGTTGAGAGAAAGCGAGCAGCACCTCTTTCTTTACTTCTTGTTATACTCTTCGTGACCTTAAGACTCACTGTTCCGCTCATTCCCTTCATCAGCTGCTATTACCTAGGTTCCTAAACTTGGAATGGATGGCAGAGCATAGGTGGCAAGCAGTTTTTACTTGTCTTGGATGTCTTGCCTATGGAAATCGAATTTCAAAGGAAATTCCTCAAGACCGTGAAAACTCTCGTTTGGTGGGCATACTTCTATGGAGATCCTTAAAGTCTTTCTTTTATGTTTTCTCTTTGTCTTACTTGACGGGCTTAAGATGCTTGAGTTATCGAGTCCAAGACCTTTAAGCGTCTTTACTTTTAGCCTATCTCGCTCCTAGCCTTTAAAGTGGAATTCTTTTATCTCAATGAAGCCAATCCAGTTGGAGTTGCTTTATAAGCAATTTGATACTATCAGGAGAGACAATCCAAGAAGTCAGTAACGTTAGAGATTAAATACTGTTATATTTTTTTAGGATAGTTTATTAATAGTAAATAGCTTATATAATCTCCCTAAAGAGGAAAATAACTAGGTTCTTGTAATAGTTCCTTTAGTTGCTAGTGGGATTTATTCTTACTTCAATTTAGAATCTCTTGCAGTCCCTCCTAAAACTCACTCACATAAAGACTACAAGGACAAAAATAGCAAAAACTCACACAGAGCGGGCTTAACAAACACTATAACAAGATCAATGATATCAAAGTAGTGCCTTCTTAAATAAAAACAGATGGGCTTGAGAATATAGGAAATATATAGGGCACCTCATTTATTCCTCGCCTCTGTCTTTGGCAGAAACTTCTTCCTTAGCCTCTGAATTTTAACTCCTTAGCTTTTGGAGTAATCCTTTCTCGATTCAATAGAAGCTCAAAGAGGTGAATAGGGTCCCAAAAATAAGGAGAGATGTGTAAAAAGCAAATCCGATTACGCCTATTCCTAATCCTAAATTTTTTATGAAAATTCTTAAATTATATAACCTACTTTTCAAAGATATATCTTTCACGTTTTTGAAGGTCATCTTCTAGAAGAAGGATCCTATTTTGTTAATTTCTCTGTGCCTGAACCTAGAAGAGGTGTTGTTAACCATGCCTTGATAAATACAAGGCTTGTGGATGAAGGTATGTTGTCATTATCCTCACTTTAATATAGCCTAAGGTCCTTTTCAACCTTATGATCTTTTAGAGTGACATATAAATTTCCTTTCTTGTTTTATCTTATGTCTGGGTTTTCTTTTTAACACCTGATGTTCTATAATATTTAACTTATGTAGAGCATACAATGATGGTCATATCATGTCTTTGCTTTTTTTCTTATTTTCTCTTTGGCTCTGTTGCTTGGTTTGCAACTTTGTTCTTGTTCATTCATCTGATCAGCCATCAGATGGATATAAATGCATCACGTTATAAACATTACGCTGACATGCCACAAAAGCAAAAGGACTAGCTTTTGCAATGCCGTAGAGAACTTTATGCTAAAAAGAAAAAGGAAAAAGAGGTTGTTCTCTTATTTTCTCCTTTACAAGCTCAGAAAAAGATATCGAAGAGGAATGAGAAAAAATATATTACTAGGACTAGTGTCGGACATGTTGAGACAGGCATTTGTTTTCCTGACAATGAGCCATCTCAGTTTGATAATAAAGGTCTATCAAACAAGAAATGACTCACAATAAGCCATTTCTGTCCAATAATCAAAGCTTAAATAGTGATAAAAATTTGGTTGAAGTGTTTGATAATATATCTAGAGGATTAACCTCTTCTTCAAGGATCCAACGAACTCAAAATAACTTCAACTTCTATATCTTTGCCTGCTGAAACATCTTTTCCAACAGAAGGACAGAGGTAGTTTCTGTCATAAAATTCACTTCCTTCTATCAATCATCTAATGTTCAACATTTGTTACAAATTCTCATCCTTTTATAACTTCTTATTTATTATTACTCTTTTACAACTTGTTTCTTCTATACCAGATTATTATAAGACGCTTCTTTGATTATCAGCTTCTTCTCTAAGCTTTATTGTTATCTTCAGCTTCTTCCCTACATCTTAAAGTAGTATACAAAAGCAACTCCATTATTTTTTTTTAATGAAAATTCTTAAATTATATAACCTTCTTAATTTTCAAAAATGTATTTTTCACGTTTTTGAAGGTCATCTTCTAGAAGAAGGATCCGATTTTGTTAATTTCTCTATGCCCAAGTCTAGAAGAGGTGCTGTTAACCAAGCCTTGATAAATACAAGGCTTGTGGACGAAGGTCTGTTGTCATTATCCTCACCTTAGGATAGCCTAAGGTCCTTTTCTACCTAATGATCTTTTAGTGTGACATATATACGCTTGTCATTATTAGTGAAAAGGAAAAAAATTTAGACCAGGACATTGCCTTACTTAAAGAAAATCCCAACAAAGCCTTTGGAGCTTCCAGATGCTCCAAGTTGTGAACACTATGGCACTAAGAGATTTCATTTATAGCCTGCCAACTTCTCCTGTTCGGGAGGAGAAGTCTCGCTTATCATTCTAGCTACGCCACATGATCGTTTACGTCTTTATGGTAATGTGGATGAAGAGGGTGCAGAATATAGGAGGAATGTTCACGCTTACAATAATTCTCTGGCCTTTTCATGCCTTGGTGCCACATACGATCCTGAATTGACAAAGAACGCTAAAAGAATCTATACCTTTCATGTGCAAGGTCAAGCATATCATTTTTTGAACAGCTTGAAATATTTTGTAGATGCTCCTTCTGATGCCTCTTTCCAAATCCAACTGTATTTTTATGATATAGATGAAGAGTTACCTAAAAGACTTGATGCTTCACCTAGACTTCGTGAAAGTACTATTAAGTTGTAAACTGATGAATATTCTTGGTGCGAATCCATATGCTAAGTTCTTTAAAGATTTTCCGAATATTCCTAATATTGAGGATCAAATAATTGTTCTCAATTCTAATCCAGGACTAAATCAACGATTATATAATTTACCATTTTCATCTCAAGTAGCAACTATATGGACTGAATCTGATGATTAACCTCTTGATAGAAATGCTCATACTCAGGTTTATATACCTTCAAATATGAGCCATAGGATTCAGCATTATTTTGCATGCTACGATTCTTTGCAATATCCTTTGCTGTTTCCTTAAGGTGAATTTGGATGGCATCATGGTATTCCTTGGACTTCTAAGTCAAAGAAGAGGAAAAATGACAATTCTTAAATTGAACTGCTCATTGGTCCGTCTTTAATAGAAACTGGATCAGATTTGATTCAGTTAGAAAATAGAGGCAAGTATAGCTCTTCTTAACTCTTTACATTATTCTTTATAAGCCAACTCAATTCCTTACTTTTTGTCAATACAGATGATTTCCTTTCTCTTTGTAGCTGCTGAGAAATGTAAAAAAACTCAAAAATGTTGTGTCTGCCAGAGAATATTATTGTTACAAATTACAAATGAGAGATGATAAAAGATCTAATGCTCTTACATACTGGTAGATTGTTACAACAATTTGTAGTTGACATTTATGTCAAGATTGAGACATCAAAGCTTGATTATCATACGAAGAAACAGTCTGACATTAGGACAGAAATTCTTCAAGGCATTATGAATAGTGTCTCTGTTGAAGAAACTGATGGAGGCAGAATTGACCGTAGGATTTATCTTCCAGCTTCATTTATTAGTGGTCCGAAGGATATCATGCGTAGATATATAAATGTTATGGCATTGGTTCAAGGTACGGGTAACCTGACATTTTCTTAACCATGACTTGCAATACAATGTGGAAGGAAATACAAGATAATTTGAAAGAAGGGGCTCAAGATGGACCTGATTTGTTTTCTAGAGTGTTTAGAGCAAAACTAGAAACGGTGTAGTAAATACATTCTGAACTGATAAAGAAGAAGCTTGTTGGTGAGGTCACAGCATGTGTCTATGTAATTGAATTCCAGAAATTAGGTCTCCTCGATGCTCCCTAAACCAGCCTTTAAACCATTGAACCCGGAGGATTATGACCATATAGTTTTAGATGAAATACCCGTTCCAAATCTAAGTACAAGATGTGGACCGGAAGGAGTCGTAGAAAAGTTATTGGAAGTGTAGCTATAGTTAGTCCAAATGTAGGTGAGCGTTACTACTTAAGGCTACTTCTTTCGCATATAGTGTGCCAACATCATTTGAAGACCTTTTGATAGTAAATGGCTACCAGTTATCCTTTTACAGAGATGCGGCTCTGAAATTAGGCCTTTTAGAATTTGATAACTACATTGAAGATACATTTGCAGAAGTTGCCACATTTCAAATGCCTTCGTTGCTAATATCACTATTTGCTCTTCTTCTAGCTTTTTGTTCACCGACAAATCTAGATGCTTATGGGAAAAGTTTACCGAAACACATTTGTCTAGAGATAGATGCATCTTATCAGCCACAAATAACTCTATTGATGATGTCAATAAGTTGATAACAAATCAGTTTCCTGGCAACATTTGTATCTATACAAGCACAGATAGGACTCTTAATCAACAAGATCAAGGAGACTATAAAGATTTCCTCAATTCTTTTGGTCCAAAAGGTCTCCCTCCTGACAAATTGGTCTTGATAGAGAGTTGTCCTACGATTCTTTTAAGAAACTTGAACCCAGCTGAAGGCTTACAACGAAACTAGGTTGATATGTAGAGAGCTGAAGCCACACACAGTTTGTGCAGAAACTGCGGTTGGCCATCATAAAGGAAAAGAAGTTTTGCTCCCATGAGTCTCTCTACAAACTTCTGATAATGAGAAAAATGGAATAACATTCAAGTGAACTAGGTTTCCAGTTCGACTTTGTTTTGCCATGACAATAAATAAAGTCCAAGGTCAAACACTGGATTATATAGGGATTTTTTTTGCGTGAACCTGTTTTCTCTCATGGTCAAGTGTATGTTGCATTATTTCAAGCAAAAACAATAGATTCGGTAAGAGTCTTGATTATTCCAGGAACATAGAATTGAACGTAAGACGAGGAATGTTGTCTACTAGGAAATATTAGACTTATCTAAACAGTAGGCTGCTAGAAAAAGGTAGTATTTGTTTTTCCTACAACAAAATGATACTATTTGTTTATCATAATAGTAAGAAATACATTAGTACATTTAGTTTATTTGATAAGGTTTCTTTTTTGTTTTCTTTTTTTATGGTTCATAACTTCTTTTAAACTATATTGCAGGATGGATAATCTGCTTCCAATTGATGAAATCAGCAAAGAGACAACTGATTAGACAGCATTGATAACTATCCAAGAGTAGAAGCAGACAACTCCATCCAAGAACAAAACAAATTATCAGAAATTTGTGTTTGCTGATTCCAAGGTACTGATACTAAAACACTTGTATAATTTACTTTCCCATACACTCTTAATTGAACAGAACTTATATGGTTAACTCCATAAACGCAGAAACATAATGAAACACCTGCGTTTCCCGATTATTTTAGAGATCAAAGTTTCAGGGAATCATGTTTAATCAAGCCATTCCTATTATGAGCCCAAAGCTTCAAGTTTATAAAAAATTCTTGATCTCTGATGATGAAGTTAGACAAATTCTTCCAAAGTACAATATGATGGAATCAATACACAGTGGATGATCTCAACTGAAACTGTAGTAGAACTTTCTAATGAGCAAGATGACATGCTGCTGGCAGAATCCAACTGCTCTCAGTTCAGAAACCTTACACAATATACAGATTTAAATAATCAAACTGTTGGTAAGCATATAAAATTTCCTTCACTTTGCCTTAAACACTTTTAATAATATTGACTGACTTTATATTCCAATTAGATGCACTTGGAGTAGTTATTGATGCATTATCAGTGTTCCCGGTTACAAAAGATAACAAGACATCAATGTACAAAGATTTGTCTCCTTATCAATGAGAGTAAGTTCATTTTGAACGTACAGATAATTGTTGCTTTTATAATTTATGCTAAACAAATTTATGTCTTTTATCTGTAGTCTAGAACCAATTAGGCTCTCTCTCTAGAACAACTTCATTCAAAATAAAGGCTGGGTACTGACTAAACAGTTAAACAAGTATCCTGTTGTGATCTGTCGAAGGTTGAAAGTTGTGTCCTTTGATGGTACTTGAACCTAGTTTCTGCTAACTTTGAATACTCAGGCTTATAATTCTTTTGTATATTATCAATTAATTTTTGTTATATTTTGCACATAGCTAATAGGAATATCATTTTGTACTCGAAATGACTCGGTCGATTTCATTGATCCATTAAAGAGAGAAGCAAGACAGCTTAAGAGCTGATAAAAGAGAACACCACTTTCTTTATTTGCTCTGCATTTATAGTTATATTATACTTGCATTACATAAGTATTTACATTATTAAATATTTACCAATCGATAGGGCAATAAAGTTGTCAGATATGACAAAACATTTTCAGAACTCATTGAGAAGAAGGAATACAAACAAACAAACAAATCAAGCCTTAATCCCACTAAATAGGGTCGGGTGCATGAATCCTGCTGTGCCATTGCGTTATGTCATGGACTATATCCTCCTCAATTCGTATGGGCTATATCTTTCTCACAAGTTACCTAACAAGTCTTTTTCGATTTTTCCCTACCCTTCTTATGTTGACAACTCTCTCTAAAATTTACTCGTTTGACAGATACTTCTACTGGAATTCTTAATACTTGAACTAATGACCTTAAGCATGTTTCTCTCATCTTCTCATTAACAGGTGCTACTCCAATCTTCTTACGAGTACGCTCATTTTGTACCTTTTCCATTTTAGTGTACCCCCACATCCATCTTAGCATTCATTTTTTTGCTACTTTCATCTTTTGCTTATGTGTGTAATTCGTTTCCCAATATTCAGACCCATAAAGCATCGTTGGCCTAATTGCCGTTCTATAAAATTTACCCTTAAGTCATAAAGAAATTTTGCAGTTGCATAAAATTCCCGATGTCATTCTCTAGTTATTCCAATCCGCTTGTATCCGATATGTAACATCTCGATCTATACCACCATCATTCTGAAAAACTGATCCTGGATATATAAAATTGTCACTTATGGATATCTCTTGATCTCTGATACTAACCCCTATTCGATTCCTAAGTGCACTCTTGCTAAATTTAAATTCTATGTATTCTGTTTTTGATCTACTAATTTGAAACCCTTTTATCTAAAGTGTTTCTCTCCAAACCTCGATTTAATCCCGTCTTTTGTTTCATCTACTGAAATAATGTCATCTGCAAATAACATACACCATAGTATTTCCTCATGTATGTGCTTTGTAAGTTCATTTATGATCAATGAAAAATAGATAAGGATTTAGAACTAAACCTTGGTGTAAACCTATGTATATAGAGAACTCTCGTGTCAACTCTCTTGGTGTTCTCACACTTGTAACCAAATCCTTGTACATCTTCTCCTTTATTGATTCTATATATGCTGCTCTAACTCCTCTTTTTTTCTAAAATTTTCCACATAAATTCTCTAGGAAATCTATCGTGTGCCTTTTCAAAATCAATAAAAATCATATATAGATCATTTTCCTTATTACGGTATCTCTCCATAAGTCTCCTTAAATGATATACAGTTTCAATAGTTAATTTTCCTAGCATGAAACCAAATTGATTATTTGACACTTTAGTCTCATTTCAAACTTTTCTCTATCCCCTTCTCCCAAAATTTCATCATATGGCTCATTCGCTTAATATTTCTGTAATTTGCACAATTTTGTATATCCTCTTTGGTCTTGAATATGGGCATAAGAGTACTCTTCTTCCATTGGTCAGGCATATTTTTAGTCGTCAATATTTTATTGAAAAGATTGGTAAGCCAACTTATGCACTTCTTTCCTAAGCATTTCCGTACCTCAATTGGAATGTTATCAGGGCTAACTACTTTTCCTTTCTTCATCTTCTTCAACTAGCCTCCTCTACCTCTGATTACTGAATCCTTCGATAATACATTATGTTTCTATACTTCTCAAACTTATCTAACTCTCCTAAAATGATATCATCTCCATTGCCTTCATTGAATAGTTGATGGAAGTATCCTCTTACTTTTCCTTAATTTTCTCATCTTTTACTAGCACCTTATTATTTTCATCCTCGATGCACTTGTCTTGGGTTAAGTCCTTTGTCCTATGGGTTCTTGATTTAGCAATTTTATAAATATCTCATTCCCCGTCCTTAGATTCTAATTTTTGGTAAAAATACCCTACCCCTCGCTTCACTTACAGTCTTTTTTACCACTTTTTTAGCAAGTTTATACTTCTCAATATTTTCGTCACTTCTACAACTATTAGAGCGTTATAGTTAGGCCTCTTAACTTTGATTTTATCTTGTACATCTTCATCCCACCACCAAGATTCCTTGTTCATGGGGGCATAACCTCTTGACTCTCCAAGTATCTTCTTAGCCACTGGTCTCACTCTAGTTGCCATGTCATTTTATAAAGTGTTAGATTCTCCTTTTAAGTTCCAGATACTTTGCCCTAACAACTCTTTCCTAAAAAATTCTTCTTTTTCCTTCATTAAATTCCTTCACCTAATTTTAGGTGATCTAGGTTGGTTCCTTCGCCTAACGTGATATTTAGACCTCAAGTTCACCACCAAAAGCCTATATTGTGAGGTTAAACTTTCTCTAGGTATGATTTTACAATCTCTACACACCCTTCTATCTCTCTTTCTTGTAAGTAGAAATTCAATTTGTGACTTTGTTGAACCACTTTTGAAGGTAACTAAATATTCCTCCTTCTTCTTGAAAAAAGTATTGATAATGCAAAGGTCGAATGCCATTCCAAACTCCAAGATTGGTTTTCGTTTGTCATTTCTTCCCCCATAACCATATCTACTATGCACTTCTTCATAATGCTCATTATCTGTTCTCACATGTCCATTTAGATCACTTCATATAAAAATTTGCTCTCATTGTGGGGACATTACCTATCATCTCATCTAAATCCGCCTGTGTCGAGTTTTTCTTAGCATAGCCGGTCCCAAACCTGGGTAAAAGAGGAGGGTTGCGTTAGGTCGACAGCCAGCGTAAAACTTTGTCAATCTTATGAGATGAATCCACTATTGATGATTCCCAAACCTTATTTTGATGATGACATATGTACTAAACTCTGAAATCAAGCTGTTCAGGTATGTTATTTTGTCTGCTGGAAACAGGACTTTTGGACGCAGTACACCGTCTGAACTGTACTACATTTCTCGGATGAACAGGAGCGTCCGATAAAGATTTCAAAGGACGCATTTCATCATCCGAACAGATAGGCATAGGAGATTTTTTTTCAAGCTCCTCAACGGACACATATAACCGTCCGAACGAAGTCTGTTTCGGATGAACAAGACTGTCGGAAACAATTATTTCCTGATATAGCATTAAAACCACTCGGACGAAATATATCGTCCGAAGTGTGAAACTCTCACATACATCTAGTTCGTCCAACAGACGATGAAACGGATGCATACTCGGCCGTCCGAACGGGCATTACCACACACACTTAAGTGAGATTGATGCTGGGTCGGATGCACAATTATAATATCGAACGTCTAAAACTCATAACGGCTAATTTTTGTGCATTTATTATTGAGCCGTTGGGAAGTAATTACAACCAAATTTATTGCTCCTATAAATACCAACTCTATTGATATTGTAAACAGACTTTTACACATTAAATACAAGCTAGTAGAAAAGCAATTTGAGTGTAAATTAGTAATTGAGCAATATTGTATTAGTGTGTACACTAAAGTGCAATTAAAAAATATTCAGTGGAGTAATAATCTTGTACTAAAGTGAGGTTAAGAGTAAAATCCTTGGCTCAACTAAAGTGACTTAGTGTGAGCAAGGATTGTCCTACTTTGTGTGCATTAGAAGATCATTGACTTGCCAATTTTGTGAAGCATTCTAGTGGATTAACACTTCAAGCTTGGTAGCTTGGAAGTGTTGCTTGCTAAGCTTCAATTTCTCTCTTTACCCTTTTTATATTCCATAAGCTTAATTGTCTTTATATCTATCTATCCATTTGATAGTTTAAAAGATTTTGTTGGTGATTATTTTACAAAGTAATTTTTAAGAAACTTAATTCACTTCCCTCTCTTAGGTTGCTTTGGGGCCAACAACTATGATATTAAGAAGAAGGAATACACAAAAAAAGGCCCTCAAATATTTCCAACAAGATCAAAATCACTCTTTTGTCAGATCTTGTAGCAACCCAGAAGGTAAAACATATCGGGTTAGACATTTCATCAAAGCACCAATATTATTCTAGTTAGTTCTTTTATAAAACAAAAGGAATAACAAATCAATTGATTTTACATGGGTGAAAGTAGATTTCTTTTTTGGAGAAATTTTGCAAAGGTATTGGTACATGAAATGTAAAAAATGCCCTCGTACTAGTGCAACTTATCACTTTCCATACGCATGTAACCATTGCAATGAGAAGCAGGAAGCTAGACCAAGGTATGAGTCTTTTCATCTTTATAACGGCTCAACACCTATCTTTTATCAATAAAATGTTTTCTAATCTCTTATATATCTAACCAAATTTTTACAAATATATAGGTGCTAGTTTGATGTTGAATTGAGCAACTCCAGTGAAAAAAATAATATCATCTGTGTTTGTTGAATTGGGAGAGAACTACTTGGATTCATAGATGTTCAAACAATGGAATACTTCAATCAGGTTGTACAACTTTCATGACAGTAAAGATCTGTACATTGAAATCATTTTTGATGCATAATTATTTTCTTTTGATTACTCTTTCCTTTACAAACCAATGAGCTGCCCCTGCAAAAATTACATGAAAATCCTAAGCAAAAGATATTTATAGCTCAAGTCAATCCAGCCAAAAAAGAGATACAGACACTTGTCAGCATTACAGACTTGACTATTTCTTTGAAGATGCTGAAGGACAGACATCCATTGGAAAAGTTACTAATCCAAGCTCGAATCAGACTTCTTTAGTGGCTGAGAAGTGGAATTCAATCACATCAGTTCAAACTCCTAGTAGGAATTCAAAAAAAATCTATGGCTTTATTCTATATGTACAAACATTTATTCTACAATCAGTTTCTAACTAATGATTGAGAAAATAATAAATTCTGCAGAACAAGGAAGCTCTTCTTCAAGTGTTAGTCTGTCTTGTAGAAAAATTTGAAACCATAGAAGATGCAAAAGAAAATGCCTCAGAAGATGATGAATCAAAGAAGACCAAGAAAGCAAAACTAACCTGAGGCTTAGATATGGTAAACAAGAAATATTCATATTAAACTATTAATCTATCTTTTGTATTGGTCTGCTCTTAGTGCAATATCTTTGGTTTATAGACACTGGAAAAAACCTTTAATGATTGAATTATATTTTTGTGTATTATGAGAATGCTTAGAAAAAAACAACTGATATCATACTGTTTTAGAAGAGCATTCTTACATAGTTTATGTATAAGCTATTGATCATATTCAGACTATCTTTTGCCACCATGTTGTGGAATGTTCAAGAAACTATTGATTATTTTCGATTTGAATGAGAATTCAAACACTTCAATGTGAGACTAATTCCACTTAGTGCTTTATTGGATAAAGTGCAAAAAATCTCTTGAGGCATTATATATATACACTTCACACCCTTGTGATTTTTAAATTTGTATTTAATCCCTTTGTGATTTAAATTTTTTTACAACATGGATGAAACCCGTCAAAACTAACCAATTTTGATAGCAAGCGCCTATAACGCATTTGGATACATTTTTCAAAAATATTTTAACATTTAAATTGACTTTTTTACTCTTAAAAAACCCTAATCTTTCATTATTGCTCCCACACTTCGGTTGCTGCCTCCTTATTTCTGAGAAATTTCATAAATTGTGCTTGTTTTGAAAATCGTTCTTTTTCGATACTGATTTGAAATGGTATATCCGTCAGGAAGGAACTCGCATTCAGCAAATGCGAGTTCAGTGAGCTCGCATTTGTTGAATGTGAGCTCTGCAAAAAACGGAAAGAAAAATTGTGATTTAAAAAAAAAAAAAAAAAAATTATGACCTTGCATTCAGTGAATACGAGGTCAAAGCCATTTTTTAAGAAAAAAATCGGTTGACCTCGCATTCACTACATGTGAGGTCAAGGAAAAAAAAATATTTTCATGATTTTACATTTAGTGAATGCAAGGTCAAAGCAATTTCTTTTTAAAAAATGACTGAAAAAATGTTTGACGTTTTTGTTAGTTAATAAAGGATTGCTCTAAGACAAAATAGCTTAAAATTTAAATTGTGAGCATTTATTTAATACGATATATAGGAATACTAAATTGTTATCTTTAAACCATAAACTCTGACATTAAGGAAATATTACACGAATGAAATCTTGTAAGAAAGCAAATTTATTAATTTATCATATTTTTTGATAAAGTTTTGACATAACCTCCCCTATTTTACGAACATTCTCCTTGCCAACAACCATACCCAACAAGAGCAACAAACATCCATAAAAGCCCGACGAGGGTAAAAAATTGAAATAAAAAGCACTTAACAATAATATAAAACACCCGACAAGGGCAAACAATGATATACAAATAACAGACATCAATCACACATGATTGCCAAAAGTAATAAAATATGTCAATGTCCATGATCTCCAAATCTCTCCCCCGTACCATACTCTCTAGGTTTAGGAACCATTTTTAACCGACAAACATAAAATTGCGATGTAGCTCGCTCTACAGTAGCGTGAGCAATTTGCAATTGCGAAGCTATGATTGGTTCATGTTCATGTTCTTCATTTGAAACACTATGACCAGTATGAGCCGGATCTGGACCACTGAACGACAGTCCAAAAGATGATGGTCCCACCGGAGTGCGCATTGGCGAAAGTATCTGTGAAGTGTCACCCTCAAATTACATATTGATATGAGGGGATCCAACATCTATATGGGGCCGAGGCGATGGAACTCAACGACGGCGACAACCACCACCGTGTTGCCCCTTCTGCCGCAGAGCTCGATCTACTCTATATGGATCTTGTGCCTAAGATCCATTGGTGTGGAAGTCGAACATAACCAGGAACTGACAGAGGTTGAAGATCAAGATGATTTGATTTGCCTACTGCATGTAGTGACTCAGAAGCAAAGTGTCTGATCTGTGCCCAAGTACTGGTATCCGGATCTTCGTCCTCAGTCATGTGGTCCAACGACATGTAGTACAATCTAGCCATGGAGTCCATCTACCATAAAAGTTAAAACTAGTATTACTAAAGTCATTAAAAAAGAAAAAGAGTAACAAAAAATGAATAATTACTTACTAGATAATTTGCACATGCACAATCGCCGTGGTACCCCTCTGGAAAAGTAGGGCTATGACTCGGATTGGATATATAGACCACCGTCCTCGATCGATACCATTGCATATAATCATGTGATGCATGTGTAGTATCAGCACATGGGAGAGCAACCTCAACTGCATCCTTTCTTGCCCCCCAAATATCTATTTAAGCTCGGTGGTTCAATTCCCAATCATTGTTTGCCCGACTACGGCGGTCTATCAAATGACTCGAGTGTAACCTGATTCCTAATCAATCTCTGATCTGGTATGGGTTGCTGCAACCCGAACTATCTCATAACCCAAAAAGGTAGGTAACATTCCATGATCTCCCGACATATCAAATAAGTTACTGCACGCCATATGTCATGACCAGCAGTGCAATAATGGGGAAGCATATCAAGTACCTCATCAGGGAATGGCTACCATATAAATTAATATCAAACAATTCGACAAAAAGTAAGTAAATTAACAAAATATGACGAAGACAAAGTGCAAAAGAAATATAATCGATGGATGTACCTCACTGGGTCGCAAATGTTGGTCCCAAAGCAACCTAAGAGGGGGGTGAATTAGGTTTCTAAAAATACTTTTAGAAAGATTAAACTAATTGAAACTTTACAACTAACGATTAATATAGTGAAGATAGATATGATGAAACGGTAAAGCAAGAAAGAGAGGAAATTAAATAGCCAATACTCCTAAGCTAACAAGCTTGAAGTATTAATCCACTAGAATGCCAGGACACATTTGGTGAGCCAATAATCTTTACAAAGTAGAGGAATTCTTGCTCACACTAAAACTCTTTTAGTTGAGCCAAGAATTTTACACACAATCTCACTTTTGTGCAAGATTATCACTCCACTCAAAAATGAACTGCACTCTAAACCACACACTAATACAATATAGCACTATAGCCAATTTACACTCAAATTGCTCCTTTATAAGGCTTGTATATGATGTATTAGATGATTTTTACAGAATAATAGAGCAGGTATTTATAGGAGCAATAAATGGTGGTTGTAACTACTTCCTAACGGCTAAATAATAAATGCACAAAAATTAGCCGTTCAGGTTTTGGATGTCCGAGATCAGTATGATGCGTCCGACACAGCGTCCGATCTCCGTGCAATTGGTGAAGGACATCCTTCGGACGGCCGTACATGCGTCCGTTCCATCGTACGAACAGAGCTCCGGACGGTTGTGTTCGTTCGGACAGTTGTATGCATCTGTAGAGAAGCATTACTAATAGAAACTTACTTTCTGTCTGTTAGTTCGGACGGTGAAATGCGTCCGAGAAACTTGACATAGTTCAGACGGTGTACTGCGTCCGAACACCCTGTTTCCAGCAAAAAAAGTAACAGACCTGCAAAGCTTGTTTTCAAAGTTTAGTGCTTATGTCATCATCAAAATAAGGTTTGGAAAACATCAATCTCCCCCTTTTTTATGATGACAAACAGTAATAGAATAATCAACATGTAAAATCAACAGATATGAGTAATAACCAATCATTTTACAATTTATTCCTACTCCCCCTTTTGACATCATCAACCAAAGCTCCTCCTGAGAAAGTGTACTCAAATATCCAATATGAATTAACAGCAAGGTTAAGCTTGGATCATTATCAACACCAATAGTACAAAATGTCAAAGTAATTCATAAAATGATAATGAGAACAAATCCAACTAGTCAAAGGAAAAATTCAAAGAAATGCCAAAACTAAAATACATATTATCATAGAATCTAAGTCGAGTCATTTTTCCGTTCTTAGAACGTTTTTCGATCTTGTGGCGTTTGGAAGGGGCGTCATCATCAGTAGCCTCAATGTCTTCATCTTCTTCATTATGTCATTGCATGATGAAATTGAATGTATCGTCAACGTCCTTATCGTCGCCTTCATCTTCATTGGCCGAACCTTGATTATCTGTGTCCTCTTCGTCATCCCTTTCTTCGGCATTGTCATCACTTTCGGTAGAGAAGTCGAGTGGATACTATGATTGAATATTGGCAAATTGAACTTGAGTTGAAGCAGACATGCGCAAGCTAAGTGCCTCTTGGAGGATCAACTGACGAGTTTCAAGTCGCTTTAACTTACGTTAGTGGGATGTTGAAAGGAGCTTACTTGAGTGCTCAAAGAATTGAGAAGGCCGTAGATTTGAGAAAGTGAAGGTTCGAAGGAAGATGGACGTGGATCATGGATTGGTGGAGGTGTTTAAGGAGGAGGAGAATGTTGAGCTGCCAAACCAGAGGTAGAGGCCTGGGATTTTGAAGCGTTCAATATCAAAGGCTACCTTAGTTAACCATTGATCATTAAAATAACGGAGACCTTTTCGCTCAATATAAGATTTGTTGAAATAGGGAGGAAATTGTTTGTTTCCGCTGAAAGGTATATCAAGGAAATCAAATACTTTGGTGAGAAATTTTCTAAAAGGAATGTTTCGTCGGGTATCAGTAAGAAAGAGTTCCCACAGGAAGCAGAAGAGATACCCAAAGTCAAGAGGTGGTTGTAACTACTTCCTCACGGCTAAATAATAAATGCACAAAAACTAGCTGTTGAGACACAGCGTCCGATCTCTATGCAGTTGGTGAAGGACATCGTTTGGACGGCCGTGCATACGTCCGAACAGAGCTTCAGACGGTTGTGTTCATCCGAAATAAACTTCTTTTGGACAGTTGTATGCGTCCGTAGAGAAGAATTAAGAACCTTGTTTTTTGCCTGTTTGTTCGGACGGTGAAATGCGTCCGAGAAACTTGACACAGTTTGGATGGTGTACTGCGTTCAGAACACCTTGTTTCCAGCAGAAAAAGTAACAGACCTGCAAAGCTTGTTTTCAGAGTTTAGTGCTTATGTTATCATCAAAATAAGGTTTGGAAAACATCAGCAAACTATGTAAATGATCTCAAAAAACATATAAGACATGACGGGGAGCATTGCGCAAATCAAATGCAACATCCCACCTTCAATAAAAATTAATAAATATCAAGTCCAATGTAAACATGTTTAATTAAAGAGTTTAACAAAATATATATGCCGAGATCCATATGCTCCGTGAAATTGGTGTGCGGGTTCTAACCGATTAGGACGTAGTGTCGGCATGACCTCCTAAGCCCATAACTGTAATTCTTAATTAGTATGCATTCTATAAATTGTGAAGGAAGTATACAATAAATGAATGTAAAGTATTCAAATATACCTGTAGTAATAGCACTGGTCCGCAATGTTTCTAGCTCTGGGTAAGGTAGCATCACACATGCTGCGATACAGTGTGCCTAAAACTGCTGACCCCCAACTCTCTTATAACGTCCCACAATCTCTAAATCCTGAAGCAAGGATAGATACAATAATGGCACTTTGTTGCCTAAATTGTCTGGAAATGAAAGGCCTCTAATAAGTACAAGTAAATATATATGTGCCATCTATCGACACATGTCATCAATCGCATCATCGGTGAGGGGAGGATCTAATGCCGCAGACAAACATCCAACTTTCAAACGACCACCGTCAATATCTAATCCGGTAGGCATAAAACCCAATAAATCAATGCATAACTGGCTCCAAGTATCAGCAGAATGAGTAATGTCTCTATTCGTCACAGGTGGTCCGTCAATATGTAAACCCCAAAGTACCTCGACATCCTGTAATGTGATGGTAGCCTCTCCAACAGGCAGATAAAAAGATTGTGTCTTAGGTCGCCATCGCTCGACAAGATTAGTGATCAAAGCATGGTCCACTGAAATACGTTCTAAAGATGCGATACCCTCGAAACCTGCCAAACAAATATAATGCCATACCCAATCCGGTATGGGAAATGGCCTATGATCCCAAAAAGCCCCATCACAACGCTTAACCTGTAGTGTGGAATATCGATAAGACCGTCAAAAATAGATCTAACCCTATGCGGCGTCGTAGGTGATATAATATCATTTATATATGGTCCAGGATGAACAAGCTCTCGCGACTGATCATCCATACCTAAAACAATGATATTGAAGGAGTGAAAAAATTAAACCCATAGATAGTAGGCATTTAATTTCATAAGTTTAAAAGTTACATTCAAACATTGAAGGTCTTGTCTCCATAATCATTGATAATACAAAGTTTTTTGATAAATGAATAAATAAAAAGCAAACAACTACATTCATAGAATACAACAAGTACATAAACAATGCAATAGAAAGACAAATCACTGTTGTCGCGAAGGGCAACTGCTGTGATTATGGCCCGGTTGATGACAATTCATACACCTTTTGGATTCATGGGGATCCCTAATAACCATCTCGTTTCAGATGTGCCTTGCACGTACCCGGCCTGCCCTGCGAATCTATGAACATACTGTCATCACCACTTAACTGCCACTGAATAGGAGCAACTCCTCCGGATTGGATTGCGGAATAAATCTACTAACGGTGTACTGCTCTTGATATATGCGAGTGGTGTACTACTCCACAACTATTCGCCTAGGTTCATCACCATTAAGCCTGCAAACTGCCATCGCATACGAACATGAGAACCTGTACATTTGCCATTTACCACAGGTTATGTCTTCTGTACATAATTGATAGTTTGTACATTGCCACCACGTCTAGTCACACTATGGGGTGTCTTTATTCTATAGATACTAGTGAAATGATAAAAACCATGACTGTGTGTCCTTCACCACTTTTTTTACAGTCAACAACATTTTCCAATTCATTGGTGTAATTGATGTGCGACAATGTTCACCCCGTGCAATGTTATCAACAAACAATTTCACCGAATGATGAAATGTACTATCAATTAAAGCCTTGATCAAAAGTAGCCTAACCCCCTTGCAAGACGTTATTGTAGCTCTCAGAAGTATTTTTAGTGTGTATTCGCCACCTGCAATTTCTATCATGAACAAGGCACCAGCAGTCAAGGCCAATATCTACCAGATATCTCCAAACCTCTGGATTTTGAAGCTGTATCGTTTGTTGATACTTATTCCATTTCTGCATCTGTATCTTGACACCAAGAGACCAACACAACTTCTTCGCTTCCACATTCTTGTATTTGGTCATCAAATTACTTCGAATATGACGCAGACAAAATCTATGATATGCAAATGGTTCCTGCCATGAAAGGGACTCACTCATAGAGTGAAGAATGCCACGATGTAGGTCAGATATTATACAAACGGTCTGCAAGTCACGCACAACATGGTGTCTCAACTGCTCCATGAACCAACCCCAACTTTGTGTTGTTTTCTCATCAACAATTGCATAGGTAAAATCTGATTGTTAGCAACCAAAGCGACGATAATAAGTAATTTACCCCGATACTCCCCTCGTAGATGGGTGCTATCAACAGATAGGACAGGTATACACCTGTGGATGCATCAATCGATGGCCGAAATGCCCAAAAGATGTATTTGAATATTTTGACAAGCTCGCTACTGTTGGGATGATGTAGCCATTGCACCATAGTTTGGGGATTAGAACGGAGTACTTCTTCAACGTATTGGGGTAATTGTTGAAAATTAGATGCCTAACTTCCATATACAAGCACAATCGCTTTCCTGCGAGCATACCAAGCTTTCTTGTATGTAATGTCAACCTTGAAACTATTCTTAATGTATGCCTGAATTTGTTTGACCTTGTGCCCAGGATCATTTTCAACTAAGCACATTATTTGGTTAGCAATGACTGTAGATGTTAGATTTTTGTTGTTGTTACCGGAGATTTCACCGAGACATACGTGATCTTTTACCCACTTCGTGACCTTTCACACATTAAGAGATTCATTTTCACTTACCCGAATACTCCAATCACACTCTCCGGTAGCTAACCTACCAGAGGACGCAATCTTGCATTTAGCCGCCCGTGACTTCTTCTTCCGACTCTCTATCACTTTGAATTATCATTTTTGAGCTATAGAACATATTCTAATTGCCTTACTAACTTGCTCCTTGCTATCAAAGCACATGTGCAGCCGAATATCATCTTTTTCTTCAATCCAATAAACCAGCCCATCTTTATCACTACGGTCCATGTGATCGTAATCGCTGTAGTTACAAATATTAGTGAAAAAAGTCGTTCCTCTAGGTTGATAAACAGGAGTATCCTCTTGCATATAACATTCACCGTTATTTGTCCCCAAGTCATCGTCAGATTCATCCTCTGATATATCTTCTGAGTCTGACCCTGACTCGTAATCCTCGTCTAATGCATGCCCCGATGAGTCACTATTATCATTATCACCAGTCAAACCCTCATCTACGAGACAATTCTCCATATGTTGATATTGAATGCTACTTGGCTCTTCACCTGATGTGGTGTCTCTATTACACTGCGCGCCAATAGATTGATCAGACGGCATTAGTTTGACATTGAAAACAGAACACGTTGGGTTGTAAAACTCAATTGACCAAGGATGATCAAGAGACTCCGTGCGTTGGACTGCAACGGCTCGTCGTCCATGGTCGATGCATAAGAGACATCATTGGCCCGATACCATACAGCCCTAGATTGTGGTTGGTTTCAGGTACTTGAGGAGTTTCCTCTGTCTCGATAAACAACTCAGCACAAAAAGTAGGATCGGCATCAAACAAATCAAAGTTACCATCCATACCATCATCATCTGTCAATGGAATGCCAGAGTAAACACCACGACTAATTATATGCCTATACAAAATATTCAATTTGAACTGCTCCCTATCAATCTCCATGAACTCATATATCTTGTCAACCAACTCAAGAAACCGAATTTGTTGCTTTATTCAGAATAGTGTCTTGCACACCATTGGTCGGTAAGACATAGTACTGCCTTCATAAGTTATTTGTCCTCCCCAATAAAGGAGGATGTGACGGGGTCTATCAAATGTCATTTCCCCCCAATTTTGGACCGTATGAAATATGTTTTTTTTTTTTAAAAAAATTCGATTGAGTTTCCTCTATTTCTTGAGGATTCTCTCTTACGTCAGTCATGCCTGATAAGGGCTACAAACAATGCAATAACTCGGCAACGGTTACAATTAATACATGCCTGACAAGGGCTACAAACAATGCAATAACCCGGCAAGCATTACAATTAATACATGCCTGACAAGGGCTACAAACAATGTAATAACCCGGCAAGCGTTACAAGTACTACATGCTCGATGAGGGATACAAACAAAATTAATCAAAATATAACCAAATGTATACAACTTAAATATAACCAAATGCAATTACATCACATTATCCAATTTAGAGAATTGGTGACCCAATAACAACAAAAAGTCCCAAATAATAAGAAATTTCGACATCTCCGCTTATGGACAGTAATTATTGACAGTCCCTCACCCCATATACCAACTCATTTATATTCACAATCACAAAAAGAGCAAAAAAGATAAGCTACCATCATAAATAATTTTGTCTAAATATTTACATTAACAAAATTAAATAACTCAAAAAAAATAAAATCAAAAAAATAAATAAATTATAATAATTGAAATTAAAAAAAAAATAATTATAATAATTACCTTTATAGGTGGTGATGTTTGTTGAGGAGGAGCAATATGGTGGTGGTGGTGAGGCTGCTTGTACAGGAGGTGGTAGCGGTAGTGGTTGTACAAGAGGAGGACTAGTGGAGGTGGTGGTGGTTGTAGAGAATGATGAATGGAGGTGGTGATTGTTGTAGAGGGGGAGGAAAAGGAGATGGTGGTGGTTGTGACTGCAATCGTGAGGAGGAGGAGGAGGAAGAAACTAAGGGCTTTTTTGATTCTGCCCGATTCTGGAATAAATTGCCGATTGACCTCGCATTCAGTGAATGCGAGGTTAGTCAATTTTGTTTATAAAAATTGGTTTGACCTAGCATTTAGTGAATGCGAGGTCAGTCGATTTTTTTTAAATGGCTTTAACCTCGCATTCACTAATGCGAGGTCACTCAATTTTTTTTAAAAAAAAAAAATTCACAATTTTATTTTTCCCAGAGCTCGCATTCAACAAATGTGAGCTCACTGAACTCGAATTTGCTAAATGCGAGTTCCTCCCTGACGAATATACCATTTCAAATTAGCATCGAAAAAGAATGATTTCCAACACAAGCACAATTTAAAAAATTTCTCCCTATCTCTCCCAATCCTATAGCCGCCACCACCTCCTCCATGATGTTTCTCAAACCATTTTTGAGATGATGACATAAGCACTAAACTCTGAAAACAAACTGTGAAGGTCTGCTATCTTTTCTACTGGAAATAGGTCGTTCGGATGCAGTACACCGTCCGAACTATGCCACTTTTCTCGGACTAACAGGAGTATCCGATACAGATTCACTCGGATGCATTTCACTGTCTGAACGGATAGGCAGAAAGCAAACTTCTTCAAGTTCCTCAACGGACGCATACAACTGTTCGAACAAAGCTTGCATCGGAAGAACAGGATTGTCCGAAACCCAGTCCGGACCGATGAAACGGACGCATGCACCGCCGTCCGAACGATATCCTTCACCAACTATAATGAGATCGGACGCTGTGTCGGATGCACCATCTTTATCTCGAACGTCCGAAAACTTAACGGCTAGTTTTTGTGCATTTATTATTGAGCCGTTTGGAAGTAGTTACAACCACAATTTATTGCTCCTATAAATACCTGCTCTATTGTTTTGTAAGGGGCATCCAATACATTGAATACAAGCCTTAGAAAAGAGCAATTTGAATGCAAATTGGCTATAGTGCTACATTGTATTAGTGTATAGCTTAGAGTGTAATTCAAAAATTTGAGTGGAGTGATAATCTTGTACAAAAGTGAGGTTGTAAGTAAAATTCTTGGCTCAACTAAAAGAGGTGTGAGCAAGAATTGTCCTACTTTGTAAAGATTATTGGCTCACCAAGTTTGTGAAGCATTCAACTAGATTAATACTTCAAGCTTGTGAGCTTGGAAGTATTGTTTGTTTAATCTCCTTTAAGGCTTACTTTCTTTACATTCCTTAAGCTTCATTGATTCTATCTTCATTTTATTATTTGTTAGTGAAAAAAATCTTAATAAGTTCAATCTTTATAAAAGTAAATTTTGAAATCTAATTCACCCCCCTCTTAGGTTGCTTTGGGACCAACAATTGGTATCAGAGTTTGGCCTCATTTTATTGCTTAAATTGCTTTTGAGAAAAGATCTATTATGGCAACCAACAATGCTCTATTTTTTAAGTGTCAATCCATTACTAGGCCCCCTATGTTTAATGGGGCAAATTTTATTAGTTGAAGAGATAGAATGAAAATATTTTTGCAATCTATTGATATTGATTTGTGGTATGTTGTAAATGAAGGTCCCTTTGAAACTGCCATCATTGATGATCCTACAAATAGAGGAAGAGAAAGGACAAGGGTTGAGCTCACTCCACAAGACAAGGCCAACTTGACTTTAAATGCAAAAGGTATGAATGTGCTATACAATGCCTTGGATGCTAATGAGTCAAACTCGCGTCAAGGGATGCATTTCTGCTAAAAAAATTCGGGATAAATTGAAGGAAATCGATGAAGGGAGCGACGATGTTCGAGAGCAAAAGAAATCCTTACTTGTTGCTAAGTATGAGTCCTTCAAGATGGAAGCACGTGAAATTATTGACAAAATGTATTGTAGGTTCAATGACATCATTAAGGATATTGAAGCCTTGGGTAAGGAGTATTCCTTGGGTGAAAAGAATAGAAAAATCTTGAATGCTCTATCCAAAGAATGGGAGGCCAAAACAATTGCTATATAGGAGGCTAAGAATTTAAATTCTATGCCTATTGAATCACTAATCAACTCTCTTACTTCTTATGAATTGAAGTTGAAGGCCAAAGTAGTGGATGATGATGAAGCAAGACCAAAAAGGAACATTGCATTAAAGACCTCTCAAGAAGAGGACGAAAATGGCTCCATCAATTTAGAATACGAAGATCTTGATGAAGGAGATCTTACACTCATCACCAAAGGATTCTTTCTTAAATATTACATCAACAATCAGAGAATAAGAAGTGGTGGAGCTACCGATTTAAATAATTTCAAAGGGAAGACTAAGCTAGAAATGAAGAAGCAAAATGAAAAGTGCTTTGAATGCGGTCAACCCGGACATTTCACAAATGAGTGTCCTTCCAAGAAAAAGAAGGAAGGGAGAAAGCCCCGCTTCAACAACTTTCAAATCACATGGGATGATTGCAATTCCGAAGGAGAAGTTGAAGAGAAAATGGAGTCGGCACAAATGGCCTTTATGGCCATTGGAGATGATGAGGTAAATTCTAACTATGACTCCAATGATGAAAATGATGATAATGATCTTGAAGCTTTCATTTTAAAATTGCATGATAGCTTAAAGGAATCCTACGCTAGAAATAAGGAGTTAGTAAACAAATAAAATGCTTTATTAAATGCTAACTCTAAACTTGTGAACGAAAATAATAGGTTATTACAAGAAAATAGTGACTTGAAGAAAAGAATGCATGTCATTGCCATCAAAGGTCAAGGAAGAACAAGCCTCCTTGAAAAAAAGATTGGATGATTTGAATGTTCTCTTAACTAGAAACAGAGAAAATGTTGTTGATTTGAAAAGGAATAGAAATGTATTGATCAACAAAAATTTTGTCATGTTCAAAAGGGATGACTTATGTTTTGTAAAATCAAAATCCTCTTTTTATGGAAATAAAAATATTATTTGTAAGTATTGCCAACAATATGGACATGTCAAGAATTTGTGGTATGTCAAGAAAAATGAGAAACTTCGAATGAAAGCCGTATGGATTAATAGCAATTTCACTAACTCTAATGGACCCAAGAAAATAGGGAAACCAAAAGTTATCAATTGATTTGTTGTATAGGTACTTAACATCACCAACAATGCTAAGTGGTTCATAGATAGTGGATGCTCAAGGCACATGGCGGGTGATGCTTCTCTCTTCACAAATTTCAGATCCAAAAACAGTGGAAAAGTAACATTTGGGGATAACAATAATGAGCAAAATCAATGGGCATTGGTGATGTAGGTAAAAATGGTGAAACCTTGATAAAGAATGTGCTTCTTGTTGATAATTTAAATTACAATTTATTGAATGTAAGTCAACTTTGTGATAAAAAATTATATGTGATATTTATCAAGCATGAATGTCTTATTCTTCATAAAAATCATGTTGTTCTATTTAAGGGTGCTAGGCACAATGATGTTTATGTGATTCACCTGGACAAAATTAGTAATAGCAATGTAAAATATCTTACTGCTTCGATAGATGATCCTTGGCTTTGGCATAGAAGGCTTTGTCATTTTAATATGGATTTAATTGAAAAACTTGCTAAGAAGCAATTGGTAAGAGGTTTGCCAAAACTAAAGTTTTTGAGAAATAAAATTTGTGATGCATGCCAATTTGGTAAACAAGTTAAAGTGTCCTTTAAACCAAAGAGGAGACAGTGTCTACTTCTAAACCTTTAGAATTGTTGCATTTAGACTTGTTTGGACCTACTCAACATGCTAGTCTTGGTGGTTGCAAATATGTCTTTGTGATTGTAGATGACTATTCTAGGTATACTTGGGTATTATTTCTTGTTCACAAAAACGAAGCTTTTAAAAAATTTGTAAAATTGTTTTCTAAAATTCAAAATTTGTTGAATTTGAAGATCACTCGATTAAGAAGTAACAATGGTGCTGAATTTAAATTTAGAGGCTTTCCCGAATTTTGTTATCACAACGGTATTTCACATGAATTTTCGGTTGTTAGAGTTCCTCAACAAAATGGTGTTGTTGAAAGAAAAAATAGAACACTTCAAGAAACCGCTAGAACTATGGTTAGTGAATGTGATTTACCACAATATTTTTGAGCCGAAGCCGTTAACACGGCTTGTTATGTCATGAATCGAGTTTTGTTGAGATCCATTTTAAACAAAACTCCTTATGAGCTCTTATTTTGTGAAAAACCCGTTGTGAGCTATTTTAAAGTTTTCGGTTGCAAATGTTTTATTTTAAAAGTGTGTGGATCAAAGAAAATCTTGGTGAATTTGACAAAAAATCGGATGAAGGAATTTTTCTAGGATATTCTAGTGACAAGAAAGCATACCAAGTGTACAATAGAAGAACGCTTTTGATTGAAGAAGTTGCACATGTTACATTTGATGAGGCTAATGATGTTATCTCAAAGAATATATGTGAAGATGAAGATGTAGGTATTCAAAAGGAGCTTGAGAAGCTCACTATCCATGAAGATCATCAAGAGATCACATCAAGCAATGATGTCAACAACCATCAAGTAGATGATGAAGAAGAAAAGAACGAGGATATTCCAAAAGATCTTCCAAAAGCATGGAGATTTGTCTCTAGTCACCCTCAAGATTTAATCATGGGTGATCTATCTGATGGGCTAAAAACTTGATCCCATAAACCTTTAAATAGTAATTGTTCATTACTTTCTCACATTGAACCTAAACATGTAGATGATGCTTTAAATGATGAACTTAGTCAATTTGAGAAAAACAACGTATGGACAGTTTATGACCTTAGTTGAAAGACCATCAATTCATCTTATAATTGGAAAAAAATGGGTTTTTAGAAACAAATTAAATGATAAAGGTGAAATCGTTAGGAACAAATCTTGACTTGTTGCAAAAGATTATGCTCAAGAAGAAGGTATTGACTTTGATGAAACTTTTGCACCCATTGCTAGATTAGAATCCATTCGCATGCTTCTCGCATATGCATGTTTTAATGATTTAAAATTATTTCAAATGGATGTCAAAAGTGCCTTTTTAAATGGTTTTATTGATCAAGAAGTTTTCGTTGAACAACCTCCCGGTTTTTAAAATAAAAATTTTCCAAATCATGTTTTCAAACTCTCTAAAGCCTTATATAGTTTGAAACAAGTTCCAAGAGCTTGGTATGAAAGACTAAGTGGTTTTTTGATTGAAAATGGATTTAAAAGAGGTGTCGTTGATACCATTCTTTTTACCAAAACAAATTCCAATGGTTTGTTAATTGTTCAAATTTACGTTGATGATAGAATTATTTTTGATGCAACTAATGAAAGCTTGTGCAAAGATTTCTCACACTTGATGCAAAAAGTGTTTGAGATAAGTATGATAGGAAAGTTACAATTTTTCCTTGAACTACAAGTTCACCAAACAAAGGAAGGGACGTTTATTACCCAAATCAAGTACACAAAGGAGCTACTCAAACGTTTCAGAATGGAAGATTGCAAACAAGTTGGTACACCTATGTGCACCTCAACCAAACTTGATAAAGATGACGAGGTTATAGTGTTGATGAAAAATACTATAGAGGTATGATTGGAAGCCTACTTTATTTAACGGCTAGCAGACCAGATATTATGTTTGCTGTTGTTTATGTGCTAGATTTCAATCTTGCCCTAAAGAATCGCACTTAATGGCTTTAAAATTGATTTTTAGATACTTAAAGGGCACAATGGATTTTGGTCTGTGGTACCCAAAATCCTCTACCTTTGATTTAATTAGTTATTCTGATGCTGACTTTGTTGGGTGTAAAAGCTTGATAGAAAAAATGCTAGTGATGTGTGTCATCGCCTGGGTAATTGTCTTCTGTCTTGGTTTAGCAAAAAACAAAATTCTATTTCTCTTTCTACGGCTGAAGCCGAATACATTGCTGCTGGAAATTTTTGTGCCCAACTTCTGTGGATGAAACATACTTTAAAAGATTTTGGTGTTGTCTTTAAAAACACACTCGTGCAATTAATCTCACAAAAAATCCTGTAATGCACTCTAGAACCAAACACATTGATGTTAAGCACCATTTTATTAGAGATCTTGTGTGCAAAAAGGAAATATGTGTTGAATTTGTGTCTACTTTAGATTAAATGGCTGACATTTTTACAGAAACCTTGGCCTTAGATCGTTTTGAATCTCTCAGAAATTGTTTGGGAATTTTAAAGTTCACATCGGAATAGTCTCTTAGTTTAGACGCACATGCTCGTCCGAACAACACCCTCTGTCAGACGCTTTCACTCGTTTGAAAACCTCATCTCTGCCTTGGACGTTATTATCACCCGCCCATCCAAATTTTCCTCACTTTCTTCATTTTCCCACTGGAATCCTATCAGACGCTCCCCATCGTCTGAGAAAATATCGGATGCACTAGCTCTGAGTTCCGGCCATCCGTTCATCAGCTTTTGGATGCACGATCGGACGCAAAGAAATTGTTCGGACGTCGGAACGGTCCCTCTGCTAGATTAAAACTGCTCATTTTCCCCTTTTCGGACTCACCCTAATCCCAGAACCCTCCTCTGGCAAAAACTTTTCCCCTCAAAATTCCTACAATTTCTTCATTCTCTCATCAAATTGATTGAGGAATCTTCATTCCCAAATTGCTCATTTCCCTTATTGCAGTCCATTTCATCAATCTACCATCAAATTTCATCAAATTTCCACCAACTTCCCAAAAATCACACATTTGTCTTCTCTTATATATACATTCAATTTACAATGGCTCGATCTCGTGGAGGCTCTTCAAAAGCTACTCGTGGACGTAAATCAAAAGGAAAAGCTCCAATGCAAGGGGAATCATTGGAGCTGACCGCTAATCCTCAAGCTTCAACAAATCCATCCCTTCCAAAATTCATCGATGCTAGCGCATCTGAACGGTATACATCTCTTCTTAGCAAATCTATAATCGTTCAAAGACGTGTTTCTTAAGGTCTTTTTGATGAATTTAATCTTCCAATTGTCAAATCTTGTTTTGAAAAACAAATTTGGGGTCACCTAGTTCACATTGACTTACTTGTTTATCATGACATGGTGCTCCAATTCACAGCCAATCTTAGAAAAGGCCCCACTGTTCGCATTTTAGTTTCTCGTGTGAACAATACAAATCTTGAAATTTCTTCCAACATCATAAATACTATTTATGAATGTGAAGTCTCATCCCCGAATGAATTTTCTTATTTCTTTTCTTTAGATAAATGGCCCGCTCTAGACACTAGATTTGATATTGACAAGGTCAGAGAAATTTTTACTATCAATTTCAAATAGGCCTCGGAAGCAAAGACTACTTTGCTCACTCCTGAAATGAACATTTATGCACTTTTGTCACAAATTTACTGTTACCAACTGACGGGCATCGCACCGAGCCCGGCAAAATGCAGCTTTACCTATTTTACTGTGTTTTCTAAGGGATTCCTCTCGATTTTGGGTTCCTTTTCTGTTCCCTATGGGAACTATTTCTTTCCGATACTTGCCGAAACATTCCCTTTGCCAAATTTCTCCCCGAAGTGTTTGATTATCTTGAAGTACCCTTCAGCGGCAACAAACAATTCCCTCCCTACTTCAACAAAGCCTACATTGATTTGAAGGGCTTCTGTTATTTTAATGATCAATGGTTAACTAAAGCTTCTTTGGATAATGAACAATCAAAATTTCAAGCCTGTACCTCTGGTCTGGCACTTCCCTATTCTCCTCATTCTCAAACACCTCCACCAATCCATGATCCTTGCCCTTCTTCCTCCGAACCTCACTTTCACACATTTACAGCCTTCTCAGTTCTTTAAGCACTCAAGTGAGCTCCTTTCAACGTCGCATTAATCGCATATATTTAGTTAAAACGACTTGTAACTCGTCAGATGATCCTGCAAGAGACACTTAGCTTGGGCATGTCTGCTTTAGCTCAAGTTCAATTTGCAAATATTCAATCGTAGTATCCCCTTGACTCCTCTACCGAAAGTGATGACAATGACAATGCCGAAGAAGAGGATGAGCGTGAGGGCAACGACGAGGACATTTCTGATCAAGGTGCAGCTGATGCTGATGAGGGCGACGACGAGGATATTGACGATACATTCAATTTTATCATGCAACGACGCGACGATGGAGATGACGATAGTGAAGCTACTGGCGATGATGCCCCTACCAAACGGCGCAAGATTGAAAAACGCTCTAAAAAGAAAAATGACTCGACTTAGATTCTCTGTTAATTCATTAATCTATATTTTGGTTTTGGAATTATTTTGGATATTACTTTGAAATAGATGTTGGAATTGAAATTATTTTGGTTTTATGAATTATTTTGGTTTAGATGTTATTGTCATGTAATGGTTGAATTTGTTGATGATGATGTTGTTGGTTATTTTAGTGCACTTTCTCACGGGGAGCTTTTTTTTTTTGATGATGTCAAAAGGGGCAGTAGGAATATACAAAATTGTTGATTGTGCTATTAATCATATCTGTTGATTTTTTTGATATACATGATTGGATATGTTTGGTTATTCAATGACTGTTTGTCATCATAAAAAATGGAGAGGTTGATTTTTCCCTAACCTTATTTTGATGATGACATAAGCACTAAACTCTGAAAAGAAGCTGTGCAGGTCTACTATCTTTTCTACTGGAAATAGCTCGTTCGGATGCAGTACACCGTCCGAACTATGCCACTTTTCTCGGACTAACAGGAGCATCCGATACAGATTCACTCGGATGCATTTCACTGTCTGAACGGACAGGCAGAAAGCAAACTTCTTCAAGCTCCTCAAAGGACGCATACAACTGTCTGAACAAAGCTTGCTTCGGACGAACAGGACCGTCCGAAACCCAGTCCGGACGATGAAACGGACGCATGCACGGCCATCCGAACAATATCTTTCACCAACTATACTGACTTCAGATGCTGTGCTGGACGGACCATCTTTGTATCGGATGTTCGAAACCTTAACGGCTAGTTTTTGTGCATTTATTATTGAGCCGTTTGGAAGTAGTTACAGCCACAATTTATTGCTCATATAAATACCTACTCTATTGTTCTGTAAGGGGCATCTAATACATTGAATTCAAGCCTTAGAAAAGGGCAATTTGAGTGCAAATTGGCTATAGTGCTATATTGTATTAGTGTGTAGCTTAGAGTGCAATTCAAAATTTTGAGCGGAGTGATAATCTTGTACAAAAGTGAGGTTGTGAGTAAAATTCTTGGCTCAACTAAAAGAGTTTGAGTGTGAGCAAGAATTTTCCTACTTTGTAAAGATTATTGGCTCACCAAGTTTGTGAAGCATTCTAGTAGATTAATACTTCAAACTTGTTAGTTTGGATGTATTGTTTGTTTAATCTCCTTTCTTACTTTCTTTACATTCCTTAAACTTCAGTTTGATTCTATCTTCATTATATTATTTGTTAGTGAAAAAAATCTCAATAAGTTCAATCTTTATAAAAGTAAAATTTGAAACCTAATTCACCCCCTCTTAGGTTGCTTTGGGACCAACACTCCAATCTCTTACCTCAGCAAACCGCCAACGTATCGTTTCCCCACCCCGACTAGCACCACATCTACAGCAACCGACCAACCACCCTCTTCCCAACCCAAGCACCGTTACCCCTTTTCCCCTACCCAATCGCCAACCCCCACTCCCATCCCAGCCTTCGTTACCCTCTTCTCCCATCTCTCCATCCCGATCTCCCTTCTCCCCCCTCCTCTAAACAACTCCCTAATTCCCTCATTTCTCCCCCATGCCAGTTCAATCTCCCTTCCTTCATTCTTCCTCAGCCACACAGATCTCCCTTCCTTGTTTTATTAATGGCAAAAATGGAATTGGGGAGTGGGGAGGTTGAAGGGGAAAAGAATAAGGGGGTGTGGAGGGGACGGGGGCAGGAAGTTTATTTCACATTTGGTACCACCAAAATTATTGAGGGAACATAGAATTCTACTTGCAATGTCTATAGTGCAAGTTGTATTCTTACTGAAGTTTCTATCAAAGGTTTATCATAGCTTTAGTATAATGCAAAAAATAAGAAAGGTAACTGGTGAGGTTTCGGCCTTAATCTCATTGCTTATTTCCTTGCTTCTTAGGTAGGTGGTATCATCAACTTGTCAGTTTTCTTACTGTAATCAAACTGTCTTGTGCTATGGATGTTTGTTACAATGCATCCAAAGATACGTGTGTTAGTAGTAACTCATCAGCAACTGGAAAACCATTATGCTTGGATGGGTATGGGGAGATGACGGAATGGACTATGGAGGTTGGGGCTAGGGGGGAAGAGGCTGGTGACAGTGGTTGGGGTGGGTGGTAGAGCTGGCTGCTATGTGGTGGGAAGGGAGAGGTAGGTTTTTTTTTTTATTTTTTTAAAAAAGAAAATTTCAAATTGACCCTTGTTTAATTTTCAATTGACCCCAAAACTTTTTTTTAAACAATAGCAATTTTTCTATCTTTTTTTAATTTTAATTTGACCTTAGAACTTGTCATACACCTAAATTGGTTAGGGGCATAAATGATATTTTATTAGTTGGTGTTAGTTTGATAGAATCCATCCATTTTGCAATAAGATTTGAAGCACAAGAAAGTCAAATACACATTTGATAATCATAAGGGATAAAGTGCATATTCAAGATATCACAAAGAGATTTTTTGCATTTTACCCTACTTTATTAAGAGATTATAGTGTGATAGTACTTTAACCCAAGAGCCTATATATATATATATTTATTTATTTATAACTCTAATAGTGACAAAGTAATTATTCTCCTCTTGAGTGAAAGTACACATACTCTACTCTGTAATAGTGTCAAAGTAATTATTCTCTTTTTGAGTGAAAGTATACTTATCTTTGTAGAAATAAACATTTTGTAACTTCAAACTAAATTAGAGAAAAAAATTTGAGACTTACAATTTGGCAGGATGAAATGCTTTGATTGATCCACTCCAAAGATGTGAACATTATTAAATTGCATCAATTAACAGAACAATAACAAAGTTGTGTCTTTTTAGAAATCTTATCACTCTATTAACTTAAGCCAACTACCAAAATTAAAGACAAGTACTCCCACTTACTCTGTAAGGGTGCAGCTGAGATACATATATAGGGCAAACAACCCTACAGTCCCCTGAACTTTTATGTTTGTATGTTTTTAGTCATCAAATTATTATTCGTATAACTTTGCCCCCTTAACTTTTTAAAATATATATTTTTGATCATTTTGTTAAAATTTATTGTCAAATTTAATGGCAATGGAGATAATTTGTCGTTTCACCATTTTATGTCTTTTCTAAATTATTTATGTTATAATTTTCTAAACCTTCATTCTCTATCCCTCATCCACCACCAACTCTCTCCCCTCTACATCTCCAGTTCCCACTACCAACTCCATCTCCACGTCTCTCCATCCCGCCGCCTTTCCCAGTCCTCCACCACCAGTCCAACTAAACTTTCTTTCCCCCTGATCCTTGCACCCCATGTCCCCTCCCTCTTCTCCCTCTGCTATACCCACCTCCTCCAACAGATCCTTCACTTGCACCCTGACGGCCCACCTCCTCGATGGCAGTATAAATCTTGTCTTTTTCCATTTTTTCCGTAAATCTGTCTCTTTCCTTCCCACCTCCACAACAGATCTCTCTTCCTACTTCCTTATTTGTGATTAATTCATCTTTGTTGAGTGTTAGAAATTTGATTTGGATGAAAAAAGAAAAAAAAAAATAAAAAGTGAAGAATACACTTGTAATCATTTTGTTCTAAAGAAGCCACAAATAAATGCTAACTAAATTCCCAGAATGCAATTGCTTAAATGCCCATGACCATCTCTCTTACAATCCCTCCATTAATCTTTGATAGCCAATATACTGAGAAATTTGTTTCTTGGCCTTCAAATAATTAAAAGGAAATATCAGTGTATGAAACTCCTATAATTGCCATGGCTAGGGAGAGCCGTGATACAAATGTTTGGCAAAAGGTATTCTCGCATCTTTGTAGCTCCAATGGAGAAAAATCATGAAGAAATCAAGAAACAGTATCTATTTTGATTTTGGTGTTTATTGTGTGTTCTGATTTTTTTTTCTGGTGGTTAGCGTGTGCTTTTTGTGATGATGAAAAAAAAGAGAAATTAATGTATAGGACTGTATTTTGTTGAATACCACCATAAAAATAAAATAAAATAAAAAATAGAAGAAAATATTAAATTACAAAGTTGCCCCTTGAGCTGTTAGTTTTAATGATGAATTTGATAGAATGGCCACAAATATATTGTTTAAAAAGTTTAGTAGGTAAATTAATGTTTTAATAGTCTGAATAAACACCAAATGTGCAAAAACATTAAATACAAGTATTTCTAACTTTATTCACTAGAGCACGGCCACAACATGTAAAACTTACAAGGAATGCATTTCAGCTGCATTACGAACTCATATCTAATGTCTTACATACATTGTTCAGTTAGTTTCAGATTTTCAACATCATGATTTAGTCATTTTGTTTCATATGAAGTTCCAGACAGAAAAATAGAAAAATTGATGTTTTCTGAAATTTTTGCTATATGATATCAGATCTTAGATTCAACAACTAACTCATTAGGCCAAGTTAGATGCTACGAAATGTTTTCTTTCTGATTTTTAGAGTTACATCAAAGTCTGAATCATACAAAATTGTATATCTCCTCATCTTATAATTTACTACTACAATTATATAAGAACAATAATACATTTTGTTTTTCTTTTTTTGAACTCTTGATGTAAAACTTCAAAATAAATATGGTAAAACCAAAAATCCATTTAAGAAATGGACCCCCATTCAACAGATAAACAAAACTAGATTTTACCTTTGTACCTTTGAAAATCAAAAGATTCATGCAGCAAAATAGCTACAAAGATATCAGAAGGAATAACAAAATACACAGTCAAAAGAAAGATCTTTGAAGAATACCCAATGATGGTAGAATATATGGGTAAACCATCCTTGTACTCTATTGCCATCAATTCAACCATAGGTTGTAGAACATAATACATAAAAATTCAGAGACTTTCCATATTATAGGTAAAGCTTTCTTTCTCTATATATCACAAAAGTTTTATATATAATCACAATTTAACATGCTTTTGTAAACGAAAAAACACAATCAGAAACAGCTAAAGAAGAGATGGATGAACACCCATGCTGTTATGTATTATTTTGTACAAGTAGAGATAAACAGGTTTCTTTATTATGGTAAATGGTCAACAATTTTCTATAATAATAATAGAAAAAAAGTTACTGAAAAAATATGTATTATTGTAGGAAATCCCTCCTGACATTTACAATTCCAATGGATTCAAAAACAGGGAAATAATCAAATTGTATCATGGAATACAGCAATGGAAGGTCAACATTAAAAGATCAATGTTTTAAAGATGGATGGAAATCGTATTTGCCCTCATAACTTAGTTAAGACATTTGCAATGATCATGCTTCCAAATTGAGGAAAATTTTCCTATGATGCTCCAGTGGCTTTTTCAGAAGTTTAGTCGCACATAAACCATGGACACTTCCTCTCCCAACGCTTCCAAGTTGTAAACAAAAAATTCAGAGAAATTCTTCCCCATTCTGTTGTATAAAACTTTCCTTATAAACTTACTAAAAAAAATTCCTTGTTGCAGGAATGAAGAATGAAGACTACACATTAGTGATCTCTTCATCTATTAATCAGTTTTTCAAACATGACTGGACAATATTTCAAAGTTTTTAGACAATCTTCGCTTCAAAAAGCAAGTGCAGAATGGTATAAACAATTTCAACTACATAAAATATATTTCTTATGAACAAATATTCTAACAAAACAACATACATTAATACAGAAAATTCCTGAATACAGGGATGCAGCACTGAAAGAGAGCAGAACTCTTCAACTTTCCTAACTAATGGAAGAAAAGCATACGATATTGGAATGAAAAAGAGACGAATTTGTTCGCAACCATAATCTTCAAGATGGAGATTTATTTGTGTACATGTATCAATTCCACAACCGTGCAATTCTTTTGTTGTCATAAACTTTGGTATAGATAGCAAAGGCTGCAAAGCTATATCCATGGCACCATAAGTTCATTCTTTAGTTCTCAACCTGCTATGATATTTAATTCAATTATGAATGAATCATCACTAACGATGATTATTATTATTTTTCTAGCATATTTTTCTTCTCTATTTTTTTTCCTGATAAAATCTACTGGGTATGGAAACACATTCCCACCTCTTTCTTAACGATCCACGTACAAATACCATTAAGCGAGACAGCTAAATAATTATACTAAAAATGATTATCCATGATAGTTGCATTTCCTCTGGTTTAAGAACAACATCACTCTTTCTCTCTCTCTTTCAATCTTACCTTTTCTTTACTTCATTTCGTTAGCTTCGCTATAAATAATGCCTTCGATTGTACTGTAATCACACTTATGAATGTTCCCCCTTAGGTAAAAAACGATAAATTTTCATAACAATACATTCTTACAAAATATCATTGTTACAACATCATAACTGTTTGTGCAAATTTGGCCACTTGAACCAAAAATGACAAACAAATCAAATTTCTGTTGATTATGAGTTGTTGAGCGTGTCATACTATTTCAAGAAAGATTTTAGAGTTAATTTGTTACACCTTCTACCGTTTAACTTCTCAGATATTGCTATTCGTCCGCCTCAAACGAAATTGAGGATTTCAAATTAGTGATTGGAATTGAAAAACAAATAATAGAACGACTTGAAAATGCACATGAAAGAAACCTCCATTGATTAATGATTGCAATTGAAATGTACAACTAAGCTAATTAACATAATTACGTACACTCCTACTGGATTTAAGACTCCATTTACTAGACTTCATTTTCTATAATCCTACTAGGGTTCTTGATAAACAGAAAGCCAATGATCGAAAGATGAAACAAATCTAAACTACCCTAATGATGACTAGGAAATAAACTGCAAACTAAAAGCCCTAATTTTAGAGTAATCTTTTTTTTTTTTCCATATGTGGACGTTGTGTCCACCCTCTTTTCCTCTTTTTTTTTTTTTTTTTTTTGCTTTCTGCTGCTTAACCATCAGCAATGGTTTCCTTTTCAAATCCCGTTAACCATTCCCTCAAATTCTCTCTTTCCGTTCAACCTATTTCCCATGTCTTGGACTCCCAAGTTCTGCATGGTTTTCTTCGAATCTGCATGAATGCTAATGAGTTGATCTACCCTTGAGGTCCTGTGTAGCTGCCATTCTTCGGCCTTGTCTCAATTCGGCTCTACCTTTATGCTTCAGCCGAAGTCACTTGTTAATCGATACTCACCGATTTGTGCCAACAACTGCCCTTTTTCAAATGACTATCATTGGCTAGTCTAATGATAGGTCGCTCGAATTCACACACTTGCATACAATCCCTTTTTTTTGAAGCTTTGAACCACTTATCTTGATTAGACTAGCGCCAGCCATCATTTCTGTTGCCAATGTTGGGACTGAAGTTTACTCGGCCCATTTTGTGGTCGGTCAATTTGGGTTGATTCAGTTCTTGCTAGTCATCTTCCCCAACTTCATTACTCGACCAAGGTTTCGCTGTCATGTGTTTGTCGAGGCGAGTTCGATGTGCTTCAAGCAGAAAACCAATCCCTTGTTGAACAATTTAATTTTATCCCCTTTTCACCTAGAAAACTATTTATTGACCTCTTTAACTCCTGGTGAACATTGTTCAAACAATAGTATTGCAACAAATCCCTAAGTAATTTCTTTAATGAACTTCATTTATTCACTCCTCTGTCTTTAATTCATATCAGCAAGAAGGCTTCCAAAGGTTAGTTGATAAGGGAAATCCAAGTATTTGAAATATGGAAAAAAACTTACATAAACCCGGTCTTTGACCTCACCTGTAGACCTGCAGTCAAGATTAAATCTTATAGAATCTTGCTTACATCAACTTATGTCATAGATTCCGTAACATTTAATCCACACCACAAGGTCTACAAGTGGGGGCCAAAGACCAGGTCTACCTAAGTCTTTCCTAGATAGTTTGAAATATATTACAACATCACATGGAATCTCGTTCGACATATTGAAATCATAGACGAAGCCAATCATGTGCTCCTCGAAAAAACATGAGGCTCGCCGAGATCATTACTTAAGAGAAAGGTTTTAGATTTGGACTAATAAAGCTCCATCTGCCAGGCTTTCGAAGAGTTCTTATGAAGCCAAATCCGGGGAGCTCCCAAGCTTCCTTTGGCCTACTTCGCTCTTCCGGATAAGCTCTGTCATGCCAGTGTTTCTACTTCGTCTCGTGAAACAGTTACCCTTACTGGTTTTTACACTCATCCTGGAGATTGAAGTCTCTCGACCAACTTGGTTTTAATTGTTGGGAATTTTCCATCTTATCTAGGTACCTATTGTTCGTTCCTCCATATATGCTTTTCAACTCTAATCTATTAGCTTCTCATTGCTTCCAGAGACTAAACTGACAGAAATATTGTTCGTTCAGGTAGAGTAAAATCAATTAAACTCTCAACAAGTAATAAAATCTCTTACTTATGCACTAAATTCTACCGCACTCCTGCAAGTGTACGAGGAAGATAGTCGATAGCGACAAACAGGTATCATTCTCATGAGGATCGTTTACTTGGCAATTACTAAGATTTAATGGCCACTGTATAGTTAGGCAACCCAAAAGAGAGCAAATACTGAACCTAATGAAAGCCATGAATTAAACAAGCAAGTAATTTAATATTAAAAACTAATCTATCTACTGAAGCAAGTAAAAGAAAGCAAGTAAAAATATTTCTAAATAAACTAGATTAAAGAACTAGACTAGCATTGAAAGATGATTAATCTTAATTAAACCAAAATAAGCAACACGAAAGCATGAAACCCAAGTTTCATTTTTCTCCTAATTGAACTATTGAAATTTACAAAGGAAATAAGATTAAAACTAGATATTTTTGAATTTTTGGATTAATAAAAGAAAACCCAATAAAAATTACTAGGAATTAAAACAAGGAAATGAAATTTTTGACTAAAAATCACTAAATTAGGTCAAGAATCCTAAGAAAACGTGAAATAGAAGTAACTAGATTTTTTGAAAATTCAACTAGAAAGCTAGTAAAAATTATATCTAATGAAAGCTAACGATTAACCCATTAAAATTATCTAAACAAAATTAAAACTTGCAAGAAATTAAAGACAAGATCTAAAGGAAATTGAAAGTGAGCTAGTATAAAACTAAAATGGCTTGAAGTTTATACTACACTAACTACACTACTAACTATGTGAAAATATACTAACTACTCTACTCTAGTGTGTGTAGTAACACCTACTAAAAGTTTATATATAGTTAGAGTATTACACAAGCTAAAAATTAGAATTTGGTAGCCAAAATTTACAGAAATGCTATAAGTACATTTGCTGGATGCGCCTAGATGTCGCAACATCAGATTCGATGTTGTGACATGGAACTGAAACTACATAAGCCAAAATCTACGTTAATGTTGCAACATCGATTTCCATGTCGCAACATCAACACTGTTTTAGCAAAGGTCTGTATCAATTCTCCTCTAATCTCTTTGGCCCTTAAACTCTGTTCATTTTGGCTCCCAACTTCCAATTGTTTACCTACACAACATAAACTTAATAAGTAACAAAATTAACTAAAATTAAATAAAAACTCATAATATTTACTACAAATAGAAATAAAAACACATAATGTAAAAATTAACTAAAATACTCAAATAAACTTCAATTTAAACTAACAAAATGCTATTATGTAGAAGTAAAATAACTCTAGTGTACTAGAGTTATCACACTCCCAAACTTAACGTTCTGCTAGTCCCAAGCAAAACAAGAAATAGAAAGAACCTTACTAACAAACAAACAAACAAAACAAGCACTACTAAAATTGACAAAACAACTGATGAACAATGGATGTACTTTAAACAATTAAGAAACCTCTCAAGGGATCTCAAATACTAAATGATAGTTGAACTATTTCAATTAGTCACTCCAAGTTTTAATTTTCCCGTAAAAATAAGTTCATTTTATTACACACAGCAAACTTTGAAGTACCAAGCATTATCCACTCTCAATAAGATTCCCAAAAATTGGGTTCTATTCATTCAAAACATCATCTTTTCTCAAATCACAAATATTACAAAGTTGTTCAACCATCTCAACGAGGTCGCATGGAAATAAAAGTTCATTAGAATTCCACCTATAAGAACATGTCACATAAGTTGGGAACACTGACCTATTAAGGAATGAGTAGTATGATATCAATGACTAGTATTACAAAAATTTCCCTATTGACTTGTTGGTATTCTAAATCGTAATTTCTAATGACTTAATTCGGAGAAATAACATGGGTACATGCTGAAATCCCCTACTTGCCTTATTACTACCATAATGGTTTATTTCGGAGAAACAACATGAGTACATGCCGAAATCCTGTACTCACCTGATTCCTAAATGCAAATTTTTTTTTCGTACGGTCATACACCAAGGAAGAGGAGTAAAATGTACTTAAGATTAATAGCTAATACCAATCATTAACAAGATTAGATCAACATTTCCTATGCAATCATATAAAATATCCTAAATTCCTTATATTCCATTAAACCTAATTTTTCCAAAAAATAAATTGACTAACAAAGTAATATTAATGATTTGATCAAAAATAATATTTCAAATAAATTTCCCCCAAAAATATTAGTACCCCTTCTTGAAAGATGGTAATACCAAGTTTTTGAAAATTTTATGTTGCAGAACCACTCACACACACTTAAATTCATAAAATACCCAAATTCAAATAGTTCAATCATATAGTATTGCAAGTCAAATATCATCATCGAGTACCAAATTGATCAATTTTCTATCCAAAAGTCAATGATCAATTTTTTATCCAAAAGTCATCAAACACACATATAAACATCAAATAACGATTCCCGACACAAGAAGTAAACACACCCAAACTTGACTCTTTTATTCTAATTGATGGATAAACTCATCTTACCACTTACCCAAATTCCAACATGATAATATCAAAGACACTAAAATGAAGGAACTAAATAAACTATGACAAATTCTTAGCCTAACTAACACTACCAAGTGAAAATGTTAGATTTCAAAAATCATGTCATGCAATCTATCCATTAAGCTCAAAATCATTCATTCCAACATTTACGAAACAAAATAATCTACATGGCATCAGCTTAAGGCCCTTAGCCATTATCACCACTCCAACACATAAATCAACTAGAACACAATAGGCATCAAACCAAATATTCAACTATGAAGTTCAAAGAGATAAATCTCAAATCAAATATCAACAAGAGTAACTTGGCATCAGCCTAAGTCCCTTAACCAATCTAATCAAAAGTAAATTATCCAAATTAAAATATTTAAAAGCATAAAATATAATAAACTACTAAAGTACTAAGAAATAAGAATGAAAATGTCTTATAGTCTATCAATATCCCTCAATTAAAATTCTTTTCTCAGAAAGTCTCCAAGACTGTCATTTGTCAATACTAGCTGCATCAAGTGTCTTGCTCCATGTCCTTGAGACAGATGATCATTCTCATCACCACCTTGTTGACTCTTCTCGAAGTCCTCATCTTGAGCCCCACTGATCTTACCGTCCTTCTAATTTCACTTTGATGTACAAGGATTGCTGGTGGTGTGTAATATTGCCCACGAGGGAAGCCGTAGTGCCAAAGTAGAGGCTGTGCTGGCTGAACCCAAGTATTGAGTGAGGTGGTCGGAAGAGCTTCTCCTATTATTGTCATATTGTTGTGCATCAGCTATAAGTCCAATATCTTTGTAATTCATTTCATTCCTCTTCTGTGATTGGTGCATTCCATACGTATCTTCGCCACAAAGAGATAAGTGATGCTCTTAGGGGTGGTGGTGGAGGCATTTGACCTTTTATGAGATGATGTTTCTCATAAACGCAGACCATCTTGTACACGCATTCCTTATTAATTCTGCCTTGCTGATGCGTCATTGGTTCGTCAACAAAATAAGGATAGCTTGCAGTGATACATAGATGAGTGATTAGACTAGGAGCATGTATGCCTAAAAAATAGGTCTCTTAGACCTCCCACTATCAAGAAATCCCTGTCTAATCAAGTTACTGGCATCCCTGTCATAATGGCATAAACTAATACGACCTTATCCCTTTGAATATAGCTCAAAGAATTAGATCCCTATATTCTATAACTTATAAAATAAAACTACAATTTTGCTACAAGGGATAAACTATAGCATGGGATTTCATTTCAACTGTTCCTGTCATATTCATTACCCAAGCAACATCAACATCACACAACATTCTTTTAATTTTATTCATGTCCTTGTTCTTGTTATGCACAAGCTCAGGTACTCATTAGATGGAATAGAAGGCACATTGAAAGAAGCATTTATCGCATTGGCACTAAAATCAACAAGAACTCCCCAGACTCCCACTTTGCCATCCTCTAAATCACACAAGTTACAATGGAACTCTTTGACTAACTGGGTATACTCAGGCTCAACTACCTTATCAAAACTCTCCCAATACCTCGCTCTAATTTGTGTTTCTATTCTATTCTCTTTTCTTGTCTCTTCATATGCGCCCTGATGCATGGATAAGTCAAAGTCCCTTTCTCTAATGATCTCATGTTTCTCATTATTTTGAAATAACACCTTAGCTCGATCACTGGTTAATTGAGGCTCTACTACTAGTTCATTGGCTCTTCTCGGCTCACCACTCAGACCCTCACTAGTTTTCTTTCCTCCGCTTTCTTTTTTCTAGAACCTTCCCCTCTATCCCTACCTCTTATTCTTGCTATCCTTTCTGCACTTCCATATACTCCCCTAGTAATTTTTCAGCCAATTACAATCAAAATAATTACCACAAATATCCAATTGACAATCAACTCAAACACGAATGACTATTGTAATAATTTACCCAAAATTTCCACAACTAAGAAAATATCTCCAAACAAATATTAATAATTTCTCAACACAAAATATGTCCAAAAAAATCACACCCAAATTAATAGAAATTATCCACACAAAATTTGCACAAAAAATTATCCAACAATCACCCACAAATATCTCTGTCTCTTATCACAATTTCCAAATAATCAACAATTAAATTTTACCAACAATCCGTCCAAACAATTTACAAATAACAATCTTATGGGCCCAAGCACAAGATAATTGGAAGATATTATCCGTTTAGTTGAACAAAAACTCACTTTGGGTTGTTGAAAGATGTCTTCTTAAAGCTTGAAATTTCCCTTGGAAAACTCCAAAATTGCGAATGATTGATGATGAAGATGATTTTGGGGTTGGATTTTGGGTATTTGTGGAGGATTTAATGGAAGAAATTGAAGAATTGAAAGATTAGGGAAAAGTATTTATGGTTTAGGGCTTGAAGTTAAGGAAGAAAAGTGAGGAAGTACAAAAAGAAGAAATGATTTATTTTTGAATCTTCTAGTTTTGATGTCACGACGTCGAACCAAAATAAGATTTCAAAAGGGCGCTTGGATTTCGCGACATGAACCTGAACATGTGCCCCCATGTGCTGCGATATCACGATATGGAAACGGGGTTCAATTTTTGACCTTTGTAGAAGTTTGCAGTTAATGTCGTGACATCGACCAAATTACCAGAATACCTTCCAAAAAATTAAACTTGGTGTCGTGACATCAAATTTGATGTTCCAACATGGATCTAAACTTCTACAATGTGCATTTTCAACACAGCCAAATTTTCTAACTTTTTTCTTAGTTTGACCAATTTCTTCTTACCACCTATAAACATTAAAAATACAAGTATTAGAAGACTATAATTCCATCCATTTCGTAGCACAAATTATAAAAATTAAAAGCAAAATTTGAAAACCAAATCTAACCTAAATTAAACCAAATCATAGAAAATTAAAATTAAACCCAAAGTAATACTAAAATTACACAAAAAAACTAAATTAAAGCTTGGGTTACCTTCCAAGAAGTGCTCTTTTATAGTCATTAGCTTGACTAGGCAATGATGATCATTCTTGCGCAAATTGGATGGCTTCTTGTCCTTCATTGATAATTCCTCTCAAATAAAGTTTGAGTCGATGACCAATGACTTTGAAAGTGCCTTCTTTCCCTTTAATCTCCACAGCTCCATGAGGAAAAACTTGAACCACTTCAAATGGGCCACTCCATCTCGATTTGAGTTTTCCTCGAAATAGTTTTGGCCTTGAGTTGAAAAGTAATACCAAGTCGCCGATCTTGAACTCTTTTCTCAAAATGAGTTTATCATGCCATGCCTTGGTCTTGTTCTTGTAAATCAAAGAATTCTCATATGTTTCCCTCCGGAATTCATCTAACTCATTCAAATCAAGATGTCTATTTTCACATGCCACTTTCATATCAAAATTTAGACTCTTAATTGCCCAATATGCCCGGTACTTAAACCGAAAGATGACATAGATTTCCATAAAGAATATGGTAAGGAGACATGCCAATAGCAGTTTTAAATGTCATCCGGTAGGCCCATAATGCATTATCAAATTTGAGTCTCCAATCCCTCCTTGCACTATTCACCATTTTCTCCAAAGTTCTTTTCAATTCCGGATTTGTAACCTCAACTTGACCGAAGTTTAAGGATGGTAGGCTAAGAAAATTTTATGCTTCACACCATACTTTATCATCAAAGCTTCAAAATAAGAATTTTTGAAATGTGTTCCCCCGTCACTAATAATAGTTCTATGGACTCCAAATCGATAAAAGATATTTTTCCTAAGAAATTTGGTCACTCTTATTATTTTTTAGAATGGTTGTTGCTTCACCCAACTTTGACACATAATCCACTGGAACTAAAATGAATTTGTTAGAATATGAAGTAGGAAAATGCCCCATAAAATTGATACCCCATGCATCAAATACCTCCAACTCAACAATACCATTAAAAGGAATCTCTTGTCTTCTTAAGATATTACCTACATTTTGACATTCATCACATTGAAGTACGAACCTTCTAAAGTCCTTGAAGAGTGTTGGCCAATAACATTAATAGATGGGGGCAACTTTTCAATCACCTTTATCTTTGCCCTATCAATCTCTATGCCTTTTGACAAAACTTTATGGAAGAGGAGATACATCCAAAATAATTCCTTCTTGCAGCATAAAATGACATTTCTTCGAATTAAGCACCAAACTAGTCTCAACACATCTTTTTGTTGAACCCCAGTTATGTTAACCATGTTTTGATGATGACCAAATCATACTAATGGTTTAATAACAAGTGTGCAGAAAAACAGGTAGGTTCGGACGCAAATGATCGTCCGAACAAAAGACCACAAGACTTCACGGACGCAAATAACTGTCCGAGTGACAGAGCTTCGGACGATGGTAATCGTCCGACACAAAGAATTTGAAGCAAGCCTCGGACGAAGAACAGCGTCCGATCATATTCCAGTAGACTTTGCTTCGATCGGACGCATGTTCGGACGCTTCTTCGGACGTCCGAACGAATACTCTCAGAGAACGGACGCAGTGTCGGATGCAAGGTTTAGCAACGGCCGTCCGAATGGTCCAACGGCTAGTTTGTTCGGACGCACTCTTGCTGCATCGGCCGTCCGAAGGTCCAACGGCTAGTTTTCCAGTAAACAGAAAATAGCCGTTGGGAAGTTGTTGAAAGCAGATATTTGGCAACTATAAATACCCCTAGGTCTGAATTAATTAATAAGGGACTTCTACATTGATTACAAATCATTCTTGAGCTATTTGGGAGAAATAGTTGGTACAAGTGTTGTAATAGTGTAGGTAGTGAGAAAAGAGCTTAGAAGTGTAAGAGTTCTTCAAGTGTAAGAGTGCAGAGATAACAATTGTAGCAAAGGGAGGTTGTGAGTGTAAAACTCTTGGCTCAACTAAAGGAAATTAGTGTGAGCAAGAGTGATCCTCATTTGTGTATAGAGGTTATTGTCTCACCTACTTTGAAGAGACTTTTAGTGGCTGAACTTCAAGTTGTGAACTTGGTAGTTGCCTTGTAAGAAGCTCTTTGTAGTTGTAAGCTCCAAGCTTGAGAAGCTAGGGAGTTTGGTTTGATTCTCTTAATCTCAATATTCTTATTTGTTCTTTAAGCTTAAATTGTTGAATATCTATTGTATTCGTTTGTGCTTAAGTTTTCATTTGGTACATAAAGTTTGAATTTCTATTAAGCACATAAAAAGGTTTGTTTTTAGAGACAACCTAATTCACCCCCCCTCTTAGGTTGCTTTTGGGGCCAACACTTTTCAGTACATTAGTCAAATTTTAAAGGCAATCATTAAATTATATACCAAATACATTAAAATTATCCATAAACATTTATATGCACTTTTCAACCATATCATGAAAGATACCAAACATGCAATGTTAAAATGTACTAGGAGCATTGCAAAGCCTAAAGGGAATTCCTATATATGCAAAAGTACTAAATGGGCATGTAAAAGTTGTTTTCTCTTGATCTTTCAGGCAAATAAGAATTTGAAGATAACCGGAATATCCATCAAGGAAGCAATAATATGCAACACTGGCCAATCTTTCAAGCCTTTGATCAATAAAAGGCAAGGAAAAATGATCTTTATGGGTGACCTCATTTAATTTACAAAAATCAACGTGCATACGCATACGCTTTGTACAACCCGTGACCCATTTAGAGGAGAGGAGCTCATTGGTTTCACTTACTATCATGATAATTCCATCCTTTTTAGGGACAACTTGAGTGGGGCTAACCCACTCACTATTGCTAATATGGTATATAATCCCGACATTTAATAGATTAATAACCTCATTTGTCACAACCTTTTTTAAGGTGGGGTTCAACCTCCTTTGAGGTTGCCTTACTAGTTTGTTTCCCTCATTTAACTAAATTTTAAGCATACAAATGAAGGACTAATTCCCTTAATATCATCAATCAACCAAGCAATAGTATTTTTGTATATTTTAAGCACCACAATCAATTTGTCAAGTTGCTCACCCATTAAAGAAACATTCACAATCACCGGATATGTCCCATTTTCACCAAGATACACATACATCAAATGAGTAGGAAAAGGTTTAAGTTCTACCTTAGGGGCTTCGTTGGTCAAAAACCCTCCTTTACCTTTTACATTGCTTTCTCCTTCCTATTGCAATGATATATTATTCTCCAATTGATTCAAGCATTCCAGAACTTCTTCATTTTCTTGAGCTACATCATTTGGAGTTACCATAGCTCTTTCTAAGGGAGAGTTCAGCAATTTGTACCTACAAAAACTATCAATTAGACCATCAACTACATTTATATTCATAACATCATCATACATAGAAGGAAGTTTTAATTAATAAAAAATATTGAAAGTAACAATTTCATCATTTATTTGCAATTCTAGTTTCTCTTCTTGAATATCTATAAGTGCACGCTCGATTGCAACAAAATGTCTTCCAAGAATGATTGGAATCTCTTCATCTTCTTCCATATCTAGAGCTATGAAATCCATTAGAACGTAAAGCTTGCCAATTTTTATAGTCACATCCTCAATAATTCCTCTTGGAAACTTTATGTTTCGATTTGCAAGTTGTAATGGAACACTAGTGGGCCTCAACTCTCCTCCATTTAGCTTTTTGAAAACCACATTAGGCATAAGATTAATTGAAGCATTCAATGTAATCACTCAAGGCCTTTTCAAATTGCAAACCTCCAATTTCACAAGGTATGGTGAAGGATCTAGGGTCCTTAAGTTTGGGAGGTGACCTATTTGAGAGTAATGCACTACAATTTTCCATAAGATCATAAGATTTTATCTCCATGCAATTTCCTCTTTGAAGTGATAACTTGTTTCATGAATTTGTCATAAACATGTTTTCAAACACCTCCATAAAAGGAATATTGATTTCAAGCTTTTTAAATACCTCAAGAAACTTTTTGAATTTCCTTGCTTTTTCATCCTCTTTCAATCTTTGAGGAAATGGTACCTTAATTTGCTTGGAGATTTGAAGTATAGGGTCCTTGTCTTCATCAAATTGCACATTAGGTTTGGTAGTCTCTTTTATCATTTTTTCTTGACCCATTGAAAACTCCCATAGGTCTCTTATTGTTCAATCTTGCCAATTGACATATTTGTATCTCCAAATTCCTTGTTGATGGTCTCAAATTTTCATAATCTCTCTCTTGTTGTTCTTCTCTTTCCCTCATTTCTCTTTCCAAATCTCTTCTCAAATACTCCGTCTCCTTTTTCCAACTATCGTCATACACATTACCCCTTGGAACAAATTATTCATTATACATGGGTTGAGAAAAGTTGGAAGACTGGTCAGAGGTCTTGGTTGTTGATGTTCAAATGGAGGGTTAGATAGAGGTTGAAAAGAGTTGGCTTAAAAGTTTCTTTGGTGAGGAGGTTGATAAAGTCTTAGGAAAGAATTTGAAAGTTGATTTTGGAAATTTTGTAGGGGAATGTTGTGTTGATATGGAGGATTTTGTTGATTGTTCGATTTGCTCCAAGAGAAGTTGGGATGGTTTCTCCATGAAGGATTGTAAGTATTTCAAAAAGCTTCTTCAGGATTCCTTGAGGATGAAGATTGATTAGACATATAGTTGATTTGCTCATTTGTACCCAAAGAACCTCACATTGTCCATTAGAGTGCCCATTACCACAAAGTCACACACCAATTCTGATTGAAAATGAAGAGTCAGTGGCATTTACTGTGTTTTGTTTCCCAAAATTCTCCAACACCTTTGTAAATTGTTCATAACATTCATAAGCATGCCTTGTTGAGAAAGAAAGGAATCATTATGATTTAAATTCAACTTACCACCCTATTGGGCATTGGCTTGATTGGCTTGTTGTTGAACCACCGATTGAGTCATAGGCCCATGATAGTAATAATTTGAAGTCATTCCATTAAGCAACTCTTGGGCTTCTTCTGGTGTTTTAAAAGAAATGGAGTCACCGGCAGATGCATCAACAATAGGCTTTATTTCTTGGCCCAACCCATTATAGAAAGTTTGCAGCCAAAGCGGGATGGCATGGTGGAGACATTTCCTCAACAACTCTTTGAAGTGGTCCTAAGCCTCACTTAATCTTTAACCAACATCTTGTTTGAAAGAAGTGATCTCATTATGAAGTTTTGCGGTCCTTGAAAGAGGAAAATGTTTCGCTAAGAACTCTTGTGCCAATTGCACTCCAGTTCCAAGTAGTGAAAGTGACTTGAGCATATGATTGTAGCTATGCCTTTGCTCATCTCTCAACGAAAATAGAAAGACTCCCATACGTATACAATTTGGATGAACTCTTTGAATTTAAATGTGTCTAATACCTCTCAGAGTTCATTGAATATGTGTGTAGGTCTTCATTTAGACTACCTCCATACATAGCATGTGTTTGCAACATTTGAATCAAGGAGGATTTCTGGACAGCCATTCATATTCACACCATTTCCATTTCCAAAGACACAAATTTCATGATTTCTGGCTACTTCCTTTTGTTCTTCATTCTCATTGTTCAAATTCCTTCGATTTTGATTAAGGTTAGCCATTTCAATTCTCTTTAACTCTTGTTGAATCCATTTGTGCTTCCAGATTTCCCTCAATTCTTTCTTATTTTCGTAATCCAAACAAATCGACGACCCTTTATCTCTTCTTACCATGCACTACAAAGAAGCAAATTCAATCAATTAGTCACAAATGCCACTTTAATTCACAAGTCAAAATTACCAACATTAACAAAACTAAGATTAACTACTATAAACAAATAACATGCCTAACCTACATGACTCTTAAAATGCCTAATATTGCCAAGATACCAAGGACAATCCTCGGCAATGGCACCGAAAACTTGTTGGCTCGGGTAGAGTAAAATCAATTAAATTCTCAACAAGTAATAAAACCTCACTTATGCACTAAATTCTACCCACACTCCCACAATTATACAAGGAAGGTAGTAGATAGTGGCAAGCAAGTATCATCCCATGAGGATTGTTTGGTTGGCAATTACTAGGATTAATTTCCATTGTATAATTAGGCAACCCAAAAAGAGAGCAAATACTAAACCTAATCAAAGCCATAAATTAAACAAGCAAGTAATTTAGGATTAAAGACTAATCTATTTACTAAAGAAAGTAAAACTAATTCTAAATAATCTAGATTAAAGAACTAAACTAGCATTGGAAGATGATTAATCCTAATTGAACCAAAATAAGCAATAAGAAAGCATGAAACTCAAGTGAATTCCATTTTTTTTACTAATTGAACTATTGAAATTTGCATAGGAAATAAAATTAAAACTAGATATTTTTGGATTTTTGAATTAATAAAAGAAAACCCAATAAAAATTACTAGGAATTAAAACAAGGAAATGAAGATTTTTAAATAAAAATCACTAAATCATTAAGAACCCTAAGAAAACTTGAAATAGAAGTAACTTGATTTTAGGGAAATTCACTAGAAAGCTAGTAAAAATTATATCTAATGAAAGCTAACGATTAACCCATTAAAATTACCTAAACAAAATTAAAACTTGCAAGAAATTAAAGACAAGATCTAAAGGAAATTGAAAGTGAGCTAGTATAAAACTAAAAAGGCTTGAAGTTTATACTGCAGTAACTACACTACTAACTATGTGAAAATATACTAACTACTCTACTCTAGTTTGTGTTCTAACACTATTAAAAGTCTATATATAGTTGGAGTATTCGTACACAAACTAAAAATTAGAATCTGGTAGCTAAAATTTACTAAAATGCCATAAGTACATTTGTTGGACGCACTCCGATGTCGAGACATCAAATTAAAATTACATAAGCCAAATTTTGCCTCGATGTTGCGACATCGATTTCCATGTCACGGCATCAATGTTGTTTCACAGAAGTCTTTAATTCTTCTCTACTCTCTTTTTGGCCCCCAAACTTTGCTCATTTAACCTCCCAACTTTCCAATTGTTAACCTGCACAATATTAAACTAAATAAGTAACTAAATTAACTAAAATTAAAAAAAAACATAATATTTATTAAAAATAGAAATGCAAACACATACTGTAAAAATTAACTAAAATACTCAAATAAACATCAAAATTCAAAATTTAAACTAGCAAAATGCTATGATTTAGAAGTAAAATAACTCTTTTTTACTAGAGTCATCAAACATTGCTCACTGAAATTAGTTCATCTAAAGACAGTGAGGATGAATAAAAATTGACAATCAGAGGACTCCTCGTAGGAAACTTAATTACTCGTCTAGCCAAGATGACCTTATTCTCAACATGTTGCTCTTTTCGTTTCTTTCTTGCCAATTAATTTTACCCGTGTTTTAAAACCTCTTTTTTGCACTCATGTTTCAAAACCTCTTTTTTGCAGACCGCTAGTATTAAGTTGTGATTCCCTGGTACTTAACCAAAGAAACCCCTAATCGGCACTTCTAGGAAGCAGACCAAATCTTTCCCTTGTTAAGTCCTCTTCTATTATGAGTGTCAACTTGTTGAAGACCTCAACCACTTTTATCCCAGTGAAACCCCCTCGTTGATAAGAGTGATTGTGAATGTCATTGACCTTGGCGGCCATGCTGATCCTTTTCACACCAACGTCCAACCTGTTGTTGAGGCTCCCAAGTCAAAAGTCTCTGTTCAAATAGTATCGATATTCATTCTTCCTTTTGCTTTCAATATGCTATTTTCTAGCTTTCTTTCTCACCACTCCTTTCTTCAGGCTACTTTGAGGAACTGTCTCTTATAACGCCACTGTAATTAACCGAATTGTATAGCTTGTGGGATCAAATAAGGAGTTTGACTAACATTTTCACGGCTTTTTCTTGTAGTTTAAGGCTATTCGATATGGACTCAGGTGTGTCACTGATATTTGACACTCTTTAGTTTTTCTCATCTCCAAGTCCATCGATGAAGTTCTCCTCAACAAATCTGATGAACTAATCAAATCCATTTTGGCCTTCAAGTATGCTACTGAGGATCAACTCTCGACTAGGGACAAATAGACTTTGGACTCTTATATTTTTTATTGTTCTTGTTCTATAAGTCATATCCTTTTTTTCTATCAGTGACGAGTTTGTCTAATTTAGATATTGAATTTGACACCCTGCCCCCATGAACCGAAGCTTACAAACGAGCCAATTCCACCTTGGCTTCTTATCTGTCTACTCAGGAACAATTCACAGCTCTAACTGATAACGTAAAGTTGACACTTGCCGAAATAGAGACGTTCAACAAATCTGTTGATGACAGATGGATTGTATAAAAGAGGAATCCATCCTCTAACAACTGAATGAAATTCAGCAGCTGAAGCAAACATCTCTGAACATGCAGCATGAATTCAAAGAAAAAACTCAACCCCCTTCTGTTTGATTTGGATCGGCGTCAAGAAGCTAGTTTAGAGATTGATAAGATTAGTGTGATAGCGAGGCCAACTGAACCAGAGATATTTATAGTTCATTCTGTAACAACATCCTTGGCATGTTGGGGACTAAAGAACCTAGTCGGGACCCTATTTCTCAAACTCAAAGCCACGCCGATGATGCTGGCATGGTTCTAGGTATGGATAACGGTTCTTCTAGCCTTCTGGTTGCGCCTCCTCAGGTTTCTTCTACTCAACCTTCTAATACTAAAGCCCCAGCCACTTGAACATTTATTACAACTTCCTTTGTGTAACCAACTTGTTCTGGTCATATACATTTATCTCGTAATGGCTATAAGACCATGTACTCATTTATTTTCGAAATATGCTATGGCCTTTTGAGTCCGAATGACTTTTGCTTGAAATTGCCATTATTGATTCTTTGTTTGACTCCTCACATCCCAAATGAGACTCTCTTTTAGAAAAATTTCTAAAATTGTGCTCCTTTTCAAAATTGTTCTTTTTTTATACCAATTGGAACAATCATTTCTGGGAGAGCGGAACTCGCATTCGGTGAATGCGAGTTCCTTGAGCTCGCATTCGGCGAATGCGAGCTCACATTCGCCGAATGCGAGCTCAATCATGATTTTTTTTTTAAAAAAAATGCGAGGTCTGGAATTATTTTAAAAAAAATGTTGGCTCACCTTTAGTTAGATATCAACAGCTCGATAGAGATCATCATCAATCTTTCTAGCCTCCTTTGGCACCAAAACAGCAATCCCATTAATCTTAGAAATGCCAAGCTCTGGAAAACTAGCAATCTCACCGTGTATAGTTTGTTTTCCTTATCCACAAAACCAGATATAATCTTCCTCACACTCTCAAGATCAAACAGCCTTTCACCATCATAAGTGAAAGACAAAACCAAAATATCATCAACCGTAACATGCTCCAATATAGCTGATATTCTTTTCTCCAGCTCATTCTTGCAAGAACTTGATGCACCTAGGAAAATAGCAGCTCTGAGGAGACAGCAGAGGAAGTTAACTGGGAAAGCGGATTAATCGGATGGAAAGAGAGAAACTATGGATTCAAGAAGCTCGCGTTGACGGGTTCTGAGGTTTGAATCATCTGAGGTCAATTTTTTTTAAAAAAAATAATAATTTCTAGACCTCGCATTCGGTGAATGTGAGGTCTGGGAAAATATATATATATTTTTTAAAATCATGAGGAACTCGAATTCACCGAATGCGAGTTCTGCTCTCCCGAAAATGATTTTTCCAATCGGCAGAAAAAAAGAACAATTTTAAAAATGAGCACAATTTTAGAAATTTTTCCTCTCTTTTATGAAAAACTGGCTAAAACTGGGCACGTTATCTGTTTCTAATCCTCTATGAGATATTCTATTCTGTCTGATCTGTAAATGGCCTCACATTCTTCATGGGTCAAGCATTCCCATGCTAAAGGGTTAAATTCCTTCAAGTAGAGCCCATTAATAGGCTTCTTAGGCACACTACCATCTAAATCAACATGCATGCCTGCCCCACCATGCAATACGTCCTTTAGCACAAATGAACCTTTCCAATTCGATCTCTACCTTTTAAGCTAGGTCTTTCTTACCTATTGGAAGAATTGTCTCACCAAACTCGATCACTAGGCTGAAAGTACTTAGTGTGCACTTTTCTGCTGTACAAATTGACCATTCTTCTTTAATTGGCCTCTAAATGATCTAATGGAATTAACCTTTCTTTATCAAGTGGTAGCAACTCATCTAGCACAGACTAACTATATGCATCAGTGAATAGACCATTTTGGTGAGCTAAACATTAAAGCACCTAATGTAAGTTCAGCAGGCTAAATATAAGAGACAGTTTGACATCATGTCCATAGACTAATGCATAAGCGGACGTACCTGTACTAGTCCGATAAGACACCTTGTAAGCCTACAAAGCTTCCAAGAACAATTCATGTCAACACCTGAGTGATCATCTTCTTGACTATAGTTTTCATTGTTTTGTTGGTTGATTCGGCTTGACCATTACTCTATGCAAAGTACAGTGTTGAGTATGTGATCCTAAACCTCATGTCTGTAGCAAATTCTTTAATAAATGCCTCGGTAAAACATAACACTTAGTCTGAAACAATCATTTTAGGTAGCCTGAATTGATGGATTATGTATTCTATAATGAACCCCACCAACATTTTCTGGTCAAACTCCCTTATCGGTGTAGCTTCAAACCATTTTGTGAAATAATCCATTGCAGTTATTATATAACTATGAAGCTGCGATGAAGTGGGCAAACTTATGCCAAATATATCTATCCCCCAATATCTAAAAGGCCATGACTTGATCATTATTTCCATTTTTCTTATCGATCGCTCTCTGAATCGGCACATGCGTCTGGCATTTTACACATTTTCTCACAAATTTGATGTGATCTCCCATTATGGTGGGCCAGTAAAAACCACACCATATTAACATCCACATCATTTTCCTGCTCCCATGATAAGACCCACAATCTCCTCATGCACTTTGTGCATAGCTCTATAAGGTTAGGGATGCTTAAACATTTCAAAAGCAATTCATCCTTCCGTCATTTGTATAACATGCCATCTAATAAGACACAGTGAATAGCCTACCTTTCTCCAGGAAGCATTGCCACTAGGATCCCCTAGTATTGTACAATGGGTTCTTGCCAATTGGCTTTGGCCCTGACTTCGAGGACATGGAACATGCACTTTTGCTGCCAATTCACTAAGAAAGTCTAACTCTTTTTTTTTTCAGAAGATAACTGATTATATTCATTAACAAAAGTGTTAATTATAATAAGGGCAACTACCCAGTATCAACCTATGCCAATCTAACCAACCATAGGGGGAAATTAATTAGAGGTACTTTTCACACAACATTTTCCACTAAGGTAAGTGCATATTTAGCTAATTGATGACTAACCATATTTCCCTCCCTTTTAACAAAGAAGAAAGAGCAATCTTCAAACCATGCTTTATTAAGTGCTAAGATGTTCTCAAGCACTGCAGCAATAATGTTGTCATCCCTGATTCCTTGTAGCAACATGTCCACTATAATTTCGCAATCCAACTAAACAACAGTCTTTCTCCAGCCTTCCTCCATAGCTCTCATCATAGAAGCCCAATTGCCAATGCTTCCTCAACTGTTGCATTTAGACATCGGCTACTTCTTCTAGCTTCACAAAACACTAACTGTCTCATATGATCCCTAGCCACAATTCTCTAACCAACTATCCTCTCCTGCCCCTTGATAGCAGCACTAGTATTCAAGCAAATCCAACCTTCCTTAGGAACCTACCAATTCATTTTCCCATTGCTCTGAATAGTTTCAGTATTACTCTCCCCAGCAATTTTATCCCTAGCTTCATAATGCCTGTTGCTTTCTGTATCACTTGTGAATCTTCCTTCTGCTTATCTCTAAACAACCAACTGTTCCTATTTTTCCAAATTTGCCATAAAAGATTTGCAGTCAGACATATGTAATTATCCCCTTTAACCCTCTTTACTGCCCCTGCCATTTCCTCCTACCATCTTGCAAAATTAAACCTCAGGTGCTGTATTCCTTCCCACAGTATCAGAGAGAGCCTCTAGATTTTTTCCACTAACTCACTCAAGAAAAAGGCAATGTTCAATGGTTTCAACTTAGTTTCCACACTTTTGGCACATAGGGTCTCCCTTGCCTGTTCTCCTGTGGATAACTTCATTCACTGGCAGGATATTATGTAAACATATCCATATGAAATGTTTTATTTTATGCTTAAGGTTTCAATGCCATAGAAGCTTCCAAAATAGTGATTGTTATCCTCCACTACTAGCCTCTCTGTACCTCCTATTTTCAACTCTTTGCCTATTCACTCCTTTAGCTAGAGCATAACCTATTTTCGCCCAGAGTGTATTGGCCATTAGAACTTCTACTTAATGTCTATCTATCCTTACTACCACTCAGACTCAAAGGAATACTGAGGATATTGTCTACATCTTCTCTGTTGAAAGTCTCTCTAATCATTCTTTCTTTCTACTTGTTCCCATCACTGAGATCATTAACCTTATTTTCAGTGCTAATGTCAAATTTTGGGGAAGTGACTCTGCCATCTATACTGTTTGGTACCTACTTGTTTGTCCAAATATTAATTTTCTTTCCATCAACTACACTTTTCCTCATTCCTAGTTGAAGGAGATCCCTGGCACTTAATAAACTTTTCTACAGCCATGAAGAATAGTTCCCAACTTATACATTGAAAGAATTGGCTTTGTTAAAGTATTTACCTTTTAAGAGCTTGCTAACAAGGATATTGGGCTGAGTAATAATTCTCCAACATTGTTTAGGTAAGAGTCCAGTGTTGAAGAGCTCAATGTCCCTCAACCCAAGATCCCTCTTTCCTTTCACTTCAGTCTGGATTTTGTCCAAACTTTTCCAGTGCATTTTCTGCTATTTTTTCTTCTCAACCCACTAGATGTTGGCCATATATCTACTTATATCCTTACATATTCTCTTGGATATTTTGAACACTGAGGGCATAACCATAATCACTGATTTCAGGAGTACCTCTTTGCCAGCTTGACTCGAGAACTTATTTTTCCATCCCTGCATTCTTTTGCTTATCTTGTCTCTAATGAAACCAAAGACTTGATTCTTTGATCTTCCCACAACAATTGGAAGTCCCAGATATTTGCACCGCTTAACATGTTAAATCCTATCCAATCTTTCTCTAACTTCCCTAATTACATCATCTCTGGTATTTTTGGCAAACAAGATAATAGATTTGTTCAATTTAACCTTCTGGCTGGGTGCAGCTTCATATCTCCCCAGAATTGTCCTCATAACTTCATCTTCCTGTCCATCAACTTTGCAAAACATCAATGTGTCATTAGCAAAAATTAAATGGGATAAGATGGGGCCCATACTTTCTGCTAATCCTATTAACAATTTTGCTCTTAAAAGCTTTATCAATGAGTTTTGAAAAAGCTTTAGCACATAAAACAAAAATCGAAGAGGAAAGAGGGTCTCCTTGTCTAATGCCCCTAGAAGGGATTATCCTACACACTATTTTTCCATTTATATTGAAAGAATAAGAGACAGTGGTGATACAAGCGAACACCCATTTAATTCAAAGAGAGAAAAAGCCCATTTTCCTAAGAATATAAGCAACAAATGACCATTCTACTCTATCATAAGCTTTGGCCATATCCAACTTCAGAATCATAAAACCATCTTTGCCTTTTCTCTTATTGTTTAGGTAATGAATACACTAATGAGCTGACATTATATTATCCACAATCTGCCCACCAGGCAAAAAGCATTTTGAACATTTGAATAATAGTTTTGAGCCTATTTACCATAACTTTAGAAATGATTTTTTAAATCATATTGCATAAACTTATAGGTCAATAATGGCTAACAGTAATGGGGCGTTGCAACTTTGGGTATGAGGGTGATCAAAGTTTTATTTATGGACTTGTAACATTATACTAGTGTGAAAAAAAGCTAGAAATAGCACCCACAACATCCAATTTGATAGTATTCCATAATTTTTGAAAGAAAAATGGGGACATACCATCAGGTCCTGGTGACTTGATTGGATGCATGGAAAATAGATCCTCTTTAGTCTCATTTTCTTCAATAGGTTTCTGTAAGATTCTCAATCATTTGCCTTGAAATTGAGTAGTGGATTCCAGTAAGGATGTCTTCAATATTCTGAGGCTCACTGGGGATGAAAACCTAATTGTAAAAATTGGTAATTTCCTTCTTGATTTCATCTTCATCCTCATACCAACCAACTCTCGTCTTGTCTTTGGATTCTGTGGATACAATTTCTTCTCCTTCTAGTATTAACAATAGCATGGAAATATTCAGTATTCCGATAACCTTCTTGTAACCACTTAATCCTTGCTTTTTGACTCCAAAAGACCTCCTCATCACTTGTAGACTTGATTTAGTTTCTTTTTCAACTCAACCATGGCCTCCTGGGAATTTCTATCACGAGCAGCCTTCATTTCTCTGATTTTTACTTTGAGTTCAGTTATTCTTCTGCCTGCATTCAACTTCAACTTTAAAATCCATTTGCAAGTCTGATTCTAAATTTCTTTATTTTATTAGTCACCCTGAACATTCTAGAGCCTGCTATATTCTTCACCCATAAGGAGTTGACCACATTCCCAACCTCTCCAAATTGCAACCACCTTTTATCAAAAGTAAATCTCCTTTTCTAAATTCTCCCTAGAGGCCAAGTATCCACTTACAGGATTTTATGGTCAGAGGCCTCATTATCTATATGTTTATAGGTTGCTTTATTAAACTGAAGCCTCCAGTATCCACTACTTAATGCCCTGTCAAGTCTCTTTTTCATCTTTCCTCCAGCCTCCCAACTGCTGCATCAAGCCAAGAAGTCCTTTCATAGCCAATGTCCACCAACTGGTTATCAGTAATAAAAGTGTCTAAAATCCCTGAAACTCCATTCCTCTCTTATTTTGCCCCCTGATTTTCCCCATTATTTATGATATCATTGAAATCACCAACAATTAACCACTTGTCTCCCCAAGCAATCTTTCTATATCTAATGGTATTCATAGCTACCATAGACACCAATGAACCACCAATCAACACCCCTCTTATCCTAATATATGTAACTCCATTGTAAAATCAAAATTTAGCTATTGAGTAACTCTAAAATCTTCCTGCCAAAGCAAAGCTAAACCACTTGCTATACCCAAAGGATCAACGCAATCATAGTTGTGCATCCTTACCATCATCCTAACCTTTTCTATACTATCACTGTTATACTTGGTTTCACTTATGAAAATAATTTTTGGAGAGTGGATACTACAAACCTCCTTAAGTTGGGGAATTGTTAAGGGGCTCTCTACCCTTCTACAATTCCACACCAAGGCCTTTGTTGAAGTTTTAGGGACCCATTATGGCTGGTTCCGTCCAACCTACAGCTGTACTTTTCTCTCTATGAATTAATTTGTAACTTTTTCCCCTTCCTTCAACAGTTTCCACATACTTATGTCCTCCTCATTCGAAATCCCTATTTTTCTTTTCATTCTTTTGTCAGTCATATTGCTTGGAGTATTGTTAATATCCTTTAGGTGTGTTCTCAAGCTATCAAGTAAAATGCTTCCTTCTCTTTTCTTTCTATTTAATCTTTTTCTTACCTTACCCTCTACTCCATCAGTCAAGTTAGCATTGAGATTCGTATCCATCAATTCCTCTAGATTTTCATGACATTTCCTATTTGGTTTGTTCAAATTCAACTGGAGATTTTCTCTCATGATTAAGTCCTTCTAGACTTTTGTCCATCATAGATTTAATTTTCATTGGACTGAATGATTTTCCAACCTCTGTCACCCCTTGCTTCTCCTTTCACTTCACACCACTACCAGCTTCCTCCCCAAGCCCTTCACTCTTTTTGATATTCTTCCCATAACCCCTTACTGTTCCCGAGGCTTTGTTTTTAAGCAAGGTTAACTCTTTATTTAATTGATCTGTCTCTTTCAGATTTCTCTCAACCCTTGTACCATTAACATCCTCCCCATTCAATTTTTTCCCACCTCCAAATTTGGATGTTTGCTGTATAATCCTCAACCCCAATTTTGCATTCACTACAGACGTATTATGAATTTAGTAGAGACCCTTTAGCTGGTCTACTCTTATACAAAAACCAAATTGGTTGCCCTTTACTGAGGAAGGAGATACCCCACTACAAGATTTATCTCCATACCCAATTAACCCACATTTATAGCAAAAATCAGGGCATTTTTCATAGTGGATAGAAAAGCAAAGGTTTTTCAAGCTACACTCCTGTAAGAATCTTCACATGCCTTCCTTCTTTTTCCCTACCTTTAGGGATAACAACCTTCCTAACCCCTCTGAAAACTTCTCTTATCTTTTTTCCCACCTGATAACTCTAGTAAACTAGAGTTATTTTACTCTAAATTATGGCAATTTTGATAGTTTAAATTTCAAACTTTGGTTAATTAATTGCAGATTTTAGGTAATTTCTTTAATATGTGTTCATATTTTGTTATTATTAAATATGATAAGTTTTTATTAGAATTTTAGCTAAATTAATAGCTTAATTGGATTAATATTATGCAGGTCTAAATTAGAGGTTGGAAGTTGGAATGAACAAAGCTCAAGGACCAAAATGCAATTACAGAAAAAATGATGATTTTCTACGAAGAGTGTCCAAATCGCGATCTAGACTCGAGAATAGGCCAACTTATTTAAGTCCACATCGCTATCTTATTTCTTCCAGATTGCGATATGGACTTGCTAATAGCTTAAGTTGTAAGGGCAATTCTGTAATATTCTAGTAACCAATTTCTGATTTTTCCTTGTGTAATACTCCAATATTAAAGCTACTTTAAAGTTGTAATAGAAAGTAAGTACGAATAGAGTAAGTAGGTAGTTAGTAATTTTTAGGGTAAATTAGAATAGCTTAACTTTCAATTTTCCTTTTAAAGAAAAGTTCTCTTTAATTGTCTTTTAGATCTAGTTTTGATTTCCTTGCAAGTTTAAATTTTGATTAGATAATTGTAGTGGTTTAATCAATAGCTTCAAGTAGATATAATTTTTACTTGCTTCCTAGTTTAAATTAGTGAGAATCTCTATGCTTTCATTCTAGGGTTTCATGCAGAAATTAGGGTTCTTGTTGATTTATTGCTTTTTAGTTAAAAATTCTCAATTCTTTGCATTAATTTCTAGTTAATTTTTAGTGGGATTTCTCTATTATTATCAAAAATCCAAAAATATATAGATTTCAATTTTAACTCTTTCCAAATTCTAGTTTAGAAATGGTTGCTTCTAGCCTTCAAAACTTCTATTATATAGTCTTTTAATTTGGTTAATTACTTGCTTTTAATTTGTCTTATTTTGTTTAATTTAGAGTAGAATTAAGCACTTTTATTTAATTTCTTTTATTAGGATATAGTTGCTAGTTTCTCAGCATACTGATTTTGTAATTGCTTAGTTACATTTACTTGCTTTAGTAGATAATTTAGCTTAAATTAGGCTTTAATTGCTTGAGTTTAATTATGGCTTTGAGTAGTGTAGTTTCATCTCCTATTGTTTGAATTTGTTTAACTATACAAGGATCCGTAAATCTTGGTAATTGCTTGCCAAACAATCTTCTTGGGAACGATACCTACTCATCCTATGCTACTATTAATTTCGTATACTAGCGGAAGTGAGGTAGAATATACTGATTTTGATGAGGTTAATTATTGCTGTTTGTTTTTAAAGTTGAATTCTACCTAGATCAAGGCATCAAGTTTTTGGCTCCGTTGCCGGGGATTGTCTGTGGTATTTTGCAATATTAAGCGCTTTATGGGTCATGTAGATTAAGCACTTTAATTTAATTTAGTTGTTAATTTTGATTATTCGTTTATGTTGGTTGTTTGTCTTGTGGAATTGAATTGGCGCTTAAATGACTATTTGCTTCGTTTTTTTTTTTTTAAAGCTTTTGTAGTGCATGGTAAGAGAAGATAAAGTGCTATTTATTTGCTTGGACAAGGAAAGGGAAAAAGAGTTAAGGGAAATCCAGAAGTTTAGAAGAGTACAACAAGAGCAAGAAAGAATTGAAATGGCAAATGCTAATAAAAATCAAAGGAATTTGAACATGGAGAACGATGAAGAAGAGGTTGTTGGAAATAATGGAATAGGTGGTTACGGAAATGGAAATGGCATTAATGGAAATGGAAGGCCATTGAGAGAATATGCCTCACCAAACTTTGATAGGGCAAATTCTAACATTGCACTGAGGCCCGTGCAAGCTAACAATTTTGAAATTAAGTCCGCCTTGATACAAATGCTAAAAACACATGCAAAGTATGTTCATGAATGTCATGAACAATGTTACAAAAGCATTGGAGAACTTAGGGAAACCGAGTAGTGTGAATGCAATGTTTTCTTCTCCAACCCAACCAAGCATGCAATGTGATTTTTGTGGAGGTGGTAATGCAAGATGGACAATGTGAAATGCCTTATGGGTCCAATGAGTGACGCCTCTTTAACACATCTAGTTATAATTCAATGAATACCTAAATCCTACTACTAACTAGATGGCATCCCGCAAGTATACGGTTGTCAACTAGTAGCAAAGGGAAGTAGGGATCGTTCCCACAACGATTGTTGATTGCAATTACCAGGGTTTAAGGGTATTTGTGTAGTTAAGCTAAATCAATTGGTAGATGATAGAACTATTCTGATGAAAGCTATAATTTTAATTTTAACAAAATTTAATCTAATTAAGACTAAAATTTAGAACAAGTGAATCAATCAACTAAAAAGACAAAAAAGAAAGAAAAACTGAATACTAAAACATTCATTTCTAAAGTATAAATTAGATAAAGATAAACTAGGAAATTAAATACTTCTGGATGTTTTGAATGGAATTAAGGAGACCCACTAAGAATTAACTAGAAATTAAAGCTAGAAATTGAAAATTCTTAATTAGAAAGCCAAAATTGTATTGATAAGAACCCTAATTTTCCAACAAACCTTAATTTGAAAGTAAAGAAATTTTCACTAAAATGGATAAGAAAGCAAAAAAACTTATATCTACTGGAAGCTTACAAAAAACCCACTACGATTATCTAATAAAAATTTAAACTTGACAAGAAATTTAAAGAAGATCTAAGATGAAAGTTAAGAGAAATTTCTATTAGAAAAAGGAACAGTTTAAGCTATCCTAATCTATCTAGAATTATCTAAAACTCTCTACTCTAAAACTATCTAAAAACTCTAACTCCCCTCTAAAACTAATTCTACTTAGTTTAAATAGTGCAGCATTAAACAAGGCAAAATCAGGGTTTTTGGGCTGGAAGTTTTCAAAATTGCCCTTACAACTTAGCATTCAGCGAGTTGAGATCGCGGTCTGGAACAGTCGAGATCGCAATCTAGAACAGTCGAGACCGCGATCTCGACTCTCCTTCCAGCAATCTTCATTTCATCCATTTTGCAATTTGGTCCCTTGAGCTATTGTTCCTTCCAGCTTCTAACTTTTAATTTTTAACCTGCATAATATTAACACCATTAAGCACTTAATTAAACTGAAAATTTAACACAAAATTATCATAATTAATTCAAAAATTAAAATACAAATACATATGAAAGAAATTAACTAAAATCTTCAATTATTTATCTAATTTTAGAATTTAAACTATCAAAATGCTATAATTTAGAGAAAAAGAACTCTAGTTTACTAGAGTTATCACACCCCCAAACTTAAGATTAACAATAAATGAAACCTACTAACATTCAAACATTTAAACACCTCCGAAGTTGACGTGACACTTGATGAATCATGGATGTACTTAGAACAATTAAGCAATCTCTCAAGAAATGTTCAACACTATGTGATATGTGATGAATCATGGATGTACTTAGAACAATTAAGCAATCTCTTAAGAAATGTTCAACACTACGTAATATGTGAAGAATATGAGTAAATCAATCCAAATTTGAAATTTCATTTTACAAACACATCTAGGAAGCACAAATTCATTCACTACACAAGATTTCACATCACCAAGCATTACCATTCTTGAAAAGAGTTACCAAAAGTTTTAGTTCTTTTCATTTGAAAGATCATAACTTCTCAAATCACAAATATTATAAAGTTAATCAACTCTCTCAACTAAGCATTATGAAAATAGAAGTTCAATTAGGAATCGACTTAAATGCAATTGTCACACATTTCGGGAATAAACCTCTAACAAGGAATAAGTAATATAAGATTAATGATAAGTATTACAAACATTTACTCCTTAACTTATTGGTATACGAAAAATGCAATTCTTAATGGCTTAATTCGGAAAAATAACATGGGTACATGTTGGAGTCCCGTACTCGCCTTATTACTACTCTAATGGCTTATTTCGGAGAAACAACATGGGTACATGTCGGAGTCCCATACTCGCTAATTTTTTTTCGGCCCTAAACCAAAGAACAGGAGTGAAATGTACCAAAAATTAATCTCGAATATCAATTAATTCACAAGTTAGAAGAACATTCCACATGCAAACACACGAAATGTCCCAAAATTGCTTCTACTTCATTTAACTCATTTCTTTCCAAAAAATAGTTCATCAACCACAAAATATAAGCGATTTGATAAGAAACAATATTTCAAATAAATTTTCCTAAAATTGTAGCAGTTCTTTTTGAAAAATAGCAATACCAAGTTTATGAATTCTTTATATTGCAAATGAACTACTCACTCACACAAAAATTCTTGAGAAGAATCAATCATATACTTCACTCATAAGGCATTGAACATCAAAATTGTAATCATTGAGTACCTAATTGATCAACTTTCCATCCATTAATCATCAAGTCGCAACAAAATATATAAAATGACCATTTCCAACACAAAAAGATAAACACCCCCGAACTTGTCTCTTTTATTCAAGTTGATGAATAAATCATCATTCCACTCACCCAAAATTAAACATCAAGACAAAACCCAAAAATAACGAAAACTACTTAAACTATGTTGGAATCATGATCCTACTTTTAAGCCTAGAATTAAAATTGAGTAAAAATGTTAAGAGCAACCATGCCATGCATCTCACCAAGTAAGCTTCAAACAAAATCAATATTCTATTCAACTCATCAACTAATGCAAAGATGGCATCAGCTTTGGGCCCTTAGCCATATTACTCTTATTAGGCAATAACCAAACTTCACCAAGTGTCAATTTAATAGTCCAAAAGAAATTTCATCCATAAAGCACCAAAATGTATCACTTGGCATCAGCTTAAGGCCATTAGCCAAACTACTTAAAAGAAAGAAAAATTGAAATACTTCAATTCCAAAAACTGAAAATAAAACAAACATAGTCTAAAGTAATTAAAAGCTATGGTGTCTAATGAAAACAAGGAAAATCATCATCATCCATCAAATTAGTTCAATGATCAAGGTTGGTCTTCTTTCATGCACAAACAAATGGTGGCTTATTCTCTTCATTCCATGTCGTCTTGACCTTCTTCAGCATCACAAGGTTGGACCTCCTCATGATCATCATCCATGTCCCCTCCAGTCGCACCCGCGTGGCTAGATCCCTCATGATGTGTGGTAGCCGCCAGTGGTGTGTAGTACTACTGTCCATGAGGTGGACCAAAGTGCCATACCGAAGGTGATGGTGGCTGGACCCAAGTGCCTAATGAAGTAACCCTTAAAGCTTCTCCAATAACGGTCAAGTTGTTGTGTATCACCAAGTGACTGTATGACCAGTACCCCTATAGATTGATCCTTTCTTCTTCACTTACCGGAGCATTGAATACTACACCTGGGGGTATCGGAATCATTGAAGTTCTTTGAGGTGGTGGATGCTGAGGCTGTGGTTGGGCACGGTGCTCCTCTTGGTGGTGCTTCTCATATTCTCTCACCATCCTATAGACATATTCCCGATTGATCATTCCTCTAGGACGTGTTAATGACTCCAAAGGACTAATTGGGCAACCCGCTATGGTGCAAAGATGGTGAATTAGATTAGGGGCATTAAATATGGGTCATGCGATCCCAACCTACCATTCTCTAAAAACCCCTGTCTAATTAGGTGATCAATATTTACCGGGATCCCAGTCATGATGGCATATACTAAGAGTACCTTGCCCCTCTAGATAAAGCTCACTCCATTGGACCCCCAAATGAGGCTACTAATGAAATAAAACCATAACTTAGCCACTAATGAGAGTCCTTGACGGGGAAATTTTAATTCCATGGCAGATGAAGTACTCTTAATCCATTCTACCCTCCTATCACAAATGGCATCTTTGATTGCATCCATATCCTTATTTTTATTGTTCAAAAATGCCAAATATTGACTAGAAGGTAATCAGCACCAAAATCTACCAAAATCCTGCGTATGCGCTCCTTGCCATCTTCTAACTCACATAAATTACAATAAAATTCTTTGACTAACTGGGAAGCCCCGGGGGTCAAGCTGAGCGTTAAAACCCTCCCAATGCCTTGACCTAATTTGTTCTTCTATTGCTCTCCCAGAATCTTCATATACTCTCCAATTGAGGTTCAAGTATGCATGGTCAGGTCAAAGTTCCTCTCTCTCATTACCTCATACTTCTCGCTACTTTTGAATAATTGTTGAGCTCTATCACTCGAGAATTGAGGTTCAATTTGATCACCACCCTCAAATGGGTGTTCCGATCCCCCTTCTCCGCTTGTCCCCTCTCTGGATTTCCTTTTCTAGAACCAGACCCTCTTCCTCTCATTCTCACCCTTCTCTCAGCACTACCATAAACCCTTCTCGTCATATTCTAAAAGGAATTTAATCAACAATTTCAAAAATCCAACTTTGAAGAAAAATTCAACACCACAAAATCACAATCCAAATTCCCAAAGATTGTTCAAAAATTTCAATTCCACTCAATCACAATTCAAACCAAAAATTTCAACAATTGGACAATTCAAAATTCTTCTAGCACAAATTAGCATCAATTGCTTGTCCACAATTCAATAATTCAATACCACAATTTTTTCCAATTTAATCCACCAAATTCCACAATTGTCTTCAAAAATTGCTTTAAATTACAACTAATAATTCAAGGAAAGATATTACCCGTTCTTTTTCGTATTGCCTTTGTGCCAATCCCCCTAGAAGCCAAATTTCTTCCACAAATCCTCAAAAAAAATGGTTGCTTTGACGTTCCTAAAGAAAAATAAAGTGAAATTAGTGGTGGGTGTGGAGTTTTTGGTGATTTTTGGTGAATATGAGAGAAGAATTGGAGGATTTGGGGTTAGGGTTTTCGGAAGAGGGAAGAGGAAAAGGGAGATTTTGTGAGAAGAAAAGAAGGATTCGATCTTTTTAAAACTTTTTGGCAATCAAGACCGTGGTCTCAGTTTTGAGACTGTGATCTGGCCTGATGTTGAGATCGAGGTCTGAGTTTCAGACCGCGATCTCAACTCGGTGCAAGATAAGCAGGAGCAAGTTTAGAGTTGAGACCGCATATCTCGAGAAATGATGCTTCTTCCCTCCAGAAGTTTGAGGTTGAGATTGCGATCTGAAAACTTTGAGATCACGGTCTCAAGCTCAATGTATTCTGCAAATTGAATTTTTACACTTAGCCGAAATTGCTTTATTCTTGACCACTTTTCTCCATTTACAAGGGTAACCTACAAACAAAAAAATTCACAAATTAGGATGACAATTTTCACTCATTCTTTAGCACCATTTATTCAACTCAAAAACTCAAAAAAAAAAATTATTTTTATTTTTTTTTAACAAAAATTCTAACCTAATTCAAACCAATTTACTCAAAATCAAGACAATTAAAAATCACTTCAAAAGAAAGAAATAAAAATTAAAGACTTGGGTTGCCTCCCAGAAAGCGCTCTTTTATAGTCACTAGTTTGAGTATGGCATGACCCTCATTCTAAGTAATTGAGGATGATTGATCCTCCCTTCCCTTTTGGTTTCCACGAAAAAAGTCTGATCCTTTTTTCTTCATGATTAAAGCTTGATTTTCGGGCTTTCCACGCACGATTCCTTTCTTTTTAGCCTTAGCCATCCCTAGTGCCCCAATTAACATCTCCAATTGTTTCTCAAATACAAGCCAGTTTCTTTTCTTTTTATGCCTTCTCAATTTCTTGATATCACCATTGTGCTTATTCTTTGCAAAACTCTCTTCATCCTTCATCAACACACATCCTTTATCGGGTGGTTTTTCTTTCAATTCATTTCTCAGATTTTCCTTTATTTTGAACACTTGCTTGAGCGAATTGCCTTGGCTCACTTAATTTTGCTCTTCATTTGACCTAGCAAGGATAGAATTAAGAGATTGGTTAGCATATTTCTCTTCAACAATGGGAATATTATCATTGTATTCAAACACATCAAATTCAATTGATTCATTTTCAACTCGTAAGATCAACTTCCCTTTATGCACATCAATTAATGCATGAGCGGTCGACAAGAAAGGCCTCCCTAGAATCAATGAAATCTCACTCTCTTCACCCGTATCTAGCACAAAGAAATCAACGCGAAAAACCAACTTTTCAACTTGTACAAGTACATCTTCTAACAAACCATATGATTTCCTCTCGGATAAATCCGCATGTACAATTGGAGTGTGATATTAGTTGGCTTGACATTGTTGATCCCTAACTTGTCATAGATGGCCTTTGACATGATATTTATGCTTGCCCCCAAATCACAAAGTGATCGATGCCACGTTTTTCCTCCAACATTCACCGGTATCATGAAACTATCGGGATCCTTGAGTTTAAAGGGCAACTGCCTTTGAACAATGGCACTATATTGGGCATCAAGGCATACTTTCTCATCATCATCCCACTTTCGCTTCCTTGCCAAAAGATCCTTCATGAAACGAGCATAGTTGGGCATCTTGGTGAGGACATCAATCAAAGGAATGTTGACAATAATCTTTTTCAACATATCCAAGAAATAGGTGAATTGCTTCTCTTATTTCTCCTTTATCGGATCAATGAGTCTTTGAGGGTATGGCACATTTATTGATGGATCCATCTTCAAAGGTTCCTCCACATGCTTCTTCTTGGATACCTTGATCTCATTCTTTTGCTCCTTCTTGACTTCATCATTGACATACTTCTTTTTCAATTTCAACTACCTTGAACTTTTGCTCTTGGCTTCCATCCTGCACCTTTTTATTCTCCTTAGATTCAACCAATTCTTTTTCACTCCTTAAGGTTATAGCATTGCATTGCTCCTTGGGGTTTGGAATAGCATCACTCAGAAATGCCCCAATAGGTTTTCCATTATTCAACCTTGCCCATTGCCCCAATTGAATCTCCAAATTCCTTATCGAAGCCTTCAAATTCTCATAATCTCTTTTATGCTCTTCCGCTTTCCTATCCAATTCCCTTCTCATATACTCGGCTTCTCTTCTCCAACCTTCTTCACCCAAATTCTCTCTAGGAGCATATTGATCATGGTACATGGGTTGGGAAGAATTTGCACAATGGAAAGGAGGTCTTTGTTGTTGGTTTTGAAAAGAAGGATTGGGGAAATTTTGATATGAGTTGGGTTGGACACTTCTTTGATGTGGCGGTTGATAAGGTCCAGATGAGGAATTCGGGGCTTGAGTAGTGTTGGGCATTTTGAGGTGGAGGATTTGGTTGGTAAGGAGGGTTGGATTGGTTGTTGGTGTTACTCCAAGAGAAATTTGGGTGATTCCTCCAAGACGGATTGTAAGTGTTCCCATAAGCTCCGGATTGGTTCCTTGGAAATGAAGATTGATTAGCCACATAATTGATTTGCTCATTTTGCCCCATATGGCATCTCACAATTCCCGTTGGCATGGCCGCCTCCACAAAAATCACATGTCATACTTAGTTGAGTTGGAGAAGAAGTCATCGCGTTCACACTGCTAGGTTTCCCTAGATTCTCCAATGCCTTGGCCATGTTATTCATCACATTCATGAACATGCTTACTTGAGCTAAAAGGGCGTCTTGCATGTTTAGATTCAACGCTCCACTACTTGCATAGGCTTGATTAGCTTGCTGTTGAACCACCGGTGGAGTTATCAGTCCATGATGGTAGTGGTTGTATGCCATCCTATTTAACAACTCTTGAGCTTCTTCCGGAGTTCAATTCTTATATGAGATATATCCGTCGGCGGAAGCATCTACGATGGATTTGGTCTCTTGAAGTAAACCATTATAAAAAGTTTGAACTTGAAGCCACAAAGGAATGGCGTGATGCGGGCATTTTCTTAGCAACTCTTTAAATCTTTCCCAAGCTTCCCCTAGGCTTTCACCAACATCTTGTTTGAACGATATAATCTCATTCCTTAATTTAGCGGTTCTTGCGGAAGGAAAGTACTTCGCCAAGAACTCTTGAGCAAGTTGGTTCCAAGTGGTGAATGTTCCTTGGGATGGGATTGCAACCATGATTTTGCCCTATCACGAAGAGAAAAAGGAAACACCCTCATCCGAACACAATCCGGGTGTACTCCATTAAACTTAAATGTGTCCAAGACTTCTTCAAAATTCATGAGGTGTGTGTAAGAGTCCTCATTTGGTCCACCTCCAAACATGGCATGGGCTTGGAGCATTTGGATTAGGGCGGGCTTGATTTCGAAATTGTTGGCTTGCACGATCCTCATTGGCGGCATCCATGCAATGCTTGAGTTCGCCCCATCAAAATTTGGTAAAGCATACTCCCTCAATGGCCTTCCATTCCCATTCATGTCATTTCTGTTCCTATGGCCACCCATTCCATTATTTCCACCTACCTCTTCTTCTTGGTTCTCCATATTCATATTCCCTTGATGAGCATTAGCATGTGTCATTTCTATCCTTTCTTGCTCTTGTTGCACCCTTCTCAACCTTCAAATTTGTCTTAGCTCTTTCTCCCTTTCCTTGTCTAAGCAAATGAATGGTTCTTGAGCACCTCTTACCATGCACTACACAACCAAGGCAAATAGTCAATTGAAATTCCAAGTCAATTCCACAAGACAACCAAATCATACATAAAAATCAACAAAATTAAAAATTAAATTAAACTAATCTAAAGTGTTTAATCTACAGGACCCATAAAGTGCTTGATATTGCCAAAAACCGAAGACAATCCCCGGCAACGGTGCCAAAAACTTGATGCCTCATTAAGACATCCTAGTTATAATTCAATGAACACCTAAATCCTACTACTAACTAGATGGCATCCCGCAAGTATACGGTTGTCAACTAGTAGCAAAGGGAAGTAGGGATCGTTCCCACAAGGATTGTCGATTGCAATTACCAAGGTTTAAGGGTATTTGTGTAGTTTAGCTAAATCAATTGGTAGATGATAGAAGTATTCTGATGAAAGCTATAATTTTAATTCTAACCTAATTTAATCTAATTAAGACTAAAATTTAGAACAAGTGAATCAATCAACTAAAAAGACAAAAAAAGAGAGAAAATTTGAATACTAAAACATTCGTTTCTAAATTATAAATTAGATAAAGATAAACTAGGAAATTAAATATTTTTGGATGTTTCGATTGGAATTATGGAGACCCACTAAGAATTAACTAGAAATTAAAGCTAGAAATTGAAAATTCTTAAATAGAAAGCAAGAAATTGATAAGAACCCTAATTTTCCTACAACCCTAATTTGGAAGTAAAAATTTTTCATATTTACTAAAATGGATAAGAAAGCAAATAAAAATTATATCTACTTGAAGCTTACGAAAAACCCACTACGATTATCTAATAAAAATTTAAACTTGACAAAAATTTAAAGACGATCTAAGATTAAAGTTATGAGAAATTTCTATTATAAAAAGTAACTTGTAGTTTAAGCTATCCTAATCTGTCTAGAATTATCTAAAACTCTCTACTCTAAAACTATCTAAAACTCTAACTCCCCTCTAAAACTAATTCTACTTAGCTTAAATAGTGCAACATTATACAAGGCAAAATCAGGGTTTTTGGGCTGGAAGTTTACAAAATTGCCTTACAACTTAGCATTCAGCGAGTTGAGATCGCGGTCTGGAACACTTGAGACCGCGATCTCGACTCTAAATAGTAAAACTAATTCCCGAGTCAAGATCGCGGACTGGAACAGTCCAGACCGCGATCTCGACTCTCCTTCCAGCAATCTTCATTTCATCCATTTTGCAATTTGGTCCCTTGAGCTTAGATGTGTTCCTTCCAGCTTCTAACCTTTAATTTTTAACCTGCATAATATTAACACCATTAAGCATTTAATTAAACTAAAAATTTAACACAAAATTATCATAATTAATTCAAAAATGAAAATACAAATACATATGAAAGAAATTAACTAAAATCTTCAATTACTTATCTAATTTTAGAATTTAAACTATCAAAATGCTATAATTTAGAGGAAAATAACTCTAGTTAACTAGAGTTATCAATGAGCAACTTAATTATGTGTCTAATCAATCATCATTTTCAAGGAACCCATGGGAAGACATATAATCCCTCTTAGAGGAATCATCGTGGAGCAAAACCAACAATCAATCCAATCCTTCCTATCAACCAAATCCAATCACCTCAAAATGTCCAATACAATGAAGTTTCAAGTTCCTCACCTAGACCTTATCAAACACCACATCAAAGAATTTTCCAAACCAACTCATATGAATCTTTCCCTAACCCTCCATTTCAAAACCAACAACCAAGTGTGCCTCCTTTCCAATATTCAAATGCTTCCCAACCTATGAATCATGACCAATATGCTCCAAGAGAGAATGTCTGAAGATGGTTGGAAAAGAGAAGTCGAGTATTTCTGTGAAACTCAGTATTTTAATAGCCTTGTTCTTTGATTTTAATTGGTTTAAAATGTTTTTCATATTATTTTTAGTCATAAGGTACTTCAACTTATTCGTTTTTCAATTCGGCAAATTTTTCGATTTACGCGATTTCGGTACCAGCGGGTAAACGGGTCAAAAGTTGGATTAAGTGTAATTAGTGCATTGTGGTGTGTGAGTGTTGTAAGATGGCTGATTTATAATGTTAATTTAGTAGCAAAAAAAATAGTTTTTGGGTTAAATAGTCAACTTGGAGACTATTTGGTCAATGGGTACTATTTGAGTCAACTTTGGAATTCTTTTTAAGTCTTCTTCTTGTTATTTCTTCTCCATTTTCTTCTAGCTGCTGGCTGAACTCTCTTCTCCATTTTTCCCCCAAAAATTTAAATCTTGGATTTCAAGTAGAAATCACTTGGAAGGTAAGATTTTATGTATTTTAGCATTTATGGCTTATGGGCTTTATGATTCAAGCTTTAATTTCAAGTTTTGTAGGATTCTTTATGGCTGAAATAAACCCTCTTTGCAGCCTTGTAAGTTATGATTTATGTATGTTATGGGTTTTTTTTAGTGTTTTGGAGGTTGAGAAGTGATTGGGGTTGATTTTTAACAACTTTCCATGGTTAGATTACAAATTTTAAGATTATGAGTTAGGGTTTTGTCTTCCATATGTGGCCTAGAATGTTATGCTATGAATTCTTATGTCTATGCACATAATGATGTTTTAAGAGTGTTTTAAGGTTAGTTTGGATAGGAATTGAGACTTGAAACCAAGTGGAATTGATTTTCCTTCATTTTGTAAGTAAGCGGAAGTTTGGCGCAACTAGGATAATGTGGATAATTGGTTATGTTTGAAGGATCTTTAATGATCTTTTGATGGTTTTAAGTGTTTTTACCTTGGTAGTGGGTTGGATAGGAAGCATGTTTGAATCATGCGTGTGGCTAATCGGTAAAAATTTCAGTTTGGTAGTAAAGAGGAATTCCACCCATAGGTTGTTGCTCTAATGTTGTAATAGAGTTAATTGTAGTGGTTATGGGGTATGGATTGTTGTGGAATGCTATTGATATAGTCCCGCTATTGCTCGGTGAATCTTTCCGTTTATGGATTTTGTTGGTTGGTTGAATATGTTGTTTTGAGTTGGGTTGTAACCAAGGTCCCTTGAATACCTTGGAAATGGATTTTGTTGGTTGGTTGAATATGTTGTTTTGAGTTGGGTTGTAACCAAGGTCCCTTGAATACCTTGGAATTGGATTTTGTTGGCAGGGAGGATAGCCTAATTATAGCCTAACTCTTATACAAGTTTTTCGGTTTTTCTGGAAAACTGAGCTTATTATCTCCTAATCTAGCTGTAATACGAATTTGAGGGGTTAACTAAGTGTTTTGACTGGGGTTTTAGTCTACTTGTCGAAGTTGGTCAGAAATTGTGAAAAGGTCATTTTTGACCAAAGAGCTTTTGGTGTCATTTTCTATCGTTTTGCGTTGTTTTCGCTTCCCTTGTCATTCTTTAACTTCTACATCTCTTCTAAGAGTCCTCTTATATCTGTTTTAGGTACCACGCCACTTACCGCCGCCGATCGCGTTCAGTGATCATTGTGCAGTTTTTGCTTTGATAGGTGGGTAACATAGACCCTCTTCCACTTGTATTTTGTTTAACGACTTTCGAAATATGTTTGGATGGATTTTAAAATGTGTATGATGTTTGGAACTGCACTTTTACCAAGTTTTGGAATTATTACATATGAAATCGGGACCAAGCTATTTTATGTTAATCAAATGATATGTTTGCAAACTCTTTTGATATGAAAGCATTTTATGACTGTTTTGGCTCATAGGTGACCTAGGTATATAATTTTGGATGTGTTTGGAAATGTTTGATTTGTGGAGAATCGGTTCTATATCAAGTCCATGGGACGCCATGGTGACTGCTGTGAATGTACGACTCACTAGCATCGTGTATAAGAGACAGGTTGTGAAATGGGTTTACATCTCCTCAGCTTGTAGGTTAGTTTGATCGACTAGTACCGTAGGTCATACCTTCGAGCCTAAAAGATACTCATGCTATTTTATTATATTCGGATTTGAAACGTACTTGGATTTGTCAGTCAAATAGTACAAAACATTCACAGCAGTCACCATGGCGTCCCATTTGGCTATGTTTTGGACATACCTGACATTTAAATGGCATGAGACATTTTAGCTATGTTTTGAAATGAATGGATCTTTTTGGCTATGTTTTGGACATGCCTGATGTTTAAATGGCATGAGACATTTTAGAAACTGCTTCATGACTATGGTTTTCACAAATGTTATTATCTTTATGTTTTCGTTTTATCGAAATGCTTGGCCCCATTTGAAGAGCTTTTATGATATCCACTGAGCTAGTTATGCTCACCCCACGTGATTTACAATTTTTCAGATTAAAGTGTGCACTGGTTAAGGCTCCATCGTTAGCGCTTTTAGATTTTCTCTAGATTCCACATTACGGTAGGACTCTGCGGATAATCTTCCAAGCTTCGCAGTGGAGAGTCTGTCTCTATTAGATAGGTTTTGTATTGATGAACTTTGTTTTTGTTGTAGCATCTTTTGTACTAAGAAGGAATTTTGTAATTCGTATTTTTGTGTAAAAATGAACTTATTCGGTTTTATAGTTAAGAAATGGTTTGATGGTTCTATTACATTGCGGTTAAGTTTGTTGCTCTATTCGTTTGTGCCTTGCGCTTTGGACCGGTGTGCCATTAGCGCGGCGTGTTACGGTCCCGTTTTTGGGGCGTGACAATTTCAGAAGAAAGTTGGAAAGAAAAAAAGAAGAACATAAGAGAGATTATGAGAATTTGAAGACTTCTATGAGAAATTTGGAAATTCAATTGGGGCAATTGGCAAGGTTGAATAACGAAAGACCTCTAAGGGTACTTCCGAGTGATACCATTCCAAACCCCACGGAGCAATGCAATGCCATAACCCTAAAGAGTGGAAAAGAATTGGTGGAATCTAAGGAGAAAAAAAAATGTGGAGGAAGGAAAAAAGGAACAAAAGTTGAAAGCAATTGAGAACGAAAGGGAAGTTGTCGATGATAAAGACAAGAAGGAACAAAAGAATGATATCAAGGTATCTAAGAAGAAGCACGCGGAGGAACCTTTGAAGATGGACTCATCACTAAAAGTGGCATTCCCTCAAAGGCTCATTGATCCAAGAAAGGACGAAAAAGAGAAGCAATTCACCCATTTTTTGGATATGTTGAAAAACATTAATGTCAATATTCCTTTGATTGATGTTCTCACCAAGATGCCTAATAATGCTAGTTTCATGAAAGATCTTTCAGCAAGAAAGCGAAGTGGAATGATGATGAGAAGGTATGCCTTGATGCTTGGTATAGTGCCATTGTTTAAAGGTGGTTACCCCCTAAACTCAAAGATGTTTCCTGGTAGTTTTATGATACTAGTGAATATTGGAGGAAATATGTGGCATCGATCACTTTGTGATTTGGGGACAAGCACAAAAATTATGCCAAAGGCGATTTATGACAAATTAGGGATCAACAATGTCAAGACAACTAATATCACACTCCAATTGGTGGATTTATCCGAGAGGAAACCATATGGTTTGTTGGAGGATGTACTTGTACAAGTTGAAAAGTTGGTGTTTCCCATTAATTTCTTTGTGCTAGATATGGGTAAAGATAGTGAGATTCCATTGATTCTAGGGGGGCCTTTCTCGTTGACTGCTCATGCATTAATTGATGTGAACAAAGGTAAGTTGGTTTTACGAGTTGAAAATGAATCAATTGAATTTGATGTGTTTGAATATAATGATAATATTCCATTGTTGAAGAAAAATATGCTAACCAATCTCTTACTTCTTTCCTTGCTAGGTCAAATAAGGAGAAAAATGAAGTTAACCAAGGCAATTTACTCAAGCATGTGTTGGAAATAAAAGAAGCTCAAAAAAATGAATTGAAGGAAAAAACACCCAATAAGGGATGTGAGTTGACGAAGGATCAAGAGATTTTTGCTAAGGATCAGCAAAATGGTGATATCATGAAGTTGAAAAGTCACAAAAAGAAAAGAAAATAGTTTGAGAAACAATTGGAGATGCTAATTGGGGCACTAACGATGGCTAAGGCTAGGAAGATAGGACTTGTGCATGGGAAAACCGAGAATCAAGCTTTACTCATAATGAAAAAGGGCATCAAGCTTTTTCTGAGGAAACAAAAAGGAAAATGAGGGTCAATCATCCACATACTTGGAATAAACGTCCATGCCATAGTCAAGCTAGTAACTATAAAAGAGCGCTTCTTGGGCAGCAACCCAAGTTCTTTAATTTAGTTGTTATTGTTTTCTTTTGGTGTGATTTTTAATTTGTTTGATTTTGAGAAATTTGGTTTGAATTAGGTTAGATTTTTAGTCTAAAAATTTAAGTTTTTTGCAATTGAATAAATGGTGCTAAAGAATGAGGGAAATCGTCATCTTAACTTATTAATTTTGTGTTTGTAGGTTGTGCATGGAATTGGAGAAAAGTTATGAGGAGTGGAGAACTTTTGGCTACGTGTTGAAAATACACTTTGCAGAAGTTCAGATCCAGATCACGATCTAAAATTTCAGATTGCGATATGGAGCTAAAACTTCTGGAGGGTATTTTGGTCATTTGTTCCATATCGCGATCTCGAATTCCAGATCGCGATATGGAACTCAAACTTTTGCAAAGGCTATTTTTCATCCAAGTCGAGATCGCGATCTCAACTCCATCCATATCGCGATCTCGGAATTGACATCGCGATCTCGAGATTAGTCCATATCGCAATTTGGACAACCCAGATTGTGATCTTGATAGGTAGAAACAATTACTTATGCAGCTTTTCTTCCTCTTTTCTCAAATTTTTCTAACCTTCTTCTCTTTCAATCAAAAAAACCTTTCCCCAATCCCCAAAAAAAATAAAAAGAAATTCCATTTTCTTCCATTCAAAATCACTTTAGCCATTATAACTCACCACTAACATCTTTCAGCTTTCTCCTAGGAGCATCAAGGCAAAGATATTGAAGATGAACATTTCTTTATTTTTCATGATTTAGCACCTTGACTTTTGATTACTCTTATTTTCAGTATTTTGATTTGGGATATTTTAGTTTTTCTTTTGAGTAGATTGGCTAATGGCCTTAAAATGATGCCATGTAGATATCTTTTTGATTCTTCATCGATTAAATCTTTTTGAGAATTGCTTGTTGGATACTTGGTGTGGTTTTTGGTCATGTTTATTGACTAATAAGAGTAGATTAGCTAAGGGCCTTAAGCTGATTCCATGTTTGCAATTGTTGATGATTTGAATTGGATGTTGATTTTTGTGGAACTTAATTGATATGCATGGCTTGGTTAAGTACCCTTAGTACCTTTACTCAGTTTCAATTGTTATCTTAAAATTGTATCGTAGTTTGAGTAGTTCTTGTTCTACAAATGGTGGACATTTCTTTATGTTGGATTTTGGGTGAGTGGAAGAATGATTTATTCATCAAATTGAATAAAAGAGACAAGTTTGGGGGTGTTTATTTTTCGTGTTGGGAATGGTTATTTTGTGCATATTGATGTCACTTGATGTATAATGGATGGAAAAGTGATCAAATGAGTACTCAATAATGATGAATTTTGACATACAATACTATATGATTGAAGTATTTGATTGGGTCATTTCATGGATTTAAGTGTGAGTGAGTAGTTCTTTTATAACATAAAGATTTCAAAAACTTGGCATTACTATTTTTCAAAAAGAAGTACCGAAGATTTGGGAAATTTTATTTGAAACATTGTTTCTAATCAAATCACTTATATTATTTTGCTATACGACTTATCTTTTGGGAAAAAATTGAGTTAAATGAAATAGAAGGAATTTTGGGATATTTTGTGTGTTTGCAGATGGAATGTTCTTCTAATTTGTGAACAATTGGTATTTGAGATTAAATGTTTTTTTAACTACATTTTACTCCTTTTCCTTGTTTTAGAATCGTCTTTAATCAAAAAAAAAAAAAAACTTTGCTTTTAGGAATAAGGCAAGTACGAGATTCCGACATGTACACATATTGTTTCTCTGAAAAAAGCCATTATTGTAGGAATAAGGCAAGTATGGGATTCCAACATGTACCCATGTTGTTTCTCTGAATTAAGACATTAGGAATTGCATTTGAGTATACCAATGAGTTAAGGAGTAAATGTTTGTAATGCTTATCATTGATCTCATATTACTTATTCCTTGTTAGAGGTCTATTCCCAAAATATGTGACATTTGCATTTAAGTAGATTCCTAAATGAACTTTTATTTTCATGAGGCCTTGTTAGGATAATTGACTAACTCCATAATATTTGTGATTTGAGAAGAAATAAAGTTTTAAATGGATAGAACTAAAACATTTGGTAACTCTTTTTGAGAATAGTAATTCTTAGTGACTTGAAATCTTGTGTAGTAAACGAACCTACTTGAAGTGTGCTTCTTTGTAGAAAATTTGCAAATTTGGATTGACTCATTTAAACACTTCACTTATCATATAGTATTGAAAGTTTCTTGAGAAATTTCTTAATTGTTCTAACTACATCCACAATTCATCAAGTGTTTTGTCAATTTTGGTGGTGTTTAAGTATTAGTAGGCTTCTCTTAATTTTTGTTTTGCTCAGGACTAGCAAAACATTAAGTTTGGTAGTAAACTAGAGTTATTTTACTCTAAATTATGAAATTTTGATAGTTTAAATTCTGAACTTTGATTAATTAATTAAAAATTTTAGTTAATTTCTTTAATATGTGTTTATATTTTTGTTATTATTAAACATGATAAGTTTTGATTAGAATTTTAGCTAAATTAATAGATTAATTGGATTAATTTATGTAGGTCTAAATTAGAGGTTGGAAGTTGGAATGAACAAAACTCAGGACCGAAATGCAATTACAGAAGAAATGAGGTTTGCTAGGAGGAGAGTCCAGATCGCGAACATCTGGACTCAGGAATAGGCCAACTTATTTTAAGTCCTTATCACGATCTCATTTCTTCCATATCGCGATATGGACTCGCTGATAGCTTAAGTCATAAGCGCAATTCTATAATATTCTAGCAACCAATTTCTGATTTTGCCTTGTAGAATACTCCACTATTTAAACTACTTTAAAGTTGTAATAGAAAAGTAAGTACGAATAGAGTAAGTAGGTAGTTAGTAATTTTTAGGGTAGAGTAGAATAGCTTAACTTTCAAGTTTTCTTTTAATGAAAAGTTCTCTTTAATCATCTTTTAGATCTAGTTTGAATTTCCTTGCAAGTTTAAATTTTGATTGTAGTGGTTTAATCAATAGCTTCAAGTAGATATAATTTTTACTGGCTTTCTAGTTTAAATTAGTGAAAATCTCTATGCTTTCATTATCGGGTTTCATAGAAAAATTAGGATTCTTGTTGATTTATTGCTTTTTAGTTAAGAATTCTCAATTCCTTGGATTTTTCTAGGGTAAATTAATTTTTAGTGGGCTTTCTTTATTATTATCAAAAAATCCAAAAATATTTAGATTTCAATTTTAACTCTTTCCAAATTCCAATTTAGAAATGGTTGCTTCTAGTCTTCAAAACTTCTTTTATGTAGTATTTTTAATTTGGTTAATCACTTTTTTTTTTAATTTTAGTTTTATTTTGGTTAATTTAGAGTAGAATTATGTACTTTTATTTAATTGCTTTTATTGGATATAGTAGCTAGTTTCTCAATTTTGTAATTGTTTAGTTTCATTTACTTGCTTTAGTAGATCATTTAGCTTAAATTAGGTTTTAATTGCTTGAGTTTAATTATGGCTTTTATCTCCTATTTTTGAATTTGCTTAACTATACACGGATCTGTAAATCTTGGTAATTTCGTGCCAAACAATCTTCGTGAGAATGATACCCACTCATCCTATACTACTATCAACTCTGTATACTTGTGAAAGTGAGGTAGAGTGTTGTGATTTTTTGTTAATTATTGCTTGCTTCTTTAAAGTTGAACTCTACCTAGATCAAGGCATCATTAAACTCTTTTGGTATGGTAAGTTCCAAAGTTGAATCCATAGGGGAAAAACATGAAAAGCACTCTCATCGTCCACAATACCCTTTCTCCATCTTTCTAAAACCACCACTTAGTCATAAAATATCCATGGCCTCCCATTTATTACCCATTTCCAAGTCAGTTTGAAAATAAGAGAAGAACTGGAAAGTATTAACTCCCATTTCCACAATTCTCAGATTTTTAGGATAACTCTAGACATGATTCACTAACTGTTTTACCGCTATAATGTTACATACCTTTTCACTAAGAAGTTTTCCGACCAGGCTCTTCTGACAATCCTTTGCACTCACCACCAGTATTCTTGGTTCCAGATCTATCCCATCAACCTCCTCTTTTGAAAGATCAAACTTCGTAGAACCTTAGCTAACCTATCAGCCATTATGAATAGTGAAAAAAACCCAACTGGTATCCCACTCAATTTCCATCGCCATACTCGAACAGGCAATGGATCAAGCACCTTACAAACCTGGCAACAAAAGCAGAAAAGCAACAAAATTTTCCCAATAGGAGCTATGAATCAAGAAGAAAAACAGCAGAGAACTAGATCAAGTTAATAGGAAGAACGAAGAAAGATAAAAGAAACGTAAAGAAGAGAAAAGAAGAAACACAGGAAGAACAAAAGAAGAAAAATGGAAGAACTAAAATGGATTCTGACACACTCATAAGTTTTTAAGGAAGACAGAAATTCCCTTTTACATAAACAAATTTAATACAACGAAGACTCAGATCAGGGAAATTTCATGAAATTAATAAGATAGCTATAAATGTAAATGAAATGATTTGATTTTTGATAACATTCATGGTTAAACATTTAAAGCTCCACAAAGGGAGGGAGAACTCTACTTTTTAGCGGGAGAGGCTCTCAATAAGAGAGAAGAAGGTCAGACTTTTTGGATCACCTTAAATTCGTACATCTCTGCCACTTAGGAATTGTTACACATCTTGCTTTGACACCATCTGGGCCAATTTCAATGACTTGTCCATTTCTTTCTCCCAGTATATGCTCAAAGATTATCATGTCAAAACTTCGATGAGCTTACAAACTACCATTAAGTATTTCACTAAGATGGGATTCTTACACTGGCAATCACTGTTCACATATATCAACAACTGTGAATTCCCTTGTACCTTTGCTTCTCATACTCTCATCTCTATGGGTATTTCTAAACTGATTATTAAGGCCTCATACTTGGCTTGATTATTCAAACACTCAAACATGAGTTTAAAAGAATACCTTCTCTCGATGCCTTGGCCATTAGTGCTTACGATGCCAATACCACTTCTTATTTTGGTGCTAGACCCATCGAAGCTCATATTCCATGTAATGTTTCTGATTTGATTAATATTCATATTGGTATCGTTCATTTCTTTCATCTAGTTTTGAGCATGTTCGACCAAGAAGTCATCCAAGGCTTGGCCTTTAACGATCGTTTATGATATGTGCAAGAACTTCAAGAATTGATATTCCATAAAGTATAAAGCCCATTTGTTGATTTAGCCATTAAGGGTGGTCTATAAAGTACGTACTTAATAAGATAAATTTTTGAAATTACATAAACAACAACCAGCTACATATAATGTCAAAGTCCATGTGCAACATAATACAAAGCTAAACACATATTTTCTATTGGCTTATAGCTCTGTTCTACGGGTGCCAATATTCTGCTTAAATAACATTGTCACGCCCCAAAAACGGGACCGTAACACGCCGCGCTAATGGTATACCGACCAAAGCGCAAGGCACAAACGAACAGAGCAACAAACTTAACCGTAATGTAATAGAACCATCAAGCCATTTCTCAACTATAAAACCAAATATTTCATTTTACACAAAAATACGAATTACAAAATTCCTTCTTAGTACAAAAGATGCTACAACGAAAATAAAGTTCATCAATACAAAACTTATCTAATACACTACATGTCCAAACAAAATGAGAAGCTTGGAAGATTATCCGGCAGAGTCCTACCAGTAATGTGGAGTCTGGGGAAAATCTAAAAGCTGCTAACGCGGTGGTATCCAAAAACGAGTACCTAATCTGAAAAATTATAAGTCTGTGGGGTGAGCATAACTAGCTCAGTGGAGATCATAGGCCCCTATGAGGTGTTGAACAAGGTTGGTGATAAAAGAAAACATAAAGATAATAACATTTGTGAAAACCATAGTTATGAAGCAGTTTCTAAAATGTCTCATGCCATTTAAAAGTCAATAAACCATAATCATAAGTAGTTTCTAAAATGTATCATGCCATTTAAACGTCAGGCATGTCCAAAACATAGTCAAAAAGATCCAATCATTTCAAAACATAGTATGCTAAAGCATAGCGAACAAATCCAAGTACGCTTTCAATCCGAATATAATAAAATAGCATGAGTATCTTTTAGGCTCAACAAGATGACCTACGGTACTAGCCGATCTAGTAATCTACCACACCTACTAGTCCGACCGGGAGGTCATTTAGAGTCTGTCTCTTATACACATCTAGATGAACCGTGCACCCCAAATCAAACATTTCCAAATACATCCAAAATTATATACCTCGGTCACCTATGAGCCAAAACAGTCATAAAATGCTTTCATATCAAAAGAGTTTGCAAATATATCAATTGATTAACATAAAATAGCTTGGTCCCGATTTCATATATAATAATTCCAAAACTTGGTAAAAGTGCAGTTCCAAACATCATACACATTTTAAAATCCATCCAAACATATTTCAAAAGTCGTTAAAAAAAATACAAGTGGAAGAGGGTCTATGTTACCCACCTATTAAAGCAAAAACTGCACAAAGATCACAGAACGCGATCGCCGAGTCCTCTTATATCTGTTTTAGGTACCTGAGGAAAAGAATATGTGAGACTGTCTCTTATACACATCTAGATGTGTATAAGAGACAGGAAACGACGCGAAACGATGGAAGATGGGACTATATCAATTGCATTCCACAACAATGGAAAACACCTAAAACCATCAAAAGATCATTAAAGACCCTTTAAATATAACCAATTATCCAAATTATCCTAGTTGCGCCAAACTTCCGCTTACTTACAAAATGAAGGGAAATCAATTCCACTTGGTTTCAAGTCTCAATTCCTATCCAAACTAACCTTAAAACACTCTTAAAACATCATTACAAGCATAGACATAAGCATTCATAGCATAACATTCTAGGCTCATATGGAAGACAAAATCCTAACTCATAATCTTAAAATTTGTAATCTAACCATGGAAAGTTGTTAAAAATCAACCCCAATCACTTCCCAACCTCCAAAACACTAAAAACAACCCATAACATACATAAATCAACATATATAAGGCTGCAAAGAGGGTTTATTTTCAGCCCTAAGAATCCTACAAAACTTGAAATTAAAGCTTAAATCATAAAGCCCATAAGCCATAAATGCTAAAATACATAAAATCTTGTGTTAAGAGACAGGGCTAATTGAACTCCATCTGGATGTGCCTTGGATAAGAGACAGATGTTATACCTTGCGATATTTGTTTAGGTTTTGACATTCATTGGAATTGTGCATGGACTTATGCTCACAAGAGATGAGTTAGCCTGTCTCTTATACACATCTGATCTGTCTCTTATACAGCCGTCTAGATGTGTATAAGAGACAGTCAGAAAGCTTTTGAGACACGGAAACAATATCTAACCAAACTTCCAGTGATGATGTCCTCTGATCACCGAAATCACTGAATAGACATTTGTCTAACATACACCCGTTTACCCGCCGGTACGAAATCGCGTAAATCGAAAAATTTGCCGAATTGAAGAACGAATAAGTTGAAGTACCTTATGACTAAAAATAATATGAAAAACATTTTAAACCAATTAAAATCAAAGAACAAGGCTATTAAAATACTGAGTTTCACAAACATACTGCACATTCTTGGGTCCCTTCATCATCTTGAGTAAGAAAATACCTGATGGTTTCATCTGTTGTTGACAAATACAACTTCAACGATTTCGGTCGATCAGAGGACATCATCACTGGAAGTTTGGTTAGATATTCTTTCCGTGTCTCAAAAGCTTTCTGATATTGTGCCCCCACGCAAAATGTTTGGCCATCGCTTCAACTTCAATAACGGTGAGAATACTTTGACTTGGTCAGTCAAGTTGGATATGAACCTCCGAAGGAAATTCACCTTTCCTAGAAACAGCTAGAGCTCTTTCTTACTTTTCAGTGGCTGCATTTCGTATCGCCTTCATCTTGTTCGCATCCATTTCTATCTCTTTCTGATGTACCAAAAAGCCCAAGAAATTTCTAGTCGAGAGTCAAAATGTGCATTTTAAGGTATTCAACTTAAGCTTGTGTTTTTGCATTCTTGAGAATGCTCACCGTAGGTGTTCTAAGTGGTACTCAAAACTGGGTGAATTCATCACCTCATCATCTATGTATACTGTAAAAAGTCTCCAATATAATCATGAAATATATTCATTGATCTCTAGTATGTGCCCTCATATTCTTTAACCCAAATGGCGTCACTTTTCGTTGGTATATACCTAGAGCTCTTGGGCATCAAAACGTCATCTTGTGGACATCACCTTCAGCAATGAATATCTGATTGTACCCCAATGTTACCATCGATGAAAGTCATGAACTTACTGCACAGTACCGCATCACCAAGCATATCTAATATTAGTATTGGATATTCGTCTTTCGGTGAAACCAAATTCAGGTTTTGAAAATCTGTGACACCCTAGTTTCCCATTCTTTTCACCACTGGGACTGCATTTGACAACCATTCTACATATACTGCCACTTGGATGAAGTTGGCATCCAACAATCTCTCAATCTCTTCTTTAACTCTGGATCATATTATTAGAAATTGCCTTGGGGTTGCTTGTATGGCTTGTATCCCAACTTAAAATGAATTTTTGTATTTGACTAACCTCCAATCCAAACCGGGCGTCTTAGTATAATCCTATGCAAAAAAGTCAATGAAGTCCTTCAAAAGCCGAATCAACCGAGCCTTATGGCTGGCAGTTAGTTGGTTGCTAATATACGTCAGCCGATTTTAACTGTCATCTGTCATATTCACCTCCACTAAAGTGTTTTTGGTCTAGGCTCATTGTCAATCCCTTTTAAGGTAGAGATCAAATTAAAGTAAATAAGTAATAATAAAACCTCACAAAATCGATACACTCTACGTCACTTCCACAATTATACAGAGTTGGTAGTAGTATAAGATGAGTGGGTATCATTCCCACGAAAATTGTTTGGCAAGAAAGTACTGAGATTTATGAACTTTTGTATAGTTAGGCAAATCAAATAAAGTAGAAATATCCTAATCTAATCAAAGCCATAATGCATGTAAGCAATTTAAAAACAAAATTTGACTAAATTATCTACTAAGGCAAGTAAATGGAATTATGTAACTACGAAATTAAAGAACTAATTGACTTAATCTAAGAAAGAAAAGTAAATGAAACTCTTGATACTACTCTACTTTGACTAAATTAAGTCTAAACTAGAAATCATGTAAACTAGACTAACTAAAAAGAACAATAGGAAAGCATGTGAAAGAAGAAATTGCCATTTCTAGACTAGGATTGCAAAATAAAGTGCTAAACAAAAATATTTTTGGAGAAGGTTTTTTTTATAAGAGTAAAGAAAGCCCACTAAGAATTAACTAGAAATTAAAGTAAAGATTTGAAAATTTAGCTAGAAAGCACTAAATTAGCTAGAACCCTAATTTTTCTTAGAAAACTTGAAATGAAAGTAACTAGATTGTTTTTAAGAAATTAAACTAAGAAGCAAGTAAAAATTACATATATTTGTAGCTAATGATTAAACCACCAAAACTATCTAATCAAAATTTAAACTTGCAAAGGATTAAAAACAAAGATCAAAATTAAAATAAAAGAGAACTTTTCTATTAAACTATAGACAACTTGAGGTTCAAACTGTCTATCCTAATCTATACTACTACTATGTGAAAAAATACTAACTACACTCCTTAATGTGTGTTCTAACACACACTATTGCTTAATATATAGTTGGAGTATTACACAAGCAAAATAGGAGTTAGGTGCTAAAATATTACAAAAAAAACCATTACAATATCGCTGAAACGCTTTTCCATGTCGCATGTGAGAAAATTTTTGGTCGTGACATTGAATTACAATGCATTAACCATTTTCCGCCTCCATGTCGCGACATGGAAAAAACGATGTCACGACATGGACCTTGCTTGCAGCAAGTATTCAATTCTTCTTAATTTGCACTTTGGCATTCATATTTTGTTCATTCTAACTTCCAACCTCCAATTCATAACCTGCATAATATTAAACTAATTAAGTTACTAATTTAAGTAAAATTATAATAAAAACTCATCATATTTACTAATAGTTAAAATGTAAACACATAATATGAAAATTAACTAAAACACTCAATTAACAACCAAAATTCGAAATTTAGCTTAACAAAATACAATGATTTAGAATAAAATAACTTTAGTTTACTAGAGTTATCACACTCTCAAACTTAGTCTCAAGAAGAAAAAAAGAAATAAAAGAACCTTTACTAAACGACTTAACAAACACACCACCAAATTGACAAACACTTGATGAACAATGGATGTACTTATGATCAATAAAGAGTTGTCTCAAAGGACCTCAAATACCATATGAAAATTCAACTATTTGAATTGGTCACTTTAGTTTTCCAAAAATCATAAGCTCATTTATCACACAAAACTTCAAATTACCAAGCATTAATCATTCTCAAAAAGGTTCCTAAAAATTGAGTTTTATTCATCCAAAACATCATCTTTTTTCAAATCACAAGTATTACAAAGTTATTCAATCATCCCGACGAGGTTGCATGGAAATAAAAGTCCAGTAGAAATCTACGTATATGCACATGTCACACAATTTGGGAACATTAAAATATCAAGGAATTAGTGGTATGATATCAATGATAAGTGGTGCAAACATTTTCCCCTCAACTTGTTGGTATTCTAAAACGTAATTCATAATGGCTTAATTTGAAGAAATAATATGGGGACATGCGAAGTCCCATACTCGCCTTATTACTACTCTAATGGCTTATATTGGAGAAATAACATGGGTACATGCCAGAATCTCATACTTGCCTTATTAGTACTAACAACAAAATTTTTTTTTGAAGGAATATTTCAGCCCTAAACCAAGGAAGAGGGTTGAAACATAAACAAACAAACAAATAAACAAACCAAACCTTATTTCCACTAAGTAGGGTCAGCTGCACAAATCCTACTATGCCATTATGCTCTGCCATGGACCATATTCTCCTTAATTCCAAGACAGTCTATATCTTTCTCACAAGTTACCCACCAATTCTTTTCGATCTTCCTCTAGCCCTCTTATTTGACTACTCTCTCTGAAATCTACTCGCCTGACTGATGTTTCTACTGGCCGACCTTAAGCGTGTTTCACTCATCTCCTCATGAATAAGTGATACTCCAATCTCATCACGATTATGCTCATTGTGTATCTTAGCTATCCTAGTACACCCACACATCAATCTTAACATTCATATTTCTGCTACTCTCATCTTTTGCACGTGCGTGTAATTCACTACCTAACATTCAGACCCATAAAGCATTGTGGACCTATTTGCCGTTCTAGTTTATTTGGATAAAATTTACCCTTAAGTCATAAAGGAATTTTGCTGTCAAATAATACTCCCGATGCCATTCTCTATTTACTCCAACTTGCTTGTATCCGATGTGTAACATCTCGATCTATACCACCATTACTCTGAAGAACTGAACCTAAGTACCTAATTTTCACTTACTGGTATCTCTTGATCTCCAACACTAACCCCTATTCTACTCTAACGTGCATACTTGCTAAACTTAAATTCCATATATTCTATTTTTGATCTATTAAGTCTAAACTCTTTTGCCTCAAACGTCTCTCTCTAAACCTCGAGTTTAGCATTAATCCCATCTTTTGTTTCATCTACTAAAACAATGCCATTTGCAAACAACATACACCATAGTATTTCCTCATGTGTGTGCCTTGTAAGTTAATCTATGACAAAAGTAAATAGATAAGGACTTAGAACTGAACAGTGGAGTAAACCTACGTTTATAGGAAACTCTCATATCAACCTTCCTGGAGTTTTCGCACTTGTAGACTACATCCCTATATATCTCATTTATTGATTCTATATATGCTACTCTGACTCCTCTTTTTTCTAATACTTCCACATAACTTTTCTTGGGACTCTATCATGTACCTTTTCAAGATCAATAAAAATCATGTGCAAATGTTTTTCCTTATCACGGTATATCTCGATAAATCTCCTTAAGAGATGTATGGCTTCAGTAGTCGATCTCCCTGGCATGAAACCAAACTGATTATCTGACACCTTAGTCTCATTTATTAATCTTCTTTCTATCACCCTTTCCCAATGTTTCATTGTATGGCTTATTACCTTAATACCTCTATAATTTGCACAAATTTGTATATCCACTTTGTTTTTGAATGTGGGTATGAGAGTATTCTTCTTTCATTTGTCGGGCATTTCTCTACTCTTCAATATTTTATTAAAAGGATTGGTAAGCCAACTTATGCCCTTCTTTCCTAAGCATTTCCGTACCTTAATTGCCAACTGCTTTTCCTTTCTTTATCTTTGTCGAAAGCTTCCTCCACGTCTGATTCTTGAATCCTTTGATAGTACATTATGAAAGATTCAAGAATCAGAGGCGGAGGAAGCTTTGAAGAGGATGAAGAAAGGAAAAGCAATTGGCCCAAATGATATTTTGATTGAGGTATGGAAATGTTTAGGAAAGAAGGGCATAAGTTGGCTTACCAATTTTTTTAATAAAATATTGAACAGTAGAAAAATGCTCGACCAATGGAAGAAAAAGGTTAAAACGTACTTAAGATAAGTCTCAAGTACCAATCATTCACAAATTAGAATAACATTTCCTATGCAAACACACAAAATATCCTAATTCCTTTCTATTCTATTTAACCTAATTTTTTTCAAAAGATAAATCAACTAATAAAGTAACATTGGTTACTTGATCGAAAACAATATTTCAAGTAAATTTTTCCCAAAATATTAGTGCCTCTTTTTGAAAAATGGTAATACCAAGCCTTTGAAATCATAATGTTGTAAAAGAGCCATTCACACACACTTATGAATTCATGAAATGATCCATTCAAATATTTCAATCATTTAATATTGTAAGTCAAATATCATCATCGATTATCAAATTGACCAAATTTCCATCAAAGAGTCATCAAACACACATATAAATAGAAAATGACCATCCCTGACACAAGAAACAGACAGCCCCAAACTTGATTCTTTTATTCTATTCGATGAGTAAATCCCATCCTACCACTCACTCAAAATTTTCACACAAGAAAAAAAGGACAACTAACTACTCCTATCTAACCAAAGTTAAATTTTTTTCCAAAATGAACTAAAAACTCATAACTATGTCAAGTAAGTAACCAATGACACTCAAAATTGTTCAAAACACAATTAAACTTCAACAAGTTCTACATGGCATCAGCTTAAAGCCCTTAGCCATTTTAATCTCATCAACCAAAAACTACACCAAGTATTTATCAAATCAATCCTCAAAGTGATCTAATCCATGAAGTAATAAAAAGAAATCTACTTGGAGTCAGTTTAACAGGGCCATTAGCCAATCTAGTTTAAAAATAAAAATACCCAAATCAAAGTATCTAAAAATAGACATAAACTAAACATAAAAGTGCTAAAGTATGAATAAAAAGAAAATGTCAGTCATCATAAAAATCTCTCTGAATGCTTCTTCCCCAATTCATCAATAGCCACTGCTAGATGCTTCAAATCTCTTGCTCCATCTTCTCTTAACCATTCTCTACATCACTACGCTAAGCTTCTTCGTGGTCATCATCCTAAGCTTCCTTGGTCTCACCAGCTTATTGCATTTCACCTTTATGTATAGGAACCACTGGTGGTATGTAATACTGCCCAAGAGGTGGGTCATAATTCCAAAACTGAGCTACGGTGGACTAACCCATGTATCAAGTAAAGTGGTCTTGAGGGCTTCTATTATAACCACAAAGTTGTTGTGTATTACTAGTTGGCTGTAGGTCCAGTATCCCTGCAACTCATTCTGCTCTTCTTCATTATCTGGAGCATTACATACATATCCTATAAGTACAGGAGGAAGAGGAATATATGATGATCTCTGATACGGTGGTGGTGGTATGTGGCCTTTTTCGGGGTGATGCTTTCCATATTCTCAAACTATCCTATAAACATAATATCGATTAATCTTGCCTTTAGGATGTGTCATGGGCTCCATGCGATTAATGGAACATCCTGCAATAGTACATAAGTGGTGGATTAGATTGGGTGCATAAAAAATGGGTCTCTTGGACCTTCCATTGTCAAGAAATCCTGGTCTAATCAATTCACCGACATCCACCAGCATTCCTGTCATAATAGCATAAACTAAAAACACCTTATCCTTCTGAATGTAACTTAATGAATTTGACACCTAGATACGGTAACTAATGAAATAAAACAAAAGTGTGACCAAAAGTGAAAGTCCATGCTGAGGAAATCTTAATTCTGCACTATTTGTAGTGCTCTGAACCCAATCCACATCCACATTACATAAAGCATCTTTGATCACAATCATATCTTTCTCCGCGTTAGATAGAAGAAGATCATACTGAATATTCATTAGATTAAACAAGTGGTATGTTAAAGAAAGAACTTATCATTTTCGAACTAAAGTCAACCAATAACCCCTGAACTTACCTTACCATCCTCAGGATCACAAAGATTACAATGGAACTCCTCTACCAATTGTGTGTACCTAGGATCAACTAGAGAATCGAATTTTTCCCAATGTCTTGCTTTAATCTGAACTTCTATGTCCTTTCTAATCTATAAAATCTCCAATACATAGATGGATCAAAATTCCTTTCTTTGATAAGCTCATGTTTCTCATTATTTTTAAATAATTGATGAACTCACTCACTAGAGAGTTGAGGTTCTATTCCTTGTTCATTTCCTCCACTTGGCTCGCCTAATTCACCTTCTCTACTTGACCCTTCCCCAACTTTTCTTTTTTTATGTGTTAAGTCATCTACCCCTCATTCTTGCTCGTTTCTCGGCACTTCCATACACACCCAATGCCATTTTCACAATAATTTATCAAAAAGAGCAAGTCTCTCTTATAAGACTTCTTGAAATATGTGCACTAATAATTCCCAAATTCACAAAAAAGCACAAAATTTCACCAAAAATATCAACAAACTTTCATAACTCTAGACAAGAAATCAAACAATCCACAACAAAAGTCCAGATATTTCCCAAAATTAATCAGTTCAATACCCACAAATTCAGTCCAAAATTTGCGCAAAAATTTGTTCCAATTTCACCCAAGTTATCTTCAAGAATTTCAAATAATAATGGTTCAAGTTTACCAGCAAATTGGCCTCCACAATTCTTACAAGCTTGATCAAAAAACTAAGAAAGATGTCACCTGATTGGTGCCGAAAACTTCCAAAGAAGATATGTCGAATTTCTTCCTTTGTTGCTTGAAATTCTCTCGGTGAACTCCAAATGAATCTCTCCTTGATGCTTGAATGATGATGTAGAAGGGCTGTGGTAGGGGATTATGATGATTGGAAGGAAATTTAGGGAAGAAAGTGGAATAAAATGAAGAATTTAGGAAGGGTTCAAATGTTAGGGGCTTGAGAAAAATGAAGCATTGGCGAAAAAGAAGAAGAAATGGCCCTTGAAATTGATTCTGGTCGAATTGATGTCGCAACATTGAATTTTTGATGTCGCGACATGGCCTAATCTACATTTCCAAAATGCGCTTCCATGTCATGACATGGAAAAATCAATGTCGCGACATGGATGTCATGGACTCGGGGTGAAAATTAAGCCTTTCCAAAAGCTTGAGGTTGATGTCGTGACATGGGAAATCCATGTTGCAACATGGACTAAATGACTCAAATGCCCTCCAAAAGTTCGTGGTCGATGTCGCGACATGGAAAATCGATGTTGTGACTAAACATGCAAGGTACATTTTGCACACTTAAACAAATTTCCTCCTTTCTTCACCAAATTTCTTCAAGTCCATGCACAACCTACAAACACCAAAATAACAAGTTTAGATGACAATTTTCATCTATTCTTTAGCACTATTTATTCAATTAAAAAACACGTATTTTCAACCTAAAATGTCTATCCTAATTCAAACCAAATCACTCAAAATGTAAGATAACTAAAAATCACACCAAAAGAAAACAAAAACAACTAAATTAAAGCTTGGGTTGCCTCCCAAGAACCTCTCTTTTATAGTCACTAGCTTGACTATGGCATGATTAATCATTCCAAGCACTTGAGGATGGTCGGTCATCCTTTTCCTTTTGGTCCCCATGGAAAAAGTTAATGCCTTTCTTCTTTATGTGTACAACTTGATTCTCGATTTTTCCAAGCACAAGTCCTTTCTTCCAAGTCTTAGCCAATGCTAGTGCACCAATTAGGACATCAAATTGTTTCTCAAACCATTTTTTTTTTTTTTTTGCGACTTTTCAACTTTTTACCATCACGAATTTTCCCATCACTTTCACTAATCTCTTGATCCTTCGTCACATCATACCCCTCATCGGGTGATTTTTCCTTCAATTCATTTCTTGGATCTTATTTTATTTCCAACTCTTACTTGAGTGAATCATCTTGGTTAAGGATGAGTTCATTTTGCTCCTCATTTGACCTAACAATGAAAGAATTAAGAGATTGGTTAGCACATTTTTCTTCAAAAATAGGAACATTATCATTATATTCAAAAACATCAAATTCAATTAATTCATTTTCAACTTGTAAAACCAACTTTCCTTTGTTAACATCAACTACTACATGGGCATTTGACAAGAATGGCCTCCCTAGAATCAACGGAATCTCACTATCTTCACCCATATCTAGCACCAAGAAATCAACGAGAAATACCAACTTTTCAACTTGAACAAACACGTCCTTCAACAAGCCGTATGGTTTTCTCTTAAATAAATCTGCCAATTGGAGTGTGATATTAGTTGGCTTGACATTGTTGATCCTTAGCTTGTCATGCATGGTTTTCGGCATATTATTTATGCTTGCCCCCAATTCACAAAGTGATCGATGCATTTTCCTCCAATATTCATCAGTATTGAGAAACTACCAAGATCTTTGAGTTTAGGATGTAGTCTTCTTTTCTATGGAAAATGGCACTACATTTAGCATCAAGACATACTTTTTCATAATGCCCAAAAGATCATTCATGAAACGAAAATAGTTGGGCATCCTGGCTAGGACATCAATTAAAGGAATGTTGACATCAATTCTTTTGAACATATCCAAGAATTGGTTGAATTGCTTCTCTTTTTTCCCCTTTCTTGTATCAATGAATCTTTGATAAAATGGCACTTTTCCCAATGAACCCAACTTCAAAGGTTCTTCCTCTTGCTTCTTCTTAGATTCCTTGATCTCATCCTCTTGTTCCTTTCTGTCTTTATCACTGACAACTTCCATTTTATTATCAATTACTTCAGATTTTTGTTTCTCATTTTCTTCATCCACCTTTTTCTTCTTATTAAGTTCTACCAACTCTTTCCACTCTTTAAAGTTATAGAACGGCATTGCTCCTTTGGATTTGGAATAGTATTACTCAGAAGTGCCACTATAGGTCTTTCATTGTTCAACCTTGCCGATTGACCTATTTGTTCATCTCCAAATTCCTTGGTGATGCTCTCAAATTTTTATAATTTCTTCTTTTTTCATCTTTATCCCTCATTTCTCTTTCCAATTCTCTTCTCAAGTACTCCATCTCTCTTTTCCAACCATTTTTCACATGCATTCTCTCTTGGAGCAAATTGGTCATTATACATAGGTTGAAAAAATTTTGCAGGTTGGAATGGAGGTCTTGATTGTTGTTGTTGAAATAGAGGGTTTGATGGAGGTTGATATTAGTTGACTTGGAAGTTTCTTTGGTGTGGAGGTTGATAAGGTGTAGAAGAAGAACTTGGGGCCTGATTTTGAAAGTTTTGAGGTGGAGGTTTATGTTGGTATGAAGGGTTTTGTTGATTATTTGGGTTGCTCCAAGAGAAGTTGGGATCGTTCCTCCATGAAGGATTGTAAGTACTTGCATAGCTCCTTGTGAGCTCCTTGAAGATGAAAGTTTATTTGATATATAGTGGACTTGCTGATTCCTACCCATAGGAACCTCGTCATTGTCCATTGGAGTGTCCACCACAAAAACACAAACCAAGTTTGATTGAAATGAAGATCCAATGGCATTCAAGGTGTTTGATTTCCCAAAATTCTCCAACACCCTTGTAATATTGTTTATAACATTCATAAGCATGCTTTGTTGGGTAAGGAAAGCATCATTAAGATTCAAATTCATTATGCCACTTTGTTGAGCATTAGTTTGGTTGACTTATTGTTAAACCATTAGATGAGTCATGGGCCGATGATAGTAGTGGTTTGAAGTCGTTCAGTTGAGTAACTCTTAGGCCTCTTCTGGAGTTTTAAATGTAATGGAGCGGTCGGTGGATGCATCAACTATAGGCTTTGTTTCTTGTGCCAACCCATTGTAAAATGTTTGAATTTGCAACCATAACGGAATGGCATGGTGGGGACATTTCCTCAATAACTCTTTTAAAATGTTCCCAAGCTTCGCTTAAGCTCTCACCAACATCTTGTTTGAAAGAAGTGATCTCATTATGTCAATACATCAATTTAGTGATCCTTGATGGTGGGAAATGCATTGTCAAGAACTCTTGTGCTAGTTGATTCCAAGTAGTCAAATTGCCTTGAGCATGAGATTGAAGCCATGCCTTTTCTCTATCTCTTAATAAGAAGGGAAAAACTCGCATCCTCACGCAATCTGGATGTACATCATTGAATTTGAATGTATCCAATTCCTCCTCAAAGTTCATCAGATGAGTGTAAGGATCTTCATGAGGACCCCTTCCAAACATAGAGTGTGATTGCAACATTTGAATCAATGCGGGCTCAATCTTGAAATTATTTGCTTGTATGGGCATCCTTGTGATACTTGAATTAGTCCCATCCAAATTAGGCATAGCATGCTCTCTCAAAGGATGGCTATTCATGTTCATCCCATTCCCATTTCCAAAACCACCAATTCCATGATTTCCGACAACTTCTTCTTGTTCATCATTCCTATTGTTCAAATTCCTTTGATTTTGATTATTGTTGGTCATTTCAACTCTTCATCCAACTCTTGTTGAATTCTTCTTTGCTTCCGGATTTCTCTAAGTTCCTTCTCTCTTTCGGAATCTAAGCAAATCAAAGGTTCTTTGTTCTTTCTTACCATGCACTACAAAGATGAAAATCCAAGTAATTAGTCACAAGTGCCAAATCAAACCACAAGACAAGATCACCAGCATTAACAACTACTAATGAAATACCAAAATTAATAACTAAAGAAATAAAAGTACCTAATCTATATGACCCATAAAGCTCTCAATATTGCCAATATACCAAGGACAATCCCTGGTAACGGCACCAAAAACTTGTCAGGCCCTTAGGTAGAGATCAAATTAAAACAAACAAATAATAATAAAACCTCACAAAATCACTATACTTTACCTCACTTCTGCAAGTATACGGAGTTAGTAGTAGTATAAGATGAGTGGGTATCATTTCTACGAAGAATGTTTCCAAGAAAGTACTGATATTTATGAACCTTTGTATAGTTAGACGAATCAAATAGAGTAGAAAGATCCTAATCTAATCAAAGTCATAATGCATGTAAGCACTTTAAAACAAAAATTAGACTAAATTATCTACTAAGGCAAGTAAATGGAATTAAGTAACTACGAAATTAAAGAACTAATTGACTTAATCTAAGAAAGACAAGTAAATGAAAACTCTTAATACTACTCTACTTTGACTAAATTAGGTCAAAACTAGAAAGCAAGTAAACTAGACTAACTAAAACGAACAATAAGAAAGCATGTGAATGAAGAAATTGCCATTTCTAGACTAGGATTGCGAGTAAAGTGCTAAAAAATATATTTTTGGACTCTTTATAAGAGTAAAGAAAACCTACTGTGAATTAACTAGAAATTAAAGAAAAGATTTGAAAATTTTAGCTAGAAAGTACTAAATTATAAAGAACACTAATTTTTCTTACAAAACTTGAAATGAAAGTAACGAGATTTTTTAAGAAATTAAACTAGAAAGAAAGTAAAAAATATCTCTATTTGTAGCTAATGATTAACTGTCTAACCCACTAAAACTATCTAATTAAAATTTAAACTTGCAAAGGAAAAAAAACAAGATCTAAATTAAAATGAAAGAGAACTTTTCTAACAAACTAAAGAAAACTTGAGGTTCAATCGATCTATCCTAATATACACTACTACTATGTGAAAAAAATACTAACTACACTCCCAATGTGTGTACTAACATACACTATTGCTTAATACATAGTTGGAGTATTACACAAGCAAAATAGGAGTTGGCTGCTAAAATATTACAAAAATGCCATTACAATATCGTTGAAATGATCTTTTATGTCGCGACATGCAAAATTCAAGGTTGCGACATGGAATTACAATGCATTAACCATTTTCCGCCTCCATGTGAGATAGAAAAATCGACGTCACGACATGTAACTTGTTTCCAGCACGTCTTCAATTCTTCTTAATTTGCACTTTGGCCCTCGTACTTTGTTCATTCCAGCTTTCAACCTCCAATTTATAACCTACATAATATTAAACTAATTAAATATCGATCACTAATTTAACTAAAATTCTAATAAAAACTCATCATATTTACTAATAGTTAAAATGAAAACACATAATATGAAAATTAACTAAAACACTCAATTAACAACCAAAATTCAGAATTTAGACTAACAAAATGCCATGATATGGAGTAAAATAACTCTACTTTACTAGAGTTATCACTCATACATCTTCTACCTTGGCCAGTTAAATGACTAATTCGTCAGCCATAGTCATTTTTAAGTCTTCCTTATCAGACTCGTACACCGCATCAAACCAATTCTTCTCTCCTCCTACATGGATTCACCTTTATCTTTCACCAAATTCACCAAAAATCCATCCCAACCTCCAAGTTTTAACTTCTTTAATCTAATTGGGCTTCATCAATCAATCAAGAGGAACTCATAAGGACAGTCAATGAGTTAAATCGCAAGATTCAAGAGTTCATCCAATTTCCAATTTCTCTAGTATAATCATTCCAAATTCCCTCTACTACCATAAGTTTTCATAGTTAGAATTGTTATTTGGATACATTATACTGTCAATTAGAGCAACATCTAAAATCGAAAATCTTTTTAGTTTTGCCCTCTAAAATATTTCAGGTAGAGAGGCCACAGAAATCTTGAAGGCTACCATCCAGTAGTTAGGGAGTCTTTTATATAGTTAGATCCACAAGATTGATAAAAACTACACAAAAGTCAAAATCTTTTTGTGGTTTTAAGAACTTTTGAAAAATTAACCCGAAACTTTTAACACAAATACAATAACAAACTTGAAGAGTCTACTTTTCTAAAGCGTTTGGAGTTGGTCAAACAAATCTAGAGTTCATCAAGGAGATGCCTATTAACAATAGAATAATATTGTGTGGAACTATAAGGAAACTGGAATACTTTTTGAACATGTCCATGACTACAAGAAAATAACAAAGCTAGCTTAGAGTTGTCTTGGAGCTTCCGTTGGGCTAAAGATGAACATTACTCGAAGATTTTAAAATTGCCTTGATGACAACGAGGTGAGTGGTTTTATGCGTTTATATTTCTTTGTGTTCTTTTGCTAATGTTTGAGTTTATGTTTTGGGATGAGTGTTTATATTTTTTCAATGTTTATTTAAAGCTCTGTTTATGGAGTTAGATCATGGTTATGTGGTGTGTCGTATTTGTTATATTTGTTTTTCTTTTATGTTATGTTTGTTTTTCCTTGTTATTGTGTTTTAATTGTGTTATTAGTGATTATTTGACTATTTTAAAAAGACTTCCTAACTACTAGATAGTATCCATCAGGATGTCTATACTCTTTTTGCCTAAATTATTGTTGAGAGTTACAAAAATATCAGTTGTTTGAGGTGAGATATCTTCCACGACATATCCACCAACACGTTCATGATAAAAATTAGCAATAACATCTTCAAAATATCCATCATTTCACCCATGATATTTGGATCTACTGAATCTTTAGTTGTTCTCTTCTAATCCACTTCATCATGTACATCCATGCTTCAAATTGGTTCCTAATTTTTTACCCCTAGGACTTGCTCTGTGGGGATATTGTCACCAATTTCTGGTATATTTAGTGCAAATTTTGATGTTACAGTAGCAAGCTGCCCAAGCCACTCCCCAAATTACATGATGCCCCATCTTTATGACTTAATCTTGTCTCAATTATTGAATAAATCTTGTCATCATATTCTCAACATTGGACTTTTTTCATCCATAGAAGACCATTCTTCTTTTGGCTATGGTATGAAATCGTTAGCTGAAATTGTGAAATCTTATTGATCTGAGTATTATGGTTACTTTCAGTACGTCCCGCCAATTATGATTTTACGTATCATTGTACAAATAATCACATCTATAGAAATAATTCATATATTAGCATTATCATAAGAGGAAAAGGCAAAATTGTTACCTATTTGACATTTATAGCTCTAGTGGTTGCCACCACAAAATTCATAGGTATTTTGCAGTTGTAATGAATTGTCTAACTTCATGGGTACTTTGCAGTTCTATCAAATGAAAAACTATAATAATTTGCCTATAACATTAGAAACTATTAGAATAAAGGATGAAAATAGAAAAATTAAAAATAATACAAATCTTAGAGTAACAAGCCAAGTTGAAATCAAATGCTTGAATCAAACTCTTCCCTGATGACGACGTCAAAAATATGATGTGTGCTAATGATACTAGCAAGTGCAATAGTCAGAAAAAAAAAAAAGAGTTGTTAAACTAACTAAAATTAACCCAAGATTTGAACTAAATAAAAAAATAATACATAAGCAAAACTATTAAAAAAAGCGATATTAAGGAATTGACTTCACCTAACAAACATAACTATGAGACTCAAGCCAAACAAAGTTCAATTAGGAAGCATATAAGATAGTAAAGTTCCCTAATGTATGTTAATCTTTCTCAAACTAAAGCTATTCCAATTCTATTTACTATCAAAAAAGTCTTTGAGAGTTTATCTAACCAAATAAAACCAAAACATCAAGGTCATTGGAACCATGGGCTATTAGTACTCTTTTGATTGACAAAATAGGGACCATACAGTTAATTTATATTTAACCTCTCGCTATAAACATAAAAAAAATGATGGTATGCATTATCTTGACTAATATTCAAATATCAATTTCTAAAGATGATTGAATATAAGATAGTATAGAAAAAAAAAAGCATGAAACACAATAATACATACTCTTGTGAACATAGAATTGAAAAGATTGAATCTTTATTCAACATAAGTACTCATGGCATGTATTTGGGTTATATCAACTCGTAACACAATACTATTCCATAAAAAATAAAGACAAAGGCATAAAATAAGAAAAAGAAAACAAAAAATAGAAGACGTGAAAATTTTGAGAAGAATTCACTACTTGAACTCGCCTATGGATTAAGAGAGAAAACCCCTTGAAAATCCTCCAATAGCCCTTCTAAGGTTGTGAAAACTTAAATGAAGACAAAAGTAAACTATCTAACTAAAATTATGATCTAACCTGAATTACTACATGTTAAAGTAGGTCACAAGGATCCTATTTATCTATACTAACCTAGATACAAGATAGCCCTAGGTGTTGTGTTGCACAACTTTCATATGCAAGTGTACATATCGTTACAAGTAATAAAGTGATAAGTAGAGATGGTTTCTACTAAGACTATATCTGCCTCTTGCTATGTACAAAAATTGGAACAACTCAAGTTCTAATTCAAAAGATTCAATGTTGAGTCGATTTAATAAAACTAAATAACAAATCAATTTAAATAAAAAAACAAATAAGGATTAAATCAAGTAAGAAAAAGTCTAGGGTTCAATTGTCTCTTATAAATCTATTTGCATATCTTGTCTCTCTTATCTCTCGATCACAATTTGAGATTATTTTCCTAAGGTTTAAAGTATTTACACATTTCTTTTGAAATCATGCAAATTTTTCAATCCAAAAAAAAAGCACTATATTTTTGTGTGAGTTGAGATGTGATTAATGCATTAGAGACGAACCCTAATCATGGTTACCTAAGGCAAATATGTATATGTGTATCCTATTTATGAATTAATTGTTTATTTATCATGCAAATAAATGAAACAAAGGCTATTCAAATTATGCCTAACCCTAATTTTCCTTCGTCAAGGCTAAACTAGGGTTTATAAGACAATTCAATTGGTGATCAAGAAATTGAAAGTATTAAGATAACTTGAATAAATAATCCATTTATTTGAAATCAAATAGAAAATAATAAACTCAATATCCAAACTCATGACAAGATTCAATTGAAATCCTAGATGAATAATTTATTTCATCCTAAAACGAAAATAAACTACAATGAGAATTTTTACAACCCTTTTCATGACAAGAATACAAGAAGAGAGAGGAAAAGAGATAAAACTTTGTCACTACTTCACTTCTCTGATCTTCTTCTTGATTCTTGCATTTCCTGTGTTGACAGTTGACTTGTTGTGTTTCTCCCTGAACTACAATATGATATTCTCGTCTATAGAGAAATGCCATGGGACCCTTATTTATAAAAGTCCATGAATGGCACAAGTGTTTTGGAAAGAAAAGATGACTTCATATGGGCCTGAAACTGGATCCCAAAATTACTAAATTCACTAAAAGACCTGATTGAAAAATTAGTGCAATACTACGGTGCCTCATATTACTCTTAAACACAATGCTACGGTGCTATAGCTCTAGATTCTTTAAGAAATGAAGCAATGAATGTCGCCGCACCAGATCTCAATGTAATTTTAAAATATCACAACACCATGAATAATTCTTTAAAATTCTTTGTTTCGCGAGCTGAATGTCCTTATTGATTCTCAGACCATTTCAAACCTGCAAAACTCATTAGTAAATGCACTTAAGCACAATAAACACGTAAATTAAAACTTATTACTAAACCCCAAAAACAACTAATCCCTAACATTTTGCACGAAAACACCCGATACTCGCATAAATCCGTAACTAAAGTACACATAAATAACTCTATTTAAGAAAGTTAGCATGTTGGGGTTGGTTCCAGGTTGAAATAGTTCCTATTAGCCCAAAACCGGATTCAAAAGTTGTAAATTTAATCGTGAAGCACCCATTCAAGAATTTAATGCAATGACACGGTCTTTGTATTTGTCCACGATTCGAACACTGTGGCTCACCCATGACCATTAAATTGAACAAGTAAACAACAATTTTGATCTCTAGGGTCTTGTCTAATTTAGTAAAAATGTAAAAATGCTAGGGAAGAACAAATAAATAAATAAATCTTCAAAAAAATTGCATTATATGTTCTATTGGTGCAAAAAAAAAAAAATTGATATTTGAAATACTACCAAATAAGCTACAAAAATCATTAAAATTTTCAAAAAGGTTTAAAAATTTAAATTTTCAACTTATGTTAAATTTAAACTTTTATTAAATTTTAAACAATCTTTAATTTTTCTGGAAATTTTGACTTTTTTAGAGTTCCTTTGGTATTATTTCCAATTCCTATTTATTTCATAATTGTAGTACACTTTCCAAAAATGGTATTCTGCTTGGATTTCTGAAATAAAAATTTTTCTATGAATATCTAATATGATAATATAGAAATAACTTTCATGAAAATTCAGTGATTTTTTGTTGTTTCTAAATATTTTTACATTTTTTATTTTTGGTCAAACCAGTAAAAACTAAATTGGTGTAACCTAAATTGTGCAAGATCCAAAAAATAATGGTTCAAAATGGTAATTTTCTTATTTAGTATAACAGTCATGTAAGAATCACAGTGACCTCTCCCATTGATTTTTACAAATTTTCTTTTAAAATCTTAGTTTGGCCAATTTTTTTTTTTTTTAAATGAGGGACTAGATTGGGAGGCCCATACATAAGTGACCAAATTAGACAAGTAATGAAAGATAGAGGGCCAAAATGATAATTTTTTCCTCCTTAATTCATAAAAATGGAAAACCTCTAGCAAACTAGTGATAAACTCTTTAAAAATGATTATTGAATCTATCCAAGATCTTTTGAATAAAATTTTTTCTAGGGGATCATTTGGTTTTGTGGATTGGTTTGATGAGACTACTCAAACAGACTAATTGTCTCAACACTATTCGTATTCTTGGATTTCTCATCAAATCTAAAATAATTATATTAAATTTAGTATTAGATCATTTATATGAAAACCCTAAAAAGTTTAATATTATTAATTTTAAGTGTATGATTGATTTAATAGTTTCCAAAATTGTTTCAAAATAGCTTTTCAAAATTAGGTTTAAGTACACTTTGCCCTTGTATTTATTTTACCTATACATCGCCTCTAAGACTTATTAATGAAATTAAAATTTTCATATAAAGGGAGTGATAAAATACCATAATGACCCTCAGTATTTTTAGTTACGTACTTTGCCACTCTAAAATTAGGGTGAGTTGTACTTTGTTATGCTACCAATATTTTATAAGTAATTTGCCATTCAAGGATAATGGTGGATAATTTTTCCATCCAACATTATTATAAAAAGATTTTTCTACCCTTAAGTACCATTTTTTCTTGTTTTGTACAATTTGTCATGCCACCATTTTTCTCTCCCTCCCATTCTCTCTTATATTGTGTATATTAAGTAGAACAATTTTTTATTCATTACCATAATTCAATATTTATTTTTATTTTTAATAACGGATTCACAATATACATTTAAATATTCCTATTTAATCGCATTGTCAAATTTTGGTTGAAGATATGTTCTTTCAAAAATGATTAATGCTAGCAGTTAATAATTGTGAATTTATTTTACTAAAACTCTTCACTTAAATTGGACACGAAAAGAAACTAATTTTTTTTTCTCTAGATAGCATGAGTAATTGAGTTGATCAATGCAATTTTATATAAAATATATTTGGATTATATTCCCAAGCAGTATATTTACTCTTTTTTTAGCATATTACTCAAATAGTATGACTTTTTAAATGCAAATTTATTTATTAATTATTAATAATTATTAAAATAAAGTAAAAATTACTTATTTGGATTATATTCCAAAGTAGCATATTTACTCAAATAATGTGACTTTTTTAAATACAAAGTGATTTATTAATTATTAATAATTAAGGAAATAAAGTAAATTAAGAAAATTAAAAGAATGTGATGAAATAAATAAATAAAATACATTATTCTAGATATAAAAATAATAATGGTAGAACAAGTATGCGATAGCAGTATAGAAAATATGTATGAACAAGAACAAAATTTAAATGGCAAATTAATTCATTCATTTCATATTGAAGGGTAAAATTATTCATAAATAAAATCACGATAACGAAAAACAACTCACCCTAATTTTAGGGTGGTAAGGCAATTAAAAGTTTTATGGCAATTATGGCATTTCAATAATCTATCTGATGGAAAATTTGACCTTGTTAAATTTCGATTGCAATGTGTAGATAAAATAAACATGGAATGTGTATTTGCAACCGAACCTATTTATAGGGGGCAAATTGTAAATAAGTTTAAAAATTTTGGCTTCTTTTGGACAACTATTTTTTGAAATATTATTTGCAGAATTATTTGAAAAACGGGTTAAATATGCTTTACCCCCTTCAATCATAACACTAGTGACACTTTATCCCTTAAATTATAACTAAAAAAATGTACACTTTACCCCTCAAAAAGATTCCATCTAAATTTTTGAATAATTAATGCTTACATGTAAAGTATTTGGACACCCAATAACCTCCATATTTCATTAGAATTTATGGACAAAATTGCCCTTTTGGTTTGATGATATCAATGACTAATTGTAGCATTTTTATTCCATTTAACCAAAGCATATATGGGTTTCTATTATGTAGGCAGCAAGGAGAAATGATTTTTTTTAAACCACCCTGTCCCATATACCTTTTATGACTCGAATCATGATAAATAGATTATATAGAGAAGCGTCTTACTATTTAAATTGTATTTTTTGTCAAAAAATGGACAAAATGCAATTAATGCAAGTGTGATTTAGAAACACCGGATTCATAGGAAATTTTTAAGTAGAGCGGGTTCATAGTAGGTACCATAGACCTCGTAGTTCAAATTCTCACACATCATTTCAATTCATTGAAATAAATTTAATTCTTCTAATGATTTAAATGAATCTTGGATCAAAGGGTTTATGACATTTAAAAATTTGGAGACGGTTTATAGGCCAGTCAAGCTACAAGGTAAAGAAGCCACTTAACATTTTTTTTTTCCATACTCTAAATTGTTTTGCATTAGACAAAGTATTAGCAAATAGCTAGTTAAACGTGCACTGGAATGTAGAATGAGAATATAATCAACCAAATTATATCAGTAATAGCCTACCATCCAAAAAATATTTTCATAAAATGTCAATATTTGTTACGAAACTAAACCAAAAGGCATGAACCAAAAGTAGTAGTTTTCAAGAGAAGTACTAGCTGGCCAAAAGAAAATAACATTTATGTTATTTTTGGATCGACGGATTTAGGGAAAGATTTGAAATTTACTTATTTGTTAGAGTGATTTTTAAAGTTAAAATACACGAATTTCAAATTCATCAAAATTAAAAAGTTATTGAAAATCCTTCATTTCACACTTTATAATTTATGTGAATTTAAAATTTATCTATTTTAGTTTTGCTATAAATCCTTTCAAAAGATAGATAAATTTTAAATCCTTCCCTAAATTCATTAATCCAAACACAACTTTAGATACAAGTAGCTATAAGTACTCATTTAGCAGTTCCATCCGGTGCATGGCTACTGTAGTTGATTGGTTGGAGAAGAAAATAGAACCAAATCTCCCATCTTGTCTTTAAATCTATGTCAAGTGCAAAGAATTGTTTTTAATGATTTTAATCTGGCAGTTAAAGCATGAACTAGTTTAAATGCTAGAATTGATCGACTAACCTGAACATTAGCTGCACAAAATCGTACACGGCTTGAAAGCCATTAGCAGCACTAAATCGTACACGGCTTGAGAGCATGATATTTTTTCCCTTTTATTATCTATTTTGTTTCACAACAATAAAGCTTATGTCACATGCTATTTTTCCTCCATTAGAGGGGCAAAATTGGAAACACATTTATTCACTTAGCTACCTAATAATATTATTGTTACCACACATTTTGTTGGGGTTATGAATACTTTTGTCTTTTTTGTATTTAAATTGTATAATATTAGGGAATATTCTCTTTGACCAATTATCAATGGGGCTAAAGTGTATATTCTTTTGGTTCGGGGGGCAAAGTGTCACGGAGGTTATAGTTCAAGAGGGTAAAGTAGATTTAACCCTTGAAATAATTGTTGCAACAACTTTTTGCATGTGATGTATACAAAAAAAGGTAATTAGCAAATGTGCTAAGAAATGATTACAAAATATTATTTGAACAATAATAATAATAAAATAGGGTTAATAAAACTTTGCCTCCTTGAACTAGGTAGGTAATTCCACTTTGTCAACCTAAACTAAAAGAATATATATACTTTGCCCCCTTGACACTTTTCATCCGTTAATAATCTTAACACTGTTAATAAATACCAAATAAATGACCGAACTACCTCTTAGCACTATTTTATTTTTTTATGCATTTTTATGATATTTGATAGTTATAAAACATTCAAAAAAATAAATAATTGATATATTATTATTAGCCGGAGTGCAAATGCGAGAAAATATTAAATTAAAATTTATTTGACATTGCGTTTTGTACATGTTTAACCTAAAGTTTAAAAAATGTAAAATACTATCAGATTTCAAAAAATTAAGAAAAATCTATTGTTACACAAAACTCTTAAAGAAAAAATTTACTAGAAAATAACTCCACTTTGGGAAGCGTGCTACCACTAGTCTCAAATTCAAAAATAATATTAATCAAACTCCAAAAATTATGAAAACTTAACCAAAATATATTGCTATTGATTGTATAAAGATATTTTATAGTTTATTTTTATTTTTTAATAATTTTCATACCACTATAAAAATTAAATACATAAAAAATCAATATATAATACTAAAGGCGCATATCAGTCATTTAACTAGATTCCGTGATGGTATTAAAGTTGTTAATAGAAAAATAGTGTGAAGATGGACAACGTGTATATTCTTTTAATTTAGATAAATAAAGTTTAACCACCCATCTATTTTGGGGGGTAAAGTGTTCCATTAAACCCTAAAAGATTTTACTGTCCAAACAAGAAGTATTATACTTTTAGAAAAATTTTACAGTTTCGTAAGGAAATCATCTCATTACGCTTCAAAGGTTTGTATAGTGTAATATTATATACTTTACAAACATATATTATACAAACCTTTAAAACTAATAAGATGATTTCACAATCAAACTGTAGATTCCTTTGTATATTTATACTGATCAAGCTGTCATACCAAGATAAATTATTCCATCTCCTTGTCAGCATAGGACTGTGGGAGTATTCCACTTATATAATATGGATAATTTTGCGTTAAGGATTTTCTATCTTAAATTTTGTGTCACTTTTGTTAGAAAATTTGGACAGAAAGATAATTAAAGCAGAACAGAATTTGCCGAGGCGTGTGATAACTGTCCTTGAAAGTGATTTCACCCCTACAGGATCATAATCCACTGATGCAAATGGGAACACTGGGCAATCACTCTCTAGGATTCAACGGCAGTTTCAGTCACGTGCAACACTCGCAAACAAGGTTTCAAGCTCAATACTGGATTATCCAGTACCCAAGGAGAACAGAAGAAAAGAGGTTTTTTGGGTTGTATTGAAGAGGGCCTCAAGGCCTTTATTTATAGTGATAAATTTGGCCAGAATTTGGAAGTTACAGCACTGACTTGAGAGAAAAGATAAGTGACTTGGGAGAAAAGAAAAGAAATCCGCCTGCCTTGAGAGAAAAGACAGGAACTACACGCAAGACAAGTTCACATAAAATAGGTAATTAACACACGGAATAGGTAATCAAAATATAGAAAGGAAAATCGTAATGGAAGTAAAACTCTAATGGTTGCACGCATCTCGCCGTGCCGCACCGCGCCACGCTAGGCGGGCGCATGTGTGTTTCAGAAAAATTCCCAAACCATCAATCATGCATAGTCTAGCCTCCGAATTAGTGTTGCACAATGGCAAAACACCAAACACATATAACATGAAAACATCCAACACAAATTTCTAATGTAGGACTAAAGATTTATACTAAAGGAGGGAATACAATTGGAAGAAATTTCAAATTTATTAAAAGTGTATTTTGAAGGCAAATTTCTAACAACTTTTTATCCTACTATTTAATGAATTATCAAAATTATTTTATTAAAATTATTTCATGAAGTTTTATATTTCATTAAGTGGCCAAATAAAAAGCGTAATAGAAGACGCCGTGCCATAATTTTGTCTATAAAAATTCAGGAAACAATGAATAATGACTTGACATTGAATTTTAGTTTCCATTCCAGTAGCTGCAACAATAAATGAATTTTATTGACTGTCTATCTTACATGGCAACAATCAATTTTTACTACTGATTTTCAGGAGGCAAGCTATCTCTTTCCGATTAGGCCTTTCATACCGCCAAAATGGTTATAAATACCCCCACACTCCTCACTCTCTCAAACCGACTTAATGAATCTCCTCTCTTCAACACCAGCACTAATAACAATGGAGATTGGCCACCAACTAATAGTAAATGAAGAAAATGGAAAACCTTTATCCTCATTTCAACTCCAGTCTGAACTACCACCACCGTCCCCACTATCACAACCATCTCCGCCACCCCAACCGGTTCGAAATCTAATCATGGTGGCCGCAATAGCCGCCGGAATTCAATTCGGATGGGCTTTACAGCTTTCTTTGCTGACTCCATATGTGCAACTTTTAGGGATATCCCACAATTTGGCCCCCATAATTTGGCTTTGCGGTCCGATTTCCGGGATGCTTGTCCAACCCATGGTTGGATACTACAGTGACAACTGTACCTCCCGCTTTGGCCGCCGCCGTCCCTTCATTACAGCCGGAGCTGGCCTTGTTGCCATCGCAGTCGTTCTCATTGGCTTTGCTGCTGACATCGGTCACATATGTGGCGACCCTCTTGGCAATTCCGGCAAACCCCGAGCGATTGCCATCTTTATAGTTGGCTTTGCCATTCTTGATATCGCCAACAACATGTTACAGGTCTTTTTTTTTTTTTTTCCCCCTTGAAAGAAAAGAGAAGACACATGCATGTATGTAAACATTTATAAGCATAAATATATATATAGAAAATTTTATAAATTTTTTTAAAAAATTATTCTTTGTACAGTAGATTTTAAATATTTGTACTGTACAAATTTTTAAAATTAAAAAAATAATTTCTTAAAAGTGATCGTAAAGTTCCCTGTATGTTATCTAAAAAATTGTGATTTGGTATACTTTATAGTCTCTAATTATATAATATTGTTTTTACGGTAAAATTTTTTTTTTCTTTCTAATTTGGGATAAATTCTTGAATGAATTTGGTGTTGGTGTACATTGAAATTGTGTCTCTTGTGCACCTTAATATAAACCCCACTAGGTCCGCAGTTTCTTTGTACATGTACCAAGTCCACATGATAATTTACCTTATTTTTACGGTAATTTCAGGGCCCTTGCAGAGCTCTGTTGGCTGATTTGTCGGATGGGAGTGCGCGCAAGACACGGATGTCGTACGCAGGCTATTCATTTTTTATGGCAGTTGGAAATGTGTTGGGTTATGCTGCGGGTTCATATAGTAAACTTTACAAATTGTTACCATTTACCCAAACAAAAGCCTGTGATATTTACTGTGCAAATCTCAAGAGTTGCTTTATAATTTCCATTGCTCTTTTATTAGCCTTAACAATATTGGCTTTGACATTTGTTCGTGAAAAGGCCTTCTCCGGGCCCGACCCGGGTAGCGAGGAAGGTAACGAGGGTGGAAAGCATCACACTGAGGTCCCCTTTTTTGGGGAAATATATGGTGCTCTTATACACTTGCCTAGACCCATGTGGATTCTACTGTTGGTAACGTGTTTGAATTGGATTGGCTGGTTCCCATTCTTTTTGTTCGATACTGATTGGATGGGAAGGGAGGTGTACGGAGGAGAGGTGGGAGATAAGTTGTACGATAAAGGAGTTCGTGCTGGTGCTTTGGGACTCTTGCTTAATTCGGTTGTGTTGGGTGTCGCGTCGGTTGCTGAAGCCTTTAACTAGAGCCCTCCGCGCATGCGATTGGAGTGAAGAGATTGTGGGGTGGTGTTAACTTCATTCTTGCAGCTTGTTTGGCCTTCACCGTCTTGATCACAAAATTGGCAAAATCTACGCGCCACTCCGATGGACTTCCTGCTGAGGGTATCAAGGTGGCCTCCATGTCCCTTTTCTCTGTTCTTGGAGTTCCTCTAGCGGTGAGTTTTCCATTTCCATTTTTTCATCACTCAAAAGAGCACAAAACTGTTATGCTAACATTTATTTTGTATAATTTCGCCTACATGTATAATGCGTAGCATGAAGCCCGCACCACGTGTACAAAGAGTATAAATTTGGATTAATGGACTGTGGAATAATTAGGTAGCTTGACATATTTTAACTCACTTTAATGGCAACAATGTCCTCTTGCCAATCAATGGTATTTGTATGCGATGAAATTGTAAAACTGAGTCACACGGCTAGAGCTTAGTAAGAGTGAAGATATATCAAGTTCTTTTTGCCTCTTTAAAATTGGGGTGTGATGCCATTTTGATGATGTTATTTCTGCTTGCTTTGTCTCTGGAATTTGACTGCTAAGTGGAGTGCATGCAGCGGAAAATAGATGTTTCGTTTTATTTTTCTCTTTGGCTTGCTATTTATCTTTGATGTAATAGTGATGAAATCGTGTTTGCTCTTGCCATGATATTGCCTATATAAACGGATTTTTAAAATTTATTTTAAGTTTAGGATATTAAAATTCCATTAATCCATATATATTTTTTCCTTTCCTTTTCTCTTTATAAAATTCCCTCACATATATTTTTCACTATAGGATTTCATTAATTTCCTCTAATTTTAATGCGTTCCATTTTATTTTATTTTTTTCCACTTTGTGCAGGTTACGTGTAGCATCCCTTTTTCTTTAGCATCGATATTTTCTACTGATTCGGGCTCAGGAAAAGGCCTTACACTAGGAGTTCTGAATCTTGCCATTGTTGTACCACAGGTAATATTAATTAGTAGTTGAAACAATTATATTGTTATATTGCTTGTTGGAATTAAATGCGGAATTAATACAATTAATGAAAAATCAAGAATACAATAATTTAATGAAAAATAAGCCACAACATGAAATATGAGTGACACACAAGATTTAATGTAGTTCGACTTAATTACCAAACCTACATCTACGGAGAGAAAATCCGTTCTTTATTATGTGAGAAAATACACATATAAAAATACAACTTAAATCTCAAATCCCTTGAATCCCAAATCCAACCCTTGTATAACGTCTCTCACTCCAAGAACACTTTCACCACAAGTATAGGACAACATATGGTTCGTAACTTGTATTTTCACCTCTTATGTTATATTTTTGTAATTAGCCAACCTACCTATTTATAGGAAACATTACTTGGTCAATACTTCAAGTAAAAATAGAAAATAACTTGTCTTATAACCTAAATCCTATACAAATAGAAAATTACTTAATAACTATTCCAAATAAATAAACTATTAGGAAACTACTCACTCCCCAAGTCTGACCTTCGTAAAAGAAATTACCTAAAAAAAAATTAATCAATTTTTTAATATTGCAAATTTGAATTTTTGTTTGACTCGGATCACATGTTTTCGAGCATGATAGCGACTAAAAGTGGGCCTGATTAAATTTTCTGGCTTTGTTTGATGTAAAAGAATAGAAGAATTATGGTAGCATTGAAAGCATTGTTAGACTTGCGAGACAAATTAATTACCAAATGGAGCTCTCATCCAACATATGATAGTTATTCAGTCAATTCCAATATCCTCAACTGTGTGGTAGAATTTTGTAACTCCTTGAAGTTAGCTTACATCCATTAATTTTTATTTGATTGATCATTTTATTGCAATTTGCAAATGACACCTTGTCATCAAGTGTAATTTAGATACAAAACTTGCAAGGGGCACATTCTTTCCCAAAATACATTTTACAAGTTAGGTAACAGTAAATTTGTAGTTGCTTATGTTCACACTTCAAAAAGTATAGTCCACTAGCAATTCTGGACGTATTGCTTATAGGCGGCGTGGTGCATTGTCGCACTCAAGATTTTAAGTTGGCTCTTTTCCTACCGACTAAATTGATGTTCAACTAATGAAATGTTTCCCCTCTACAACTATTACCAAAACTAAAGCAGTCCCGCAGTATTATGCATGTATAATTAAGTTTCGTCTTAAATGTTCATTCCTGTATAAATTACTTTCTACTTGGTACATTTTTATGATCTGGGATAGCTTATAGAATTGATATTCTTTTTGTAAGATGTGGACTCTTTTGTCTTTTGCTTTGATGCAACAGTTGGTGGTTTCTCTTCTGAGCGGACAATTTGATACCTTATTTGGAGGTGGTAACATACCGGCATTTGTAGCAGGGGCCATTGCTGCAGCCATAAGTGGAATAATTGCACTTACTAAATTACCATCTCCACCAGCAGATATTCCTTCGCACAAGACTCAAGCAATTGCTGCATTCCATTGAACTAAAACGCTGTCTTAGGATCGATGAATTCTCATCAATGGTTCCTTTGTATTTGTCATTCTTTTTATTAGATGGATATGTTCATCTTGAAAAGGCAAATTGTCAAAGACATCCTAAAAATTATTAAAAGATCAAACGGAGAACAGTCCTACAGATATGTGTGATACATAGCCTGTTTTGACTTACTAGAGGTGTTTTATGGGATCATCTTTTGTCGAATCTACTTGGCCAACATCAAGGATGTTTGGCTGGGTTGTATCCAGATGTTTGTATGAAAAAAAAAGGGAAAATCGCCAAAATAGTCCCTCAATTTTGTCACTTTAGCCAAAATAGTCCCTCAAATTTTTTTTAGCCAGAATAGTCCCTCAACTTTTTTTTTTTTGGCTAGAATAGTCCTTTAACTTTTATGTTTTAGCCAAGAAAGTCCTTTTAGGTTGAGTTACAGCAAAAAAAAAAATTCTTTTTTTTTATAAATTTCACATAAAAGGACTGTCTTGGCTAAAAAATAAAAGTTGGAGGACCATTCTGGCTACAAAAAAAGTTGAGGAACTATTTTGGGCTAAAGTAAAAAAATTGAAGGACTATTTCAGCGATTTTCCCAAAAAAAAAAAGACAAAGATGTCTTGTTTCCTTGAAATTTTTCAATTTTTCGCTGTTCTTAGACTACATATACACAATACTGAGAAAATAAGGATCCTCGTCATTTGTTGAACTTTTGTGATTCTGGATTTACTTTTGAGTTAATTGCAAAATATTCCCTCAACTATTACCGGTTGGCAATTTTCCCCCTAAGCTTTTAATTATAGCATTTAGCCCATTTATGCAATGAATTTGAAGCATAGTGCTCCAGCTAAGTAAATTTTGGAATTAGTTTTCCAACAAAAAGACAATGATTGTGACCCTGAAAACTCAATTGGGTGTCGGCTCAACTCTAATTAGGAATTTAGGTTAATTATGAGTTTAGTACTAAAAGAAAATTAAAGTTCAACTCCAAACAAAAAATAAAGTTTACACCATAATGACAAATTCAAGAGCAACCTACTAAATTGTTACTTTCGATGAGAGTCAAATGCATAAATTTATAGTCAAAATGAATTGAGTAAAATTATAATAAAAACTCAATCCTAATCTTGCTGTCACTTGTGATCTTACCGTGCAGCTCCTACATCTCTCTAGATCTGAAAAAAGAATTTAACAAAATCGTGTGAGCTTGCACCAATGAGAAAATGTGTGTGCAAATGAGGGCTGTTCATAAAATTTCTGCACTTGGTGTGTATATACATACATACATACATATATATATATATATATACACACACATATATATGTATATGTATGTATGTACATATATATATATATATGTATATATATATGTATGTGTAGAGAGAGAGAGTAGTTTAGTGCTGGTACTTCATCTTTTGTGAAAAATAAATAGCCAGGAGGGTAGGAAAAACAAAATGCTCTCACTATTCTCTACTTTCTCTCACTACAGTTTGCTTTTTATTTAATCTTTTAGTTCTTCTCGTTAATTATGGAGTACAATAATAGGTCATTTTCAGAAATTTTTCAAATCCTTTTTCGAACACAAAGAGATGGCTATGCTCAGATTAAATTGCTGGAGCAATACAAAGGAGAGTCAGCCGTGTATTTCACTAAGCATGAAATTGAGGAGCTTTCTCAGCCATTAAAGTATGCATTGGTTGGGAAGTTTTCAAGAGGCAAACCAAGCATAGAGGTACTACGTAAAAGTTTCCAAACAATTGGCTTCAAAGGAGGGTATTCTTTGGATTTGCTTGATAGCATATCCTAATCCATTTTGAACTTGAAGAAAACATTTTGAGATATTGGTTAAAGGGGATTTGGTTCATGCATGGATTCTATAAGAAAGTTTTTAAATGGTCTCGTTGTTTTCATTCTGTTGTGGAGCCATCGACGGTTCCAGTTTGGATTACAATGAAATCTTTGCCATTGTGTTTTTTCAACAAAGTTTCTCTTTTCTCTATTGCTCAAGCTATAAGAAAGCCCCTCAAAGTGGATTTGACAACGTTAAACAAAACACGGCCAAGCTTTGCAAGAGTCTTGTGGTATGGAGGTTGATCTCCTTTCAGAGCTTCCTTCCAAAATCTGGATTGGCTTAGATGAAGGAGGTCAATGGCAAAAAATTTCTTATGAAGATCTACCATTATACTATACGAAATCAACAAACATGGGCACAAGAATGATGACTGCAAAATGACAAACCTAGACAAAGCTCAAGAACAGCCATTGATCCAAATGGGGAAGAAGAAGGAGCAAAATCAGGCACAACAGCAACCATTGATCATCTAGCAAAATAAAGGTAAAAGAGTGAACATGGCGGAAAAGTAGGGATTCAAAATTAAAAGGACACCCAACAATGGAAGAAAAAATATGTGCAACAAAATCTGCTTCTAATGATGAAAAAAAAAATGAATTCTCAGCATAAACCTCAATCAATCCCTCAATCTTTGGGAAATCAAATTGAGGAACCTATGATTTCACATGACAAGGAGCCAAATCAGGAACCACATCAAGGTGATAAGCCAGTTATTCCTCCAATAAATCAGGAAACCAATCAATGCAGTATTAATACTGATATTAAGGCACAACAATTTTCATTCAATGCAAACCCTAATTCTAGATCATCAGATAAGTTGGATTCTGCTATAGTTAATGAAGGAACTGATGAACAGAATGCAATCTCAGGTGTTATAATAGATGATATGATGATTGTACCCTACAAAGATGTGGTTTAAGGGAATAATAACACCTCAATTTCTAATGGATGAGCCTCATGCAACTCCCCATGCATGCAGGAAAAAACAGGCGGAAGTGTTGCAGTCTTTCTCAGCTAAAATAGAAGCAAAACTTCAACCAGATCATGAAGAGTTTACACTGGTAGTCTGCAACCTAAAGAAGAAAAAAATTTAAGCGAAACTCCATCACTACTAGAAGTGCAGCTAACACACCAGTTGAATTAACCTCGCCCGTCAATCATCAATGAACAATCTTATTTGGAATATCAGGGGTACAGGTAATATCAAATCCTTGTGTAGGGTTAAGGCTTTAATTAAGCTACACAAGATGTCAGTTTGTCGCTCTTTTTGAGCCTATACTTTCAAATAATAAAATAGGGAATCTCTAGCAGAAATTAGGGTTTTCTGGCCCTTTTTCCAATTCTAATTCTACCATTTGGATTTTGTGGGATTTCAATATAGTTGTTCATTGTTTTGCTTCTGAAACTCAAGTCATACATTTAGTAATTGAAAAAAATACTTTTCTAGATCCTGTTTGTGCCTCCTTAGTTTATGCAAAATGCACCATGCATGAAATGAGAAGCCTGTGGATGACTTTAATGTTATTAAAGGTATTTCTAAGTATGCAGGACACGCTCAACCTGATCCTAGAGGTATGGCGGAATTCTGTGATACTATAAATGCTTGAGCCTTAATAGATTTGCCTTATTCAGGCTCCAAATTTTCTTGGAAGGGTAACAAAAATAGCTTCTTGGTTTAGAAAAGACTTGATAGAATCTCTCTAACCAGCAAATGTTGAATAGCTGATTGCTTGTTTTAGGTAGAGTTCAACTTTATAAAATTGAGACAAACAAGTAATGATTAACCTTACAAGTTCACTATACTCTACCTAACTTCCGCAAGTATAGAGAGTTGATAGTAGTATAGGATGAGTGGGTATCGTTCCCACGAAGATTGTATGGCAAGCAATTATCAAGATTTACGGATCTTTATATAGTTAAGCAAATTCAAACAATAGGAAATGAAACTACACTACTCAAAGCCACAATTAAACTCAAGCAATTAAAACATAATTTAAGCTAAATTATCTACTAAAGCAAGTAAATGAAACTAAGCAATTACGAAATTGAGAAACTAGCTACTATATCCGAATAAAAAGCACTTACTTCGACTCTAAATTAACCAAAATAAAACTAAAATTAAAAAGAAAGCGATTAACCAAATTAAAAAGACAACATAAAAGAAGTTTTGAAGGCTAGAAGCAACTATTTCTAAACTAGATACACATAAAAGAGTTTGTATTGAAATCTAAATATTTTTAGATTTTTTATAATAATAAAGAAAGCCCACTAAAAATTAACTAGAAATTAATACAAGGAATTGAGAATTCTTAACTAAAAAGCAATAATTCAACAAGAACCCTACTTTCTTTATGAAACCCTAAAATGAAACCAAAAAGGTTCTCACTAATTTAAACTAGAAAGTAGGTAAAAATTATATCTACTTGAAGCTAATAATTAACCCACTACAATTATCTAATCAAAAATTAAACTTGTAAGGAAATTAAAACTAGTTCTAAAGATGATTAAAGAGAACTTTTCATAAAATGGAAACTTGAAAGTTAAGCTATTCTAATCTACCCTAAAAATTACTAACTACATACTTACTCTGTTCCTACTTACTTCTCTATTATATCTTTAAAGTAGCTTAGATAGTGGAGTATTACACAAGTCAAAATCCGAAATTGGTTGCTAAAATATTACAAAATTGCCCTTACAACTTAAACTAACAACGAGTCCATATCGTGATATGAAATTTGAGATCGCGATATGGGCTTCTAAATTACTTGGACAAGTCATTTTTCCGAGTCCAGATCGCGATCTGGACTCCCCTCCCAACAAGCCTTCATTTCTTCTATAATTGCATTTTAGTCCTTGAACTTTATTCATTCTAGCATTCAACCTCTAATCGAGACCTGCATAATATTAACCCAATTAAGCAATTAATATAGTTAAAATTTTAATAAAAACTTATCATATTTAACAAGAACAAAAATATAAATACATGTGAAAGAAATTAACTAAAACCTTCAATCAATTAACCTAAGTTTAGAATTTAAACTATCAAAATGGCATAATTTAGAGTAAAATAATTGTAGTTTACCAGAGTTATCACATCCCCAAACTTAGCGTTTTGCTAGTCCTGACCAAAACAAAAATCAAAAGAAGCCTACTACACTTAGACATATAAACACCACCAAAATTGACAAAACACTTTATGAATTGTAGATGTACTTAGAACAATTAAAAAAACATCTCAAGAAACTTTCAATACTATATGATAAATGAAGTGTTTAATTATCAGTCAATCCAAAATTGCAATTTTTCTACAAAGAAGCATACGTTCATGTACTATACAAGATTTCAAATCACCAAGAATTACCATTCTCAAAAAAGAGTTACCAAACGTTTTAATTCTATCCATGTAAAACATCATTACTTCTCAAATCACAAATATTGTTTACTTGAGTTTAAATATGAATTTGATTAGTGTAGTTTCATCTCTCACTCATTGATTCTTGCTTAACTATACAAACACCCGTATATCTCGGTATTTGCCTTCCAACAATCCTTGTTGGAACGATCCCTACTCCCCTTCCTACTAGTTGACAACCGTATACTTATTGGATGACACCTAATAAGCGGTAGGAGATAGGTGTTTTCTAAGTATTTTTAACTAAGTGTTGTACAGAGCATCAAGTTTTTGGCGCTGTTGCCAGGGATCGAACCCGGGTCACCCGCGTGACAGGCGGGAATGCTCACCACTATACTACAACGACTTAAACTAACAGTGAGTATTACATCGTTTAAAGCAGCTTAAATAGTGGAGTATTACACAAGGCCAAATTAGAAGTTGGTTGCTAGAATATTACAAAATTGCCCTTACAATTTAAACTAACAGTGAGTCCATATCGCGATATAGACTGCTAAATCACTAAAGTCATTTTCCCGAGTCCAGATTGTGATATGGAGGAATCCAGATCGCGATCTAGACTCTCGTCCCAGCAAGCCTTATTTCTTCTATAATTACATTTTGGTCCTTGAACTTTGTTCATTCCAACTTCCAACGTCTAATTTAGACATGCATAATATTAACCCAATTAAGCAATTAATTTAGCTAAAATTTTAATAAAAACTTATCATATTTAACAAAAACAAAAATATAAACACATATGAAAGAAATTAACTAAAACCTTCAATTAATTAACCAAAGTTTGGAATTTAAACTATCAAAATGCTATAATTTAGAGTAAAATAACTCTAGTTTACTAGAGTTATTAATAGCTTCAAGAATGTTAATGTCACAGACATCTTAATAAAACATGCTTTGATCATGTCCCTTTGCTGTTATCATTCTACTCGACACATTACTCAAGCCCCAGGCTATTTAGATTCCTGGATATTTGGGCTTCTCACACAATTTTTTCAACTGAAGTAAAGAGAAGCTGGAATGAATTTTCAAGAGGGATTGCATTGCAGAAATTTTCAGCAAAACTTAAAAGGCTGAAATATGATTTAAAATCCTAGAATAGTTTGCACTTTGGCAATGTTTTTTAGAATGTTAAAGATGTTGAGGTTAAAGTTCTTTAATATAAAAATCTGTTTGAGCAAAACTCTACATCTTCTGCACAGACTGATCTTACACAGGCCCAAGCTCAACTTGTCAAATGTTTGGCACAGGAGGAGGAGTCTTACAAATAGAAAGGTGGTGTGAAGTGGATGAAAGAAGGTGACCAAAACACTAGATTTTTCCATTCCTACCTCAAGAATAAAAGGAACAGGTGACGTATTGGTAGATTGAAGAGAGAGGATGGATGAGTATTCCTGGACTAATGATATTGATATTTTGAAAAGTGATTCAGTCTCATTTTTTGAAAGTTACTCACAAAAAAACCTACTCAGCATTCATACATCCATTTTTTAGACTCTATCATTCCTTAATTACTCCCAAAGATAACAATTCTCTCATGTGGGCTCCTACTTTGAATGAGGTAAAAGAAGTGGTTTCTCTCTTAGTTCACACAGTGTTGCTGGAGTTGATGGATTCTATGGAACTTTCTTTGAATGTTGCTGGCATATTATATGTACTAACTTGTTCAATACTACTACTACGTTTTTTGAAGGAGCTATTCTTCTTAAAGTCATTACCAGCTCCCTCATCAACCTCATCCCCAAATTTGACAACCCTGCCACTTACATTGATTTCAAGCCAATCAATCTTTGCACTTTTATTGACAAAGTGCTGACTAAGCTAGTAGCTACAAAATTAAACCCCTGCTCCCTAGAATCATCTTTGAGGAGCAAAGTGGTTTGTGTCAGGAAAGAATAGAAATTGCTGATAATATACTGTTAGTTCAAGAAATAGTAGAGCACATAGATCACACAGGAAGAAGAGGAAATATGATGTTGAAACTAGACATGACTACGGCTTTTGATAGAATCTTTTGGGATTTTCTCTGCATAATTCTTGCTCACTTTGGTTTCTCTTCTCAGTTCATTTCTCTGATTGCCAATTGTGTTGAAAGGAACTGGTTTTCAATAATTTTAATGGTGTGCCAACTAGTTTCTTCAAGTCTTCAAGAGGCGTGAGACAAGGAGATCCTTCATCTCCTTTCCTCTTCATCATTGCTGCGGAAGCTTTCAGTAAAGGCTTAAATAATCAGTTTCATGAAGGCTCTATTCAGTTGTACAAAACCTCAAGAAATGGCCTTCCAATTACACACATTTCTTATGCTGATGATGTCCTCATTTTTCTCAATGGTGGAAAGATGTCCACAAAAAATCTTATGTCTTTCATTCAGCTCTTTAAAAATGCTTCTAGGCAACTGATTAATCATCTTACACAGACATAAAAGTTGTTTCTATGTATCTTCAAAATTGAAGCATTCTAGGATCAGGTAGGTCTCTCAATTTGCTGGCTTTCAGAAGAAATATTTCCCTTTCATTTATTTGGGTAGCCCAATCAAAAAGGGTAGGAAATCAAACGTGCATTTTCAACCAATCATGGAAAAGATCATACATAGATGGCAGGGTGGAACGGTAAGCTGTTGTTTGCTGGTGGAAGGTTATTACTCATAAAGCATGTATTAAGCTCAATCCCTGTATATTTCCTGAATGTCTTGAACCCTTCAAAGTCTATGGTCAAGCAAATTGAGAAACTCTTTTCAAACTTCTTTTGGGGAGAAACAGACTAAGGGAGGAAAATGCATTGGAGCAGCTGGCAAAAGATAGCTAAACCTATTGGAAAGAATGGTTTGGGTATTCAAAGTTTAGCTGATACCATCCAAGCTATGTCAATGAAATTATAGTGTCCTACAAAACTAGTGATAGTCTTTGGAGTAGATTCCTATCTTATAGCTAAATATCTACTTGAAGTAGTTCACCCTAGTCAGGCAGTTCTTAGTTATACATCCTCTCCTAATTGGAAAATGATGTTGTTGCTAAAGGATTTTGAGGAGCTTAATACCTCAGTTCCAGTTAGGGATGGAAAAACATGTTTTTGGTTTGAGCATTGGGATGAAAGTAATCCTGTTCAAATCAATGATATTCCAAAAGCTGATTTGAGAATTAACCAAGCTCAAACTAGGAATACATTGGATGATCTAGCCATTACTACTCTTTGCCCTACTTATCCTATTGAGCATATTGTTGGTAAAGAGCTTTTCTCACGAAAGTTAATAATATTTATGTGTGGAACTTAAGCGCCTCTGGTAATTTCATTTTGTCCTCAGCCATTGAAGAGATAAGGTCTACAAGCTCAACCTTATTCTCAAGGAACATGATATGGGACAAGAGAATTCCACTAAAAATTTCTATCTTTATATGGAAACTACTTAATTCTTATTTGGGATTGGATGAGTATCATTCTTAAAAACAAGGTTTTTTATTTACCTTCTAAATGTTGGTTTTGTAGAAATGAAGAGAAATTAGATCATCTGTTTCACAAATACCAAAATGTGAAAGAAGTTGGGAAATATTTTGATAATCATCTACCAGCTAAAGTAAGTGGAGGTAATCTGAAACAATATCTAAATAGTTGGTGAATGAACTCTTCTAAGACTACAGCTATAGGGTTTATGTGTAAGCTCATTCCAAGTTTACTTTGTTGGGAGGTTTGGAAAGCTAGGGAGAGAATCTTATATGAGGGCACTACTACCACTACTTAGTACATTATCTCAGCCATCAAAACCGATTTTCAATCCATCTCTATGGCTTTCCCAATAATTGCAGTAAATAGATCAGATGTTCAGCTGAAGCAACTTGGAGTTCAAATTCAGTCTACATCTACACAACATAAGATTACTTTTGTTGACTGGAAAGCTCCAACACTGAACTAGTACAAGCTAAATACAGATGGCCTAGCAAATGGGTAATCCTGGACCGGTTACTGAAGGAGGGGGTTATACGTAATCACACTAGTCTTATCATTGCTGGTTTTTCTCACTACTTTGGAGATCATGGTACAAGCATTTTAATAGAAGAAAATGCCCTTCTTCAGGGTTTAAAACTTTTCCAACATTGTAGTATTCATTGCACTATTATTGAATTGGATTGACTATAGCTCGTTAGCAACCTTCAAGGTAAAATCACAGCCCCATGGAAGCTTGACAACATCATTAAGCAAATTCAAGTCATATTAGCAAATTTTAGTTATGTTGCACAACACACCCACAGGGAAGGTAATCAAGTTGCTGATTATTGGGCTAACTTTGGATATGAACAAAAAGTAATTTTAATTTTGATGTTTCTAATATTCCTAGGTTAGCTATAGGTATAGCTAGATTAAATAGGATGAGCTGTATGAACATTAGGGTTTCTTAAACATCATCTTGTATGAATTGGGTGGTTTTGGCCTAGTTCCTCTCTATGAATACTCTTTTATTAATATTAATAAAATTTGAAAGTAGTGCCCCTCCACCATGGTTCAGTGGTTAGCTAACATATATATATATATATTATGTATATATATTGATGTTTCTAATATTCCTAGGTTAGCTACATGTATAGGTAGATTAGATAGGATGGGCTGTATGAACATTAGGGTTTCATAAACACCATCTTGTATGAATTGGGAGGTTTTGGCCCAGCCTTTTATTAATATTAATAAGATTTGGAAGTACAACCCCTCCACCCTAGTTTAGTGGTTAGCTAATTAATATATATATGTATATATATATACGCGCACACACAATAACTACCAAGTGAAATGATTCAATATTTATGATAACAACATATAAACATTTAACAATTTTCACTACAGTTTGAGTTTTTGAAAACTTACCGATCACTTTACCAACCTTAGATCCCCTAGAGCGTGTAGTACTTCAACCTACCTCACCATTCTAAAACTCTAATTGGCCAATATGCTACATACTATCCAAAATATCTAGAACACTTAACTTGTTTCATACCCAATAAAGTAAAATTTCCTAATCTTACTGGTAGAAACGTGTTGAAATGGATTATCCAATGCATTCCTAATAATCCTTGGCCACAACTAACTGGGCCCCACAATATCTTACTCAATTTAAAAAATACACAATTTCTAGAGGTGGGTTACGAATTTAATTGTCATTGTACTTGGTTTGTATAACTTTTAAATAAAATTACATGCACAATTAAATAACTATGTGCACATATATGGGTAATATCTCAATAAAACAACACAACAAATAATTTTAAGATATTCTAAAAATGAAAACAATTATCATTCAATTTTACAAAGCCATTGGACATATTAGACATTTTATGGAATACCATGATGTTTATCAAAATATTTAATAACCCGGGTACATACTTCATCTGTCCCAATTATATTCTCACCCCACATCACCTCACATCACTCTAGATTAGTGATGTGGAATGTTATAAACCATACTAAATTCAGAAAAGAAGGATTCTCGTCATTTGTTGAAATTTTTTATTCTAAATTTGCTTTTGGTTTAATTGCAAAATACCTCATCAAGTATTAGCAGTTAGAGATTTGGCCCCTAAACTTTTAATTGTAGCATTTAGCTACCTTATGCTATGAATTTGAAGCATAGTGCTCCAAATACGTTAATTTTTGAATTAGTTTTCCAAAAAATAAATAATAACTATGACACCCAAAAACTTAGTCGTGTGTGAGCAACTTAGCTTTCGTTAGGACTCCAGATTAATATGAGTTTGGTACTGAAAGAAAATTAAAGTTATACTCCAAACAAAAAAAAGGTTACGATGAAAGTACATTGATTTACAACCAAAGAGAATTGATTAATATTATTTAAAAAGAAAAACTCATTCTCAGTCAAGCTGTAACTTGAGATCTTACCAACAGCTCCTCTTCCTCTAAATCTGAAAAAAAATATAAATAATTTCTTTTAAAAAAAATCAAAACCGTGCAAGCTTGTGCCGAGCGAGCAATTGTGTGTGCAAATGAGATGTGTTTATAAAATTTTCACATGTGAACAATAATTATCAAGTAAAATGATTCAATCATCATGATAACAATATATAAACATTTGACAATTTCCACCTCAGTTTTGAACTTTTGAAAACTTTCCAATCATTTTTCCTACAAGAAAAATGGCCTTTAGTGATGACAAAACTTGTCACTAAAATACAAAATGTTGTCGTAGAAATGTTTTAGTGGCAACTTTTGTCCTGTCACACAATTGTCACAAGTTTTATGTCACAGAATATAACTTGTGACAACCTTACAATGTTATCATAGAAGATCTGAATACTAATGACGACCACGTGTAGTCATTGTTTCGGAACGTATTTGTGACAATAAATCTTGTCACTAATTTACACCAATTTTTGTTCCTATAGACGCCCTTGTTGTCGTTGAAGGCGAACTATTAGTAACAACTTTTTGTCACAAAATAACCTAGTCGATTGTGACAACTTCTTCTTGCTAATGTTGTCACAGCTATTGTAATTAGCTGGCGACAACTTTCTGCTGTCACAAGTTATATACTTAGATTGGTGTCATAGACTTAGTTTTTAGTTTGTGACAAGCTTTTGCTGTCACAAAGTTAATTTTAGATAATATTCCAACTAATAGAAAAACATAACAAGAAGTGACATTACATATACTATCCAAAAATATTGAAATCATCCATCTACACCAATTAAGATGAGACAATTACACCAGTAGCAAGCATTCAAAAAAGAGATATATGTAACACTGGTAGCATTCTCAACCAAAATGCTATTCTTAGTTATACCAATACCATCCAAAATGGATTACTAGTGGAGTCTATACAAAAGAAGCATCTTCATTAACAAAAGTAGTTAGCATGTTAATTTCCAAAAAAGTTTAGTCCCTTGAAGCATCCATGTAATGATGTGCAGAGTTCCAAAATCTTCCAGATCTTGCAATTTTAGGAAATCCATCAAAAAAGAAGATTCATTGAAGAAGAACAACATACCACTAAAAATGAATAGAAAATAGTTGTTAGGAGAACCAAAAGATTAGGTATAACAACAGTTATAAGTAATTTCTAAATACAGTTGCTGAGAAAGCCAGAAGATTTTCAAAAAGGTTATCTACTAAGTATGCATATCTTATGAAATTAAAATTCATATAATCCCATATAGCTAAACTAATATGCAACTTAAATATGATCGAATTTATTCATAGACTCATGTATGACTAATTTTTGCGAGCACAGAGTTTATAATTGTGTTCTGAAGTAGATTTATACTTACTTTCTTGGAATTGCTGCTTGGATAGCCATTTATCTTTGCAAGAATTTGCTGATACAACTCTATTGTTTCTCTTTGTTGCTACTCCAAATTGTTGATGACCTCTTGTTGAGCGTTAAATAACTCAACAATTTATGCAGATTGTTCTTCTCCTGCATCATCCCTTCTCCTATTCTTCTCAATTTCAAACCTCAACCATTCAAATTCAGCAACTTTCTTGGTAGGACAGAGTAGCATAGTATGATGACATATCAAACCAGGTATATACCCAACTTCTTTCTCACAAATTTGTTTAGTTGTCATTAATATTGTAGCATGCAAGGCTTTCATTTTTCTTAGAAAGATAGAAAAATGTAGTTATGAACTTTGTAAATGATACCAAATATCAAATAAAAATGTGGAATATGATCTCACAAAGAGTGAATGAAATTGGCAGGGAAAGTTCTCCTTCAGACAACCAAAAAGTTGATTTACTTTATGTATTACTTATTTTTTAATAGCCAAAGTACCTAAACAGGAATAACACTTACCAACATAGATAAGACTTGAGTATGAAATAATGAACTAATACTTGAATAAAAAAGTTCCAGGTCCATTAAAATGGAACATACACAATAGGAAGGTAAAAAGAAGGACAACCAAAATGTAATAAACCAAAAGCTGTAGTACCACAAATACAAGTATTCTCAAAAAAGCATTTTCAACTAAAGCTAACAAGAACGCCAAATATTACAATAGAACCATCAGAAATTTGTCTTAAAAATGGGATAAAGCTGAAAAAGTCATTCTACGTAGGAGGAGCAGTAGTAGTTGTGTTGAGGTCAACAAATATAAGGCATTTTGGAAGATTAAAAGGCTCTTTGTCCAAGTCTCTCTGTAGTTTTAGAAATGGCGATTTCAATGAGACTAATAAAGGTAGTGATTATAAATTTTCAAGTGCTAAACTCTGATGTTGCTCAGTGAATTCTATTTGATTATGAGAGACAATATGGAGGATTTAGTGAAAGTGAATCAAGAAAGAGCGGATTTAGAGATGCATTTGAAGAATCAAAACCAAGAAAAATGGATTCAGTGGGTTGTTCAATCAAGTAGAACCAAGGGAAAGTGGATTCAGAGATTTATCAGATGCTAAAACAGTATTCATTTGATAGGGTTGAAGAAAGTTGGTCCCTTGGAGCTTGATAGAGCATACAGTGTTCTAAACAGGAGTGTTTTTCTTGTCAAATAAAGTGATTTTTCTTCAATGGATGATTCAACTTTTGACACATTGAGTTAAAGCATGATTTGTCATTAGAATCTAAGTTAGGACCACATCCTTTGAGGATATGTAGTATTTCAGATCATGTGGCACTAGTAATATGTGATTCACAGCTAAAGCTAACAGGATTACCATACCTTCTAGTGCAATGATGATAACGATTTTCATATCCAATTAAGTTTAGACAATTAGAAATCCAAATAGTATCCTAATGTACCAGAATCCTGCAACATATTATAACAAAATTTGCAACTGATATGTGTATAATTACATGAAAGAAATAAAATTAAATAAGATGTTATCAATGGTGAAACATGCAACCATATTCTGAAAAAAGGACACAACATTACTCACCGATGTCTTTTTTGCTTTATCATTAACAAATCCTCCTTTCTTCTTAGAAACCCAACTGATTTCAAACGAATCAATCTCTAGAATTTATACCCCTTCTTTCCTTTCTACTACACTCTTCAATTGTTCTTAATCAATACAATAGCATGAAGATAGACGTACACATGAAATTGATTCAAAGAAACCTTAACTTTTCCTCAACAGCTCATGCAGGGAATTTTGTTCCCATAGTAGTGTGAGTATCATTCTTAGATTGATTTTCTTTTGTTTTTTTCACTAATCTCCTACAATATGTAACAAAAAGTGGAGAGATAATAAGTTGTTAAAAATTAATTCCTATAATACACAAATGCATTCAATACTGTGAGTTCATTTGCTTATGTACAACTGTTTTAGAATGTTCGTACTCATCAAATTCGAAGTCATCGTAGATAAAGAGCACTAATCAGTAGTGGAATTCATCAATCAAGATAATATTATAATAGGATACATGCATTTGCTTATAATATTTGTCATGATTCATGGCTCCATGAAGCTATACCAGTAGCAGGCGTATAGGTTGGTCCGCAGTAACAAAGAGTGCTGAATGTTTAAAGAGTAGAAAGAAAAACAATATTTCTTTTTGCTGCTGCCCTTATCAGAAAGGGATTAAAGAGTAGAAAATAGCAATATTTCTAGACCATAACAGTGTAATTATGCAAGTCTTCTCAATCTTCTAGAGCAATTTAAGACCATTTTATGGCGTTAAGTTTTGCAAGCTTCCATACTACACAGCCACTCTTAGTGATGAAGTGCTAAGAATTGTTCCCCACTATCTATTGAATGTTATCATTAGATTCAATGCTCGAAGTTTCTTTAACCAACTTCTTTCTAGATAATGACAAGTTCCTTGTACGCCCCCTTCTTTTTGGTATAGGCAAACATATAGAGTTTGATCACAAATGGCTAACACAATAGAAGTACTTCGCAGATAAATTCAAGCAAGCATAATGAATGGCAAGCATAAAACATGTTGTTTACACTTTTCCTGCATAATTTCAACCAACTATTCCTAAGATTTATATTAAAAAACATAGAAAACAAAGAGGAAAATAAGATGTAATAGACTTAGGACTTAGATTCACACCAGAAGTTGGAACAACCTCATCAATTCTAGGTGCATTTTCATGCTCTTCAAAAGTGGGAACTTCTAATGCCATCATTGTTTCCAAATGCATGGGACTCAGATGTTTCAAGCTGCGCTTTACTGCTATTATTCACATGGCATATATGTTAAGAAGTTGGAATCAAGAAATTAGAGGAATTGGAATTTGTACTCCTAGATGAACTTCTCTTTCTTCCTCCCAAAGAATCTAGATTGTTAGTCAGTTATTGGTATCCATGTTGTCTTTCCATTGGTTGTTCTCTCTTTCTTGGACCAGCCATCTAAACAAATAAAAAGTCAAGCAATAAGATTTACCAAATATTTGTTCCAATATTCACTAAATTTTTCAGATTCAGATTATACTAGTACTTATTATCTACATAAATACTAACTTTTTACATGAGAGGCAGTAGTCCTTCTATCAAACCATATAATCTAATTAGAAGCATCATATCCAATTACATTATGATAAATAAGATAAACTCAACTTCACCATAGCCAATTAAATTATTTATCACATTCGAGTAGTCAAGATTAAAATTAAATTTATAATTTATATAAGACAGAATTAAAATGAAGAAGACCAATGGATGCATATTAAAAATTACAAGCACATATATGGATCCAAATAAAATAAATTGAAACATGAAACCGATACATACGAATGTAAGTCTAGTATCAATTAAATGTTGTAAGTATTGAAAATATCCATGAGGTCATAAGGCAATTCATATTACTAAGTTTAAACAAGGCAAAATAGGGAACAATCCAACATTGGAACATATTTGTTTCTCATTCAATTGAATCACCCCAATTTTGTCTTTAAACAATGTCACCTAGTCTGAATCATTGTCATCATCAATCCATGTATGCTCATCCATATCATCAGCAATGCTAGCATTTTCATTCATTTCATCATCATCGTTACTGAAGTCTTCGTCTACTTGTTCTGTATTATATTTGGACCCTTCAGCTTAACACAATCAAACAGATAAAGACCATATGGAGCACATTGCCATTAAAACAGCCACAAATTTATTTCGTTCAACTTCCAACTTCCTTAAGTTAAGTGATTCCTTCTCCAAAGAGAAAAGCTCAATTTGGTCTTCTAGACTAAAAAGTAATAACACTAGTGTACATAATTATTAGCAAATTTAGAAAGATAAACATTTAAAACATTAAACAGCCCATTGATACTTTGAGTTATAATTTGTCAAAAAGTTTGGTATGCAAGTTTATATATAGCACAATGTCAACTATTTTGACAAAAATTTGATCACTCAACCAAGTATGTACCTCAAATTGCAAGCCAAACAACAAACTTTAAGTTCCAAACCTACAAGCATAACCAAGAAACAGTATTATTGAAGTAGATTTGAGACAAGACAACATAAGAGCTACACAAAAAAGCAAAATCAAGGGGATATTTTACACCACAAACTTCAAAGAATTTCCCATTCAAAACAAATCATGAAGTGTAGATACGTTGATCATGTTATGGAAGTTATATGCTTTCATAAAAAATTAAATAAGACTAAACAATAAATTCCGATCATCAATTAAGAGCTTGGCTAAATTCTACAAGCATATGCAATATAATGATCAATAGCATAAAACATCCTTCAAAACGGTGATAAAGTAAAGTTAAAAAAACCAATCAAAGAAGTAACTATAGTTAGAGGTCATATGTACACTAAAAGCAAAAGAAAACTATTGTACAAAGAATTTATCCATTCTTTCCACACAAAATATTTCATATCCAAACCCAAAAAGAAACCAAAAATATGAACAAAATTTCAACAACAAAAGATGACACTTTGAATTCAGTAGCACAATCAAGAATCCATCGTCTTCAGATGGGATTCTTACATAGCCACCAAACAGCAAAATAAAAAATAATCGCAAAAAATTTATAACAATAATCAATTATCCTGTACATGAATTTAACCATAAATTTCATCTTTAAGGCTTAAAAGGCCATCAGATCATTTGATGATCCATAAGATCATGAGCTCATTAACTAGATGAACATCTGACCACAAATAATTGTGAACTCTAGGAATTACCAAATAGCCAAGCAAATAGTTAAATAAAGATGCCAACATTATAGAGTACAACATATCCTACAGAAATCAACTAGATTTGATAAAATGTTTTCTTTATTTGCATTTAATTCGAACAATCATCCACCCGTAAACCCCCAAATAAGCCAAAAAAAATTGAAAAATAGTAGCAATTTGATAGAACTTAGCAAAGAAATTTATGATTCCAATAGATGCAAAACAAATTGTTAAAGCATTATTTACATGTTATAAATACTTAAATCACATAAAATCCTTTTGACACATGAACCTGCAAATTTTTTTTTTTTTTTTTAAAAAGAAGAAGAAGAAACTAAACTCTTACCCTGGCTCAAATCAACTCCAAATAACGATATGATATTGTAAACTGAAAATTGCATTAGGTGATGAAGGCTGGAGGTTTTCATCGATCGGTTTGGGGGTAAAAGAGAGAAGTAGTGATATACTATAGTTTGGGAGCTAAAAGCAAAGAGTTTGTTTTGAAAAATTGATAAAGTGATACTATAAGACAGGATATTACCTAAAATTGACATCAATCTGGAATGAAAATTTAAAACTCCCTTCAGCACTTACAACATTTTTTACTTTATGTTTTCATGGGCCTCTCAATAATGCCTTTGGTCATTATTTTTAGTTGATGAGACTAAAATGGCTAAGGGTTTTAGACTGAAATTGATTTTATGGTAATTAACTTGTTTTGTTCTTTTCGAATTTCATGATTTGATGATTGGATATGCCTATTGGCTCTTAGTCAAATTATTTGTGAATAGTAAATATGGCTAAAGGCCTTAAGCTGATGCCATGTAGGACTTATTGAAGTTTAAATGTGTTTTGAACAATTTTGAACTTCATTGATTACATACTTGGCTTAGCTATCAATTTTTAGTTCATTTTGGAAAAAAAAATTTAACTTTGGTTAGATAGGAGTTTTTAGTTGTCCTCTTATTCTTGTGTGAAAATTTTGGATGAGTGATAGGACAAGTTTACTCGTTAATTAAAATAAAAGAGACAAGTTTGGGGTGTTATTTTTCACAAAATGTCTTGGAAATGGTTGTTTTTGTTGATTGTATATATGTGTTGTGTGATGAGAATTGTTTGGAAATATTGATCAATTTAGAGACTTGATGATGACATATGACTTGCAATATCTATCGGTGAATTATTTTTACTTGACATTTCATGATTTTAGGTGTGCGTGAGTAGTTCTTTTGTAATTTGAGTCTTTTGAAAACCTTTTATAGTCATTTTCAAAAAGTGAAAAATTGAGTGTTTTTTAGTATTTCATCTAGAACATTGCTTTTGATCAAATCTACTTTATTATTTTGTTGGTCGAGTTATTTTTTGAAAACAACAATGGTTTAAATGGAATATGAGTGGTGTAGTACATATTGTGTGGCTGCATAGGGAGTATTATTCTAACTAATGAGTGATTGTTATATTAATTTTGGGTTCGTTTTACTTCTTTTCCTTGGTTTAGGGCTACAAAAAAATGAAAAAAAAATTTGTTTTTAAGAAAAATGAGAGTACAGGATTTCAGCATGTAGTACCAATGCTATCTTACGACTCATGTTGATTCTCCGAAATACGCCATTAGAATAGTGAAAAGGCTAGATAGGATTCTGGCATGTACCCTTTTGTTTCTCCGAAATGGCCATTTGGATTGCTCTTTAAAATAAGACAAATAAAAGCACATTCTTCAAAATAAACCTTCGCATTTAGAATACCAAGTCGAGGAGGAAATATTTTTGGATACCCATCATTGATATCATTCTACTCATTTCTAGATTAGAGTAACATTCCCAATTTTGTGACATGAGCATGTAGTTAGAATTCTATTGATCTTCTATTTCCATGTGGCCTACTCGGGACATTTGAACAACTTAGTATTTGTTGATTTGATAAAGCTTTGTTCTGAGTGAAAGGAAGTTGCTTTTTGAAAACTTTTTTGAAAATGATAATAGTTGGTTATCGAAAGTATTAGGTGACATTGGAACTTAATTTTTAATCAATGTGAAAACATGAGATGGCACTTTAAAATGATTCATCTTTCATATGATATTTGAGTACTCCCTTGAGAGTTTTCATAGTTGTTCATAAGTTCATCCATTTCTTGTTTTTTATGTGTTATCTTTGGTGGCGTAATTTTTTATGTGTTTTATTTAGTCTCTTTTATTTTTTTTGTTTTGCTCGGGACGAGCAAAACGCTAAGTTTGGGGGTGTGATAACTCTAGTAAACTAGAATTATTTTACTCTAAATAATGGCATTTTGTTAGTTAAATTCTGAAGTTTGGTTATTAATTAAGTGTTTTAGTTAATTTTCATATTATGAGTTTACATTTTAACTATTAGTAAATATGATGAGTTTTTATTAGAATTTTAGCTAAATTAGTTACTTAATTAGTTTAATATTATGTAGGTTATAAATTAGAGGATGGAGCTGGAATGAACAAAGTATGAGGGCCAAAGTGGAAATCAAGAAGAATTGAAGACTTGTTGGAAACAAGGTTCATGCCGCAACATCGATTTTTCCATGTCACATCATGGAGGTGGAAGATGGTTAATGCATTGTAATTTATTATCCATGTCGCGACATGAAAATGCATTTTAGCAAAATTGTAATGGCATTTTTGTAATATTTTAGCAGCCAACTCCTATGCTTGTGTAGTACTCTAACTATTTAAGGAAGAACTATGTGTTAGTACACATAGTAGAACAGTAGTAGATTAGGTAGTAGTAAAACACACATAGTAGTAGTGTAGATTAGGATCTTCAACTTTCTTAGTTCAATTTAAAGTTCTCGTCCATTTTAATTAATCTCTTGTCTTTAATTTCTTGCAAGTTTTAATTTTGATTAGATAATTATAGTGAGTTAATCGTTAGCTTTAAATAGATATAATATTTACTTACTTTCTAGTTTAAATTCTTGAAAATCTCTTTACTTCTCTTTCAAGTTTTCTTAGAGTAACTAAAGTTCTTGATAAATTGGTGCTTCTTAGCCTAAATTACTAGTTTGCTTGCCTTAATTTCAAATTAATTTTTAGTGGGCTTTCTTATTTCAATTCAAAAATCTAAAAATATTTAGTTGAATTAGAATTTAGTTTTCTTTCAAAATTAGTAGTTTTCAAGTAGTAGAAAATGGATGTTGCTTTGTTTACATGCTCCTTAATTGCTTTCTTTAGTTTAAATTAGGACTACTTGCCTTTCAATTCTAGTATAAAGTTATTTTAGTGAATTAGAGTTAGTTTGACATGCTTTCATTTAATTTCTTTCCATAGCATAGATCAGTTACTTTGATTTAGTAGATAATTGTTTTCATTACTTTCTTTGTTAGATAGGATATTTTAATCTTAGAATTATGATATGAATTTTCATCAAGCTTTTGAGTACTTTAGATCCATTACCCATTATTTGAACCGTCCAACTATACAAGGACTCATGAAACTCGATAATTGTCCTCTAAGTAATCTCTATAGAATGATATTCACCCATCCTATACTACTATTTGTGCCATATAGTTGCAGTTGTGCAATAGAGTATAATGATTTGTGCGACTTTGAGTTATCTCTACCTAAGGTAAGCGCGCATCACAGTCTTCGGTGCCGTTGCCGGGGATTGTCCTTGGTATTTTCCAATATTGAGTGCTTTACAGGTCGTGTAGATTAGGCTTTTCTAATTGTTTTAGTGTTAATTTTAGTTTTCCTTTATTGAGTTTAATTGTTTATGTTGGTGATCCTTTCTGTTGAATTGTCTCGGCACTTGAACTAATACATGATTTGTCTTTTGTAGTGCATGGTAAGAAGGGACAAAGAACCTTTAATTTTCTTGCATAACAAAAAAGGAAAAGTAATTAAAAGAAATCCGGAGGCAAAGAAGAGTTCAACAAGAATTAGAGAGATTTGAAATGGGTAATCTTAATCCCAATCAAAGGAATATGAACAATGAGAATGATGAGCATGAAGAAATCATGGGAAACAATAGCATTGGTAGTTTTGGCAATCGGAACAGAGCTCATGCAAATGGTAAACCTTTGAGAGAGTATGCCATACCAAGCTTTGATGGGGCAAATTGTAGCATTGCATAGATGCTCCGTGTGCAAGCAAATAATTTTGAGATAAAGTCTGCTTTGATGCAAATACTACAAGCTCATGCAATGTTTGTGGGAGGTCCTAATGAAGATCCATAATGATATGGATCCGAATAGCCCAAAGATGTGTCAAGATGAGGAGATGAAAGATGGAGCAAGCATGGATTCACACTAGGCAAGATTGGAGTACATTCGTGGTATTTCGATCAAATTGGATTGGACTATTCTCAATTCAATAATACATGAAGTCCAATTCTTCAAAGTGAAGCACAAGTGGAGATCCTTTAAGTGCAAGAAGGCCGGACTTCCTTTCAAGTTTATTTTAGTTTGGTCTTGATTATGTAAAGCCCAATAATAATTTAAAGTGTTGTGTAAATTGGGCTGTTTTAAGTTGGGTTTAGTTGTTGATTTAATTCTTAGTTTTAGGCTCATTAATTAGCTAGTTTTGGGGCTACTTATGGCTGAACCCTAGCACTACTTTTTTAGGAGTTTTTAAGCTAGTTTTTAGGATATGGATTCGTCCGAAAGGTGTTGCTCAACTTTTGGTTATTTTTCTTGATTGTGTTCGGATAATCATTTTTGTCCAAGCCTTCTTATTTTTCTGTACACTTGTTTTCAAGCCGTTAGTATGATTTGGTCATCATCAAAATATGATTATCATAACTGGAGTTCAATAATCTCCCCCTTTTTGATGATGACAAATCAATTGGACAATTGTAAAAACAACCAAAACATACGAGGCATAAGACAAGAGTTTTTGTTCCTTATTTTCTCCCCCTTTTGGCATCATCAAAATATAAGAGTAAAAATAATTTATACACACAATCTCCCCTTTAAACTATGCATGCAATTCAAGTAAGTATATAGAGGATAAGTCAAGTTCAAAACATATCTTCCCTTTAAGAATATAAAATCAAGTATAAATGAGGAAATTTATGCAAAGGATTAACATCAAGGCATTTATCACTCATTCCTTACCAAAAAGCATCATCAAAACAATAAAGCATATGTGATGCAATTTTTTTTTGCAATGCAAATTTATTTCTAACAAACAAGCCATTTAGAAATAAGAATGCTCCCCCTTTCTTTTGCAAGTAGTGACTTAATATATATAAAATTTGGGGATACTCATACCCAAGCATTCTAAATAAATTTAATCACATAGTCGACTAATATTCAAGAGATTATATTTCACATTAACACATTCTCAACAAATTTAAATGTTACCCATATCAATGTCATCTTAGCTTATATGCTTTGACCACCCTCCATTGATGATCCATCTTGAATTCCTTGGTGCTCTCCAAGCATACCTACATACAAAATTAGGCAACAACTTTTGGAACCCAAACTTTCTTGGGTCCACTTGAGTTAGTGAATTTACTTAATATCCACATAGATTTCATTCCCAATTTTTCATTTCTTTTAACATAACAATCTTTCTTTACATACCATGTTGATGACAATAATAGCACACAATATTCTTATTTCCATACAAAGAAGATTTAAGTTTAATAAAGCACAAATAATCATCCTTTCTATAAGTGACAAAATTTTTATTGATAAGCATATTTCTAGTCCTTTTCTTTTCAAAAGCATTTTCCTTTTTCTTTTTTAAAAGTGCATCAAAATCATCTAATCTCTTCTTAAATGAAGCTTGTTCATCATGATCTTGGTTTTCCAACAAATTTTTTCTTCAAAGCATCATTTTCTTTTGACAAAAAATTATTTCATGCACAAGCTTTGAGTTGGTACTCAATAAAGCATTAACTTTAATTTTTAACTCTTTGTTCCTAGAATATGATTCTTTCAAACATTTATGCATTTTAAAACTAAATGATTCAACATCATCATCATCATCACAAGAATCATAACTAGAGGATACCTTATTATTGCCATGAGGCATAAAAGCCATTTGATCCTCCTCATATTCTTCTTCAACTTCTCCTTCCGAATTGCAATCATCCCATGTAATTTGGAGGTTGTTGAAGTGAGACTTCCTTGACACTTTCTTCTTCTTGGATGGACTTTCATGCTTCTTTGTAAAATGTCCCGTTTGGCCAATCTTGAAGCATCTATTATTTTGAGAAGCTTTTAATGCTATGCTTCTATTGGCCCTTGCTTCCTCCTCATCTTGTACTTTGTATTTCAACTTCAACTCAAAGAAGGTTAGCGAATTGATCAATGAATCAATAGGCTTATAATTTAAAATTTTAGACTCTTCTATGGCAATGGATTTAGGTTCCCATTCCTTAGGTAAAGCATTCAAAATCTTTCTATTCTTTTCACCTAAGGAATATTCTTTACCTAAACCTTCCAAATCCTTTACAATATCATTGAACCTACAATAAATCTTGTCAATGTTCTCATGAGATTCCATCTTGAAGGATTCATATTTTGCCACAAGAAGTGACTTCTTTTGCTCTCTAATATCTTCATTTCCTTCATGGATTTCTTTCAATTTGTCCCATATCTCCTTGGCCGATTTGCATCCTTTCATTTTATAAGACTCATCTGCATCCAAAGCATTATACAAAATATACATGAATTTAGCATTAAAAGATAAATTTATTCTATCTTGTGCATTTAACTCATATATAGTCTTAGGCCTTAATCTATGAGTATTTTCATCAAGAATATTGGCCTCAAAAGGATCTTCATCAATAATGTACCACAAATCAATATCAATGGATTGTATGAAAATTTTCATTCTTTCCCTCCAAAAAAAAAATTTAATGCCATTAAACATGAGAGGTCTAAAAATGCAATGCCCCTCTAAAAACAAAGCATTATTGGTTGTCATAATGATCTTTACTCAAAAGTGATTAAACCAAAACAAGAAGAGACCAGGCTCTGATACCAATTGTTGGCCCAAAAGCAACCTAAGAGGGGGGGGTGAATTAGGTTGTCTAAAAAAAAAAACCTTTTGAAGTGCTTAATGAAAATGCAAACTTTGTGCAACAAATGAATACTTAAGCATAAATGATCAAAGATAAATATTTAACAATCAAAACTTAAAGAACAAATAAAAGATTGAGATAAGGAATATGAGAGTCAAACCAAAATCCCAAGCTTCTCAAACTTGGAGTACATCCACTAGTAGTGCCTCTTCAAAGAATGTGAGGCAAAAACCTTCTAGTACACAAAGTAGGCTCACCCTTGCATCAACTAAGTTCCTCTAGTTGAGCCAAAGGGTTTTACACTACAACCTCACTTTTGTACACTTGTTATCCCTCCACTCTTACACTTGAAGATCATTTACTAGTCTACTCTTGTTCACACTAATTCCCTCTAGTTGAGCCAAGAGAATTCTATTACCCGAACCAATACAACCCACAATATTTTAGCCTATTTCTCTCCAAAATAGCTCTTACAAGTGTTTGTATTGAATGTAGTAGTTCCATTCATCATTTGGATATCCTTGGGCTATTTATAGATGAAAAATGTGATGAAATTGAAGTTTCAACGGTCAAAAAACTAGCTATTATGGATTCGGATGGTGGTTCGGACGTCTGATCATGCATCCTACAGCTTGATGAACAGTGTCTTGGACAGAATCATATGCGTCCTACAGCTTTGACAGAAAATTACTTCATTTTGAGCTCCTTTCTTCGGACGGTCTTCGACGTCTGATCTTTTTTGGCTTCGGACAGTCTTCAACGTCCGATCATCATACTTTTGAATTCCTTGTCTTGGACGGTCTTTAACGTCCTAAGCACTTTCGTTCGGATAGTTATCAATGTCTGAAAGATGTATTCTTCCTCGGTGTTGTCTGGTCATGTTTCAGAAGTTCCCTTGCGTCCGAGCTTCTTTCTTTCGAACGCTCTCCATCGTCCGTAAGGTGTTGTTCAAATTTTAGTTGCTTTTCTTGATTGTGTTCGGATAATCATTTTCGTCCTAGCCTTCCTATTTTCTGCACACTTGTTTTCAAGCCGTTAGTACGATTGGTCATCATCAAAACATGATTATCATAATTGGGGTTCAACAATTCCCTTGGTTGATGTTCTCATTAATATACCTAATTTTGTGCGGTTAAAAGATCTATTGGCAAGAAAGTGAAAGTGGCATAATGATGCGAAAGTATGTCATGATACCAAGTGTAATTCCATTGCTCAAAGGAGGCTATCCCCTAAGCTCAAAGATCTCATTAGCTTCTCAATACTAGTGAATATTGGAGAAAAAATGTTGCATCAATCACTTTGTGATTTGAAGGAAAGCATAAATATTATGTCGAAAGCCATCTATAACAAGTTAGGGATCAACAATGTCAAGCAAACTAATATCACACTCTAATTGGCATATTTATCCTAGAGAAAACCATATGGCTTGTTGGATAATGTGCTTGTTCAAGTTGAAAAGTTGGTATTTCCCGTTGGTTTCTTGGTGCTAGATACCGGTGAAGATAGTGAGATTTTGCTGATTCTAGGGAGACCATTCTTGTCAACCGCCCATGCACTAATTCATGTTAACAAAGGGAAGTTGGTTTTACAAGTTGAAAATAAATCAATTGAATTTGATGTTTTTGAATATAACGATAATGTTCCCACTTTTGAAGAAAAATGTGCTAACCAAACATTTGCTTTATCTCTTAATTCTTTCATAGCTAGGTCAAATGAGAAGCAAAACGAAGTTAACCAAGGCAATTCACTCATGAAAGCATGGAAATAAAAGAAGATCCAAGAAATAAATTGAAGGAAAAACCACCCGCTAAGGGGTGTGATGTGACGAAGGATCAAGAGATTAGTGTAAGTGATAGGAAAATTTGTGATGGTAAAAAGTTGAAAAGTCGCAAAAAGAAAAGAAAATGGTTTGAGAAATAATTGGATGTGCTAATTGGCTTACTAGCATTGGCTAAGGTTTGGAAGAAAGGACTTGTGCATGGGAAAATCGAGAATCAAGCTTTACTTATAAAAAAGAAGGGCATCAAGTTTTTCCCGTGGAGAACAGAAGGGAAAGAAGGGCCGACCATCCTCAAGTTCTTGGAATGATCAATCATGGCATAGTCAAGCTAGTGACTATAAAAGAGCGCTTCTTGGGAGGCAACCTAGTCTTTAATTTAGTTGTTTTTGTTTTCTTTAGTGCGATTACTTTAGTTAGCTTACACTTTAAGTGATTTGGTTTTAATTAGGATAGAATTTAATTTGAAAATTTGTGTTTTTGAATTGAATAAATAGTGGTAAAGAACGAGTAAAAATTGTCATCTAGACTTGTTATTTTGGTGTTTGTAGGTTGTGCATTGACTTGAAGAAATTTGGTGAAGAAAGGAGGAATTTTGTCTAAGTGTGCAAAATGTACCTTGCAAAGTTCAGTCCATGCCACGACATCAACCTCGATCTTCTACAAAGGCTAAATTTTCACCCCAAGTTCATGTTACGACATTGAGGCATATGCAGGGCACTGATGCCTCTTACACACCTAGTTATAAATTAATAAAACACCTAAATCCTACTACTAACTAGATGGCATCCCGTAAGTATACGGTTGTCAACTAGTAGTAAAGGGAAGTAGGGATCGTTACACAAGGATTGTCGGATAGCAATTACCAAGTTTTATGGGTGCTTGTGTAGTTAAGCAAAATCAAGTGATAGATTGATAACTGATAGAACAATTCTAATAAAAACCATAATTTTTATTCTAACCTAAATTAATCAAATTAAGACTAAAATTAAAAGCAAGTAAATCACCCAACTAAAAGGACTACAAAAGAGAAACTTTGAATATTAAAAGCAATCATTTATAAACTATACATTGGAAAGAGTTAAACTAGAAATCTAAATATTTTTGGATTTTTGATTGAAATTAAGAAAGCCCACTAAGAATTAACAAGAAATTAAAGCGAGAAATGGAGAATTCTTATATAGAAAGCAAGAAATTAACAAGAACCCTAATTTTCCTTAGAAACCCTAAATTGCAAATAAAGAAATTCTCACTAAATTAGACAAGAAAGTGAGTAAAAGTTATATCTACGTGAATCTTACGATTAACCCACTACGATTATCTAATCAAAATTAGAACTTTACAAGAAATTAAAAGAAGATCTAAGAGAAATTTCTATTGAAAAAGTAGACTTGGAGTTCCAGCTATCCTAAACTATCTAAGACCGCTCGAAAACTAACTAAAACTATCTACTTTTCCTTTCTTACTAATTCTACTTAGCTTCAATAGTGCAGCATTACACAAGACAAAGTTAGGAGTTTTTGGCTGGAAGTTTACAAAATTGCCCTTACAACTTGACTCTCAGCGAGTCAAGATCGCGGTCTGGAACATTTGAGACCGCGATCTCGACTCTAATATAGTAAAACAAATTCCCGAGTCGAGATCGCGGTTTGGAACAGTCGAGACTGCGATCTCGACTCTCTTCCCAGCATTCTTCATTTCAACCATTTTTGCAATATGGTCCCTTGAGCTTTGTTTCTTCCAGCTTCTAACCTTTAATTTTTAAGCTTCATAATATTAACACCATTAAGCACTTAATTAAACTAAAAATTTAATACAAACTTATCATAATTAATTCAAGAACAAAATGACAAATACATATGAAAGAAATTAACTAAAATCCTCAATTACTTATCCAATTTCAGAATTTAAACTATCAAAATGCTATAATCAATAGAGGAAAATAACTCTAGTTTACTAGAGTTATCAGGCACATGTTTCATCCATGTCGAGACATCAAAAATTTCATGTCATGACATTGACTCCTGTTAGATTCAAAGATAATCGATTTTTCTTCCTTTTCTTCCACATTCTTCCTAAATTCTTAACTTAACCCAAACACTCTTATTCTAATCTCTCAAACCTTCAACTATGCTCCACAAATGTGTATAAGAAAACACCATAATCCACCAATTTCAACCACCACTATCATCAATCGCCACCAAAACAAGGTTTTCCAGGTGAGATTTAAAGCTTCAAAGGAGTTTATTGGCAATTCTCATGTGGATTTTACCAATTAATCAGGTAACATCTTCCATATGCTTGTGCTCAAGCTCGTAATACTTAGTTGTGGTTGGTTATTTGTGGGTTATTGTTGTGAAATTATACTTTAATTGACGAAAAAATTGGAAGACAAAGACTTGAATTCTTGGAACATTTTTGTGTGAATTTTTGTGGGATACAAATTGAGGTGACTTGTGATAACTCTAGTAAACTAGAATTATTTTACTCTAAATTATGGCATTTTGATAGTTTAAATTCTGAACTTTGGTTAATTAATTGAAGGTTTTAGTTAATTTCTTTCATATGTTTTATATTTTTGTTCTTATTAAATATGATACGTTTTTATTAAAATTTTAGCTAAATTAATGGCATAATTGGACTAATATTATGCAGGTCTAAATTAGAAGTTAGAAGTTGGAATGAACAAAGCTAAAGGACCAAAATGCAATTATAGAAGAAATGAAGGCTTGCCAGGAGGAGAGTTCAGATCGCGATCTGGACTCGAGACTAGGTCAAGTTATTTAGCAGACCATATCGCGATCTCAAATTCCAGGTCGCGACATGGACTCGTTTTTAGCTTAAGTTGTAAGGACAATTTTGTAATATTCTAACAACCAATTTCTGATTTTGCCTTGTGTAATACTCCATTATTTAAGCTACTTTAAAGATGTAATAGAGAAGGAAGTAGGAATAGAGTGGGTAGGTAGTTAGTAATCTTAAGGGTATATTAGAATAGCTTAGCTTTCAAGTTTCCTTTTCATGAAAACTTCTCATTATTCATCATTTAGATCTAGTTTTAATTTTCTTGCAAGTTTAAATTTTAATTATATAATCATAGTGGGTTAATCATTAGCTTCAAATAGATATAATTTTTACTTGCTTTCTAGTTTAAGTTGGTGAGAATCTCTTTGCTTTCATTCTAGGGTTTCGTAGAGAAATTAGGGTTCTTGTTAATTTATTGCTTTTTAGTTAAGAATTCTCAATTCCTTAAATTAATTTCTAGTTAATTTTTAGTGGGCTTTCTTTATTATTATAAAAAATCCAAAAATATTTAGATTTCAATTTTAACTCTTTCCAAATTCTAGTTTAGAAACGGTTGCTTCTAACCTTCAAAACTTCTTTTATGTAGTCTTTTAATTTGGTTAATTACTTGCTTTTAATTTTAGTCTTATTTTGGTTAATTTGTCTCTTAGAGTAGAATTAAGTGCTTTTATTTAACTGCTTTTATTAGGATATAGTAGCTAGTTTCTCAATTTTGTAATTGCTTGGTTCCATTTACTTGTTTTAGTAGAATATTTAGCTTAATTTAGGTTTTAATTGCTTGAATTTAATTATGGCTTTGAGTAGTGTAGTTTCATCTCCTATTGTTTGAATTTGTTTAACTGTACAAAGATCCATAAATCTTGGTAATTTTTTGCCAAACAATCTTCATGAGAACGATACCCACTCATCGTGTACTACTATCAACTCCGTATACTTGCGGAAGTAAGGTAGAGTATAGTGATTTTGTGAGGTTAATTATTGCTTGTTTGTTTTTAAAGTTGAACTCTACCTAGAACAAGCAATTAAGTTTTTGGCACCGTTGCTGGGGATTGTCCTTGGTATTTGGCAATATTAAGCGCTTTACGGGTCGTGTAGATTAAGCACCTTAATTTAATTTAGTTGTTAATTTTGTTTATTTGTGCATGTTGGTTTGTTTGTCTTGTGGAATTGTCTTGGTTCTTGAATTGACTATTTGCTTTGGTTTTTATAGTACATGGTAAGAGGAGATATAGGGCCGTTTATTTGCTTGGACAAGGAAAAGAAAATAAAGTTAAGAAAATCTGGAAGTTTATAAGAGTACAACAAGAGCAAGAAAGAATTGAAATGGCAAATACTAATCAAAATCAAAGGAATTTGAACATGGAGAACGATGAAGAAGAGATTGTCGGGAATAATGGAATAGGTGGTCACAGAAATAGGAATGGCATGTATGGAAATGGAAAGCCATTGAGAGAATATGCCTTACCAAACTTTGATGGGGCAAATTCTAGCATTGCACGGATGCTCGTGCAAGATAACAATTTTGAAATTAAGCCCGCCTTGATACAAATACTACAAGCTCATGCAATGTTTGGGGGTGGTCCAAATGAAGATCCCTATACACATCTCATGAACTTTGAGGAAGTTTTGACACATTTAAATTCAATGGTGTGTATGCACCCGGATTGTGTACGAATGAGGGTGTTTCCTTTCTCTCTAAGGGATAGGGAAAAATCTTGGCTTCAATCTCATGCCCAAGGAACGTTTACCACTTGCTCAAGAATTCTTGGCAAAGCATTTTCCACCCGCAAGAACCTGCAAATTGAGAAATGAAATTACTTCCTTTAAGCAAGATGTTGGTGAAAGCTTAGGAGAAGCTTCAGAGCTGTTCAAGGAGTGGGTAAAGAAATGTCCTCATCATGCGATTCCTTTATGGATTCAGATCCAAACTTTCTATAATGGTTTGACTCAAGAGACAAAATCCATAGTGGATGCCTCCGCTGATGGTTCTATCTCTTATAAAACACCGGAGGAAGCTCAAGAGTTGCTCAATAGGATGGCATACAATCATTATTATCATGGACCAATGACTCTACCGGTGGCTCAACACCGAGCCAATCAAGCTAATGCACATAGTTGAGTGTTGAATTTGAACATGCAAAATGCTCTATGTTCATGAATTGCATCATGATGAACAACACTGCAAAAGTGTTGGAGAATTTCGAGAAACTGAATAGTGTGAATGCAATGTCTTCTTCTCCAATCCAACCAAGCATGGTATGTGATTTTTGTAGAGGTGGTCATGCAAATGGACAATGTGAAATGCCTCATGGGTCCAGTGAGCAATTCAACTATGTGTCTGACCAATCACCATTTCCAAGGAACCCATCCAGAATTTATGGGAACACATAATATCCCTCTTGGAGGAATCATCCTAATTTTATGTGGAGCAACACCGACAATCAATCCAATCTTCCTTATCAACAAAATCCCCCACCACAAAATTTTCAACACAATCAAGCTTCAAGTTCCTCACCTAGACCTTATCAACCGCCACATCAAAGAAATTGCCAAACCGAGACATAACAATCTTTTCCTAACCCTTCATTTCAAAACCAACAACTAAAACCTCCCTTCCAATATGCAAATTCCCAACCTATGTATAATGACCAATTTGCTCCAAGAGAGAACATCAATGTCTGTATGTAAAGATGGTTGGAAAAGAGAAGTGGAGTATTTGACAAGAGAGTTGGAAAGGAAAAAGGAAGAACATAAAAGAGATTTTGAGAATTTGAAAGCTTCGATAAGAAATTTGGAAATACAATTGGGTCAATTGGCAAGGTTGAATAATGAAAGACCTCTAGGGGCACTTTTGAGTGATACTATCCCAAATCCCAATGATCAATGCAATGCCATAACCCTAAGGAGTGGAAAAGAATTGGTGGAACCTAAGGAGAAGAAAAAGGTAGAGGAAGGAAGCAAGGAACAAAAGCCTAAGGCAATTGAGAATTAAAGGGAAGTTGTTGGTGATGAAGACAAGAAGGAACAAAAGAATGAGATCAAGGTATCCAAGAAGAAGCATGTGGAGGAGCCTTTAAAGATAGATCCATCAATAAGAGTGTCATTCCCTCAAAGGCTAGTTGATCCAAGAAATGAGGAAAAAGAGAAGCAATTCATCCACTTCTTGGATATGTTGAAAAAGATCATTAATGTCAATAATCCTCTAATTGATGACCTCACCAAGATGCCCAACTATGCTCATTTCACGAAAGATCTTTTGGCAAGAAAGTGAAAGAGGGATGATGATGAGAAGGTATGCCTTGATGCCCAGTGTAGCGCCATTGTTCAAAGGAGGTTATCCCCTAAACTCAAAGATCCCCGTAGTTTTATGATACCGATGAATATTGGAGGAAAAACATGGTATCGATCACTTTGTGATTTGGGAAAAAGTATAAATACCATGCCAAAGGCCATCTATGACAAATTAGGGATCAACAATGTTAAACCAACTAATATCACACTCCAATTGGAGGATTTAACCAAGAGGAAACCATATGGCTTGTTGGAGATGTGGTTGTACAAGTTGAAAAGTTGGTATTTTCCGTTGATTTCTTGGTGCTAGATACGGGTGAAGAGAGTGAGATTCCATTGATTCTAGGGAGGCCTTTCTTGTCAACCGCTCATGCATTAATTGATGTGCATAAAGGATAAGAAGTTGATCTTACGAGTTGAAAATGAATCAATTGAATTTGATGTGTTTGAATACAATGATAATATTCCCATTGTTGAAGAGAAATGTGCTAACCAATCTCTTAATTCTATCCTTGCTTGGTCAAATGAAGAGAAAAATGAAGTTAACTAAGGCAATTCACTCAAGCAAGTGTTGGAAATAAAAAAAGATCCAAGAAATGAATTGAAGGAAAAACCACCCGATAAGGGATGTGTGTTGACGAAGGATCAAGAGATTTTTGCTAAGGATCGGAAAAATGGTGATGTCAAGAAGTTGAAAAGTCACAAAAAGAAAAGAAAATGATTTGAGAAATAATTAGAGATGCTAATTGCGGCACTAGCGATGGCTAAGGCTTGCAAGAAAGTATTTGTGCATGGAAGAACCGAGAATCAAGCTTTAATCAAGAACAAAAAGGGGATTAAGCTCTTTCCGTGGAATTATAAGGAAAAGAATGGCCAACCATTCTCAAGTATTTGAATAAACGGCCCATGCCATAGTCAAGCTAGTAACTATAAAAGAGCGCTTCTTAGGAGGCAGCCCAAGTTTTTAATTTAGTTTTATTTTTTTCTTTTGGTGCGATTTTTAATTATTTTGATTTTGAGTAATTTGGTTTGAATTAGGTTAGAATTTTAGTCTAGAAATATAAGTTTTTGAATTGAATAAATGGTGCTAAAGAATGAGGGAAATCGTCATCTTAACTTGTTAATTTTGTGTTTGTAGGTTGTGCATGGAATTGGAGAAAAGTGATGAAGAGTGGAGAAATTTTGGCTAAGTGTTGAAAATACACGTTGCAGAAGTTCAGCTCCAGATCGCGATATGGAACTCAAACTTCTACAAAGGCTAATTTTCATCCGAGTCAAGATCGCAATCTCAAATTCAATATCGCGAGAGTCAACTCTATCGAAATTGCGATCTCAGAATCAAGGTCGTTGTCTCGAGATCGTGATCTTGACAAGCAAAAACAACCACTTTTTCAACTCTTCTTCTTACTTCTCTCAAAATTTTCCAACCTTCTTCTCTTTGAACCAAAAAAACCCTTCCCTAATCCCTAAAAATTTCCATTTTCTTCCATTCAAAATCACTCCAATCTTTATAACCCACCACTAACATCTTTCAACTTCCTCCTAGAAGCATCAAGGCAAGGATATTAAAGATGAACATTTTCTTTGTTTTTCATGATTTAGCACCTTGACTTTTAATTACTCTTATTTTCAATATTTTGATTTGGGATATTTTGGTTTTTTTATAGTAGATTGGCTAATGTCCTTAAGCTGACACCAAGTAGATATCTTTTTGATGCTTCATGGATTAAATCTTTTTTAGAATTGCTTTGTTAGCTACTTGGTGTGGTTTTTGGTCATTTCTTTTCATTGACTAATAATAGTAGAATGGATATGTTCCTTAAGCTAATGCCATGTTTGCAATTGTTGATGATTTGAATTGGATGTTGATTTTTATGGAGCTTAATTGATGAGATGCATGGCTTTGTTAAGTCCACCCTTAGTACGTTTACTCAATTTCAATTGTTAGCTTAAAATTGTGTCGTAGTTTGAGTAGTTCTTGTTAATGGTGGACATGTCTTTATGTTGGATTTTGGGTGAGTGGAAGTATGATTTATTCATCAGCTTGAATAAAAGAAACAAGTTTGGGGGTGTTTATTTTTCATGTTGAGAATGGTTATTTTGTGCATATTGATGTATAGTGGATGGAAAAGTGATCAAATGAGTACTCGATGATGATGAATTTTTACGTACAATACTATATGATTCAAGTATTTGATTGGGTCATTTCATGGATTTAAGTGTGAGTGAGTAGTTATTTTACAACATAAAGATTTCAAAAACTTGGCAATACTATTTTTTCAAAAAGAAGTACTGAAAATTTAGGAAAATTTATTTCAAATATTGTTTCTAATCAAATCACTTATATTATTTTGTTAGATGATTTATCTTTAGGGAAAAAGTGAGTTAAATGAAATAGAAGGAATTTTGGGACATTTACTTGTGTGTTTACATAGGGAATGTTCTTCTAATTTGTGAATAATTGGTATTTGAGATTAATTTTAAGTACATTTCACTCATTTTCCTTGGTTTAGGGTCGTCTTTAATATAATATATATATATATGTATATTGCTTTTAGGAATAAGGCAAGTACAGGATTCCGATATGTACCCATGTTGTTTCTCCGAAATTAGCCATTAGAGTAGTAATAATGCAAGTACGGGATTCCGACATGTACCTATGTTGTTTCTCCGAATTAAGCCATAGGAATTGTGGTTTTGTATACCAATAAGTTAGGAAGTAAATGTTTGTAATAATTATCATTGATCTTATATTACTTATTCCTTGTTAGAGGGCTATTCCCAAAATGTGTGACATTTGCATTTAAGTAAATTCCTAAATGAACTTCTATTTTCATGAGGCCTGGTCAGCATAATTGACTAACTCCATAATATTTGTGATTTGAGAAGCAATGATGTTTTAAATGGATAGAACTAGAATGTATGTTTGGTAATTATTTTTTGAGAATAGTAATTCTTGGTGTCATGAAATCTTATGTAGTAAATGAACGCGTGCTTCTTTCAGAAAAAATACAAATTTGGATTGACTCATTTAAACACTTCACTTATAATATAATACTGAAAGTTTCTTGAGAGGTTTCTTAATGTCTCTTAGTACATCCGCAATTCATCAAGTTTTTTGTCAATTTTGGTGGTGTTTATGTGTTTAAGTGTTAATAGGCTTCTTTTAATTTTTGTTTTGCTTGGGACTAGCAAAACGCTACGTTTGGGGGTGTGATAACTCTAGTAAACTAGAGTTATTTTACTCAAAATTACGACATTTTGATAGTTTAAATTCTGAACTTTGGTTAATTAATTGAAGGTTTGAGTTAATTTCTTTCATATGTGTTTACATTTTTGTTCTTGTTAAATATGATAAGTTTTTATTAAAATTTTAGCTAAATTAATGGCTTAATTTGACTAATATTATGCAGGTCTACATTAGAGGATTGGTGGATGGAATGAACAAAGTTCAACGACCAAATTGTAATTATAGAAGAAATGAAGGCTTGCTGAGAGGAGAGTCTAGATCGCGATCTGGAAAATCTCGACTCGGGAATAGGTCAAGTTATTTAGCAATCCATATCGTGATCTCAAATTCCAGATCGTGACATGGACTCGCTGTTAGCTTAAGTTGTAAGGGCAATTTTGTAAGATTCTAACAACCAATTTCTGATTTTGCCTTGTGTAATACTCCATTATTTAAGCTACTTTAAAGATGTAATAGAGAGGAAGTAGGAGTAGCGTAGGTAGGTAGTTAGTAATCTTAAGGGTATATTAGAATAGCTTAGCTTTCAAGTTTCCTTTTCATGAAAACTTCTCATTAATCATCATTTAGATCTAGTTTTAATTTCCTTGCAAGTTTAAATTTTGATTAGATAATTGTAGTGGGTTAATCATTAGCTTCAAGTAGTTATAATTTTTATTTGCTTCTAGTTTAAGTTGGTGAGAATCTTTTTGCTTTCCTTCAAGGGTTTCATAGAGAAATTAGGGTTCTTGTTAATTATTGCTTTTTAGTTAAGAATTCTCAATTCCTTACATTAATTTCTAGTTATTTTTTAGTGGGCTTTCTTTATTATTATAAAAAATCCAAAAATATTTAGATTTCAATTTTAACTCTTTCCAAATTCTAGTTTAGAAACGGTTGCTTCTAACCTTCAAAACTTCTTTTATGTAGTCTTTTAATTTGGTTAATTACTTGCTTTTAATTTTAGTCTTATTTTGGTTAATTTAGAGTAGAATTAAGTGCTTTTATTTAACTGCTTTTATTAGGATATAGTAGCTAGTTTCTCAATTTTGTAATTGCTTAGTTCCATTTACTTGTTTTAGTAGAATATTTAGCTTAATTTAGGTTTTAATTGCTTGAATTTAATTATGGCTTTGAGTAGTGTAGTTTCATCTCCATTGTTTGAATTTGTTTAACTGTACAAAGATCCATAAATCTTGGTAATTAGATTCTTTTTGCCAAACAATCTTCATGGGAACGATACCCACTCATCATGTACTACTATCAACTCCGTATACTTGCGGAAGTGAGGTAGAGTATAGTGATTTTGTGCGGTTAATTATTGCTTGTTTATTTTTAAAGTTGAACTCTACCTAGAATAAGCAATCAACTTGATTTATAAAATTTTGTGGATTTTTGAATGTTTGTGATGACCTAATTAATTAGTGGACATTTTCATTCGACTTCTTAGTACTTTGGTAGTTTATCATTTTTTCTTTGATGTTTTTTTTTTGGGGATATTTTTATTTTTTAACTATATTGGCTAATGGCCTTAAGCTAACACAAAGTAGATTTATTTTTATTATTTCATGGATTAGATCATTTTGAGGATTGATTTGATAACTATTTGGTGTAGTTTTTGGTCATTATTTTTCATTGATGAGATTAAAATGGCTAAGGGTTTTAGGCTGATGCCAATTGATTTTTATGATAATTAACTTATTTTTATCTTTTCGAATCTTCATGATTTGATGTTTGGATGTGCCTATTGGTTCTTAGTCAAATTATTTGTGAATAGTGAAAAAGTCTAAGGGCCTTAAGCCAATGCTATGTAGGACTTGTTGAAGTTTAATTGCGTTTTAAACAATTTTGAACTTCATTGATTACTTACTTGGCTTAGCTATGAGTTTTTAGTTCATTTTGGAAAAAAAATTTACTTTGGTTAGATAGGAGTTTTTAATTGTCCTTTTTTCTTGTGTGAAAATTTTGGGTAAGTGGTAGAACAAGTTTACTCGTCAATTAGAATAAAAGAGACAAGTTTAGGGGTGTTATTTTTCATGTCTTGAAAATGGTTGTTTTTTTTTTATTGTATATATGTGTTGTGTGATGAGAATTGTTTGGAAATATTGATCAATTTAGGGACTCGATGATGACCTATGACTTGCAATATCATATGGGTGAATTATTTTTGCTTGATATTTCATGATTTTAGGTTTGTGTGAGTAGTTCTTTTGTAACTTGAGTCAACTTTTGAAAACCTTTTATTGTCATTTTCAAAAAGTGAAAAATTGAGTGTTTTTTGAGTATTTCATCTAGAACATTCCTTTTGAACAAATCAATTTTATTACTTTATTGGTCAATTTGTCTTTTAGAAATAATGGTTTAAATAGAATAAGAGTGATATAGAACATATTGTGTGTCTGCATAGGAAGTGTCATTCTAACTAATGAATGATTGGTTTAGTATATTAATTTTGGATATGTTTGATAACTCTGGTAAACTACAGTTATTTTATTCTAAATTATGGCATTTTGATAGTTTAAATCCTGAACTTTGGGTAATTAATTGAAGGTTTTAGTTAATTTCTTTCATATGTGTTTATATTTTTTTTCTTGTAAAATATGATAAGTTTTTATTAAAATTTTTGCTTAATCAATTGCTTAATTGTGTTAATATTATGCAGGTCTAAATTAGAGGTTGGAATGAACAAAGTTCAAGGACCAAATTACAATTATAGAAGAATTGAAGGATCCCTGCTGGGAAGAGTTCAAATTTAGAAACAAACAAGCAACGAATAACCTCACAAGATCACTATACTCTACTAACTTCTACAAGTATATGGATTTGATAGTAGTATAGGATGAGTGGGTATCGTTCCCACGAAGATTGTTTGGCAAGCAATTATCAAAATTTACGAATCCTTGTATAGTTAAGCATGTTCAACCAATAGAAGATGAAAATACACTACTCAAAATCATAACTAAACTCAAGCAATTAATGCCTAATTTTAAGCTAAATTATCTACTAAAGCAAGTAAATGAAACTAGGCAATTATGAAATTTAGAAACTAGTTACTATATCCTAATAAAGCAATTAAATAAAAACACTTAATTCTACTATAAATTAACCAAAATAAGACTAAATTAAAAAGCAAGTAAGTAACCCAATCAAAAAGACTATATAAAAGAAGTTTTGAAGACTAGAAGCAACCATTTCTAAACTAGAATTTGGAAAGAGTTAAACTTGAAATATAATATATTTTTGGATTTTTGACAATAATAAAGAAAGCCCACTAAAGATTAACTAGAAATTAATGCAAGGAATTCAGAATTCTTAACTAAAAAGCAATAAATCAACAAGAACCCTAATTTCTCTATGAAACCCTAAAATGAAAGCAAAGAGATTCATAGTAATTTAAACTAGAAAGCAAGTAAAAATTATATGTACTTGAAACTAATTATTAACCCACTAAAATTATCTAATCAAAATTTAAACTTACAAAGAAATTAAAACAAGATCTAAAAGATGATTAAAGAGAACTTTTCATTAAAGACGAAACTGGAAAGTTATGCTATCCTAATCTATCCTAAAAATTACTACCTACTTACTTACTCTATTCTTACTTACTTCTATTACACTTTTAAAAGTAGCTTAAATAGTGGAGTATTACACAAGGCAAAAATCAGACATTGGTTGCTAGAATATTACAAAATTGCCTTTACAACTTAAACTACCAGCGAGTCCATATCGCGATCATCTGGGATTTGAGATCGCGATATGAACTCTAATTCTTTTAAGTCATTTTCCCAAGTCCAGATCGTGATCTGGAGGAGTCCAAATCGCAATCTGGGCTCTCTTCCCAACAGTCTTTTTATTCTTCTGCAATTGCAATTTGGTCCTTGAACTTTGTTCATTCCATATTCCAACCTCTAATTTAGACCTGCATAATATTAACACAATTAAGCAATTAATTAAGCTAAATTTTTAATAAAAACTTATCGTACTTAACAAGAACAAAAATATAAACACATATGAAAGAAATTAAATAAAACCTTTAATTATTTACTTAAAGTTCGGGATTTAAACTATCAAAATGCCATAATTTAGAGTAAAATAACTCTAGTTTACCATAGTTATCAACGTTTTACTTCTCTTCCTTGGTTTAGGGCTGCAAAAAAAAAAAAAGTATTTTTCTTTTAGGAATAAGGCGAATATGGGATTCCGGCATGTACCCAAATTGTTTCTCTGAAATATGCCATTAGTTGCAGTAGTGAATAAGGCTAGTATGGGATTCTTTCATGTACTATGTTGTTTCTCCGAAATGGCCATTTGAATTGATTTTTGAAATAAGGCAAGTAGAACTAAAGTCTTCAAAATAAGCCTTCACATTTAGAATATCAACAAGTCGAGGAGGAAACATTTTTGGATACCCATCATTGATATCATTCTACTCACTTCTAAATTAGAGTAACATTCCTACTTTTGTGTGACAGAGCATGTAGTTAGAATTCTATTGATTTTCTATTCCATGTGGCCTACTCGGGATATTTGAACAACTTAATAATTTGTCGATTTGATGAAAATTTTATTCTGAGTAAAAGGATGTTGCGTTTTGAAAACTTTTTGAAAATGGTAATAGTTGGTTATCGAAAGTCTTAAGTGACATTGGAACTTTATTTTTAATCAATATGAAAACATGAGATGGCACTTTAAAATGATTCATCTTTCATATGATATTTGAGACCCCTTGAGAGTTTTCCTAGTTGTGTCTCAAATCTCATAAGTACATCCATTTCTTGTCTTTTATGTGTTATCTTTGGTGGCATAATTGTTTATGTATTTTATTTAGTCCTTTTTTATTTTTTTTGTTTTGTTTGAAACTAGCAAAATGCTAAATTTAGGGGTATGATAACTCTAGTAAACTAGAGTAATTTTACTATAAATTATGGTAATTTGTTAGTTTAAATTCTGAATTTTTGTTGTTAATTGAGTGGTTAATTTTCATATTATGAGTTTACATTTTAACTATTAGTAAATATGATGAGTTTTTATTAGAATCTTACCTAAATTAATTACTTAATTAGTATACTATTATGTAGGTTATAAATTGAAGGATGGAAGCTAGAATGAACAAAGTACGAGGGTCAAAGTACAAATCATGAAGAATTGAAGATTTGCTGGAAACAAGGTCCATATCGCGACATTGATTTTTTCATGTCACGACATAGAGGCAGAAGATAGTTAATGCATAGTAATTCCAGGTCTCGACCTCGAATTTTCTAATATGTATGCATGTCATGGCATGTAAGCACGTTTCAGCAAAATTGTAATGGCATTTTTGTAATATTTTAATAGCTAATTCCTATTTCACTTGTGTAGTACTCTAACTAATTAAGCAAGAACCATGTATTAATACACATAATAGAGTAGTAGTAGATTAGATAGTAGATTAGGTAATAGTAAAAACACACCTAGTAATAGTGTAGATTAGGATCTTCAACTTTCTTAGTTCAATTTAAAGTTCTCTTTCATTTTAATTTGGATTTTATCTTTAATTTCTTGCAAGTTTTAATTTTGGTTAGATAATTGTAGTGGATTAATCGGTAGATTTAAATAGATATAATTTTTACTTGCTTTCTAGTTTAAATTCTTGAAAATCTCTTTACTTCTCTTTCAAATTTTCTTAGAGTAACTAAAGTTCTTGCTAAATTGGTGCTTCTTAGCCTAAATTTCTAGTTTCCTTGCTTTAATTTTTAGTTAATTTTAGTAGGCTTTCTTATTTCAATGCAAAACTATCCAAAAATATTTAATTTAGAACTTAGTTTTCTTTCAAAATCAATAGTTTTCAAATAGTAGAAAATGGATGTTGCTTTATTTTCATGCTTTCCTTAGTTTAAATTAGGACTACTTGCCTTTTAATTCTAGTATAAAGTTAGTCTTTCTAGCGAATTAGAATTAGTTTTACATGCTTTCATTTAATTACTTTCCATAGCATAGATTAGTTAGTACTTTGATTTAGCAGATAATTATTTTCATTACTTACTTTGTTAGATAAGATATTTTAATCTTAGAATTATAATATGCATTTTCATCAAGTTTTTGAGTAGTATAAATCCATTATCCATTATTTTAACCGCCTAACTATCGAAGGACTCGTAAAACTCAGCAATTGTCTTCCAAGCAATCTTCATGAGACGATACTCACTCATCCTATACTGCTATTCGCACCGTATAGTTGCGGTTGTGCAGTATTATTTGTGAGTTTTTATTATTTGTGCGACTTTGTGTTATTTCTAGACCTAAAGTAAACGCTCATCATATATATATATATATATATATGTTGAACGATTTTTTTTTTTTGTATGTATACTTTAACACTGTTTGTTAGATATATAGAGTTAGACCTAATAAAGAATAAAATCTAATTACTGTGCATTTTTTTGGTATATATTTAGTGAATTTCAAGTAATTCACTAGCTTCTAGTATTTGAAAATATCAAACACTAGGATAATAAGACCTTAAATGCTTGAAACTTATCTATATACTACATGAATAATTTAGTTACTATTTATTGTAAATATAAGGTAATATAAAAACACTTTTCATGCACAAAACTTAGTGCTTTGAAATTTCAATTCAGTTGATTTAATTATCAATAATCATATTATGATAATTAAATTGAATTTTTTCTTTCCACACTGACAATAATTTGTCACAAAATCAGGAAATATACTTGTGAAAATAGAAGTCGTCACTGAACCGTAGTAATAATGACAATACTAACATTGAAACAAATACATGGAGGAAGTGGAGTCACTATTTTAGTGACAATGTTATTACTGTGATTGTTCCCGTCCCCGCACTATGTGTTTGGCGATACCACGTGTGACAACTGTAAGGTTGTCAATAATTTCTACGTTGAAGTGATTGCTACTTGGATTTTGTCATTGATTCCTTTTCCTTGGTGACTATTGTGGTTGTCGTCACTAATCACACTTGCTAGCATTTTACTACAACCTTTTTGTTGTCACTGTGAATCTTGTCACTTTAGGCCGATTTTTTGTTAGCGTGCACGACTTCAACCACCTCAATAATTCAAGGCTCTAATTGGCCAATATACTATGGATATTTACAATATCTAGAACTTTTCACTTGTATACTCAATAAAGTTAAATCTCCTAATCTTACCGATGAAAACTTGTCGGATTAAATTCTAGATTAATCATCAACCCAATGTCTTTTAGATGATTATTGACCACAATCAACTAGGATCCACTATATTGTACTTAATTGAAAAAAAAAATGCACAAGTTTTAGAGGTGAGTAGATAATAAGTCACGACTTTAATTGTCATATCACTTTGTTTGCTTAACTTCCAATTGAGGTACGTACACAATTAAACAATTATGTGCACACATATATATGAGTAACATCTCAATAAACAACACAAAGAACAATTTTCAGACATTCTTAAAAGGAGAACAATTATCGTTCAATTTTACAAAGCCATTGGACACATTATAGACATTCTTTGGAATACAATGGTTTTAACAACCCAGCTAAATACATATATATATATATATATATATATATATATAAGATACATGTTAATTATGTGTGTGTTTCCAAAACATTGGTTTTAGAAGATTAACAATTGACAACAAGAATCAGCTCCATTTACTTATAGAGTAGTGGGTTATAAACAACAATTGTATAGCTCATTATTGTAAAATTTCAGATTTGGCAACTCTTAAAACTAGGGGTATTCATCAGTTGGTTTTCGGTTATTCAGTTAAAATTTTTTAGTTTTTCTGATTTTCAGTACAAAATAAGGTCAAAATTAAATCCGAACCAAACTTTTCGTCAGTTGGTTTATGAACCAAACTTTACTTTAGTTTCAGATTTTGATTTATCCGATTAACCGAAAAATTCACTAGTTAATTGAAAAAACTAAAGTGTAAGCATAAATACAAAACTAATAAAATTAATACACAAAAACCTAAAAGTAATAAAATTAAAACTAAAACAAAAAAAATGGAAAAGAAAAAAGAAAAACAATCCCAAAGTGTTGAATGAATGAAATATGGAATTGGTTGCTAAAAAGGAAAAAACTAAAACTAATAAAAACTAAAAGTTCGGTTACTAATTTTCAATAATCAAATCTAAACAATATATCCAATCTCCTTATTTGGTTTTATATTCGGTTTAACCGAACAATGATTATGTGAGCACCAAAAACTAAAGTAGATTGGTTCAATTAATTTGTTCACTTTAACCAAACTATGGACACCCCTACTTAAAACTATCATATCTTGAGATAAGCAAGTCAAAAAGTTATAGATATACTTTATGCCCCTATGAACTAAATTTAACATTCTAAAGTCGTTATAAAAAATATATGTTCATATTCTCACTTTAATTTACCGAGAATTAGTTTGAAAATTATAGAAGCATCAAAGTCCAAATGCAAAATTCTAGATTTGATATTATTTTCCAAAGTAGTCGTATTTTTATAGTTGTAATTCATATCAGATTCTAAAACTCAGCTTTCAGACGCAAATTTTCAGTCAATTTTTAAGAGTGACTGATGTTTAAAGAAAACAAAACATGAAAATATTTTGAAAGTCTATGAATATTATTTTAAATGCAACTAAAAGTACTCAGTTACAATATTTCTGTGTTGAGTTATAATCATTTTTATATTGCTGACTGTGAATTTTCTTATGCAAATTTTCAGCCTTGTTTTTCGGAATTAGTGGTGTATATAGAAAACAAAATAGGGCAATATCTTTATACATTTTCAAAAGTTTATGAATGTAGTTACAAATGTAACTAACGGTGCCCTAGTTATGATATTTCTACATTGAGTTATAATCATTTTTATCAGTGCTAATGGTGAATTTCAAAAGTAAATTTCTAGTCAATTTTTAAGAATTATTAGTATTTATTGAAAATTAATAGGGCACTACCTGTATAGCATTTCGAAGATCTATGAATTTAGTTTCAAACGAAACTAATAACACCCAATTATAATATTTCTAAGTTGAGATATTCAATTTTTTTACATGTGCATAATGCTAACTATGAATTTTCATAAGCAAATTTCTAGTTAATTTTTAAGAATTACTGGTGTTTACAGAAAAAGACACAAGGCAATATCTTTATATTTTTTCAAAGGTTTATGAATCTAGTTTCAAAGCAACTAATAACATTCAATTACGATATTTTTACATTGAGTTATAATCATTTCTCTACGAGGGTAAAGTGATAATGTCCTTGCTTTTGGTATAAGAAACCATCTAGCAAGACTTTTTGTTTATACAAATTGTAACTCCAATAATGTATTCTTTTAGAAATCTCCTTGCACATTGTCTTTTCCTTATACAACTAAAACTGATTTTAACAAATAACTTTATTCTCAAACAAATATATGAAAATCCTATGTTTCACTTTTTAGACCAAAGATAGACCAAGTGATACTTATTTTTTTTTAGAAGAAGATCTCGTCAAACAAGTAAGAAATTAACAAATCCAAAGTCATTAGCTGACTTGAAAATTAAAAACATATATATACATAACCACATAATAAGATAGAAGAAAAAGAAAAAACAGATAAAAAATAGAAACAAGCCAAGAAGATAACTGGAATTCAAAAAAGAAAATATCAATCAAGTAACAAAATCAATATCAAATCATATAAGTTAAAATCCAATACAACGAATTCACTTCACTAGAATAACATAAAACTTATGTATGCTTGAAATATTAAAAAAATAACTAATCTTTTTAAAATAAAACAAAAGAAACTAGCCTCAATTTTGTAGAACTCTTTATCCACAAATTTTGAAATTTTGAAGTCTCTCTCTATCTCTCTCTATCTCTCTATGGTATGTGTTAAAGTCAAAATACTAACGGGCAAGGAAAAGAAATTGTAAGAAGGTTAGCTTTATATAAAGGGTTTAGGGTTGTAGAATTCAGCCAAGTGGCTTTGCTTCCTATACACTAATCCAAAAATCACTTTCCCACTTCCATGCAGCCCCTAGTTTTAACTATGCACTGTGTTTGCTTTTTATAAAAATTATGAAGGTGTTTGTGTATTAATGTTTGCCCAAACATTCTAGCTTGGACATTGAGCTGCATTAACTAGTTTAATATATCCAATAAGATCACTCAACACTTTATATTGATATACATTCTAAGGCCCAATGTACTTTTCACTAATAGACAATTTTATAAGTTTGAACATGAAATTAACTTGATAAAACAAAATTATATGAAAAATAAATTTTTATTTATATATTTATAATAATACACATTATCTTAATTATTAAATATAGACATATAATTATAATAAACAAGGATTTTATATAGGGTCTCACACTTCTTTTCTCCTTAAAATAAATTTCATCCTCGAAATTTACCTTTCTTTTTTCGAAAAGAATATGGTTATTTTCCGCATCTCCTATTCCAAATCTGGAGTAGCCTTTTGTTGACCATGGTAACTCTAAATGACTTTGAGAAGTTCAATTTGTTTGGTACTCAATTCCTTAATTTTTTGATCGTCTATTTCTAGGTATTTCTTGTCACATGATAAGTTTGGCCGGAGTTGGAGAGATTTATAATCTAATTTTTTTTCGGTTAGGGACGTATTTCTGAAGCAAAGAAACATTAAAATCATCATGAATTCCATAGAGATTTGGTGGAAAATTGAAATAGTATGCCATTTTCCCTACTCCTTCAGAGATTTCAATTGACCCAACAAATCAAGGAGTCAACTGTCCTTCTGGCCCATATTTAATAAGTCCTTTATGCGGTACAACGTGAAGAAAATCGTTATTTCCAACTTTAAGTTCAAGACCTCTCCACCTTACGATTGTCAACATAGCTTTACTGTCTTCTTTGAGCCGCTTGCATTCTTTATCGACTTTGGTATAATTTTTCATAAACGTCTTATAGAAAGGTCAATTGGACAAATTTTAAAATTTCTCATTACCCTATTTCTTTCCAATAGATCGAGGATCGACATCTTTTACCATAGACGGCCTCAAAAGGTTCCATACTAGTGGTGGTTTGGTAACTATTATTGTACACAAACTCAGCAAATATATTGATCCCAATTTCCTCCAAAACTTACAACACAAGCTGAAACATGTCCTCTAATATTTGAATTATATGCTTGGAATGATCATTTGCCAGAGTATGTGCTGATGTACTTAACTTAAGTTTGGTATCTACAGTGTCCTATAGCTGATGCCAAAATCAAGATGTAAATCGTGGTATCGATTTGAAATAATCCTAAGTGGAACTCCCTGCAATCTAACTACCCAATCGAGGTACTTTTGAGCAAACTTTTCTAAACTGTACCTCCCTGTTATAGGTAGAAAATAAGCCTTTTTGTGAGTCTATCCACACCACCACTCATAGTTCATCATGATTATTTTTTGTACTTGGTAGTGCAGACACAAAATCCATGGTTACATGTTCCCGTTTGCATTCTAGATAGGCAATGTTTGGAGTAATCCAGTAGGTTATTGTTGCTCTGCCTTAAACTTGTTGGCAAGTAAAACAAGATGAAATGTAATGTATGATCTCTCTCTTCATATTGTTCTACCAAAAACTCCTTTTGAAATCATGGTATGCCTTTGTAACTCTTGGATGTATTGTATATTTAGTGTAATTTACTTCCTCCAAGATTTATCATTTTAGGGCAGAATTGTCCGAAACACAAACTCTTCCTCGAAATCATAACATCCCATCTTGTTTAATGAGAAAATCTTGAGCTTTTCCATTCCCCGCCTTAACTCTTACTTTTTGTAAGTTAGGATCTCATCCTTTTATCTCTTGGATTCGGGTTAGCAAGTCTACTTAAAATCTTTGTTGGATGTTATCTTCCACTCACATACTTTCTCTAAAATCTTCCACTCACATACTTTCTCTAGCTTTGGCTTCCATTCACAGCTTGAATGTTGCGACTTAAAGCCTCTACTACCTTGTCAGCCTTACTAGGACAGTAAAATCGATTGTGTAATCATAATCGTCTAAGTATTCCATCTGTCTTCGTTACTAGATTTATATCTTTTTGAGAAAAGAGATACTTAAGGCTCAAAAATCTCAAAAGCTATTCCATAGAGATAATGCCTCTATTTCTCGAGTGCAAATACTATGACTTCAATTCTAAACCATAAGTTGGGTAGTTTTTCTCGTGGCCCTTCGATTTGTGAGATGCATACACAATTACTCGACCATTTTGCATCAATACACACCTTAATTATTCCTTTAAGGCATCGGTGTACATTACAAAATTCTCATTCCTATTGGGAAGAGCTTAAACTGGTTTCGTGGTCAATATCATTTTGAACTCTTGAAAACTTAACTCAATCTCGCAACGATTGCTCCATTGAAACCTTATCTTCTTTTGTGTGAGCTGAGTTAACATACCAACAGTTATAGAGAAACTACAAACCTCTAATAATATCCAGCTAGTCTAAGAAAGCATATCACTATTTTAGGTCTCTTCCAAGAAGTAATTGCTTCAATTTTTGGCAGGGTCAGCAGCTAATCTCTCACCTGAGATAATATGACCAAGAAATGACAACTTTTTTTTTTTTAAGCAAACACCCAAATTCGGTGAGGATTTATTAAAAAAACACAAGATTTAGAATGGCGAATGTAGGGATGACCCTTGGCATCCAAGATAACCAAACCTTTCACATGGGAAGGAACGGTATCCTGGTCATATTCAACATAAATGGGCATAATAATGCCCTCATTTGCTAAACTATCTGCTACTTGATTTGTTTCCCTAAATACATGTGAGAACGAAACAACGATGTCTTCTTGAAAGAGTTTGATGAGTTGGAGTTCATGATCAATGCTCCATGGTGGCTGCGGTTCATGATGTTAACAAGAAGCAGTGAGTCCATTTCTACCTCTACAGCACGTAAGTGTAAAGAGCAACACATTTTTGGGCCATCTACAAGGGCTAAAACCTCAGCCTTCAAGTTGGTTCGAGTAGACTAGCCGTTAGAGAAGGCCTTGATGCAGTGCCCATGATGATTTCTAAGGATGCCCGCTCCCACCGCCAAACCTGGGTTTCCTTTTGAAGCCCCATCCACGTTCAACTTGAGGACACCAGAAGGAGAACAGTTCCACTTAACATCAAGTATTTTCCTGGGTTGCGAGTACAGAAGTTGACTACAAATCCCGTGTGAAAGAAGCAATTCATTTGCCGCAATCATCTTTTGAAACGGATATATTGAGGAAACAGCTTTCAAATAAGCACAAATGTCAACAATGATTCTGGTGGCCGAGATACTTGTCCCTTGGAATGTAGCTTTGCTTCTAGACTTCCAAATGAACCAGCAAACAATTCATGGAAGGATTTTATGTATCTTCCCCCATTGTGTTGAATGAGCAAGAGCAACCCACCACCACGATTGTCCGAAATGGTTGTAGCTGGAGCAAATGTCCATTCGAACCACGCTTCAAAAAAATCCCAAACCTGTGCTGCCATTGTACATACCACAAAGAGATGATTGACGGATTTTTCGTTGTTACAAAAGTGGCATTTGGATCGTAATAGGATACCTATCTTGGAAATCAGGTCATCCGTTGGAAGCCGTTTGTTTAACAATTTCCACATAAATATGGAGATTTTTAGTTGCAGTCTCTTATCCCAAATCATTTGTCTAGTGAATGATTGAGCCATTGGCGGGTAAGTGGATGAAATAGAGAAAGAGCCGTTGGGTGTGAGAGTCCAAATGAGTTTGTCCGAATCCGAATTCGAATCCTCCCACAGGCAAATGACCTTGTCTTTGATGCAGGTCCCAATGTTGCGAAGCTCCTCAATGGAATATCTTCTGTCGAGTAAGGATAAATTCCAATTTCCAAAATTCCACAATCCGACTTGCCTCACTGAAAGGTGGCTATCATAGACTTGCTCCACCATGTGAAATAGTGGCCCATGATCAATCCATGCATCAAACCAAAATGAGGAGTTAGCATTCCGAATGAGGAACAACATACGTTGCTCTGCTGACTCACGAACGCGCAACATTTGTTTCCATGTGGATGAGTCTCCAGATGCTTCTTGGGCTACACAAGGATGGATGCCGTGCCTTAAGTACTGTCCACGGAGAAAGGAGCTTCATAAGGAATGACCTTTCCGAAACTTCCACCATAATTTCATGCTGAAACCATGCACAACATCCACCAGAAGAGTAATGCCGAGGCCATTGGAGGATGTTGGTTGACAAATGGTGGACCATGCAAGCCAATGCTATTTTGGAACACCTTCCGAAGCTCCCCAAAAGAAACCTGCAAATTGCCTTTCCAACTCCTTAAGGACTGAAAGTGGAGGAGAGAGGACTGCCATAAGAAAGATTGGGATACTACTCAACACGTGTTTGTATAGAGATGAGAATAAGCCGTCCTCTAGGAGAGAGAAATCGCGTTGCCAACCATGAATGCGTGATGTCACTTTTTCTATCATTGGCTGAAATAGAGCTTTCAACTTTTTAGCTTGCTGGATGGGACATCCAAAATATGTGAATGGTAGGGATTTTCTTGCAAACCCTGTCTTGGCTTGAATCAGCCGAATACGATGTGTGGATACTGTTTTGGACAGATAAAAAGAGCTTTTGGCTTTTTTCCAAAGCTGCCCAGAGGATGCTTCAAACTTTGAAATGAAAGCCATGAGATTTCGGATGGAATTAGCCTCTCCCCTTAAGCCAAATGAGAGATGATTGGACATGTCCTCGGAAGAGCGAACTCAGAAATATTTCCAGAGCGAAATTGATCATTCAACCCACAGGAGAAAGACTCCATCATAATTATGAAAAGATGGGGGATAAAGGGTCCCCTTGCCGAACCCTTCTTGATGATTTAAAGAAACCTTTTGGCACCCCATTAATAAGAATGGCAGGAAAACAAACAATCTTCCAGAATATTCTTCACTAAAGAGATCCAATTCTCAACAAATCCAAACTTCCTCAAAATTGCATATAAAAAAGGCCAAGATAACCTATCAAAAGCTTTGGCGAGGTCCAGCTTGATGATCAAATTACCACCTCTTGTTTTCCTGTTTAAATCCACCGTCTCTTGGACTAGAAGGACATTATCTGCAATTTCTCTACCTTGGACATAAGCACCTTGTTCGGGGGAGATATATTTTGGCATAATAGTGGAGAGTCTGGTAGCCAAAATCTTTGTGCAGACTTTGTTGAAGAAAGTACATAGGCTAATGGGTCGAAAATCAGTGAAAGATGAGGGATTCTCAATTTTTGGGATTAAAGTAATGAGGGTACTAGTGACATCTGTGGCAATGTTTCCCCCTTCAAGAAGGCTTCTACAACATGGAAGAGGTCTCGTTGAGTAATATCCCAGCAAAAGGAGAAGAAAAAACCATTATATCCATCAAAACCTGCTATTCCATCCGACTGATTGAGGGAGAAAACCGCCTCTTTTAACTCCTTAGTGGTGAGTTCAGCTAGCAAGAGTTGATTGTCCGCATTGGAGACTGCCGTGGAAAGAGTGTCCAACAAAGTTTGATCTATCACCGTCGGCTCATTACAAGATAAAAGATGTTGGAAGAACTTAATCCCCTCGACTTCAATACATTGAGTAACCAAGAAATGACAACTTATTTAACCAAAACTCACATTTATTACATTTTTTGTATAACTCATGTTCTCTCAGGGTTTGTTAAAGTAACAAAAAATGTTGCTCAAAAAATGTTACTCACACGTAGTACGTGACTGTTAAATGTCAAGTTTCAAATGTGAAAAGTTTGACCCTCAAAGTTTGGGGTTTGGGTTATGGTCTATTTTAGTCCCTAAAGTTTCAAACAAAAAGTATTTAATCCTCAAACTTTTTAATATCTTTCAATTTAGAATAAATTTGAAAATTCTATCAATTACAAATGGAAAAAGACAAATCTAGCTTGGGGATATAACATTTCCTAATTGATTTCAACCGATTTAACCATATTTCTACTTTGTTCTTTGACTATCAATGCCTAACCATTCACCATTCTTGTCTATATTATAACACTGTCTTACTGATTGCAGCCCATTTTGTGATGGATTTAGCAATGAATTTTTAATAAAATCTGTCACAAAATAATTTACTGATGGATTTGACAACAAAATCCATCCGTCAAAAAACACCTCATTGTAAAACATAGCAATAGTCTTACCAACGAAATTTTAGCGACGGATTTTTTCGTTGACAAAGTTTAGTTTTGAGACATTGTGGAAACCTTGAATTAGCGACATATTTTCTCTTTTTCTTTTTGCTAAATTTAGCAATCAAAAATCCATTGCTAAGAATAACAGTTGTGATGATAAAATTCATTAGTGATTGATATTTTAAAATAATTAAAAACTATTAAGATGGAAAAATACGTCACTAATTTTAAAAAATTATAAAAGAGGTTGCTTATGAGCACATAATAAGTATAAATTTGAACCAATATATTAATCATTTAATCTAGTTCAATATATGTAATAAAATATTGATTTTTCATTTACTACACTAAGTTCAATAAATATTCCAAAGATTAACCTTAATAAATGAGTCTTATTATACTGTAAAAAGTGAATTATTATTGTTTTATTATAACTCAAAGACTAATTTTGAATTAAACTATTGTTTTAATTTATTAGTGAATTATTATTGTGTTATTATTATCCTTTCTTTGTATATAACTTTTCCAACACTAGATTAAATGGGTTGAAATCAATTAAGAGATGTTATAACCAATATATTAATCATTTAATCTAGTTCAATATATGTAATAAAATATTGATTTTTCATTTACTACACCAAGTTCAATAAATATTCCAAAGATTAACCTTAATAAATGAGTCTTATTATACTGTAAAAAGTGAATTATTATCGTTTTATTATAACTCAAAGACTAATTTTGAATTAAACTATTGTTTTAATTTATGATAGTGAATTATTATTGTGTTATTATTATCCTTTCTTTGTATATAACTTTTCCAACACTATATTAAATGGGTTGAAATCAATTAAGAGATGTTATAACCCAAATTAGATTTAACAGTCACGTGCATGAAAAGTGCTATAATATAGATAAGAACGGTGAGTGGTTGGATGTTTATAGTCAGAGGAAAAAGTAGAAGTATGGTTAAATGGGTTTTAAATCGGTTGGGAAGTGTTATATCTCAGGATAAACTTAACAGTTATATGCCATGCCTGTGACTTTTTCCATTTATAATTTACAAAATTTTCAAATTTGTCCTAAATTGGAAGATATTAAAAAGTTTGAAGATTAAATGTGTTTTATTTAGAACTTTAGGGATCAAAATAGATCATGACCCAAACTTTGAGGGCTAAAGTTACATTTTTTTTCACATTTGAAACTTGATACTTAGCAGTCATGTGCTTTGCACGTGACTTTTTCCTTTTCTAATTGATGAAATTTTCAAATTCTTGTCCTAAATTAGTTAAAATTGCAAAGTTTGAGGACTAAATGTGTTTGCTTGAAACTTTGGGGACGAAGATGGACCACAATCCAAAATTTTGGGTACTAAAACTGTAGTTTTTCCTTAATATTTTAGCCATATATTATAATAATATATTAATGTATTTGTGTATATAATATTTTATCCAAATATTTTTAATTCTTAATAATTAAATATCTTAATAACTAATAATATTCTTAATTCTGAATACTTAAATATCTTTTCTTTGTATAATTGTTGGAGTTATTAGTGTAATATTTTACATTATGTACAATTTATTTACTTATACATTAATATAAATATACAGCGTACTAATGTAATACTTTTATTTCAATAACTAATTAAATAGATTACTTGTTTCCTTTTGGTATATATAGAGGCTAGAGTTAAGTAATTATATCTACTTTATTTCCTTTTAATACATATAGAGGCTAGAGTTACGTAATTATATATACTTTAATTCCTATTGAACAATATCTATATATCTTTTCATACATATTCTAATGTTCATATAGAGACTAGAGTTTAAATAATTATATATACTTTGATAATTACTGAAGAATGTCGTGATTATTAATTTTTGTAACATGGCTATGTATTTGGTTACGTATATTGCTTGTATCAGTTATGAACTTGTAATCTTTGAATTAATTTCTATTTCTAGTATGTCATATTTTGAATTTGTGTAATGATGTACTGAACTTCGGAATTAAAATATATAATTTGTGGAATGATATATTAAATTTTGGAATTAAAACATGGAATGAAAATGGATTTTGATTTGACTTATTCAACTTACCCATCCAATAAGTCAAATTTAAACGACTTGATTTTAATTGACTTTTGGATTTGTATGACTTGATTTTGACTTTGAGATTTTTAAGTTAAAAGTCAAATAAGTCAAAAATTCAAGTTGAGATACTAAATCTTTAGTTATATTATTCATAAATATTTATAGTTCCTGGTGGAAAGTACTTAGTGAATTGGGAACGGTTACCCATTGAAGCTAGTGTCATGGCTTTTCCTCAATGTAACGTAAGTTGTTCAGAAGTCAGGATGATCGAGTCTCATATTATTTAACATGAGTTGTGAGGATTGACACGATAGATAATTGTAAAAATAATGTATTGAACTGCCATAACTCACATTGAATCATATGCTATTTTCACTTACTTGTCAATGATCCAATGATGTCATGATTGTGTGGATTGGTCCTTTGACTTATAGTGTCGTGAACATCTCATGCTTGAACATATGATGTTCATAGTGTCTAATATTATATTCATTTAAGGGTATAATAAAGTGTTAGTTGGCGTCATATAGTTCAAACATGGAGAGGCACTTGCATATCACGTAAGAATCCGTCTTAAGTGAAGAATAAAGAGGGTGTTAATGATAAAATAATGATGAATATTAGCAAAGAAATCTTTGGCCAAGGTAGTTGACGATGTATAGAGGAAAGAGTTTTCCAATTAAGTATAACCTATTAAGAGACACACTGATTGTATAAGAGATCGTAGATTGGTTTGACAAGGAAACCATGGCCATGATCTAGATTGGATACAAAAATAGAAGGATTTTATGACATGATAATCATAATATAAAGATTTATAGTGAATTTCTCTCATGCATATCCTATTAAAAGCTATGATATATTGCTCGACGTCACTCATAGACTTTGGGAGCAATTTAGGAGTTAAAGAGTTATAGTTTTTCAAAAAGATTCTTTTAGGGTTTTCTATTGATTATGAGGAAATGAAGAAAACCCTAGATTTAGTTGGTCACTCGTTTGATAATTATTTTGATGTCATTAGTGTCATGAGCGTAGTTAGTCACACTTACAAGGGCATGATGATCAATTAACTATAAACAAGTTCAATAATTGCACAATGTGTATCGTATTGTATGGTGATGCATGAGATACACTAATTAAGCCTTAAAAGGCGATTAGGCCAATTTTATAGATGAGATGATATGAGAGTTTAGATTTAAAATAATTTGAAATTTAATAATACATGTTAAAATATTCTATACAAATTATTGAACTTGTATCTTGAGTTTTAAACTGAGTAGAGAATTATAATTAAATATGATTACTTGGAAAATAAATAACATATGTGGGATGGTATGATTATTTTTAGAAAGTTCATTATTAGTTACTAATAACCCAAAATATGGAATAAACCCAAGGACAAAAATTAGGGTTTTCGGTTCAATAGTAATAAACTGGATTTTGTTAAACCTTAATTTGCTTTAAGTGGTCTACGAATACTCACTTAAGCTCTCAAAGTCAGAAGAGCATCATATTTAATCTCAAAAGGAAGAAAATTCATTCTCCTTGTCTCCTTAAATATCTTATCTCACCCTCTCCCTATCCTTATCTAACATTCTAGGGTTAGGGTTTTTGGCCAAAAGTGAACTGTTTCACTTGATAGTTTAATTTTTTGGGATCTTTGCTAGTATAACAACTATCTAAGAGAAGGATTATGGTTGATTAAGTGCTCCTGTGGACTACTAGATACGTCATACGCTTGCCACTATTCTTCTTCAATCCGAGACTTCTTCAATTTACTGCAAAAAAACTAGATTTTGAGATAAAAATGTCTTCTTGATCCTTGAGTAACTTCCTAATAGTAAAGTTTCATAGATCAATCCAGGGATCAAGGGTTTTTAATCATTTATATGATTGTTTCTGGTGTGTTTAAGTTTTCAAATACATGTTTATTCCTATTTACTATAAAAAAACTCATCCTTTAATTGGTATCAGAGCCATAACTACAAAGCTAATTGTAAGATTGTTGTGATGCATTTTTGGTTAGATTAATTTTTTTTTTGGTCCAGATAATGTGTTCATCACTTTCTTGATGTATTGAGGCATGTTGATTAACCAAAAAATAAAAAAATAATAATAAAAAAGGAAAAACGACTATTAGGTTTTGATCGAAACTATAACTTTTGGTCTATCTAGAGATGTGGCCAACCCTTGGGGTTTAGCCTTTATCTACTTTAGGGTGTGTGCATCCATAAGGATGGCTTCAAATCCTAAAATACAGAAAGGAAAAGAAAGGACAACAAAAACCGTAAAAAATTGGAATTGACAAACTAGGATATTTTGGTCTTGATTATGTCGTGACCTTCTCCTCACTGTGGCTGCTTAAGCAGCCTATTACAACCTTTCTAGGGTTGGTATGGTTGCTAGAATGAGCCTCAATGGACTGCTAGATAGCCTAGATTTTATGTATTACGAGATTTAATAGTTTTCTTATTTATAAAAGAAAATCAATATTATTTTTTAATTATCTATGATTTTTGAATTACACATCTAAAAAGGTGTTTTTAGCATGTCAATGGACCAGAGACAATTATTTAATTAACTAAATTAGATTTAATCTAAAATTTTTATTTTGGACCTAAAGTAGGCTTCCAACCGAATCTTTGCATCTTTACATAATTGTTCAATTCTTGCCAATGATGTTTAATAGGCCATAGGATACCATTTAATGTTGTTTTTCATAGTTTGATTTGATTTTTTATGGGTTATAAAAATTTTATTATGCTTGTGAGCCTAATGTCCCATTAGGTGATATAATTCCCCTAGTATGAGAAAATATTTGTATCCCTTAGAATATTTTCTTGTAATATTTGGAAGCATTCCAAGATCTAGAAGTGGGAGTAAATCATGTTGAATCCAAGATGTTGGAGTGGACCTCAAACGCACTATGGAGCTTAAAAGACTTCAAGACTCTAGTAGGAGAAACAGCCCAAAATTCTTTGGCCATTACGAGTGTTTAATAGCCCTGAGACCCTATCTAACTTAATCAAGTTGGATCCCTTAGTGGCCCGTTAGGTTCATTTTAATTTTACATGCATATGTGATATGTGTATAGTTTTAATTATAGGATGAGGATCAATCATCTGTAAGAGCCCCTCCTGAGTGTGCAACCTAAGAGGAAGTGAACACCTTTAAGAAATGGCAAGATGACAACAATAGAGCTATGTCTTACATACTAGCCTCTATATATGTTTGATGAACTACAGAGACAACATGAAAAGATGCCAACTGCTATTTCGTTACACTTGCAAGAGCTGTACAGTGAGTAAAATAGATCTATCACATATGAGATATCAAGGGAATTGTTCCGTTGTAGGATGACTGAAGGTTCGGATATGGATAGGTATGTCCTAAAGATGATTAGGCTTATAAAGAATCTAGAAATCCCCAATTTTTTTCATGGCAACTGATCATCAAGAAGACCTTAGCCATTAGTCTCTCCCTAGATCCTTTTCTCAATTCATAATGAATTATCACATGACTAAGCAAGAACTTACATTAGCAGAGCTTTTGAACATGCTAACTCTTGCTCAAAAAGAGATGAAGGGGAAAGGCGAAGAGACTGCTCCCATTGCTAGCACTTCTAAGGCTAAAAGGTCTAAGCCCAAGAAGTGCAACAACAAGAAGATAAAGGCTTTTGATTCTAAATCTAGTAGGAATGACTCCAAGAAAGATGAGAAAAATAATAAAGATTATGGTAGACAAGGAAAAATCTGCAATAAGGAATGCCACTTGAAGAGGAATTGTTTGGAATACCTAAAGACCTTAAAGGGAAAGGTGACTGACGATATGCATAATTCATCAATTACCGAAACCAATCTTGCAATTGGATCCAATAATACTTCTTGGGTTTTAGATTCTGGAGCAAGCTCAAATGTTTGCTCATCCTTTTAGGATCTTATTAGAAGTAGGAGGCTTGTCAAAAGGGACAAGTTCTTCAAGTTAGTAATAGGGTAAATGTTGTTTTTGTAGCCGAAGGAACTATGATGATCATTCTTCCTTCAATTCACATTTTTATTTTAAAGAATAATACTTTTGTACCTTCAGTTTTTAGAAATATTATTTCTTTATCATGTTTGGTGAAAGACAGCTATGATTGTTCTTTCAAAAATAATGTTTGTTACATTCATTTTGAAAATAAATTAGTTGGTATTGATTCATTATTTTATGATCTTTATTATCTAAATTTGAAGTAATTGATAAGGTTAACCAAAGTATCTTTACAAATGATAACTCCAAGAAAAGAACTAGAGAAATTGTTAACCCCAAGAATCTATGGCACTTAAGATTAGGTCATATTGGGGAATCTAGACTAGACAAGATAGTAAAATGGGGGCTATTAAGCTCTTCAAGTATTGATCGATTATCACCTTGCGAGTCTTGTATCCTTGAAAAAAATGACCAAATCACTTTTTTTTGGACAAAATACAGAGCCAGTAATCTTTCTGTCCTTAAACATATAGATGTATGTGGACAACTCAGTGTGATTGTGTGTGGTGGCTATAATTAATTCATAACCTTCATTGATGATCATTCTAGGTAAGGTTACATGTAGTTAGTAAAGTACAAGTTAAAAATTCTGAAAAGTTCAAAGAGTTTAAGGCTAAAGTAGAGAATCAACTCAGGGAAAGTATTATAGCCTTACAATCAAATCGAGGTGGCCAATACTTGAGTGATGATTTAATGAGTTTCTCAAATCTTAGGTATTGGAATAGTTTCATAATTAACTCCCTTGGTATAACCTCAACAAAATGGTGTTTCAGAGAGGAGAAATAGAACTTTTATGGACATGGTTCGGTCCATGGTAAGATATACGACTTACCAGAATCCTGTTGGGGTTATGCAATCCTTACCACCACCTATATATTAAATAGGATACCTTCTAATTATGTCTATAAAACTCTATATGAAATGTTAAAAAGCCAAGAAACCAAGCCTTAATCACATTAAAATCTAGGGTTATACGACTTTGATTAGAAAATTTAAGACAGAAAAATTAGAAACTAGGTCCATTAAAGATAGATTGTTGGATACCTTAAAGAGAGTTTAAGATATCATTTTTATATTCTGAATGAATAATAGTTTGTCATAAGCCAGAATATCTTCTTTCTTAAAGAAGAGCTTATTAAAGAAGGAGGCTCCGAAAGGACTATATGACTAGAGGAAACTTCTTCTCAACAAATTGACACGGATATAGTAGAAGAAAATTTATAGGATTTGACGATGTAACAGCTCCAGTTATAGTCCAAACTCCTAGTAGATCTAGTAGAATATCTAGTTCACCAGAGAGATATAGCTTTCTCCTAGAAAGAGCACAAGATTTTTTGCTCTAGGAGATTGTGATCATAATGATGATCCTACTACTTATAAAGAGGATTGCTTGTCATTGATTTTGACAAGTGACTAGAAGCAATAAAATTTGAAATGGATTCAATGCATACCAACCAGGGATCTAGTAGACTTTCACGAAAGAATAGTTCTAATATGGAACAAATGAGTTCATAAGAGAAAGATTGATGTGGATGGTCAAGTAGAGATCTATAAAGCCAGGCTTGTAGTTAAAAGGCAGCATCAAGTCCATGGAATAGACTATAAGGAAATCTTTTCACCAGTAGCCATGCTCAAATCCATCAAGATTTTTAGCTATAGCAACATACCATGATTTGGAGATCTAGTAAATGGATGTCAAGATCGCATTTCTAAATGGATATATCCAAGAAGATAAGATATATGCATGGAATTACCTGAAGGTTCTGAATCTAATGGTGAAGCCAATAAGGTATGCAAGCTTATGATATCCATTTATAGTCTTAAGCAAACTTCCAGAAGTTGGAACATCCATTTTGATGAAGCAGTCAAAGGGTTTAACTTCATTACAAATGAGGATGAACTAAACCATGTATCTACAAAAAGACTAGTGGGAGTACATTCGCCTTCCTAGTTTTGTATGTTGATGACATACTATTAATATGCAATAACATAGAGATTTAACATCGGTCAAAGTATGGTTGTCAACGGCTTTTTACATGAAAGATTTGAGAGAAGCAACTTATATCCTAGAAATTCAAATCTATAGCGATAGAGTTAAACGAATAATAGATATTTCCCATAATCTAAACATGGACACCATGTTGAAGAAATTCAACATGGAGAATTCCAAGAGATGTTTATTACCTTTCAGATATGGAATTCATCTTTCTAAAAAGATGAGTCCAAAATCACCTATAAAATGCAAGAAATGTATGGAAAAGATACATTATGTGTCTGATGTAGATAGCCTAATGTATGTCATGCTATATACAAGACTAGATGTCATGATATAAGTGTCACTAATAGATATCAATCTGATCTAGGAAAATAGCATTGGATTGCTATTGAGAACATCCTTAAGTTCTTGAGAAGGACTAAGGATCTTTTCTTGATTTATGGAAATGGAGAACTAAAAGTTGATGGGTATACGGATTTAGATTTCCAATCTAACATGGATAATAGAAATCTACATTGAGCTTTGTTTTTACCCTAAATGGTAGAGGACTTAGTTGGAAGAGTTCCATACAAAATACGACTACGGACTCAACCATTGAGGTTGAATACATTGTTGCATCTGATGATGCAAAGGTGGTCATTTGGATTAAGAAGTTCATCACTGAACTTGGGGTCGTACCTACCACTAATGATCCAATGCCTATATTGTGACTATAATGGAGCCATTGTACAGGCTAAGAAACCAACATCTCATCACAAGAAATCCAAACAAATTGAGAGGCGGTAAATCAGAGAAATCATCAGAAGATAAGACATCAAGATGCATAAAATTGGGATGCTTGACAATGTGGTAGATTCATTTACCAAGGCAGTAACACAATAATAACTTAATCGTCATCATGAGAAGATAGGTACGAGATACCAGGGCGATTAGCTTTAGTACAAGTGTGAGATTTTTAAAGTAGTGCTCTAAATCCTATCGAGTAGTCGTGAATGTAATATAACACTTTTATCTTTAAATTTATCTTGTAATTTAATTAATGGCAAGTTTGTATTTCATTCATGTATTTCTAGTAATAGAATTATTTTGAATGAGTCCATTGGATGATGTTAAAGATTTATTAAAGTTGTGAATATGAGATACAAAATCTTTAATTATATCATTCATAAATATTTGTAGTTCTTAGTGAAGGGTATTCAATTGGACCCAAATATCCTTAGAAGTTAGTATTGTGACTTTCTATTAATGTGATATTGAGTTGTTCACAAGTGAGAATGATCGAGTCTTATATCATTTCACATGGGTTGTGGGAATTGACACGATAGACAATTGCAAAAATAATGCGTTGAATTAGACTATAACTCACATTAGATCACATGGGGTTTTCAATTACTTGTTAATGATCTAATGATGTCATGATCATGTGGATTGGTTATTTGACTTATAGTTTTATGAACATGTCATACTTGAATATAAGATGTTCAATGTGTATAGTATTATACTCTTTTAAGGGTATAATAAAGCATTAGTTGGCATCATGTAGTTCAAACATTGAGATGTTGCATATCACGTAAAAATCCATTACTCTTAATTGAAAAATGAAGAGGGTGTAAATGATATGATAATACAAATCATGGAAAGGAAATCGTTGGCCAAGATACTTGATGTATAAAGGAAAGAGTTTTCTAATTAAGTATACACACCAAGATACACACAAATCATATAAGAGATCACAGATTAGCTTGACAAGGAAACCATGGCCATGATCTAGATTGGATACTAAAATGGAAGGATTTTACCGTATGTTAATCATGATATAAAGGTTTTATGATGAATATCTTTCATTCATATCTTGTTAAAAGCCACGATATGTTGATAGACGTCACTCGTAGAATTTTATGGAGCAATTTAGGAGTTAAGAGTTATAGTTTTCCAAAAGATACATTTAGAATTTTCTATCAGTTATGAGAGAATGGAGAAAACCCTAGACCTAGTTGGTCAATATCAACTCATTTGATAATTATCTCAACATTGTTGGAGTCATGAAATTGGTTGGTCACACACACAAGAGCATGATGATCAATTCACTTCAAACTAACAAACGAAAGTAGAATAATTGCACAGTGTATATCGTATTGTATAGTGATGCATAGAATACACTAATTAAATCTTAAAAAGGTCTTAGGAAAAATTTTAAAGATGAGATGAGATGAGATTAGAGTTGATTTAAAATAATTTGAAGTTAATAATACATGCAATAAAGTATTTGTAAACGAATTATTAAACTTGTGTCTTGAGTTATAATATATAGGCCGAGTAGAGACTTAGACTTAAAATATGATTATGTAGAGAATAATAACATATGTCGGCTGGTTTAATTAATTTTAGAAAGTCCATGGTTGGTTATTAATAATCTAAAGACATGGAATTAACCCATGGAGAAAAATTAGGATTTTTGGTTCAACTGTATTAAATCGAGTTCTACTAAATCCTAATTTTCTTCAAGGGGTCTATAAATACTCAATTAAGCTTCCAAAGTCAAAAAAGAAACAGCTTTAACCTTAAAAAGTGAGAAAATTTGTTCTCATTCTCTCTCTAGATATCATCTTTCTCCCTTTTCTCTCCCTATCTAGCGTTCTAAGGTTAGAATTTTTTACCAAAAAGTGATTTTTTTATTCATTTTTTGGTTTAATTGTTTGGAATCTTCACTAGCATAGGGAACTAACAAATATCTGAGAGGAGAAGTTGGTTAATTAATTGCTTGTTAGGTGTGGACTATTAGAGACGTCATACATTTGGCGTCGTTCTTTTTCGGTCCGAGACTTCTTCAATTTACTGCAAAAACTTAATTTTTAAGGTAAAGATATCTTCTTGACCTTTGGATCACTTCCTAACAATAAAGTTTCGGGGATCGATCCATGGATGAGGGGTTTTAGATTATTTATATGATTGTTTTTTGCTACGTTAAAATTTTTAAATGTCCATTTATTCATATTTACTATAGAAACCTCATCCTTCAGCATTAGCACACATAATCATCCTCATATCTAACAGCAACAAAAATGCTTTCCACACATTGCACCCATAACTCAACTTTTCATGATCAACTTCCCCAAAAACCTTAGTAGGTTTGAATTTTAGAAATCACTCCAAGGCTATATATGTCTTCACCATTTTGAATAGGTCATTCCTACAACTCTATAATTTGATTAACACCATCAATAACCATAACCATTCGAGCCATTAATACATCATTAGTTCTATTACCCACATAATAGCATTTTGCTCTTGACCCATGACTTGGTCACCAAGTTGGCTGTCAGTCCTAATCGTTTTCATCTTTAGGTTTGATAAAATATCTAATTGTCAAGAAATATTGAAAAATTCTAGAATATAATTAAGCACATAGATATATTCACATAACATGAGTAAAATACTAATAGCAGTAGTATAATAACAAGATCATCAAAATATACATAATTATAATATTCATTAATATAAGTTTCTATGAGCGATCCTACCACAAAAGACAAAAGGCAAGGATTCCAGAACTAGTAATGCATGAATTCAGTATTAAAGCCCTAAAATACTAACGTATCCAATCTTGTAGGTAGGAGTAGCCTCTGATTTTTCCCTTATTCCTGATGGGCATCTCCTGGTCCTACTGAGGCACATCTTCCATAGGCTTCTCCTCTGGATCCTCCACATCTTGTGAACCTTGAGCCAAAAAGTGTCAGACTAGTAGGTCCATCATCGTTACAACTATCTTCATTCTCATAGTGACATCATCAACAGTAACATGGTTGAAAGTCTCTCTAAGTGCCTAGCGAATACAGAAAAGCCTATCTCTCGTAACATCTCTATAATTTCATACAACGCAACTGCCAATGAGCCTTACACAGAAACTCATAAATGTGAAGGTATGCTCTTGCTCTACCTCTTCCTGCATATGGACCTTTCTAACCTCAACTGTGGCTATCATATCATATATGCTAGTGCATTATACTAGCAAAATACGTCTCTCTCTATCTAAGAAGCTGGTTTCTCACACTACTTTCACTACTATATAATCAGGGTATGATCGATGATAATGACATCTAGATGCATGAGCAACACCCCTAGCTACTAGGAGAACATAGACACCCCTAGCACCTCTAGGATGACAAAAAAGGATGACAATGGTAGGAATTCTACAATTTATAACTTACATCACTGCCACAAAATCCAATGAAACAAGTTGAACTTATTTATATTTGTCTCATGTTTTTCCATTAACTCAAACATGTTTCATGTACCTAAATATTTTCTATGTTCCACGATCAAAATCTCTAACTTAATTTAGTAACACGTCTGATAAACAAAAACTTGGTCGAGCATTTACCTAACTCTCGTTAGGTCTCTAGATTAAGTACGAATTTGGTGTTAGCAAAAAATTTAAGTTAAACTCCGAACAAAAATAAAGTTTACACCACAATGACAAGTTTACTTCTATTTATACATACTAAAGGGAATTCACAAGCAATCTATTAAGATGTTGGGAAAGTACATAGATTTATGATAAAAAGGAATTGAGTAAAATTAAAACAAAAATTCAATTTCAATCTAGCTGTCATTTGTGATCTTATCGACAACTCCTATTTCTCTAGATTTAGAAAAAAATAAAATTGTGTGAGCTTATGCCTAATGAGAAACCCCGTGTGCAAATGATGGGTTATTTTTGATAGAAAATTACTTATTTATTTATTTATTTATCAAAGCATAAGTATAAACTTTGACGTTTCCACCAGAGTATAAAGCTTGAGCTTTTGGAAGCTTACCAATCACTTTACCAACTTTATATCTCCTAGAGCATGTACGACTTTAAGCTACCTCAAATCCAAAACCCTAATTGACCAATACACTATATATATACAAAATATCTAGTACACATTACTAGTTTCATACCAAATAAAGTTAAATCTCCTAATCTTACTAGTGGAAATGTGTCGAAGTGGATCCGAATAAATCGCTGGCCCAATGCCTTCTTGATAATCCCTAACCATAACCATCTGGGCCCTACTATATTTTACTTAATTAAAAATTATACAGGTTCTAGTAGTGGTGGCTCACGACTTTAATTGTTATAGCATTTAGTTCCTATAACTTCCAATTTAGGTTACATGAATAATTAGACAACTATATATGCACATATGATTAATATCTCAATAAAACAACAAAGCTATGGGCACATTATTAAAAAGAGGACAATTAGTATTCTGTTTTACAAAGCCATTGGGCACATTATAGTATTCAATTTTACAGGAAGCCATTGGGCATATTATAGGCATTTTATGGAATACATGAATAAGCTTTTTATAGTACAAATAGTATCATCCTACCTAAAAAAGAACAAATAGTATCATCCTTGAGGATTTCCAAAAAGTTTTAAAAAATCAAAGGAGACATACCATCAAGGCCTTAGGCTTTGGAAGGACTCATAGAGAAGAAAGATTCCCTGATTTCCTTTTCCTTAGAAGGTCTAGTTAAACGATAATTCATTTCAACGCAGATTCCATCCAAAATATCCTGAAAGTCAGTAGAGAAAGATGCTTTAAAGAGATCCTCATACTATAAAGTGATCACTTCTTTAATCTCCTTTGGAACCTTCCTCCATCTACGTAGTGAGTCCTGGAGAGCATTAATCATTTATCATCCTTATCGTTTTGACTATAGCATGAAAGTAAGTTGAATTCTTATCCCCTTCTCTTTGCCATTGAATTATTGACTTCCGAGTCCAAAAAGTTTTCTCATCTTTATAAACCTTATTATTGCTCAAAAGCAACTTAAGTTTAGCTGTTTTTCCTTTTACCTCTCCCTGATTGATTTTGCTAAAATCCTTGAGGTACTCCTTAATATTCTTGATTCTCTATTAGAATTAAGTTTGAGGAATCTATTTCCATTACAATAGTGCAATTCAAACATTTTAAAAATATTTTGAGTAACTCTGAATTGAAGTGACTCTTGTCACCTAGTTTCCCATGATTTTCTAGCCACACCAACTTCTTGATATTGTGAAACCATCTATTATGAAAAGAGAAATATCTTTTACCTTACTTTCAAGATAGGCACGCATTCTAGTAGAATCAAGTTAGGGCCTGAAGATTCATTCTACAAATGCAGACATTTTGTTTTTGTAAAATCATGCATCCACACAATAGTACTTAACACCCCATCCAATCTGTCTTTAACATCTCTTTCATTTTTTCATTCATTACACCAAGTCCAAGGATGCCCTTCAAAACCTAAATACACACTCTTCTCTAATACTACCTTTTTAGTTTCTCATACTTCTCATTTTTTAGCTCTTCCCCTACTTTAGAGTAAATTTCATTGAAGTCCCTAGCACTAATCCGCTTATTGCCCCATAGTTTTTCCTTTAGATTGAAGACTTCGGTTTCCGTTTTCCTAATCAAAGAATTTAAACTTGCATAAATCCTTATGCACCATCACTGGTTGTTATTCTTGAGATTTTTCACCTTCACCTCAAGGGTAAAAGTTGCAGGTACCATGTCAAGAATATTAGCATCTTTATTTCACAAAACAATAATACCACCTGCTTTTCCCATGCATTCACTACAACAGAACTAATCAAAACTTATTTTTTGCTTGAACTTATCCATAAAACTTTTTTTTTTAAAATTTTTTTCATTTAGAATAATTAAGCTAGGGAGTGGAGGCTTATGGCCCTTTTTAGTTAGGGAATTTTCAAAGTTCTTCCTATCGCTAAAAAATTCTATACCAACATCCCCATTTTTATACTTGGGTACTACTTAGGTTTGGTCTCACCACCCCCCTCCTACAAGAGCTATACACAAATTTTCCTTCTGTCCTTAATTAGCCTCCTTTAATTACTGTTCCACCACATTTTTCCTCCATATCATCTTCATTTTTTAGTCCAAATTTTCTTTTTCAAAATCTCTTAAAACTAACAAACAATTCCTCAAGAGGTTCCCTTATACTTTTGGAAAGTTTTGTTTTTTGAATTTTTTGTTTTTCTTTTTGGTTTGAAACTTTTCTGTTACCCAGTCTAAAGAATCAAACTCCATCCCACAATCTTCTTTGTTTTGATCCTATAACATGGAAGCTATGTTATCGAGGTGAATGGTCTTTCCCATTGGCATTCAGATATAAATCTTCACCCCTTTGTAATGGTTGCTCTTTTGGTTGCCTGACTGACCTGTTTTTTCTCTGACATATCCCTTTCTATTTTTCCTTCTCAAATCCTCAATTCCTTTATTCTTTCCCTACTGCTACAACCTCATCTACAAAGATCATCCTCATTTCCCTACTATCCCCAACACAAATACATTTTTGTGTGGTTCAATCCTTTTTAGATTATAGTTTCTTAATTCTTTTCCACTTTCTCCTTGTGACGGTTATTGCTTCACTGTCCTTGTTCAATCCTTTATATAAACTTGTAATGTTTAAATTCACCTACTATTGATCTACTGCCTTTCATTGGTGAAACTTTACCACTTGTAGCTCTAAGCCAGTTGCCATATCAGGGCTTTTTAAGTTCATTTGATTGAGTGGTAAGTTTAGTGTAGGTATTTTTCCATGTCCATATATCCCACACTTGTAGCAAACATCTGGACATTTTTAGTTCTTAATTAAATTGTAGCCACTTTGCTTGTCATTTTAATTTAACTATAGTACCTCTGAACAATGGTTGTTAGATATTCATCTCTACAAGTAGTTTTAGGTCTATCCTTTTATTACTTCCTGTCTAAGGGATTTTGACATCTATAACTTTGTTGAAGACATTCCCAATCTTGAAACCCACATCCTTGTAGCAGTAGGTTCTATTATTGCTTGTCATGAATTTTTTTTTTCATCATCTTTTTAGTTGATTGAACATTTCTACAAAATAATCAATTGATTATCCATGACCCATGGTCTTTCTCCATGACCTTGTCTATATCTCTTTTAGAAGAGAAAAAGAAATGGAGAAATTTTGATCCCAGTTTTGTGATCTTTAGGTTCTTTGGGTAACTTCACATTTGATCTTTAGCTTCTTTGGGAAACTCCACATTCATGAAGTTCTTTAGTCCATAAAATTCACCAACTTCTTTACAATTATGTTGTCCAAATGCATAGTTTGCATTTCTCAGTTCTCATGTCTAGGTTACTTAAGTGAGCTCCAGTTATTTCCTTACAAGAGAAAGCAAACTTCTCCATTACCTCTACTGGCTTATTTGCCATTTTCCCCTTCAAAACCTTTAAAGGATTTCCAATGATATCTTGGAATGATTTAGTCTTTCAACCAACCCTTGTGAGAAGAGAAAATCTAAGTACCAAGTACCAAGCACAAACTAGTAAAGAAACAAGCCAATATGTGTATAATAGAAGTAAATTGAGAAACACGAGATCTAAAATATGAGCAAACAGGATAATAAATGATCTACAAACTGCCAGAAAAAGCTAGAAAACCTACTCTCTATAAAAGGAAAAACAACAAGGAAACCTTAAATGCGAACCCTTAATAAAGAGTCCTAGAAAACATAAATGCAGGAACTATTTTATAATTAAAAAACTTTATTGTCCAAGATCAATAATGAGATGAAAAGTGGGTCTAAGACACAGAAAACATATATGCAAGATATGCTTTATGATTAAAAAACCTTACTATTTGAGACCACTAATAAGTGACAATTCACCATATGAATTTCGTCAGTCATCTCATGTCCATCTTCATGCATTTAGAATAGATTTTGCTTAGACCTAACATATATGATGTCCATTTTCATGCATTTAGAATAGATTTTGCTTAGACCTAACATATATGACATGATGATAATTTTTTGGATCCACTACCATGAAAAAGGAAAATCTCTTATAGGGAGGAGAGAGAATTCTCACATTGAGAGATGGGATCCAACCCATATTATTGCCTTTACCTCTATCTTTAAAATATTTTGAGGCAAACTTTCCATGTAAGTTGGGGTTTTTGAGCTTTGGCAGGATCGATTTTTTTTAAGTACTCCATAATAAAAGGAATTCTTGCACAAGGATAGGAAGTGTACACTACATCTTCCTATATCAAATATGACTATAGTATCATCGGTCCCAAAATCCACAGCAACACACCCCACCACCCGCACAAAAAAAGTGCTAGAAAAACAAGTAAGAAAACAAACTATCACTATGCAACACCAATTCGCTTCTATTCCGTTCTTATCAAACACACACAAGCTAAGCTTTCAATTGTCAATCTCATAAAAATAGCCTAAAGAAATCTAGATAAGTGTGAGAACACAAGCTACTTTATTATTTCACAAAAGAAGCCAAATTGAGAAATTGAAAGAGAAACAAAAATTTAATTACACTACATATAGAACCTAAGATGAGAGATCAATCATGAAATTTAACCTGTAAGCAATTATCGAAAGTTTTTTTCTCATGTATGCTTGTTCATAAGTATGAGGAAATTGAGAGAATTGGGTGGTGAAAGCAAGGAAGCAAAAGGGAGGTGAAAATCGAAGAGAGGAAGGCAAAAGAAGGAAATGTTAGTTTTAATTGCTGGTGAACATGAAAAATGAGTAGGGTAAATAAATTTGAGGTAAAAATATGAAAAATAAGTAGTGCAATTCTAAGTTTTGGTATTTATTATTTAGTTATTTCAGTTAACCAATGTTTCACATTGAATTGCAACTGAATCGGTTAACCTAATACATTAAACAGTTTAATGGAAATTTAAATCCATCATCATTTGACCGAAAATTATTAACCATTTTAAAATAGTTTGGTCAATATTTTTGGCTGACTAAAATGTGTACAACATAATCCTATATCATTTCCTCCATGAACCAAATCAACCCTACTAGTTTGGTAGGATATGCAATTGGAGGGGTTTGGAAAGAGAAGGAAGGGAATGGAAGCAAGAAGTATGACAAAATGAAGTAAAAGATAAGGGGAAAAGAAAAATGAGTTGTGAAAATAAATACTAAATTTCAAGATTTTTTGGATATTTGATCCAGAAATACAGGTGAAATATAAAACAAAAACAAAAAAAAAAAGAGATAAAGTACCTATCATAAAAGTCATATGAGATAAAGTACAACTATCAAATGTTTAAAGAGGTTCAGGTGCAATTGCCCCCTCTCACTAACGATAAAAACTAACAGTTAGTCAAAATATTAAAAAAGTGATACAAATGTACTAATATATCTTGTATAAGTTTAAGGTTAATTATACTTTATTCCGTATAGTGTAAAATTATATTTTATCCCCTGTTTAATAAAACTATTAATAAATTGATCATAAACGACAACGTCTCATGCAGTTCATCAAATGGTTTTAGTAGAAGATTCCGCATTGGTGGTGCCGTCTCCATCAATTGAAAATTTAGTCTACGGACTAAATTTGAATTTGAACTTTTATCAATATTATAACTATAACAACAAAATTAGTTGCAAATTACTAAACTTGTGGACGCTCTCTTCTTACATGATTAAATCATTTATAAATTCTACTCAAAATTGCATCCATATGACTTGATTGACTTCTATAGACTGTAGAACAAAAATGAAATAATAATTTCAACAAAATAAAAAAGAAAACATATGCTATCCAAACTAAATTTGATACCTAAACTAAAACTCTAATTATATTAATTTTAGTTCTAAAATGCTTAAACAACCTATTAGATGACAAATATATTAACATGTTAATTAATCGGTATCTAACAAAGATATGTCGAAGTAAAAAAAATTTCATTCAAGCATTTTATCTAACTTTACACTAATAAAGTGAAAATTTAAAACATTATAGGAGATAAAATTATTTTAAGATGTAAATTGTAACTAACTTTAAAGTTACATAATGATAGTTTAGTAATTTAGTGCAGCCATGATTTATATTTTGACTAATTGTTTTTTTTTATCTTTAGTTAAAGGAAATAAATGTATATAAATTTTTTCCCGAGACTAATCGAAACAAGGTCAAGCTTAACAAAATCAAATTCGGGCATAACATTTTCCTTTTCTATTCTTTTTCATCGAAACATTTAATAATCAACTCATGAATAATTTCCTATCGTAACATGAAATCAATCCAACGGTTAAAAAATTTCTTATTTAATTCACATAAATTTGCTTATCCCTTGTGTTTTTTTCTAAAAAATATTTAAGTAGACTCGATTTTTAGTCCTACTTATAAATTCTGTGATCATAATTAAAATTTAAACAATTTTACTTACATCAGTTGATGTTATAAATTTTCTAAAATTTCATCCACATCACAAAATCTAGAAATGAGACAAGACCAAAAGTATTTTCCAATCCCCTGACCCCTCTTTCTCTCGTCTGATTGACTGAATCACTTCCGTGTTCTCCAGACTGTCGCTTCCGGCTGGTTTCTCCATCTCTAAGATGAATGGCGGTGATATTTTCCTCAGTTTAGGTTTTCTTTAACCTGTCTTCTCGGTATCCTATTGAAAATTCCACAGCAACCCTAAACCCCAAATATCGAATATGTTGTATTGACCAAGTTGATCACTAAAACTTTGCTGGTATTTAGTTTCGAATATAGATTCCGTTAAAAAAGAGGGAAAATAATTGCACTTTATGCATCTTTTATGAATTTTCTCCTTCTTCTTCTTTGGTTTTTGAAAAATTAAAACTGCGGGAGCCCTTTTGTTTACATTTTTTGGTCATGCGTGCAGGGGGAAAGGTTCCTACTTCAACAATGACTGGGTTGAACGATGATGATGTTTCGCTAATTAGTTCAGTTAGTGAAGGACCGTTCCTTGAGGATATTAGGGTGTCCATTAAGCCTGTTAATTTTGAAAAGGCCAATGATTTTGGCACTCCAAAATTAGCCTCAGGCACTCCACCCTCATTTTTTGTTTATTAAAATGACATAAGTACCCACAACAAAGATTCTCTAAGCAATTTAAATACCAAAATTACCCCAAGAAATAGTTAATGGGCAATTTGCATTATTCCGAAAGAACAAATTTATCATGAAAAATTTTATTTGATTAATAAGAAAGAAAAAAATAAAAGAGCCATTATTCTTCTCCAACATGTAACAATATCTACTTCTTCATGGCCTTAACTAAAAGCTAATGTTAGGTATTTTGCAGCCACAAAAATAATCAACAGTAGAAAGATATATATATATATATATATATATATATATATAAACCTACTATCTTATTACACTCACCATTAATTTATCTAGGCTTCTACTGTTGAGAGCTATGGCAAAAGGGATACAGAAGAATGAGAGCAACAACAATGCACATTAAAGCAATTTTGCTATATTATTCCAATCAAATCTTCATTATGAAATGCAATACTGTCTAATTAATTAAAAGGCCAGTAAATCCTAAAAGAGCAACCACTCTAATTAAGATCAGTTACATCTTTAGAATCTAAATCACATGGCATTAGAGTAATCCCAACCTTATTATAGCCTTATTATCAAACTAGTTTTTACCAATAGACAAGGTAAAAAACACAATGGTTAACAATGACTAGTACTAATCAATGTCTCTTATACACATCTAGATCTGTATAAGAGACAGATAGTCTTCTTGTTAACAAAGTCAAGCTATTGGTTTCCTAAGAATGAAATTAAAAATGAAGATGTCAGTATTCTCAATGGTAAAAAAAATATTAGTTATAGATTTAGTTTCTTGATAAAAGAGTAAAGATTATAAATCATATGTTGATTCTAAAAAATGAGCATTTACTAGGAATTTAAAAAAGGAGTTAAATAACCTGTTGAAGTCTTGAAGATAAACTTTGCATCACATTGTCCTTCCATCTCTATCTGGACAAGTTCGGCTATTATGTCCAACACCATGACATATACTACATTTTCGAGACTTCTCTACATGCTCAAATGCAGAAGGATCACGCATTGTGCAACTGCCTTTTTTTTTTTTTTTTTTGAATTTGTTGGACGCCCTTCATGTGTGAGAAGAAACTTTAGGTTCATGAATTAAGAAGATGAACCATTTATAAGTTGAGATAGTTTTCTTTGGGTATCTTCCTTTTGGCTAAGAGACATCCCTTGATACTTCCCTTCAACTTTATTTAAAAGAGGACGAATTTGGGCATCTTCATCTTCTAATGTTCCATCTATACAAGAAAATGATCTTGAATCTATCCTCCATTGTGGATGTATATAAACAAGTTCTAATGTCCATATTTCCCTTATCATATGTGCACAAGGTAAACCCATAGAACTTTGAAAATGACCTTTGCAACAAGGTAATGGTCCATCCCGCGATGCCAATTCATGTTGCTTGAAAATTTGACCAAGTGCATATACAGAAACATGAGAAATGAGCTTTTGAAATAAAGGAATGCGAAAGCCATGTGGTATACATAACCTCTCACTTTTGAGTCTTGCCTTAATCTCTTGATATTGAATTTCTATAGCCAAACAGATTTTTTGCTTCACCTCATGAAAATCACACCTGTCGAAACTTGAAGATATGTTTTCAACATTGAATGAGCACCTTCTGCCCTTGAACTGTTATGATTACCAAAATGTAAATGCTTATCAGTCCATGCATAAATAAATTTCTCTTTGAATGGGAGCCATGTATTTTCTAGGTAATTAAGAACTAATGGCTGCTCTTTTTGATCAACTTCAAGAAGTTTCCAACCCTCGAAAAATGTGATCTCATCAGTAGACTTTATAAGATCTGTCCAAGACAAGATAAATGTTTCCCTTGCTTCTTTTTCCTCAAAATATTTCTTACATTTGGAAAGAATGTTTTTCTCTATGTGCCATACACACAAAAGATTTGTAGTACTCGGAAAGACTATTTCAATAGCATTCATAGATTCATTTAACTCTCTATCTTAAGGATTATAATTACTGAAGGATTCTTTCCAGACCCAAAATTTTCTTAAACCTTTCTAATGCCCAAATATAATCACTTTCTTCTTCCTTTTGCATAGCCACAAAACAAGAGTAAGCAAATGAGGTATTGAAACTTGATACGCCAATTATCTCTAGAAGTGGCATCTTATATCTATTAGTTTTATATGTGCAATCCATCACAAAGATAGTTGAGTAGCTCTTGGTTATCATGATGGAGAAAGGATGCACAAAAAACAAATGAGTCAAATGACCTTTGTCAGCATGCTCAATATCATAAACAAAACCAGTTTCAACAAATTCATCAAATAAAGCCTGGATTGCGGTACACCCCATCAAATTCTCTTTTCTAATTTTAGCCTTAGCATTGTATATAGTTCCAGAAATTGCTTGAAGATTTGGATTACCTTGTCTAAGTGAAGCAATTATTTGTCGTGGTGGAATACCAGCCTTTGACATTTCTCTTACATGTTGTATCTCTTCCTCAGAAAAATGCCGACAAGAAGGATGTCCCGACATGTCACTTGAAGGTTCATGGTTATGCTGCAAATTCTTAACCTCTACCTTCCAAAATCCATCAACTTTTTTCTTTCCCCATACTTCAAATGGGCAGTTAATTAGTCGGGAAGAAGTAATTTTTTTTCTTTGTTCTATAGGAATATGAGCACGACGATATTTTCCCCCTCTATCACAACCAATTATGACATACCGATTTGCCTTAGATCGTTTTATAGTTGTGGCATATCCGTGTCTTAAAACAATTTCACGAACACTTCCAATAAGGTCTTCACAACATGAAAAGGTTTCACTTGATAGAGAAATTAGGTCGTGGAAATCAATCGTGAGTGGTTGGTTCTCTTGATCCAGTTGTTTTTCTTGTGAAACATCTATGATGCTATTTGTATCTTTATCTTTGTCACCGAGTTTATTTGTATAATCTGCAAATGGTTCATAACACCAATTAAGGTTCAAGCCACAAAATAAAATTGAAACAATTTGAAGGGTATTGGTATGAAGATTGAATGGATCTTCCAAAATTTTAGGGGAATAACCTACTTTGAGATTATGTTTACAAGTCAAGAAAAAGAGCTAAAACAAATAAAAGACACATTGCAATTTGTCTTCTTCTGAAAGTGATTTTTCTATATCACTTTAAATGTTAGAATGAGTATAATCCATTTATATTATAAATGAAAAAAATACTACTGCATATGCATATTGTACAGTAAGGATCATTAGAAATATTTAAATGGTCAAAGTAAAAGAATGCAGTAGGATTAATAATTAAATTGTAAATGTTGGCTACATCTAATAGTTAATTAGGAGTAATATGTATACAACTATTATTCTTAAATAAGTTGATACTATGTCAATCTTAAATTGTCTTCATTAGTAAATCAATTAGCCTATTAAATTGCAATTTTCTACCCAAGAATTACTATACATAATGCATTGGTAACTAGTAATATGCAAGTCATCTTTAACTATTCACCTGCGTCATGAAAACATAGGATCTATATAGTTGTCTCAAAACTTTGCATAATAGCAAAAACGTAATAGTACCAGTACTATACTTTCTCATTTTCTTCATTCTTTTCGATTCTGTCACTTAATGATCCCATGAGAAAAGGACATGTAAAAAGCAAAAGCCAATTGTCATTACTGTTATTATTATCCTTAGAATTGAAATCTGCAAGTCTTAGGGGAAAAACACAGGCAAAACAATTAAATTCTGAATCTTTTTGCCAAGATTAACTTTAGAAGACTGCAACAAATGAGTACTGCATGAAACAATCAAATAATCATATACAAAAGAGTACTGCAACTAATTAAAAAACACAGACAAAAGATTAAATTTTGAATCTCAAAAAAAAAAAAGTTAAATTAAGAAATTACCAAGATTAACTTCAGAAGACTTTAGGGTTTGATAGTAATCTAAGAATTTTTCCAAACTGCTGCTATTGACAATTCTAATAATTGTATCCAACTCCATGGCATCTACAAAATCATCACTATTATGAATTTTCTCCATTATTAGCAATAGATTTATGACTGATCAATTTAGGATTGATGCGATTGGAAGAAGGTGAGAGCAATTCAATAAGACAAGTTAAAGAAAGTTATTAGTTAGGGAGTAAACTTAGAAGGGCAATGTTGTACCCTAAAATATTGTTTGGGTACTTATGTCATTTTAATAAACAAAAAATGAGGGTGGAGTGCCTGAGGCTAATTTTGGAGTGACAAAATCATTGGCCTTTTGAAAATGGGGATTTCCTTTGTAATCCAAAAGGTAGCAACTCGAGCCCAGAAACTGAACCAACTTCAATTGAGGAGGAGGATGAGCTAAATGAAGACAATGGCATGCAATCCTTATCCAGTGTACTTGCACCTTTCTTTATGTTCTTTTCTACTATCATGTTTCTCTTTGAATAAAATAGTTTTAGGGGTATTGAAAAATTTGTGCAGTATGAATCGGTGGATGTTGATGAAAGAGTTACAGAGTCTGATTCCTCTCCTCGGATGGAAGATGATGGTAGCAGCAATATATTTTTTGTTCTGGCATTTTATCAATATATATATATATATATATATATATATATTGTACATCTATCTAGTCCAACTTGATCTTCTTAGTATGACCATACTAAATTGTATTGTTTCAGCTATGGTTGGAGGAGCATCATCAGACCATGGCTACAATAACTGGAATATGGTCATTGCTGGTGCACTGCCTCCTTTATTTCCCAGTTGTTGGTTTTCCTGTTGGATAATTAGTGAAATGTTACTGTTCTTTAGAGAATGTAAGATTGTTATATGGTGGTTGAAATCCTTCCAGTCATTATATATGGTTATCCTTAAGATGGGAAACGGTCTAAGTTGATATGTTATTGCCAAAGGTTTAAATGGAAAGGATGCTAATCATTGGAAAGATGAGATTGCAGCTGAGTTGTAGTGAGAAACTTCATTCTTTTCTTTCCTTCATTTTTGACTTTAGCTCTTTTGTTCATTAGATTGTCCGGTCATGTTGACTCATTCAGACATACTACCTTTACCTCTTTACTAAGAGGAGAAAAGTTGGGTGTTTTGAGAGGTTATTTAGGTGCTTATTTTACTTTGATGCTCTTCATGTTAGTTCACTTGCAATATGAGCAGCCATTAAGGTGCATTAGTGCTCCTAATCTTTTTCTTAATTCTCAAATTGGGTTCTGTTTTCTCATTCAATAGTCAAATTTGATACGAAGTCTGTATAAGAGGTGTATAAGCCTCTTTTATGGGGTAGGGGGAGAGATTCACAACCGATCACTGCATAGATTGATGGCTCAAAGCTTCTAATTTGTCAGTACATTGTCTGCTGGAGTTTGCAAAAGTTTGGACATAGAATGATATACCTTGGCACATCTTGGCTAAAAAGAGCAAACAAAAGAATCAGAATATTCAATACATTCTTAGCTTGTAGTAGACTTATCAAAATTTTCAAGAACATGTTATGTCCAAGTTCAGTCATAACTCAGGTTCATTTAGCTAACTAATTTTTTCATAGCTTTTGAATTTTTCTTGTCTAGGATTATCGTGTCCTGGTTTACTAAATTCCTCTGAATTCTAGCAGTTAAAATCAAGGGACTGGTCAACACTTATCCAAATAAACTTGTGCCAAATGGCTGCCAGTTCAAGTTAGAAAAGCAACGTAAGTTCATATCTTGTTCTAATTTGTCTGTGTCTAACTCAAATGGGAGATGTCCTACATTATGTCTTCCAGGTTGGATAGCAGCTCGTTTTCAAGTTTTATTTTGTTTCCCATGGTCACATATAGTCAAGCTTTTCTCGTCTTCTTTTCTTCTCCTTGTCCTGTAGTAGATGTGGTATTAAGTTCCTGGAATTGAGTGTGCAATCATGTAAAGCCTCTAGTTGTGAAGCCCCTTAAACCTAATGATTCAATAATTGAATTGGAATTAGGATTATTGCTCCTAATCTTGTTCTTGCTTCTTAAATGGGGTTCTATTTTCTTATCTAGTTCTCAAATTTGATACCAAATTTGTATAAGAGGTGTGTAAGGCTGTTTTATGGAGAGAGAGAGATTCACAACCGATCACTGCATAGGTTTATGGCTCAAAGCTTCTAATTCCCGAGTATATTGTCTCTTGGATTTTGCATAAGTTGGACTTAGAATGACAGATAAATATACCTTGTTGGCATACCTTAGCTAAAAAAAGCAAACTAAGAGACATAATATTCGATCTTGTAGTAAACAAACAAACAAACCAAATCTTAATCCCACTAAGTAGGGTCGGCTGCATGAATCCTGCTACGCCATTGCGCTCTATCATGGACCATATCCTCCTCAATTCCTAGATGGGCTATATCTTTTCAACAAGTTACCCACCAAGTTTTTTTCGATCTTCCTCTACCCTCTCTTAAGTTGACTACTCTCTCTAAAATTTACTCGCCTGACCAGCACTTCTATTGGTAGTGACCTAACCACCTTAATTGTATTTCTCTCATTTTCTCATTAATAGATGTTACTCCAATTTTCTCATGAATATGCTCATTCCGTATCTTGTCCATACTAGTGTACCCACACATCCATCTTAACATTCGCAATTTTGCTACTCTCATCTTTTGCTCGTGTGTGTAATTCATTGCCCAACACTCAGACCCATAGAGCATCGCTGGCCTACTTGCGACATTCTATAAAATTTACCCTTAAGTCGTAAAGGAATTTTGCAGTCACATAATATTACCGATGCCATTCTCTATTTAATCTATCCCGCTTGTATTCGATGTGTGACATCTCAATCTATACCAATATTATTTTGAATAACTAATCCTAGATATTTAAAATTTTCACTTATGGGTATCTCTTGATCTCCAATACTAACCCCTATTCCATTCCTACGTGCACCCTTGCTAAACTTAAATTCCATATATTCTATTTTTGATCTGCTAATTTTAAACCCTTTTGCTTCAAGTGCCTCTCTCCAAACCTCGAGTTTAATATTAACCCCATCTTTTGTTTCATCTACTAATACAATGTCATATGCAAATAACAAACACCATGGTATTTCCTCCTGTATGTGTCTTGTAAGTTCATCTATGACCAATGTAAATAGATAAGGACTTAGAGTTGAATCTTGGTGTAAACCTATATGTATAGGGAATTCTCGTGTCAACCCTCCTAGTGTTCTTCTCACATTTGTAACCACATCCTTATACATCTCCTTTATTGATTCTATGTATACTACTCTGACTTCTCTCTTTTCTAAAACTCTCCACATAACTTCTCTAGGGACTCTATCGTATGCCTTTTCAAGATCAATAAAAATCATATGTAAATCCTTTTCCTTATCCCGGTATTTTTCGGTAAGTCTCCTTAAGAGATGTATGGTTTCAGTCTCGATCTCCCTGGCATGAAACCAAACTAATTATTTGACACCTTAGTCTCGTTTCTTGACCTTCTTTCTATCACTCTCTCCCAAAGTTTCATCGTACGGCTCATTAACTTAATACCTCTGTAATTCGCACAATTTTGTATATCCCATTTTTGTTGAATATGGGTATGAGATTACTCTTCTTCCATTGGTCAGGCATATTTCTACTCTTCAATATTTTTGAAAAGATTGGTAAGCCAACTTATGCCCTTCTTTCCTAAGCATTTCCATACCTCGATTGGGATATCATCGGGGCCAACTGAGCTTTTCCTTTCTTCATCTTCTTCAAAGCCTCTTCCACCTCTGATTCCTGAATCCTTCGATAATACATTACGTTTCTACACTCCTCAGACTTGGCTAAACTCTCCTAGAATGATATCGTCTCCATTGCCTTCATTGAATAGTTGATGGAAGTATCTCTTTCATCTTTCCTTAATTTCTTCATCTCTTGTTATTTTCACTAGCACCTTATTATTTTCAGGTTTGATGCACTTGATTTGGGTTAAATCCTTCGTCCTATGGGCTTTTGCTTTAGCAATTTTATAAATATCTCGCTCCCCTTCCTTAGATTCTAATTTTTGGTAAAAATCTTCAAAAGCCCTATCCCTCGCTTCACTTACAACCTTTTTTGTCTCCTTTTTAGCAAGCTTATATATCTCAATATTTTCGTGACTTCTACAATTATATAGAGCCTTATAGTTAGCCCTCTTAACTTTGATTTTATCTTGTACACCTTCATCCCACCACCAAGATTCCTTGTTCATGGGTAGGATGGCATAACCTCTTGACTCTCCAAGTATCTTCTTGGCCACTGTTCTCACTCTAGTTGCCATGTCATTTCATAAAGTATCAGATTCTCCTTGTAAGTCTCAAATACTTTTCCCTAACAAATCTTCCTTAAAAATTTCTTCCTTTTCCTTCTTTAAATTCCTCCACTTAATTCTAGTTGATCTAAGTAGGTTCCTTCGCCTAATGTGATGTTTAAGCTGCAAGTCCACCACCAAAAGCTTATGTTGTGAGGTTAAAGTTTCTCAAAGCATAATTTTACAATCTCTACAAGCCCTTCTATCTTTCTTGCGAGGAGAAAGTCAATCTGTGACTTTGTTAAACCACTTTTAAAGGTAACCAAATGTTCCTCCCTCTACTTGAAAAGGGATTAGTCAATACTTATCCAAATAAACTTGTGCCAGATGGCCCAAAGTTAAAAAAAGCCACATAAGTTCAAGCCTTGTTCTTTTGATTTATCCGTGTCTTACTCAAATGGGAGATGTCCCACATTTGAGAGCATGTCTTCTTGGGTTGGATAATAGCTCGTTTTCAACTTTTATTTTGTTTCCCATGTTCACATATATTCAAGCTTTTCTCGTTTTCTTTTCTTCTCCTTTTCGTGTAGTAGGTGTGGTATTAAGTTCCTAGAAATGAGTGTGCAATTATGTAAAGCCTTTAGTTGTGAAGCCCTTTAAAACCTAATGATCCAGGAATTGAACTGGAATCTGGATAACTGAAAAGATATTTTGGAAAAAACTACGTGGTTTGCATTTCAATGTAATTCATTGCCCACTTGTTGCCAGAGCTTTGTCCAACAGAAATGAAATATCGTTCCTTATTGTAGACTGGATTAATTAGTCTTTGAATGAATTTTGGTTCCAACAAACAGATTGCAAGACCATTAAATTTCTTGCTAGCATCTAATCATCCTCTAATGAATCCTTTTCCTCTTCATGATTTGAAGATGTATGTGGGAAATAGAGGTCGTCAAAGTCATCTGCACTCTTGGTAAATGTCAAAGGTTTGATGGTAAAGATTTCAGTATTTCCTTATTTCCAATAGTAACATTGCTTCAAGACTACTTAAACTTGGTGACGTTGGTCCAAAGATTTATGATTCTCATCTTAAATCTTTTCATGAGCATCTAATTTTTTCTTGGTTAATGAGTTGATCAAGCCTTAAGACAACATTTTTAGTCAGTTCTTGATTTTTTCTTTCCAACTGCCAATGCTGCCTTCATGTTGTGATTTGGAGAAGTTCAATTAATTTCTTATGTAATTAAACTCTTTGTTGTTCTTGTTCTTGTATGCAAAGTCCAATTAAATTCCATATCCTTCTACATATTCTTATCCTCATCCTTGTTCTACTCATTAGAATTTGTAGGTGAAAGTCAATTGATTTTGTAAATTTTGCACTATTTTATTTTTTTGAGATGTTGTAAATATGGCAAGTAAATATATTTACTTAATTGTAGGATTTGATTGTAGCCTAATTGATTTACCTTGATTGTAGGCTAATTGATTTACCTGATACAACAATGTAGGATTTAGATAGTTTGATTTTAGTATGTAAGGATGTAAATTGATTAGCTTAAATTTCGGATCTAGATTATTCTACACTTGTATATATATAGATCTTATGTACTCTTGACATATGAGTGTGAGAATAAACAAGATATTTTTCTCTCTATAACATGGTATAAGAGCTTTAGGCTTTGTTATCTTTTTCGTGACCCTGTTGAGTCAATTTTCAATCTCTAGTTTGGTACATTAAAATTCCTACACTGAGTTGTAATGGCAAACAACACAGTGGGTAATAGTAGAGAGATGAAGGTAGTTATCTCTGATGTTATTCCTATGACTACAAAAATCACAGAACACAAACTCAATGGCAGGAATTATTTGGATTGGAGTAAAACTGTGCAGGTGTATCTCCTTAGTATTGATAAAGATGATCATCTTATTGATGAACCACCATCAGATGATGCTGTAAAGAAGGCTTGGTTAAGAGAAGATGCAAGAATATTCTTGCAAATTCAAAATTCTAGCTCGATACCGAGGTAATCGGTTTGATTAATTGTGAATTTGTTAAAGATCTTATGGATTACTTGGCTTTCTTGTATTCTGGTAAGGATAATCTAAATCATATATATGATGTTTGTAAAGAGTTTTATCATCCATAAAAATAGGAAAGATCTCTTACCGAGTATTTTATAGATTTTAAACGGTGTATGAAGAGTTGAATACTCTTCTTCCTTTGAGTGCTGATGTGAAAACTCAACAGTCTCACCGTGAGCAAATGGCTATTATGAGTTTCCTTGCAGGATTGCCATCTAAGTTTGATGCTGCTCGAACACAGATTCTTTCCAGTCCAGAGATTGTCTCTCTCCGTGACACCTTCACTCGAGTGTTACGAGTTGAGGGATCTCGACCTTCTTTTCCTAGTGTTACTAGTGCCCTCGTGAGCCAAGGTACTTTGAATGAGGCTAGTCGAGGAAAAAGCAATAGTAGTCAAAATGGACATGGTTTTCAAGGTGGAGGGAATGCTAGTCATGAACTAGGACAACATGACCAAAATCAACGTGTCTATTATCATTGTCAAAAACCTGGTCACACGAAGCGTACATGTTGGTTACTTCATGGCAAACCTCAACAGTATTCTCAGATTGCCAGCTTTGCATCTCAAGAGAGTAACCATGAGTCTACAAAGCCTTCATCTGTGGATAAATCCGTTCTTGTTTCTGCTGATGAATTTGCTCGCTTTAAGCCTCACTAAAGGCAACTATTCCATCTTCTCTTCATGAGTCAGGTAAACCTACTTCATGTCTTGTGTCATCCTCTAGCAAATGGGTCATTGATTCAGGAGCAACAGACCATGTGACAGGTGATACAGGTATCCTTTCCTCCTTTAGTTCACACACAAATCTTCCAAGTGTTACTTTGGCTGATGGGTCAATGACTTCTGTTGTGGGTTCTGGAATAGTCAATCCTACAACATCTATCTCGCTGTCATCTGTTTTGTGTTTCCCTAATTTTTCGTTCAACCTACTTTCGGTCAGTAAAATTAAGAAAACTTGTACTCTCAATTATTTTGTCTCATTTTTTCCTGATCATTGTGTGTTTCAGGATCTTATGACGAGGAAGATTATTGGTAAAGGACGTGAGTCTGACGGTCTTTATTTACTCAAAACTCCTTCAATGAAAGTGCCGAAACCCATTGAATGTTCAAGCACTTTGACACCTCTTAAAGTTCACTATCGATTAGGGCATCCTCCTTCGTCGATTTTGAAGAAGTTGTTTCCAAATTTTCAAAGTTTATCCTATTTAGATTGTGAGACATGTCAATTTGCCAAACATCAACGTGTCTCTTACTTGCCTAGGGTCAATAAACGGGTTGCATCCCCTTTTGAATTAGTTCATTCTGATGTTTGGGGTCCTTGTCCAGTGATTTCTGAGTCTGGTTTTAGGTATTTTGTCACCTTTGTGGATGACTATTCTTGTGTTACTTGGTTATATTTAATGAAAAATAGATCAGAATTATTCAACATCTTTTGTTCCTTTTGTGCTGAAATAAAAATTCACAATTTAATATCTCCGTGCGCACTCTAAGAAGTGATAATGCAAAAGAGTACTTTTTCTCATCCTTTTGATTCCTACAAGTCAGAAAATGGAATTCTTCACCAATCTTCATGTGTTGACACACCACCCCAAAATGGTGTTGCCGAGAGGAAAAATAGACACTTACTAGAAGTTGCTAGAGCTCTCATTTTTCAAATGAAGGTCCCAAAGCAATTTTGGGCGGATGCTATTTCAACAGCTTGTTTCTTAATTAATCGCATGCCATCATCTGTACTTGCTGGTCAGATTCCTTACTCGACTTTGTTTCCTTCTTGACCCTTATTCCCGATTGAACCACGTATTTTTGAGAGTACTTGTTTGTTCGTGATGTTCGTCCTCAAGTGTCTAAATTGGATCCTAAGTGTCTAGAAGTGTACTTTTTACGATATTCTCGTCTTCAATAAGGATATAGATGCTATTCTCCTACTTTGGGTTATTTAATTTCTGCTGATGTTACATTTTTAAGAGACCACTCCACTCTTTCCTGAATCTAATGTTTATGGTTGTGAGAGGGAGGAAGATAATATTCTAGTTTATACTGTGACAACCCCTGTTAGTCCTATTCCTATGAGACCACCTATCACTCAAGTGTATACTCGTCGGACTCAACACACAGACTCACATCCTCCACCAGCTCCTCCGTCTACAGATCTGAGTCTTGATCTACCTATTGCTTTTCGAAAAGGTAAAAGACAATGTTCTCATCCAATCTCTTCATTCATTTCGTATGAACATTTGTCTCCTTCTTTGCAGTGTTTCATTGCTTCTTTAGATTCAATGTCGTTTCCTAATAATCTTCCTGAGGCTTTGGCTCATCCTGGTTGCCGAGCTGCTATGGAAGAAGAGATGATGGCTTTAGGCAACAATGGTACTTGGAACTTGGTACATCTACCAGCTAATAAGCAGGCTATTGGTTGTAAATGGGTGTTTATTGTTAAAGTTAACCCTAATGGGTCTGTTGCAAGGCTAAGAAGCTCGTCTTGTAGCAAAAGGGTATGCTCAGACATATGGGGTAGATTATTCTGATACTTTTTCTCCTGTGGCAAAACTTACTTCTGTCTGTTTGTTTATTTCCCTTGCTACTACTAATGATTGGCCTTTGCACCAGTTAGATGTTAAAAATGCATTTTTGCATGGGGACTTGGAAGAAGAAGTATATATGGAGCAACCACTTGGGTTTGTTGCTCAGGGGGAGTCTGGTAAGGTTTGTAGACTTCGAAAGTCATTATATGATTTAAAACAGAGTCCTCGTGCTTGGTTTGGGCGGTTTAGTAAGGTTGTTCAAGAGTTTGCCATGAAGAAGAGTAACTGTGACCATTCTGTTTTCTATCAACAATCTAAAGCTGGCCATATCATGTTGGTTGTTTATTTTGATGACATTGTTATTACTGGTAGTAATATTGCAGGTATTACAGCCCTTAAATCTTTTCTTCAAACTTATTTCCAAACCAAAGACTTGGGGATGTTAAAGTACTTCTTGGGCATTTGAGGTTACTCGGTGTAAAAAAGGTATCTTTCTGTCTCAAAGAAAGTATATCCTTGACCTTCTGACAGCAACAGGGAAGTTGGGTGCTAAACCTTGTAGTGCACCAATGATCACTAATATGCAACTTACAGTCATGGCACAATCAACTTGTGAGCTGATATGGAAACATCAATTGTTAAGTGAGATTGGTCTAGATAGTTCATTGCCTATGAAGCTATGGTGTGACAATCAAGCTGCTATCCATATTGCATCAAATCCGATTTTTCATGAGAGGGCGAAACATATTGAAGTTGATTGTCACTTTATCCGTGAGAAGATTCAGCAAAATTTAGTCTCTACCAATCCTATAAAAACTGGAGAACAGTTAACTGACTTTTTCACCAAGGATTTGAGTGGTCCGAGGATTGATTATATTTGTAACAAGATGGGCATGATTAACATCTATGCTCCATCTTGAGGGGGAGTGTTGTAAATATGGCAAGTAAATATATTTACTTAATTGTAGGATTTGATTGTAGGCTAATTGCTCTACCTTGATTGTAGGCTAATTGATTTACCTGATTGTAGGATTTAGATAGCTTGATTTTAGTATGTAAGGATGTAAATTGATTAGCTTAAATTTAGGATCTAGATTAATTCTACACTTGTATATATATAGATCTTATGTACTCTTGACAGATGAGTGAAAATAAACAAGATATTTTTCTCTCTATAACATGAAGGTTTCTCATTTTATTTGTATGTTAGTCTTTTCTCATCAGCAAATCTTTATTTATCTAAAAAAAGGTTTATGGCGCCAAGTGGCCTCAGAATAATGTTATTTCCCTTTCCTTTGCTCTCCATCGGCTTTAGCCTAACCTTTGATTATGAGCAATTTATCGTTAATGGTTATGAAGATTAGTGGATAGAAATTATTTCTTGGAGTTTATTTCCTTAATACGAATGCTAATTCAGTAAGTCTGTACATGTGGTTTTTCTTTTATTCGAGAATATGTAATTTACCTGCCATATAGAAGGTTGAAGTTTTGTTTTGTTTTGTTTTGTTTTGTTTTTTTTTAATTCTAATGTAAAACAAGGTGAGCTTTCTTGAATCTGCTATCAAAATGGAGAATGGACCCTGAGAAATAGTTTCTTTTAAATAGGAGGAATAATTTATTTGCTTCGTTTTCGGTTGACGATTGGTAATTTTCATCTAAGATGAAAGAGTAATGCATATCAGTGGATCCATAACCCTGTTATATAATATTTACATCTTCGTTTTTCAGGATGGTGTATTTTCACTTCAACGTATACATTTGGTTTATGTTTGCTTCCTGTGACACAGAAAATTTAAAGGACTTCCCTGTCTTTTGACTATAACTTTTCGGTTGACTGCAGGCTGCAGGAATAAAGGAGATTGCATTTCATCCAGATTTTTTAACTTATCAGGAAATTTATTCAACCGATTGTGAGTTGATATTTTCGGACAGTTTTATTGAAGCTAAAGGTGTAGCTGCTTATGGTGACACAGAAGATTTTTACATTCACTGGAGAATAGAGGATGTTGTGGAGATTGAATCTCAATGGATTGGAAGGGTGAGTTGCATAATACTGCATTATGGGTATTTTTGCATTCAGGTTATGTAATCTTTCAAATTTTCATGACATTATTTTGCGCTGGTAAATTTGAGAATGTCTTTTACACTTTTATTCAGTTTCAGACAGCCAATGTGAGAATTCATGTTTCAGAGGGTGTTGAAGCTGAAAGTAATAGTACCTATTCAGGTTAGAACACCTATTTGCACTAGTATCCAGGTCTTTTCTGATGCTTTCCACGGCAATTGCTATTTATGCTTGTTTATTACAATTTTTTTTTCTTATTTCATGGTTTTATTGTTCCCAAAATACATGGGGAAGTAATACAAATAAGGTATTAAGATCCATGAAGTAAAATACTAGACGGAATTAAAGAAATTTAAAGGACTTAAAAGCTTTTATGTAAATATTATTATTGTTCCAAAAATCAAGGGTGGACGAAGTTTATAAGAGATTAGATGGTTTTGTTATCAAAATATAACTTGTGTTTTGTTGTTTCAGGTTCATTTGGATTAATTTATTGTTAGTACTCTAATTAATTTGATTTAGTTAATACACCTTAGATCTTTTTGATTATAGTTTTCTTAAGAGATATATGTTTTTTAGGAGTATAAAGTTTCAATTTAAATTAAGATTTGGAAACCTCTAGGGTCTGAATGTCATAACACTAATGTGGATAACATTGGGAGAAAATGACCAAGAATTTGACTAACTTATTATACCCTATAAAGTGAAGTAGATTTTTGTCCCAAAAATAAAATCTTAAGCAGATTCAAAAGTTGAAACGAGTTTGAGTTTTAGTTTGTGAAGAAAGAAGATACATAATATTCTTGAGGCAAAAACTGTAATTGCAGGATACTTTTAGCGGAGACATTTGTTTTGTGTGGTCCTATTCTACGTGAAATGGCAAGGTCTTGATGCAACAATGCACAACATGCAATCTATTTTGCGAGGTCCTTCTGCACCTGCTTTAGCTTGGATCAGCAGTGCAACTCTATTGTTGGCGTCTCCTTTACTTCAATTAAGTGGCTTGCTTCTTTCATTGAGTGAATTTTGTCTAGATTTAAGTGACGCGTTTGTCTGTACTTTCCCTCCTTATCGTACCTTTAGACCTGTGAAATCTACTTTAGGATTGTCAGTTGTGCAGCTCTTTGATTTATGGTTTCTCCTTTACTTGGATTCATTTCAACAAACCTGGATCAGGGCCCTTGGTTGGACTGATCTGGCAAAAAATTGGATCTCGTTCTGATTGGAGCAGCTGTGTAAAACTAGGGATTCAAAAGAAATTGTTGAAAGCCAGTTAAATCACTGAAGGCATGAACCTGTGACAATCTGTTTTATGGATTATTTGGGAAGCTTTTCCTTGATGTCTGATTAATCTAAGTTTGTTCCTTCATCTCTTCTGCCATAGTTTGATACCAGATCGCTGACCATCTCACAAACAACTATTTACCTGATGTTTTCATCACTAACATGAATGATGAGGGCAAACTAGAAGAAAATTTGTTAAATGTACAGATTCAAGTAAGAAAGAAACTACAAGTGTTTGAGGACTTGAACAAGATAGTAAAGCTCTTAGGATTAGAGAGCCACACAAAGAACCATGTCACTCCGACAGCTGTATCTTTACAAGAAATGTCTGCTTTAGTTCTTAAATATTCTCGAAATTTGCAGGAAGAGTCTTTATTGTCTCTTTTGCTCCAGTTAGAATCTTTAGGTTTCTCTATTACAATATTATTGCCTTATAGGTACTTTTCCCTCTATTAGATACCACTAGTTTTTCAATACAATAACTAAAGAAAGAGGCAATGAAGGCACATCCAATGTGTCTGCAATTGAAAATGAAATTTTTGTGAAACTATTTTGTTGAAAACTAAATTCGCATTATTAAAGTAAATTATATATAAGTGTAAGTTTAGGGAAATCGAAATTCTTATTATAGAGATTGTACAATAGTCTACAACATTTATAGGAGTGGCTCATCACCAAAAAATAAAAATCCCTTGATTCTAGGAGATTGTTATCTTCAAAGAATCTTCCTAAAATAAAGGAAACAAAATCTTTCCTATTCCTTTCCCTTATCTCTACACACTCCCCCTCAAGTTGGCGTATAGATATCGATCATGCCCAACTCGTAAAGTTTGATGAAACTAATTATCTTGCATGATCAAGATCTTGTCTGTTATTCATCAAAGCTAGAGGATTGAAGGGTTATGTTATCGGAGATAAACGGAAACCAGATAACACTAATCCCACTTATAATCAGTGGGAATGAGAGAATTCTTTAGTTATGTCATGGCTCATCAACTCCATGCAACCACAAATTGCTAGAGCATATTTATTGTTTGATACTACAGCAAAATATGGAATGCAGCATCTCTAACGTACTCACAAATGGGTAATGATGCCTTGATTTATGAAATTTGGAACAAAGTGCATGGCACAAAGCAGGGTGAGATGACCATTTCCCAATACTTTTCTGAACTATGTGGCCTGTGGCAGGAGCTTGATTATTATCAAGACTTCCAAGCAGACTGTGCAAATCTCTTTCTCTTATCATGAATCAAAAATTGGTAGAAAATGAGCGGATCTATGATTTTCTAATGCTGCTTTAAATAGTGAATATGACCAGATAAGGGTTTAAGTTCTTGGTAAAGATCTTTTTCCTTTCTTGAAACAATCATACTCTTATGTCCAACAAGAAGAGTGTGGGCGAAATGCCATGCTTTACATAGCACCAGTTGAAAAAGCTGGGTTAACTGCTAATTTGTTGCATGAGCAAATAAAGGCCACCAATCCTACTTCTGATAAAGACCATCTGCACTGTGACTATTGTGGAAAGCCATAACACACCAAGGAGACTTGCTGGAAATTACATGGTCGGCCTATTAGAGGTCGTGGAGGAATGTAAACTCAACAAGGGCCCGAGCAAATTTGTCAGAGGCAATGGAGCCATCATCCAAGGAGACAATTTCCACTGGAATCCTTTCTAATGGCGAAATATAGAATCTCAGGCGTCTTTTGTCTCAACTGAACTCTTCCTCCACTACAGTCGCAACTTCCAACTTTGTGGAATTAGGTAATGCTACCCATCTTGACAATAATTCTTGGTGTCATTATAGATTTTGGAGCAAATAGACACGACAGGTTCTTCGAAAGTTTTCTTACCTACTCTCCATGCCTAAATAAAGACAATGTTCGAATAGCAGATGGCTCATTTACCTCTATATCTGGAACAGGTTCTATTGATTGTACTCCCAATATTAAGTTATCCTTGGTACTTCATGTTCCTCGTTTTCATATTAATCTTTTATCTGTCAGTTCCATTACCAAAGCTTTTAACTGTAAAGCTGAATTTTTTCCCCCTTGGTATCCCAATCATTGTGTCTTTTAGGACCTTCAAACAAGGAAGAAGATTGGCACTGGTAGACTGCAAGATGGCTTATACATTTTGGAAGGAAGTCATAACCTTGTTTCTAGTACGGGTCAAGCTTTTTTTAGTGAAAACAATAATGCTAACCAAGAAATAATTCAGTGGCATAGACGGTTGGGACATCCATCCTTAAATGTTTTAGAAAAATTATATCCAAATTTGTTTACAAAAACTCAATTTGATTCTCTGTGTGGTTGTGATGCTTGTGAATACGCTAAGCATACTAAAAACTCCTATCCTATGAGTAATAATAAGAGTATGATTCCTTTCACGACTATCCATTCTAATGTGTGGGGGCCTACTCAGAATTGTTCGTTATCTAGTAATCGATGGTTTGTCACTTTTATTGATTGTTGTACTAGATTAACTTGGGTTTATTTGATGAAAGCAAAGAGTGATGTGTTTTGTTGCATTCAATCCTTTCATAAAATAATAAATACTCAATTTGATGCTAAGGTTAAAATTCTGAGAACAGATAATGGAATAGAATGCATGGATGGTGGGTTTCGTACTTATCTGGAGTTCAATGGAATAATACAGCAAACTAGTTGTCCTTACACTAGCGCACAAAATGGTGTTTGTGAGAGAAAAATAGGCATCTGTAGGAAGTTGCTCGATTCCTTATGTTTACCATGAATGTCCCAAAACCTTAATGGGTAGATGTAGTTCTTATTGTGGCTTATCTCATTAACAGAAGATGTATGATGCCTCTCAAAGCCCTCAACTTTAAAACTCCTTTAGAGGTATTGCAAGGTAAAAATTCCTACACCATTCCTCCAAAGGTGTTTGGGTGTGCCTGTTTTGTCCATACTAGGAATACTAGAAAGTTGGAACCTAAGGCCCTTAAATGTGTGTTTGTGGGGTATTCTCCGACTCAAAAGGCTTACAAGTGTTACCATCCTCCTTCCAGGAGATATTTTGTTAGTATGGATGTTGTCTTTAGAGAAACTAAGCCTTATTTAAGTACATTTCAATCACCTCTTCAGGGGGAGAGTAATAAGAAAGAAGAGGTGATACCTACTGTAACTCTTGAGAGTCCTATTCAGGGAGAGAGTCCTACCCAGGGGGAGAGTTCTATTCAGGGGAAGAATATTGGACGATTGGATAGACCGGATTTAAAAAATATTCAAGGAAAGAACAGACAGAAAAAGCCATCATGCAGTCTACTCTTTGTCAAGAATCTTCCTCATATGGTGAGTTGTCCTTAACCTCTTGATTCAACTGATGATTTGGATAAACCTATTGCTCAGAGCAAAGGTGTCAGGTCTTGTACCAAATACCCTATAGCTAACTTTGTTTCTTATGACTCCTTGTCTCTCTCCTATAGAACCTTTGTCTTGTCTGTTTCTTCTGTGTCTATTCCACAGGATTGGAGAGAAGCCCTTAGAGATTCCAAGTGGAAAGAAGCTATGGTTGAAGAGATGAAACCTCTAGCTAAAAATAAGACTTGGGATCTTGTCACTTCTCCACTGGGAAAGAAATTGGTAGGCTACAAGTGGGTGTTCATTGTGAAACACAAAGCTGATGGTTCGCTTGAAAGATACAAAGCTAGATTAATGGCTAAAGGGTTCACCCAAAACTATGGAGTGGACTATCATAGAGACATTTGCTCCTGTTGCTAAGATGAACATAATCAAAATCCTGCTTTCCTGTGCAGCCACCCTTGATTGGGACCTACAGCAGTTTGATGTTAAAAATGCCTTCTTGCATGGAAGATTTGGAAGATGAGGTGTACATGGAGATTTCTCCGGGTTTTGATGATGAGAAGACTAAAGGGAAGATGTGTAGGTTAAAAAAGGCCTTATACGGGTTGAAGCAGTCTCCTAGGGCCTGGTTTGATAGATTTAGTAAAGCCATGCTTTCCTTTGGATACCAACAGAAGAATAATGCTGATCATATCTTGTTTATCAAACACTGTAAAGGTAAGATCAAACTACTCATAGTCTATGTTGATGATATTGTGGTGACTGGAGACGACAAAGAATAGATGGCTCAGTTGAAAAGGTTGCTTGCTCAGGAGTTCGAAATCAAAGATCTGGGAAAATTGCAATATTTTTTGGGAATTGAAGTTGCAAGATCTAAAAAGCAAATCTTTATTTCTCAAAAAAAATATATCTCGGATCTCTTGGAGGAAACCGGTATGTTGGGTTGCAAGCCTGCAGAATCTCTTATCGAAAGCAATCATAAGTTACAAGCAGTAAATGGTACATTAGTTGACTTGGAGTGAAAAGATATCAGAGATTGGTAGGGAGATTGATCTATCTCTCACACACTAGGCCAGACATTACATATGCGGTTAGCTTGGTAAGCCAATATATGCATGATCCTCATGAACCTCATTTGCAGGCTATTTTTTGCATTTTGCGGTATTTGAAGTCTACACCAGGGAAAGGTATTCTTTTCTCCGAGAATGGTCACCTTCAAATAGAAGCCTTTACAGATGCAGATTGGGCTGGTCCTCCAGATGACAGGAGATCAATCACTGGTTATTGCATGCTTGTGGGAGGAAACTTAGTCACTTGGAGAAGCAAAAAAACAAAGTGTAGTTACCCGATCAAGTGCTAAAGCAGAATATAGAGCTATGGCGCAGGGAGTTTGTGACCTACTATGGCTGCAAAAATTATTAAAAGAATTGAAGTTATTGGGAAAGGGTAATTTATCCTTATTCTGTGACAGTAAAGTTGCCATCAATATTGCTCATAATCTAGCTCAACATGACCGGACAAAGCACTCTTATTGAGATTGATCGACATTTCATTAAGGAAAAGCTAACAGATGGTACCTTGAGCATATTTCATGTGACTTCTAAAGAACAGCTAGCTGATGTGTTTACTAAAGGGCTTAACAACAAGACCTTCCATACCTTAGTCTGCAAGTTGGGCATATTTGATATTTATGCACCAACTTGAGGGGGAGTGTTGACTAATCAAATTGATTAGGCCCTAATTTTCAGGGATATGAATAAAGCTGATTTTAGGGATAGGAATAAGGTTAATTTTCAGGGATATGAATTAGGACAAATTGTATATTTCCTTCCTTACACTTTCCTAGTTAGGCTGCAATTTTTGTGTATAAATACTACCTTGTACATTGTTTGTAAACATACAAGAAAGATAAGAAATAAAGTTTTTCATCTTCTCCTAAAATTCTTCACTATCAAAAGATCAAGGATATACTTTCTTTGAGATGGAAAGATAACCTTTTTACTCCTAGTAACTTCAATGCCCAAGAAGTACTTAGAATTCAACATCCCCAAGTTTTGCTTGGAAATGAGTTTGAAGAAGAGATTTAAGGGCTGTAATACCTGCACTATTACTACCAGTAATAACAATGTTATCAATATAAACAACAAGCACGATAAGGCTGACTTTAGATTGTTGGTAGGAAACAGAATGGTCACAATTACTCTTCTTCATGCCAAACTCCTGAACAACTTCACTAAATCGCCCAAACCAAGCACGAGGACTCTTTTTTAAACCATAGAATGACTTTCGAAGTTTAAAAACCTTACGACACTCCTCCTGAGCAGCTAACCCAGGTGGTTGCTCCATATATATTTCCTCTTGCAAGTACCCATGCAAAATGACATTTTTGACATCTAACTAGTGCAAAGGCCAATCATTAGTAGCAGCAAGAGAAATAAACAAACGGACAGAAGCAAGTTTTGCCATAGGAGAGAAAGTATCAAAATAATCTACCCCATTTGTCTGAGCATACCATTTTGCAACAAGACGAGCTTTTAGACACGCAATCGAACTATCAGGGTTAACTTTAACAACAAACACCTATTTACAACCAATTGCTTGCTTACTAGTTGGTAGATGTACCAAGTCCCAAGTACCATTATTGTCTAAAGCCATCATTTCTTCCATAGCAGCTCGCCAACCAGGATGAGCCCAATGCCTCGGGGAGATTATTAGGAACGATATTGAATCTAAAGAAGCAATGAAACCTTGCAAAGGAGACAAATGTTCATATGAAGCAAATGACGAGATTGGATGAGAAAATTGTCTTTTACTTTTTCAAAGAGCAATAGGTAGATCAAGACTCGGATTTGTAGATGGAGGAGTTGGTGGAGGATGCGAGTATATATGTTGAGTCCGACGAGAGTACACTTAAGTGATAGGTGGTCTTGTGGGAATAGAAGGACTAACAGGAGTTGTCATAGTATAAACTAGAATATTATCTTCACTCTCCCTCACAACCATAAACATTAGATTCCGGAAAGAATAGAGTGGTTTAAAAAAAATGTAACATCTGTAAGATCTACACATCAGCAGAAATTAATAACAACCTAGAGTAGGGGAATAGCATCTATATCTTTTTAAAGACGATAATATCCTAAAAAGACGCGCTTGAGAGACTTAGGATCCAATTTGAATACTTGAGGGCGAACGTCACGAACAAAACCAAATACACCCAAAAATACATGGTTCAATCGGGGAATAAGGATAGAGAAGGAAACAAGATCGAGTAAGGAATCTCACCAGCAAAAGTATAGATGATGGCATGCGATTGATTAAGAAACGAGTTGTTAGCATCTATCCAAAATTGTTTTGGGACCTTCATTTGGAAAAGAAGGATTGTAGCAACTTCTAGTGTTTCAGCAGCACATTTTTGGGGTGGTGTGTCAACACATTAGGATTGGTAAGGAATTCCATTTTCTGAGATGTAGGAATCAAAAGGATGAGAAAAGGACTCTTTTGCATTATCACTTCTTAGAGTGTGCACGAAGACATTAATTTGTGTTCTAATTTTAGCACAAAAGGAACACATCCAAAGATGTTGAATAATTCAAATCTATTTTTCTTTAAATATAACCAAGTAACACGAATAGTCATCAGCAATGGTGACAAAATACCTAAAATCAGATTTGGAAACCACTGGACAGGGACCCCAAATATGAAAATATACTAATTCAAAAGGGGACACAAGCAGTTTATTGACCCTAGGCAAATAAGAGACACGATGATGTTTGGCAAATTGACACGTCTCACAATCTAACTGGGATAAACTTTCAAAATTTGGAAATAACTTCTTCAAAGGAGACAAAGGAGGATGCCCTATTCGATAGTGAACTTCAAGAGGTGTCAAGGTGCTTGAACATGCAATGGGTTTTGACACTTTCATTGGAGTTTCAAGTAAATAAAGACCGCAAACTTACGTCTTCTACCAATAATCTTCCTCGTCATAAGATCCTGAAATACACAATGATTAGGGAAAAATGAGACAACAATTAAGGGCTCGAGTAATTTTATTGGCCGAAAGTAAATTGAACGATGACAGAAACAATTAGGCAAAAACAAAATAGATAACAATGAGATAGATGTTGTAGGAACGGCTGTTCCAGAGCCACAATAGAAGTCATTGACCCTTCAGCCAAAGTAAACACTTGGATGATTTATGTGAGAAGTAAAGGAGGAAAGGATTCTTGTATCACTTGTCATATGGTCTGTAGCACCTGAATCAATGACCCATTTGCTAGAGGATGACACAAGACCTGAAGTACGTTTACCTAACTCATTAAGAGAAGATGGAGCAGCTGACTTTAGTAAGGCTTGGTACTTAATAAAGTGAGCAAATTCATCAGCAGAAACAAGTACAGATTTATCCACAGATGAAGGCTTTGTAGACCCATGGTTACTCTCTTGAGATGCAAAGCTAGAAATCTGAGAATGTTGTTGATGTTTTCCATGAACCAACAAACATGTACGCTTCGTGTGACCAGATTTTTTACAATGATAACAGACACGTTGATTTTGGTCATGTTGTCCATGACCAGCATTCCCTCCACCAAGTTGAAAACCATGTCCAACCTCATTCAAAGTACCTTAGCTCACAAGGGCACTAGTAACACTAAGAGATGAAGTTTGAGATCCCTCGACCCGTAACACTCAAGTGAAAGTCTCATGGAGAGAGACAACATTTGGACTGGAAAGAATTTGTGTTCGAGTAGCATCAAACTTAGATGGCAATCCTGCAAGGAAACTCGTAACAGCCATTGACTCACGTTGAGACAGTCGAGTTTTCACATCAGTAATCAATGGAAGAAGGAAGAATTCTACTAAATTGCAAAGGGGAAGAAGAAATCTTTCTATATCGTATGGAAAGTATATCAAGAATGTTAAAGAGAGAAAAATATCTTGTTTATTTTCACTATCATATCAAGAGTACATAAGATCTATATATATACAAGAGTAGAATAATCTAGATCCTAAAATTAAGCTAATCAATTTATATTCTAAAATCAAGCTATCTAGATCCTACACACAAGGTAAATCAGTTAGCCTGAAATCAAATCATGTCTACAATTAAGTAAATATATTCACTTACTATATTTACAACTAAGAAGAAATAGAGTTGGACACGTAAATTGTATTAAAATGAGCTTATGAAACATGGATCCTATTTTCCAATTCATAAGTAACAAATAATGACATCAAGGGTGTTAAAGTATTATGTGCAACGAGAAAACTACTGAGTTGCCCAAGTGCCATTTTATTTTCTTCCTCCATCTACTTCCCTTTTTAATGTTAGAAATTTCCAGGTAGAGATTTGAAGTTTGTGGTTCAAGAGTACTAAAAATATCCATACATATTCTATTCTCGAGAAGATTGGAGTAGCATCTATTGATGAGAAAATGAGAGAAATACGCTTAAGATGGTTAGGTCACATGTTAAGACAACCAGTAGAAGCGCCTGTTAGGCGAGTAGATTTTAGAGAGCGTAGTCAACATAGGATAGGTAGGGGAAGACAGAAAAAAACTTGGTGGGTAACTTGTAAGAAAGATATAGCCCATCTAGGAATATGTGAGGAGGATATGGTTCATGATAGAGTGCAATGACATAGCAGGATTCATGCAACCGACCCTGTTTAGCAGGATTAAAGCTTGGTTTGTTTGTTTGTATATTCTATTCTCGAAGTTGAGATTTCCATGCTGATGTACTTGATAGAAGATATGAGATGGAAAATATTCTGGAATCCTTGTATTTACAATTGATACCACACAATATTATATAGGAGATTACAAGAGGAAAAAATAGGAAACTAAATCATCTCTAAATCTGGAAAGTATCCTAATCAAATCCCTCAATTCAAAGGATATCAAATCTGTCAATTAAAGGGATTTCAAGCTAAATCAACTAAGCTATTTATAGCTCACCTTACAACTCATTTACACCTTGACAGCCCCTCTCAAGCTGAGGAATAGATGTCTTCCATTCCCAGCTTGGATATTAGATCATGGAAGCTCGAACTATTCAACCCCTTTGTTAGGACATCAGCTAATTGAAACTTTGATGGAACATAGGACATACATATTTTACCTTAACCCATCATCTAATTTTTCTTTGATGAAATGTCTGTCAATTTCAATATGCTTTGTCCTATCATGTTGTACAGGATTGTGAGCAATATTGATGGCTGATTTGTTGTCACTATAGAGCTTCATAGGACCTTCCAATTTGACTCCCAGATCATGTAGAATAATTTTCAGCCAGAGTAGTTCACACAATCCTTGAGCAGCTGTCCTAAATTCGGATTCTACAGATGATCTTGCCACCACATTTTGTTTCTTACTCTTCCATGTTACTAGATTACCTCCAAGGAAAGTACAATACCCTATAGTTGATCTTCTATCCACTAGGGAGCCTGCATAGTCGGCATCGATGTAACCTTCTAGAGCAAGAGTATTGCCCTTTTTGAACAAAATGCCTTTTCCCAGATTCCTTTTCAAGTAATCCAACACTCTGTAGGCAGCTTGAAGATGAGGTTCTCTTGGATCATGCATAAATTGACTGATTACACATCTGAGTAAGCTGATGTCTGGCCGAGTGTGAGCGAGGTATATGAGTCTACCAACTAACTGCTGTACATCCTCTTATCAACAAGTGGTTCTTCTTTAGCTTCTCCCAACTTGTGGTTTGGATCCATTGGAGTAGAGATTGGTTTACATCCAATCTTCCCTGTTTCTGTCAATAAATTAGTCACATACTTTTGCTGAGATATGAAGATCCATTTTCTGGAATATGCCACCTCAATTCCGAGGAAGTACTTCAGTTTCCCAAATTCCTTTATCTCAAACTCTTTTTTTAGTCTCTGCTTCAATTCATACTTCTCTCTATCATCATTTCCAGTTACTACGATGTTGTCCACAAACTAATAGAGCAGTAACTCCTCCTGCAGCCGAATGCTTAATAAAGAGAGTGTGATCACCTTGGCTTTGTTTATACCCAGCCTCCTTCATAACTATCGTAAATCTCCCAAACCATGCTCTAGGAGATTGTTTTAGCCCATAAAGGCCTTTTTTAGCTTGCACTCCCAGCAAACCCCTGTGGGATGTTCATGAGTAGATTTCTTGATCTAAGTCACAATGAAGAAACGTATTTTTAACATCGTATTGTAGGAGTTTCCAGTCAAAATGAGCAGTCAATGATAACAGAATTCTTACAGTATTCATTTTTGCAACAGGAGCAAAAGTCTCCTGATAATCAACCCCACAAGTCTGGGTGTTCCGTTTGGCCACCAATCTTGCTTTATATCTCTCAAGAGATCCATCCGCCTTGTATTTCAATGTGAAAATCCACTTGCAATCAACAATGTTCTTCCTTTTTGGTTTATCAACAATCTCCCAAGTTTCATTCTTTTCTAATGCACTCATCTCCTGTCTCATAGCATCCCTCCATTCCCTTTTTGACAATGCCTTAGAAACAATGTTAGGAATAGTAATGGTGTTTAGACTCGCAATGAACTTTTTGTGGGCAGGTGATAGGTGTTTAAGGGAAACATAGTGAGCTAGTGGATAGAGGGGTCGTTTAGTGCATTCTCTGCTACCTTTTCTAACAGCCACTGGAAGGGTCAAGATCGTTTGTTGGTTCATTAAATGTTTCAACAATTTGTGTGTGTAAAGGAGGGTTAGGTCTTACCGTGATCTCATTCCCAGAGTTTGAGTTGGATTCTTGAACTTGTGTCAGGACTGGAATAGTCTTTCTCCTTGAATATACTTGAGAGATCTTTGGAAACCTGTAGATGTGACATAAGAGACAGGATTTAGAATGATGGAAAATGGGTTCAGAGGCAGAGTTAGGTGACTCAGACATGATTGGTATAGAGGATTTAGGTTCAACAATACGAGCTGGAATATGGGGAAGGTCAAGTGTTTTAAGTGGTTCAAAGGACTCACAAGTGCTATTTTCCATCATTAAAATCTCTCCCTGAAGAGAGGACTTGGAGAAAATGTGTATTTTTAGCAAATGTAACATCAGCAGCGATGAAGGATTGTAACATTTGTATCCCTTTTGGGTGGATGAGTAACCCAGGAAGACACATTTTATGGCTCAGGGATCTAGCTTGCCTTTATGTTGGCTGTGGACACTATGGACAAAGGCAGTACACCCAAATACCCAAGGTGTGAGACCATTTGAGATTCGAAAGTGAGGGTACAAACTATTAAAAAGCTCCATCGGGCTTTTGTTGTCTAATGCACGTGAAGGAAATCTATTTATCATGTATGTGGCATTAAGATCAGCTTCCCCCAGTAGGACTTAGGAACATTCCCTTGAAAGAGTAAAGCTTGTGTAGTGTTGAGTAAATGCCCATTTTTTCTTTCAGCTACCCCATTTTCCTGAGGTGTATTGACACAAGATGACTCATGTATAATGCCTTGTGATTGAAAATATGATGACAGAATGTGGCTGAATTAATCTCTAGCATTGTCTGTGCTAAAGCTTTTTATTTTAACCCCAAATTAGTTTTGAACCATTGAGTGGAAATTAGGTATAACAATGCTAACATCAGATTTTTGTTTAAGGAGAAAAAGCCATGTAACCCTAGTGCAATCATCAATTAAGGATACAAACAAACGAGACCCAAAAACATTTGGGGTCCTTATAGTAGAAGGACCCCATATGTCACTATGTATCAATTGAAAAGGCTGAGAACTCCTTTTATAGCTAATAGGAAAAGATACACGAGTGTGTTTTGCCAATTCACAAATATCACAATGAAACTAACCGATATCTAATCCTTGGAACAACAGAGGAAACATGTTCTTTAAAACCCTAAAAGGTGGATGACCTAGGCGTAGATGATACAGCCAAAGATGCATCTTTATTTGAAGAACTAAGAAAAGATAGAGACACATTATTTCTAATTTTTTGAGATGATTCAAGGAGGTAAAGACCGTTCCTTTCCTTAGCAAGTCCAATCTTCCTCCTCGTGTCTTGATCTTGTAAAACACACTAAGAAGGGGAAAAAATAACATAACATTTAAGATCATGAGTAAGTCTTTTAATGGAGACAAGTTTTGCCAACAATTTTGGTACATGGAGGACATTTTAAGGATAAAAGTAGGCGTGATATGTATGTCTCCAATTCCTGCAACAGTAGCTAAAGACAAGCCATTGGCTACTACAATTTTTCTGCTACTCGGACATGGAGTATAGGTGTGGAAAAATTGAGATGTGGGGGTCATTTGGTCTGTGGCACCGGAGTCTATTATCCAAGAGTTGTCATACAGTTTGTCTGAGGCATTCATGCAAAAAGGGAATGAAGATTTACTTGAAAGAGCCAAAGAACAAGTTGCTACTCCAGTAGGCTTCTCAAGAAACCCCAGTAGGCTTCTTAGCTTCTCAATTTCTTCATTGTTGAACCCCTCTACTACTGAATTTTCCTCAGGTTTGGACTGCAGTGCCATATTTATTTGAGACCTCTGTTGCCCGCCACAGTTTCCCCATTCTTGGCTTGGTGGCTTACCATGCAACTTCCAACTTCTCTTTTGTATGCCTTGATTTCTTGCAATGGGTGCACCAAAGATTGTCCTTGTTCTTCTTCCACTGGTTTTCTCTACCTATGTGTTTAGGTAGATCATTTTTTCCTTTCTCTTGATGATCTGTTTTTGCTATTCTAGGGCTGACCCATCCATGGTTTGTGGTTCTAGCATAACACTCCTTCGAAAGTCTTCTGCAAGAAATCAACCTAATTGTCTCTTATAGAGAAAACCATATGGAAGAAGAACAAGGACAATCTTTGTCTGTCTCTTATACACATCAAATTCAGGATTCAATCTAGCCAAAAAATCATAGACCCAGTCTTTTTCTATGAATTTTTTCAAGATTTCAGTATTATCAGGACATTTCATCTCGAAAACTCGGTAATGATCAAGTTCTTGCCACAGATTTTGCAGCAAGTTTGCATGCTCCGTGACAGATTTATCTCCTTGCTTTGTGGTGCAGTCTTGATCTTGATTTCGTACACTTGTGCAGTATCACGAGCCTTCGAGTAGGTGCGGCGAATAAAGTCCCAAATCTCCAAAGCTGTTGTAAAAAACATACAGAGTATCACTAATCGTGGGATCCAGTCCAGTCCAGCCAAGAAGGTGGTCAAGCCTGTCGCCCTTAAGGTATATGCGGACCACATGGGACCATTGCTATAAGTTCTTTCCATTGAGCCTATCGGACCCCATGTATTCTGCAAATCTCCAATTCTCTGGGCAGAATTTAATTCTTCGGATGTTGTTTTGGATTTGGTACTAGTGGTTGACATGGTAAAGGAATAAAATTCACAGCAATGAAGGCTGAAATATGCAGGAGGAAAAACCAGAAAAGAAACACGAATATGCAGCAATGAAGGCTGCTTGAGAAAAAGATTAAGTCCCAGATAAAAATCCCTAAAGCTCTGATACCATGACAGAAAATATGAGATGGAAAAAATTCTGGAATCCTTCTTGTATTTACAATTGATACTACACAGTATTATACAGGAGATTATAAGAGGAAAAAATAGGAAACTAAATCATCTCTAAATCTGGAAAGTATCCTAATCAAATCCCTCAATTCGAGGGATATGAAATCCCTCAATTAAAGGGATTTAACAAGCTAAATCAACTAAGTTATTTACAGCTCACCTTACAACTCATTTACACCTTGACAGTACTTACAACCTTTCTTGAGGAAAGAAAGGCTCTTTGATATTTACTCTTTTAGTTTGTTGTATCCAACCTGTTCTAATCACTAATGTTTGAATCTTTCCTACCTGTGTTGATGGCATTCAGGAATTAAGCTGGAGTTTGCAGTTACTGACTTGCACTGGTATGAGAAATGTGAGGCAATTCAATCTTTGGATGTGAGATATAATGCTCTGTGGAAGGTGGTCATTGAGTGAGTTCTTGCTATTTGTCTTTTTTGGAAGATGTTTCTTCGTATTTTGTGCAAACTTTTAGCTGTGTATTCATTTATAATATTATTTGTCTGATGCACGAAGGTTGAATAGATTAATTTTTTAGTTTTATTGCTCTGAATGGAGCTGATTATGGATTTACATTTCCATTTTCTTGGTTAGATCTTGTGTTTGATATGTTATGAAAATTTAGTGTAAGAATATGCATGGGTGCCATTAACTGTCTAAGTGGTATGTTTTTTGTGAGGCTTCTTTCTGCTTAATAGTTCCCCGATTTTCTCTTGTGCTTCCTATATTATCCAATGTGTATAATTGAACTGCTGTTGAGCTGCCTATACTTGACTTAAAAAACATGGTGGATTCTTGTGGTTTTTTTTTTTAACCTCAAATGGCAACAAAAATTTGGATAGCATGAGGATTATATAAGGACGGTAGACTGACCAACTGCTGCCTGTGCTGTTTTTTGAATCCACAAGGGGAAGGAACCATTGCACTCAATCCCATGACAAAGGACCAATAGCAGATATTAATAAACTGACTTACAGAATTCCCAATTCCTTTTTTTAAAAGAGAAGGAACACACTCTAAACCAAGTGCTGTTTGAGAGGTTATCTTCCAGTATGAGTGCAATCTGGGCAATGATCCATGCATTTAGCTCTGATCTTGTCCACTGCTTTACGATCTAATGGACATATTATCTATTGCTTTACACTGACAAGGTACCAAATGATTTCACCTTCCTCCTTTACTTTGGTTAGAGCCATTCTGGACAGTCAGTGCTTCCCCAAGTTCTGCATTTCCTCGTTTCATTTCAGGGACAGACCGTGTTTTTATCATTTTCCCTTGTTGATTCCTTTGAAACAATTAAAAAAGCCTGTTTTGTACTTCTCCACTTAGTGCTGCATCTATGTTCAACCTTATCAGCTCCTGTGAAGGTGGGTCCCAACTCCCTAGAATCTGGTTTGGTCTATATTTCTCTTCTTCCTGCTCTATTTCATTTTTGACACCCTCATTGTATTGACCTTTTCCCTTCAATTTTGTGCACGTTTTTACATCTCTCCATGTTAAGTGATTCTATTCATTCCTTGCCTTCTATTTTCCACAACAGGGTGATAGTTAAAGCAACATGTTCTTTTCCAATTTTTTCTTCTTGCTTGCTCTAGAATATTCTCTTGTCGTGAGCAAAATTCATGTTTATTCTTTTGGATTCCACTCCATGGGATATGTAAAGTGAGTATCTCCATACAGTTTCAGCTCTTTTATAAAATAAGAACTTGTGGTCAGACTTTTTCAAAATTTTCCCCACAGCTTTCATAATTGATCATACCCCCTGTTCTTATACTCATAGCTTCGTTTAGTCAGAACATCTGATGTAAACGTTTCCATATGAAGTGTTTTAACTGTAAGATTCAGTCTCCATAGAATTGTCCAAGCATCAGATTGTGAATATTTCTACTTGTTTCACCTTGTGCCACATGAGCTTCCTGTGCATTTGAACTTATTGTAGCCTTGACATAGCTTTACAACATATAACCCTCACATGGCATTGATTCAATCCTATTTTTTCTTTGGTGACTAGACCTCTTTTTAGTTTAAAAAATCCCCCCTATTCATTTTTGGTCAGTTCAAATAACTCACGTGATCTATGATTTTTGTCATTTTCTTAATAATGTGACTGGGTTGTTTTCTTACGGTACTGAGATTGAAGAGTATGGAGGGACTTCAGGACAAACAACTATGCCATTTAAATCAAACTACTTTCTGGAGTGAGTTCAAGACTGCTGCCTTGGAGGCATAATTGGAGCTTATTTCTATCTATTTTTTTCCCCATGTCATCATTTTTCTGCATTCATATGCCATCGGGAATATAATTCTTTTAGTAATTAATGGTATAATCATCTAGGAATTAAGGAAGATATGGTCCATGACAGAGCGAAATGGCGTAGCAGAATTCATGCTGCCGACCCTACTTACTAGAAATAAGGCTTGATTTGTTTGTTCAGGTCAATATTGAGTTAAAAATGTACAAGTTCTTGAGTAGCCCAATAACCTTGTGCCCCAGGGATGATGGGAATAAGGAAACATCCAACTTGATCGAATTTTTGTTTTTTCATTCATTTACGACTTGGTGTTTGATGCATAAATTTTTAGTTACTCTAATGGACCATTGTATTCTTTTAGTTTTTCATATAGGTAAGTGGTCTAAGTAACATTATTTACCGTTAAGCTGTTAGATGATGAGTATCTACGAATGGAATCATCACTCTTTCCAGAAATAGTTATAAAGAAACTTTATGAGTGAATTTTTCTACCCGCAAATAATTCTTATCAGCATATGTTTATTCTCGGTATCCTTGATTAATTTGGCGCTTATTCGCTGTTCTTAGATGGAATGAGATTTGGGGCTTTCTGGACATTGAGAAAACAATACTTGTGTTAATATGAGGATTATGCAATGGTTATTTGAAGTTTAAACACTGGTGGATCACCTATAAGATAGCGTTCTTTCCGATAGGAACAAATTTGATAAAATACTGTTTGCTGTAAGATCTCTGTAGTTTTTTTGAGATTAGTATTGTCCACATGCCGAAGAAAGAATATGCATTCTTAGTTGAGAACAAGCAATGAGTAGTACAAATTCATAAAAAGTGGCGAAAATCCAGTTCTCGAGTTTTTTTTTTTCCATTAATAGATAAATGTCTTTGTCGCGAATATTATCAATATTATGAAGACACTAGTTAAGTTACACAGACTCAGATGTGTATACCAGTGTTGGGTATGGTACATGTCTAGTGTTAGATTCGTTAATTTCATAAATTGAGGATATGAGACACTCTAAAAGAGTCGGATACGAATGCGGAGGTGCGTCTTGTATGCTTGTATATGTTAGTGTAGTTAGGATAGTAGTAATGCAATTTGATGACATAAAGTAATTTAACATTATTTTATAACTCATTTTTCGAAAAATAAATATGTTTATGTGTAGTATTAAAGAATAGTGGTTCATTGAGAAAAAGTAGATATTAGAAGGATATAACTATAATAAGATTTAGTGATTTGATATACAATTCTCATATGTTTCTCCCTCATATTTAATATTCCTCCCTATCTTATCCGTCCTTTGTGATGGAGTCACAACCATGTTGAACTCAATATAATTTTTGACTTGGTAAAAAAGTCAAAGTGTCCAATTAAAAGTTGACCATACGAATATAGATCCCACACCCACACCCATGTCGACACGACAGGATATGGGTACTTTGGAGTAGAGAAGAGTCCATGTAACATAGTACACTAGTGAACATGCTACTTGTTTTTGCATGCAAGAGAAAATTCTAAAAATATGCCAATTTTCTAACTTTGTTCTATTTGGGTGCTTATTTGAAATTGCCGTTCCGAAGGAGTGGAACTCGCATTCTCCGAATGCGAGTTCCAGAAATTTTAAAATATATATATATATATATTTTTTTATTTGACTGACCTCGCATTCGTCGAATGCGAGGTCTATCTTAATGACCTCGCATTCAGTGAATGCGAGGTCAATCAAATAAAATATATATATATATATATTATATATTTTTAGAGGGTTTAGGTTTTTTTTTTTTTAAGCAAAAAATTCCGTTGTAATGAATTTATGTTTTTTTTTTTTTTTTGGTTATAGCTAATTTGACTATATATATATATATATTGTTTTGTAGAATTTAGCAATTTTGACTATGTATATTGCGAATGGAAATCGTGCACTATTACAAAAATAGAAAAAATGAATGATTCTCGGAAATTTGACTATGTATATTACGAATGGAAATTGTACACTATTAAAAATCTAGAAAAATAGACACATTAGATGTGTATAAGAGAAGCTTATACATATTAGATCGTATAAGAGACATGATAAGGACCATGGCTATCTAGAGATGTATAAGAGTACAGGTACGTGATATCATATCTGATTGGAGGCATTTTAGTACGCGAATGATTCAGTAAGCCCGTTAATTTATTAATTTATCGTATTTTTGATAAAATTTTGACAGAACCTCCCATATTTTACGACCATTCTCCCTGCCAACAACCAAACCCAACAAGGGCAACAAACATCCATAAAAGCCCGACAAGGGCTAAAAAACATAAATACAAACCTAATAACAATAAAAAACCACCCGACAAGGGCTAAAAAACATAAATACGAATAACATACATGAATCACACTATATTGCGACATGTGTCGGCAGATGGCACGTACATACTTCCAAATCACGCCCATGATCTCTAGGTTTAGGCACTCTTTTGATCGACGGACATAAAATAAAGGAGTGTCTTTGTTGAGTATGGTGAGCATTTCCGCTGCGAAGGTATGCTTTGTTCGTGTTCATGTTCTTTTCTGAAACTCTTATACACATCTAGATGTGTATAAGAGACAGGGGCAACGACTTTCCGAAAGATGATGGTCCCACCGGAGTGCGCATTGGCCAAAGTACGTGTGAAGTATCGCCCTCAAATGGTATGTTAACATGAGGGGATTCGGCATCTACATGGGGTCGCGGGGATGGAACTCGACGACGTCGACGACTACCGCCGTGTTGCCCGCCTCGCCGGGGATGGAACTCGAAGTGCCTCGCAGAAGATAAGTAGTGTGACCTCGCATTCGAGGAATGTGAGGTCGGTCAACCTAAAATTTTTAATTTTTTTTTTTTTTATTTTTAAAATTATTTGGAACTCGCATTCAGAGAATGCGAGTTCCACCCCTTTGGAAACCAACTTTCATATAGGCATAGATATAGAAAACTTTTCAAAACGTGGCATAAATATAGAAATTTTTCTTGCATGCAATCTATTCCCAATATCAAAATCAACTAATTTGCTCTGCATATCACAAATCACCCCCACACCTTGCTGTTCAAGTACCACTTCCAGTAAAATCACCTCCGAACTCTGAACTTTGTATGCTGAAACGAGTCTCTTACCTTCCAAACCAGAAGTGCATGTGAATCGATCTTCAGATTTTGTAAAAACTGCAATTCAAGCCCAATGTTAAAGAAACCAAGAACAAGCTATTACTCAATGAGTTTTCCCTAGAAAAAAAATTCGTATGCCAAACTTAAAAGTCTTGCACAGCATTATGGGACATCTAAACCAGTCATTATTTTGGTGGAAGACATTTGAAGATGCATGCATCATCACCACGCCAACCACCCGGTCCTTCCATTTCTCACTGTCTAGATAAACTAAAATGTTGATAGTTTACCAGCCAAGATAATTTATTTTTTCTTCTTGCTGGAGTATACTGCCATGGGTGCCTGAATCCATGTCATGTGATTCCAAGTTTAGGATAGAGGTTTAAGGGAGAGACTTTTGTTTATTCTGTTTGTGATATGAGTCGTTAAATAGGGAAATGAGAATTGATATCCACCAAAAAAGTTAAATAATGTACCATTGGAATGGAAGTCCAAATGTGGGGAATCATCCATGCCAGTAGCCATCATGTACCAAAGAGAAGATATGGGTTTCATTAATTTGATAATTCATAATCTTATTGCTGGAGTATCGTTTGACCTGTGAATGATTTCAACTCTTATAAGGTCGATTCAAAACTTAAAAGAGTTAATTTTATTAATGCATGTGAATCTGTTTAATCTTTATCCATTCTAATTACCTTTGCAGACCATTACAGATCAGCTCTATATCTGCTTACTCACATTTCCCGTTCTTGGTGTATTCTAATTCTCTTCTTCTTAACAAGTATTTTGGAATTCACATGTGCCACTCAAGTGCTGTTCAACTCATCCTTGGTTCAACCTGATGTCTCATAATTTTTCATTGTAAACATGCAGTTTCAAGGCTTTCGAAGATTTTATCTACCCAGAAGGTGATGCTGATGCCGTCTCCATTAGTAAAAGAGATGTTGACCTACTGCAACCAGATACATTTGTCAATGACACAATTATAGATTTCTACATTAAGTGAGTTCATGTTTCAGTTCTGTTCTATTTTATTTTCATAGAGTACGAGTCCTTTTTTCTTTTCTTTCCAAATGTTCCAGGTTACATAACTGATGCCCAGATTTTTTTTTTTTAATTGTGTATTCTAAAGGCATAAGTAGGTCTCTGAAACAATTGTTGTTGGCTTGGCTCCTGGCTCCCCCTCCCCAAAAGATGATACAAAAAAAAAAACCAAGGGATTTTCCATTTCGTTTATAATTGAAAGAATTTTAGCAGGGAAAAGTGAGTAAAACTCATTTGTCAAAATAGTTTTAAGATTTTCTTTTCAAATTTATTGAGATGATGATTAAAATCTTTATTTGGAGTTCGATGTTGGATAATGCCATAGCCATGGTCCTTATGTCTATGTCCCTTCTGGATACCCATTTTTCCCTTTTTTGATTTATCCTTGTTACTTTTCAATATACCATTGTTTATTCGCTTATCAGAAATCTTGCACCATGACAGATACCTGAAGGACAAAATGTCGCCTGAGAAGAGGCAAAGATTTCACTTCTTTAATAGCTTCTTCTTTCGGAAACTGCCAGACTTAGACAAATATCCTTCTGGGTCTTTTGATGGAAGGGATGCTTTTCTTCATGTCCGTAAGTGGACGAGAAAAGTGAACTTATTTGAAAAGGACTTTATATTCATTCCTGTTAATCACAGGTAAGAACAAGTAGGGTTTTTTGTTAAAGTAGGCCGTGTCTCATTTGTTAACAGTTACCATTGGAGTCTACTAGTAATATGTCATCCTGGTGAAGTGACTAACTTCAGAGGCAAGTTCTGTATATGTTATCTCTTGTAATTGGGGGTTTGTCTTTCTTCATCATGACCCAGGATTTAACAAAATACTAGTAGATGGTTTTTGAGGATGTTGTGTATGGCCTATAGATCTTATAGTAGATTTTGTTCTAACATTTCTTCTTCTTCTGCCATTTAGATGAAGATATGCAGAAGGTGGCTAGAGTTCCATGCATATTACACATGGATTCAATTAGAGGAACTCACATGGACCTTAAAGATCGAATACAAAGGTACAAACTTTCCTAAGCATCATTTGGTACTACGTTAATCTTTTTAAAAATATCACATTTTGTTCATTTATTAGGCACCAACGGTTTTCTGCGAGGGGCAATACATGTGATACATATTTCTGTGAGGGTGGCTGCTATATTTTCTTGATCAAGAACTGCTAATGGAATTTTTGTTTGCATAGTCTCTCTCTCTCCCCCCCCCCCCCCCAAAGTTAATGGGCTTTTCTCTTTTGGGTGGGGAAGGGGGTGGGGTTAGTGCAGGGCTTGGTCTTGCTACAATTCTGGTGATGTAATTGTACAGCCAATTGAATGAGATCAAGCATCATACATTATTACCCTTTAACGTGGACTAACGAATTGAGAGAGTTGCAAGGGCATATGGCAGCTAACTGTGGATTAATAATTATTGTATACCTGCATTTTAGAATGTAGCTAAATAGCCAGGCTATGTATCCTTCCTGAACAATTGGCAAAAGATTGATGTACCATAGTTTGGGCCTGTTCTGTGTCTTTACCCTTTTCCTTTTGGAGGAAAGGTTTAACATTTTCTATTCCTCATTTATGGCTTATACATGTGCAGCATTTGATCTTTTGGCTTTTGTACTATTTTGAAGATTGTGAATGCAGAATAGTTGATATAGTAGTTGTTAACTTGAAATTACAGTTACTTATGGGAGGAGTGGAAAGAGAGGCAAAAGGAAACATCTGATGATATCTCCTCATATTTTTCAAATTTGAGATTTGTCTCACTTGAGGTATTAATCATACTCTCTGGTTGCATCTCATATCTCATTTAATGATATATCACCTAATAATGATCTGACAAAAAGAATTTAGATCCTATATGAGCATTTTGAGTTGTAACAAATAGCATATGAAAGATGAAGGCTTATTTTTACAAAAGGGGAATACTGCCTAATATCAGTACAAACTAATATTTCGTTTTTGCTCTATGAGAATCTGAAAGAAGCGGAGATCCCAAAAGAGGGATACTTTGTTCAAGAAATAAAAACCCAAAGTATGGTATCACAATCCATAAGAGGGATACTTCATTCGGCGGATTAAAAAGCGAAAATTCAGTATACAATCCATAAGCCCTCTAACTGTAGAGGATAATTTTGGCTTTTCCTTTCTATAGTATTTGCCATTGGATTTATCTGGACTCTCCCGTCTGCTTGAAAATATTTGGAAGGTTGAAATTCCCTTATGATTTGACATTACGTTTTGTTTTACTTGGATGCCAAATTCTTCTTATAATCAAGTTTTCTTGTGGCAAGGAAAAAAATTTGTTAAGCTATTTGAGATGTCTTAATCTAAGAAGAAACGAGTGAGGGAAGAAGTATATTGTGGGTTTATTGCTGGATTGTAGTACTGTGGTTAGAAGGATTTTTATAGATAATTTTATTTGATTCAAAATAGGGCGAATTACCAAGGAGCCACTTGTGTTAAAGTGAACCTATCCATAAACACCCAAGAATTCATCTCAAACATATTTTTGTTTTTTCTTATTCTCGTCCTTTTCTTTTTCTTTGTCTCATTTCGAGTCAGCCCGTAGCTATTCCCTCAAGCTGCCTGGCGCCTCCCCAGTCTCTCCTTCACCCTGCCCACGACCTGCTCTTCACACAACTTCAGATCCCAACATGCAGTTCCTTCGCCCTCCCGTTGCCCCAGCCTGCCCTTACCCTCTGTCATCGCCTGACCCAGGTTCAACCAAAAATATGTATATTTATATGTATATGATAAAGCAACAAATACTAAATAATCAGACAGTTGAAGTGTGAGGAAGAGGAAGAACAATGCATGATGTGGACTTGCGCTTGATGGCTTCTGAGTTACTTGGTGGCTTTAGTTTTCAATGAAGCCAAAAGTGCTGCTAATCATCTTGGGAACAAGGGAATAGTTCGATGTGATCTATTTCAATTTAGGTTGGCTAATTCAGATATTCGATTGCAATTCCTTTTTTGTGTTCATAGGCTTGATTAGAACTTCTCCATTAAGGCAGACTCATCAAGTAATAGCATCTTTCTCTAAACTTTCTATTATCGTCTCTCTGCCTAACTCACTTTCCATCAATCTTTGGCGGGATCTTGAAACACTCTTTTGAAGGCAAGATGATAGCAATCTTTATTGTGGTTTTTGGTTTCGGCTGCTCTGAAGTGTGAGCTTTGATCTTGAGGTAGCTGTCCACTTAGGAGGAAATGAAGATGAAAGATTAAGAGATAGAAGGAAAAGAAAAACTGAAGAAGATGAAAGATTAAGATATAAAAGGAAAAGAAAAACTGAAAAAGAAAAATAAGGTCCATATTTTCTTTTTAATGTTGTCTGTTAATGTTAACTGAAATTTCATGACGGTTTTATTTTAGTATAAAAGACAGATGGTAAAAGATGTACTTTGAATCCTTTGGGTGTTTGAGTGGGTAATCTTTAACATGGAGTTTCCTAGTTTTATCCTATATAATACGATGATCCTTTGAAGATCCCTGCATCTCTGTTGGCTTAAACAGAAAATACTGTGTAAGCAAAAGAACTAATTGATATAGGAAATTGTTTTTGGAATTGTCAAGCAACTATCTTGTCTTAGTTATTAGCAATAAAAGAATTATTGTTGTTAAAAAACATGGGTTTCGATCTCAAAACTAATTGGTAATGAGTGGAATGGCCCATGAACTTTATTAATTAGTCCATGATCTTTTTGGCTAATCAATGTGGGATATGTGTATGTTTAACACCCCTTCTCACATGTGACTTGGGTTGGTTGAGAGTCCGAGGCTAGAGGGAGAACCCATGAGTTTGGTTTGGTTGAGCACCCAGGGATAGAGGCTTTGGAATGGGCTGGAGAGAACACATGACACGTAGTGGATGAGGGAAAACTTGAGGCTAGCTCTGATATCATGTTAAAGAACATGAGCTTCTATCTCAAATCCAATTGGCAATGAGTGGAGTGGCTCATGGATCTTATTAATTAATCCAGGATCTTTTTGGCTAACCAGTATGGGACATATTTATATTTAGCAATTGCATTCTATCTTCATCAGCAAATTATCTCTCTTTTAACTGACAATTTTAAGGCTGTGTAAGTTTAACCACACGGACCATTTACATGAAATTCAATCACGTTCGTGTTAGCTGTAAGACTTAGTTATGGCTAACATTTGATAGGATCATCTAATGTGAGATTGGCTTTGACTTCCAAATGTGATACTATTTGAGAAATTGGAGATCAGTCGTAGGAGTAGAGAATGACAAATCATAAAGTATGATCACTCTGAGAAAGTCATTGTTATGGTGTCCACTGCGGTGTAGCTCATTTAGTAATGCAGTTGAAGGGCATTGATGTTATTACCATCGTCACCAATAAGTCACATGTTAAAGTTTTTGGATTTCAGTCAACATATCATACCAACGGTGTGAGGATATTTTACTTCCCTCATCATGTTATGTGTATGTACGAATATGGAGATAGTGGTTTATGTCGTTGGATGATGTCTTGAATCTAATTTTGTTGTGGATAAACAGTAGTTACTATTTCTCATTTTTCTAATTTTCTATTCAGCTACTTTTGCAATTGTGCTGTCCATGTTCATTAAAAGCTTACTTGTGGCCAACTCCAGACTGCATACAAAATAACAAGATTTTAGGTTTATATTGGTTAGAATCAGAGACATTGAATCCAATTTTATGTGAATTTTTATTGATTACAGCTACTAAGAAAATAAGTGCTGTGTTATTTTTCCCTTCCATGATGGTCACTTTGATGGAGTTCAATTTTGAAGGTTTCAGTAGTTGTTTCATTAGTTGTTTTGGAGAATGCAAAGTTCATAGAAACATCTTCGGCTTTTAACGACATTTAAATGACAGGAACAAGAGTACTAATGTAGAGAGTCCTTTTGAGGGGTGGGGGAGGGTGGAGGGGGTAAAAACGTTGATACAGGTATAAGCTTTATCAATTAATCCAACTTTTATGTTGGAAGAATCCTAAAAAGAAAGACCTTCCCATTTTGATTATTGGGGTGTCATTTTGTTTCTTTTGGTTATGTTTGCAATTAAATTTATGGCCATTTTTTATATTTGTAGGTAGATCACAAAATTCGTGGTCCCCTTTACCAAAATTTTTTCCCAGAAAAAGGTGCAGTTTGGGCAGCTTGAGACATATCTTTCTCCCATGGTTTCAGCTACTAGCCCCACAATGCTGGACATCCTAAGTGTCCCATTGGATCTGGCTGGCAATTTTCGATTTAAAATTGCCAGTTTTGGTAGCAGCTGCTCACTGCCGGGCTGGTTGAGGTGCCACCTCCAAACTTTAGGCATGTAGTGTTATGTTTGCATGTGCTACTAAAATAAACTATATGGGAAATTTATTATGCATCAACAAGTATCTGAAGTTGAAATCGGATTCATATGATTGTAGAATAAGCACTTTTAGAAGTCATTCTGTAGAGAATAGGAAGACTTTATCCATTATGTAGTTGAATTACGAGATTTTTGAGAATGTGTTTGAGTATTTGCTTGACCCTGCAAAATAAATGCCTTATTCTTATCTCTCCTTTTTTCCTTTTTCCTCTCCTTGATTCATTAATGGTCTATCTCATTCTTGTGCATTTAGAACTTTTTTTTTTGTCATTTATCAATATAACCTCATACAAAGTCCATTTAATTCTTCTTTGGAATCCTTCAAATCAGTAAATCAGGGATGTAATTTCACATCCTCATAATGAACTCTTGGAGTGGTTATCGTTTTCTTCCTTCTTTTTTAGATTCTTTTGTCTAGAATCCTAGTACGTTTTCTAGGTCAAGGCACTAAGGGAAGCTAGTGTCATCTAGTATGGTGGTTTTGTTTGAAATTGTATGACTATATTCCTTGGTCTTCGTCTGATTTGAGATAAACCTAGTTTCTAGAGCAATTTGATGGTAAATGATTAGAACATCAAATAGTTTTTGTTTTGTAATGCTGGGATCAATGTGAATATTTTGTCAAGTTCATCCTGGATCTCAATGAGAGCACACAAGATAAGCAGAAATACAATGGTATATTCTTAACAATTTGTGAAATCTTAGGATTTGAAATTTTATTACAGAATTTTATGTCTATATGGTCCGAAATCATTTGTTAGACCTAATTCCACGATTCCAAAAACAGCTATTGAGACTTTCCTAACAGGAACAGGAACCAGTATAAAAGACTTGAGATATTGTTTGTTTGTTTATAGTGAGCTTAAAGGAGCACTTTTTCCATACTTGTCAATATTATCCTTGTTTTATTACTATTAAGCTGCAGTGAAGACTGGAAATGCATTGACCTCTTTTAATTTTCTAGAATTCCTGCGATAACAATTTTGTTCTCTTGTTTCATTCAAAGGAAATTTGAAGTCACTGATTATCATCTATAGGAGAGGTAGATAGATATATCCTTTCAGTGAATGTTTATTTTACAGAAGTTTCATTATTTTTTCCATTTTCTGTAATCCTTTTCCTATTTCTGGCTCAACAAAATAATAAACATTTGTTTGCTTGTGATGTTTCATTTGATGTTACTTGTTCATGGGGAATTCTTGAACTTTTTACTTATTTTCCTGTTTTGGTGCAGCTTCCACAGCAGCAAAATTCTTATGATTGTGGCCTCTTCTTGCTCCACTATGTTGAGCAGTTCTTGGAGGAAGACCCAGCTAATATCAGCCCATTCAAGATAACACCACTTTCAGTGTTTGTAAGTGTATCTCTCTCATGCTTTTGTTTCCCAGAATTTGAGTTCATGTCAATGTTACATGAAAATTGGATTATGCTATCCAGATCCACTCATAAGATACTGGTTAATCATGTGATCTCTGTATCTTCTTGCTCTTTTGTTTGTTTATCGATCTTTGTGGAATGAACTTAATTCATATCCTTGAGTGTAACTGGTTTTGGCCTAAATTATGGGCTTCCGCAAAAATTACGTTGGAATATCAGGAATGGAATAGAAATCTAATGGTCAAGGAAATTGTAAATCTGGGTAGGGAACCCAGTTAATTGTGAGTTTACTACAGCACTGACCCTAAAAGCTTTTAATTCATAGTTGGATATTGAGTTCAGCGTGCAATTAAGATATGCTTATTGGGAACCTCATCTTTGTCTAATTCTACTGTGTTTCAGAATTTATGTTACTTACAATGCAAATTTTAGCTTCCCCTGTTGTAATTCCCGATTTTCTGTGTTGCAATTCTCGACAGATCATTTTGGAAATGATCTTACTACATATTGAGTTCCTTCTGTGGTCGCATTATATCTTGCATTGTGGTGTGTCTTTTCTGCATTATGTTTTGCCATATTTTGTATTTTGCTGCAATTTTCCTGTTTAATATACTTGCCCATTCGATGTGAGAAAACATATTTGCATCTGTTGATGCATGTTGAGAAGTTAGGCATATTGGATGGCAGCTTCAAATGATACATTAATGGGTTACATTTGACGGATGAGATGTATGCAACTAGAAGAAGTGACACGCTCTTATGCTGCTCTATCCATCTGGATAACAATCAGGTTTGTAATGTCTAGCGAGGGAAAGGAGGCTATGTTACACAGACTCGGGCATTGGTATGAGTGCTGTCTAAGATTGGATTCGCTAATTCTATAAAATAAGGATTTGGCAACATGGTAGAAGAGTGGGTATGGGGATATGTCAGACATATGTATAATCTGATATTTTTCAATTGAAAAATGAAAAATTCTTAAATCTCATGATATGGTTTTCTATAAATTATGTAGGCAGAACTATAAGTTCAAGAAAATTTTGTAGCCTTTTTTAAATTTTATCAAAAGTTTGAGGTTTTAGTTGCAAAATAACTTTTGGTACAAATATAAAGCGTACACAGCATCTCCTCTTTTATGCGGTCAGCCCAAATCCAAAACCTACCAAAAGAGCATATTAAAAAAAAAATTGAGAAAAAGAGAAAAAAGAGCAGCAGGGATGGTGCTTTATTTTAACATGATTCTTCTCGTCTTGCTGGATGTATCTGGACGTAATCTGCCTTTTCACTCCCAAATAGCGCTACGCATTCCTCAATCACATCCTATCTCTTCCATAATCTCTATATAACTGCAGCCTATGTCTTTCACCAATCTCTCTGCGTGCAGTCCTTCAAAGTGAACGCACCCATTTGCAATTGACCATATCCCATCCGGATCCACATCTGCACCCATGGCCTTGTCGTTTCTTCTCAACACGGGTGTTCCATGGTATCTTGCTGCATCCATGCAACATAGAAAGGAGGTACTCAAGGAAAGTGTCAAACAGAAATGCCCACAGTTTAATTTTGTTTGCATAAACTTGGTTTTGGGGAATGGGCAAAAGAAAAATAGGAAAGACACCTGGGTATTCTTTTGCTTGAGGTTTAGGAATAACTATTGATCCTTGTTGAGGTTGCAAGTTATTCTAAATCATTGGTTAGATCAAGGTAATTGCCTTTCCAATGAGGAAACATATTTACAATAATTCCTGTTAGTGGGCAACCATTTCTCAAATGCAGGTGCGCATCCAGATCTGGTCCTTGCTTGTACTGGAAACTGTTTAATCAAACGCAATTGAGGCATTTCTGAGTTGCTTCATTAGAGCCTATTACGTTGTTACATATGTGTCGTCATTTATCCAACTTGTTGTTTATCTCAATGAGGAAATGTTGATGGAATTATATCCTTTTCTCTGGAACTATTTTTCAAATGAAGTGAAGCTGAGCATCCTCATCTAGTCTTGGTACAGAAATTTTTAAATCAGAAGGCATTTAGGCATTTATGTGGGGATGGATTAGTATAGCATGTAGTCTGAGTTTGTTATTTCTTTAGAGCCTGTTATGTTATTACGCATGTATAGTGTTCGAGTTGCTGTTTAGCTAAATGCATATGCTTGTTCTTATTATACGACTATTTGGTGCTAACTATAATCCTTCAGTGCCAACCTTTGGATGCTCTGTTCAGCTTTTTGAGTTTCTCTTTGTAACCTCTCTTTTTCGGTATTCTCCAGCTTAGTGCGGGTTGGTTTTCATCATTGGAGCCTTCCCTTAAGCGACGTGATATTCAAAAGTTGATTTACAACCTCCTTGAGAATCACTCTGAAGAAACTTCTCCCGCTAGTATTGTTGACAAGTTCTATCCTTGTAACACTCCTAAGACTGGAAATGCTATCGAGTTTCTTCCAGAGAGGCCCAGTCCTTCAAAGGGTTGTGATGTAAATTCACTCTGTGCTCAAGCTGAAAAGGGCATTGAGATGACTCTATTTCCAGCTTCTTCTTTGAGGGTTTCTCATTGTGCAAACGATTCTGACACGGCTTCAACAGAGCTTTTTGAGTATGGATCTGCTGCAGGATCCTTGAATGATTTGCAGTATCAAGCTTTTGACAGGGTGGCATCTTTTAATGAGCTTAAGAATGCTATGTATCATTACAGATTTGCAGTAAGTATTTCAACCTTATTCACTCTTCTACAGCAGGCAGTATCAAAATATGCATTACGAAGATATGAAAAGAAGTGGATAATGGTAATGAATGTCATCTGTGTTCAATTAATTTCACGAGTACGGGCAGGGTAGTTTTCTCTTCAATGTTGCTTCGAGTTAAATTCGTGATATCCATCATCCTTTATCTTTTGGGAAGTTAAACAGTTTAACCAGTTGTTTAAGCTTTTAATGCATGTCTTTTCCCTTTTTTAAGGTCCCTTAGGCTGACATTTTCTTTTGGCATCAGGATCCATTAAGACTAGCTGAACTTTGTTTCATGCTTCCAGGAAAATGTGCATACTGGTGCAAATCTTGTCTATTCAACATCGACTGAAAATGGGTTCCATCATCTTGGGGTAATAACAACTGAACCTTGCGACTACCCAAGTCCTAGAGATTTCAGAACTGAGGTCTCTTGTTACCAAGAGACCTCTATTCAGCAAACTCCACATGAGAACCTTGATTATCTTAGTGCCAGCACCATCAGTTTGCCGCACTGAGAATTCATTACTAGTATCAGTTGATGAAAAATGTCAAGTTTCGAGAGAAAGTAGTTTCAATAATCAAATGGACAAGATAACACACAAATCAATAGAAAATGTCGAGTGCTTGAGAGATGGCTTAGCCTCTGCCCACAGCAAGACGCTGGAAATTGCAGATCCTTATTGTTCTTTTCAAAGCTTTGATCGTGATAATTCGGATTGTCTCAAAGCTTGCTTAAGGAATCTATGCGAATCTTTAAATCAAGGCAATGGTGTGGGAGGGAATAGGGACACAACCTGCGACAATACTTATTATTCAGCGTTCGAATCAGATGTGGAGCTTGCTGCGAAAAGACTGCGTCTTACACCCACTTCTGAAGAACTTGAAAAAGAACCTCTGCAATGATTCTTCTCTAAATTCCCCTTTGTAATTTTACGACTGCAGTTTCTTCCCTTTCTTGGTCATCAACAGCTCCAAAAAGAATTGCTGGATTAGTGTAGCAATGTGAATAGATTGGGCTTTTTGTCAGTGTTGGTTCAGATGAATAGTGAACTTTTGGAGGAAATTCTGATGTAAATCTAGACTCAGGCTGCAAGTCGAAGTTAAAATTTATTTGCCCTTTTTGCTCCATTGGCTACTAGTGGGTGTGCGAACAAAGAACTCAGTTTTACATTCATGCTGTGGCAGAAAGTGGAGGCAGTGAGGCGGCTGACGGCGGTACAATTTGGGCTTTCAATTGATAAGAAAATTGGAATTATATGGTCCAAAGAATTTGAACTCAAAATTGGCCCGAAATAACCGAATTACATGGTCGAAAGAATTTGAAATCAAAATTGCCCGAAATAACCGACGGTAGGTGAACATCCATCATTTGTTTTCACCAAATCTGTTAAAAACTCTTTTATTCCAAAATAATAATAATAATAATAATAACATGCAACAATACCTGTTTCCACCAAAGAGCTTCTCCCTTCCCAAACCAACTTAGGTTTCATCACAGTAATTCCCCATCCTTGACGAAAAATGACCTCCTCTTCCTACCATGCGTTCTCTGATTTTTTATATAATTTTCATTTAACTTTTTCCTTCAATTTTTTTTAACCAAAGACAAAAGTGGAAGGGATTTTCAATATACCATGTAATACTGTATTATAAAACAAATTTGTATCTAGATGACCACCTCTTATTCTGTAGGCCATAATGGATTCTTTGGAAAATAAAATAAAATAAAATAAAACAAGTCGGGGGATAAAAAGTGGCGAAGATATGAGCATTGCTAGAGTTGTAGGTGGTACAGGGGAAGCATGCTTTCATTTGGGAGAAATTCCAAGATGGACTAGTTCATGGTACCCTAGTCCACAAGTACTCGCATCATCTTAAAACTATAATGGCTGATAAAATGTCCACAACCACTCACATTATTATAATGATTAGGTAAATTTTAATAAAGGACTTTCTAGAGTAGTTTCCCATTGTTTTCAATACAACTATTGTATTGATTTAGTATAAATATGAAAAAACTTGTTGCAATTTGATGTGTGAAAAATAAGTAAATGAAAAATATGCTATAAAATATTATTGAAAGAATTATGGATAATAAACATGCAATTTTCCTTTCTCCTAAAATAATTTTTCAACATGGATTTAAAAAAAAAAAATAGAAAAACAAACAAACAAGAAAGAGGAATATGCTATAGACTTTTGTAGATAAAGCAATAGCCATCTAAAAAACCAAAAAAACAACCCTAGAATTAGGTGAATTAGGTGCGGGAAATCAAGCTGCTTAGTGTTGTAATATTCTCCTCAAAATAGGACATGTGCCCAACAACACTTCTGTCAATTATTGATGCTGAGGATGAAGGGGATTTTTCAATCACAATCCTTTTGAACTTGCCACTCTCGGTGGTTTAATTGTACAAATAAAAGGTTGCAGGACAAGAGATCGGCTTCGTATTTCCATACAATAATACTTGTCGATTAGGGAGTATACAGAACTTGGGGCAACTGTGAATTCATACTTGGTCCACACCCCAAATTCCCCGGCATTACCAATCATCACAACACACGAGGTCCAAATGAAGATAGATGAAAAAATAAACCTCCTGGTGTGGGGACAATCTGGAACTCCTCTCGAGCGATATGAAAAGCAACAACATGGTAATCGACCATAGACATGTTGCCTCCAACCACTCAGTACAGAACTCCATCCATACAGACACCCAGAGATTTTATTTCCCGAGGCTGAGAATTGATGTTTCTCCACGATAGATTATTGACACCGGGACGAAAGGTGCTAATCTCGCAATCTAAATTACATATAAAAGTTGCATTGTCCTCGTAAAAAAAAATCATCATTATCATAGTCTTCATAGATTGGACATATTTATCATCATAGTAGATTTGAGTAACTGTAACTTGTACATGTTATTAACGGGATCAAAACAAAGGTGATAATGACAAGACTTAGCCATATTTTTCGAGAGAGGGAGCTCCATGCTTTCACGTGTTGACAGGTCAATATTAAATAATAATGAATAATTTCTATAAAAAAAAGCATACCGGACCGTTTATAAATTTCGTGCATCCCATTCTCCTACCACCGTGATTTATAGTTAGATGGTGGGAAAGTAATTCTTTGCCATCATCAAGCCCTATATAGAACAAATTCCTCATCGATGCTAACCACAAGGGGAGACCTCGCAAGCCGCCGCGATGCCGGTGCGCCTCCGCGAAGGAAGGGTTCACAATAGTAGACTGCCACTGCCTTGACACGCACTTGAATCGCATCAACAACCAGACCGGAAGCCATGTGAGGATCTCCCAAACCAATTCATGAGGGAGCACTAGACCTGCAATTCGGCTATAATCACTCACTAGATGACTGCTTTGTGGGGTAGCCAAACAAATAGCCATGGAGGGAAAGCAATGGGGAGGGTGAGGGAGAATAACAGACAGGGAAATACAGGGAAAGAGAGCAAGTGGTGCCGCTGTGGTCTTTAAGGGGGGAATGGTGGCGACAGGGGTGGGGAAAAGAGGGAACGGGATTTGAAGGATGAGGGAAAGAAGAGGGAAAATTTATAAGATTACACCACTTTTCAAATGTATTCTATTTGTGTGCCTATTTCAAAGTGGGAGACAGTTTTTTTAAAAAAAATAAATAAATAAATAAAATAAAATAAAATCGAATGCGAGACCAGTAAAAATTGACCGACCTCGCATTCGAGTAATGCGAGGTCAACAACACACTTACATTCCTCGAAAAGCAGACCCAAAAACTTTCCGGAACGTCTTCTCACAATTTTGAGGTGACAAATTTGGAGATTGTTCAACAAATGCTCCTAAATTACCTCCAGGATGCTGGTTCTGCTGATGTGCATCTCTTCACCCGGTGGTCTGTTTCTAACTCTTAAATTATTTTTCTTGTGAATTTGTTGTCCTCAGCTGACTATTGAAGATGATACTGATTTGCAGGTTCTATCTCTGTATATGGTACAAAGATGACCCTAGTGCTCAGCAAAAATTCTACTACTGTACCTTTCGAGATTGAGATCGAAAGCAATTTTGCGTGACTCGAGTACTGTTTCAAAATTTTTAACAAGGGAGTCAGTAAAGAAGTTAACGTTGGCACTGGGACAAAATAGTTCGTTCTCACGTGGATTTGACAAGATTCTTCAAGTGCTTCTGGTTTGTAAACTATTACATGGACACTGAATCCTAAAGATAATGATTTACTATTCCCAAATATCGTACATGTTATAGTTTATAATTTACTATTTACTATTTAAATGATTTTATCTTACAGTCAAATCCTTCATTTTTCTATTTTTGTAATAGTGCAAAATTTCCATTCGCAATATACATAGTCAAATTTGCTAAATCATTCATTTTTTCTATTTTTGCAATAGTGCACGATTTATACATAGTCAAATTTCCTAAATTCTAAAATATATATATATATACATAGTCAAATTTGCTATAACCAAAAAAAAAAAAAAATACAAAAATTCATTACAACGTATTTTTTAAATGCGAGGTTAAAAAAAAAAAAAAATGCGAGATAGACCTCGCATTCAGGGAATGGGAGGTCATTCAAATTGACCTCGCATTCCCCGAATGCAAGGTCAGTCAAGAACATTTTTTTTTTTTTTTTTTTAAATTTCTGGAACTCGCATTCTCCGAATGCGAGTTCCACTCATTCGGAATACCACTTTGAAATAAGCACACAAATAGAACAAATTTGAAAAAGAGGCATATTCTTAGAAATTTCTCGAAAGAAGAGGGAAGGTTTTTTAGTGGATGATAGTGATATTTAAGTAATTTTTTCTAACTTTTGTTTCTTTTGTGCAATACTTGAGATATTAATACTTAATTAAATACAATTCTCGATAGAAAAATATAATTAATTTTGTTTTTCTTTATTTGTGATGTCTAAAATATATAAGGGTGTTCATGTTGACCCGTCGACTCGAAAATCCGTTGAACCGATCCAATCCGAAAAAGAGGGTCCTTGAACCCCATTCTGAAATCAGGTCGGGTCATTCAGGTTGAGAATCAGGTATAATAAATCGGGTCACATTTTTGTCACTCGCCGGGTATCGACTCGATTCATTTCAAGGATAAATTTGTAAAATTGATTAATAGGGTTTCATTAGAAGTTAATACTTACTAAAGTTATTTGCAGCCTCTTCATTTTTAGTTCCTTGTCTTCTCTTCCTTTCTCTCCTCAATCATCTCTTCTCTTCCTCACATTCACGTTTGTTGATATGTATTTTGTAATTTAATTGTTGTTGCTATTGGTCTGTTGCTACTTGTTACTTTGTTGCTATTGGGATGTATTTTATGACTTAGATTTAATTGTTATTGACTTAATTATGAAATTAACTTGTCCAACTATCATTATTTGAATTTTATATTTTGTTACAAGTGAGGGTCGAGTATCTAGTCAACTCGATCCTTTTTTGTGGGTACTCGGCCTACTGGGTACCCGTTTTGTATGGACCGGGGTAGATGATCAAAATTGTTTTGATCCAGTTAGTGAGAGTCGGGTATTTTTTTTAACTAATGAATCAGGTACCCGATCCATCTAAACACCCTTAAAATTACATGTCTCTAATGAAATACTATTCCTAATCCTAATAGGTAAAAATAAATTGTTTCAAAAAAAAAAAAAAAAAGGATTGGGACTGCAAGGAGAAGCAAGAAGGAAAGAGAATAGGGATGATAATGGTAAGTGATAATTTTGAGGATGGTGGTAGAGCTTTTAAATATTATCATTTAATATTTAGAATTTCTGTATTTCTAATTTTTCTTATAAAAAAATATAACATATGATACGCATGTGAGTATTTCACATCAAAATATGCCTGTAATTGTATCTATAGAGTTTTGAATTTATGAGCGACTAAAATACATCATTTTGAATGTGAGAGACTAAAAAGGTACAAATGTGAAATGTGTGGAACTATTAAGGTTGCTTCTCTATTTTTTATAATTTATATTACTACTATATATTCGAATTAATATAATAAAATTCTTTAGATTTATGTAAAAATTTGAAATAAATACAAAATAAGATGGTATAAATTTTTAGACACCACGTATTTAATAGGAAAATATAATTAAATTATATTTATTTACCTATTTTTTTAAAGAATAATCACCTATATTTTTGTCACACCTAATATATCCTTAATTAAATAGTTTCATGCCTAACAAGTCCTAAATGAAGGTTTTTTTTTTTTTTTTTTTATGGTAAGTCGTCTTTAATAAAGTATAATTGACTTATCTAAAAATACTCTTTGTTTAATATGATAAAACTATCTATTTTTTTATCATTTATATAAACTATATATTTATTATTTTATATTTCAAATTAATATAACAAAATGTATTTAGATTTATATAAAATTTGGAATAAATATAATAAGATGGTAGAAATTTTTGGTTCCGCATGCAACAAATTTCATTCATTTTGTTTTATTTTTTTTGGTTTGAAACAACAAAACCTTTTTTTAATATCAAAATTTTTCTTCAATTTAAAAATCACAAATTAATACAATACCAATAAATAATTTAAAATTTATAAAAATAAAAAAAAACTGTGCATAATCTTTAATTGAGATAAAAGTATTTGTTATTTTTATCTTTTTGATATTATTATTCATTAAAAAAAATCTTTTATCCTTTCGCGATTTGAACTCATGACTAATAAATTATATGAAAAGCGTCTTGTTACCTAAACTGTACCTTATAGAATATTGGTTACTAAATCTTTATTTTTAATAACATCATTTTGTATAATATTGGTTTAGAGTGACAATTGATGAGATAGAAAGTATGTTCAATTCAAATATTGTAAAATAATCATTTTAACACATAATAATTTTACACATAAATTATGGAGTGATAAAACAGCAAAGAAATATTATTTTAAAGTAACTATTGATGAGCTCAAAAAAAAAAAAAATTCAACCCATGATATGACAAATGTCCCAAATATTATAAAATAATCAAGATATAGAAGAATACTACATATAAATTTGAACAAACTGACACCAAACTATTAGTTTATTACAAACAAGGTTACTCAACTATATTTTTTTCAAAAATACAGTAGTCATTGAATTTTGAAAATTGTATATTTCAGGTCCATCTATGCTAGATATTACGGCAACAGAAATATTACTTTTTGAAGGGTCAAAATATATATAGAAAATAATAAATAGTGTTAAATCAGAAAACTGAGAAAGCTTGGAACTAATTTGCAATTTGAAAACATTATCTTCTTCTACAAATATTTGAAGGAAGCAGCTTACCTTCCCTTTGTTTAATTCCTCTGCAATTGGTCTTTGACCCTGCTGAACAATAGAAAGAGGAAAGAAAAAATTGATCCAGTAATGTGCCTTTTGCACCAGCAATGCCAATTCTGCAGTGCTACTTTTACACTTGAGTATCAACCCCTCTGCGTACTCATGTGACTGGGGATGCATGGAAAATGAAAGCTGCAACTGCAGTCCATTCTTTGCGCACTTTTTATGGTGTGTAAACATGATCTACACCTCAGCTACTAAGAAGAAAAATCTTGGGTTTTGGGGGGCGGTTGTGGGGTTGTTACGCGGGGCTACCTAGAGGAGCGCGGGTTGCCGAAGTGGGGGTTGGGTACTAAGGGTAGTTGCAGGTCATGGTTACACATCTATATGGAGTATAAGATGGTGGATTTGGGGTAGGGGAGGTCACGGGGAAAGGGATTTGGCGAGGTAGTGGATTTGGGGAATCTAGGGGGCGGGGGAGAGGGAGTTAGTTGGGGGGGTTGTAATGAGGGGGATGGGGAAGGGAGGTGGCAGTGGGGAGAAATGGTAATGTGGCGGGCAGTGGAGGGCTGGGTTGGATCTCAGGTTGCAGGGAGCGAGGGGTGATTTTAAAATTATACAGTAATTAAATTTTGACCACGTACTTCTTATTTTCTTTTATTTTGACCTATCTAAATAGTAATTTATTTTTTAAAGAAATATAATGTCATTTTAATGTATTTCAACAATTTTAACCCTAAAAATGATAACTTTCGTGAGACATAATGACCAAAATAAACGGAATACCCTTAAATTTACATTTTTAATAGTTTAGTAACTATTTTTGTGAAAAAAATAGTTGAGTGACCTCAATTGCAACAAGTCAATAGTTTAGTGACTATTTTCGAGTTTGCTCTATAAATTATAGGCATGACAATATAGAAGAAATAAGCAGGCAAATAATATGAAAAACAACATAATTTATATGTTATGCAAATCAAATCATAATATTAAATACTCTAAAATAATTACAGATATAGATTAAATTTACATGTCAATTTTAGAAACTAGAATACAATTCTTACACTATTCAAGAAAGCAACAATGATATATATTACTAAATATCTTGGTAACCAACATAAGGAATTGATTGAAATAGTGCAAACAATAACAAAATAAAATTCAAACATTTTTATTAGCTTCACATTTTGTTTTGATTTAATAAATGAAAATTTAATTTCACAATAAAATACTATCAAAATATAATTTTGGAACTAACCACATTCAATACATTCAAGATGATTAAAAGAGTACATAGTGTCAATGGAGTTCTAGTAGATCAAGTGAATGTTATCATAAGTTTAAGAAATATGAACTTAAACATGAAAAAAAATACCAATATATTCTCTACATGCATATATATTTTACACACTATGTTAAAATTGTGATTAAAATTATATAAAAATTAGAAATTTAACATATGTAATTAGAATACATTTTTTTCATGAGAGTTGCGTATTATAGATCAAGATGAACGAATTCTTTTTCTTTTTTTTCACAAAAAAATAGTCAAAAGAATAGTGTTTTTTTTCTCGGAATATGCTTTCACATATGTAAAAGTAAGTCACATTATTATAATGTGAAAAAATAAACAAAATGATAAAATTTTAGTGTGGTTACGAAAAGAAACAAAAGGAAAAGAAAAATTAAAAAAAGGATAAAACCATTAATTATTTAATTCTTCATCATCTATATTGATCGGTATGTATAAATATAGTTTTGGGTTGAATGAGAAACTAATGTTCTATACTAACAAAATGACAAAAATGATAAAATTGTAAGAATTATTGTGAAAGTTTTGACAAAAATAGATAGATGAATTAATTGGTAAATGTAATTTTGGAAATGATTTGAGTCAATTTCAGTTGTTTTCCTTTGTTTGATAGATATTCGCATTCAACTTAAAATGAGTTGTGCATTGAGTTTCGGCTAAAGTTGAAATTTTTTATTCAAAAGTTAAATATTCGTATTTAGGTTGGAGCTTAAGTTTTGATAAGTCACCAACTCAATTAAATACTATAGGAACCATATGTTATTTAAGTCGTAAAATTTCATATGTACAGTAAAAAGAACTCTTTAGTGGTGAACCTTATAAGGGCATAATACTCGTACGAATATCTTATTGTCAATTTTAAATGTTTAATAACATAAAGTAAGAGACAAAACTATTAGTAATGGTAAACTTTAAAAAGGTGAAATGTAATTAATCCTTTTCATAATCATGGTATATGTTACGTACGAAAACATACTTATATTTTTTAATTAAAATTAAACAAAATTTGTATTTTGTGAGAATGAACGTATGCTACTCATCTTATGATTCTTATTTTATTTTTCTCTTGTTGACGTGGATGTGATAATTTTTTAAATTGAAGAACATTTAATGTTAATTTTAACGTCTAAACAATAGTATAAAATATAAAACATGATGGACGGACATCATAATTCACAATTCTTTAAGAGGTGGTTTTGTAAATGCACCAAAATTAGAGAAAAATTAGATGAATTAACTATATCATTAAAACTGGAGAATAACTTAATAAAATAACTATTGTGAGTGTCACTTATAAATATATTCTTATAGATACTTCTTTGTAAAGTTATCTTAATAAACTAACAATTGAGTGTACTCCAAATCTATAGATGTTTTAATCTAAAAGTTTTTGATATATCTTGCATATGCATAACAATTAAACGTTGGTTGGGGTTTATATGCACTTTTAAATAAATACACATAGTTATCTAGATAGTTTTTGCATACTTTTAAGCAAACTTTTTTTTTTTTTTTTAATAGATGATAATGCAGTTAGATATCTTACATGAAGAATTTTTTATAAACACATTTAGCATAATTTTAGTGTAGCATTTTATAATTTTATGAGTCAAATGACCATTATGATCAAGATCTTAGTTAATCTAATAATTAATATTACCTTTATTTCTCTAACTTTTTTCTAATGGCTCATTCAAGTGTGCATAACAGTTGTGAATTAAATAAAAGACTTTGTTTTTATTATTTTAGAAATCGTTTTTGCCTATATAGTAATCTGATTAATCATGTATTTATTTTTCTTGCAAAATGATTATTGTGCCTTAAGATCAATGTATAATAACTAAATTTATGATTAATAATTTAATTAGTTGGTCATAACTAATCATAGCAAAATAGATAAGTTAAACTTTTAGTCCATTAAATATGTTAATAGTATTAATGGGTCATTTATCTTATCTAATAAACTTACTCTATTACTTAACCCAATTAATTTTATCTATTACTTAATCATGTATTTATTAGCCTATTATCTATAACAATTATCTTGTGAACAAGTATACAATATTTTTCTGTATAAAAATGTCATTAATCATGTAATGGTTTTATTCAGAAAAAAATTGTGTTTGAGGACTGTTGATCTACAATCTTGATTTTAATGATGATAAATACAATCTAATGGTTTGAACATGAGTTGTGTAGGAAATCTGTTTTATGTCACAACAGAGCTTTCGGACACTGCATACTATTCGAACGGGACAAAGTTGCTCGGATGAGGACATCATTCGAACAAAATTTTCTCAGACGCAATACACTGTTCAAAAGATAAGGTAGAGAGTAAGGATCTAAGTTATTGACAACGGATGCTCATTATCGTCTGAGAAAAATTCTATCGGACACGCCTGACCGTCTGAAGGAATAGAAACACTTGGATAGAATGAAACCTTCCGAACGCACTACTTCGTCTGAGGATATGACTCGTCAACCTACTAGTTTTGGATATAGGAACGGACACAATCTCGGCCGTCCGAATGAAGTTTTCAACTCAATGATATTGTTGATCGGACGCTTGTTCGGACACTTAAAAAAAATCTCGACGTCCGAAACCTATAAAGGCTAGTTTCTCAACATTTATTATTTAGCCGTTCGAAAGTGGTTGTGAGCTATTTCATTGCATCTATAAAAGCCAACCTACCTAAAATTAATAAACTAAACTCACACAATGAATACAAGCTGGTACGAAAGCAATTTGAGTGCATATTAGCTCTTTAGTAATATTGTATTAGTGTGTACTCAAGAGTGCTATTTTAAAGTATAGAGTGAGTGATATTCTTGTACGAAAGTGAGATTGAGTATAAAATCATTGGCTCAACTAAAGAGAAATAGTGTGAGCAAGGGTTATCCTACTTTATGTACAATTTGGATTATTGACTCTCCAAATTTGAAGAAGCTTTTGAGTGGATTACTGCTTCAAGCTTGCTAGCTTGGGAGTGTTATTTTCTTAATCTCTCTCTCTTTGCTTATTCTTCTCATTTTGTGCTTAATTGATTATAATGCTGAGTTCTTGCTGATAACTCTAGTAAACTAAAGCTATTTCACTCCAAATTATAGCATTTTGATAGTTTAAATCAGAGGTTATGTTGGTCCCAAAGCAACCTAAGAGGGGGGGTGAATTAGGTTTCTAAAAAATACTTTTAAAAATATTAAACTTATTAAGATTTTTCAACTAATAATTAATATAATAGATTCAATGAAACTATGAAGTAAGAAAGAGAGGAAATTAAACAACCAATACTTCCAAGCTAACAAGCTTGAAGTATTAATTCACTAGAATGCTTCAAACACTTGGTGAGCCAATAATCTTTACAAAGTAGGGAAATTCTTTCTCACACTAAAAACTCTTTTAGTTGAGCCAAGAATTTTACTCACAACCTCACTTTCCTACAAGATTATCACTCCACTCAAAATTGAATTGCACTCTAAGCTGCACACTAATACAATATAGCACTACAGTCAATTTGTACTAAAATTGCTCTTTTCTAAGCCTTGTATTCAATGTATTAGATGATACTTTACAGAATAGTAGAGCAGTTATTTATAGGAGCAATAAATGGTGGTTGCAACTACTTCCTAACGGCTAAATAATAAATGCACAAAAAGTAGCCGTTGAGGTTTCGGACGTCCTAGATAAGTAGGATACGTCCGACACAGCGTCTGATCTCCATGCAGTTGGTGAAGAACATCGTTTGGACGGCCGTGCATGCGTCCGTTCCATCGTCCGAACGGAGTTTCAGACGGTCATGTTCGTCCGAAAGAGACTTTGTTCGGACAGTTGTGTGCGTTCCTAGAGAAGCATTACGAACCTTGCTTTCTGCCTGTTGGTTCGGACGGTGAAATGCGTTCGAGGAGCTTGACATAGTTCGGACGGTGTACTGTGTCCGAACACCATGTATCCAGCAGAAAAAGTAACAAACCTGCAAAGCTTGTTTACAGATTTTAGTACTTATGTCATCATCAAAATAAGGTTTGGAAAACAGCAATCTCCCCCTTTTTGATGATGACAAACAGTCATGGAATAATTATGTAGACGCAAATCAACAGATATGAGTGATAACCAATCATTTTGCAATATAAATTACTACTCCTCCTTTTGACATTATCAAGCAAACCTCCCCCTGAGAAAGTGCAAATATTCAACAGGAATAGTACAAAAAGATGAAGTAATTCATAAAAGGATAAAACCCAAATATAACCAAATATTCAACAGGAATAGTGCAAAAAGATAAAGTAATTCATAAAAGGATAAAACCGAGAGCGAATCCAACTAGTCAAAGGAAAAATTCAGAGAAATGCCAAAACTAAAATACATATTATTAAAGAATCTAAGTCGAGTCATTTTTCTTCTTAGAGCGTTTTTCGATCTTGCGGCGTTTGGAAGGGGCGTAATCATCAGTAGCCTCACTGTCTTCATCTTCTTCATTACGGCGTTGCATGATGAAATTGAATGTGTCGTCAACGTCCTCATCGTCGCCTTCATCTTTATTGGCAGCACCTTGATGTATTTGTGTCCTCTTCATCATCCTCACGAACATCCCCTTCTTCGCCATTGTCATCACTTTCGGTAGAGAAGTCGAGTGGATATTGTGATTGAATATTGACAAATTGAACCTGAGCTGAAGCAGACATGCCTAAGTTAAGTGCCTCTTGGAGAATCAACTGAAGATTTCAAGTCGCTTTAACTTACGATTAGTGTGACATTGAAAGGAACTTACTTGAGTGCTCAAAGAAGTGAGAAGGCCACAGATTTGAGAAAGTGAAGGTTCAGAGGAAGATGGACAAGGATCATGGACTGGTGGAGGTGTTTGAGGAGGAAGAGAATGGGGAAGTACCAAACCAGAGGTAGAGGCTTGGGATTTTGAACGTTCAATATCAAAAGCTGCCTTAGTTAACCATTGGTTGTTAAAAAAATGAAGGCATTTTCGTTCAATAAAAGATTTTTTGAAATAGGGGGGAATTTGTTTGTTTCCGCTGAAAGGTACATAAAGAAAATCAAATACTTTGGTGAGAAATTTTCCAAAAGGAATGTTTCGTCGGGTATCAATAAGAACTAGAGTTCCCACAGGGAGCAGAAGAGACACTCAAAGTCAAGAGGAATTCCCTTAAAAACACAAAAAAATAAGTAAAGCTGCATTTTTCCGGGCTCAGTGCGATGCCCATCTGTTGGTAACAGCAAATTCGTGACAAGAATGTACAGAATATTCAGTTCAGGAGTGAGCAATGTGGTTTTGGCTTCCGAGGCTTGTTTGAAATTGATGTTAAAAATAGCTCTGACCTCATCAATGTCAAATCGAGTATCAATAGCGGGCCATTTATCTAAACAAAATAAATAAGAAAAATCATTCAGATTTGATACTTCACATTCAAAAATAGTGTTGATGATGTTGGAGAAAATTTTAAGATTTGTATTATTTACACGAAAAATTAATGTGCGGACAGTGAGGCCTTGCCTAAGATTGGCTGTGAATTGAAGCACCATGTCATGATAAATGGGTAAGTCAGTATAAACTAAGTGACCTCAATTTTGTTTTTCAAAACACGATTTGATAATGGAAAGATCGTTTAAATTCATCGAAAAGACTCTAAGAAGCAGGGCGTTGAACGATTATAGATTTGCTAAGAAGATATGTTTACCGTTCGAATGCCTTGGCATCTTTGAATTTTGGTAAGGTTGGATTTGATGAGGCTTGAGGATTAGCAGAAGATTCCCCAGGCACAGGAGCTTTCCCTTTTGATTTTCGTCCGTGAGTTGCCGTAGAAAAACCTCCACGGGATTTGACCATTGTGAATGAAATGAAGGAAAGAAGAAAAAAAATTTAATTTTTTTGTAAGGTTGGTGGGAATTTGATGAAATGAGATGGTAGATGGGTGGAATTCGGCGGAATAATGGTGATGAATACTTTGGGAATGACAATTTTCCAAACAATTTGTGGAGAGAAGGAAGAAGTTGGAGGAATTTTTTAGGGGAAAATTTTTGCCAGAGAGGGTTTCGGTTGGTAGGGTGAGTCCGAAAAGGGGGAAAGTTGACGGTTTTAATCGAGCAGGGAGACCGTTTGAATGTCCGAACGATTGGTTGTGCGTTCGATGATGAGTCTGAAAATTGATGAACGGACGGCCGATCGAAGAGTTAGTGCGTCCGATGTCCTTTCGGACGATGGGAAGCGTCCGGTAGAATTTCAGTGAGTAAGTGAAGAATTTACGTAACATTCGGACGATCATAAGCGTCCGAGGCAGAGATGAGGTTTTCGGACGAGTGAGAGCGTTCGAGAAAGAGTGTTGTTCGGACGATTGGGTGCGTCCGAACGAGGAGATTATGCCAAAATGAACTGTAAAATTACCAAACATTTTCTGAGAGATTCAAAATGATTTAGAGCCAAGGGTTTTGTAAAAATGTCAGCCAGTTGATCTAAAGTAGACACGAAATTAACACGTATTTTTTTTTTTATAAACAAGATCTCTAATAAAATGGTGTTTAACATCAATGTGTTTGGTCCTAGAGTGCATAATAGGATTTTTTGTGAGATTAATTGCACTAGTGTTGTCACACCTTATAGGCACACAATAAAAAACAACACCAAAAAATAATTTAGAGTATGTTTCATCTACAGAAGTTGAGCGCAACAATTTTCAGCAGCAATGTATTCGGCTTCAGCCGTAGAAAGAGAAATAGAATTTTGTTTTTTGCTAAACCAAGACACAAGACAATTACCCAAGAAATGACACATACCACTAGTACTTTTTCTATCAATTTTACACCCAGGAAAGTCAGCGCCACAATAACTAATTAAATCAAATGTAGAGGACTTTGGATACCACAAATCAAAATTCATTGTACCTTTCAAATATCTAAAAATCATTTTTACAACTATCAAGTGCGATTCTTTGGGGCAAGATTGAAATCTAGCACATAAACAAACAGCAAACATAATATCTGGTCTACTAGCTGTTAAGTAAAGTAGGCTTCCGATCATACCTCTATAGTGTTTTTCATCAACACTATTACCTCTTTCATCTTTATCAAGTTTGGTTGAAGTGCACATAGGCGTACCAACTTGTTTGCAATTTTCCATTATGAATCGTTTGAGTAGCTCCTTTGTATACTTGATTTGTATAATAAATGTTCCTTCCTTTGTTTGGTGAATTGTAGTCCAAGGAAAAATTGTAACCTGCCCATCATACTCATCTCAAATTCTTTTTGCATTAAATGTGAAAAATTCTTGCACAAGCTTTCATTAGTTGCTCCAAAAATAATATCATCAACATAAATTTGAACAATTAACAAACCATTGGAATCTATTTTTGTAAAAAGAGTGGTGTCAACTACACCTCTTTTAAATCCATTTTCAATCAAGAAACCACTTAATCTTTCATACCAAGCTCTTGGAGCTTGTTTCAAACCATATAAAGCTTTAGAGAGTTTGAAAACATGATTTGGAAAATTTTTATTTTCAAAGCCCGGAGGTTGTTTAACGAAAACTTCTTGATCAATAAAACCATTTAAAAATGCGCTTTTGACATCCATTTGAAATAATTTGAAATCATTGAAACATGCAAATGGGAGAAACATGCGAATGGATTCTAATCTAGCCACGGGTACAAAGGTTTCATCAAAGTCAATATCTTCTTCTTGAGGATACCCTTTTGCAACAAGTCTAGCTTTGTTCCTTATGATTTCACCTTTATCATTTAATTTGTTTCTAAAAATCCATTTTGTTCCAATTACGGGATGAGAAGATGGTCTTTCAACTAAAGTCCATACGTTATTTTTCTCAAATTGACTAAGTTCATCTTGCATGGCAAAGACCCAAGATTCATCATTCAAAGCAACATCTACATGTTTAGGTTCAATGAGAGAAAGTAATGCACAATTATTATTCAAAGATTTATGAGAACGAGTAGTTACCCAATCGGATAGATCACCGATGATTAAATCTTGAGGGTGACTAGAGACGAATCTCCAAGCTTTTGGAAGCTCTTTTGGAGTATCCTCGTTCTTTTCTTCTTCATCATCTACTTGATGGTTGTTGACATCATTGCTTGATGTGATCTCTTGATGATCTTCATGGATAGTGAGCTTCTCGAGCACCTTGCTTGAATACCTATATCTTCATCTTCACATAAATTCTTTGAGATAACATCATTAGCTTCATCAAATGTAACATGTACAACTTCTTCAATCAAGAGTGTTCTTCTATTGTATATGTCACGCCCCAAAAACGGGACCGTAACACGCCGCGCTAATGGTACACCGGACCAAAGCGCAAGGCACAAACGAACAGAGCAACAAACTTAACTGCAATGTAATTGAACCATCAAGCCATTTCTTAACTATAAAACCGAATATTTCATTTTACACAAAAATACGAGTTACAAAATTCCTTCTTAGTACAAAAGATGCTACAACAAAAATAAAGTTCATCAATACAAAACTTATCTAATACACTACCCCTCTCCAAACAAAAGAGAAACTTGGAAGATTATGACGCAGAGTCCTACGTTAGCAGCTGGAATCTGGAGAAAATCTAAAAGCTGCTAACGCGGTGGAGAGTCAAAAACGAGCACCTAATCTGAAAAATTATAAATCACGTGGGGTGAGTTCATAACTAGCTCAGTGGATATCATAAAAGCTCTTCAAATGGGGCCAAGCATTTTGATAAAAAGAAAACATAAAGATAATAACATTTGCGAAAACCATAGTCATAAAGCAGTTTCTAAAATGTCTCATGCCTTTTAAAAGTCAATAAACCATAATCATAAGTAGTTTTCTAAAATGTCTCATGCCATTTAAACGTCAGGCATGTCCAAAACATAACCAAAAAGATCCAATCATTTCAAAACATAGTATGCTAAAGCATAGCGTAGCCAAAAAGATCCAATCATTTCAAAACATAGTATGCTAAAGCATAGCGTAGCCAAAAAGATCCAATCATTTCAAAACATAGTATGCTAAAGCATAGTGAACAAATCCAAGTACAGTTTCAATCCGGAATATAATAAAATAACATGAGTATCTTTTAGGCTCGAAGGTATGACTTTCAGTACTAGCCAGATCTAGTAATCTATAACACCTACTAGTCTGACCGGGAGGCTCAGGAATTAAAATTATCTAAACCCGTATCGAGAGTTCATAACATTCACAGAAGTCACCACGGCGTCCCATGGATGACTATAGAACCGGTGCACCCCAAATCAGACATTTTCAGATACCAAAATTATATACCTCGATCACCTATGAGCCAAAACAGTCATAAAATGCTTTCATATCAAAAGAGTTTGCAAACATATTAATTGATTAACATAAAATAGCTTGGTCCCGATTTCATATATAATAATTCCAAAACTTGGTAAAAGTGCAGTTCCAAACATCATACACATTCTAAAATCCATTCAAACATATTTCGAAAGTCATTAAACAAAATACAAGTGGAAGAGGGTCTATGTTACCCACCTATCAAAGCAAAGACTGCACAATGTCTCAGATACACATCTAGATGTGTATAAGAGACAGGGGATTAACTAAGTGTTTTGACTAGGGTTTTAGCTTGTCGAAGTTGGTCAGAATTTGTAACAGCTCTTTGGTCAAAAATGACCTTTTCACAAATTCTGACCAACTTCGACAAGCTAAAACCCTAGTCAAAACACTTAGTTAATCCCTCAAATTCGTATTACAGCTAGATTAGGAGATAATAAGCTCAGTTTTTCAGAAAACCGAAAAACTTCGCCTCTCCCTAGGCTATAATTAGGCTATCCTCCCTGCGAATAAAATCCAATTCCAGGGTATTCAAGGGACCTTGGTTACAACCCAACTCAAAACAACATATTCAACCAACCAACAAAATCCATAAACGGAAAGATTCACCGGAGCAATAGCCGGGACTATATCAATAGCATTCCACAACAATCCATACTCCATAACCACTACAATTAACTCTATTACAACATTAGGGCGACAACCTATGGTTGGAAGTCCTCTTTACTACCAAACTGAAATTTTTTACCGATTAGCCACACGCATGATTCAAACATGTCTCCTATCCATCCCACTACCAAGGAAAACACCTAAAACCATCAAAGAATAGATCATTAAAGATAACATAACCAATTATCCAAATTATCCTAGTTGCGCCAAACTTCCGCTTACTTACAAAATGAAGGGAAATCAATTCCACTTGGTTTCAAGTCTCAATTCCTATCCAAACTAACCTTAAAACACTCTTAAAACATCATTATGAGCATAGACATAAGCATTCATAGCATAACACTCTAGGTCACATATGGAAGACAAAACCCTAACTCATAATCTTAAAATTTGTAATCTAACCATGGAAAGTTGTTAAAAATCAACCCCAATCACTTCCCAACCTCCAAAACACTAAAAACAACCCATAACATACATAAATCATAACTTATAAGGCTGAAAAGAGGGTTTATTTTCAGCCATAAAGAATCCTACAAAACTTGAAATTAAAGCTTGAATCATAAAGCCCATAAGCCATAAATGCTAAAATACATAAAATCTTACCTTCCAAGTGATTTCTACTTGAAATCCAAGAAAATTTTTGGGGGAAAATGGAGAAGAAAATTTCGGCCAGCTGCTGGAGAAAAATGAGGAAGAAACAAGCAAGAAGAAGACTTAAAACAAATTCCAAAGTTGACCCAAATAGTACCCATTGACCAAATAGTCTCCAAGTTGACTATTTAACCCAAAAACTAATTTTTTGCTACTAAATTAACATTATAAATCAGCCATCAAACAACACTCACACACCACAATGCACTTATTACACTTAGTCCACATCTTGACCCGTATAAAGAATAATCGTACCGATGATCGCGTAAATCGAAAAATTTGCCGAATTGAAAAACGAATAAGTTGAAGTACTTTATGACTAAAAATAATATGAAAAACATTTTAAACCAATTAAAATCAAAGAACAAGGCTATTAAAATACTGGGTTTCACAGTATACTCGGTATACTTTCTTGTCATTAGAATATCCTAGAAAGATCCCTTCATCCGATTTTTTGTCAAATTTACCAAGATTTTCTTTGATTTTTAAAACAAAACATTTGCAACCAAAAACTTTGAAAATGATAGCTCACAACGGGTTTTTTACAAAAAAAGAATTCATAAGGAGTTTTGTTTAAAATGGATCTTAATAAAACTCGATTCGTGACATAACAAGCCGTGTTAACGGCTTCGGCCCAAAAATATTGTGGTAAGTCGCATTCACTAATCATAGTTCTAGAGGTTTCTTGAAGAGTCCTATTTTTCTTTTCAACAACACCATTTTGTTGAGGGACTCTAACAACCGAAAATTCATAAAAAATACCGTTTGATCACAAAATTCGGGAAAACCTCCAAATTTAAATTCGGCACCATTGTCACTTCTTAAACGAATGATCTTTAAATTTAATAAATTTTGAATTTTGGAAAACCATTTTACAAATTTTTCAAAAGCTTCATTTTTGTGAACAAGAAATAATACCCAAGTGTATCTAGAATAGTCATTTACAATAACAAAGGCATATTTGCAACCACCAAGACTAGCATGTTGAGTAGGTCCAAACAAGTTTAAATGCAACAATTCTAAAGGTTTATGAGTGCAGTCTGACACAAAATTCTTTGGTTTAAAAGAAACTTTGACTTGTTTACCAAATTGGCATGCATCACAAATTTTATTTTTCAAAAACTTTAGTTTTGGCAAACCTCTTACCAAATCCTTCTTAGCAAGTTTTTCAATTAAATCCATATTAAAATGACAAAGTCTTCTATGCCAAAGCCAAGGATCATCTATGGAAGAGGTAAGACATTTTACATTGCTATTGCTAATTTTATCAAGATGAATCACATAAACATCATTGTGCCTAGTTCCCTTAAATAAAACAATATAATTTTTATCAAGGATAAGACATTCATGCTTGGTAAAAAATACATATAAATTTTTATCACAAAGTTGACTTACACTTAATAAATTATAGTTCAAATTATCAACAAGAAGCACATTCTTTATCAAGGTTTCACCATTTTTACCTACATCACCAATGCCGATTGATTTTGCTTCATTGTTATCTCCAAAAGTTACTTTTCCACTATTTTTGGATTTGACATTTGGACTTCGTGAAGAGAGAAGCATGCCTTGAACATCCACTATCTATGAACCACTTAGCATTGTTGGTGATGTTAAGTACCTACACAATAGATCAATTGATAACTTTTGGTACCCACATTTTCTTGGGTCCGTTTGAGTTAGTGAAATTGCTATCAATCCATGCGGCTTTCATTCCAAGTTTCTCATTTTTCTTGACATAACACATATTCTTGACATGTCCATGTTGTTGGCAATATCTACAAATAATATTTTTATTTCCATATAAAGAGGATTTTGATTTTACAAAACATAAGTCATCCCTTCTAAACATGATAAATTTTTTGTTGACTAATACATTTCTATTTCTTTTGAAATCAACAACATTTTCTTTCTTTCTAGTCAAGAGAGCATTCAAATCATCCAATATTTTCTTCAAGGAGGCTTGTTCTTCCTTGACCTTTGATCTCACATGCATTCTTTTCTTCAAGTCACAATTTTCTTGTGATAGCGTATTATTTTCATTCACAAGTTCCTAGAGTTAGCATTCAGTAGAGCATTTGATTTCTTCACTAACTCCTTATTTCTAGCACATGATTCCTTTAAGCTATCATGCAATTTCAAAATGAAAGCTTCAAGATCATTTTCATCATTGGAGTCATAGTTAGAATTTACCTCATCATCTCCAATGGCCATAAAGGCCATTCGTGCCGACTCCATTTCTTCTTCGACTTCTCCTTCGGAGTTGCAATCATCCCATCTGATTTGAAAGTTATTGAACCTAAACTTTCTTCATTCCTTCTTTATCTTGGAAGGACACTCATTTGCAAAGTGTCCGAGTTGACCGCATTCAAAGTGTTTTATTTTGCTTCTTCATTTCTAACTTAGTCTTTCCTTTGAAATTATTTGAATTTGTAGCTCCACCTCTTCTCATTCTCCGTTTGTTGATGTAATGTTTAAGAAATCCTTTGTTGATGAGTGCAAGATCTCCTTCATCAAAATCTTCATCTTCTAGATTGATGGAGCCATTTTCATATGGCCTCTTCTTGAGAGGACTTTAGAGAAATGCTCCTTCTTCGTCTTGCTTCTTCATCATCCACCACTTTGGCCTTCAACTTCAATTCATAAGATGTAAGAGAGTTGATTAGCGATTCAATAGGCATTGAATTTAAATTCTTGACTTCCTCTATAGCAATTGTTTTGGCACCCATTCTTTGGATAGAGCATTTAGGATTTTTCTATTCTTTTCACCCAAAGAATACTCCTTACCCAAGATTTCAAGATCCTTAATGATCTCATTGAACCTACGATACATTTTGTCAATATTTTCATGTGGTTCCATCTTGAAGGACTCGTACTTGGCAACAAGTAAGGATTTCTTTTGCTCACGAACATCGTCGCTCCATTCATGGATTTCCTTCAATTTATCCCAAATTTCTTTAGCGGAAATGCATCCTTTTACGCGAGTTGATTCATTAGCATCCAAGGCATTATATAGCACATTCATGGCTTTTGCATTTAACGTCAAGTTTGTCTTGTGTACTTGTGGAGTAAGCTCATCCCTTGTCTTTTCTCTTCTTCTATTTGTGTGATCATCAATGATAGTAGCTTCAAAGGGACCTTCATTAACAACATATCATAGGTCAATATCAATAGATTGCAAAAATATTTTCATTCTATCTCTTCAACTAATAAAATTTGTCCCATTGAACATAGGGGGCCTAGTAACGGATTGACCCTAAAAAATAGAGTATTGTTGGTTGCCATAATAGTTCATTTCTCAAAAGCAATTTAAGCAAGGAAATGAGACCAAGCTCTGATACCAATTGTTGGTCCCAAAGCAACTTAAGAGGGAGGGGGGTGAATTAGATTTCTAAAAAATACTTTTAGAAATATTAAACTTATTAAAAATTTTCAACTAATAATTAATATAATAGATTCAATAAAACTGTGAAATAAGAAAGAGATGAAATTAAACAACCAATACTTCCAAGCTAGCAAGCTTGAAGTATTAATTCAGTAGAATGCTTCACACACTTGGTGAGCCAATAAGATAATCTTTACAAAGTAGGAAAATTCTTGCTCACACTAAAAACTCTTTTAGTTGAGCCAAGAATTTTACTCACAACCTCACTTTCGTACAAGATTATCACTCCACTCAAAATTGAATTGCACTATAAGCTGCACACTAATACAATATAGCACTATAGCCAATTTGTACTAAAATTGCTCTTTTCTAAGCCTTGTATTCAATGTATTAGATGATCTTTACAGAATAGTAGAGCAGTTATTTATAGGAGCAATAAATGGTGGTTGCAACTACTTCCTAACGGCTAAATAATAAATGCACAAAAAGTAGTCGTTGAGGTTTCGGACGTCCTAGATAAGTAGGACGCGTCCGACACAGCGTCCGATCTCCATACAGTTGGTGAAGAACATCATTTGGACGGCTGTGCATGCGTCCGTTCCATCGTCCGAACGGAGTTTCGGACGGTCATGTTCGTCCAAAAGAGACTTTGTACAGTTGTGTGCGTCCGTAGAGAAGCATTAAGAATCTTGCTTATCGATCCATTTTCTGCCTGTTGGTTCGGACGTTGAAATGCGTCCGAGGAGCTTGACATAGTTCGAACGGTGTACTGCGTCCAAACACCCTGTCTCCGGCAGAACAAGTAACAGACCTGCAAAGCTTGTTTACAGAGTTTAGTGCTTATGTCATCATCAAAATAAGGTTTGGAAAACATTAGGTTAGAAGGACCAAATTGGAGGTTAGAAGCTAGAATGAACAAAGCCCAAAAGACCAAATAGCAATAATAGAAGAAACGAAGAATGTTGGGAAGAGAATCGAGATCGCGATCTCAAACTTTCCATATTGCGATCTCGACTCGGGAAAATGTCTTAAATGTATGAGAGTCGAGATCGAGATCTCAAACTTTCCATATCGCGATCTCGACTCGCTGAGGGTTAAGTTGTAAGGGCAATTTTGTAAACTTTCAGTTAACAGCTCTTGATTTTTGCCTTGTGTAACACTACACTATTTAAACTACTTAAAAATAGGAAGTGAAAAAAAGTAGGATTAGAATTATGATAGTTAGTATATTTTAGGATAGTTTAGGATATCTTGAACCTCAAGTTTTCTTCTTTAATAGAAATTTCTCTTTAAGTGTCTCTTAGATCTACTTTTAATTTCTTGTCAAGTTCGAATTTTGATTAGAAAATCGTAGTGAGTTTATGACAAGTTTCGCGTAGATATAATTTTTACTTGTTTGCTAGTCTAATTTAGTAAGAATTTCTTTGCTTGCAATCTAGGGTTTCTTAGGAAAATTAGGGTTCTTCATAATTTCTTGCTTTTTAGTTAATAATTCTCAATTTCTTGCATTAATTTCTAGTTAATTCCTAGTGGGCTTTCTCTATTTTTATCAAAAATCCAAAGATACTTAGATTTGAAGTTTAACTCTTTCCAATTTCTCGTTTAGAAATGGGTGCTTTTAGTCTTCAAGGTTTCTTATTTGTAGTCCTTTTAATTGGATAATTTGGTTGCTTTTAATTTGAGTCTTAATTTGGTTAATTTAGATTAGAATTAAGTGCTTGTCTTTACTTGCTTTTACTAGAATAGATTAACTAGTTTCTTAATATCGTAATTGGTTAGTTTTACTTGCTTTTTAGTTAATATGGCTTAAAATTAAGTTTTTATCGCTTTCATTTAATTATGGTTTTGATTAGAATAGTTTCATTATCCATTGTTTGAGTTTACTTAACTACACAAATATCCGTAAATCTTGGTAATTGCCTTCCAACAATCCTTGTGGGATGATACCCACTCATCTTATACGACTATCAATTCCGTATACTTGCGGAAGTTAGGTAGTGTTTAGTGAATTAGTGTGGTTAATTATTGCTTATTTGTCCTTCCAAAGTTGAATTCTACCTAACAAAGCAATGTCTCTTTTGGTGCCGTTGCCGGGGATTGTCTTTGGTTTTTGGAAATATCAAACACTTTACAGGTCGTGTAGATTAAGCACTTTAGTTTAGTTTGGTTTAGTTGTTAATTTTGTGAATTTTTATGTTTGTTGGATATCTTGTGTAATTGACTTGGAATTTCAATTGACTATTTGCCTTAGTTGTGTTTTAATGCATGGTACGAGGTAATCAAGGGCCATTCATTTGCTTAGACAAGGAAATGGAGAACGAGCTAAGAGAACTTAGAAGATTGAGAAGGGTAAAACAAGAACAAGAAAGAATCACAATGGCAAATGCTAATGCTCATCAAGGGAATTTGAACATGGAAAACGATGAAGATGAGCTTTTTTGAAATAATGGGATTGGTGACTACGGGAATGGAAATGGCATAAATGGGAATGGAAGGCCATTGAGGGAATACGCTTTGCCTAACTTTGATAGGGCGAACTCAAGTATTGCACGGGTGCCCGTGCAAGCCAACAATTTTGAAATTAAGCCCGTCCTAATTCAAATGCTCCAAGCCCATGCCATGTTTGGGGGTGGACCTAATTAAGACCCCTACACACATTTGATGAATTTTGAAGAAATGTTGGACACATTCAAGTTTAATAGAGTATACCTGGATTGTGTGCGATGATGAGGGTGTTTCATTTTTCTCTTCGTGATAGGGCAAAGTCATGGTTGCAATCCCATGCCCAAGGAACATTCACCACTTGGAACCAACTTGCTCAAGAGTTCTTCGCGAAGTACATTCCACTCGCAAGAACTGCTAAATTAAGGAATGAAATTACATAGTTTAAACAAGATGTAGGTGAAAGCCTAGGGGAAGCTGGGGAAAGATTCAAAGAGTTGCTAAGAAAATGTCTTCATCACGCCATTCCCTTGTGGCTTCAAATCCAAACCTTTTATAATGGTTTACTTCAAGAGTCGAAATCCATCATAAGTTCTTCCGCCGATGGTTCTATCTCATATAAGACTCCAGAAGAAGCTCAAGAGTTGTTAAATAGGATGGCATACAACTGCTAGTATCATGGATCGATAACTCCATCGGTGGTTCAACACCAAGCTAATCAAGCCAATGCAAATAGTGGAGCGTTGAATCTAAACATGCAAGATGCCCTTTTGGCACAACAAAGCAAAGCATCGTGTTCATGAGTGTGATGAACAACATGGAAAAGACGTTGGAGAATCTAGGAAAACCTAGTAGTGTAAATGCAATGACTTCTTCTCCAACTCAACCAAGCATGACATGTGATTTTTATGGAGGCGGCAATGCCAATGGACAATGTGAGATGCCATATGGATCCTATGAGCAAATCAATTATGTGGCTAATCAACCATCATTTCTGAGGAACCAATCCAGAGCTTATGGGAGCACATATAATCCTTCTTGGAGGAATCACCCAAATTTCTCATGGAGTAACACCAACAACCAATCCAACCCTCCTTACTAACCAAATTCCCCACCTCAAATTGCCCAACACACTCAAGCCTCGAATTCCTCATCTAGACCTTATCAACTGCCACATCAAAGAAATTTCTAACCCAACTCATATCAAACTTTCCCCAACCCTTCATTTCAAAACCAACAACAAAGACCTCCTCTCCATTATGCCAATTCTTCCCAACCCATGTATCATGATCAATATTCTGCTCCAAGAGATAATTTGGGTGAAGAATGTTGGAAAAGAGAGGTCGAGTACTTGAGAAGATAGTTGGATCGGAAAAATGAGGAGCATAAAGGAGATTATGAGAATTTGAACGGTTCAACAACGAATTTGGAGATTCAATTGGGGCAATTGGCAAGGTTGAATAATGACAAACCTATTGACGCATTTCCGAGTGATACTATTCCAAACCCTAAGGATCAATGCAATGCCATAACCCTAAGGAGTGGAAAATAATTGGTTGAATCTATGGAGAAGAAAAAGGTGGAGGAAGCAAGCAAGCAACAAAAGTCCAAGGTAGTTGAGAATGAAAGGGAAGTGGTTGATGATGAAACCAAGAAGGAACAAAAGAATGAGATTAAGGTATCCAAGAATAAGCATGTGGAGGAACCTTTGAAGATAGATCCATCAATAAAAGTGTCATTCCCTCAATGACTCATTTATCCAAGAAAGGAGGAAAATGAAAAGCAATTCAACCATTTCTTATACGGATATGTTGAAAAAATTAATGTCAACATTCCTTTGATTGATGTCCTCACCAAGATGCCCAACTACGCTCGTTTCATGAAGGATCTTTTGGCAAGGATGGGAAAGTGGGATGATGATGAGAATATATGTCTTGATGCCCAATGTAGTGCCATTGTTCAAAGGCGGTTGTCCCCTAAACTCAAGGATCCCGGAAGTTTCATGATACCAGTGAATGTTGGAGAAAAAACATGGCATCGATCACTTTGTGATTTGGGGGCAATCATAAATATCATGCCAAAGGCCATCTATGACAAATTAGGGATCAACAATGTCAAGCCAACCAAAATCACACTCCAATTGGCGGATTTATCCGAGAGGAAATCATATGGCGTGTTGGAGGATGTGCTTGTACAAGTTGAAAAGTTGGTATTTCCCGTTGATTTCTTTGTGCTACATACGGGTGAAGTGAGTGTGATTCCATTGATTCTAGGAAGGCCTTTCTTGTCGACCGCTCATGCATTAATTCTCGATGTAAACAAAGGGAAGTTGGTCTTACGAGTTGAAAATGAATCAATTGAATTTGATGTGTTTGAATATAATGACAATATTCCCATTTTTGAAGAGAAATGTGCTAACCAATGTCTTAGTTCTTTCCTTGCTTGGTCAAATGAAGAGCAAAATGAAGTTAACCAAGGCAATTCGCTCAAGCAAGTGTTTGAAATAAAAAAAGATCCGAGAAATGAATTGAAGGAAAAACCACCCGATACGGGATGTGTGTTGACGAATGATGAAGAGAGTTTAGCAAAGAATAAGAAAAATGGTGATGTCAAGAAATTGAGAAGGCACAAAAAGTAAAGAAACTGGTTTGAGAAACAATTGGAGATGTTAATTGGGGCACTAGCGATGGCTAAGGCTTGAAAGAAAGGACTTGTGCATGGAAAACCCGAAAATCAAGCTTTAATCATGAAGAAAAAGGGGATCAAACTTTTTTCATGGAAACCAAAAGGAAAATAAGGGTCAATCATCCTCAATATCAACGTTACTTGGAATGAAGTCCATGCCACAGTCAAGCTACTGACTATAAAAGAGCGATTCTTGGGAGGCAACCCAAGTCTTTAATTTAGTTGTTATTGCTTTCTTTTGGTGTGATTTTTAATTGGCTTAATTTTGAGTAAATTGGTTTGAATTAGGTTAGAATTTTTGTTTAAAAAAAAAAGAAAGAGTTGACTTTTTGAGTTGAATAAATGGTGCTAAAGAATGAGTAAAAATTGTTATACTAACTTGTGAATTGTGTGTTTGTAGGTTGTCCTTGCAAGTGGAGAGAAGTGATGAAAAATTGAGTAATCTTGACTAAGTGTAAAAATTACACTTTGCAGAAATTGAGTCAAGATCGTTATCTCATATTTGAGAACTTTTGGAGGGTAGAATGGTCATTTGGTTGAGATCGCGATCTCAACATCAATGTTCTGCAAAGGCTATTTTTGCACCGAATCGAGATTGCTATCTGGAAAATCCAGATCACGATCTCGATTTGCTGGAACGTTTTACTTGTGCAGCTTTTCTTCTTTTATCAAAAATTTCCAATCTTCTTAAAAAAAAAAAAGAAAAACATTTTCTTCCATTCAAAAGCACTTCAACCATCAATTTATTTTATTTTTAGTCTTTTAATTTGGAGTAATTTGATTTTCCTTTTTAGTAATTTGGCTAATGGCCTTAAGTTGACGCCAAGTAGCTAATTAGTTTGATGTTTCATGGATTGAATCTTTGTGGAATTTCTTGCTAGATACTTGGTGTAGCTTTGGTTATGATTATTGCCAAATAAGAGTAGCATGGCTAAGGGCCCTAAACTGATGCCATCTTTGCATTTACTAATGAATTGAATTGAATGTTCATTTTGTTTGAAACTTAAATGATGAGATGCATGGCACAGTTTACTACTTTTAGCATTTCTAGTCAATTTTAGTTCTTGGTTAAAATTATATTATGATTTGAGTAGTTTTTGTTATTTTTGGGTATGTCCTTATGTTTATTTTTGGGTGAGTGGAAGGAGGATGATTTATTCATCAATTGGAATAAAAGAGATATGTTTGGCGGTGTTTATTTCTTTGTGTTGGGAATGGTTATTTTATACATATTGTTGCCACTTGATGTTTAATGGATGGAAAATTGATCAATTAGGTACTCAATGATGATAAATTTGATATTCAATGCTTTATGATTGAAGTATATGATTGATTCATTTCATGAATTTTTGTGCAAGTGAGTAGTTCGTTTGTAACATAAAGAATTCATAAACTTGGCATTACTATTTTTTCAAAAAGAAGTGCTGAAATTTTAGGAGAATTTATTTGAAATGTTGTTTCTGATCAAATCACTTATAGTATTTGGTTGATGAACTATCTTTTGGAAGGAAATGAGTTAAATGAAGTAGACAGAATTTTGGGACATTTCGTGTGTTTGCATAGGGAATGTTCTTCTAACTTGTGAATAATTGATATTCGAGATTAATTTTAGGTACATTTCACTCATTTTCCTTGGTGTAGGACCCAAAAAATTTATGATCAAAAAAATTTAGGAATAAGGCGAGTACGGGGTTCCGGCATGTACCCATGTTGTTTCTCCGAAATAAGCTGTTAGAGTAGTAATAAGGCAAGTACGGGATCCTGACATGTACCCATGTTGTTTCTCCGAATTAAGCCATTAGGAATTGTGTTTTAATATACCAATAAGTTTAAGGAGTAAATGTTTGTAATACTTATCATTAATCTCATATTACTTATTCATTGTTAGAAGTCTATTCCTGAAATGTGTGACACTTGCATTTAAGTTGACTCCTAATTGAACTTCTATTTTCATGATGCCTAGTCGAGATAGTTGACTAACTTCATAATATTTGTGATTTGAGAAGTGATGATGTTTTAAATGGAAAGAACTAAAACTTTTGGTAACTCTTTTTGAGAATGGTAATGCTTGGTGATGTGAAATCTTGTGTAGTGAATGAATGTGTGCTTCTATGAAGAACAAAATTTCAATTTTGGATTGATTCACTCAGATATTTCACATATCATGAAATAGTATTGAATGTTTCTCGAGATACTTCTTAATTGTTCTAAGTACATCTATGATTCATCAAGTGTCATGTCAACTTCGGAGGTATTTATATGTTTGAATGTTAGTAGGCTTATTTTTATTTTAATTTTTTTTTTGCTCGGGATTAGCAAAACTCTAAGTTTGGGGGTGTGATAACTCTAGTAAACTAGAGTTATTTCACTCTAAATTAGAGCATTTTGATAGTTTAAATCCCAAACTTTGGGTAAGTAATTGAAGATTTTAGTTAATTTCTTTCATATGAGTTTGAATTTTCGTTCTTGATTAAATATGATAAGTTTTTATTAAATTTCTAGCTTAATTGATTGCTTAATGGTGTTAATATTATGCAGGTCAAAAATTAGAGGTTTGAAGCTGAAATGGACAAAGCTCAAAGGACCAAATTGCAATAATGGAAGAAACGAAGAATGCTGGGAAGAGAGTCGAGATTACGATCTCAAACTTTCCATATCGCGATCTTGACTCAGAGGAAAATGTGTTAAATGTACGAGAGTCGAGATCGCGATCTCAAACTTTCCATATCGCGATCTCGACTCACTGAGGGTTAAGTAGTAAGGGCAATTTTGTAAACTTTCAGCCAACAACTCTTGATTTTTGCCTTGTGTAACACTACACTATTTAAGCTACTTAAAAATAGGAAGTGAAAAAAAGTAGGATTAGAATTAGATAGTTAGTAGATTTTAGGATAGTTTAGGATATCTTGAACCTCAAGTTTTCTTCTTTAATAGAAATTTCTCTTAGATTTTAGGATAGTTTTTGATTAGATAATCGTAGTGGGTTAATCGCAAGTTTCGCGTAGATATAATTTTTACTTGCTTTCTAGTCTAATTTAGTAAGAACTTTTTTGTTTGCAAACTAGGGTTTCTTAGGAAAATTAGGGTTCTTGATAATTTCTTAGTTTTTAGTTAAGAATTCTCAATTTGTTGCATTAATTTCTAGGTAATTCCTAGTGGGCTTTCTCTGTTTTTATAGCAAAAATCCAAAAATACTTAGATTTCAAGTTTAATTCTTTCCAATTTCTAGTTTAGAAATCGGTGCTTTTAGTCTTCAAGGTTTCTTATTTGTAGTCCTTTTAATTGGGTAATTTGGTTGCTTTTAATTTGAGTCTTAATTTGGTTAATTTAGATTAGAATTAAGTGCTTGTCTTTACTTGCTTTTACTGGAATAGATTAACTAGTTTCTTAATATCGTAATTGGTTATTTTCACTTACTTGCTTTTTAGTTAATCTAGCTTAAAATTAAGTTTTTATAACTTTCATTTAATTATGGTTTTTATTAGAATAGTTTCATTTAATTAACTACACAAATATCCATAAATCTTGGTAATTGCCTTTCAACAATCCTTGTCGGACAATACCCACTCATCCTATACCATTATCAACTCCATATACTTGCGGAAGTTAGGTAGAGTATAGTCAACTAGTGTGTTTAATTATTGCTTGTTTGTCCTTTCAAAGTTGAATTCTACCAAGACGAAGCAATCAATTGCTATCAAATTACTTGTTAATGTGAAAGAATTTATTTGCATATCATTTGAAAATTACTTTTAAAAAACCTAATTCACCCTCTTCTTAGGTTGCTTTAGGTCAACAATTGGTATCAGAGTTCGGTTTCTTTAATTTGCTTAAATTGCATTGAGTAAAGATGTTTATGTCAACCAATAATACTTTATTTCTTGAAGGTCAATCTGTCACTAGACCACCTATGTTTAATGGGGTGAATTTTATTAGTTGGAAAGATAGAATGAATTTTTTTTTGCAATCTATTGATATTGACTTGTGGTATATTGTCAATGAAGGTCCTTTTGAAGCCACCATTGTTGATGATCACACAAATAGAAGAAAAAAAAACAAGGGATGAGCTTACCTCACAAGATAAAGCTAACTTTACCTTGAATGTTAAAGCCATGAATGTGCTGTACAATGCCTTGGATGCTAATGAGTCTAGTCATGTCAAAGGATGTGTTTTGGCCAAGGAAATCTTTGGGATAAGTTGAAAGAAATTCTTGAAGGAAGCGATGTTGTGAGAGAACAAAAGAAATCCTTACTTATTGCCAAGTATGAGTTTTTTAAGATGGAACCTCATGAGAATATTGATAAGATGTATTGTAGATTCAATGATATCATTAAGGAATCTTGAAGCCTTGGACAAGGAATATTCTTTGGGTGAGAAGAATAGAAAAATCTTGAATGCTCTATCCAAAGAATGGGAAGCCAAATCTATTGTTATAGAGAAAGCAAATAATTTAAATTCCATTTCCATTGAATCCTTGATTAACTCTCTTACATCTTATAAATTGAAACTCAAGGTTAAAGTGGTGGATGATAAAGAAGTAAGACCAAAGAGAAGCATTGCCTTGAAGACTTTTCAAGAAGAAGATAAAAATCGCTCCATCAATTTAGAAGATGAAGACCTTGATGAAGGTGATCTTGCACTCATCACCAAACGATTTCTCAAACACTACATCAATAAACAGAGAATGGAAAGAAAAGGAAGAGCAATCAACTCAACTAATTTCGAAGGGAAGACCAAGCTGGAAATTAAGAAGAAAAATGAAAAGTGCATTGAATGGGGACAATCCGGACACTTTGCAAATGAGTGTCCTTCCAAGAAGAAAAAGGAAGGAAGGAAGCCGCACTTCAACAATTTTGAAATCTCATGGGATGATTGCAACTCCGAAAGAGAAGTTGAAGAAGAGATGGAATTGGCACAAATGGCCTTTATAGCTATTGGTGATGATGAGGTAACAACTACTTATGATTTTAATGACGAAAATGATGATCTTGAAGCCTTCATTTTAAAATTTCATGATAGTTTAAAGGAATCATATGCTAGAAACAAGGAGTTAGTTAAAAAATAATGCCTTATTGAATACTAACTCCAAACTTGTGAATGAAAATAATAGCTTATCACAAGAAAATACTGATTTGAAGAAAAGAATGCATGTAAAAACAAAGATCAAGGAAGAACAAGCCTCCTTGAAGAAAATACACAAGATTGGATGACATTGATGTACTCTTGCACAGAAAAAGGGAAAAAATTGTTGATATGAAAAATAATAGAAACATGTTGATCAGCAAGAACTTTGTCACTTTTAGAAGTAATGATTTATGTTTTGTAAAATCAAAATCTTCTTTATATGGAAATAAGAATATTATTTGCAATTATTGCCAACAACATGGACATGTGAAAAATAATTGTTATGTCAAGAGAAATGAAAAATTTGGAATAAATTTCGTATAGATTTGTAGTCAATTTACTAACTCTTATGGATCCAAGAAACTATGGGTATCAAAAGTTATCTCTTAATTCTTTGTGCAGGTAGAGAACACCACCAAAAATGCTAAATGGTTCATTGATAGTGGGTGTTCAAGACACATGACTGGTAATGCATCTCTTTTCACCAATCTCAAGTCAAAAAATAGTGGTAAGGTGACCTTTGGAGATAACATGAAAGCAAAATCTATTGGCATTGGTGATATAGGTAAAAATGGTGTCCAAAGACCAAAATAGACATTGATTAAAAATGTGCTTCTAGTTGACAATTTAAATTATAATCTTTTAAGTGTGAGTCAACTATGTGATAGAAATTTATATGTGTTCTTTACTAAGCATGAATGTTTAATAATTGACCAGAACTTCGTTGTTTTGCTCAGAGGGAGAAGACTTAATGATGTTGATGTGATTTATCTTAATAATATTGATAATATTAATGTAAAGTGTTTAACCGTTTCTATAGATGATCCTTGGCTTTGGCATAGAAGACTTTGTCATTTCAACATGGATTTGATTGATAATCTAGAATGCTAAGAAAGAATTGGTAAGAGATTTACAAAAATTGAAGTTTTCGAAAAAAAAAATTTATGATGCACGCCAATTTGGTAAACAAGTTAAAGTTGCTTTTAAACTAAAAAATTGTGTGTCTACTTCTAAACCTTTGGAATTATTGCATATGGACTTTTTTGGTCCAACTCAACATGCTAGTCTCAGTGGTAGCAAATATATATACTTTTTGTGATTGTTTCGATGACTATTTTAGGTATACTTGGGTACTATTTATTGTTCACAAAAATGAAACCTTCAAAAATTTCACAAAATTGTTTTCCAAAATACAAATTTTTTTGAATTTGAAAATTGTTTGTTTAAGAAGTGATAATGGAGCTGAATTTAAATTTGGAGGTTTTTCTGAATTTTGTGATCATAATGGTATTTTACATGAAGTTTCGGTTGATAGAGTGCCTCAACAAAATGGTATTGTTGAAAGGAAAAATAGAACAGTTCAAGAGGCTGCTAGAACCATGATAAATGAATGTGATTTACCAAAATATTTTTGGGCCAAAGCAGTTAACACAGCTTGTTATGTCATGAATCAAGTTCTTTCAAGGCCTATTTTAAACAAAACTTCTTATGAACTTTTGTTTTGTAAAAAATCCATTGTAAACTATTTCAAAGTTTTTGGTTGCAAATATTTTATTTTGAAAATTAAAGAGCATCTTGGAAAACTTGACAAAAAATTGGATGAAGGGATTCTTCTTAGGATATTCTAGTAACAAGAAAGCATACCGAGTATACAATAGAAGAACTCTTGTTATTGAAGAAGTTGTGCATGTCATTTTTGGTGAGGCTAATGATATTATTTCAAGAAATATTTGTGAAGATGAAGATGTAGGTGAGCAAAAGAAACTTGAGAAGCTCAATATTCAAGAAGAACATGAAGAAACCAAGGAAATCAATGAAGACAATACTCATCCCTTGGATGAAGAAGGAGAAAGGAAAGAAGATTTACCAAAAGACTTTCCAAAGGCATGGAAATTTGTTTCAAGTCATCCTCAAGAACTAATTATAGGTGATCCATTCGATGGAGTGAAAACTCGCTCTTATAAACCTTTGAATAATAATTGTGCCTTACTTTCTCACATTGAATCTAAACGTGTAAATGATGCTTTGAAAGACGAATCTTGGGTTCTTGCTATGCAAGAGAAACTTAGTCAATTCGAGAAAAACAATGTGTGGACTTTAGTTGAAAGACCACTCAATTCATCCCGTAATAGGAACAAAATGGGTTTTTAGAAACAAACTAAATGATAAAGGTGAGATAATTAGAAATAAAGTTAGACTAGCTGCGAAGGGTTATGCTCAAGAAGAAGGAATTAACTTTGATGAGACCTTCACATCCGTTGCTCGTTTTGAATCTATTCGTATGTTTCTTGCATATGCTTGCTTTATCAATTTTAAATTATTTCAAATGGACGTGAAAAGTGCCTTTTTAAATGGTTTCACTAATCAAGAAGTTTATATTGAACAGTCCCCGATTTCAAAAATAAAGATTTTTCAAATCATGTTTTTAAACTATCAAAGGTTTTGTATGGATTGAAACAAACTCCTCGAGCTTGGTATGAAAGATTAAATGGTTTTTTGATTGAAAATGGTTTTAAAAGGGGTGTTGTTGATATTACTCTTTTTACCAAGATTAATCCTAATGATTTATTGGTTGTTCAGATTTACGTTGATGATATTATTTTTGGTGCTACTAATCTCGAAAGCTTGTCAAGGAGTTTTTTTGTTTGATGCAAAAGGAATTTGAAATGAGTATGATGGGAGAATTACAAGTCTTCCTTGGATTTCAAGTTCACCAAACAAAGAAAGGAACTTTCATCACACAAATCAAGTACACAAAGGAGCTACTCAATCGCTTTGAAATGGAGGATTGCAAGCAAGTTGGAACGCTAATGTGCACCTCAACCAAGCTTGACAAAGATGAAGAAGATAATAGTGTTGATGAAAAACACTATAGAGGTAATGATTAGAAGTTTACTTTATTTAATCACCAGTAGACTAGATATTATGTTTGCAGTTTGCCTTTGTGCTAGATTTCAATCTTGTCCAAAGGATTCACACATGATTGCTGTCAAAAGAATTTTTAAATATTTAAAAGGGACTTTGAATTATGGTCTTTGGTACCCTAAATGCACTAGTTTTGATTTGATTAGCTACTCGGATGCCAACTTTGCTAGTTCTAAAATTGATAGAAAAAGTACTTCTTATGTAGTTGTATGTGTCACTTTTTGAGCAATTGCTTGGTGTCTTGGTTTAGCCAGAAACAAAGCTCCATTTTATTGTCTACGACTGAATCCGAATATATTGCTACGAGAAATTGTTGTGCTCAACTTCTTTGGATGAAACATATTTTAAAAGATTTTGGTGTTATCTTTGATTGTGGGCCTATTAGATGCGATAATACTAGTGCAATCAATCTCAACTAAAATCCTGTTTTGCATTCTAGAACAAAACACATTGATGTCAAGCATCATTTTATAAAAGATCTTGTTTACAAAAAAAAAAAAAATTGCGTTGAATTTGATTGCACAAAAAAGCAGTGTCTGATATTTTTACTAAACCTATACCATTGGATCGCTTTGAGTTTCTCAGAACTTGCTTGGGCATTATAGATTTCAAAAACTTGTGAGTTGTGTTTTCGGACACAAATATGCATCCTAAATTGTCTGTACTCTCGAAAAAATATCCGTTTGAACTCCTTATTTTTTATTACTATTGGGTTTTGGATGTTTCCTTTCATTCAAATTGATCACCTTTTTCACCAAACTCACTGGAAAAACAAACGGACAATCACAACCATCCGACATCCCTTCGGACACTTGGTTAAGAATTTTATACGACCGTTCATCTGAGAATAGACACATGATCAGACGTATATCAATTGTTGGCTATCCGAACAACTGTTCTATTCCCTTAAAACCTTTCTTTTTCCTCTTTTCGGACAAACCTCCTCCACCGAACCCTAGCTCTGGGAAAATAAGAGAAAAACTCAAAATTCCTTCAATTCATCTTTTCTTCTCTGAAATTTATCAAGAAATTCATCCTATCTCTTCACCAGCCCTATTTGAACTCCTTTTCGCCTTATTAACATCCCGTTCCTTCAATTTTCTTCAAATCTCTTCACTCTCATTTTCACTCTTTCCAACTCCTACCTCTAATTCAAGATGGTTCGCTCGTGCGGGGGCTCTTCAAAGGCACTAGAGGCAAGAAATCGAAGGGGAAGGACTCCAATGTAAAGCCAAACTTCATCAAATCCTCAACCATCTCCAAATACCACTTTGCCCAAATTCATTGATGCCCAGGCATCTGATAGGTATACATCCTTACCTAGCAAATCTATTATTGTGCAACGTCTGGTTTCCCAAAGCATGTTTAACAACTTAAACTTATCTTTTATTAGGGAATGTTTTGGAAAACAAAAATTGAGGAATTTGATTCATTGTGACCTGCCTGTGTATCATGATATGGTCTTGCATTTTACTACTAATCTTCACAAAGGTTCAATTGTTCGAACCATAGTGTCTTGTGTGAATCACATCAATCTTGAGTTTAATTCCAATTTCATTAATTTGATTTTTGAATGTGAAGTTCTTCCTTCCGATGAAATCTCATATTTCTTTTCTTTGGACAAATGGCCTGCTGTTGATAATCGATTTGATGTCAAGGAAGTAAAACAAAATTTTCATGTTGATTTTAAATAGGCTTCATAATCCAAAACCACTTTGCTTCTTTACATAGTCCTGAACTCAATATTTTGTACACATAGTTACAAATTTTCTATTAGCTACTGATGGACTTTGTACTGATTCAGGAAAAATGTAATTGTATCTATTCTATTGTGTTTTTAAGAAAATCCAACTTGACTTTGGAAATTTATTTTGTTCCTTGTGGGAATTATTCTGAACTGATACCCGAAGGAACATTCCTTTTGGGAAATTTTTGACTAAAGTAACAATATCCTCCATATTTTAATAAAGCTTACATTGAACGTAAGGGATTGTGTTTTTTCAATGAAAATTGGTTCACTAAAGCTGATTATGAAATTGAAAAATTAAAGGATCATGCATCAAGTTCAGGACAAGAACTCCCTCACTCCACTCCTTCTCAACCCTCATCTTCCACACCTCTACTGCCCAATCCTTCACAAATTTCCTCTTCAAAACCCTTCATTTCTCAACTATGCACCCTTGTCACAAATCTCGAAAATCAAATGAGCACTTTTCAACACCGTACACTTTGGTTTAAATTAAAAAGGTTGGAGACTAAACAAACCATTCTTTAGGAAGCCTTAAGTTTAGGTATGTCTGCCTCTGCGTAAGTCCAATTTGCCAACATACAGTCGGAGTACATTCTTGATTCCTCTTTTGAGAACGATGACGACGAAATTGAAGAGTTCGACCACTCCAATCCTGAGCCAGATGCCCATGAAGATCCAGTTGGTGCATCAAACTTGAAAAAGCAACTGTTCCAAGCGTTGATGTTGATAATGATGAGGATGTTGATGGCACATTTAATTACATCATACAACACCGTGATCCTCAAGAAACCAGTGAGCACAAAGGTGAGGCTACGGATGATGATTTGCCCACCCAAAAGCAAAAACTCAAGAAGCGATCGAAGAAGAAAAATGATTTAGACTCAACCTATTAGTTTACTGTTTTAGATTACTTTTGATTAGTTTGTCCTTGGTTAAATGTGGTTGAACTTACATTTGTTGAACTTAAATGTAATTTCTTGCCTATTTCTTCTATTAATGATGCTACTTTTGTCTATATTTTATCGATTCTTGTTTGCCCTTATTTCTCGTCGTTTGAGTACGGGAAAGCATCATCTCAGGAGGAGCTAGCTTTGTACTTGTTTTGTTTTGATGATTCCAAAAGGAGGATAAATGTGGTTGATTTATCATTGTTTGTGGTTTGATTGTTTGAGCTATGATTGGTTATGATCAGTTGGCTTTGCCTTATGATTTCTCATCATCCAAAAGAGAGAGATTGTTGATCTATTATCTTGATTTTGATGATGACAAATACAATCTAATGGTTTGAAATTAGCTGTGCAGGAAATCTATTTTTATGTTACAACAGAGCTTTCAAACGCTGCATATCGTCCGAACTAGACAAAGTTGCTCGGACGCAAGACTTCGTTCTAACAAAATTTTCTCAAACTCAGTACACCATCTGAAAGATAAGCCAGAGAGCAAGGATCTAAGGTATTGAAAATGGATGCTCATTATCTGAGGAAAATTTAATGCGGATGCACATGATCGTCTGAAGGAAGAGCAACACGTGGATAGAATGAAACCTTCTGGACGCACTACTCCGTCCGAGGATATGACTCACAACCTACTAGCTTCGGACATAGAAACGGATGCAACCTTGGCTATCCGAATGAAGTTTTCAACACAATGATGTTGTTGATCGAAAGCTTGTTCGGACGCTTAAAAAAGATCATGGACGTTCGAAACCTATAAAGGCTAGTTTCTCAACATTTATTATTTAGCCATTGGAAAGTGGTTGGGAGCTATTTTATTGCATCTATAAAAGCCAATCTACCTGTAATTAATAAACTAAACTTACACATTGAATACAAGCTAGTACCAAAGCAATTTGAGTGAATATTAGCTCTTTAGTAATATTGTATTAGTGTGTACTTAAGAGTGCTATTCAAAAGCATTGAGTGGAGTGATAATTTTGTACAAAAGTGAGATTGAGTATAAAATCCTTTGCTCAACTAAAGAGAAGTAATGTAAGCATCACTAGGGTTGTCCTACTTTGTGTACAATTTGGATTATTGACTCACCAAATTTGTAGAAGCTTCTTAGTGAATTACTACTCCAAGCTTGCTAGCTTGGGAGTATTATTTCTTTAATCTCTCTCTCTTTACTTATTCTGCTCATTTCGTGCTTATTTGATTATACTGCTATCAAATTACTTATTAGTGTGAAAGATTTTATTTTCATATCATTTGAAAATTATTTTTAAGAAACCTAATCACCCCCTCTTAGGTTGTTTAGGGCCAACAAGGACCAATTTATATTAGTGAATTCTATGATTAATAATTTAATTAATTGGTCACCAATTATTATTGAAAATATGTTAAATTATTTGTCCTTCATATGTATCTGTGTTAATGGTTCATTTTTCGTTTTTAATTATAGGATTCAAATATGACATATTGTTCTCATAAAATAGAAAATTTATTTAATGTTTTTTGGAAGAAAATAATTTTATTTTAATATTGTACTAAATAGCATATGTGGGTGATAATTATTATGAAAAAATAAAAAGAATAAAAATTTAAAAAAGAAATGTGAAAGCAATTACATAATCAAAAAAGATATTGAATAGATATTTAATTTACATACTCCCTTCGTCCCATGTTATATGTCACTCTTTCTGTTTTGGTTTGCCCCAAATTATTTGTTACTCCTTAAAATGGCAAATTTTTAAGGTTATTTTACCTATTTTACCCTTCATGCAATCCTAAAAACAGAGTATTAAATTTATGTTTCAACATTAATTGCTCTCACAAGCCATTTTAAATTTAAAACTTCAAAAACGAAAAACAAATCATAATTAAAGGACAACTATGGAAAAAGTATCTTATTAATGGGTCCAATACTATTTTTTCTTAAACTGTGTGCAAGTTTGACCATGCCAAATAAAATAAGTCGGAGGAAGTACAATTTTTACAACAAAAATCAAAATATTGATGTATAAATTTAATAATCTTTATTGTCATTTTGTTATAATTATTTATTTTCTAAAAATTTTTAAAAATAAAATTTCAACAGTTCAATTGTGTTACACCTATTTTTTTTCTAGTTTTGAACTAAACAAAAATGAGTACCCCTGTACAAAGTGAATTTTAAAAGCCCATGCCCATACCAATGGTCTGGCAAAATTTTAATTCCCATATTACTCTTTCACCCACCTTTTTTTGCTAATTTAATATTCTCTCTTGTCATCATGTTGCTCCTATCATCACCACCACTACATGATTGCTTCGTTAGGTAGAATTCAGCTTTGAAATGACAAACAAGCAATAATTAACCACACTAATTCACTATACTCTACCTAACTTGCTCAAGTATACTGAGTTGATAGTGGTACAGGATGAGTGGATATCGTCCCACAAGGATTGTTGGAAGTCAATTACCAAGATTTACGGATATTTGTGTAGTTAAGCAAACTCAAACATTGGATGATAAAACAATTCTAATAAAAACCATAATTAAATGAAAGCGATAAAAACTTAATTTTAAGCTAGATTAACTAAAAAGCAAAAAGTAAGTGAAAATAACCCATTACGATATTGAGAAACTAGTTAATCTATTCTAGTAAAAGCAAGTAAAGGAAAGCACTTAATTCTACCTAAATTAACCAAATTAGGACTAAAATTAAAAGCAAGCAAATTACCCAATTAAAAGGACTACAAATAAGAAACCTTGAAGACTAAAAGAACCCATTTCTAAACTAGAAATTGGAAAGAGTTAAAATTGAAATCTAAGTATTTTTGGATTTTTGATCAAAATAGAGAAAGCCCACCAGAAATTAACTAGAAATTAATGCAAGAAATTGAGAATTCTTAATTAGAAAAGCAAGAAATTATCAAGAACTCTAATTTTCCTAAGAAACCCTAGATGGCAAGCATAGAAATCCTTACTAAATTAGACTAGAAAGCAAGTAAAGATTATATTTATGCGAAGCTTTCAATTAACCCACTACGATTATCTAATCAAAATTTGAACTTGATAAGAAATTAAAAGCAGATCTAAGAGACAATTAAATAGAGAAATTTCTATTAAAGAAGAAAACTTGGGGTTCAAAATATCCTAAACTATCCTAGAATCTACTAGCTATCTATTTGTCCTCCTACTTTCTTCCACTTCCTATTTTTTAGTAGCTTAGATAGTGTAGTGCTACATAAGGCAAAAATCAAGAGTTGTTGGCCGAAAGTTTACAAAATTACCCTTACAACTTAACTCTCAGCGAGTCAAGATCGCGATATGGAAAATTTGAGGTCGCTATCTCGACTCTAATAAATTTAAGACGTTTTTCCGAGTAGAGATCGCGATATGGAAAGTTTGAGAACGCGATCTCAACTCTCTTCCCAGCATCCTTCATTTCTTCCATTATTGCAATTTGGTCCTTTGAGCTTTGTTCATTACTGCTTCCAACCTCTAATGTGTGACCTGCATAATATTAACACCATTAAGCAATTAATTAAGCTAGAAATTTAATAAAAACTTATCATATTTAATAAAGAACGGAAATTAAAACTCATCTGAAAGAATAGTATTAACTAAAATCTTCAATTACTTACCTAAATTTTGGGATTTAAACTATCAAAATGCTATAATTTAGAGTGAAACAACTCTAATTTACTATAGTTATCACACTCCCAAACTTAGCGTTTTGCTAGTCCTGAGCAAAACAAAAATTAAAATAAAAATAAGCCTACTGACATTCAAACATATAAACACCTCCAAAGTTGACGTGACACTTGATGAATCATGGATGTACTGAGAACAATTAAGAAGTCTCTTGAGAAACATTCAATACTATATGATATGTGAAATATATGAGCGAATCAATCCAAAATTGAAATTTTGTTCTTCATAGAAGCACACATTCACTACACAAGATGTCACATCACCAAGCATTACCATTCTCAAAAAGAGTTACCAAAAGTTTTAGTTCTTGCCATTTAAAACTTCATTACTTCTCAAATCACAAATATTATGAAGTTAGTCAACTATCTCGACTAGGCATCATGAAAATAGAAGTTCAATTAGGATTACAATCTGAGACATCAACTTAAATACAAATGTCACACATTCGGGAATAGACCTCTAACAAGGAATAAGTAATATGAGATTAATGATAAGTATTACAAACATTTACTCCTTAACTTATTGGTATATTAAAACGCAATTCCTAATGGCTTAATTCGGAGAAACAACATGGCTACATGTCAGAATCCCGTACTCACCTTATTACTAATCTAATGGCTTATTTCGGAGAAACAACATGGGTACATGCTAGAATCTTGTATTTGCCTTATTCCCTTCTAGTTTTGTTAAAGGTTCAAGAATGATTGGTATCTCTTCATCCTCTTCCATTTCAAGCACAATAAAATCGGCCGGAAGGTAAAGTTTATCAATTTTCCCAATCACGTGTTCAATAATCCCTTTTGGAAATTTGATGCTCCGATCCGCAAGTTGCAATGAGATACTTGTTGACTTTAATTGTCCTCCATTTAACTTCTTGAATTATGAAAATGGCATGAGATTTATCGAAGCTCCCAAGTCAACAAGAATTGCTCACAATGCTCTCCCAAATTGTAAGCCCCCAATTTCGCATGGTATAGAAAATGATCTGGGGTCCTTGAGCTTCAGTGGCAACCTTTTTGTAAGGAGTGCACTACAATTCTCTGTTAAGCATAAAATTTCATCTTCATGCAACTTCCTTTATGAAGTAAGGACTTGTTTCATGAATTTGGCATAGGTAGGTATGTTCTCAAGTGCCTCCAGGAAAGGAATGTTGATTTCAAGCTTTTTTGAAAATCTCGAGAAACTTCTTGAACTTCGTTGCTTTTTCTTCATCCTTTAGCCTTTGAGGGAAGGGCACATTAACATGTTTCGGTACATCATACTTCGGATCCTTGCCTTCATTGCATGGTGATTTGGGCTTAATAGACTCATTCGTCATCTTTTCTTGCCCATTTGAAGACTTCCCTTTTTCTTTCTCTTCATCCTCAACTTCTTCCTTTCTCCACATTTCAACAATTTTTTCCCAACTCTTTCTTCCAACTCTTTACTACTCCTACTTTCTTTACCCCAGGGTGATAGCCTTGCATTGCTCCTTAGGGTTGGGAATAGTATCACTCGGAAGCACCTCTAAAGGTCTCTCATTATTCATCCTTGCCAATTGGCCTAATTGGATTTCCAAATTCTTTGTAGATGCCTTCAAGTTCTCATAATCCCTTTTGTGTTCCTCATTTTTCCTATCCAACTCTCTTCTCAAGTACTTGGCCTCTCTTTTCCAACCTTCTTCACCCAAATTCTCTCTTGGAGCATATTGATCATGATACATGGGTTGGAAAGAATTTGCATAATGGAAAGGAGGTCTTTGTTGTTGGTTTTGAAATGACGGGTTGGGGAAAGGTGGATATGAGTTGGTTTGAAAATTTCTTTGATGTGGCGGTTGATAAGGTCTAGATGAGGAATTTGAGGCTTGAGTGTGTTGGGCATTTTGAGGTGGGGGATTTGGTTGGCTAGGAGGGTTGGATTGGTTGTTGGTGTTACTCCAAGAGAAATTTGGGTGATTCCTCCAAGAAGGAGGAGTTGTATGTGCTCCCATAATCTCCAGATTGGTTCCTCAGAAATGATGGTTGATTAGCCACATAATTGATTTGCTCATGGGATCCATACAACATCTCACATTGTTCATTGGCTTGGTCGCCTCCACAAAAATCACATGTCATGGTTGGTTGAGTTGGAGAAGAAGTCATAGCATTTACACTACTAGGTTTCCCTAGATTTTCCAACGCCTTTGCCATGTTGTTCATCACACTCATGAACATGCTTTGTTGTGCCAAAAGGGTATCTTGCATGTTTAGATTCAATGCTCCACTATTGCATTGGCTTGATTAGCTTGGTGTTGAACTACCGGTGGAGTTATCGGTCCAAGATAGAAGTGGTTGTATGCCATCCTATTTAACAACTCTTGAGTTTCTTCCGGAATCTTATATGAGATATAACCATCGGCGGAGGCATCTACGATGGATTTCATTTCTTGAAGTAAACCATTATAAAAGGTCTGGATTTGAAGCCACAAGGGAGTGGCTGTGATGAAGACATTTTTTCAGCAACTCTTTGAATCTTTCCCAAGCTTCCCCTAGGCTTTCACCAACATCTTGTTTGAATGATGTAATTTCATTCCTTAATTTAGCAGTTCTTGCGGGTGGAAAGTACTTCGCCAAGAACTCTTGAGCAAGTTGGTTCCGAGTGGTGAATGTTCCTTGGGTATGGGATTGCAACCATGACTTCGCCCTATCACGAAGAGAAAAAGGAAACACCCTCATCAGCACACAATCTGGGTGTGCTCCATTAAACTTGAATATGTCCGAGACTTCTTCAAATTCGTGAGGTGTATGTAGGGGTCTTCATTTGGTCCACCCCAAACACGGCATGGGCTGGAGCATTTGGATTAGGGCGGGCTTAATTTCAAAATTGTTGGCTTGCACGGGCATCCGTGCAATGTTGAGTTCGTCCCATTAAAATTAGGTAAAGCGTATTCCCCCAATGGCCTTCCATTCCCATTTATGCCATTTCCATTCCCGTAGCCACCAATGGAATTGGTCCCAATTATTTCCAACAACCTCATCTTCATCGTTTTCCATGTTCAAATTCCTTTGATGAGCATTAACATTTGCCATTGCGATTCTTTCTTGTTCTTGTTGTACCTTCTCAATCTTCTAAGCTCTCTTAGCTCTTTCTCCCTTTCCTTGTCTAAGAAAATGAATGGCCCTTGATTACCTCGTACCATGCACTAAAACAAAACCAAGGCAAATAGTCAATTGAAATTCCAAGTCAATTCCACAAGATATCCAACAAACCTAAAAATTCACAAAATTAACAACTAAACTAAACTAAACTAAAGTGCTTAATCTACACGACCCGTAGAGCGCTTGATATTGCCAAAAACCGAAGACAATCCCCGGTAACGGCGCCAAAAACTTGATTGCCTCATTAGGTATAATTCAACTTCGAAAGGACAAACAAACAATAATTAACCGCACTAATTCACTATAATCTATCTAACTTCCGCAAGTAAACGGAGTTGATAGTGGTATAGGATGAGTTTCCTGGGTATCATCCCACAAGGATTATTCGAAGGCAATTACCAAGATTTATGGATATTTGTGTAGTTAAGCAAACTCAAACAATGGATGATGAAACTATTCTAATAAAAACCATAATTAAATGAAAGCGATAAAAACTTAATTTTAAGCTAGATTAACTAAAAAGCAAGTAAGTGAAAATAACCCATTACGATATTAAGAAACTAGTTTATCTATTCTAGTAGAAGCAAGTAAAGGAAAGCACTTAATTCTACCTAAATTAACCAAATTAAGACTAAAAGCAAGCAAATTACCCAATTAAAAGGACTACAAATAAGAAACCTTGAAGTCTAAAAGAACCCATTTCTAAACTAGAAATTGGAAAGAGTTAAACTTGAAATCTAAGTATTTTTGGATTTTTGATAAAAATAGAGAAAGTCTACTAGAAATTAATGCAAGAAATTGTGAATTCTTAACTAGAAAAGCAAGAAATTATCAAGAGCCTTAATTTTCCTAAAAAAGCCTAGAATTAGTGGCAAGTAAAGAAATCCTTACTAAATTAGACTAGAAAGCAAGTAAAAATTATATCTACGCGAAGCTTGCGATTAACCCACTACGATTATCTAATCAAAATTCGAACTTGACAAGAAATTAAAAGCAGATCTAAGAGACAATTAAAGAGAAATTTCTATTAAAGAAGAAAACTTGGGGTTCAAAATATCCTAAACTATCCAAAAATCTACTAACTATCTAATTCCCCTCCTACTTTCTTCCACTTCCTATTTTTTAGTAGCTTAGATAGTGTAGTGTTACACAAGGCAAAAATCTGGAGTTGTTGGCTAAAAGTTTACAAAATTGTCCTTACAACTTATTCCTCAGTGAGTCTAGATTGCGATATTGAAAATTTGAGGTCGCGATCTCGACTCTAATACATTTAAGACATTTTCCCGAGTCAAGATCACGATATGGAAAGTTTGAGATCTCGATCTCGACTCTCTAACCAGCATTCTTCATTTCTTCCATTATTGCAATTTGGGGTCCTTTGAGCTTTGTTCATTCCTACTTCCAACCTCTAATTTTTGACCTGCATAATATTAATACCATTAAGAAATTAATTAAGCTAGAAATTTAATAAAAACTTATCATATTTAATCAAGAACGGAAATTCAAAAAGAAATTAACTAAAATCTTCAATTACTTACCTAAAGTTCGGGATTTAAATATCAAAATGCTATAATTTAGAGTGAAACAGCTCTAGTTTGCTAGAGTTATCACTACATCACCACCACCACTGTTACCATCGTTCACAAAACCACTATCTCCATTATATCAAGAACACCATCACCCACCACTACTCAATTAAACAAAAGCCAAAAACAACATAAAACACTGCACCATTGCACATCCACCACATTCGAATTTAGAAATCGATCTCGAATTTGATTAACCACATTCCCCAATTAAACCCATTAACATTAGATTGAAATTCTTTATGAAAACTAAAAAACTTGTTTAAAACCAAACCCAACAAATAATAAATGGTATAGCCCATAAAATGTTTGTACAGTATAATCTTTTAAAACACATCGTGTGTGTGTGTGTGTATATATTATGAAAAATGAGAATTTTATTGAAATTCAAAGATGGTTACAATGTGGCTCAAGTACATTTGAAGATATAAGTAACAACTAAAGCATCTAAGTGAATAAGCCCTCGTATTCTGGAGGGAATATTATTATCTATATGTAAGGAGTGCTTAGATATGCTTGCTAATTTTGTCAAAGCATCTGCCATGGAATTTGCTTGTCTGTATTAATGATGGATAGATATGGGATAAGTTGCAATGATAGATATGGTTCGTCTACAAATGTTGTCTAAGCTCCATAGGGACTGAACTCGATTGTAAAGAATATCTACCAGCAGCTGGGAGTCTGACTCAATGGTTAGTGGAAGGAATCCTTTCATAATTCCCATGGTGAGGCCGAACAAGAGATCCTTGAGCTCTGCTTCTACTGAAGTACATGAGCCAATGAATTTAGAGAACCTAGAGAGCAAAGCTCCCCATGTGATCTTGAAAAATGCCTCCTCCACTTGAGGGTCTAGGATTACCCAATAAGGAACTGTCAATGTTGAGCTCGAAGCTGCCTTGTGGTAGTGGAGACCACATAACTATAAGCACTCTTTGTCGCTTCGGTTGTGCCACATGCAACCCTTAATCATGCGTTAATATTGAGGCTAAATGCATCAGGTAAACCTGAGAAAGATCATGTAGCCACCGGTTGACTTGGAAAATGAGTTGCCCTAACATCACTTGTGCCCCTTGGAATAAAGGGATGTTTTGGGCTTTCCAGATTTCTCAGTAGAAGAAAGAAGGGATTATGTCAATTACTTCAAGCCAAGTACGGTCATATTTAGAGGTAACCCACCAAGATTGGAGATGTGTAAGAATTAAGTCTCTACGAACTCTCGGAAGGCCTAGAATTCTTGCAAAAAGATCCCAAACCCCACGGACAAGTGAACAAGCCGAAAACACGTGATCTAGAGTATCTAGGGAAGCGCCAAAATTGGCATTTAAGGGCATTTGGAAACCTATGAGCATAAGAATATTAGGAAATGCTGGAAAGTTATTTAACAACCACCACATGAAGATTGATATTTTGATCGGTATTCGCTTACTCCAAATATATACTCTTGAAGATAACTGGCTCCTTGGGGTTCGTATCAAGTTGTATGCCGATGCCAAGAAGAAATCTCCATTTGTACTAGGCTACCACAATAGCCTATCAACATTATTTGAGTGATAGAAATGATGGTTAAGAATTGTTGACAAATCTTCAGCCGAAAGAGTTGAGGCAACCTCTCCGAGATTCCGACCGTATGCATTGGAATAAAATTAGAGATTCGAGCTTCAGGGCGTGGAGGTTGAGTTAACATTTTGCCACAGGGCTTCCACCCATCCAATTAGCATTCTAGAATGATGAATCTCCATTTTGCACCAAGGTCATGATGTTTGCTAGGGCTGTCTCCTTCACACCAAGCAATCTTCTCCAAACCAGGCTTACGGGTGGATTTGTTATGGTTGGAGTTGACAAATATCTTCGCCGCATGAAGGTGGCCCATAAGATGTTACAAGTAAGCAGTTTCCACATAGTTTGATGGAGAAAGCTTCAGTAACTTCTTCAAATTTTCTTAATCCTAAGCCATTTTCTCGCGTCAGCGCACACAGTACATGCCATTTTGCCCAAGGCTGCTTGGGGATTCCCTCATCATCTCCCCAAAAAAAGGTAGCCATCCGTTGTTCAAGAGCTTTGATGACCTTTCTCAGAAGGTCCATGGCAGTTAGAACATGTGTTGGGATGGAGGAAAGAGCATGTTTTATGAGTATCAGCTGTCCCCTCGGTGATAGCAACTTGGATTTCCACTCGGACAGTTTAGCTGAGAAAGAGTCCCAAAGTTGATGAAAATATGATATTTTTTTCCTTCCTTTGAAGAGTGGGCAGGCTAGGTAAGTAATTTGAAGGCATCTATGAAGTATTCCGGTGAGCCGCTCTATGCCATGAGTTGAAGCTAGACTTTGTGCCAGCGATAAAGAAGCTTTTTTCCTTATTGATTTTTTGCCCCGAACCGGCTTGATAGATATCCAAAAAGTGCATCAATTTCCTTAGGATTCGTCAAACTCCATTGGTAAATATAAATAAATCATCCGGAAAATACAAGGTATGATATAGACATGCTCCCTTGCGGCAGTGCATAAGGCAGGATCGATTTACTGGAGAAAAGGTAGTTCAAACCTTTGCTTAAGGCTTCTGAGCAAAGAATAAAGATGTATGGAGACAGTGGGTTGCCTTGCTTATACCTCGTGATGCTTGGAAGAATCCCTTTACCTAGTCGTTCACTAAAATAGAAAACCAAGCCTGCTTTAAATTGTTTAGGATTAGTGAAACAAAATGTGAGTCAAACCCAAGCTTGAGTAGTAACTGCTCCAAAAAAAGCCATGAGACTCAGTCGAAGGCTTTCATCATGTCCATCTTGAGTAGAATATTGTGGCCCTGAGCTTTTTTGTCTAAAAAGTGGACGAAGCTCTTGAGCCAACAAAATGCTATCTGAAATACCCTTTTCATCAACAAAAGCCAATTGCCCTAAAACTATGAGGCATCACACAATAGACAACAACATATTAGTTAGCACCTTAGTAAAAATTTTATTGACAAAATTACATAATGAGATAGGTCAGAAATCGGCAAAGGTTTGAGGATTTGACTTCTTTGGAAGCAGCACTAATAGGGTGCTAGAAATTGCTCTTGGTATCAGCACTCCCAAGAAAAATTCCTTAACCGCTGCCAGTACATCCTCAGCTACCACATCCCAAAAAGTAACAAAGAATACCCCTGAAAACCCGTCAGGTCTTGGAGCCTTTCCTTGTTGAGTTGGAAAATCGCCTCCTTAACCTTTTCCATAATAACAATCTAGTGAAAAATAAATTTTGATCTGCAGAGATAGCCGTAGGTATATGCCATATCAGGTGATCAATCACCTCATTATCATCCCTCTCTGTGGTTAGCAACCCTTGAAAAAAGTGCCAACCATTTCTTCCCGAATATCATGAATGTTCTCCAGCTATTGACCAGATGTATCCTTGATACATTGAATTGCCAACCTTGCATGTTTCTCACGTAAAGTAGAATGGAAAAATATTGAGTTCATATCACCATCTCACAACCATTTAACCCTTTCTCTTTGCTTCACGAACTCTTCCACACTTTTCAGATGTCTCAACAGATCTGCATGTGCTTAATGTAAGCTTTGGCGGTTTTCCTCTGTCGGATTTTTCTGGAACTCCACTTCTTGAAGCTGCACTTTGTTTTCAACCAAGGATATATTATCATACACATTCCCAAAGTGTCGCGGTTCCATATTTTCAGTGTGCCTTTAAGCTGTTTTAACTTTCTTGTCAAAGTTTGCATGCCACGACCCTCCACTAGTAATCCCCATGATTGCTGCAGTGTTTGGATAAAAGAATGATCACGCGCCCACATGTGCTAACAACGGAAGGGCAAGGGCACCCTATCATGTTGAGGTTTTGATTCTATTTGAGGAGTAGAGGAGCATGATCTGAGTTAGTACAGTTTAGATGCTACACTGCAGCAGATGGGAGAAGAGTTAAGAAGCCTTGGTTGACTAGCATCCGTTCTAAGCCTTCCATACTTGCCCATTGCTTCGAGTTCCAGTCCGTGTGAAATTTTTACATGTAAATGGCAATTCAAGCATATGGCATGACTGTATACAAAAGCTAAAATTTTCGATGGCTCGGGCATCCAAATGAGAGCAGCCCAAATATTCATCAATATATGCCACCAAATTAAAATCTCTACCCCACAGCCACGGTCCATTCTCTATTGTTGCCAAAGACTGTAGATCTCCCACAGGGATAGATGATTGATTTGATTGCTCTTGGCATATACAAAAGTAGCACAGATGTTGTGCGGCCAACCTTCACAATTAATAAGCATGTACTTGAATTGTTTCTCATTCTTCAACATAAACACACGAAAACCATACTTAAAGAGGAGCCATATTTTATTAGGAGGTATTAAATAGACAATAATTAAACCCTAAGCATAACCTTATTTCTTCAATCCGGTGAGAGTCTACAAAAAGTTGTGACAGATAAAAATGAGACTTTATGAGATTCCACAAGTTTTTTAAGACGCCTGAGGGAGAATTTTTAGGGATACCATGTATGTTCCAAACAATAAGATTATTCATTGGAAACATGAGGCAAATCGCTTGAGTGTGTCATCAAAATTAGGAAAAAATTCTAAGAATATGCCTGTTTTCCAAATTTATTCTATTTGTGTGCCTATTTGAAAGTGGTATTCCGAAGCAATGGAACTCGCATTCGGAGAATGTCCGAATGCGAGTTCCAGAAAATTTTTTAAAAAAAAAAATAAAAGAAAATAAAAAAAATTTATTTGTTCTTGCGAATGCGAGGTCAGTCAAATTGACCTCGCATTCCCTGAATGCGAGGTCTATTTTACTGACCTCGCATTTTGAGAATGCGAGGTCCTATTTTTTTTTTTTTTTTTTTTTTTTATAAAATGCGTTGCAGGTAATGAATTTTTGTTTTGTTTTTTTTGTTTGGTTATAGATAATTTGACTATGTATGTATATATATATATATATATATATTTTAGAGTTTAGCAAATTTGACTATGTATATTGCGAATGGAAATCGTGCACTATTACAAAAATAGAAAAAATGAATGATTTCGAAAATTTGACTATGTATATTGCGAATGGAAATTGTGGACTATTAAAAAAATAGAAAAATGAAGGATTTGACTGTAGGATAAAATCATTTAAATAGTAAATCGTAAATTATAAACTATAACATTAACGAAGTTATAGGATATTTGGGAATAGTAAACCATTATCTTTAAATCATAAACTATAACATTAACAAAATAGTACGCGAATGAAATGTGTAAACCTGTTAATTTATTAATTTATCGTATTTTTGATAAAATTTTGACAGAACCTCCCCTCTTTTATACACATTTTCTAGATGTGTACCAAACCCAAAAGGGCAACAAACATCCATAAAAGCCCGACAAGGGCTAAAAAACATAAATACAAACCTAATAACAATAAAAAACCACCCGACTAGGTGGAGGAAGGAGGGCGAGGAGGAGGAAGGAGGAGGCGATGGAATTTGGGGAATTTGGGGAATTTGGGGACTTATCTTCTGCGAGGCTTCAGGCCTCGCAGAAGATAAGTGGTTGCCGACCTCGCATTCGAGGAATGCGAGGTCAGTCAACACTAATTATTAGAGATTTTTTATTTAACAAGATTTATTTATTTTTTAAATTTTTTTTTGGAACTCGCATTCGGGGAATGCGAGTTCCACTGCTTTAAGAACACAACTTTGAAATAGGCATACAATTAGAACACATTTGAAAAATGGCATATATATAGAAATTTTCCTCAAAATTAGCCGAGTTTGGGGAAAATTTCTATTATTATGCCATTTTTCAAATGTGTTCTATTTGTATGCCTATTTCAAAATTGTGTTCCGAAGCAGTGGAACTCGCATTCTCCGAATGCGAGTTCTTATAACATTTAAAAAAAAATTTATTAGTGTTGACTGACCTCCGCATTCCTCGAATGCGAGGTCAACAACCACTTATAAGTCCCCAAATTCCCCAAATTCCACCGCCTTGTTGGGTTTGGTTGTTGGCAAGGAGAATGTTCGTAAAATAGGGGAGGTTCTGTCAAAATTTTATCAAAAATACGATAAATTAATAAATTAACGGGTTTACACATTTCATTCGCGTACTATTTCGTTAATGTTATAGTTTATGATTTAAAGATAATGGTTTACTATTCCCAAATATCCTACAACTTCGTTAATGTTATAGTTTATAATTTACGATTTACTATTTAAATGATTTTATCTTACATTCAGATTTTTGATAAAATTCTCTTATACACATCTAATTTCCATTCGCAATATACATAGTCAAATTTCTGAAATCATTCATTTTTTCTATTTTTGTAATAGTGCACGATTTCCATTCGCAATATACATAGTCAAATTTGCTAAATTCTAAAATTTATATATATATATATATATACATAGTCAAATTAGCTATACTTACAAAAAAAAAAAAAAACAAAAATTCATTACAACGCATTTTTTTTTAAAAAAAATAAAAATAAAAAATTAGGACCTCGCATTCTCAGAATGCGAGGTCAGTCAAGAACAAATAAATTTTTTTTTTTTTTTTTTAAAATTTTTTTTCTGGAATCGGAACACCACTTTGAAATAGCCACACAAATAGAATAAATTTGGAAAATAGGCATATTCTTAGAATTTTTTCCCGAGTTTGGATGGTTCTGGTTATAGCGTATTGTTTTTCTTCTTCGAAATTGGAATCGAGCCTTTATCATGATAAGGATCAACTGGCTGCCCGAGGTATTGCTCTATCGCTGTTGAAAACTCTTGCAGTTGATGAACCGAAGGTGGTTGAAAATCCATTTGTGCAGTTTCCGTATTCTCTTTAGACTCAAAATCTGGCTGTGGGGTTTGTTCCACTAACACCATTGCTTGATCTTCTATTATGTTCGCCATTAATACATTAGCTTCAAGGATCGGCTCTTGGTGGATAGAACGCCTAGCATCCTGATTAGAATCATCTACTCCTAGGGTTGCGTCATCACTCCCCATCGTTCTATCCTTGTTAGCATTTTTAGGCCTACACGCTGTCGAGGCATTATGTTGTTCAATGGTTTGTAAAGCACTCTCCTTTTCGTGGCTGACATCAATTCCAGAGTTTTGGGGAGCGAAGTCATGCATTTTCTCCAGGTTGTCTGAGGGAGTTTGAGTTTCTACATGGTTGGGTGGCAACTCCACTAGAACATCCTTTGATTTCGACGCGAGCTGAGATCGAACAGTATCTGTAGTGGGTTGTTTTGCTACCCATTTTTGTGGCTTAGAGTTAGGAACGTCAACAACTTCTTTACCCTTAGTGTGGCTGCTGTCCTTCTTCTTGGCACCATTAGTTTTCTCTTTTGGAGCATTCAATCTGCAATCATTTGAACCATGGCCAAGTTTGCAGCAAGTATTGCAATACGACGGCACATTCTCATAATCAATATACTACCACCATGCATTTGAATCTTTTTGGATCTGGCAAAACCTTTTCAGTAGAGGCTTTTGGATATCTACTTCTAGGCAAAACCTTGCTTTGTTAGGGCACGATAGGATGGCTGTGGTAGCATCAAGCTTAAGCGGCTCTCTAATAAGTTTTGCTATGGAGTAAAGCGTTCATTTGTCATAGTAGTGTGCCGGGAATTTGTCTAGTGAAACCCATAATGGCACAACTGAAGGCTCAACATCGACATGGAAATCCAGTGTCCATTTAAGAACCTTCATAGGGTAACCCTGGAACGTCCATGAGTGGCCATATTTTCCTTGTCCAACAAACAAAAATAATCTCCCTACCTTACCACGTCTGATCATGGAGGAGAAAAGGAGACCATGTTTTCCATAACCACATGCATGTAGGTGTTTGAAATTCTATATAAAGGCTTCACTTGAGAAAATAAAGTATAGAAAATACTGAAAGAGGCCACATGAGAGAGCATAAAAAAAGTATCAGTAGAGCAACAAAATTTTGTTAAAGGCAATAGAGTAAATAGACTTGAATATTAGTCCAGAAGGAAGATAAGTAGTTTGGAGGGGATCAAGTAATTATATCACAAAGGTAAAAGTAGGTATACTTCTTTTTTTTTTGTCCTCCGCAAGCCTGATATTTTGTTCTTTGGTTTATTCTCACACACTAGCTCTCTGATTGAGATTAAACTCTCATTATTTTTGCTACTTAAGGAAGATTGGAGTTTGTTTAAATTGGTTTCCTATGAGAACAAGGGAATTGAAATTATTTAACTCCTGATGTTCTTTAACAGAAATATAATTTTTGTCACGTTATACAGTTATACACAGTAGAATAGGTCAATTCCTAGTTGAATTTGCATTCTAGATGGTCACTGAATAAATTTGTTATTCTCCTGACCCCTAACTATTGATAATATTGACTGAAATTGAAAATCAAAATTTAAATACAGGTCTACTTTTAATCCCATTAAAGTGACATCATGTATATACATATATAGTCACAAATATGCGTGTGTGTGTATATATATATTATATACACGATTATGTACACACACCCAGTCTCTGTGTGTGTGTATATATATATTGTGATTGCTTTATATAGTGTCCTTTTTTTATTGTAAGGCATGAAATCAAATTAAAAGTAATTGGTCTTGGTACCCATTTATACCAAATATAGCTCTCTCACTCGAAATTGCCTTTTAAGGCACCCCAAAAATTTGTTTTTTAAGGCATTAAATTAGTTAATTGGCCTTGGATCCCAAAAATTTCCTTTTAAGGAATTAAATTAATTAATTGGCCTTGGTGCTAAAAAATTACCGTTTAAGACATTAAATTGATTAATTTGCCTTGGTGCCCAAAAATTGCCTTTTAAGACATTAAATTAATTAATTGGCCTTGGTGCTTAAAAATTACCGTTTAAGGTATTAAATTAATTAATTGGCCTTGGAGCCCAAATATTAGCCGTTTAAGGCATTAAATTAATCAATTGGCTTTGGATGCAAAAAAAATTGCCTTTTAAGGTACTAGATCAATACACAATTGATTTAAGTACCTAAAATTACCTTTTAAGCCGCATTCAATTAAAATAATTAACCTGAAAGTCCAAATTTTCCTTTTGAAGGCACTAATTTAAATTAAATGGATTTAGTGTCAAAATTACCTTCTAAGATTATAAAATCAAAATTCATTGTCTTTGGCCTTCGTGCCCACATTAACGTTTATAATAATTATTAATACAAAAATAATGAGATGAATTAAATATGGATTTTAAGTCTATCTTGTCTTTCAAAGATTAAATAACATAATTGGACAAGTCCCTAAATTCTTATAAATTATTTTTGCCTTTAATGGTCAAAACTCTATTTAAATGTTGATTCCCTCAAAAGATTGAATGTCACACCCTTAAAATGGGACAATGAAATGCTGCACCTCGGGATCACTGATAAGATCGTAAATGTTGTATATTTTATGCATCGCTTTCCTCGTTTTTAGTAGGTATAAGCAACAATTGAGTAATTATGAACTAAAATGATTTATTTTAAATTTTGTAGGGTTTGAGTGAAGAAATAGTGTTGCAAATTGATCGCAAAAGTGGAGAAAAATTGCAAAATTGGGATTTTCCGCACCGGTGATGAGCAATTCTGACATAGTTTGGTAGATTAAGTATAACTGTCTTGTTGGAAAAATAAGACATAGAGCTACAACTTTTATGTTTTAAATTTTTCCAAATTTTGCCTGTATCATAGCAAAAATTGAAGATTAAATGAACCAACCTTTCTAGAACCCGCGCACAGGCATTGCAAAATTGTAGTGCCCAGGCCCCAATTCCAAAAAGGCAATCCTAGCATTTTGGAAGCAGTGCCTAGGCATGACAAAATTGCAGTTACCAGGCGCCGATCGACGGATAGGTTTTATACGTTTGCTTATTTTGCAAGAAAAGTCTTCCCGTTGGCCCGTTTGTGTGGGAAATCGTGTGCTTATCATCCTAGAGCCCCAAAACCCTAAAAATACCTATAGATACACCAGGAGAAGGGGAGGAAACAATCGTCATCAACTGCATCATTAGTTTCTTAGGTTTTTTGGTTAACAATAGTTAGAGCGATAATTTAGCTGTAGGGTAGATTTTCTTAATTATTTGAGCTAGAATTTCATTTTCTTGTGAAGAATTCAAGACTGGACGATCATCAACATTCGTTTTCACTGCAATTACTGAGTTTGATTTATTTTTATGCAACTTATGTTTTGTTCTTATTGCTTTCTTCTTCCTTAATTTTCATTCTTGTTTTATTGCCTTTAAATTCTTATTTGCTTCCGTAATTGAGTAGTTAAGGTTTTATTAATTGCATTTGATTGCTTTTATAGAGTAGATTAATTTAAATTTTTGTTCTTGATTAAATTCTCGGAAGTAGAGTAGATTAAATTAGGGTTTTAGTTAATTATATTCAATTTCTTTCCGTAGGGTTAGAATTTTACATTCTTGCCTTTATTTCAATTTCTTGTGACTAAATTTAGTTTAAAGTTAGCCAAAAACCCCTGATTATTTCGTCTAACTAGTCAATAGGATTGTGAACTTAGTAATTGTTCCAATTATTAGTCCTCGTGGGAACGATCGTTACTCATGCTATGTACAAACTCACCTTGTATACTTGTGAGTGTGTGGGAGTTGATTAGGATAATTAAGGTTTTTTTACTTCTTGTTCATTGTTTTCAAAAAAACCTAAGCAATATTCTACTGAACAATCACCCCAAGCGTGCAATGCACAATACAAGAGCAATAAACAAACCATAATACTTGTCATTAGACCTCAAGGTCTGCCAAGACACAACCAGAAGAGGTATATACATCAAACATAGCCACAACCATTCACGACATAACCAAATCACACCTATAGACAAGTATCAAACCACAAACGAAACGACAATCAGAAGTTTGATATACAAGACAATTCTAACGCATCCTTAGGCACACAGGCCTAAACACATGAACAAACCTCACACTAAAATGGTAAATTGAAAATCCAAACTCCAATAGCTGGGATCCGTACTGTAATCCTCTCCCAAATTGGCACTCGTCTCAAGACCTGCTATCTCGCCTTGATTTAGTTGGTCCTCAACTGCAAACAAAAGGGGAAAACAATAACGAGGTAAGCATGTAATGCTTAGTAAATAACATTTAAACCTAATTATAGATAACACGTATATAATCAGTGCAGGGTACAATCTACGAGACATTATCAATAATTAAATGCAAATGCCAATCAATAAGCTCATGGTTCACAAAAGTCTTCCTAGTACTAGATCCAAGTTTACCTATTATGCGCTTGAGTAGACAAAGCATAATGGAGTGTCTATCACTTATCTTCCTGAAAGATAGGGTATGACATTTACAAAGCAGAGTATTCAGTATATCATTTCAGTCACCCACTCAAAGCCAAATCTACTAAATTTACCCATTGAACTCTTCACAATAATCAATCATTAACATGTAGTGCAATAAATGAACAAATTACACATTACATAATGTACACATAAATTATAAACCTAGTTAACTTATAAACATTACTCCAATCACATATACTTACATTAATATCAATTATTCTAGGGCTGTAAAACTAACCATATATAAGATATCAATAAAAGGCATAAACGTTACTTACATCGAAAGTCGATTTCTATGACCCTAACTTCGATGGTCTAAAACTCTAACCTTGAATCACCTAAATCAAGAGAGTGTTATATCATTAGGATAAAAGCCAAGATAGGGATTCACTTTTGGGCATCACCCAAATTCTTAAATCAGGCAATAATCGAACACAAACAAGTAGGGGTTGATTTAAATTCGTAAAAATGAGATCAAAGTCTAAGAAATAGGGTTCATAACTTCAAATATATCACCAAGATAGGAATTGTCAAAACCCTCATTCAAATATCACCAAAATAATAGCTAAAAGGTCATTTCAGATTACAAATCAAGTTCCGGTAGCTCATAAACATGATTGGTAATAAAATCAAACCATAAATAACAAAAATTGGATAAATTAATTTCTTGAGGAACTTGAAATTTAACATGAAAACCATGAAGAACTTGGAGTAAAACTTACTTGTGAAGTTGGATTGAAGGTCTAAAGTATTCCTTGATCACCAATTTGATTTGGGGACTAAAATCCCTAAACTAATTGTAGGATTTGAGATTGGAAATAAAGTGTTTTGAGAAAAATGCTCTCTAGAGCTCATTTGCTAACTTGAAAAGGGATATATGCAACCAAATTAGGAGTCTTCATGAGGAATTTTTAAACTCTTCAAAATTTACATTTTAGTCTCTCAAGTTTTGAGAAATTATACTTTTGCCTGAAAACTTTAGAAAATGTCCAAAAAGGGTAAAACGATTATTTAACACTTGAAAGAGATATTAAAGAGGATTTAAAGGGATAAGATCAAGTACAAAAATACATGGAATATACAAAATAATTTGGGTATTACACTCTCACCTCCTTAAGAAAAGTTTCGTCCTCAAAACTTAATATACCTACGAGACAAACAAGTAAGAGTACTTATTTCGCATGTCAGTTTCAAATTCCCAAGTAGCCTTCCTTTCTGAATGATTAGACTATATCCTAGAGTTGGATATTATACCCATTGAACCTTATCAAATGGAATAGGTAGATGTTGAAGGACTTGTTCCTTAGTATCAATAAGTGAACGGGTACTTACCACTGAGAGGTTGATGTTCGATCACATGACTTCGATCGAATACATATTTCCGGAGATGTGAAGCATGAAATACTTTATGCACTTGGGTCAACTCTGGAGGTAAAGCCAACTGATATTCCAGGTTTTCAACTCTTTTTAGTATCTCGAAGGGTCTCACAAATTTTTGACTCAATTTTCCACTCTTGCCAAGTCCCATAACCATTCTAGTCAGTGAAAACCTAAAGTATACCTTGTCCCTAACTTGAAACTCTAATGGTCTTCTTTTCATATCTGCCCAAATCTTTTGCCTATGTTGAGTTGCCTTGAATTTATCACAAACAAATGCCATATTGTCCACTATAATTTGAATCAATTTTGGCCCTGTTATTCTTTTTTCTCCAACTTTATCTTAATACAAAGGTAACCGATGTTTTCTTCTATATAGAGCAGTTTGTACGAAGCCATGCCGATGTTATTGTGATAACTGTTATTGTAGGAGAACTCCATCAACATCAAATGCTCGTCCCAGTTACCCTTAAAATCAATAGCACATACCCTCAACATATTCTCTAAGGTCTGAATTGTCTGTTATGATTGTCCATTTGTCTGTGGATGAAAAGATGAACTTAAAACTACTTCTGTATGCCTGACTTTCTAGTAGGCTATCTAAAACCTCGAGGTGAATGTTGGATCCCGATCTGAAATAATACTAATAGATACAGCATGCAGCTTCACAACATTCTTCATATATATCTGTACTAACCTTTCCATAGGAGTAGAAGTATTCAAAGGCAAGAAATGAACAAATTTGGTGAATTTGTCCATAATAAACCATTTCTATTCTAGAATAGGCAACAGACTCAATAAACCACTCAGTTTTTGGTGCTCGGCCTTTGCTTGTTGGAAAACCGAACACTTGGATACAAATTAGCAATCTCTCTTTTCATGTTGTTGTGATTCCACCAGAAATGTTATTTTAGATCCTTATATATTTTAGTACTGCTAGGATGGAAAGGAAATCTAGAACTGTGAGCTTCAACCATGACCTCTTTCTTCAAGTCTTCATTTACAGGCACACAGAGTCGTTCTTGTATCCAAATAATGCCATTATCAACCCAGAATTTCCCAGGATCTCTACTTTCCACATTGTTCCTGATCTTCATTAATTCTGGATCTGTACCTTGAGTTTGCTTGATCTTATCTATTAAGGTCGGTTGAATCACAAGTGCTGCTAAAACATTGGTTGTGGGCTCCATTATCTCCAAATTAACTTCCTCCATTTGCCTTATCAACATGTTGGCTGTGACCTCCAAAAATTTCCTATTCAGTGCATCTGTTACTCTATTGGACTTTCCTGAGTGCTGACTGATCTTCAAGTCATAGTCTTTGAGTAATTCCAACCATATATGCTGCCTTGTATTGAGTTCCTTCTATGTGAATAAGTATTTCGAACTTTCATGATATGTGCAGGTAATACTTCATATTGCTCCCCATTGAGATAGTGTCTCCAAATCTTCAGAGCAAATACAATGGCTGCCAGTTCCAGGTCGTGAGTGGGATAATTCAATTCATAAGGCTCCAACTGTCTCGAGACATAAGCAATGACCTTACCATTTTGCATCAATACACAACCCAGACCGTTCTTAAAAGCATCATTGCAGATCACATACCTTCTAGTCCTAGATGGCAAGGTCAAAACTAGTGCTGATATCAGACTGTTCTTCAACTCTTGGAAACTAGCATTCTTTTAGGTAAGCCTGGTTAATGGCACAGCTATCAAAGAGAATTCTTTTACAAACTTCTTATAGTAACCTGCCAAACCCAACAAACTACGAACCTTTGTCACATTTATCGGTCTAGGCCAATCAACGATAGCCTCAATCTTCTTGGGATTCACTGATACTCCACTCTCTGAGATGATATGCCCAAAAAAAGCTACAGTTTTCAACTAAAATTAACATTTACTGAATTTCGCATACAATCAGCTTTTTGCTCTCTTAACTTCTGTAAAACAAATCTGAGATGTGGTTCATGATACTCCTCTGAAGGTGAGTAAACCAAAATATCATCAATGAACACTATCACAAACCTGTCTAAATAGGGATGGAATACCCTATTCATCAAGTCCATGAATGCTGCAGGTGGATTGGTTAGACCAAAAGGCATTACCAAGAACTTATAGTAGTCATATCCAATTCGGAAAACACTCTTTGGAAGCTGTGATCCTCTACTGATAGTAACTAGATCTCAAATCTATCTTGGAAAACACCCTATAACCCTTCAACTGATCAAACAAATCATCGATCCTTGGCAAGGGATATTTACTCTTGATAGTGACCTTATCAACTCCCGATAGTCAATATATAATTTTAGGCTACCATTTTTCTTCTTCACAATAATATTGGAGCTCCCCAAGGAGATACTCTGGGTCTGATAAATTTCTTATCTAATAACTCCTGTAATTGTGTCTCCAATTCTTTAAGCTTTGCTGGAGCCATGATTCTGTAAAGATTTTTGAAGTTGGTGCTATCTCTAGTGGTAGATTAATATTAAACTCTATTTTTCGCTATAGTGGCAATCCCGACAAATCCTTCGGAAAGACATCTAGAAATTTTCGGACCACTGGAATGTCTTCTAGTTAGGTACCTTCTTTTTCTGTACTAATCACATAAACCAAGAATGCTTCACACCCCTTTCTCAATGCCTTCTGTGCCTATAATGATGATAGTATTGGTATTGGTTTTCTATCTGGTTTCTTGAACTGATACACAAATTTCTCTTTCTCTGGATAACAAAACCTGACTTTCTTTTCCATGCAGTCTAGGTGCGCATAATTGCAGAACAACCAATCCATACCAATATTACGTCAAAATCAAACATATTAATTTGTACTAGAATAGCATCAGACTGATAATCACCCAATAATACCCTAAACTAGGATATATCCAACTAACTCAAGAATCCAATGTACCAACTATATAAGAAGTATCATGCCAATCTAGTTTGGTAATATTCAACTTCTTACCTAATCTTCTACAATGAAAGGATGCGTAGCACCACTATCAAATAAAGTAGTTCTAGGCCTATCACGACTTGACCCGATCCATCTAACTCTTACTGCGTCATTGCATAGACTCGAGTTGTATCTGGTCCTGTCCACTACTACTCTTCTCTTGTGGCATCTGCTGCTGCGATGGTCCTGGTCTAGCAATGGGACAATCTCTGATCCTGTGCTTGAAACTGTCATAGGCTAAACATGCTCATAACCTCCATCTACACTCTCCTATGTGATAATATTGATAATAACTACACTCTGGGATATGAGGTCGTGCCTGAGATGGAATAGGTACTGATACCATTTCTCCCTTCTTGTCAATGACTGGAAAAGGTCCAGCAATAGCTAAGGGTGATTACAGTCTCGCTTGTCATGAATAGGGTTTGAAACCACAAAATTGTGTAATTGGTGGTTATGATGGTCGTACGCTGCGAGTTGGGGCTGCTATAGGTCTATATATTGGTCTATGTGGAGATATGTATGGACCTTTCTCACCCATCTCCTCCATTACCTGCCATCTTAGAAAAGTATCTACACGGGCACTAGCGTCGTACAACTTCTTAAATGTATCTGTTTCCACTGCTACTATTTTTTCCCAAATCTCCTTTGGCAAACCTCTCCTAAAACGATTACACTTCTCTACCCTATCACTCATAATCCCTAGAGAAAACATCCCAAATGCATAGAATCTTTGTGAATACTCTATTACAGACATCCCTGGAATCTGTCTAAAGGAATTGAACTCATCTCTTTGCTCAACTTGGCAAAATAATCTCTATTGGCACTAGACAACCATTAAATGGGTTTTCACACGAACAAGTTTCCTGCTCCTCTAACTCTTCGATACTCTTGGAGAGTTTTCTCAAGACACTTGTATCCGGTGAACTTAAATTCCAACTACGAAACTCCCAACTAGGACAACACTTAGTAAAAAGTAAGTAGAATTTTCAAAAGATACCATGTGTTATAGAAGTATGAATTACTACTAGCCTCAGCAACCACTAAGTCAAAGTGTAGAAACTGGTAATTTGTCTAAGTATATAGGTAGAATTCTTTGAGAACAACATAATTGCATATCAATCCATGAAGATCAGTATAGTGCATGGAATTCAGAATGGCCTCTAGTATAACTCCTTGTCCAGCAGCTTTACTGTAGCTGAACCCTATTTTGTGGGTTCACCTACCTTCTTGTAAGTACTCAACCAACAAAAGCACAGATGATCACAATTCACCACGAGAGAGCCTTTGGAGCTTCCTAGGAACAACATGGCTGGGAAACACCAGTTGGTCTATTACCCTAACTTCATTTGTCCAAGTATACAGGCGGAATTCTTGGAGAACGACATAATTGAATCTCAGTCCACGAAGATTAGCCTAGTACATGGAATTGGGAATGGCCTCCGCTTTAACTTCCTATCCAGCAACTTTACTGTAGCTGACCCTATTTTTGAGGAGTTCACTTGCCTTCTTGTAAGTACTAGATGCAGCCAACAAAGATGCAAATGACACAATTCACCACGAGAAAGCCTTTTGATCTTCCTAGGAACAACATGGCGCGGAAACACCAATTTGTTTGTTACCCTAACTTTTCTAAATCCACTCAATAGATGCGATAGTTTCTTTATATTAGCTAGAAAGAGAAAAAACATCCTCCAATAATAAAGATTCACCATTCAATGGCTTAATCAGGTTTGGTAAGGGTTAAAACATATCACACATATTTAACATAGTAGAGCATGCCCTGTGGAGTGCATGGCCAGCTGACTCCTCAAGGGAGGTTAGATCAGCCACCTCACTTCACCTTTAAGGGTTGGCTAGTTGCCTCTCCTTTCCCCCTCCCAACAGGGAGGGCTGGTTGCCTCTTCCTTCAAGGGGTGCCTGGTATGTCCTCGCCAAGAGAGGTACTTAGCGTACTGCACCCAACACCTCATTTCTCCAAGATGTGGCTGGGTTTCACAACATGTCCTCCGATTTACTCTTCCAACCTATTTGTTGGAAGTAGTAAGCTCCTTCTCGGGATATCTATATAAAAGACAAATTACTATTCTTCCTCACAATAATCAGCAGAATACATAAACAAAGGAATATTCATGTTCCTAAACTATGTGATATGACAAATAAATCAATCAGATACACAAATATAGAAAGCAAAAAAAAAATATGAAGTTGACATATAGAAGGTCTCTTACTTGAAAAACAAGCAACTACAGAAAGTAGATTCCTCTTCTTGAGAGAAAAGTATGCTTATTACTATTGCCAACAAAAAAGGCTTTGTTTTTATAAACAAGTCTAATGACAGCTGACAAGTCAATTTTGCTGCAAACTCCAACCCCAACAGAACTATACTCTTTGATCAGGCAAATTAAGCCCAAGAGTGGGGGATATTAGTTACGATACATTTTGACATCAAATAAAATTTGAGCAAAGGACATGGCCCATGTACAACTACCAAATACAATCATTACATACAATCTATAAAGCTGAGCCCGATGACTAACTCTAACAAGGTCCACCTATTGATCCATTATTCTTTTATAAAAAGGGTTACAAAGCTATGTTTTCATAAGTTTAAATACATAATCACATACGCTCACAAACTCTCTTTGAATTCCCATTAGAGTTCTGAGTCATCTTTCATACAATTATTGACTTAAGCATCAGAGTTGCACTAGGCCTTTCTTTCTACCAGCAGCCTAGACACAAACCCTAATCCATTATACATAGAACAAAAGATCGATCAAAAATTGACAAAAACACTAAAAATGCATTAACTAACAATGTAAGCATGTGTAAGTCAATAATAATAACTATGTATAACATTACATAATTTAATGTAAAAGAATATAACAATGATATGAATTAATTTGAAAACTATAACTGAATATAATATTTTATCATAAATACAATTCTAGTGAACACAGAATTTTATTTGTATACTACCACTTTAGATTTTTAAAGTTCTTTAACTTATTTATTGAAAACCTCCCAACAATTTTTGAATTCATCAAGGCTGCATGTTAACTGAAAACCAAAAGAGAGTACTTTCATGTACTTTTAACTTGGCTTTTGTTCGTAATTCGAGGGTTTTAGTTTATAAAGTATGGGTATTTTTGTAATTTTATACTTTAAATCCATAAATTAAGTTTTTATTGTTTTTATTATAAAAAATGTATATTTATGCCCTTAAAATGTCTTTTTGTAGGTTTATTTGCAATGGAGGTCAAAGGAAGCGAATACGAAGAAAAACGCATCAAAATGGAGTAAGACCAGGCACCCCTAGTGAAAGTTGGGAGTTAGACGTCCCTAGAGGCTTGGCAGAGGCACTATATAATGGTTGACAAAGGCTCCCAGCACCTGCACTAGCATTTTTGCAGGTTTTTTATGATTTTGCCTAGTGTTTTAGATATTTTTTACCCATTTTCTTGTAAACCTAATAGGCACCATATGAAGGTTATCTTAGGTCATTAATTAAATGTACAAAGTATGAGGCAGTCAACAAAAAACATCAGACAGCTACAAACATGAGAATCAACACAGGCATACGATTGTTGGTGAAGAGAGTAAGGGAAAAGAGGAGAAGACTCAACTTGACAACCCTAGTTTTTCATTCTCTTTCCTATTTCTTGTATTCAATATGTTATTCATGATTGTAGTTGAATCTTGTGTTGTATCAGCTGGTTAGATAATGCAGTAAACCCTAATTTTAGAGTTTTATTCAAAACTTGCCATGAATCTCAATTGATTTAATTTATTTTGTTTATGATTATAATCTTATGCTTGATTTGCTTAAGTAGATGATATTAAATGCATTTGTAAGCCTGATCAACTTATAAATTGATTTGTAACCCTAATTTAGAAATCAGAAGAGAAGCTTGTTAAGGTTAGGAATAGGTGTAATTAGCCTTTGTTGAGAAGTTCTATAGGAAAGAACAGAAGTTTCATGAATAGGGCTCGAAAGATACCTATTCATCTTAGGTAGTCCTATAGAGTGGTCATTTATGCATTAAACTTGGCTCGAATTCACTTAGAAATATAGTGAATTAGTCTAGTTCTAGATTTAGTAGATTTGTAAGAGAAGTCAAAAAATAACTTACAATTACATAAGACTCTAGACTAGTAAATGACATAAGTGAATCAAGAAATTATAGAACAAATAAATAGTCAATTGAGGGGATTGGTAAGGGACGAGTGTACCCTAGATAACTTAATTATCGACCTTTTTCTCTCTTTACTTGAAATATTACCTTGTTTCTTATTCTATTTTTCTATTATTTTCCATTCTATTTTCTCTTCTTTATATAGGATCAAAACTGTGAAATTTAGGTGCCTAGTAGAGTGTTAGCGTAGTCCTTGTAGGAACGATACTTTTCTCATCATATATTATTTGTTTGATACATATACTTACATAATTGGTAAGTCACGTCTATTAACAATCACCACATGAAACAAGTATTTTCACCATTGCAGGGGACTTAGTTCTCCTAGTTGGAGAAACCACCCTAACTTCTCCTGGAACAACAACCAACAAGATGGTGCCAGCAAATCAATATGACCCATCTCATCAATGCTGCCTGGATTCCAAGGTAGAATAAGCAATCCCAGCCAATCCTGGAAAAACGGGATAGCATGGATGACCTCTTGTGGTAGTACATGGAAAAAAACTAATGCAGTACTTCAAAATCAAAATGCCATTCTCCAAAACCATATAGCATCGATAAGAAACTTGGAGACCCAACTCGGGCAACTTGCCAATGCCATAAATAATAGACCCCAGGGTTTTTTTCCAAGTGACACGGAAGTTAACCCAAAGAATGACGGTAAGGAGCAATGCAAAGTGGTTACTTTCCGTAGTGGCAAAGCATTGGTGGCCGAGAACCAATCAGAGAAAGCAAAGGAGTATGACACACAAGTAACAGTTAAAGAGGAAAAATGGGAGAAGAATGAGCAACCTAGAGAATATCAAGTCAAGTCGCCTTTCCCTCCAATACCTAATCCGTAACAACTCAAACAATACAGGTCACATGGCCAATTTTGTAAATTTTTAGAAATTTTTTAAAAATTGCATATTAATCTATTCACTTTTGTAGACACATCAAAATAAATGCCTAGTTATGTTAAGTTTATAAAGGAAATATTATCCAGAAAAAAAGAGAAACATAGACTTTGAAACGATAGCTTTGATAGATGAGTGCAATGTAGTTCTCCAACAAAAGTTACCACCAAAGCTTAAGGATCTTGGGAACTTCACCATCCCATGATGGCACACAATTTATAGGTAAGACCTTGTGTGAATTAGGAGCAAGTATTAGTCTAATGCCCTTATCTATTTTTAAGAAACTTGGGATAAGAGAAGTAAAGCCAACAGTTGTGGTCCAGCTAGCCAACTAGACTTTGGCTCCTCCACCAGGCACCATTGAGGACATCCTGTAAAGGTTGATAATTTTATTGTTCCTGTTGAATTTATAATACTTGATTATGAAGAAGATGGAGACATTCCAATCATTTTGGGTAAGACCATTTTTAGCAACTAGAAGGACTCTAATTGATGTACAGGCGAGCTCATCATAAGAGTCTCAAGACAAAATGGTAACATTTAAGGTTTTTAAAACTATGGATGTTCCTAACCTATTCAAGGAATATTGCGTGCTAATCATGGTCACAAGAACAATGAAGTCGGAGGACTATGAGCTGGAAGTTTAGGTAAACCTTACGGGAACCCAAGGAAGAATTTGAGGCAAGTGAAGAGAGTAATGAAGAAAAGGACAAATTATCAAGTGCATCATCTAAGGAAAGCTCAGATTCGGAGGACCAACAAGAGAATATAGAAATCATGAAGCTCATTCAGGATTGTGAAAAGCTATATCTAAGAAAATTACCACAAAAATAACAAGACTTGAGTTGTTTCACAATCTTGTGCCTAATTGGCACAACGGTAATTGAACGAGCATTGTGTGACCTAGGGGAAACATAAATCTAATGCCATTTCCATTGTGTAGGGAAATAGGGCTAACTATATCACACAAAACCAACAAGTATATTCAACTCATGGAAAGGAGTATGAAGGGAACCCAAGGAGCCTCATAAAGGACGTGTTGGTAAGTATGAATCAATTCACTTATTCAATGGATTTTATGGTCGTCGACATAGGAGAAGAAGAATATTTGGATGTAGTTGTATTGGTTGTTGGACGACTATTCCTTGCCACTGCAAAGGCTCTTATTGATGTTGAATTAGGAAGCATAACTATACGGTCGAGCAATGAGTCAATCTGATTCTTAATCATCCAACCCAAGAAGTATCCTCATGAGCACTTTACATGAACGTGTCAGAAATGGGTGAAACAGGTAACATACATAATGACTTTCCAATCATTTGAAATCATGAAAACAGTGGTAATGTCTAGCTAAAGACGTTAACAAGTGCTTAGTAGGAGGCAACCCATGTTTCCAACTCTAACTTTTATTCTTGTACTTATCAATTTTAACATATTTTTTTTTTGACTAACTTAAGTTAATTTGGTGTTTTAGGTCTTAAATAATTCTTGGAAGGAGTTTAAGGACAAAAAATTTAAGCTACACACGAAAAGGGCACGATCCAAAAATAGGCCAAAAAGAAGAGACGACTTGTAGGCACAGGTAGTAGGAGCTATGCCCAGCCACTATGGGCTGGGCACTGAATGCGCCCATAGACATGGGAGGCACACCCAAGCCACTGCCTGATGGGGATAAGTAGGGCTGCAAATTGCAGCCCATTCTTTCTCTATTCCTCCGAACACCTTTACAACAACCCTAGACACCTCTGAAACCTTCCTACCCCCGACACAAAATCCACTCCAATGACACTCTAATTCTTGAATCCAAACATCAAATTACTAAATTGCTGCAATTTTCAGATTTAATGACAAGGGCAAATTTGGTGGAAAGAAAGAACTCAAACAAGAGGACCTTCTTGGGAAAGTTGTTAGGAGCCAACAATCAAGCAATAAGTCTTTCAAAAGCTGTAAATTGGTGAAATCCTTCTAATTTAATAATTTTTAACTGATTTTGTTCCCATATATGTGAGGTTAATTTGGTGGATTCGTGTGTTCTTAATCATATGTTTATGAGCTTGAATCGTTTTATTTGAAATTGATATTTGGCATCTCAGGAAGATTTCTTGGTATAATTTGTGCTACTTGGTGTATGAGTACTTCCATTTGGATAAATTCAAGTTCAATTTTGTGTTTTTATTGAAAATTTTTACTATGCCTAAGGGTAAAAACTTGGCTAAGGGGTCTAGCTTCAAGAGGAAATTAGATAAGAAAATTCCACCTCTCAAAAAGCTTTACAATGGTATGAAGAGGGAGAAAATAATAAAAAGATAATATGTGCAAGTTTTCAATTCGACTTAGATTGGGCATGTAATGATCTAAGGTCGAAAACATTAGGATAGGTTGTGCACACACCCAAAATTTTCTATAGAGGAAATAGTTATAGAGTTCTATGCTAATTTCTTAGAACATGATAAAGGAATTGTTTTTGTGCGAGGGGTCAAAGGTCTATGACACGTGAATCTTTAAACTCTTTCTTTGGCCTAGCAAAAATAGGTAATGATGGTTTCATTTTGTTATCAAAATCAATTTGAACCGGATTTGGATTTGTTGGCTAAAACTATATGCAATGGTATTGAAGTGACTTGGAAGAGAGCACAAAATGCCTCAAGAACAAAATTTTCATTTCCAAGTTGTTACTTGTGTCCTATTGCAAAAATTTGGTTCAATTTTATAAACACCAACTTAATTCCAGCTGGTCATGCCACATACATCACTGTTGATATAGTTTTATGGCTATTTTGTCTTCTAGAAGGGTACTCAATTGATGCTGGTCGTGTTATTCATTCTCAAATTTTGTGTATGCCCAAAACCAAAAGTAAGGGATTATGGTTCCCTTGTTTAATCACCCAATTATGTTTCCATGTAGGTGTAAAATAAAATGAAACCGTGGACAAGAAAGTCTTAACAATAAAACTCATTGATGGATGAACTAAAACGAGAATGCTTCCAAAGAAAGAAAGGAAACCCAAAAGCAGTAGGGCAAGCTCTAGTCACTCCATGGGTTCAATGGTTGTAGCATGGATGATAGGTTGTCAAGGTTGGAGAGAAAATGGAGCATCAATAACAATACATGAGGCCATGGGCAAGTTTGACATGAATGAAGCTCCAGCTCTACCGGGACACATATATTTAATGAAGGTGATAAAGAAGACGATGATGATGATAGTGATGAAGAGGACGAGAATGATTCTGTGAGTGATGAGGATGATGAGAATGAGGAGTAAATGCCACTTGCAGATATAAGGAGAGTGTTTATTTCTTATTGTGCCTTTTCATCCTTATTAATTTGCTCTTTTTGTGCTAAGCATTGGGGATAATGTTTCATTTTCAGTTGGAATGGTGGTGTCTATGATTGTTGATTTTTGGTTATTTGTTGTATATATGTATTAAGTGCATTGTGTTTTTCGCCATGGAGGTTGTTTTGATGTTTTGTGTAATTTGGTAGTGTTTGTTAGTAATTAGGTTACTTTGTTTCATTTATGTTTGGTTTGCAATTTTTTGAAAAAGTTTTTACACATGAAAAATCCAAAAGATTTTCTATTTCTAGGAAGTTTTATCAATCTTGAGGATCTAACTGTATAAAAGACTCCCAAGCTATCCGATGGCAGCGTTTAGGATTTCTATACCCTCTTTGCCTGGAGTATTGTAGAAGGTTAAAAACACAAAAAGATTTTTGATTATTGAGTCATTTTTAGTGTAGTGTTTTAATTTCTAGACTATGTTATTGGTTTAAACAATGTGTCAAAGTTTACTAGTGGATTAAGAATATGATTTTGGGAATGTATATACACTTGTTTGGCATATCGAATGCCCTTGACTCTTGGAAGTGTTAACTTTGTCACATACATATATATTTATTACCTTGACTGGGCGTGTGTGAGATGTTTGCTATTTTCCTAATGATTAATCATGAATGAATCTTGCCATCGTGTTTAGCTTATGGCATTTAGATGGATATGTGTGTGTATTTACATGCTTATGATGTATAGGTATGTCACGAACTAAGAAAGTGATTTAGGTATGACATTTAGTTCTTTGAACTATTTGTACCAAAAAGCCTACCTATTTTCATTTGTCATCCCTAGTTACCCCTTTGAGCTTATGAGCCTTTATTTTCTTTTTAAACCACTTCATTTTTAGCCGATTATCCCATTTTGTTTTACCTCTCTTTCAACCCATCACCTTAGAAGCTAGTATTGGTCCATATTGGTGCCAATTCTATGTTTTTGGATGGAACAATGGATTGGGTGAAAGGTTATGTGTTGTGGGGAAAAAGTGTAATATGTTGCTGGTATTTTACCAACTCACTACTATTATGTATTCATAAGAATAAAAAAAAAATGTCATGAAAAAGAACATATGTGTGTTATGTGTGAACAAAGAAGGACAATTTCCTTCATGTGTAATAAAAGAAGGTTCATCATTACCTTCAAAAGTGTAGTTGGCTAAATACTGCGTGTGTTTAGGGGGTTTTGTAAGGGATATGGTTCAAAGGTTAGTGAACTAATGCTTCTAAGGTGATTTAAGCCACTTATTATCCAAATATTTCCTACCTTTCATCTCTTAACCTACATTACAAGCTAAAAGATCTATTTCATACTTGGTTGTGGTTCATTTGTACTTGTAAGTATGTCTTGTGTGTTTTTCCATCCAACTTGTACACCACTTATTAATCTAGTATTAAAAGTTTGTTCATTGATTTGATGAATAGAGTGCATCCGTTCTTACATTGCTTTGCGAGAGGAGTGGTTAATGCTTTCTTGAGACTTTGGAATCAATTCTAAAACTTGGACATGTGTGTGTGTGTATCATGCCTTGGTGACAACCATGGATATGTTGGAAGGGAGTTAAGTTGTTATATGTTTACTTATGTGTTAGTTTTGTTTTACTCAGGACGAGTAAAATTTCAAATTAGGAGGTGTGTTAACTCGCCAAAAGAGAGAATTTTTATGTACTTTTTGCTCAGCTTTTGTTCATAAGTTGAGGATTTTAGTTTATTAAGTAAGAGTATTTTTATAATTTTATACCCAGAATCCATAACCATTAGGTTTTTATAGTTTTTACGTCAAAAATGTATATTTATACCCTTAAAATGTGTTTTTGTAGTTTTGATTTGCAATGGAGGTCAAATAAAATGAGTACGGAGCAAAACGGGTTAAAACAGAGAAAGACTAGGCGCCCCTATGAAGGACGCGCCTAGGGGCTTGGCAGGGGCATTCAGCCACTGGTGCCTAGTAGTAGCCGAAAGGTTGGCAGCAGTGCCCAACCCCCTACTAGGCTGATTGTTGGCCTAGGTATTACAAGTTTTTATGATTTTGACCCGAGTTTTAGATATTTTTGACCCATTTTCGTATAAACTCTAATTGGCTACTAACAAGAGTTATGTTAGGTCATTAGTTAAAAATGGAGAGCGTGAGGTAGTCAATAGAAAATATCAGAGTGCTACAAACAAAAGAATCAATACAAGTAATGATCGTTGGTAAAGAAAGCACGGGAAAAGAAGAGAAGACTCAACTTGGCAATCCTATTTTTTTATTCTCTTTCCTAAATTTCGTGTATTTAATATGCTATTCACGATTGTAATTGAATCTTGTATTGTATATGTTGGTCAGAAGATGCACAAAACCCTAATTCTAGGATTTTATTCATAATTTGCCATAATCTTAATTGATTTAATTTATTTCGTTCGTGATTATGATATTATACTTGATTTTCTTAATTAGATGTTATTATATACTTTTGTAAGTCTGATCATTACAAATTGATTTGTAACCCTAATTCAGAAATATAAAGTGAAGCTTTCAGGTTAGTAATAGGTGTAATTAGTTTTTGTTCAGAAGTTCTATAGGAAAGGACAGACGTTGCGTAAATTAGATCGAAAGATACCTACCTAGTCATCTTAGGTAGTCATATAGACTACTCATTTATGCATTAAACTTTGCTCAAATTCACATAGAATTATAGTGAATTGGTTAGGTTTAGTACATTTGTGAGAGAAGTCGAAAGATAACTCATAAGTACATAATATTCTAGACTAGTAAATGGCTTAAGTACATGAATAAAGAAATGATAGAACGAATAAATGAATCAATTGAGAAGATTGGTAAGGGACGAGTGACCTTAGATAACTCAATTATCGACTTTTTCCACTCTTTACTTGAAATTTTGCCTTGTTCTCATTCTATGTTTTTATTATTTTCTACTCTATTATTTCTTAGTCTAGTTAGAATCAAAAGTGTGACATTTAAGTGCTTAGTAGAGTATTAGCGTAGTCCCTGTGGGAACGATACTTTTCTCATCATTATATTACTTGTTTGATATGTATAATTGCATAATTTGTGAGTCGTGTCTAGTAACAATCACTACAGAAACACTGCATTTAGATGGAGGGATTTGAATTAATTTTGATTTGAAATCCAAATCACTCATAAGTTATCTAAACAAGTTAAGACAATTCGTGGGGAATTTGATCCACAAACCAGGAATTTAACCACAAGTTAATATCCAAGGACCCTTATTGAATTCAGGTTAATAGATGAGCAATATTGAATATATTAGGAAATTAACCGACATGTTAAGGAATTTAGTTAGTAATTTGAAACAGGGATCACAAATAATAGTAAGACTTTAATGATTAAAATGAGAGAATTTAAAAATTACCCAAAATTTTATGCCATTTCAATTCCATCCATGTCTCTTTTATTCAACTCATGTCCTTTCTACAATTTTATTCCATTCATCCAAACATAACCTAAATGAAATTAGCTTACACCTAAATGAAAGTACATGTACTACCATTGCTTAAAAGTGGAAAACTCTTTCTCATTATTATTATTATTATTATGTTGGAAGGAGCCTCTCTTCTTGAAAAGAAGGAAAAAAAAAAAATTTAGACGGAATATCTTGGAAGAATCACTTGTGTTATTATTATTATTATTTTGGGTTGTTGGGGGCGTTGAGGAAGGTTGGTGGTCATAATAAGAGAAAATTTGAAGGTGTGAAATAAAACTGGCCAACTATTTACTCTTTTGTGATGCTGAATGTAGTCAAACTTTTCATTCTTGAAGTCAAATTTAGAAAACAGAAAGCACTTCCATGTACGTTTTTTGTGTTCTCTTGGATCATATTTTCAAATCCGACGCATGGTCTCGGTAATACTTGTACAATCTGCACAAGAACATGGAAAACTTGTTTCTTTCGTGTGGTCCGAAAATACCACAGTAACAAGTAGTTTTGGAGGCTGGGTCCACGTGTATAACAAGAATATGAGAAGGCTATTAGCGACGTCATAATACAAGCATGAAAATTCTACAATTCTTTTAAGGAATCATTCCTAAAATTTAAAAGATCGTACAATATAAACTTTTTAAAGTACATGACATTATACTGTACAAAAATTTAAAATACAAAAAAACATTTCCTACAAGGCACGGTAGAATTTTTATGTAAGCATTTATCTTAAGAAAACAGCCAATCTCAAAATAGTTGTAATAAAGATTAAACTCCGCTAGTACAAGCGTTCTTCAATTACATACATATAAATACTAAGTTTATCAATAAAGAAAAGAAGGGAATACAGGAGACTACTAGTTATTAATGTCTCCTGTACATTTGTCTGTCACATAATCCAACACAACTCCTTATTGTGGTCATTAACTTGGAAAGAACTAAAGATCTTGCTTTGGCTTGCGGCTCAGTTCTGAGTAGTGACCGCCCATAAGCTGCAAAATATCTTCCCATAAACCCTCTGAGGAAGAATTTTGTGAACCCCCAAAAATTAAATTTGGGCTACATGCGGCAACATACCAATAATCTGATTCAATCTCTTCTCTCAACTGATCAAGTTGCCACCCTGCATATCCAACAAAGAATCTGAAATCATGAGGCTTAAGCACTCCCTTTTTTACCAGCGCAGAAGCTTCATCCAAACTGTTTCGAGCACCAAAACAAACACCAGGTATCACCTCTTCAAACCCATGAAGTTCTGAATTCTCCCCAGCTCTTAGCAAGAACATGCTTGCCTCAAGAGGCCCACCGAAATGCAAGGCACAATCAGCGAATGTTGTTTGTAGATCAAGATTAGAGCATATAAGGTTTCATATGCTTGATCCTTTTGTGAAGCGGACGATTTATGACAATCCCAAATGGCCCTTCTTGTGGGTGCCTGGTTCCAGATCTGAGGAGAAGAACTACAGTTCTTTCAAAGGTGCGAACTCCATCAAGTTTCTCTGTAGCAACAAGAAGACAACCATTTTCCGGTGCAGAAATAGGGTGTGCCCATTTTTGAGGAAGAGGTTTTGGCCCGATAGTTGTCTGGTCTTGCTTGTGATTTTCAGAGATGGTAGTTTCACTCTAACATAAAAACATGACAAAATCTTTATCGCAAGAATACGCTTCACATCCTACTATAAATAGTAATAGATTAATAATACTGCTCTTTCTTACTCAATTTACCTCCCTCCAGCTTAAGTAAACAATTTTCAACTCTTTTTTATTCCATTTGGAATCACAGTTATATGCATGCAGATGACATCGAAGTAAACTATGATTCAAACATCTCTGAGGCATATCTGTGAACAAAAGGTAATGTATCTATCGGAGCCAAAGCCAATCTTTGAACTAAACTGCCAAAAGAGTACCCCCTGGCATTTCAACAGCCATAGTCTAAAAATATCTGGTACCTAAGCAAGTTTTACTGTTTTACTGCAGTAATAAGTTCAAGTGGAATGCCCCATTGTGTATAATCTTTTCTCTCAAAAACCAAACTAAAATTCACCGTTCATTCTAGTATTGCAGTAGGGTAGAAGAACTAGCTTTCACACTCTAAATTATCCTCAAATGTTCAATCTATACCACTTGTCTTCTTAGAAATAAAACTCAAAACAGATAATAATGTCCAACACATCATAAAGCATTCAGAATCAACTTTGTTCTTCATTCACAGGAAACACGTCTAACATTCTTAGAATTATTTTTGTTTTACCAGATCCTTCATAGTGCTACTAGAGAAGCTTCCCAACAGAAAAAACTGAATAGGAACTTAAACTATTTTTTTACGGTAATACATAATCCGATGCAAAGTATGTTTTATAAATGTATTAGCAATAAAAAAATTCTTTGAAATAAAATACTAAAAATACAAAACAGGACTAGTTTAAGAAGGAAATGACAATAATAAATGCAAATTTTAAGTTCAAAAGACACAAAAAGCTTTTCTAAAAGTCCATTAAGTTTAGCATAGCTTTCTAAGATTTAATTAAATTCAGCATGCATATCTATGCGGGAAAAACATGTATAATTAGAAAATGTTCATCTCTTCTTTTGACTACTTGGTGCAAAGGTACTTTCTTAACAAAGTAAATATAAGATGCATAGCAGAATTTCTCTGACATTCAATTATAATAAAATGATAAGCTCTTGCAAGCTTAAGGAGGTTATCCCTAACATGAAAGGCCGAGTCAACACAAAGTTGCATTTATCAGTGACACGAAATACTCAAATTAAACCACAAAACATCAAATTTGACACCAAGATATATTCACAGGTATAAAAGATCATCCACACATATTTGAAGTAGTTAAAATTGCACCTACTTTAATATTTCTAAGCAATCTCATGAGATTAAATTCAGAAGTTTGAAGCTTACAAACTTAATTTGCTAATGTTTTCAGAATTTGCATATGTGATTTAATTCATTCAGAAAATCAAAATGACTCTCTAAAATACTCCCTCTGTTTCAAAATAACTATCGCTTTAGAAAAATTGTCTTATGCCAAATTATCTGTCGCTTTAGAAAATCAAAGAAGTATTAATTGATATATTTCCAACTTTTACCTTAGTGTCATATCAGTGGAGGGAAGATTATGTATTTGGGACATTAATTTAAAAGGATAATTTAGTCATTTTGAATTATCTCTTTTGTAAAATTGATGCAATTTAATAGCTTCATTATTCCGTGTACACCAACCAAAGGCGACAGTTATTTTGAAACGGGGGGAGTAGTCATTAACAGACCTTTTGTTAGGAAGTCGTCAAGCAGATTCTGTAATAATTAATGAATTTAAAGTCTAGAAATCTAATTCAACACACGATGCACAAATAAAACCAACGAATCATAAGTGGATCGTGCAGCATTTATACAAATATAAAGACATAATATGACGTGACATCAAATTACAGATCCAGATTAAGGTTATGAATTTTCATGCACAATCAATGACACGACATAAGCAACTGCGAACTTCTTCAACATTGTTTCGCTGCAACTAGAGAAAGTCAGGATATAACATGCTGATAGTAAATCAAGTGAAATCACATTTACAGTTGCAGGATTTTTCTACTAACTAATTGAATATCACCTTTATTTCAATGCCTTAATCAGAGGAAAGCAGGAAAGCCTAGTCACCAAGCATTAATCCAGGACTATTTATTCTGCCTTGCTCAACTCTTGGCACATAATCATTTTTATATTACTGTCCTCAAATGTTTGATGATTGATTTAATCAAGTGGTCACTCTTTCAATTATCGAGCTATTTTATGAAAGAGGGAACCAATTTTTATAAGGATACTACCACAGGATCATTCAGACACAGTGATTGCTGATTTAAAAAACATCTATAAGTACCACAAGAGTGTCATGGAAACTCCAGAAAGAACCCAGCTTTATTAGGACTTGTCACAGCTCTTTTTCCAATAAAAAGTGGGTGCACAGCAAAAAGATGTTCAACAGATCTTAACAGAAGGAAAAGAAGTACCTGCTCTTGAAGTACCTGCTCCTGAATGTAAAGGCCTGCTCTGAACTCTCTCCAGTCCAGTGGTTTACGATGGGACTTTTGAGAACTCACATCTTCTGATTTGTTACTTTCAGGAGGATTACTTCCTTTTTGTACATCTTCGGGAGATGATTGATTACCATTCCCTACATTTGAGAGAGCAACCACAGATGTTATAGTTTTTACATTAGCAATCTCATGGAGATAATAAAACAGTGTGCAGGTCGTTAAGGAGAGAACAGCACATTGAAACAGTAACAAGTAGAAACCAACCTCAAAGAGGAATTGATATCAAGGTGTAGAATAACTAGTGGCACTTACACTTTGCTACATCTTCTGTCACAGGAGTTTGTTTTTTATCTACATTTTTTTTTTTCTGGTTACCCTGTTTTTTCTTTGCTTGCGTTATATAATAGAACAACTTTCAAAAGAGGACTTTCCTTATGTTTTATATTCTCCAATGTCCTCAAAAGACAAGTCTAAACCTAAGTCTAATGTTGCAACTAAATCAGATGCAGCCAACGAAGAACTTAAGAAAGTTTAAGATTAAGAATTTCTATGACTTTTCTCAAGCTTCCATTAGGAATGCATTGAAGACCAGAGACCTTCTAGAAGCTGGATATTGTTAGTTTTTAGTTTAGATGTCTTAGTAGTCGTCTTATGGTACTTTTAGGTTTTAAGGGTATTTTAGCCTTTTATATTATTGCAGAAAATTTCCGGCACTTGTGTTTATTGTGCGTTGAGTAGTTTTTCCAATTGTTCAAGGAAACTAATTGTATTGATAGAGTTCTAGTAGTACTAGTTATGTTTAGGATAGGAATTAGTAATTCTAATCACAATAGGATTCTGTAGCCATGATTTAGGGTAGATTTACAGCTTATAAATAGTCTTGTTACTACGTTATTTTAGATAGAGAGATTGATGGATTAAAAGAATAGGAAAATACTTAGATAGACCCGGTCTTTAGCCCCACTTGTAGACCATGTGGTCAGGATTAAACTTTAAAGAATCTTGCTTACATTAGTTGATGTCATAGATTCTCTAAGGTTTAATCCACACCACAGAGTCTACAAGTGGGGCCAAAAACCGGGTCTACCTAAGTATTTGCCAAAAGAATATAGTCATAGATGTCAGATTTTAGACCTAAGGGTATTTTGGTTTTTTATATTGTTGCAGAATTTCCACTCGCGCTTGTAGACAAGATACCCCAATCTTGTGCTACATCAAAATCCAAACTCAATCCCCCCACCTCAGATTACCAAAAGACGTACAAAAAGAAAAACAGATTACATACTATAATGCATGTTGTAAACAGTAGGTCACGGTAGGGAGGGAGGGAGGGAGGGAGGGAGAGAGAGAGAGAGAGAGAGAGAGAGGAGAGAGAGAGAGAGGGCAGAATATATCTGAAGATTAGTGCTCATCACGAGCAGAAGAGAAAATTTAGTTTATTGTTACTACTAAAAAAAAAAAAAAAAGTGTACGTAGTCTGTTCATTAGAGCCAGCTGAAAGTTACACATAAAGCAAATGCATAACAAAGGTATAGTCTCCAGTTTACTTGTAAATTTCTGCAGATGTGCTGTGGAGACAATTCCTTTTGAATCATATTTAGTGATATCTATATCAGAGTATTGCACTGTAAAGTTCCTTAAATTATCTCTTATAAATTGCAGTTTAGCTCATAAAATTTATTTCCAAAAGCTTCAAAAAAATTTTCCACATTTGATTTCTGGCCTAATTGACGCTTTGCATATCCAAGATGACATTCACTAAAATGAGTCTTAATGGTGCAGTCAATCATGAGTTCAAGAAAAGCTAAATTCAATGATTTTCAAGATTTTGCTCCAGCTCCAATTAGTCATAGATGTCAGATTGACTTAGGTTCTAGGGGTGACTTGGTGTTTTATAATGTAGCAGGAATTTTTTTAGTAGTTGGAGTCTTACAAATAGCCTGTCTATTTAGAATAGGTAGTAGGAATATTATTCCCTATAGAATTCTGAATTTTAGCTAGTTTTGCAGCTCTTATAAATAGCTTTGTTAGCCTTATATTAGCAGAGATCAATGAAAAATTTCACTCATTGTTTATTAGTTTGTTCATTCTTTCCTCTTACATTCCCCCAGATTTCCTTCTACCCTATTTTCTCCTCTATTTTTCTCCTCTACCTTTGTGCAAGGGCCCCTGTTCACAGCACCAGAACAGCCCCAAAACCACTATACGCTCACGCTTGTAGACAAGATACCCAAGTCTTGTGCTACATCAGTTTGGTATCAAGAGTCAAACATTCCTGTCTTTCTTGACCATATTTTTCTTCTTCATCTATAAGTAAGGTTACCTACACTGAGTTCCAGCTAATCATCATGTTTCTTCCACCTTTTGAAAATGGGTCGGGTCATCCTGAAATACTTTGTAGATGGTTCACTTCTCTAGATTATATTTTTTACTACATTATTCAAATAGATGACTATTACAAAATTCTAATTACCAAGACGAAACTAGATGGAGTGGCGGACGGTTGAACATGGTGTACACAAAATATATACCTATCCTTGGGCTGAGATGATAGATCTACTCTTTAGAAGAGTATTTGCCTTTTTATCGTCATCAAAAGCAAGAGTTTTATCATCGTCATCGCGGGCAAAAAAAGACATGTCAATGGCAGGTTTTTTTTTAATCAAGCCATATTGTGGTTCCAGAGAGGGTAGAAAGCAAGAATCTGGTTTATGATCCTCTTATAGAAGCTGAGATTTCTGGGAGCACGACTGCTGATTCTGGATCATTATTAAGTAGTTCGGTGGTACCTGAAAATTTATATTTGGCTATTGGATTTGATGAGACTGTAAAAGATCACAAGGGGGACGCACAAGAGACTTGTGTTGTGGAGGAAAGTATTTAAGAAATTAAGCTTGTGAAAATCATAGTTTCACCAATCCAGATAGAGGAATTTACTGTGAAAGAGGTTTGGTATCATCAAAGTTGGAGCAGGTTCAAGACATAATTGACTTCATCCTAGAAAAGTCACACAAGCTCAAACTATGAAGTCCCTAATTTGTCTGTTACTATCTCAAATGAAGAAAGAGAATCTATTATGGTTGTGCTTACGTGTCTATCTCCTTGACTAAAAATCAGACCATCAGCTTCTTTATCCTGCAATTCTTTAATATGCTTACGTGTCTATCTCATTGACTAAAAATCAGACCATCAGCTTCTTTATCCTGCAATTCTTTAATACTCGAGGTCGAGTTTTTCCAAACCAGGGAGAATGGTGCAGTCAATCATGAGTTCAAGAAAAGCTAAATTCAATGATTTTCAAGATTTTGCTCCAGTTTCGATTGGTCAGAGATGTCAGACTTTAAGTTCTATGAGTAATTTGGTAGTTTATATTGTAGCAATGGAATTTTCTAGTAGTTGAGTCTTATTTAGTTATCTAATTATATTAGGAGTTTATTTAGAGTTATTGTTGTTATAGGAAGTCGTTTGCTTGTCTATTTAGAATAGGTAGCAAGAATTTTATTCCCAATAGAATTCTGAATTTTAGCTAGTTTGACTAGTTTTACAGCTCTTACAAACAGCCTTGTTAGTCTATTATTTTACATTGGGTTTGGATGGGTGGATTTGAATTGAAGGATTTGAAATGCATGAATTTGAATTGGGTGGATTTGAAATGACATGCAATTTGGGTGAATTTCAAATCCACTCATTTAACCATTAAAATCACACTCCCATTTGTTAGTGGATTTCAATTCCACAACTAAATCAATTACCTTGTTTGGATAACTTATTATGGATTAGAATTTCAAATCAAATCCACCCAAATCCCTCCATCCAAACACAATATTAAAGAATTTCACTTGTTGTATATTAGTTTGTTTATTCTTTCCTCTTAAAATTCCCCCCAGATTTCCTCCCTTCTACCCTATTTCTCCTTTATTTTTCCCAGATTACTGTTCACATGTACTGTCCATAGCACCAGAATAGCCTCAAAACCCCCTGTTCTTCCGCTCGCGCTTGTAGACAAGATAACCCCGTCTTGTGCTACATCACTTAATGTCATGGAAAGTTCTAAGCAGTGGATTGAGAAATTAGTAAAAACCACAAATTACTTAACACAACTGCTAATAGAAGTGGGTGGGTAGTGACAATCGTCTGCTCATAAACATTCAGCACTCGTGATATGCTAATTGGTTTCATCCAAATAATCATAAATAAAGAAAATGAACTGTGTTTTAAATTTATTTTATTGAGTTTTTTAACTTGTACATTAGAATCCAAATTGATCGTCACTGCTTTCTAAACCAAATACCAAGGGATGCATTTGAGATCTATTCAAAGAACAATAAGAGATTTCAATCCTTGTCGAGTTGAGAGAATTAATCTTTCTGAAGATAGAAAGATGATGATTTTTATTGGTTCATCATATAAAAGCAAAAGAAAGAACAGAAACTCGCAAGATATTTAATTTATAATTAATTTCATGATGGAATTCAATATATCAAGTCTGATTATGCCTGTGAATTTGAATGAGTTGTTAGTAGATTAATGAACTACAAAAGCACCCCTTTTTCCTAGCACAAACAGTTGAACTACAACAAAACATGAGCACTTGATATCTTCAACTCCGTATTTCCCAATCTAGCTTTGGTTCAGGTAACATTGTGGCCACTTGATTCGTGCAAATTAGATTATTCTTTTAGATTATTCTTTTCTCACAGAATCTAGGCTGGAAGAAGTTCAAGAGGTTGAGGGGAGCCGTTTGCGTGTGTTTGTGGAGTTAGAAGATAATAGTAAGGAAGAAGAATAATAAGTTGAAATGAATTTTGATAAAAACCAACTCCAATTTTCTTGTTGATGCCTGTTCCAACTCAGGTCCCTAATACCAATCTAACAGCAGGTAAATTTAAATTTAATGATGATCAGGATGCTTAAGAAGATTCCTAATACAACATTCTTATAACCAGTTTTAGCTCCAATAGAAATCCAATTATCAGGAGCTTTCTTTTAGAAATGAAATTTTAAATCTTTGGACAGGGGCCACTTTGTGAGGAGGGAAAAGAATTATGTAAAGGAGGACATTAGAGTATACAATTAAGTAATAACTCATTTTACGTTGGAGCTTAACATAGGGACAAATTCACTTAACAACAACTATTCTTTACTTACTCAACTCTTTTTATCCCTGATCTCTCAAAACTTCTGCAGTTTATGCATCACTTGGTGTTCAAGCCAAGTTTCTATTCGTACTATGAGTCATTGTGGTTGTGTCACTCGAGCCACAGTTTTTACCAATCTATTCAGTACAAAATTAAACAAACACAGATTCTTGATACACCATGACAAGGTTGAGTTCATTGTAACTTTTAATAGCCTCAATCTAACCCAACTTCAAAAAACCTTCTCATACCTGCTGGAATTTCTTCAAACCCCCTCCCCCTCTATTATTATCATTAACTGTGATATGATCGTAAATTCTGGTCCGCCCATTTTAAGCTACCGGAATTATAGATCTTAACTTGTAGCTTCATGTACCTCAGCAGCCAGTACATGTTCAAAATCATTTTGCGAGTCAAAACATCCTGGTGTGGATAACAAAATCACCAAGCCAAGGCTTGTAAGGGACTAAAATTAGCAAAACACAGGCCTTCAGCTCTACCACTACTGCAATTAACTTCTTTTCTGAATCAAGCAGATTAGCTAACTTGATCCTCCAAAAGGTTCCATTTCCTATGAGGTTGACTAACAACAAAACCTTGCTTCATTGATGTAGCGCAAGAGCAGAAATCTTGTGTACAAGCACGAGCAGAAGGAAAAAAGGGGACTTTGCGACTGATTTGGGGCAGTGAACAGTGCCGTGAACAGTAGTTTTGGGAAAAATCAGAGAAGAGAGAATCTGGGGGATATTTAAGAGAGAAACTCAAAATAAACTAATAAACAATAAATTAAACTCTTCAATTCATCACTATCTCTAGCCAAAATAACCCCATAACAAGCTATTTATAAAGCTGTAAAACAAAATTCAGGATTACTAATTCCTATCCTAAAGATAACTATCCTACATCAACTAGACTCTAATTATGAACCCAATACAATTAGCCTTAACACTTAAAACACAATTATTGAAATTTCCTGCACTAAAGAAAGAGACTGAAATACCCCTAAATTCTAAAATTACCAAAAGATGACCCCTAAGACATCTAAACCAGTGTTGCATAATACGTGGTTTCCCACGGTACGTGATTCGGGAACGAAAATGGAATACAATAATTTTTATACTTCGTAATATGTGGGGGTAGGCTTAATTGGCACACACTTCTCAGTTCGTGGTACTGTGTTATCCTAAATAATTCATGTGTGTGTATATATAGATGGATAGATAGATACATATATCTATATAAAAATATATATTATTACCCATATCTAAATCTTATCTTCATTTTTAGTTAATTGTGGCCCACTAAAACAATTGGCCCAAGAGAAAATACACCAGGTAAAAAACTATAATTTAAGAGCGACTTAAAAACTATTTGGGGCAATTTTCATATCTAACAAAGACTAGGGGATTTATTTACAAATGCAAAATATTATGAAACCCTAAAAACTCATCATTTTCCAACCTATCTCCAGCCGTAAGCTACTCCTTCACAGTTCACACCACCTCCTCCAGCCATGAGATTTCCAGACAGTACTGAGACACCAAAGACCCTAAATCTTCTCCATCTTCTTCACAAAATAATACCCATCTCTCCTTTCCTATACTGATCATTCACTTTCTACACCAAAAATCACATTTGAAACCATCAAAAGAGATGAATCATCTAATGGAGTCGCACCATTACCGTAAACTTCCAGCGACGAAATATTCCTATGTAGGTACAACGTTGTCCTCTTTCTTTGACTTTGTTGCTCCGATGGAACGCCAACGAAAGAGTATCATCGTTCCGGTACGCAAGGCGAATTTAGCAACACTGATCTAAACTAAAAATTAACAACATCCAGCTTCTGAAAGGCCTTTGGTCTTCAATGCATTCCTAATGGAAGCTTAATTAAACTCATAAAATCCTTTAAGCTTAAACTCTCTTGTTGGCTGCATCATTCTCCCCCTGGTTCGAAAAAATTCGACCTCGAGTTTTAAAGAATTGCAACATAAAAAACTCAGATGTGTGATGGTTTGTCCATGAGTTAGAAAGACAACTGCAATTCCAAAAACTTCTATTGACATGTACTTAAGGTAGAAACAGAATAATCTCGAACTTCGTGGCATGAGTATCCTATGACTTTCCTCAGACAAAGTCAATAGCATCTTGAACCTGCTCCAAATTTGATGTTAATACGACCTCTTCTATAGTTATCTTCTTGGTCTCTTCAGTTCAAACAATGGGTTCTACAGGCTTAATTTCTAGAACTTCTTCCACTAGACAAGTCTCGTGTGTCTACCTTAGTTTCCTCGACAAACTTATCAAGTTCAACACCAAATTCTGAATTTTCATGTACTTATGAACTATTCATTGTTGAATCAGTAACCAAACTTCGGCTTCTATAAGAGGATCACAAACCAGATTCTTGTTATCTACTGTTTCTCACACCACAATCTGGTTTGCTTCATCAAAACCAGTCATTGACATGCTATTTCCTACCCGACAATAAAACTGTTGCTTTTGATGACGATAAAAAACAAATACTCTTCTGCGAGTAGCTCTCTTACCTCAACCCAAGTAGAGGTATATCTTTGGTGTTGGAGCATCCACATTCGACCGTACACCGTATGCCACCAAATATAAGCCACTCCATCCAATTGTCTTTGCAATTAGAATTTTGTAACAGTCACCTGTGATTATTGTAGTGAAAAGAAAAAATCTAGAGAAGCAAGCCATCTACAAAATATTTCAGCATGACCTGACCCATAAAAAGATGGAAGAAACGTGATGATTTGCTGAAGTCCGAACTCGATCCGTATTTATACATGAAGAATATGGTCAAGAAAGAAGGGAAAGTTTGGGTCTGATTACCAAACTGATGTAGCACAAGATTCGAAATCTTGTCTACAAGCACTAGTGGAAGGAAAAAGGAGAATTTGGGACTGTTCTGGGTAGTGAACAGTGCCGTGAACAGTAGATTGGGAAAAAATCAGAGAAAAAGAGAGAGAATCTGGGGAATTTTTGCCAAACTAACCCTATAACAAGCTATTTATAAAACTGTAAAACAAAATCCTCTGGGATTAGGATTACTAATTCATATCCTAAACATAACTAACTATCCTACATCAACTAGACTCTAATTATAAACCTAATACAATTAGAATATTGCCTACCACTTCAAAAAACAATTGCTGAAATTTCCAGCACTAAAGAAAAAGACTGAAATGCCCCTAGATTCTAAAATTACCATAAGACGGCTCCTAAGACATCAAAACTAAAAACTAACAAGATCCAACTCCTAAAAGGTCTGATGTCTTGGTCTTCAATGCATTCCTAATGGAAGCTTGATTAAACTCATAAAATCCTTTAAGCTTAAAACTTTCTTGTTGGCTGCAACATTAATACATAGTAAACTGATCAGAATCAGATTTTCTTGCAACATCAAATTGGCAAGACCTGAAAACAATGTTTCAAAATTATTAGTGAAAGGGATTTACCCTGGTAAAGTATTGAGTACTAGAGAGGTATGACACGTGAATACCCAACTTCCAATGGTCTGGATATAACTAAGAAAGGCCACAAGAGAGCCCACCTCAATGCTATAGCTGCGGTTTTCCATTGAAAGGAACATAAAAAGCCAGAAAAAATTAAAACTTTAAAGTAAACAGAACCCCCCCAAAAAAATATATATATATATCAGTTAGTCTCATACCAAGTTACAGCAGTCTCCAAGTCCAAACCCCCATTGCAAAGACCTCCCCTTTCCCCCACTTCTTAGCATCTTTGTTCTCACGAAGAGACCCTCAGACAAATGGTTGGCTATAGGGATTTTTGGGACTATATGTTCCTTCCATCTGAACCTAATTTCTCTGCCATCAAACTAAACACATCTGCATCTATGCAGGTATATTCTATATCTATCTCCTGTTTTTGGCCCGTATGTAGAGGCCAAGCCTGCCAGACCTTATCTTTTTATTTTTTGGGACTACCAGACATATCCATGATATAGATGACAATATCTGTGCAATTCCCTCTTGTTTCTACTTTCATATAAACACAAAATCGATTCATCATCTGCAGGTTTAGTTATGGTTATTGAAATGAAGAATCTTCAGAAGCTGCAGGATTGATTAGGGAATGTTTCGAACAATTCTTAAAGACTGAAGCTGGAGCTTGCTCTGATATTTCTTCTGATTTTGGTCATTTTTTTTCTTTTAAGTTGTTAATTCTCTTCCAGCATTGTGTGTGTCCTTTATCAAAAAACACATTTAGGAAAAGTATACTTATGATAACTTGAAAATAATTGGAAAGATATCCAAAAAATAAAAAACGTTAGGATAGGATGTGTAACAGAAGATCCCGATCCTACACCAGTTCTCTCTCATGGTAAAATCATTCTCCGACTCCCCCCCTTTTACATTAAATACAGATACTTCTTATTTTCTTAAAAAACGAATATTTCTATTCCTTAGAAGATTAAGCCAATTCATACCCTTTCAAAACCAGTTGCCTCAATTATGACTAAGCATTTCATGAACCCAGTTGCCAAAATTTGTGTGGGATAATTCTGTGGCACATTTCACTTGGCTACCAATTATTCGTTCTATAATTCTCTCCATTCATTTAACCTAGAGTACACAGCCTACTGAGAACCAAGAATGAACTTCCACATTTAAATTTACAATTTTGGGCCAAAAAGAAAAACAAGAAATTAGTAATTATTAACTTTCCACATTTAACAGTTGTTGATGCACCCCATTAGCACTTAAAAGACCTCAAATGTAACCAAAAAGGGGGAGGGAAAAAGAAAGGAAGAAGAAGAATTACAGTGACAGACAGTTTATATATTCTCCTAAACTGTTAGACGCCAATACTAAAACTGTTAAAACTGTTAGACGCCAATCTAAAACTTCATTGTCATTCAAAAAACAAATTACAAAAAGAAACAAGAAAAGTAAAAGTGACCGCTGACTTTTCTTACATACAAATAAAAGCAAAATTGGCACCAATCTCCCACGAACCCATAAAATTTATTACTTCACATGAACCCCAAACATCATAAAATTACAATCTTTTCTTCATAATTTATCTCTAACTTTATCAATTATCACATAAACCAGCAAACAATGACAAAAAATTATTAATACTATTTACCTGAAGAAAAAAAAGTAAAAGCTACCTAGTATTATTTACCTGAAGAAGAAGAGGACGAGGAATTATCAGAACTACTATTAGAATCATTGTTTTTCTTTCCCATGGCTCTGACCACAAAGGATTCGTATCCATAATACTTCTTTCTAGATAGCCTGATCTCGACAATTCTCAAAGTCGCACAGGAAGAAGAAGAAATCCCAGCAGCCATCGTTCTTCTCGAGCTCCATTTTGGAGAGGTATTTTCGGGAATGGAATTTCTCAGCAGAAAAGGTCCCCTATTGCTTGTGTTCTTCGCATTAATGGACCAGAGATCCATAATTACCCGAGAAATACAAAACCCCTCCTTTTTTCTTTTCTTGTTTCCAATCTGGGTTTTGTTTCTGGGCAATTGAATTATTGCAGGACGGAACTGCTCAATTTACAAGATGGGCTTGGAGATGATCTTTAGAAACAAAACGGTACAGACGATGAAGATGAAGATGATGATGAGAAATGAGAGGAAAAAAAAATAAGGGAGAGAAAAAGACGGGAGTAAGAGAGAGTGAGGAAGAGAATATGCCCTTTCAACATTCAGTGATAGATTGCCACTTGGGTCGGCCCGCTTTCACCCGTCCGGCCCAAAATAACGGAATGAATAGCGAGTAAAAGTGAGTTGACTTGAAATTAGGCATATATATTATAAGAAGGGAAAATTTTACTCTTTCCTTTTAAAGAATCATTTCTTTTATATTTAAATAGTTGTATAATATAATATCATATATTTTAAAAATTTATACTGTATAAACCTTTCAAAGTTAAGGAAAAATTCTCTAAGAGGAGTGTAGAATTCTCTAGTAAGAATTCGTAAGATTAAATATCTATTTATATCTATAAAATATATAAAGGTAAAGCATCACTTTTGTCTGGTGATCTCTGTTTTGGTCTCTTATTAATTTTTAAGTTAAAAAAAAAAAAAAACTTTCCAGAAGCCAATCCCATCTATAGTAAGTAACTTTTTTAGTATGTGTCCATGCCCACTTGTATATTATAACTAGTATGTATTGGCATACGCATAATAGTATGTATTGGGATACACCATGCGTGTGATTTTAAAATATTAATAAGAAAACTATCTGGTAGTTTTTTTTTTTCAAATTTTAAAATTTAAAAAGAGACAAAAAAACAAAAAAAAAAGAGGGAGAGACACTAGACTAAAGTTGTGCTCTCCCTTTATATATTGTACAGATAGATATATATTGTGTGTGGAATATTCACCATATCATAATTTTATTGTATAATATTTGTATATATTGTGTAATTTTCTTACATATTAGGTGATATTGCACAAAACAAGTCATATATTTATGAAATATATGGATTTTTTCTATTTTATAGGAGAGATATTGTGAATTTAGATTGGTTCGATTTCGTCCCAAAACTCGCTTAATTTTTTGTGAGTTAAGTACGAGCTTTGTAACTGTGAATTTTCATAAGTTGAATTTCAGTAGAGCTCAATATTTTTAAAATGATTTGCACTTGAATTTTATTGATTTTGAAAAAATATACGATAGAGTGTTTAGAGAAATTATGTAGAGAGTTTTAGAAAAAAGAGAAGTTAGAGTCGCATATATAGAATCAACAAAGGAGATGTATAGGGATTTGGTTACAAGTGTGAGAAGGGTTGACACGACCTGTAAACATAGGTTTACACCAAGGTTTAGGTCTAAATTTTTATCTATTTGCATTGGTCCTGGATAAATGAACTTACAGGATACATACAGGAGGAAATACTATAGTGTATGGTGTTTGCAGATGACATTATTTTAGAAGATGAAACAAAAGGGTTAATGCTAAAATCGAGCTCTAAAGAGAGGCATTTGAGACAAAAGAGTTTAGAATTAGTAGATCAAAAATAGAATATATAGAATTTAAATTTAGTTAGAATGCATGTAGGAATAAAATAGGGGTTAGTATCAGAAATCAAGAGATACGCATAAGTGAAAATTTTAAATATTTAGGTTCAGTACTTCAAAGTAATGATGGTATAGATCGAAATGTTACACATTGGATACAAGTGGGTTGGATTAAATAGAGAATGCCATCAAGAATATTAAGCGAACTCAAAATTTCTTTACGACTTAAGGGTAAATTTTATGGAATGGTAATTAGGCCAACGATATTTTATGGGCATGAATGTTGGGTTGTGAATTAGACATAAGAGCAAAGTATGAGAGTAGCAGTGATGGGAATGTTAACAATTCGAAGGATGTGTGCGTACACTAGAATGGACAAAATACACAATGAGCATATTCGTGATAAGATTGGAGTAGCATATATTGATGAGAAAATGGGAGAAACACGCTTAAGGTGGTTAGGTCATGTTTTAAGACAGCCAATAGAAGTGCCTGTCAAGTGAGTAGTTTTTAGAGAAAGTACTCAACATAAGAAAGGTAGGGGAAGATTGAAAAATACTTGGTAGGTAATTTGTAAGAAATATATAGCCCAATCTAAGAATTAAGGAGGATAAGGTCCATGACATAGTGCAATAATGCGGTAGAATTCATGTAGCCGACCCTATTTAATAAGAATAAATCTTAGTTTGTTTATTTGTTTGTTTCAGATACACAAAACCCTACTCGTATGATCTAATTTATAGCCCTATTCACTAACTTGCATTTTTTCATTGCTGTAATCCTTATATATATATTGAAATTTTTTTCATTACTGCAATCATTATATATATATATCCAAAAATGTAACTTGTAGATTGCAAGAAATGTGGTAAAAATAGCCATTATGCTAATCAATGTAGGTATAAAAATATCATAAATTTATTGAAAAAAATTAATAAATTATCTATAGATGATAAGAAAAAAGAGAATTTAATTATTTTATTATGTTTTACTTTATTGTGGGTTTCTTTGGTATTAGAGTCATGGAAGTTTAAATTAGTTTCTAAAAATTAGTCCTTCCTATATCTTTTCATAATAGGGTTAATTTTCACATCAGATCTAACCAATAAGACTTATATTTTAGAATTTGAATATATAATTAAGATTCTCAAATAATACAATGCTTGATATTAACATTTATATTATTCATTTGATTATTTACTTGTGGGACGGCAGCCAAGTCGCTGAAAACTATAAGACCAGTAGCTAAAAAGGTATAAATCTGACATTGCCCTGTTGAAGTTGATAGCTGTGCAAGTAAATGATCTTTATTTCTTAATAATATAAGTTTAAATATACAAGTTAGTCAACATGTTGAGAAACCTAATCTTGTATTATGCTCAATCATTCTAAAATATATTGTTTAATAAGGTTTAGATAAGAATAATAGAATGAAAACTTGTTATGAATTGAACAAGGAAACACTAATTGTTAGAGCCAACATTTCCTATATTTTTGTCAAGATTTGTCTATGTCTTTTAAATTTTCCAGATCTGCGTCTATGGCATCTTCATCTTTTAAAATGAAATACACGAAAAATGAAGAAAATATTGAATTTACTAATATAGAATAAACTCTTCAAAATTGGCATATTCCTACGTGTTGGTCCCAAAGCAACCTAAGAGGGGGGGTGAAATAGGTTTCAAAAATTACTTTTATAAAGATTAAACTAATTGAGATTTTTCCACTAACAAATAAAATAATGAATATAGAATCAATAAAACTTAAGGAATGTAAAGAAAGTAAGAGAGGAGATTAAACAACCAATACTTCCAAACTAACTAGCTTGAAGTATTAATCCATTAGAATGCTTCACAAACTTGGTGAACCAATAATCTCTCTTACTTTACAAAGTAGGGCAATTTTCGCTCACACTAAAACTCTTTAGTTGAGCCAAGAATTTTACTCACAACCTCACTTTTGTACAAGAGTATCACTCCATTCAAAATTTTGAATTGCACTTTAAGCTACACACTAATACAAGATAGCACTATAGCCAATTTGCACTCAAATTGGTCTTTTCTAAGGCTTGTATTCAACGTATTAGATGCTCCTTACAGAACAATAGAGCAGGTATTTATATAAGCAATAAATTATGGTTGTAACCACTTCCAAATGGCTCAATAATAAATGCACAAAAATTAGCCATTAAGGTTTCGGATGTCCGAGATAAAGATGGTGCATACGACACAGCGTCCGATCTCAGTAAAGTTGGTGAACGATATCGTTTGGACGGCCGTGCATGCGTCCGAAGTAAGCTTTGTTCAGACAGTTGTATGTGTCCCTTAAGGAGCTAGAAGAAGTTTGCTTTCTTCCTGTCCGTTCGGACGATGAAATGTGTCCGAGTGATGTGTCTCAATCTGTATCTAATGCTCCTGTTCGTCTGAGAAAAATGGCATAGTTCGGACGGTGAAGTGCGTCCGAACGACCTGTTTCCAGCAGAAAAGATAGCAGACCTGCACAGCTTATTTTCAGAGTTTAGTGCTTATGTCATCATCAAAATAAGGTTTGGGAAACATCAATCTCATGATGACAAATAGTCATTAAATAACCAATCATATCCAATCATGTATATCAAGAAAAATCAACAGTTATAATTAATAGCACAACCAACAATTTTGCATATTCCTACTCCCCCTTTTGACATCATCAAAAAAAGGCTTTCCCTGAGAAAGTACACTAAAATAACCAACAACATCAACAACATCAAAATTGAATCATTACATGACAATAACATATTTCAATTCCAAAACCAAAATATTTCATAAAACCAAAATAATTTCAATTCCAACATCTATTTGAAAGTAACATCCAAAGTAATTCCAAAGTCAAAATACAGATCAGAGAATCTAAGTCGAGTCATTTTAGATATCTTCTTAGAGCGTTTTCGATCTTGCGTCGTTTGGTAAGGGCATCATCGGCAGTAGCTTCACTATCGTCAACTCTTTCGTCGCGTCGTTGCATGATAAAATTGAATGTATCGTCAATATTCTCGTCGTCGCCCTCATCAGCATTAGCAGCACCTTGAGCATCAATATCCTCGTCGTTGCCCTTACGATCATCCTCTTCTTCAGTATTGTCATTGTCATCACTTTCAGTAGAGGAGTCAAGGAGATACAGTGATTGAATATTTGCAAATTGAACTTGAGCTGAAGTAGACATGCCCAAGTTGAGTGCCTCTTAGAGGATTATCTGACGAGTTTCAAATCGTTTTAACTTACGATTAGTGCGACATTGGAAGGAGTTCACCTGAGTGCTCAAGGAATTGAGAAGGCTGCAAATTTGTGAAAGTGATGGTTCGGAGGAAAAAGGACGAGGATCATGGACTGGTAGAGGTGTGTGAGAAGGAGGGGAATGGGGAAGTGCCAGACCAAAGGTAGAGGGTTGAGATTTTGATCGTTCAATATCAAAGGCAGCTTTAGTTAACCATTGATCATTAAAATAATGGAGGCCCTTTCACTCAATGTAGGCTTTGTTGTTGTAAGGAGGGAATTGTTTGTTTCCGCTGAAGGGTACTTCAAGATAATCAAACACTTTGGTGAGAAATTTGCCGAAGGAAATGTTTCGACGAGTATTAGTAAGAAATAGTTTCCACAGGGAACAAAAAAGGTACCTAAAATCAAGAGGAATTCCTTTAAAATGGCAGTAAAACAGGTAAAGCTGCATTTTTTCGGGCTCGGTACGATGCCTGTCAGTTGGTAACAGCAAATTTGTGACAAGGGTGTATAAAATATTCATTTCAGGCGTGAGCAAAGTAGCCTTGACTTCCGAAACCTGTTTGAAATTGATATTAAAAATTGCTCTGACCTCGTCAATATCAAATCTAGTGTCCAGACTGAGCCATTTATCTAAAGAAAAGAAATAAGAAAATTCATTCGGGGATGAGATTTCACATTCAGACAGCGTGTAAAATAGTATTTATGATGTTGGAAGAAATTTCAAGATTTGTTCTGTTCACACGAGAAACTAATGTGCGAACAGTGGGGCATTTTCTAAGATTGGCTGTGAATTAAAGCACTATGCCATGATAAATAGGTAAGTCAATGTGAATTAGGTGACCTCAATTTTGTTTTTCAAAACAAGATTTGACAATTGGAAGATTGAATTCATCGAAAGAGACAGATGAGAAATGTCTCTTCGAACTATAATAGATTTGCTAAGAAGAGATGTTTACCGTTCAGATGCCCTGGCATCTATGAATTTTGGTAGGGGTGGATTTGTTGAAACTTGTGGATTAGCGGATGATTCTCCTTGCACTGAAGCTTTTCCCTTTGATTTCGTCCACGAGTTGCAGTTGAAGAGCCTCCACGAGATCGAACCATTGTGAAATGAAGGTATATATAAGAGAAAGAAAAAAAATGTGATTTTTGGGAAGTTGGTGAAAATTTGATGAAATTTGATGGTAGATTGATAAAACCAAACAGAAATGGAGTGCAATAAGGGTAATGAACGGTTTGGGAATAAAGATTCCTCAATCAATTTATCAAGAGAAGGAAGAAGTGGGAGGATTTTTGAGTGAAAAGTTTTCGCTAGATGAGGGTTCGGGGTTTAGGGTGAGTCCGAAAGAGGGAAAATGATCGGTTTTTATCGAGTAGAGGGACCGTTCGGATGTCCGAACGATTTGTATGCATCCGATTGTGCATCTGAAAGCTGATGAACAGACGGCCGAAACTCAAGGCTAGTGTGTCCGATATTTTCTCGGACGATTGGAAGCGTCCAGTAGGATTCTAGTGGAAAAATGAAGAAAGTGAGGAAAATTCGGACGATCATAAGCGTCCGAGACAGAGAGGAGGTTTTTGGACGAGTGAGAGCGTCTGACAGAGGGTGTTGTTTTGGACGAACATGTGCATCCGAACTAAGAGACTATGCCGATGTGAACTTTAAAATCCCCAAATGATTTCTGAGAGATTCAAAACGATCTAAGGCAACATATAGAAGGGTTTAGTAAAAATGTCAGCAGTTGATCTAAAGTAGACACAAATTCAACACATATTTCCTTTTTGCAGACAAGATCTCTAATAAAATGGTGCTTAATATCAATGTGTTTGGTTCTAGAGTGCATTACAAGATTTTTGTGAGATTAATTGCACTAGTGTTGTCACACCTTATAGGCACACAATCAAAGACAACACCAAAATCTTTTAACGTATGTTTCATCCACAGAAGTTGGGCACAACAATTTCCAACAGCAATGTATTCGGCTTCAGTCGTAGAAAGAGAAATAGAATTTTGTTTTTTTTCCTAAACCAAAACACAAGACAATTACCCAGGAGATGACACATACCACTAGTATTTTTTCTATCAATTTTACATTCAGCAAAGTCAGCATCAGAATAACTTATTAAATCGAATGTAGAGGATTTTGGATACCACAGACCAAAATCCATTGTGCCCTTTAAGTATCTAAAAATCCTTTTTACAACCATTAAGTTCGATCCTTTAGGACTTCAAAATTGAAATCTAGCACATAAACAAACAGCAAACATAATATCTGGTCTGCTAGCCGTTAAATAAAGTAGGCTTCCGATCATACCTCTATAGTGTTTTTCGTCAACACTATTACCTCCTTCATCTTTATCAAGTTTGGTTGAGGTGCACATAGGTGTACCAACTTGTTTGCAATTTTTCATTCCGAATCGTTTGAGTAGCTCATTTGTGTACTTGATTTGTGTAATAAACGTCCCTTCATTTATTTAGTGAACTTGTAGTCCAAGGAAAAATTTCAAGGAAAAATTGTAACTTTTCCATCATACTCATCTCAAACTCTACTTTGCATCAAGTATGAAAAATCCTTGCACAAGCTTTCATTAGTTGCTTCGAAAATAATATCATCAACGTAAATTTGAACAATTAACAAACTATTGGAATTTGTTTTGGTAAAAAGAGATGTGTCAACGACACCTCTTTTAAATCCATTTTCAATCAAAAAACCACTTAGTCTTTCATACCAAACTCTCTGTATTGGAGCTTGTTTCAAACCATATAAGGCTTTAGAGAGCTTGAAAACATGATTTGGAAAATTTTTATTTTCAAAACTGGGAGGTTGTTCAACGAAAACTTCTTGATCAATAAAACCATTTAAAAAGGCACTTTTGCCATCCATTTGAAATAATTTGAAATCATTAAAATATGCATATGCGAGAAGCATGCGAATGGATTCTAATCTAGCAACGGGTGCAAAAGTTTCATCAAAGTCAATTCATTTTTCTTGAGCATAACCTTTTGCAACAAGTCTAACTTTGTTCCTTATGATTTCACCTTTATCATTTAATTTGTTTCTAAAATCCCATTTTTTTTCAATTACGGGATGAATTGATGGTCTTTCAACTAAGGTCCATACATTATTTTTCTCAAATTGACTAAGTTCATCTTGCATGGCAATGACCCAAGATTCATTATTTAAAGCATCATCTACATGTTTAGCTTCAATGGGAGAAAGTAATGCACAATTACTATTCAAAGGTTTATGAGATCGAGTTGTTACCCCATCGGATAGATCACCTATGATCAAATCTTGAGGGTGAATAGAGACAAATCTCCATGCTTTTGGAATATCCTTGTTCTTTTCTTCTTCATCATCTACTTGATGGTTATTGACATCATTGCTTGATGTGATCTCTTGATGATCTTCATGGATAGTGAGCTTCTCAAGCTCCTTTTGAATACCTACATCTTCATCTTCACATATATTTTTTGAGATAACATCATTAGCTTCATCAAATGTAACACGTACAACTTCTTCAATCAAAAGTGTTCTTCTATTGTATACTCGGTATGCTTTCTTGTCACTAGAATATCCTAGAAAAATTTCTTCATCCGATTTTTGTCAAATTTACCAAGATTTTCTTTGATTTTAAAAATAAAACATTTGCAACCAAAAACTTTAAAATAACTCACAACGGATTTTTTACAAAATAGGAGTTCATAAGGAGTTTTGTTTAAAATAGATCTCGACAAAACTCGATTGAACCATGACATAACAATCTGTATTAACGGTTTCGGCCCAAAAATATTGTGGTAAATTGCATTCACTAATCATAGTTCTAGCGGTTTCTTGAAGAGTTCTATTTTTCCCTTCAACAACACCATTTTGTTGAGGGACTCTAACAACCGAAAATTCATGTGAAATATCGTTGTGATCACAAAATTTGAGAAAGCCTCCAAATTTAAATTCGGAACCATTATCACTTCTTAATCGAGTGATCTTTAAATTCAACAAATTTTGAATTTTGGAAAACAATTTTACAAATTTTTCAAAAGCTTCATTTTTGTGAACAAGGAATAATACCCAAGTATACATAGAATAGTCATCCACAATCACAAAAGCATATTTACAACCACCAAGACTAGCATGTTGAGTTGGTCCAAACAAGTTTAAGTGCAACAATTCTAAAGGTTTAGAAGTAGACACATAATTCTTTGGTTTTAAGGTAACTTTAATTTGTTTACCAAATTGGCATGCATCACAAATTTTTATTTCTCAAAAACTATAGTTTTGGCAAACCTCTTACCAATTCCTTCTTAGCTAGTTTTTCAATTAAATCCATATTAAAATGACAAAGTCTTCTATGCCAAAGCCAAGGATGATCTATGGAAGCGGTGAGACATTTTACATTGCTATTACTAATTTTGTCAAGGTGAATCACATAAACATCATTGTGCCTAGCACCCTTAAATAAAACAACATGATTTTTATCAAGAATAAGACATTCATGCTTGGTAAATAACACATATAAATTTTTATCACAAAGTTGACTTACACTCAATAAATTGTAGTTCAAGTTATCAACAAGAAGTACATTCTTTATCAAGGTTTCACCATTTTTACCCACATCACCAATGCTGATTGATTTTGCTTTATTGTTATCCCTAAATGTTACTTTTCCACTATTTTTGGATTTGAGGTTAGTGAAGAGAGAAGTATCACCCGTCATGTGTCTTGAGCATCGACTATCTATGAACCACTTAGCAATACTTATTTTGTTGGTGATTTTAAGTACCTACACAACAAATCAATTGATAACTTTTGGTCCCCATATTTTCTTGGGTCCATTAGAGTTAGTGAAGTTGCTATTGATCCATATGGCTTCCATTCCAAGTTTCTCATTTTTCTTGACATAGCACATATTCTTGACATGTCCATGTTGTTGGAAATACTTACAAATAATATTTTTATTTCCATATAAAGAGGATTTTGATTGTATAAAACATAAGTCATCCCTTCTAAACATGACAAAATTTTTGTTGATCAATACATTTCTATTTATTTTCAAATCAACAACATTTTCTCTTTTTCTAGTCAAGAGAACATTCAAATCATCCAATATTTTCTTCAAGGAGGCTTGTTCTTCCTTGACCTTTGATTTCACATGCATTCTTTTCTTTAAGTCACTATTTTCTTGTGATAACCTATTATTTTCATTCACAAGTTTAGAGTTAGCATTCAATAAAGCATTTGATTTCTTTACTAATGATGTTTTCCACATTAACCTTATTTTGATGATGACATAAGCACTAAACTCTATAAACAAGCTTTGCAGGTCTGTTACTTGTTCTGCTGGAAACAGGGTGTTCGGACGCAGTACACCTTCCGAACTATGTCAAGCTTCTCGGACGCATTTCACCGTCCGAACCAATAGGCAGAAAGCAAGGTTCTTAATGCTTCTCTACGGATGCACACAACTGTCCCAACAAAGTCTCTTTCGGACGAACATGACCATCCAAAACTCCGTTCGGATGATGGAACGGACGCATGCACGGCCGTCCGAACGATGTTCTTCACCAACTGCATGGAGATCGGACGCTGTGTCGGACGCATCATACTTATCTCGGACGTCCGAACCCTCAACGGCTACTTTTTGTGCATTTATTATTTAGCCGTTAGGAAGTAGTTGCAACCACCATTTACTGCTCCTATAAATAACTGCTCTGCTATTTTGTAAAGATTATCTAATACATTGAATACAAGCCTCAGAAAAGAGCAACTTTAGTAAATTCATGTCTCTGAAATTGGCTATAGTGCTATATTGCATTAGTGTGCAACTTAGAGTGCAATTCAATTTTGAGTGGAGTGATAATCTTGTACGAAAGTGAGGTTGTGAGTAAAATTCTTGACTCAACTAAAAGAGTTTTGGTGTGAGCAAGAATTTCCCTACTTTGTAAGGATTATTGGCTCACTAAGTGTGTGAAGCATTCTAGTGAATTAATACTTCAAGCTTGTTAGCTTGGAAGTATTGGTTGTTTAATTTCCTTTCTTTCTTACTTCACAGTTTCATTGATTCTACTATATTAATTGTTAGTTGAAAAATCTCAATAAGTTTAATATTTCTAAAAGTATTTTTTAGAAACCTAATTCACCCCTCCTCTTAGGTTGCTTTGGGACCAACAACTAACTCCTTATTTCTAGCATATGATTCCTTTAAGCTATAATGCAATTTTAAAATGAAAGCTTCAATAACATTATCATCATTTTCATCATTGGAGTCATAGTTAGAATTTACCTTATCATGTCTCCAATGGCCATAAAGGCCATTTGTGCCGACCCCATTTTTGCTTCAATTTCTCCTTCGGAATTGCAGTCATCCCATGTGATTTGAAAGTTGTTGAAGCGGGGCTTCCTTCCTTTCTTCTTTTTCTTGGAAGGACACTCATTCGCAAAGTGTCCGGGTTGACCGCATTCAAAGCACTTTTCATTTTGCTTCTTCATTTCTAGCTTAGTCTTCCCTTCAAAATTATGTGAATTGGTAGCTCCACCTCTTCTCATTCTCCGTTTGTTGATGTAATGTTTAAGAAATCCTTTGGTGATGAGTGCAAGATCTCCTTTATCAAGATTTTTGTCTTCTAAATTGATGGAGCCATTTTCATCATCTTCTTGAGAGGTCTTTAATGCAATGCTCCTTTTTGGTCTTGCTTCTTCATCATCCACCACTTTGGCCTTCAACTTCAATTCATATGAAGCAAGAGAGTTGATTAGTGATTCAATAGGCATAAAATTTAATTTCATAGCCTCCTGAATATTGTATCTATAGCAATTATTTTGGCCTCCCATTCTTTGGATAGAGAATTCAAGATTTTTCTATTCTTTTCACCCAAAGAATACTCCTTACCCAAGGCTTCAAGATTCTTAATGATGTCATTGAACCTACAATACATTTTGTCAATATTTTCATGTGGTTCCGTCTTGAAGGACTCATACTTGGTGACAAGTAAGGATTTCTTTTGCTCTCGAACATCGTCGCTCCTTTCATGGATTTCCTTCAATTTATCCCAAATTTCTGTAGCGGAGATACATCCCTTGACATGAGTTGATTCATTAGTATCTAAGGCATTGTATAGCACATTCATAGCTTTTGCATTTAAAGTCAAGTTTGCCTTGTCTTGTGGAGTGAGCTCATCCATTTTCTTCTCTTTTCTTCTATTTGCATGATCATCAATGATGGTGGCTTCAAAGGGACCTTCATTTACAACATACCACAAGTCAATATCAATAGATTGTAATTTTCATTCTATCTCTCCAACTAATGTTTTATTGGAAAATTTTCCCCATTGAACATAGGGGGGCCTAGTAATGGATTGACCCTAAAAAAATAGAGCATTATTGGTTGCCATAATAGATCTTTTCTCAAAAGCAATTTAAGCAATAAAATGAGACCAATGCCCTGATACCAATTGTTGGTCCCAAAGCAACCTAAGAGGGGGGTGAATTAGGTTTTAAAAATTACTTTTATAAAGATTAAACTTATTGAGATTTTTCCACTAACAAATAAAATAATGAAGATAGAATCAATGAAACTTAAGGAATGTAAAGAAAGGAGATTAAACAACCAATACTTCCAAGCTAACTAGCTTGAAGTATTAATCCACTAGAATGCTTCACAAACTTGGTGAGCCAATAATCTTTACAAAGTAGGGCAATTCTTGCTCACACTAAAACTCTTTTAGTTGAGCCAAGAATTTTACTCACAACCTCACTTTTGTACAAGATTATCACTCTACTCAAAATTTTGAATTGCACTCTAAGTTGCACACTAATACAGAAGTGATCATATAGCACTATAGCCAATTTGCACTCAAATTGCTTTTTTCTAAGGCTTGTATTCAATGTATTGGGAACTCCTTACAGAACAATAGAGTAGGTATTTATAGGAGCAATAAATTATGGTTGTAACTACTTCCAAACGGGTCAATAATAAATGCACAAAAACTAGCCATTAAGGTTTCGGACGTTCGACATAAAGATGGTGCGTCCGACACTGCGTCCGACACAGCGTCCGATCTCAGTAAAGTTGGTGAAAGATATCGTTCGGACGGCCATGCATGCGTCCGTTCCATTGTCCGGATTGAGTTTTTGACGGTCCTCTTCTTCCAAAGTAAGCTTTGTTCGGATAGTAGTATGCATCCGTTGAGGAGCTAGAAGAAGTTTTCTTACTGCCTGTCCGTTCGGACGGTGAAATGCGTCCAAGTGAATCTGTATCGGATGCTCCTGTTTGTTCAAGAAAAATGGCATAGCTCGGACGGTGTACTACGTCTGAACGACTTGTTTCCAGCAGGAAAGATAGCAGACATGCACAGCTTATTTTCAGAGTTTAGTGCTTATGCCATCATCAAAATAAGGTTTGGGAAACATCACTAAGATTTAAAATTTGGATACATATAATACAAGATTTTCCAATTAAAATCTACTTATAAAATAAAAACTATAGAAAAGATTATACCTATTAGTAATACGTTTGAAACTATACATTTATTTAAATGAAATGATATTAAGGATATCTCTTCTTTTGTTTACTGTTACCTTCATAGAGGATTAGTTTAACTTGCATTGCAACCTTTAAATCGTCACAGTTTAAATACTTCTATTTGTGTTGCGCTTCGAGATGCTAGACATAATAATTTTTTGATTCTCTGTTGGGCTTAATAGAATCTTCTTTATCCAATGGTTCAATTTATTTTAATAGTTATCAAAATTTCTCTATTTCTTGAGCAATAAAAATTTAGTTTATAATTTAACTTTGAATATTTAGACTAAAGGTTATGATATGAAACCTATTGAAAATATGAATATTTACACATCTATCTCATCGCATTTATTATAAATTGATAAATACTTTGAGTCCAAGGGCTAAACATATTAATTCCTATAGAAAAACCCCTTTAATTGAAACCAATCTTACTAGATCTAATTTGGAACTCCCTCACATTTTAAATTGAGATCAAATTAATATTCCAAATCAATGAATTTTTAAGAAAATCTCTCCTCCTTCTTAACCTATTACTCTCTCTTCTTCTACTTAAATCAGTGAAAATACTTTTCTTACTGTCACTATATATATATATATATTTTTGAAATTTAACTTCTTCAATTAATGATTTTTTAAAATTAAATGTTAATTCTTTTCTTTTAGAAATGATACACAACTGCTATTTGAAGATTTACAAGAAAAGAATAATATTTTGCATGGTGTATATTCACATAAGGATTCAAATTGTAATAATATTGAAATTGAAATAGGTTCATAAATTAATTATCAAGTTGAGCAACCTCCTTTTTCTGCTTCTAGATATGATCTTAGAACTTTAATCATAAGAATACACTTTCTAAAGATTAACCTAAAGAAATTTCAAAAAGAGCTATTAAAGATTAATCTTTGAACAAGACAAATATATTGATTTTCAAAATTTGTTCCCTTGTTATTATGACAAAAATCAAGAAAATTCAAGAAAAGTATTATGATTTAATCAAAATTACTACTTATTATATTGAGCTTTTTAAATGATTTTATGTTGAATATAGAGTATCTTTGATACATGCTAAACTAAATATTTCTGTACTTGAAGATACTTATGTTTTAGCTGAAAAGCATTGAAATGGGTAAAATAAAAATATTTGTTCTATTCATCCACCTAATAAAGAAATTAGATTAAATGATGTTGGCATCGACACACCATATTTAGATAAAAATAAAGTTGATTTGTAAAAATTAGCTCGACAAGAAAATTGTATTGTTTTAAATCTTTCCACCGTTTTGAAACAATTAAATATTGTTTCTATTAAATTAAACAATTTACAAGGGTCTTTTGTTGCGATAAAGTGCAGGGCTCCTTGTATGCCTAGAGGATGGCAATTTAAAGCCTAGCTTACCTTTAGAGATATACATACAATAAAGTGCAGGGCTCCTTGTATGCCTAGAGGATGGCAGTTTAAAGCCTAGCTTACCTTCAGAGATATACATACATTTGCATTTATTTAAAATTTGAGTCTCGTTTACTAATTTGGTATAAGAGCCTGCTAAGTGGTTTTCCAAATTTGATTTAAAATCAGGTTTTTGGCAATTGGGTATTCACCCAGATGTATCAGTGTGAATAAAATGGCTTTCTAAACTCCTCTTCTTTCTCTAAGTATCAGCACAGCTTAATAACCATGCAATGATCCTTTTTGATTTCCTGACTTAAATTTTATTAAATTTCATTTGTATGTATATGTTGGATAAAGTGCAGGGCTCCTTGTATGCCTAGAGGATGGGAGTTTAAAGCCTAGCTTACCTTATGAGATATACATACATTTGCATTTATTTAAAATTTGAGTCTTGCGTTTATTAATTTGGTATCAGAGCCAAGTTGTTAAGTTATTGCTTGATATGAGGAGAAAGATTTTTTTTCATCACGAATGATTTAAGTATTTCAACCTCACCTTCTTTTAAAAAAACTATTTTCGATAAAGTAGATTATCTATATGAAGTTTCTGTAGTCCCTGAAAATCAAAATTCTGGTTCCATTATTCCTACTACTCTTTCACTTGTAAATCCTTATTCAACGTTTGTTAGATCTCCGTTTTCTCCTATTTCTAAATGTATCAAATCTTTAGTATCTCCTAAAAAAAACTGTAAAAGAATATATCTAGTATTCCAGACTTGATCAGCATCATATTCCAGCCACCTCATCAGAACACCTTGTTACTTTATATCTTGCTGAAGACTTCGCAAGACAATGGAGAGCTCAAGGGTGTACACATATTCATTTTGGAGCTATTAGACTTGCTCTAACCTTTCATGGACGAGAAGGTCTACCAGTAGTAGCCATAATTGCCTTGTTAGACAGGCTACAAGGTTTAGGAAATATCAACATGCCTACATTGTAACAGTTGAAACTACACTTTATGCAGGAATAGTGTTCGTCACTTTATTTCCTAACTTTAACATGTCAGGCTTGATAGTCCAACTACAAATTCAAGGAGTTGAACAAATTCAGGATGCACTTGCTACAACACTTCATTACCAGATGGTTTATAGAGCCCAAAACCATGCTTTTGATCTCTCACTTCCTGGAGGTGATGATGCACTTTTCATAAAAATTGAAGAAGGACAATCTGTTACTTGCACACACATTCCCAGGCAGATTCCAAGAGATGAACTTATAAAACTTCTTCCAAACACATGGATCACCAATTATGAAAAATTTCTTGAAGCAGTTCCCAAACCACTAGAGTCTTTTGAAACTTTGATGTAGTCTAGACAGAATGGAAGAGTTTCCTTTCAGTTTAATCATTCCCATCTCAAAAAATCTCAATTTTTGAGATTCACCAGTCAAAGCAACATAGCTTCCAGTTCTGATTTAGGCCTTCTTTCTCAATAACGGAAATATCAGTCCAAGATCCTTCAACATTAAAACAAGAAGACTATGGATATGAAAGATGATGTTTTCCAAACCTTATTTTGATGATGACATAAACACTTAACGTTGTAAACAAGTTTTTACAGGACTGTTATCTATTTTGCAAGAGATAGGGCTTTCGGACGCACTGAACCATCCGAACTAGGTCTAAACTTCTCGGACGCATTGCACCGTCCGAACAATTAGACAGAAAGAAATGGGATTCTACTGCTTCTCTTTTCGGATGAACATGACCGTCCGAAGCTTCTATCGGACGAAGGAACGGACGCATGAACGGACATCTGGATGAAGCTCTTCGACAACTGTATAAAGATCGGACGCTGTGTCGGACGCATCTAAAACATCTCGGACGTCCGAAACCCCAACGGCTACTTTTTGTGCATTTATTATTTAGCCGTTAGGAAGTAGTTGCAACCACCATTTATTGCTCTTATAAATAGCAAGTGCTTTGACATTCAGTAAAGATCATCTAATACATTGAATACAAGCCTTAGAAAAGAGTAATTTGAGTACAAATTGACTATAGTGCCTTGTTGTAATAGTGTGCAGTTGTGAGTGTAATTCAACTTTGAGTGGAGTGATAATCTTTTATGAAAGTGTGGTTGTAAGAAAGATTCTTGGCTCAACTAAAAGAGTTTTAGTTTGAGCAAGAACTTCCCAACTTTGTAAAGATTATTGGCTCACCAAGTGTGTGAAGCATTCTAGTGATTGAATACTTCAAGCTTGCTAGCTTGGAAGTATTGGTTGTTTAATTTTTCTCTCTTTACCTTACAGTTCTATTATTTTTATTATATCAGCATTCAATTAGAAAATCTCAATATTTCTGAAAATATTTTTAAGAAATCTAATTCACCCCCCCTCTTAGGTTGCTTTGGGACCAACAAAAGATGTGTCCAAGAAGACATCCCCAAAAGCTTCAAAGAAAATGGCCAAGCTGTTTACTTTTTCAGGGTTGGACAGATCCTTTTAGTGGACACTGTTATTCTAATGCTTGCTATTGTGATGATTGCCGAGACAGAGAATGGGAAGAAGAAGATAAGTTTTATTATACTCAAGAAACTGGAAAACTTCCACAAAAAAGAAGAAGAATAAGTGCCATTATCAATACGTTCTTCCTGAAGATCTTAATCCCTCTTCACCAGCTCAAACTGTGAGAAGTACTTTTCATTTTTTGACTAAAGAGTTGCCTAATGAAAAATGGGCAATCCAGTCAAAAAAAGAAGAAGTACAAAGAAAGTTTAAAGAATTTGTTGACTCAATCATTCCATAGCTAGTTCCTAAAACTCCAAGTAAGTTAGTTTTGCCACAATTTTGTATGTTCAACCCAACAGATTTTCCTCCACTTTTCAAGTTTGAAAATGATAAGGCTGGTCATATTCCAAAAATTCACAATGCTCATATTCCAAAAATTCAAAATGCTACCAAGGTAGTATTACCCTTAGGACAGGTTGAACCAAAGTTGCAAGGCGAAAAAAGTTCTAAATTGGCAAACTAAAAATGCACTTGTTCAAAACAAAGCTTTGACCTCTATTGATCAAAAAGTTTCTACTGTAAAACATGCAGTAGGATAGCAATCAGAAAAGATCAAAGATATCATGTATAAATTGCAGATCTTGGAGAGACGCTTTGAACAATTGCAAAATGCTGCAGCGCCACCTGGAGTATCCTTCATTCATTTTCAATCCCAACAGCTTATGGAGAAAGAATCAGTGCTCAAATTAATGGAATTCTTAAAACAAGAACTCCAGCCAGAAACATCAAACTCTCAATCACAACCAACCATTTATGGAATCAACTTTGCAAATCCTCCACCACTCAAGTTTGGAGCAGAACCCATTGTGCCTACTTAGCCTCAATCTTATGGGAATTTGAAACAAATTTCCCATGGCATTACTTCCCTATTTTTCCCTCTATGCCACAAAAACCTTATGTACCTTCCCCGAGAGAACCTTTGATTAACAATCTCCCAGAATGGTACTCCAGGTTCAAATTCAAGAAAGAGGAGACGAAACAACTTCAACATCTTCAAAAGGAAAAGGAAAAATATGTGAAATTGAGAATCCAACAAGAAAGAGAAAGGGAAAAACTGGTAAGAGAAAAGACATCATCCTCATCTCGGATGATGATAACCCCAACATTTGAAAAGGAAGTAAAAAATCCTTTTAGCAGTTTTTCTCTCAACTATGTCAGCTAGTTCCTAATCTTGCTTCAGCATATGCATTTGAAGAATCATCCATAAAAGAAGAAATTGATCGACAAGAAAGTGAGCCATCAGAAGATTCAGAAAAATCCTTAGAAAATGAACTAGAACCAGCAATTATGGTTAATGAGCCAATTGTGACCCATCCAGATGATGATGATGGAGATGTTGTCATGCAAGAAACAGTCATTGGAGACGGAGCTCCAAAGATATCAACGAAGTCATCTGGAGGAACAATCATTTTCACATTGGATGATGTTCCTTATTCTAAGTGGTCAAGCAGAATCAATTCGTCTGATATATCCAAGAATTTCATGCATGGCTAGTCACAAGAAAGTTGACTATTGATAATAATTTTGAAATTCTAACTGAGTTCACTTCTCGTTATACTGGATTGTTGAAAGATTGGTAGATGATTGTTCTAGAAAATGATAAATTAAATTTCATGGTTCAACAAAACTTCGATCTGATCATTGATGTATTGTGTACTATTTTCTTACGAGAACAAAAAAATATATTTAGAATTAAAGAGAAAAGATTTTTTCAAGTTGAGATGCCAATCGTATACCAGAAAAGACTTGGACAAATATTTGAAAAGACTAACACATCTGTTCTATATTCTTGGTGCAGATTCCAGCTTAAAGCAAGCTTTTCTCACATCACTCCCCAATACATTTGCTGAAGGAGCAGAAATTTACATTCGGGGAAAATACAATAGAATTATCACCATGCCCATCAGGCAAATTCGCCAAGCATTAACGATTGCACATGAAGAAGTTTGTCACAAGAGACAAGTCATCAGAGAACATCTCACAAGGAGATCCTTGCCTTGATGTAGCCTGCAAACGTCCAGAATATGTTCTGAAAGCAACATGTAAAGGATGTAATAAGCAAAAGAAGAAAAGGTTCAAAAACAAGTTCAAGAAATTCAAAATCTTCTCAAAATCTTTTTCAAGGCCTAGAAAAGTGGAAATTCTTCAAAAGAAAGAATAAATTCAAATCAGAGGGAGAAAAAGGCAAGAAGTTCATAAGAAATCCCAGAGATGTTATGTTTGCAATCAAAAAGGTCATTTTGCAAAAAATTACCCTCAGAATAAACAAGGACAAAAACTGATGGAAGGAATTACATGAGAAACAGGATATGAATTTTCATCATATGATGACCCTGAATCAATCTTCTCAGTTGTCAGCCAACCTTCATACATTGTTTGCTGTTGAAACAATTCAAGACATGTTTATGATCCGCTACAAATTTGCTTCCAATCATTCTCAAATTCGACTCCATGTTTTCAAACCATTTCCTCTATAAACACAAACTTTAGTTTAGTATAATTATTTACCCCACTAAATATGATAATCCTATTCCACTAATAGCCTTTTTTGATACAGGTGTTGCACTATCAATCTTTCATCCAAAGGTGTTGCTAGCAGAATATTGGAAACCCCATAAGCAACATTTCATAGCAGAAAATGGAGAAATTTTCAAAGATGATCTTATTACAGGAGCTCAGATAACCATTCAGTTTTTTCCGAATTATAAAGTTCGAACACAAATTCTAGGGTGTGCTGCCCCAGGAAAAGACATGGTGTTTGGAATGGATCTATACAAAAAATCAATGGGTCTACTTATTTTCCATTGATATAGAAGAAATGTTTGAACAAATAAGAACAGTTTTGATTGAAAAATCTTGTGCTAATGAGTTTTTATCTGAATGCTCAAAGCCATTATGGACTAATTCTGAGTTTTTTATCCATCTTCCTTTCAAGAAGAATGAAGATGTCAATCCAACAAAGGCAAGCCATTCAGTTCCACAGGAATAAATCTAGAACATGCTGTCCTTGCAGAACAAGAATGCCAAGAATTGTTGAAAAATGGTTTGATTGAGAAGTCTGAATCACCATGGGCTTGTGAAGCTTTTTATGTAAATAAAAGGTCTGGACAAGAATGTGGGAATATGAGACTTGTCATAAATTATCAGCCATTAAAACATTTTCTCCAAGTTAACAAATTTCTTCTTCCAAACAGATATACTCTATTTTCAAATCTTAAACCTGCTAAGTGGTTTTCCAAATTTGATTTAAAATCAAGTTTTCTGCAATTGGGTATTCATCCGGATGACAGGGAAAAAATAGGATTTTGCATTCCTAGTTATCATTTCCAATGGACAGTTATGCCTTTTGGTCTCAAAACAGCCCCATCACTATTTCAACAGGCTATGATAAAAAAATTTCAACCCATCTTATCCTCCGCCCTTATCTACATTGATGACATTCTACTCTTCAGCCCTACACTTGAAGCCCATCTTGAACTCCTAGCCAATTTGCTCAAATAGTCCAAGATCACGAGATTATGTTTTCCAAAAAAAAAAAAATGATTTTGGCCCAACAAATAGTCACATTTCTTGGAATGAAATTTAATCATGGAAAGTATGAGCCTGAACAACATATTTCAACTACCATTTCAAAATTTCCAGACTCAAACCTTACAGAAAAGGAAATCCAACAACTTTTAGGAATTGTAAATTATGTCCGAGATTTTATTCCTAAAGTTGCAAACTCAATTCACCTATTAACCAAACTTCTGAAGAAAAATCCTCCACCCTGGTCCTCAACACAAACTAAAGCAATCCAAAATCTGAAAGCTTTGTTACATCCCATAACTTCTCTCTTCATTCCCTCAGAAGGAAAAAAGATTATTTAGATAGATGCAAGTGATAAATTTTGGGGAGCAGTTCTCTTCAATGAATTTGATCACAAAAGACAACTCTGTGGATATGCCAGTGGAAGATTCAAACCTTCAGAAATTCATTATCATTCCGCTTTCAAAGAAATTTTAGCCATGAAAAATGCTATCAAGAAGTTTAACTTCTATCTCATTGGTGAAAAATTTCTTGTAGAAATGGACACGTCTTTCCCAAAAATGCTTCAGTTTAAACAAAATTTGATTCCAATTCCCCAGCTTCTCAGATGGTCTAATTGGTTTTCACAATATACCTTTGATGTTCATCACATTAATGTGAAAAACAATCTTATTGCAGACTTTTTCAGCCGATCACAGTATTTCCTTCCAAAAGAGTCTACTGAGTCATCAGAGTCTTTGATGTATATTCCTTCTTTTAATATGTGGACACCTGAAACATTTGAGTCTTCTTCTCATCTTGAGGCTATAGAGTCATTTCCCCTGAATTTAAGTCTTTAGATTATCCTTGAAAAATAAAAGATTTGAGTCAGTATAAAGTCTTCTGGGAATTACAAACTTTCACTCAATATGGAGGTTCTATTCTTAATCCTTTTGGAGTCTACCCAGAATATCCTTTTTGTCAGGTGTTTTCTATGCTCCCTCTGGATGATTTTCCAGAGTCACTATTATGGGTTTTCTTCTATTTGTGTCAGCATTTCATATTATTATTGAGTTTGAATGTAAAAAGTTTGTCAGACTTAGGTCATTGCGCTTAAGTACATTTCTATCATGGTTTGCACCCCTCAATAAATGGAGCCAAAATTTTCTTTATCACAGAGGATTTGTTCTCATCCAATTTCATCGAGTCCTAAATATATCAGAACAGAATTTTCAAGCACTTCCATGTTATAAGGTTATCCAAGAATCACAAACATCCATTTTAGATATGGAAGAGGAATACAATGAAATTCAAAGGATTTTATTTCAAGAAAATAAATGTATTCCTAAAGAAATTTGGCCTCCTGTAACTTATGGTACATGGAATCATCTCTCTGGACATCCTCATTGGAAAATAATCCAAGATGCAAAAAATGAATACCATAAGAAATATGCTGAGCATCATTTTCTCAAGACCAGAGTCATCTCATGACAACCCAGAGTTATCTCATGATATCCACTCTCCACTGCCAAGTTCCACTCAGGAGATTCCTTCGCAGTCAAGTTCCACTCATGCAAAAATAGGAAAATAGCTGTTTGTCATGTCAGAAAGAAAAAGAAAGGAAAATAAATGAAGAAACAGAAAAAAGCACTGGGAAAGAATTGAAGAGCTCATTGTCACTAACCCAGACTCTACTCCCTCAAATTCTCCCAGCTCAGATGATGACAAGACAAGATGGCCCTATAATTTTTAATAAAGTTACTTTATTAAAGTTTGTACTGTTCTCACTTTTGTAAAGTTGGTACTGTTTACTTTATTAAAGTTTGTACTATTTGCTTTAATGTGTCAGAATGATAAGATTCCCACTGTGGATCTTATCTTTTATTGTAATTTAATTTGTTGCTTTAAGTTGAAATCCGGGTTCCTCTCTATAAATAGAATCCATTGTAATTCAGCAAGGCAGAGAGTGGAATGAAGTGTGAAATAATATTGTATTGTATCAGTGTGAATAAAATGGCTTTCTAAACTCCGTCTTCTTTCTCTAAGTATCACCATAGCTTAATAACCATGCAATGATCCTTTTTGATTTTTTGACTTAAATTTTATTATATTTCATTTGTATGTATATGTTGGATAAAGTGCAGGGCTCCTTGTACGCCTAGAGGATGGAAGTTTAAAGCCTAGCTTACCTTCTGAGATATACATACATTTGCATTTATTTACAATTTTAAATTGTCACAAATTTTTGAAAATTTCTCTATGTTGAATCTCGATCTCTTCTCCTATCTCTTTTTAATTTTGACTCTCACAAACTTATTAATATCCTATATATTTTGAAATTCCAAAAAAAAAAAAAAACATCTCAACCTTTCAAAACATGAGGTGTTGTTGCAGCGATTTGAGTTGTGATGGTGAAGGTGAAATGACTATGGGAAAAACCCTAGGTTTTGTAGTGATAAAAAAAATGTCCCTATTATCCCATTTTCATTACGTAAGTTTTTTTCTTAAATCTTTTTATTGTTATTGTTCTACCACAATGAGGTCATGTCGATTATGCTTTTTTGGCTTAATATATCATTAGTTTATTGATAGGACTAGTTCTATTTTGCATAGCACCACTAATACCCTATTCTCATTTTGTACTCTCAACTTCAAATTTTCACAATTTGCAACCCCTACTTAAAATTTATCTCAATTCAATCTAATTTTTAACATCGATCAATAGCATTAACTGAACTTTGCATGTACAACCAAAATATTATGGCAAATTATTGTACATCCTACTAAATTTATTGTACATGTGTAAAGATTCCATTAAAGTTGGTAGTGTAAAAAATTGTACTGAAGTGAAATGGATTTGAGAGTTTGGGTGCAAATTGTCCAAAATTAAAGTTGAGCGTACAAAGTGAGAATAGGATATAAATTGGGGGATGCAAAATGGAATTAGTCCTTACTGATATGTCATCAATTGTATATTGCGTTTTGTTTCTTTTAATGTTTAAGGCTTACGGGGGTCTTTTTATTTAGGAAGGGGGGTTTCTTATTAGGGAAATGTAAGCATGCAAATTTTCAATGGTTAAAAGATTTCTACGTTAATTTCTTGAGCCTCCATGAATAGATGTAAGTCAGTGTCTTGTTTTGTTTGTTTTACCAACTTCTGTTGCTCTGTTGTGTTTAAGAATCCCAAACAATTGTTTCTACATTATAAATTGAATGATAATAACTTTTGAAGTGCTGGTAAAAAATTTAAAATTCATAAAGGTTAAGTATCGATTGTGGTGCATAGTGCTGAATACATTTGTGAATGTGATAATGGAGTGAAAGCATGACCTACATTCTTAATATTTGTTAGCAATAACAACAATACTTCTTGGCAATTGAAACAAATGTAGGAGGGAGAAGCCCAGAGTTAGCTTTTGTCAACATTTACATCCACAAGAATAGGTATTATTTACTTTATTATGCTTTGGCTTAATGTATGCAGTATGCTTATTTACTGAGAAAGTATATAATTACATTGTTTTGTTAGGTAGTGCTCGAAATACAATCGAGTTGTCATAAATGTAATAAATAGAACACCTTTTGATGTTTAAATTTTATCTCAAAATTTAATTAAGGGAAGGTTTATGTTTCATTCATGTATTTCTATTAATATACTTATTTTAAAAATTAATTCATAATAGTTGTGAATATGAGATAGTAAATCTTTAATTACATCATTCATAAATATGTTGCTAGATATCACTGCTGCACGATTTACACACACAATTGTACGTATCATTACAATTAATATAATGAAAATTAGAGATCATTCCCACGAGGACTATACTCGACTCCCATTAATTTTCAAAATTAGAGCAACGTGAATTATATTCAAATAATTCAAAATTAATGGGTCCAAATACATCAAACTAACAAATAAATTTAGAAACTTAAATAATTGGGATAAAATCAAGGAATAAAATGGTTCTAGTGTTCAATTATCTATTATCAATCCATTTGCATATTTTCTTTATCTTATCTTTCTCAACTTCGACTTAGGATTATTAATCTAGGATTTAATTTAATTACATCTCTTGTTTCTTTCAAATCATGTAATCTATTAATCCAAACCGAAACACTATAATTCTATGTGAGTTGTGTTGGGATGAATGCATTAGGGGAAAAGCCTAATTTGATTACCTAAGGAAACTAGGTACATATTTGTCCCTTTTATGAATCAATTTATTCATCATGCAAATAAATCAAACAAAGGTTATTCAAGTTATGCTTAAACCTAATTTTCCTTCTTCAAGGCTAAACTAGGGCTTACAAGATATTTTTTTATTGGTGATCATGCAATTGAAAGCATCAAGAAAAACTTGAATAAATAAACTATGTATTCGAAATGAAGGAGATAACAAAGACAAAAACTGTGCATTTCGAAGATAAAGTTGAATGGGGCTTGGACTGAAGATAGGCAACTTATTGAAACTAAGGGTGTAAGCTACTTCAATGATCTTTTAACGGCTACAAACAGCTTAGGCATTAATCAAGTCATCTTGAACACCATCACACAAGTAATCACGCAAGAGGACAATTATGTAGATACATTACTAGCAGATCTGTCCAAGAGCGAGCTTAAGGAAGCAATATTTGCCCTAAATCCAGATGGAGCTTCTGGAATTGATGTCTATAATGGAGTTTTTTTCACCACCTACTGGGACATTATTAAAAATGATCTTCATAATGCTGTGAAGCCCTTTTTGAAAGGAGATGCGCTTCCTAGAGCGTTTACAAGAACTCTTATTGCATTGATCCCAAAATCTGTTAATCCCTCCACCTTTAATGATTTTAGACCTATTAGTCTTTGTACATTTTTTAATAAAATATGTACAAAAATATTGGCTAACAGATTATCTTTAGTGCTGCCCAAAATTATCTCTCAGGAGCAGGTGGCTTACGTACAAGGTAGAGATATCATTGACAACGTATTGCTTGTCCAGGAACTTATTGAGTTCATAAATAGGAAAACTAGAGGAGACAATATCATTTTCAAGCTCGACTTAGCAAAGGCGTTTGACCGACTATCTAGGCCTTTTCTTTATGCCATACACATATGAGCAAGCTTGGCTTCCATGAAAATTCGAATGCTATCTTGAAGAATGTGTTTGAAAATTACTGGTTCTCTATCCTCATCAACGGTGCCCCAAAAGGATTCTTGAAGTCCACAAGAGGTGTTCGCCAAGGAGATCCCCTATCATCTCTCCTTTTCATAATCACAATGGAGACTTTTACACATCTAAGAGGACTAAAAGCTCAATACCATGCCGAGAAAATCTTAGATTATGCTCTCCCTAGGAAATATCCACCAATCACTCATCTAGCATTTGCGGATGATATAGTCATCTTCACAAAAGGAGAGGTCAAGTCAATCAAAAATCTCATATCATTCCTCACCCAATTTGAAGCCTCTTCAGGGCAGCTCATCAACAAGTCCAGAAGCTCATTCTTTATGCCAAAAAATGCTCCATTATCTAGGGTAAGGATGATTAAAAAAAGTCCCTTCCTTTTATGTATATCTGTTGCCCTATTCAAAAAGCAAAAAAAAAGAAGATCTCTTTTCCAGCCAATGCTACTTGAGAAAATTACTTCTAGAATTGCTGGGTGGCAAACAAAATTTCTCTCTCCTGGAGGCAAGTTAATCTTGATCAAGCTCGTTCTTCAAGCACGTTCTTAGTAGCAGTCCAATATACCTCTTCACAGTGCTTCAACCTTCGAAAGCTGTCATCAAGGACTTGGAGAGGCAATTTGCAAACTTTTTCTGGGGTAATTTTGATTTTGAAAACAAACACCATTGGGTTTCATGGAAGGCAATATTTAGCCAACTGCTGCAAATGGACTTGGCATCACTTCTCTCTCGGATTTGGCCAAAGGATTTGGTATTAAACTATGGTGGATGTTTAGAAAAGATAAATCCCTTTGGTGCAAATTCTTTTATGCAAGGTTTTGTCACTCCCATCCATGCTTAAAAAAAGAGGGGCACAGAGATTCGTATATATGGAAGTGTATGCTTAAAAGTCGCAAGGATGTAGAAAAAGGCTTTCTATTCTTGATACGAAATGGACAATCTTCCTTTTGGTTATGATCCTTGGCTGTCTCAAGGCCCCTTATTCCACAAAGTTGGCCAAGTATTTAATCCAAGCCTTACTATTGCTCAATTGTGGAATACAAACGGCTAGAACCTTTCAATTTTAAGTGAGCATTACTCAACTCAAGAACTAGAGAAACTAAGGCAGCATCTTCATAGGAGAACCCTCCAAATGACAAGTGAGTTGGATGAGCTAGTGTGGACTTCCTCAACAAATGGCAAATTCTTAGTCTTATCCACCTTCCCTTCTCAAGTATCCATTCTTTCACAGAAAATGATTTGGGATGATAGATTGCAAGTCAAGATATCCATCTTCATGTGGCACCTACTAAATAGAAGACTCTAACTTGATGACATCATAATTAGCTTTGGAGTTTCTTTGGCTTCAAAATGCCCTTTTTGTAATAATCAAGAAACTTTGGATCACTTTTTCGTAGGGTACGAATCCACCAGCCAAGTTTGGTCCTACTTTGAATCATGGTTTGAAGTGTTCACTATAAGGTCCCCCCCAGCCTATACAACTATAGAAAAGCTAAATCTCTGTGGTGGTATGCTTCACCTTCGGCAACTCTAGCGGCTATTCACAAAATTATTCCTTGCTTGGTATGCTGGTTCATATGGAAAACACGGAACATGGCAATTTTTGAAGGCCTTTTCATCACCCTCAACTTATTATCACAAATATATGCTCCTACTTGTGAAACATCTCCATAATTCATCAATTTTATAGGGCTGGAGCACCTAACGATATTCTCGACTCAACATATTTGCCATCAAATACTTATCACTAAGCCGAGGAAAGTATTGGCAATCAAGTGGATTCCTCCACCTTATGGGATTGCTAAGCTAAATGTTGACGGAGCCTCAAAAGGAAACCCAGGATTCGCAGCTGGTGGCGGAATCATTAGAGATTATCATGGAAATCTCATCAAAGCATTTAGCAAATACTACAATCTACAATCCAATTTGCAAGCTGAAGCGTCTTCCTTAGTTGATGGTCTAAAGCTGTAGTTTGTGCCAAATTGCAGCTTTCGGCCGTAGAAGTGTAGCTTGACTCCTTAACCTTAGTGAACATAGTGAATGGTTGATCAGAGCCATCATGGAGCATGACCAACAATGGCAATTTATCAAAGCTTTCTCATTAGATAGAAATTATAGTTTTTCCCATGTATTCAGGGAGGCTAATCAATTAGCGGATAGTCTAGCAATTGAGGGCATAATTAATCCTTTCTATTTAGAGTATAGCGATGACACAATCCCTTCACCTATCAAAAGGAATCTCAAGGCTTCCCTTACATCAGACATTGTAAAGTTTGATTTCTTAAATAAACTCCAGCCAATTGGGTGTTGGCCAAAAAAAAAAAAAAAATCCAAATTTCATAACAAGTTCAAATTAAAACAATAGACAAAGAAAATAGTTCATCCTAAAACAGAAAGAAACAACAATAAGAGTTTTTACAAAAAATTTCATGACAAGAATTCAAGAAAAGAGAGAAAAAAAAGATAAAAATCTGTCACTGTTTTCACTTCTTTGATCTTCTTCTTGATTCTTGAAGCTCCTGTGTTGACAACTCTCTCTTCTTCTGTTTCTACCTTAAAACTACGATATAATAATATAATCTCTTGAGAAATACCCTAATACTCTTATTTATAAAAGCTCTTGTGCTACATAAGTGCTTTAGGTTGAAAGTGCATCCATATGCGCTAGAAACAAGGGCCCAAAATTACAAAACTTGCAAAAAGACCCAATTAGAAAATAAGCACAATGCCGTGGCTCTCTTGATTTCTTTTGAACAAATATATTGGTGCTCAGGTCCTGAATTCTTTGAAAAGTTGATATGAACGCCGCAACACTATACCTTAATGTAATTTATAAGATGCGACGCCAGGAATAGTTCCTTAAAATTATTCGTTTCGTGCGCTGAATGTCCTCATTGACTCCCAAATCATCTTAAACCTACAAAATATAATTAAACGTATTAATAAATGCACTTAACACAATAAACATATAAATTAACATTTATTATTCAAAAACCTTAAAAATAACTGAAACTCTGACTTTGTGTAGAAAAACACCGTGGCTCACATAAATCCCTAACTAACATACGCATAACTAACTCTCTTTAGAAACGTTAACACACCCGAACTTGAACTTTTGTTTGTCTCAAGTAAAACAAGAGAAACACTGGCAAAACATAAGTTAACTTTGCTCAATGTATCAATCATAACAAGTTTGGACTAAGCAACAGGAGAATAAATCAAACATGTATATAAGAGAACATTGACAATTAATCCCAAATTATCGCGAGATGTCACCTTTCCACTCGCAAAGAAAAAATAAGAGCAGATATCACTCATCTAGCTAATCATGAAAAACCTATCGACCAAAAGCTTAACAAGTGACATCCAAGTTGTAAATAATTCACACAGAATACTTACTAGTACAAATTAAATCAAACCAAGGATCAAGTAGGACTTTTCAAGCTTTTAACGTAGGCTAAGGAACAAGGATAGGATAAATTTGGATAAACGTAGGTAGTTCATATCACCTTAGACATATTAATAATTATTCCGAACCATAACTTCACAACTCTCCCCCACAACTATAACTCTTTCCCACAATCATAACTCCACAACTCTTCCTCACAAGACAAACACTAGCTAAGGTGATGTGTGAAAAAAAAAAAGATAAACAAATTAATATGACTATCAAAGAAAAATAGACTCATTAAGGTCAAAAGGGGATACTAGAGACTCATATTAAATAGGTAGGAAATTTAAACTCAAATAGTACAATGAAGGCCTAAATCCTTTCCAAGGTTCAAGGTTCAAGGTTCACTCATATGTCGAGAACATAAAATCCACACAATTCCAACCAATGTCACAAGTCAAACAAAATCTCAAGGCATAATCATGATTATCACTTATAGGAAATATCGAACCTCTCACTCTTCTCACATCACAAAATGGAATTTATATGTGTTTGTAAGGACATTATTCTCACATTACACAATGGAATTTATATATGTGTTTTTAGTGATATAATTTCACAACTCAAAGAGTTCTAAAAATTAAAGCAATTTATATACACTTTTAGTTCACAAATTCTAATACGTAGTCCCCTTGAAATATTCTTAAATTATTGATACATTTTTACAAAATTTAATATAGACAAACTAGTACCTGAAAAACACAATCTTTTTAAAAACCCTCTATAATACACCAAACGAAGAGGGTATAGAAATCGTGAAAGTTATCATATGGTATATAAGGAGTCTTTTACACAGTCATATCTTCAAGACTGAACAAAACTGAACTAAACAACTCCTAAAAATTTATAAAATCTTTTTGAATTTAAAAAAAAATTGATTTTTTTATAAAACACACTGATACCACCAAATTAATGAACAAAATAAACACAATTTTTTTTGACAGAAACTACCAAAAGGTGGAGGTCTCGCATCCTTATTATTAACTTAAGAAATCAAGTGTACAAGGGGAGTTAAAGAGAGTTTCCTACATAATTATTGAGTGTGGTAAAAACTACTCGAACTCATGTGGGGTTCCTATGTAATCAAGCTCTATGAGCTCAGAAACAAAAGATGGACATCATTGCTATGGAAGACCATCTCACATAATGCTATACATGTTTCTGCCCATTTATGCTAAGAAGTCTACAAGGGTGTTGACCTCGCGATATACATGTCGAAGTCTGAAGTGACCTTGAGACATAAGACCTTTGATTTGCCGGATGATTTCATCTAACTTCCAAGTTGATGATGATTGTCCAGCAACCATATTAAGAAGCACCTTGGAATCGAAATCTACTTCCATGGGAATAATCCTTGAAGAAGAGCTTGAGCTTCTGCGTATTGATTAGTTTGAACATCTAGTGAACGAGCATAACTGAGAATCGATTTGCCAAAGTTATTTAATGAAATACCTCCAGCTTCAGCCATACCCAGATTTCCCTATGCTGAACCATCCATCTTTAGCACGCAACCCAATGTTTGCTTTTCTGAAGAGATAGCTATGAACCGAGTGTATGGAAGCTTAGCCAATAGATGAGTATCCTAGGTATCCACTGCAGATGGGAACCTCTTTTGAATGGTTTAAAAGAGCTTAAATCACTGAAGAAGGAGATGATTTTGTGAGTAATTGCTGAAGAGGATTCAAGGATATCAAATACAAACCGATTTTTGAAGAGCCTTAAGTGCTAGAACACCAAAGCCACGGTTAAATCTATTGAGAAGCTATCTGCCAAGGTGAATAATGCCCATGATGTTAGTCTTCTGTATTACCTATTCAAAATGTTGAGATGGTAGAACAAGGTATCTTCTAAAGATCTAGATACTTCTTATGCATAACGACATTCAAGGAACTAGTGAGCCACATTTGGAAATTAAATCCCAGCTTGATTAGCACATTTGGAAAGGAAAAAATTCATTGAAAAGTTTCCACATAAAGACTGAAATTTTAAGTGGGATATTAGAAATCCATACCAACCTCCTTGAAAGATTTAAATGCTTTGTGTTCCTAATTTGACTGTCAGCAAAGGAATGATTAAAATGACCTTTCATGCGTGATTGAGGAAGGCCTCCAAATGTGTTCGTCTTGATCCTATTGAAGAAAATGCGTGGCAGTCGAGATGACACGCTTGATATACGAAAGAATAGCATGATCAATCAAACTCAAATCCTAGTCGAAGCTATTACAGTATAGCTGATTAACTATAATATCCAACAACGGCGGTGGATCAGGAAGTACGTCAACAATAGCACCACTTCCTAACCAATTGTTGAATCAAAAAAAATCATTCTCAATTCTGAATTAGGTTTTGAGTGTTATTCCGAAAGTGGGGTTTCATTCTAAGCAACTGATGCCAAACAGGAGTAGGATTCAAAGTTGAACCAGTTCCATATCGAGCTTTCATAAATCGCACCCAAAAGGAAGAATCTTTGTGGAAGATCTATCATAATTTTAGAGAAAAAGTAGCCACGAGGTCTCTTAAATTTCCCCAAACATTTTCTTTTGTGGGAAAATAGATATTTGACCATGATGTTCAATGTTTTTTTGTCTCCATACTCACTTTCTCGACTTCTTTGATCTTTAGATCCAAGAAAATCTTGTCATAACCCGTTCAATAGCTTGTGGAGGCTTCATTACTGAATAAAATGTATTGGAATTGAAGAAAGTGCATGTTTAATAAGAATCAACCTACCTCCCGGAGATAGCAATTTATGCTGCCAACCTGTCAATCGACTTTGAATTTTTTCCACTAAGTACTAGTATAGGTGGACATGCTTGCTAGTTTTGTGAAGTAAAGAACCAGGGTAAGGAAGAGGTAAGGTTGTGATTTCAGGCCAATAGGCTGCTCCAAAGCCATTGAGTTGAGGGATACACCCCGTAGGTAAAACAAGAGTGGTCTTCTCAAAGTTGATTTTCTGACTCGACCCTTCTTGGTAGCAGCTTAGGAAATGAAGAAGATGTTTGAGGGATATCCCCTACGATGAATATAACCATATCGTCTGCAAAGATAAGTGTGTTACTACTGGACAATTTCATGATAGAGCATAGGGTTTCAAAGAACCCTAGGAGATTAAAGATTTTAGACCTTGTGCTAAAAAAAGAGCCACAGAACAATGAATAAATAGAAAAGGAGATAAGGGATCTTCCATTTTAATTTTGTGCGATGATTGAAAAAATCCTATAACTTCCCCATTTAGCAAAATGGAAAACCAACTACTCTTAAGATTGTTCATTATAAGAGCAACAAATAAAGGGTAAAAACCAAAGTTGAGCAACAAAGCTTCTAAACAAACCCAAGAGACCTGTTAAATGCTTTCATCATATCCAGTTTGAGGATCATGTTGTGGACTCTCATCTTTTTGTTTACAGAAAAAGTCATGTCTTGGTCAAGCAACATGCTATTAGATATTAGACAACCACAAATTAATACAATATTATTGTATGCTATCTAGACAACCACAAATGAATGTTTTTAGATTTTTAGAATTAAACTGAAATAAAAATTATGAAATTAATTGAATGTAGTAAAACAATGCGAAACAATAAAAGAGTGTTTTCAAATATTTAAGAAGATGGGTTAGATATTAGACTAGCAATTTCTTGATAAATATGATTAATCAAAATTCAAACCAATTGAATCGATTATAAAGCATGGAAGTTCAATTCCCAAGTATCAACCTAATTACGCTAGCTCGCGTTGTTGGATACTATCAAATAAATTAATTAGGGATAGATTTCTTTGTGTCCTAATTTAATTAAATTTAGTTTTATATCTGTACGTAAATCAAGAACTAAATAGTTAATCCATCTAGCTTTGATTACGAATTAAATTAGTCTAATAATTAACATGGGTTTATGACAGGGGGATCAACACTTGTATACCTAGGCCAACCTAATTGAAACAAGAGTTAGCAATGTTTCTGATTTTCCAATTTATGCTGTTATCCAATTATTATGATTTTTTGAATTGATCGTCTTTTTGAATTAACCCATTGAAAATTGCATCACCCGTACCCAACTCTAATAAATTTAGTGTATCATGATTGAATTGAATAAACAAAATTTAATTTTTTTATCATCTAACTACCAGAATCTTGATGGGGGATGCTACTCTCTAAAAAAAAAAAATTTTAATGAGAATAAGAGAGTACAAGGAGGGGGACGTAATACCAAAACCTCCTATAAATTAGAGCAACATAATTACCCTAACTCAACTAGAAAAAATTTAGAAATCCTAAGGTAATTAAAGAAAGTTTATCCAACCTTAGACCCTAGCTAGTGTAGGCAAAGTGAAGAAATCATAAAAAGAATTACATTGATCATCACAACCTATGTTAGTTAAAAAATTAGCAAGCTTGTTGCTTTCCCTAAATGCATGACTTGTAGAATAATCCAACCCAAGAAGCTCTTTCTTAATCTGTTGAATGACTCTGTCTTGCTGCCAGGGTGATTTGCGTAGTCTAGATATGAGTTGCAAGGCCATAAAAGAATCTAACTCAATCAGCACTTTATATAGAAAAAGCCAATTAAAAAGTTGTAGTCCATCCAAAACAGCCACGAATGCTGCAAAAATATTTGTGTTACTACATGCATAAAATGAAGAAAAGACTGTTATAACGTTCCCATTTAATCAGAGCTCCTTATAGGACCTCCTCCAGCTGCCTAACCTAGATTTCCCCTTGAAAGTCCATCATTATTGAGCTTAATGTAAGTTGGTTGAGGTGCTTTCCAAATGACCAAAGAGATCGTTCTTCTTTTTTTGATTTGCTCTAAAGAGATATTCATCAAGTTGCACAAAGCTTCATCAGCATCAACAAAAAATGGAAAAAGCTTGAGCAATTAAACAAATCAAACCCTACTGGCACTATAACAGCCACATCACTGTATCCTTTCCCTTAAAAAAGAAGTATAACATCTTGCCTTCCAAATCTCCCGGTAGATGATAAGCAAACGACACAGAATACCTTGAAGAGTTGATTCTAAATCTTGTAACCACCAAATATTCAACATTTGCTTCACAATTTCCACATTAGACATCACATTCGATAAGTATCTAAAATGGTACCAAACTTCTTTTGCTAGCATACAATCCATAAAAAAGATGTTGGAGACTCATTTATGAACTATAAAAAGTACATTTGATGAAGCAAAAGAAAACCTGATCCTCTTTAAAACCGCATCCACAAGCAAAGCATTATTAGCAACCTCCACATAAAAATAGAGATCTTAATAGGTAATCTCTTATTCCAAATTATCTTTTTTGGAGAAAAGATGAGAATGATGATCTCTAATGATTTGGAAAGCAGAAGAAATAGTAAAATCTCCGCTAGTAGCTCCCCAAAAAGAACTTTTAGCTCTTTTCACTAGTTGACTAGAAATTGCTTCATATTGTTGACAAAAAACCATCAAGTTCTTTAGAGACATTTTCTACCCATTAGCAAATACAATTACATCATCAGCATAGGATAAATATGTTACTAGATGACTACCTCTACTAGTTCAGAATGTACCTGTGTTTCTTGAAAGGAAAGTCTTATTTAGCCCTCAAGAATAGGCTTTAGCAGCAATGATAAATAAAGAGAGGGACAAATGATTACCTTGTCTCACCCTTCTAGAAGATGGAAAGAATCGTGTTGGGGCTCCATTAAGAGACAGCCATAATAAGAATTGAGACCAGGAAGCTTGAATGGAGTTAGAAATCAAGGAAATCCAGAATGTAGAGAAACCAAATTTCTTTAGCACTTCATATAAAAAATTCCAAGAACCCTATCAAATGCTTTTGTTATATTCAACTTCAGAATAACATTACCTCCTCTTACTTCCTTATCTACAAATTCCATCATCTCTTGGGCAAGAAGGATGTTATTTGAGATGACCCTTCCTTGAACAAAACCTCCTTGCTCTTTGGAAATAATTTTATGCATAAGGAACTCAATCTATTTGTTAGTATCTTGGAAAAAATTTTACTGGCAAAGCTGCATAAACTAATAGGCCTGAAATTAGCAAAAGAAATAGGGTTAGCAACCTTTGGATTAAACACAACAAGGTGCTACTAATAGCTTTTGGCATCGAACCTCCATTATGGATTTCCACCATAGCATGATGAATGTCTTCAGCTAGAATAAACCCGCAAGACTGATTGAATTAAGGAGCATTTTCAAATGCTTGGATGAGCTAGGTAAGGTTCGACAGGAATCATTGCAAGTTCCAAATGGGCCAATTACAAGGACACGTGCAAATAAGATTCAACAAGCCGTGCAAGGTTTTAAATCCAAAGTATTCTTTCTAAGGAAGCTATCCAAAATATGTTGGAAGTTGATCAAGGCTTACAATCTATTTTGCAAGTTCTTAATGTCCAAATCTAAGAAGAGGCTGAATTTTCATGATTTTTTAAGTCCAAGGCCCGAATATTATATCATAATTCTACTAGGCTTTTATTTGTTTAAGTCCATTATTTTATAAAGCCCAATTCTTATTTAAGTGTTGTGTAAATCGGGCTAGTTTAATTTTTGGATTTTAGACTTATTTGATAGCCTTTTATAAGGCCTAAAATTGGCCAATTTAGGACTGCTTGGCTAATTCTTTATGGTTCTAGAATGGGAGATTGCTTGTTTATCAAGTTGCAACTTCTAGAAGATTTGGAGTGTAAGGCAAGGAAGCTACCTCTAGAACCATCTATAGCCTTCTTTTAGTTAGAATTTTAAGGATTTTAAGCCTATAAATAGGCCCTTAAGCAGTGTAATTATTCAGATTTTTATCAATAAATTTTGTGACTTTTCTGTGAGGAAAAAGTTCTCTCATTTAGTCTTCGAGTTAAGACTTTGTTGGGATTATTGCTTGAGCACCATTGATTGTTTTAACCAACTTAAGATATTGGTTCTTACTTAAACCGTATAGGCAATGGGTCAATTCTTTGCTTAATTCTTGTGTGCTTCTTTACGTGCTCTTCTTTGTCTTCTTGCTGTCCAGAAATTCGTGACCAAACTTTGGATTCAACCGTTGGTGTTTTGGTGTCATATGGATTGTTGGGTTTTGTGGCATTAAGTCTTGATTAAGCACAAGGTTCGTATTAGTTGGTATCAGAGCTGGTCCAATTATGGTCAATTTTGTTTGTCTTTTTTTAATTTCCTAGATTTTCTTCTTTAAGAAAATCGTATCTTAGTTCAAAAAAAATTTGGCAGCCTTTGAAGTTCTTGTTTTGTTCCTCTTATGTTATACCTTTGTTACTGTTCTTTGAGTATTTGGTCAATTATTTTGTTGCTGCTGTGTTCTTGTTGGAGAAAAAAATATATTTGTTGCTACCTTGTTGAAAAAAAAGAAGAAAAAAGATTTGTTGACGCTGAGTTGAAAAAAAGAGAGAAGTAATGGCTATTATTGATGAAAAAAATATTAGGGCTGCGTATTTGAGTGCTTATATTTACAGGCAAGTGATTTGTTTTTCCTAATCCTAGGAGGTGTTTGTTTCTTGCCTTAATCCAAGTTGAATTTTGAAAACTTACCCTAATCCTAGTCGAATTTGGAAAACTTATCCAAGTTAAATTTGGAAAGCTATCCAAATCCAAATTGAATTAGGAAACTTTCCAAATTCATTTTTTTTGAAACTTTCCGAATTCCAAATTTTGAAACTTACCAAATTCCTTTTTAGGAAAGTTTCCAAAAGTCATTCTACTTTCCAAATCTCCATTTTTTTTTTCCAAAAGCCACTTATTTTTTTTTTGGTTCTTTTCAGTTTTCTTTGTTTATTTTAAGTGCTTAATTTTTTTTGTCTTGTCATGCATAGTTTTCTTTTTATTTGGTAAATTTACTTACCAAATTCTTGTTTACTTTCTATACCAATTTTTGCTTCTAGTAGTCTTGGATTTTACTGTTTCTTGTTCTTTGAGGCTCATATCAAAATTTTGGTGTCCTTTTTATCCGGCATTGTCTCGTGAAAATTTTCTTTTCTTGTCCTCTGACCAATTAAGATGTTAATACATAATTGGAACTTTGGTCCTCGTAGTCTCCCAAAGACTTTTAGTGTGGTGAGATCATCTGAGTGACAAAAGTCAAAAATTTGAGAATAAACACAAGTGGTTGAGTGACATAATTTGAGCGAATTTACTCCCAAAAGTGAGCTGAGTGGTGAAATTTGAGTGAATTTACTCCCAAAATTGAGCTGAGTGGTGAGGAAACTTCTTTTCATTTCACTGACCCTTATCACTTTCTTTTCTTTTGTGAGTGTTTCATTATCTCGCAGGAAGAAAGTAGTAGGGCTGACAAAGCCATAACAATGGAGGCCATTCAATAGTAATTTGAGTGAGTATTTGTTGCCTTGGGCAATGTCAGAGATAGAATGGGTCAAATTGAAGCTTGTATCAACGAGTAACAAAAAGGGCAACCTGAAAGTATTAGATGCCAAGCTCATAGAGCCAATACTCCTCTGCATCGTGAAGAAGGTAATTATGATTCTGATAATGATAATTCTGACGAAGATGTGTTTGATAATAAGAATGTGAAACCTGGTAGAAAGGGGAATCGAACCAAAGATAATGACAATGGTACAATCAAATTATCATTACCTCATTTCCAAGGTAAAGCTGATGCTGATACTTATGTCGAATTAGAACGAAAGATAGAATTTATTTTTGATTGTTACAACTATTCTAATGAAAAGAAAGTTTGCTGATGTATGTTTTACTGATTATGCATGAACCTGGTGGGATAAATTCTCGGGCGGATTACAAACTCCCTCGACGCGTGTGAACGTGACAACTCTAGGAAACTAGAGTTATATGTACTCTAAACTTGATGGTTTTGCTGCTAGTTTCAAGCATTTTTAGTGTTTTTGTGTGTGTTTTTGTGTATTTTGCTTTTGTGTTAGAATGTATTAGTATGTATTTATTAACTGTTTTAGTACTTATTTAGGTCTTAATTGGCATATTTTATTAGGTTCTTGTGTTTAGAATTGTGTCGTATCATATACCTAACTTTGTTAGGAGTTAGGTTTTCGTTCGTCTTTGTTTGTCTTTCATTTTTTGGCCTATTTTTTGAGAATTTTATTCATATATTTAGGAGTTATTTTAAGTATTTATTATAGCTAATAATGTTCTCTTATGTGTTAGGGTCGCATGAAAATAACAGCACATCAGACAAAGATTTTTGAAGCAAAACAATGAAGTGTTGTAGAAATTGTAGTTGTTGTTGCGACATCAAAAATTTGATGTCGCGACACCGAAGCGGCTGCAACAAAAATGATTTTGTTCGGGGCTGATTTTTGCTGCACAAATCTCCCACTACCCTAGCACTATATATACCCCTTTTAAACCTTATTTGAGGCATAACTTACCTAGTAGGAGTAGACTAGATTAGAGAGTAATTTTTTTCCATTTCCCCTCCATTTTGGGAGAGTTTTCTTAGATTGGACTAGATTATGATATCTCTTTCTTGTAATTTTATTTTTCTAGTCGAAGATTGAATCTTTTTAGTGGTAGGTACTTTGTTTATGTTAAAACTCCTTTAATTAAGATTTAAATTCATGTTCTTTTAGTTTAATTAGTTAATTGCTTTCATCTTATTGCTTTTTTTTATGTGATTTCTTAGTCTAATTATTAGATTTGTTTATGGACTTTCTTTAAAATTGCTTTCTTAGTGATAATTTGTAGTTTAGGTTGGTTAACTGGGATAGATTAGTTTATGGGCTTTTCATTAATTTGGTTTCTTTACTTGCTTTCTTAGTTTAATTGGTAGATTAGTACTTATAATGGGTTTTCCTTAATTATACTTTCTTAGTGTTAATTTGTAGTATAAGTTAGTTAATTGCTTTCTAAAAGTGCTTTCTTTTTACATGCTTTCCTAGATTAGTTAATGGACTTTCTTCAATTATGCTTCCTTATGATAATTGGTTGTTTACATTAGTTAATTGCTATCTTAAAATGCTTCCCTTTTACTTTCTTTCTTTGAATGTTTTGTTAAAAATGCTTTCTTTAGTCTTAATGTTTACTTTAATTGCTTTGCTAGTCTTTAAATTGCTTTCTTAGTCTCTTTAAGTTTTTGTTTTAATAAGATTCTTTTTTAATCAATGACTTGGGTATGATCCTTGTGGGTATAATCCTTACTTCCCTTTAACTACTAGTTGACAACTGTATACTTGTAAGCTATCACCTAGTTAGTAGTAGGATTTAGGTGTGTTATAAATTTCATAACTAGGTGTCTACGCAACAAGTTTTTGGCGCCGTTGTCAGGGATTGATTTTTGGTAATATCCGATATAATTTTTTGCAAGACTTGATTGAAATCTTTGAAGATTTTCATTTTTAGTTGTGTTCTTATTTCAAAAATCCAAAAAGGTTTTCTTGGTGATGGATGGTTTACACTAGCTATTGGCTAAGCTTTCCTAATTTTCTTGTTTGTGTTGTTTTAGTTCTTGCTTTTATTTGTGTTGTTTGTTGTTCAAGAACATGCAAGGACCTAATTGGAATTATTCATACCAAGGAGATTAGCAATTTTATGGTAATGGACGTATGCCCAATGAACAGGATTCTAGTTACGGTTACTGTCCTTACCCTTTAGATTACCAAGAGTGATGGTCTAGCCATCAAGACCCTTATAAGAGTTACCAAGATTATCAAATGAGATGGTCCAACCATCCATATCCTTAAGAAAGCTATCAAGAAAATTCCTTCTCTTTCCCTTGAGAAAATGAAGAGGCAAGAAGGATGGACACGGGGATGGAAATTCAAAATTTTTGAGAAGAAATGGCCCAAATCATTCTTCGAGACGAAAGGGCTTTGTTTCGAGAAGTTATGGTCAAATATCGAGAAAAACTTGCTCAGCTTCAAGAGGAAATAGATAGACTCCGCGAAGAGCATGTCACATCCAACAATCAATTACAAGACCAACTTGTCAAGATTCAAGGAATGGTAAATGGTGAAAAACAATGGACTCCAACACCTCCACCAATGGGTGAAGAACCAGTTCAAGAAGATAAAATGAATAGATATATCGTGGAAGAAACCAGTTCTCAAGAGCCTCATGAAGTTGAAGTTACAACAACTAAGACACTTAACACTTATTTAGAGGAATCACAAACTTTCCTTTGCATGAGTGTGAGTGTCTCGATTACAATAAAGGAGGTTCCATTTGGGGTGTTCGTGGAAAAATAGTCGGGTTGAAGAGGAGTGGAGGAAAAAGGAAACATTTTAAGAGGGCCGGGAAGGCACAATCTACTTATGCCAAAGCTCATTTTCTTGGGGACTTCGGATCCGTTGAACAATATAGAACAAATTTACCAAGGACTATCATATTGATGACAAGCCTCCTTGGTGTTAAGGGAGTACTTCTTTCCCTTTTATTTCTTTTATGCTTTGTTTTCATTCAAGACCTAACAAACTAAAAATAAAACATTTAAGCTCAAAATTAACTCAATTATTGCTCATATTACATGAAAATGGAGGTAAACGACACATAAAATACACAACATTTATGAGCTTATCACTTTCTTCAAAGTCTTCTCCTCGAACACCTCCAACTTCATCCATTTTTCTACTTCCTCCTGCTAATTCCTATAGTGCTATTTGAGTTGTCCCGTGTTTGGTAAATAAAAGTATTGCCCCAGGGCAATCTATAATGCCAATTAGGTGGTGGTAATGGATGAATCCATGAGCTCGCTAAAGAAGGTTGAGCATTGTTGGACATTTCGGCCTTGTTGTGGTGGATGAGCATTTGACTATATGTCCGTTAGACGTACAATTTATTTTTTCCTCTTCATTTTGTGGTAAGGATGGCATTGAAGACATGGTTTGGTTGGAAAAGAAGAGCTTGAGAAAGAGCTGCTTGAATTGGTGGTTCATCGGCTGTTTGATGCCTTTTGAACTCACATGCCATGTTGTACATATACTCCTTGTTTATACGACATCGATCATATGTTTAAGGCTCTCTTGGAACCAATGAACATTCTGTATCAACACAAAGAAATGAAACTAACTCAGGCAAATAAAAGTTGGGGTGATTGTTTTCCCTATTGGATAGAAATCCCTGCTGAATTAGCTTCTCAACATCAAGTGGCATGCCATCAAGAATTGCATAAACCAAGCAAGGTTTATCTCTCTAAACCACACTTACAGCAGTAGAACACCAAATTTTGAAGCTCAAAAAGTAAAACTAAATTTTAGCAGTCAAATGAAGATCTTTGCAATGAAATTTCAAATGAAAATCACTGGCTGAAGTCATGATCTAATTTATATCTTTCTCACAGAATTGGTTCTTAATGGCTTCCGTAATCGTCTTCCTAATCCTAATGAATGATTTATACTCAACACTTCGAATATTTGGAAAATTATAAAATGCATTGATTTTTTCATAATATAAGTCTAACAAGACAGCATTTTTTTTATGCAACACCCGAAAGGGTGGTTGTTTTATTGATAGTGAAGCACATTTTACAATGCTGAATGTATGGGCATCTTTGAGCATCCAAAACTAACAATCCTTTTATATGAGAAGGTATTGTGTCTTGGTTATACTCAAGAAATGTAGCATTTTTACTACCCTCATTTGCAGGATAATCTACAATTTGATTTACCTTCCTAAAAACATGAGAAAAGGAAAAAAAATTTCCTATCACAAAGCTATTAATAAACTGTAAATGAGAGTCAATGCTCCAGGGTGGTATTGCTTGGCCATTCAAGATGTTGACCATCGACAATGAAACCAACTCCACTCGGACTGATGAAGGATGAAACTTGGCACAAAGATGGAGACCATCAAGCAGGGCCATGAACTCCACTAGAAGATTGGATTGATAATTTGATAGAATTTTTAAAATGTAGTTTTATTAATAACTTGCTCTAATTTTTCATGGACGTAAAGGTCTACCAATAGTGGCTAGAATTGCCATGTTAGACACAGGGTTTAGGAAATATCAACATGCCTGCATAGCAATAGTTGAAACTACACTTAATGTAGGAATAGTGTTCGTTACTTTATTTCCTAACTTTAACATGTCACTACAAGATCCTCATCTTCTCTCAGCCTTGAAATTGCAACTTCAAATTCAAGGAGCTGAACAAATTCAAGATGCACTTGCTGCAACACTCTATAACCAGATGGTTTATAGAGCCAAAATCATGCTTTTGATCTCTCACTTCCTGGAGGTGATAATGCACTTTTCATAAAAATTGAAGAAGGACAATCTGCTACTTGCACACACATTCCCAGGCAGATTCCATGAGATGAAGTTATAAAGTTTCTTCCAGACAAGTGGATCAAAAATTATAAAAAGTTGCTTGAAGTAGTTCCCAGACCTCTATGGATGAGTCTTCTGAAACTTTGATGCAGTCTAGACAGGATGGAATAGTTTCCATTCAGTTCAATCATTCCCATCTCAAAAACTCCCAGTCTTTGAGATTCACCAGTTAGAGAAACATTGCTTCCAATTCTAGGCCTTCTTTCTCAATAATGGAAATATCAGTTCAAGATCCTTCAATATTGAAACAAGATAACTATGGACATGAAAGATGTGTACTAGAAGACATCACCAAAAGCTTCAAAGAAAATGGCAAGGCAGTTTACTTTTTCACTGATCCTTTTAGTGGACATTGTTATTTTGATGTCTGCTATTGTGATGATTGCCAAGATAGAGAATGGGAAGAAGAAGATGAATTTTATTATACTCAAGAAACTGGAAAACTTCCACCAAGAAAGAAGAAGTATAAGTGCCGTTATCAACATATTTTTCGGAAGATCTTAATCCCTCTTCACCAGCTCAAATTGTGAGAAGTACTTTTGATCTTTTGACTAAAGAGTTTCCTAATGAAATCAAATGGGCAATCCAGTCAGGAAGAGAAGGAGCACAAAGAAAGTTTAAAGAATTTGTTGACTCCATCATTTCAGAGGCCACTTCCTGAAACTCCAAATAAGTTAGTTTTGCCACAAATTTGTTTTTTCAACCCAACAGATTTTCCTCCACTCTCCAAGTTTGAAAAGGATAAGGCTAGCCATATTCCTAAAATTCAAAATGCTACCAAGGTAGTATTACCCTCAGGACAAGTTGAACCAAAGTTGCGAGGCAGAGAAGTTCTAAATTGGCAAACTGAAAATGCACTTGTCCAAAACAAAGCTTTGACCTCTATTGATCAAAAAGTTTCTGCTGTAAAACATGCAGTAGAACAGCAGTTAGAAAAGATCAAAGATATCATGTATAAATTGTCGATCTTGGGGAGACGCTTTGAATAATTGCAAAATGATACAGTGCTACCTGGACACATCCTTCATGCATTTTCAATCCCAACAGCTTAAGGAGAGAGAATTAGTGCTCAAACAAATGGAATTCAATTAAAACAAGAACTCCGGCCAGAAGCATTAAACTCTTAATCACAGCCAACCATTTATGGAATCAACTTTGCAAATCCACCACCACTCAAGTTTGGAGCAGAACCATTGTGTCTACTTATCCTCAATCTTATGGGAAATTTGACACAAATTCCCCAAGGCATTACATCCCTTTTTTTCCCTCTATGCCACAAAAACCTTATGTATCTTTTCCAGGAGAACCTTTGATTAACAATCTCCCAGAATGGTGCAAATTCAAGAAAGAAGAGATGAAGCAAGTTCAACAAATTCAAAAGGAATAGGAAATGCAGGAGAAATTGAGAATCCAACAAGAAAGAGAAAAGGCACTAAAAAAAACTGAAGAAGAAAGAAAAGAATGGGAAAAACTGGTAAGAGAAAAGGCATCATCCTCATCTCAGATGATGATAACCCCAACATTTGAAAAGGATGTAAAAAATCCTTTTAGCACTTTTTCTCTCAATTATGTCAGCTAGTTCCTAATCTTGCTTCATTTCTTGAGTATATGCATTGGAAGTATCATCCATAAAAGAAGAAATTGATCCACAAGAAAGTGAGCCATCAGAAGATTCAGAATAATCCTTAGAAAGTGAACTAGAACCAGCAATTATGGTTAATGAGCCAATTGTGACCCATCCAGATGATGATGATGGAAATGTTGTCATGGAAGAAACAGTCATTAGAAACGGAGCTCCAAAGATATCAACAAAGTCATCTGGAGGAACAATCATTTTCATATTGGATGATATTCCTTATTCTAAGTGGTTAAGCGGAATCCAAGAATTTCATGCATGGCTAGTCACAAGAAAGTTGACTATTGATAATAATTTTGAAATTCTAACTGAGTTCACTTCTCGTTTTACTGGATTGTTGAAAGATTGGTAGATGATTGTTCTAGAAAATGATAAATTAAATTTCATGGTTCAACAAAACTTCAATCTGATCATTGATGTATTGTGTACTATTTTCTAAGGAGAACAAAGAAAATATTTGAATTAAACTCAAGAGAAAAGAATTTTTCATTGAGATGCCAATCTTATACCAGAAAAGACTTGGACAAATATTTGAAAAGACTAACACATCTGTTCTATATTCTTGGTGCAGATTCCAGCTTAAAGTAAGCTTTTCTCACATCACTCCCCAATACATTGGCTGAAGGAGCAAAAATTTACATTCGGGGAAAATACAATGGAATTATCACCATGCCCATCGGGCAAATTCGCCAAGCAATAATGATTGCACATGAAGAAGTTTGTCACAAGAGACAAGTCATCAGAGAACATCTCAAAGGAGATCCTTGCCTTGATGAAGCATGCAAACGTCCAGGATTTGTTTTGAAAGGAACATGGAAAGGATGTAATAAGCAAAAGAAGAAAAGGTTCAAAAAGAAGTTCAAGAAATTCAAAATCTTCTCAAAATATTTTTCAAGGCCGAGAAAAGTGGAAATTCTTCAAAAGAAAGAATAAATTCAAATCAAAGGGAGAAAAAGGCAAGAAGTTCAAGAAGAAATCCAATCCAGAGATGTTATATTTGCAATCAAAAAGGTCATTTTGCAAAAAAATTACCCTCAGAATAAACAAGGACAAAAACTGATGGAAGGAATTACATGAGAAACAGGATATGAATTTTCATCATATGATGACCTTGAATCAATCTTCTCAGTTGTCACCCAACCTTCAGAAGATACATTGTTTGCTGTTGAAACAATTCAAGACATGTTTATGATCCACTACAAATTTGCTTCCAATCATTCTCAAAATTCAACTCCATGTTTTCAAACCATTTCCTCTACTTTACAAACTTTAGTTTATATTTACCCCACTAAATATGATAATCCTATTCCACTAATAGCCTTTTTTGATACAGGTGTTGCACTATCAATCTTTCATCCAAAGGTGTTGCTAGAAGAATATTGGAAACCCCATAAGCAACATTTCAGAGCAGAAAATGGAGAAATTTTCAAAGATGATCTTATTACAGGAGCTCAGATAACCATTCAGTTTTTTTCGAATTATAAAGTTCCGAACACAAATTCTAGGATGTGCTGCCCCAGGAAAAGATATGGTGTTTGGAATGGATCTATACAAAAAATCAATGGGTCTTACAATTCTTCCAGAAGAGATTAAATATAAGAAATTCTTTAAATCTTATGTTGATACCCCTCACTTATTTTCCATTGATATAGAAGAAATCTTTGAATAGATAAGAACAGTTTTGATTGACAAATCTTGTGCTAATGAGTTTTTATCTAAATGCTCAAAGCCATTATGGACTAATTTTGAGTTTTTTTATCCATCTTCCTTTCAAGAAGAATGAAGATGTCAATCCAACAAAGGCAAGCCATTCAGGAATAAATCTAGAACATGCTGTCCTTGCAGAACAAGAATGCCAAGAATTGTTGAAAAATGGTTTGATTGAGAAGTCTGAATCACCATGGGCTTGTGAAGCTTTTTATGTAAATAAAAGGTCTGCAAAAGAACGTGGGAAAATGAGACTTGTCATAAATTATCAGCTATTAAATCATTTTCAGATCTCCAAGATAACAAATTTTCTCTTTCAAACAGATATACCCTATCTTCAGATCTTAAACCTGCTAAGTGGTTTTCAAAATTTAATTTAAAATTCCATTTTTTTGCAATTGGGTATTGACCTTGATCTCAGGGGAAAAATAGGATTTTCCATTCCTAATTACAATTTCAATGGACAGTTTTGCCTTTTGGTCTCAAAACAGCCCCATCACCTTTCTTGGAATGAAATTTGATCATGTAAAGTATGAGCCCGAACAACATATTTCAACTGCCATTTCCAAATTTCCAGACTCAAACCTCTCAAAAATGGAAATCCAACAACTTTTAGGAATTGTAAATTATGTCCGAAATTTTATTCCTAAAGTTGCAACTTCAATTCACCCATTAACCAAACTTCTGAAGAAAAACCTCCACCCTGGTTCTCATCACAAACCAAAGCAGTCAAAAATCTAAAAGCTCTGTTATATCACATAACTCATCTCTTCATTCCCTCAGAAGGAAAAAAGATCATTCGGAGACAGATGCAAGTGATAAATTTTGGGGAGAAGTTCTCTTCAATGAATTGATCACATAAGACAACTCTGTGGATATGCCAGTGGAAGATTCAAAGCTTCAAAATTTTATTATCATTCCACTTTCAAAGAAATTTTAACCGTGAAAAATGCTGTCAAGAAGTTTAACTTCTATCTCATTGGTGAAAAATTTCTTGTAGAAATGGACTTGTCTTCATTTCCAAAAATGCTTCAGTTTAAACAAAATTTCATTCCAAATCCCCAGCTTCTCAGATGGTCTAATTGGTTTTCACAATATACCTTTGATGTTCATCACATTAATGTGAATAACAATCTTATTGTAGACTTTTTCAGCAGATCACAGTCTTTCCAAAAGAGTCTACTGCATCATCAGAGTCTTTGATGTATATTCCTTCTTTTAATATGTGGACACTTGAATCATTTGAGTATTCTTCTCATCTTGAGTTTATAGAGTCATTTCCCCCAGAATTTAAGTCTTTTGATTATCCTTGGAATCAACTGATCAACAAAAGATTTGAGTCAGTATAGAGTCTTTTGGGAATTACAAATTTTCACTCAATATGGAGGTTCTATTCTTAATCCTTTTGGAGTCCACCCAGAATATCCTTTCTGTCAAGTGTTTTCTATGCACCCTCGTGATTTTCCAGAGTCACTATTATGGTTTTTGTTCCATATGTATCACCAATGTCATATTATTATTGAGTTTGAATGTAAAAAGTTTGTCAGACTCAGGTCACCCCACTTATGTACATTTCTGTCATGGTTTGCACCCCTCAACAAATGGAGCTGAATTTTCCTTTATTGCAGAGGATTTGTTCTCATCCAATTTGACTGACTCCTAAATAAATCAGAACAGAATTTTCAAGCGCTTCCATGTTACATGGTTATCCAAGAATCACAGACATCTATTTTAGAAATGGAAGAGGAATACAATGAAATTCAAAGGATTTTATTTCAAGAAAATAAATGTATTCCTAAAGAAATTTGGTCCCCTGCAACTTATGGTACATGGAATACTCATCTCTCTGGACATCCTCATTGGAAAATAATCCAAGATGCAAAAAATGAATACCATAAGAAATATGCTGATGCACCATTTTCGCAAGACCAGAGTCATCTCATGACAACCCATAGCTATCTCAAGAAATTCACTTTCACAAAATCCAAGGAATTCCTCAATAATAATGCTCAAATCAACCTCCAATTATTCCAAAAGTGATTCTAGGGCAAGAAAACTTACGGGCTTGCGAACAATTGGAAGTCATGAAATTTTATTGCCTGGAAGATTCTGAAATAGAATCACCCTAGAAGCTTTTGAATTTATCCTTGAATCTTGATAAGAACCCTTTCTCTTGCCAATTTAATTGTCAAAATTCAAGATTATAGGGTTTAATTGGGTTGGAATATGGTGGTTTGTCGAAGTTTTTTAGAAGGAGAAGGAGTTTAAGAGAGAGGAAAAGAAGACGGGATGGATGCTATGGTTTTGGAGTTGGAGTTATGCGTGAAAAGAGCTGAATTTTCATTTGGCTATTTATGCTTTTTGTCTAAAGGTCAACATCTTAATGTCTTTTTTGAACTGGGTTTCAATACTGCTGTATGGAGGGCAAAATAAGCCTTCTGGGTAATGGTCGATACCGTAGTATTATTTCCAGGTACAAAATCAATAACAAATTTTCGGGCTTGGGTGAAAAAATATTGCTCACGGAAGTTCAACGTGATATCGTGATATGGGATATCCATACTAAATTATGGTCTAAAACTTCTCAGGTAATACTGTAGTATGGAAAATGCATACTGCGGTAATGTAGTGAACTTCTGCAATGTTAGTTTCAAATTCTTCACTTCATTCCATACCTACAAACATGAAAAACACAAGTATTAGCTAACATTTTCACTCATTTTCTTGGAAAAAATTATTATAAACACAATAAAATACTTAAAGCTAAATGATAAGATCATAATTTGATTATTTTTAGTATATCAATTATCCCAATTTTATTTTTTGTTGTATAATAATATTTATATTTTTTAAAAGTAGTGTAATATTGGTCTACTTTTGATTATTGTAGGTTTGGTCTTGAAAAGAAAGTAAAAAGGACAAAAAAATGGACAAGAAGTGAAAGAGTAGATGCAACAAAATCAAGCCCTAGAGCACTTGTGTATGTGCTAGGGCGTGATTTTCAGAAGACAAGGGCACATTCAGTGCCCTAGCATGCAAATTAGTACACCCTAGCACCTGGCTGCTCAAGTTTTGTACAATTGATTTGTTTCTAATTCAAATTTCGATGGACTTTCACTAGGATTCGAGATTTTTTTTCGTTCCTTTTTGTTCTAGGATTGCATTGTAAACCCTACAACTATAAAATTGGGTTCCTTCTTCACATTAGAAGGGGGAACAAAAATGGGAATTAACCAAAAATGGCAGTTACTTAAGTTTTGGATTTCAGAAGGTAGCATAACATTAAGAGCTTGAAGAATCACGAAGAATAAGAAGATATTTCACTACTAAGTGTCTTCTTTTCCTTTTTCTTTAGTTTATATTGTACACATACAACGATGGATTCTTTCATGACTTGTGTTTATTTGCAATTTTAATATGGAATAAATTCTTTTATGCTAGAGCAAACGAATCTTGAACCAATGATTTCATATTTATTGTTGAATTAATTTTGAATTTCATGCTTGAATGTGGGTCTTTTTCTATTGCTCTATGCTATTTATTTATTTGATTATTGTTGAACCATAATGATAAACTAAAAAGTGAAGTTGTGGCTAAAGAATTAATTGAATGATATACTAATCAAACCTTTGTTTGTGGGGATCAATAGAACATACTACAAATCAGGCACATGGTCTGAACAAGAGTTGTATTTTATTTTTGTCGTTCACTTAAATCTAGTCTAAACATAAGGATTTAACCGCAAGGTGTTGGGACATAATGGCCTGGTATGTGGGTATTTGAAATTAGAGAGATCCTAAGATAGGTAATTATGACCTAGTATAAGGATAATTACATCATTGAATCCTACCAACACATGGCAAGTACACATAATCATGTGCGAATATCTAATCAACAATTTGATCTCTTTAAACCCTAGTCCTCAAACATTCTAATTTCTACCAATTTAGGAAAAATTTGAAATTTCCATCAATTACAAATAGAAAAAGTCACGCGCAAAGTATGCGACCGTTAGATGTCAAGTTACAAATGTAGGAAAATTGCAATTTTATCCTTCAAAGTTTGGATACTGATCAATTTTGGTCCCCAAAGACATTTAGTCCACGAACAATTTCTATTAGTTTAGGACAAATTTGAAAATTTTGTCAATTATAGACAAAAAAATTCATGTGCATTGCATTTAGTTGTTAAATCTATCTTAGTTTATAATACTTCTTAATCAATTTTAAACCATTTAACCATATTTTCACTTTTTCCTTTGACTGTCAATGCCTAACCATTCAGTATTCTTGTCTACATTATTAAGAAATATTTCATCATCCATATCACAACTCATATAATAATCAAGTCAGTTAGGAAAGACCAATCTTCAAAATCGTTAGATAATCTCATTATTACCACTAGAGGTAGCTACGGTTCTGGATTCGAAACCGAAACCGTAGAACTGGACCATCGAAAATTGGTAGTTCTAGAACTAGAACCAGAATTGTGGACATGCTTCCGGTTTCGGTTCTCTATTTTTTGGAATCGAAAGCGGAACCGGGTAAAAAAAAGAAATATATGTGTGTCTATGCCAATATAATTAATGCATTTAATTTTTCTTTTTATTATGTTTTAATATGGATTATCCAAAATGTATAATTACATCAGTTTTTCAAGGTTCAATAAATATTAGAATAGTCAACTTTTTGTTTTTTTTTTTTTCCGAAAATAAAGTTTGCAGTTGAAATATAAATGAATGCAATTTTTTTGTTTCTCATCTTAGCTTGTAATAATTTTCTTTAGTATCATCCAAAATATATCTTTAATTTTAAAAAATTCTAAATCGAAACAGAAACCAGATAGAACTGGGGAACCAACCGGAAGCGCTGGTTCTAAAACCGAAACTGTAACTGACTCCCAATGCAGATTCCAGTTCTGGTTTCGTCTCTCCCAAGTACCAGAACAGTGGTCATGACTAATTATCACTGCCATTTGTGGCATCATCATCCCACTACACCCATTATTAGATTCACCATTCCTATGTTCAGAATCGGCACTCCTATTTTCAAAATCATCATTACCATCATTACCATCTTTAAATTAGCACTCCTATCTTCAGAACCATTACTCCTATTATCTAAATTTTCTAAGAGATTTTAATCTTTCTCCTAATCCCTAATTTCAAGAAAAGAATTAATTATATTCAAAAATTTGTTATTGAGTATGACTCTTGTGGAACCCATCCACTTGCATTACTTGGAAGAAGTTTTCCAACTAATTGCTTAAGAACCACTCATAAATATGACAACGTCACACATTCAGGAGATAATAACTACATAACTACGCTAACATATATTAAAATATAAAGGAATGCAATAGTAAAAAAAAAATAACGTTAAAATCTCTCACATCCAACAACTATTTTCTATTGTCTTAACATTGAAGTAAAAGCAACTATAAATAGGAATCTTCTCCAACACAGGTAGACACATATGATATAATGTATATTACCTTACTTCTATCCTTAATTAAACTTCATATTATTACAACAATTATATTAAACTACACTCTACTAAACTATATATCAAATAATTGAGTATAAGGGCAATATCTGATCGTGGTTAGCGTTCTGCTATATCAAACTTACTTTGAGATCATTGTACCTTAGGGAAGGAGCTCCACACCAACCAATGCAATATAGGACGTGTCATCCCAAACGAGAGCACTAATTAATATTCCTCAAGCATAAACAACCTTTTCCAATCCTTAAATTAAATTATTATTTTTATTTATTAATGAATTATTATTGTTTTATTTTTGTCCTTTTTTTGGATATAAATTTTTCAACACCAGACTAAATAGATTAAAATTTGTTGGCAGGTGTTATAATCAGGGTTAGATATAATAGTCAGGTGCATTGCACATGACTTTTTCCCTCTGTAACTTACCAAATTTTTTCAAATTTGTAATAAATTGGTGAAAATTGGAAAGTTTGGGGAACAAATGTGTTTTTTTGAAACTCTAGGGATCAAAATAGATCATGACCCAAACTTTTAGGGCTAAAATTGTATTTTCCACATTTAGAACTTGAAATTTAATGATTTTCGTTTGTAATTAACGGAAATTTTAAATTTGTCCTAAATTTGTAGAAATTGAAAAGTTTGAGCACTAAATGTTATTTGCTTGAAACTTGGGAGATCAACATGGGCCATGACTGAAACTTTGAGGGTTAAAATTGTATTTTTCCCATTTAATGTTGATTTCTTAGAAATATATTCAAAAAAAATTATTTAAAAAAATTAATTTATTTGCAAGTATTGTTGTTTACTTTCAAGTATTGGTTGGTTAAGCTATGTGTAATTTTTGGGACTTTTATTGTATGGGATAGTGATTCAAGAATTTATATTGGAATGACTAAGGTAATTTATGTCACTTCTACCCAAAATTTATCATGCCTCATGCTAACTTGGCCTACATTAGAAGCCTTAAAAGTCCCAAATTATCCTTAATCTGGGCTCCTAGAGATTTGAGAGTTGGGGTCAAGCATTACTTCAGTTGATGTATTTCGTTAGATTTTGTGGTGCCAAAAGATATTCATATGTCATTTACATTTCTTTGTGCTTCTTAATACAAGTTTTAAGTATTTTTCTATACTTGAAGTAAATATTTTGAGGAATTTGACTTGTTTACTCTTTCTCATGTAGCTTTTGAAGTGGCATTTCTTAAATATGTCACTAGTGATAGTAAGTTTGTGACTAAAACTAGTTTTTACTTTCATAAAAAGAAAAGTAGAGGAAGATGTTGACTTTGTTGAGGTAAAATCCCATTTTGCTTTTCTTATTTACATGTTTCGCTATGATTTTTTTTTCTTTTTTTTTGCCCGAGAATATCAAAATGCTGAGTTTAGTTGTGTAATAACTCTAGAAAGCTAGTGCAATTTTTCTTGATTAATTTAGCATTTTTACCATAGTATTTTTCGGACTTTAGAAGAGAGTTATGTGTTTTTGTGTAATTTCAATACATTTAGTATTTGCATATTTCTGTAAATATCGTGATAGTAGTGCTAAATTTAATACAATTGGGTGCTTATTAGGTTTATTGGTATTTTGTAGGTTTTGACTAAAATGTATAGTAGTGCTAAATTTAATATAATTGGGTACTTTTTAGGTATATTGGTATTTTATAGGTTTTGAGTTAAAGGTATAGTAGTGCTAAATTTAATACAATTGGGTACTTATTAGGTTTATTAGTATTTTATAGGTTTTGACTCAAAGGTTGTAGAGTTTAAAGAAAAAAATTCAAGTGGATGAAGGGCAAAAATGAGAATTCAAGTTGTTGGAAATTAGCTCCATACTGCAGTATCATTATTTGTATTAGAAATGATACTATGGTATCAAAGAGGATTTGCAAAGCGCATTCAGGCTCTATACCACAGTATGGATTTCATGTATAGAATTGATACTACAGAGCTATGGAAACGCATCTAGACTTTTAGTTTTTGTTGCTTGTAATCTTTTAGTTGAAGCAACCTTTTAAATCTAATATTGTACAATACCAAAAGATACAAAGTTTAGGTGTAGTTAATATTTTGTAGTTTTAACTTAGTTAGAGTGGGGTAGAAATATTCTTAGAACTCAAGCTTTTCATTAATCTAAATATTTGTTTTTTTCATCTTAGATCTAATCTTTATTTTCTTTCAAGTTTTAATCTTTATATGTTAATTTAGTGAGATCTCTCTTAGCTTCTAATCGATATAGTTTTTAATTTCTTTCCATTTAAATTCCTTGCAATCCATTTAGGGTACAAATTTACATTTTCCTAAAATGTTCTTTGTGTTCTTTGTACTTTTGGTGATTTCTTAGCTTAATATTTAAATTATTTCTTTTAAATCCTGTAGAAATAAGTGGGATCTATTTGAATTATCTTTTAAAAACAAAACTTCTTAGTTTTAACTTTAGAATTAAAGCATTTATCCTAGAATTTCATAATTTTGTTTAAAACGAAGTTATCTCAATTCCCTAATTTAGTTAATGAATTCTTAGTTAAGGAGTTTAATGGTTTTAATCAAGATATTCTAGATTAATTTTACTTACTTTCTTAAAATAGTTTGTTTCTAGATTTATTAAGATAAAGTTAATTGCTTTCTTAGAGTAATTTTTTACAAGCATTCTTAGAGTAAATTACTTGCTTTTTCGAGTAATCTTCATATGCTTTACTATATTAATTTGCTTTTATCATTATAAGTTCGATTATGCTTACTATTATAGTGGTTAGTGTTTGTTTCTTATTTACTTTATTAGATTAAACTCTTTATGTGCTTTGTAGTTAACCTGTGGTTAGTTTATTTGTTTTTCTAGTGAACTTATAGTGAAGTGCCAAAACTACTTGTTGAATGTCTAACTAGTGCAATGGTTCAAAGGCCAAGTAGTTGCTATCCTCACTCCTCGAGGGAATAATATTCACTTGTCACTACCTGGACAATCGTACCTCGTATACTTACGAGCGTGTGGTTGAGGTTTGATGTGTGGTTGAGTTATTTTATTGCTTTTCGTTTGTTCAAATTATGCTAATTTCATTTTCAATCATGAAACACACAAACTACACATCAACACAACCTTGGACCAAGAAGGTGCGATTTTTCATTAGTTGTTTAGATTTTCATATGCTATTTAATTCTAGTTTTGTTGCATTTTTATCATTTGCCTTCAATTATGGATTTCTTTATTTTCTTTCCCATATTAATGTTTGGACTAGTTTACTTCCTTTCAATGTTTTCTTTTGTGCAATTCCTTTCTTTCATGCTCTAAATGCTATAGATTAAGGTTGGATAATGCCAATTCTATTGAGTGAGATTAACTTAATCATCAATTGGAATAATCATAACAATTGGGTAATAATTGGTAGAAATTGACAATTTTTTAGAGTATCTAACTCTATTTTTGGTTAGGTTAGCCTAGGTGATAGGAGAATTGATCTCGCCATTATAGACTCGTGTTAATTGCTACATTTATTTAATTCGCAATTAGAAATAGCCGAATTAATTAGTTAGCTCCTGATAATTCCATACCCGTAAAACTCGAGTAGATTAACTTACGACACAAAGAGATCTAGCCCCTATTTAATTAATTTGATAGGATTACTCGCCGATCGGGGTTGGGTCGATTATTGGGAATTGAACTTCCATTCATTATAATTGGCTAGTCTAACCCTAATTCATTTTTTTTTCACTGGTTAAAGTCTACAATTCTAATTTAATTAACTCTCTCTCTCATTAGCGTTTCTTCAAATACCATTCTAGCCAAATAACCCATACTTGCTAATCCAATCCTTGTGGGTTCGACTACTTCTACTATGTACTATTTGACCCCGTACACTTGTGGTGTATTATCTAGTTAATATTAGAGTTAGGTGTTTATCAATTTTGTAACTAGATATTTAACATATTAGTAATTCTTTTGTTATTCATTATTACTACTTTGATCTTGCGTTGGAGGTATGAATTTTGCAGGAAAATAATTTGTGCGCAAAGGTCTTATTGTAGCATTAGGCAAAGAAGTGGATTCTTAAGCTAAATTAGGTGAGTTTTCTTTATTTAGTATCTTTTACGGCATATTTCTTTTCTATATTTTGTAGTATTGTTATTTAGAAATAGAGGTGTTGTTACTTGTAATTTTAGTTATTTGTTATTGGGAAAATCAGTGGTGTACCGAATTTGTTTATTTTAGTTGATTAAATGTTTGGGTTATATTTGTTATGTGTATTGATTGAAGTCAATAAAGTAATTTCCTAAATTTCTATACGATTCAAATATGTTTCAATTGCCTTTGTGGTATAAATATATTCATCGACATGTGCTTACATTATTTAATTATTTATCCCAAATGTGCATAAAATTATTTTGCATTGCAACAAAAAACATATTTAATTATAAAGAATTGTTTTTGAAAATTTTTGAAAAAAGTGTACATATGTAGATTTTTAATAGTTGCCTTTTAGAATTTGTTTGCTTGGGATTGTCCTTTCCTTAGAGCTACATATTAGTTCCTTTTTGAGTTAATTTAGCTAGTTTGTCTAGGTAATTGATACAGGCTCTCTGTTGGATCATTCAAGCCAAAATACCTACCTTTGTTAAAATTATCATAGCATTCCCTCTTGAGACTAAAAGACTTACTTCTTTGATAGCCATTATGATTTAGTCTTGTATCCATTTTGTATTTTTATTCCTTTCTTTGATTACCCATCAAATTTTGACTTATGCAAGCTTTTCCCCTTGTATTCTTTTGTGATTGATCTTCAAGGGAAAATAGAAAAGTCAAGGCTGAAATGAAGAGAACAGTTGTTGAAAGAAGAAAAAGCAAAAAAGAAGAAGAAGAAATGAATGAAAAATCACATAAAGAACAAAAAAAATTTGTTTTTTCTTGAAAATAATGAGTGTGAGGGAAAGAGTAACAGATTAGTTTGTCCAAAAGAATGATGGGTGTGGCCTACGTTTTGTTAGGTTCAAAAAATTTTAGAAAAAAATATCATTATCTATCCCACTGTCATTTCATATTTTTCGGTACCATTTACTCTTCCATATGCTTATGATGTTGCGGCGAGTGTTTCTTAGGGAGAATTGTTTGCCAACATTAATTTATTTTGGCTAAGGTGATTTGAGTCGGTTTTATCCCATAATGTCTACCTATCACACTAGCCTTACATTACAAGTTTGATAAAGTCCTAAATAATTTTTAAACCAAGTCTAGTTATTGTTAGCAAGAGAGGGGATGAAAGTGTGTGCATTAGTTGGGTGATCCTTATTGAGGTTTGATGGTTGTATAAACTAATCTAAGTAATTGTGACATGTTCTTAATAAATTATTTTGGTACTAAAATTCTATTTTTGAGTTGCATAGGGATTTGTAACCGAATTGATATATGCACTAAGTTCAATGTTCCCTTTTACATTCCATTGGTATTTGTTGCAATCGCTATGATAATATAGAAGTTAATTATGCTACTTCTTTGAATTGTTTGCTGGTTTGGTAGCTTGTCCTTGATTGTTCCTTATTCATGCTTGTTCTTTTGCAATTTAGGTTGTATTATTGTCCCTTAGTGTATTTTGGGAATAAGTGTGTTTTGAGTGTTTTCATTTCTATTTAACTGTGTTGGCCCCAAACAGCAACCTAAGAGGGGGGGGATGAATTAGGTTGTATCTAAAACAAACATTTTTATGTGCTTAATATAAATTCAAACTTTATGCACCAAATAAAAACTTAAGCACAAATGAATACAATAGATATTCAACAATTTAAGCTTAAAAAACAAATAAGAATATTGAGATTAAGAGAATCAAACCAAACTCCCAAACTTCTCAAGCTTGGAGCTTTCAACTACAAAGAGTTTCTTACAAGGCAACTACCAAGTTTACAACTTGAAGTGTAGCCACTAACCTCTTGTACACAAATGAGGATCACTCTTGCTCACACTAATTTTCTTTAGTTGAGCCAAGAGTTTTACACTCACAACTACTCCCTTTGTTACAATTATTATCTCTCCACTCTTACACTTGAAGAACTCTTACACTTCTAAGCTCTTTTCACAAAACTACCTACACTATTACAACACTTGTTCCCACTATTTCTCCCAAATAGCTCAAGAGTTATTTGTAATCAATGTAGAAGTCTTTTCTTATTTAATTCAGACTTAGGGGTATTTATAGTTGCCCAAAATCTGCTTCTAACAACTTTCCAACGGCTATTTTCTGTTTACTAGAAAACTAGCCGTTGGACCTTTCGGACGGCCGATGCAGTAGGTGTGCGTTCGAACAAACTAGCCGTTGGACCGTTCGGACGGCCGCTGTAAAACCCTGCATCCGACGTTGCGTCCGTTCTCTGAGGGTATTCGTTCGGACGTCCGAGGATGCGTCCGAACCTGTGTCCGATCGAAGCAAAGTCTTCTGGAAATATGATCGGACGTTGTTCTTCATCCGAGACTACTTCAATATTCTTTGTGTCGGACGATTGCCATCGTCTGCGCGAAGCTCTGTCTTTCGGACAGTCATTTACGTCCGTGGAGTCTTCGGGTTGTTTTATTCAGACGATCATTTGCGTCCGAACCTACATGTTTTTCTGCACACTTGTTTTCAAACCATTAGTGTGATTTGGTCATCATCAAAACATGATTAACATAACTAGGGTTCAACCAAGTGTTTAATTGATGTTTCATATTATTTTGGTGTTTTGGTTGATTTCTAAAGCTGGGAATTAATGAAAGTTTAAAAAGAATCAAAAGAGCACCGAAGTATCCAGGCTGAAGGGTCATTGGACAGGACCAAGTTCCTTCTTGACAGAACAATTGAAACAAGAAGAAAATTTTCTAGATCTGCTTTACCTCGGGTAAAACTATTTTTTGATGAGGCAAGACATTCACGATCTAACCAGCTTGAATGATTTTTTGGTAGTTTTGAACCTTCAAATGTCAAAATCATGGTAAACTTTGGGGAAAGCTTTAGAATAGATTTTAGAGAGGTTTTAAGGTTTTCTTTATAGGTCAGATTTGGTTTTTTTATTCTACTTTCGTAATTTATCTTTTAATACTGCAATCATTGAAAGATCTTGGCTTTGTCAATTGTGTTCAAGTGTCCATGAAGGTTGTATCTTTCTTTGTCTTTTCTTTGTTAGTTTATGGTTTATTTCTTATATTCATTTTGGAATGGTTTTTTGGTTAATTGCAACTATTTACCAGCTATGCTCATAGATTTTTAGTTAATTGATTGTGATATTTGGAATGACGTGTGTAGTTCTTGTAGTCCTATTCATGAAGATCATAAGATAGTAATCAACAGAGTTTAATTGTGGATGAAACATATAGTCCGTGTTTTAGTTGAATGGATTATGACAAATAGTTGAAGTTGGGCTATCTTTCTAGGGCAACTAGGCTTGTCGTATTTCATTGTCTTGTGCATAAATTCAACTGAATTCATTACTTCTTGGTTAATTCACTTGTAAAAGTTAGTGGTTAAGTCCAGAATCCTAGGTTTTCATTATTTTCCCTAGAATTTATTCTACTACTTAGTTATTTTCCTTATTTTAAATTTATTTTCATATAAACCAAAACTAAATAATATTTTCTCTTGTAAATATAATTAATGCATATAGTTTTTCTCCAATTTCTCATGGAATCGACACATTACTCCCGCTTTACAATTAACCCTGTTATACTTGTGAGTAGGAGACTAGGTTAATTCAAATTTGGTTAACATATATCACACCATTGGGCTTTCTAATTTCCAATAGGTAACTTATAATTGAAGCATTCGAATGTAAAAATGGAACCTATAGGAAACTACTTGTTGAATTTAAGGATAGTTGAGAGATATGGCGAATTACTTATCTTGCTTTGAAGAGGGGATAAGGTTAGTAAACCTCCACATTAGACCTAGACTGGTGTTGATTTTGGTAGAATATGTCCTAATTTTCTCCCTTTTTACGTAATTGGTTGTAGGACAATTCCATATGCTTTTATTGGACCATTTTAAACTTGCGAGGTATTAGCAAGCACGATCCTAGCTTCTGTAGGGTGAGTGAAAAGAAAAAATTGGCCAAGCGGTTGGTAATTGAGTGAATTTGGTAGTTCATGACCCTTATTTCGTGTCCTTGCTTCGTTTGAGTATTCAATTTGAATGGAAGCAGGGCCTTGACTAACCTGTCATTTGACCGACCATCCTTTCTTGAGTTTAAATCAAGATTTAGCTGTTTTAAACTATAGTCATTTACTTTATTAATCTAGTAATTAGTTTTCAATTGATTTCTCACCTTATTAGTTACAAACCTAGAAAGATCTACTTCAATTGTTTGCATAACTAATGACAGTTCTTTAGTATTTCGTTTGATTGTCCCTATTTACCTTTTGCTACTTTGTTACCAGTACATTTGTGATGCATGAAAGAGTTGAATATTTAATAGTGGTAAAGAATTTGAAACGAAACACTGAGTCTTTTCGGAAAGTCACAAGGACATACCAACAAATTTGATATTACTTCTCTTTCTACAGCTTACAACAAGTACTTTTTCACTGAAAAAAACAAAATGTGTTTACATATTTAAGTGATAACAGTGTACTTAAATATGTAAATATATTTAATTAGTAAGTGATAACTGTACAAGTAGAGTTACTATTATATTAGTAAAGGCAATAACAGCAAGACTCTCAAAAAACAAGTCTTTGACTTCTCTCTAGAAATCACCCCCTTTCTGGCTCTCTTGCTGCCTTGGCAGACATGGAAGCCCCTCAGCCTTTGACTGGCAGGGCTCAACGTTCGGTTGTGGATGTTTTATTAGGGCAAGGGAAAGAAGTTCAACATTAGGAGAAAGACATCCCTTTGAAGCAACTACACACTTATGAAGGAAAGCCTATCATCAGGTTCCCCAAGGAAGAGATTGACATACTGTCTGAGCCTTTCAATGTTTCCTCGGTGGGGAAGTTTGTGCAAGGAAGACCGCACACGGAGTTGATCAGGAAGAATTTTCTCACCATTGAATTTTAAGGGGAAGTTTCTTTAGGACTTCGGGATAAGTCAAGCACATTCTCGTTCAATTTACTCTAAAAGAAAACTATTGATGCTGCTAGCTCAAAAGTCCTTGGTATATCATGGGCTTTGTTATGAATGTATTCGAATGGACACCAAAATTCAGACCGGATGTAGATTCATCTATTGTGCACATATGGATTACATTGGTGGGATTGCTAGTTATTTTATTTAAGAAGCACATTTTATTTCAATTGCTCAAATAGTTGGGAATCCAATGCAATTAGATGCAGCAACCATTGTGCTTACAAGGCTTGGAGTAGCAAATATCAGTGTTGAAGTGGACCTTCATAAGACCTTGCCTCAACGTGTTAGGCTGGAGCTCGAAGATTTCTATTCCTGGTAAAATATTACATATGAAGATGTTCCTCAATTTTGCGTGAAATGCCATAAGATTGGCCATGATGTTAATTACTACCTTTCAGCTGGAAGAGGTGGTGATGGTGCAGCTGATCCATGATCTCAGGTGGTTGCTGGCCCATCATCACGGCTGCATGTGGTGGTTGGATCCCAGAAAGACAAGCAAATCTTGATTCTAATTCAAAAATTAAAAATCCCACAAAATTAAGAAAATCTATGTGATACAGTAGGAATCCCTACAAATCAGGAAAAGCATGCTCCCATCCTACAAATTTCTCAACAAATTGATCTTGTGGTTAATGGATCAGATGGCGGTATTAATCAACTTAATTCTGGAAACACTGATCTGTTACGATTCATCATCTAGTTAACAGAGAAAGTTAGTGCTGGAAATATGATGTCTATTGACCCTAACCCAAAATGTTCAGTCTGGATCTAAACCCTAACCCTAGCTTGATTCATGAGGTAGATGAGCAAATGCTTATTAATGACACCGTGGAGACAGACCAAGAGGATTTTGAGGAAGAATTCCATGATTACTGCGTTATGGAGCTCCATCCTGGTCTATCTTTGGATGCTTGCTGTCATGGCTAGGAAAGCAAGTCAGATACGGAGGAGCCATTTGTTAAGGGAGACAGATTTGCCTTGCAGCAGGACGAATGGAAGGTTTTTTCAAAGAATTTAAACGTTAAGATGGTTCAAAATCAATCACCTATTGAGCCCATAATAAGAATGAGAAAACCTAGAATGAGGAAGAAATATGTTAAAGGCCATGGGATGATCACTAGAACTGCAGCATTGGCCTCCAACCTACTTCCATCTCCTACCCTTGATTAAATGAATAGCCTACTATAGAATGTTTGAGGCATTGCAAATAAAGCCTCCATTCGTGGACTGAAATCTTTGCTCAAGTTGCATACAGTGAATTTTTTGGCTCTCTTTGTGCCAATGTCGAATATTGATAGAATTGATTGTTTATGTTTCAAGCTAGGGTTTGATTTCTGTTCATCCAATTTTATTAGTAGTATATGGATTTTCTGAAATAAGAGCCTTCAACTTGATATAATCTCCTTGGAAGACCAAGTAAGCCATGTTTCATACAGACATCCTCAGTCCTCCTTAAAGATGTTTGCTTCACTACCTCTGCATGTTAAGTGTGAAAAAGTGGCAAGGCATAAGCTCTGGGAATCCATGCAGGCTTTTAGCAACCAAATAGGGGGCAATCCTTGGATTGTTAGTGCAGACTTCAATGTCATCTGCTCTATTTTTGAATATGTGGACAATTCTTAACTTGACTATGGTGCTATTAATGATCTCAATCAAGTCCTTTAGAGTTGTGCTTTGATTGAAGTTCCCTATACTGGCTCAAAGTTTACTTGGAATGCCAGAAGTTTGGCTCAAAGGTATGGAAGAGGCTAGATAGGGTATTGATGAATTCTCAGGTGCTAGGGTCCTTTTCTGATGTTCAAGTTGCACACTTGAATAAAACATGCTCTAACCATTCCCCCTTTCTACTTTCTACTTTAAAACTCCTTCACAGGCCCCAAACCTTTTAGATTTCAGAATGTGTGGTTGAGCCATAGGGGTTTTTTGGATATTGTCCGAGCAAATTGGAATCTGCAGGCCTTGCGCACGCCAATACAGAAGAACTAAGAAAAAGGGACTAATCGTACTATATTATGAACCATAAAAGGAGATTGAATCAGACAAGATTAAGAGCTGTTAAAGGAGATATAGTTGTATTAAATAAAGAAATAAGAATGGAGTTCTAATCAAAGTACATTTCGAAAACATAATGAGATCGTCGAGTAAAGATAGTCGGAAGACCAAACTGAAGGAGCACAGCTTCTAAGAACCATGAAGAAATACGATCAAAAGGCCTTTATCATGTCAAACTTGATTACTATATTATGACCCCATACTTTTTTTATCCAAAGAATGGACTAAATCATATGCCAAAAGAATGTTATCCACCATCTTTCTTCCCTGAAAGAACTCTAATTTCTCTAGAATGATCAAGCTGTTTGTTAATATTATCTGCCAGGGAAGATTCGAGCCAATCTGTTTGCTATTATTTTTGAGAAAATCATGTTAACAAAGTTGAACAACGAGATAGGCCAAAATTCTGCAAATGAGTTGGGTCAGTGCTTCTTTGGAATGAGGAAATATGTCGGACTAACAAGACACTTGCAATATACCGTGCCAACGGGACTCCTGCAAAAACAATTCAGAAATAGCTGACAAGAGATCATGAGCAATGATATCCCAACAACTAACATAAAACATTCCATCATACCATCCGGACCCGCAGCATTGTTCTTATCTAGATGCAAAAACTACTCTTTAACCTCGTCAAGAGTTGGAGGAATAATAAGCTACCTTTGTTGATCCTAATTAACCATTTCTGGAATAAACTCTGAAAACCATTGTAGACAATCTTCCTCAATGCCTTCATCTAAAACACAACTTGTCCTAAGCCCGAATATTAGCCATATCGTCCAGTCAAAGATCCGCTGAATTTTTAATCCTCCGGACCATCAAGTTAGATCGTTTATTCCTACAAGCTTAAAAGATTGAAGATGGAGCTCAAAGCTTGGAATGTTGGACACTTTGACATTCCAAAATATCTAGTCTTGCAATGTGAATTGAATTATGAACTGGTAAAAACTTTGACTTTTGTGATCAAGACCTATCAGGAACAACTTTCTCAAGCTAAAGCCCAACTACTGAAATGCCTTGCTGATGAAGAAAACTATTGAAGGCCAAAATCTTGTCTGAAGTGGCTAAAAGATGGAGAAAGGAATACCAAATTCTTCCACTCTCGTCTCCAGGTTCAGAGGAACAGGTTGTTCATTAAAAGAATAAAAAATGATGGAGTGTGAATGGATAATTTCAAGACATTGTATAACATCATGCTATTGGTTTCTTTAAGAAGTTGTTGGGAGATGAAGGTTGTCAAATGGTGGATTCAGTCTTGGAATATATTCCAACACTAGTTTCTGAAGAGGATAATCATAAGTTACTGCAACCTCCCACATTAGCTAAATTAAAAGTTGTGGTATTCTCTTTATCTTCAGAAAATGCAGCAGGAGTACATTGGTTTAATGGTGCATTCTTTCAAGCTTGTTGGGACATTATATCACAAAATTTGTTGGAAGCTATTGTGGATTTTATCGCTAGTAATCATCTGCCAAGAGCAAATGTCACAACCACTTTAATCACACTCATTCCAAAGATTGATAATCCCTTTCAACAATAGCTTCCAACAAATTTTGCTTGTCCATTGATTGCTGGAAGGAGGTAGACTGATGTTTATTAAGCATAAGTATCGGCCTCAAGGGGGTAGACTGATGTTTATTAAGCATGTCCTTAGTAGCATTCCTGTATTCTTGCTTGCAGCTAGAAGCCCCTAAAATGTTGATCAGAGACATGGAAAGGCAGTTTTTCAACTTCTTTTGGGGTTCATCAGAGGTGGTTCAAAGCTACACTGGGTGGCTTGGAACAAATCATGTATGCCCATTGCTGAAAATGGATTGGGGTTACCTAACTTAATGGAGGTCATGAATGGTTTTTCTGTGAAACTGTGTCGGTCCTTATTATCTAGAAGAACGTTTTGGTCTTTATTCATGCATTCAAAGAACATGACAGGGAATCAACATCCACTTTGCTACACAGCCAAGGCTTCAAATTCAACAGTATGGATCAGAAGAATGCCTATGGCTAGAGAGGAGGCCTTCCAGCATATCCAGTAATTCATCAAATAGGGAGCTGTCTCCTTTTGGATTGATAACTGCTCAGGTGAAGGTGCTTTGGTTAATCATATTGAATATTCTAATTTGAATAATCTCTCTTTGGTAGAAGTTTGGACTGGCACTGCATGGAATCAAAAGCTTATACTTCAAACTCATCCACAGTTTGACATGAATTTGATAAGTGAGAAAACTATTAAACTGAGAGATGGGATAGATGGGATAGGTTGGATGGCCATAAACGCCCTGAAAGCCCACTAAAGCTCTCTTGACTTGGTGTACTTAAAACATTAATTAAGGCTCTTAATTTATAATATTGGGTGTGAGAGAAATACTTTTTCCAAACCAATGTGGGACAAAACAAAAGATACAAGGCATACCCAACAAAGATTGTTTGGATTGCTACTCCAAATGGCAAATTTTCTATGAATTCTACTATTCAGGTTATGAGAATGCCCAGGAACATTCTGTCCTCGAAAGCCTTTCTTTGAGATAAAAGGTTGCCTACAAAACTGTTGGTTTTTCTTTGGAGGATGATTAATGATATGCTTCCCTTGGATTGTGCTATACAGAAGAATGGAATTCATTTAGCTTCCTAGTGTGCTTTTTGTAATCATCAAGAAGATTTACAGCATGTCTTTCTCACATATGACTTCTCAAGGGAGATTTGGAATAGGGTTTTATCCAGTTACAGCATTAATGCTGTTTTCAATACTTGGTTCTCATTCCTTTATTCTTGGTGGCTCTTGCCCGATAAATCTTCTGTTAAAGGTCAACTCTCCACCTTAGTTTTTGCGTTTGGATGCTGGGAATTTGGAAGCTCAGGAATGCATGCAGGTTTGATGGCTCCAGTGCTAAAGTGAAACTTGTCATGGCATGCATTAAATCAGCTATCTTTCAGATGACATGTTTTTTTCCTATCCAACGCTCTAAACAAAAGGAAGTTAAGTGGTTGAGCACAGGCTAATATTGATTGGAAAATGGCATAACAAGGACCTAAGGCAACCAACTACACATAGACGGCTACCTCCTCCTACTGGCTATCTCAAGCTCAGTACTGATGGAGCGTCAAAAGGCAATCCAGGTAAAGCATCAGGGGGAGGAGTGCTCAGGGATGTTTCTGGCAAATTGGTTGCATCCTTCTCCAGCTACTATGGCTCTTGCAGTGCAATGGAAGCTGAAGCAAAAGCACAGCTTGATGGACTCCAACTTGTTTTGGACAATGATGCTCATGCCTTTCAGATTCAGATGGACTCACTTATTTTGCTTAAATTACTCACTGGGTCTGGCAGCATACCTTGGAAGCTCACACCTTTGATCTAGAAGATTCAAGACTTCTTGAAACACTTTAATCTTACAATTCATCATGTATTTGGGGAAGTAATCTCCCTTCCAGAATTCCTAGCAAATGTTGGCTTAGCGATAAGTGTCATTGCAACTAATCCTCATCTACTATCCCTTGGTTTGCAAAAGGCAAACTTAAGGTTAGATAGGATTGGGTGTGCCTATGTTGGATGTTAAGCCATGTTATCTGGTTGCCTTCTGGAGGTCTTGGCAACATGTCCCCTTCCATGCAATTGTTTTCATTCATCAATAAAATTTGATAGTGAGGTCCCTCATCAATATACTAGTGGTTACTTAGAATAAAAAAAATGTAGAGTCATTATTCATTCATATTCATCTAACTTTTTCTTATGTTTCGTGTGTGTTTATCATCATTTTGTATGATTACTATTTAGTTGTGCTTTTCTCTTTTTTATGTTTGTAGTTTTTTTGCATCATTTTGTAATGGTATTATGAATTTTTTGAATGATAAAAGATAAAAAGGTTCAAATTTGGTATAGTAGTACTAAATGTTATATTAATTATTTTTGTTGAACAACTAAAATAAATATATGAGTTAACATTGTGACTATTTGTTGAACAAATTTGCGCAATGCATAGGTCAAATCTAGTTAACATATGTAAAAGTTGTTGGAAGAGAAAGTATAGGAAGACAAATAATAGAAGTTGCACATCGTGTGGCTACTGCTGCCCATCGATGTCTAGTCTCCACAAATTAACTTGCAGTATTACCATGACAATGAACATATGGGATAATTTCATTTTCCTACAAGAGTTTTTGATAATTGTAGAACTTCCTCTCTAGTTTGAAAAACTACACTTACTGCCCTATTTTGGGCATTTTTTAAGTCAAATTTAGTCCTAATAAAGAGACTCATAAATAAAGATTTGATTTCCAATGGAAAGTAGGGTTTCCCATAAGACCCTTGTGAATGGTGGGTATAATGTTTCATAAATTGTAGTCCAAATATAACTTTAATTTCTGGCCAATTGTAGGCCACTGTTGAAAGAGCTCACATGATCAAACTGTGAAAAAGATTACAACAATATATAATCTTAGAATATGTGCATATTTAGGTTTGCTTAGTAAATAAAGTTTGATTGCCCAATCTCTTTGTTGTTCACTACATAGCAAGAGGAGATTCGACATATGATACACATGCGGTTTGGGAGGTAGAAATCTGGGTTTGTGAGTGTCTGTATATATATATATATATATATATATATCTATATATATATATATATAGAACAATAAAAGTGCCAAAATACACATCTAGATGTGTATATAATTGAACTCTAAATTCAACAAGTTATAATATTACCTTCTTATTGCTGACAAACTATCCATTCTCCAGCAACTGTACGGCAAGTGGTGAGATGGATTATTCTCATGGAGATTTGTCTAATAACAAGTACTAGACCTAGGAGTTCACTACTATTTAGATGATTATTAACTGGAATGAGGTTTGTACTACCAAATAAACAAGTAAATATGCAACTAAAATGGAAACAAAAGCATAGAAAGTAAACAATGAAGAGACTACCAAGTTATAAAGACGAATTGGGCCTTAGGGATGTTCCTTCCATAGATTCAGTTAATTCGTTTGGCTACATGCCAGGTTCAATTGAGGGTCACTTCTTTTATGAACTACTGTTCCTTGGTTGGGCAACCAATTCTAAAACAATTTTCCCACATGAAGTCATCGGATCAAGTAAAATGGTGATATCTTGGCAGGACAACCTTTGATTCTACTCTAGTTAGTAAATGAACTAGACGTAACACTCAACTTCCATACTATTGTATTAGGTCAACAAATGAGACTCCAGGAATGGCCATCTCTCAAAATCCTACAAAGTAAGACTCACTAACTAGACAATTTTATCACCACTTTAAAAAATATACAATCAAACTAACCAATACCCATTATAATTCACATATCCTTATCCCATTCTTAAGAATCTAGCTATCCAAAATCAAAACAATTAATAAGGGTGAAAGGGGAAAACTAATGCAATTTATCATTGAAACTAAGCAATTCAAACTAAAAATAGTAAATTTGTATTCCCTCCATCCCATTGACAGTGTTATACTTTCCATTTTGTGATGTGCTAAAATTTTTGTCACCTTCACAAAGTCAAAGCTATATTTCACTACAAGAAAAATAGAGTTTTAGTCACCATGTCAAGTCGTCAGAAAAAGTTAAGAAGTCGTCACTAAAATACTTTAGAGACGACGATTCAGCTCGTCACTGTGCGTGGCTAAAGGCTCGATGCTAAAGCCTTATAGTGACGACAATTCAAAGTCGTCACTGAATGAGTGTTTTTAGAGACGACAAACATTCGTCACAAAATAGTGACGAGTATACGTAGACACAAAAGGCACTAAAAAATGGTAACTAAATATGGCACGTCGTCACTAAATGCTATATTTTATGACGACATTTTGTGACGACCAAATGACGTCACTAAGTATGTACTCGGTCAACGCATTTAGTGACAATATTTTGTGACAACTTGTGACGACGATGGAGTCACTAAATAAGCATTCGGTTAATATAATTAGTTACGACATTTGTGATGACAGGAGAGGAGTGACTAAATATGTGTTCGGTCAATACATTTAGTGACGACTAAAAGTAGTCACTAAATATATGTTTGATCAACACATTTAGTGACGACTTTCTAAACTTTTTTGTGACAAGTGAAGTTGGTCACAAGTTTTTAGACTGGCGATTTTCCTTGGAAATTTAATTACTAACAATGCCAAAACCCAAAAAACACATTGACATTTTACTAAAATCCAATTATAAAACTAAACTTATCACTTGCAAAATAGGATTTCATTGTCATAAGCACAGTCCAACAACATAATGACAGTCCAACAGCATAAAAAGTGCCAAATAACTATAATAGTCAAGTATTTATAAGTTCCAACACCTACTAGATTACAATATCCATGTCTTCAAATATAAGTAACATAAATTCAGCAGTACAAAAGAGCCAAACAAGGCTTGCAACATCAAAAGCATGGGCAAGAAAAAAGTTACACTTCTTCCCAAATAAGCTTGCTTGTCGGTGAGCTTCACTGCAAGATGAATCACAAGGAAAAAAGAAAATACGTTAATTAACAAATTTATTAGGTCGATTAACGTATGACAAATGGACTTTTATTAAACAAATACCAAATTCAATAAACATTTGTTGAATATGTTAAACATAAGGAAAAAAAAAATGATAGGCAACCAAGACAGATAAGAACTTCTTTTTATGAGACGGACAAAAATAAGCCTAATTTTTCTTCAATTGTCTAGTATACACAAGCATAATGACAAGCGCATAATGCTGAAAAGATATGCTGAATTACGGCTACTTTATCTAGCTATGGAAGAAAAGATGAAGGGATGAAACAAAAACCAAATAATAAGCAAGAATTCCAGTAAAGCTAATATATATACACACACACATATACACAGGAGTTGAGAGCATAAATAAAGCATATCCTAGCCACTAAATTAAGCAAGATTTCTGACAACAAAAAGCACAAAAAAACCCCAAAAACCACAACCAAATAACAGGCACGAATTCTAGTAAGGTTAATATATACACACACACAAACACATACATACATAAATACATACAGGAGTTGAGAGAGCATAAATAAAGCACATCCTACAGCTACTAAATTAAGCAAGACTCTTGACAACACAAAAGCACAAAGAAACCACCCAATAGACTCTTGGCCTACGTAAAAGGTCGTCCACGGAGCTTGTTAACACATAATGGATTAATTAGAATTAAATGTACTTACGTCCTTCACGATTTTTTTTTTTTTGGTATGCCAATGTTAGCATCAAATGGATTTGAAGCCAATGTTAGCATCAAATGAATTAAATGTACTCCACATGATTGATCAGATTTTTGTTGTGATTCCAGAAAATCGAGTGCAATTAGAATTGGTCACCCAAATTAATAAATTCTCATTTCTCACAACTTAAAAATCAGAAATATCTTTGGAGAAAGTTAACTAAAACTGCTACAGTGAAAGTGAGAATTGAATGGCGAGAATTTGAAGTGGGGTCGTGAAGAAGCTGAGGAAAATGGAATGATTGGAATGTAGTAGAGATAAAATTGAGATTAATATTGAAGTTATTTCTTAAAGCAAGAAACAACTGATCATGTATTATACTCTCGACATCATATTATACTCTCATCATTAACAACTGATTCTCCTTCTTCTCTGACAAAGCTTTATGAACACCAAACAGAACACTTCATCCAGTGCAAAAGCCAAAATGCAAAAAGAAAAGAATAGTGATCTAGAAAGGAGGGCGAGGGAGATTGTGCAGGCTGTTACCCATTATAGCGACCCGGAGGTGCTGGCTGAAGTCAGCTGCGGGCTTGGTGAGACCATGGTCGGCATTAATCTCAATAATGATAAGGTGTAGAGGTATGCGAACCGCTGGGAATAAGTAATGTTTATGGTGGCTTTTGGAGCAAAGAAGTCATTGAATTTCAATTTTTTGATAGTTATAATTCACTTCATAAACGAACCTCTTTTATGCTTTTGATGGAATAGTTCACTTCACTATTAAATATTACTGTTTGTAGTTTAGCCTTCGTGGTTTGAAGAACACATTTGTTGTTTTTAGGATTTGTGAATGCTTCATATGATTGGGAAAAACAAATATGTGGGATAGTTGTCTTAATTGAATTTTGTCTGTTTCGTTTACACTGAAGTGATACTATTCCATCATGAAAGCATAATTGAGGTTCGTTTATGAAGTGAATTGTAACTGTCAATTATACACATCAGAAGATGTACCACTTCAATACTGATACAAGAAGATATAGGCATAATCCTACTGATCAACTAACTACTACTCGTAACAAAAACATAATGCAATAAAGCTCAAAGAAACAGAACTAAGTGCCACCCGCACAAGATTCAGACCCAAACCAAGTTTTTTTTTTCCTTTCCGCAAACCAACTGAAGATCAAAAAGATTACACTAGTTATGCGTTTCAGATGGATATCAAGCAAAAAGTTGACCACCTTGTTTTCAAACTGTAATAGGTCAAAGCATTAACAGACTTTAAACCATGATACTGCAGCAACTAGACACTAGTAAAGTCTAGGATGCCTTGTACAAATCTAGATGAAGCCTAAGACACTGGCCTCGGACATCTCAAGGACTAATCTCTGTTTCTGCCTTTTTCTAGTTCCTTGATTCTAAGCATGACAGTGATTGCCCTCCAAAATGGCTTAACTATATTACAAGAATCATAGCATACCAAGAGCAACTCAAATGATTTGAAATAACAAAGACAAGTACGAATTTAGTGACTGTTTTTCAAAAACCTACTTGTGTCAAAATAGGAAGGCAACACAACAAGGGGAATCCTTAATTCCTTGAAAAGCCAGTCAAGCCCCAATCACCTTCATGCCAAGAATCAAGGAACACAATTTACCCATTTTAGATAATCTATCACAGGTATTCAAATGAACCCCTTCTAATTCTCATAAAGCAAGAAAATGTCACTCTGCTAAAAATTCAATCCAGTGAGAATTTGGGGCATGTATATCCAAAAGTAGCCAGTCATTGAAACGACATTCAGATTGCAAACACAATACAAGCGAATTTAGTTGCATCAAACATGAGATGAAACTTTTAAACAATCATCAGCATCTACAGCCAATCTTATTGCATTTTTTTCCCGAGCAATTTTTTTCTTAATTATTAAATTTTATTCTCAACTAGACTCAAATAATTTCAAATTTGATTAAAAACATGAAAAAAATCCTGAAAAATTAGACATTCGGCAAAAAAAAAATAAAAAAAAAATTAGCAATAATCAAATGTGTAAAATAATGGATAATAAACTAGTAACTCTAAAAAAGAAAAAATAGTAAATAGAAACAGAGATGGAGATACTGGAGATGTCGGATCGATCGATGCCAGAGATGCGAGATCGATCAATCATAAACAGTTCAAATAGCAATTAATAGACCAGATCTTTTAAATTACCTGGAGATTTTTGAGGTAGAAATGCTGGAGACAGAGAAAGTAAAGCTGAGAGATAGAGAAAGATGATCGTCGGAGAATTTTGTCGGTGTTAGATCTGAGAATTTTACCGGGTTAGATCGGAGATTTTTTTTTTTTTTACTGACGTGAAAGAGGTTTAAAAGACAACAAAAATAAGAAACTAATGGCAAGCGGAGAAACGCGTCCTTTTTTGGAATAATAACTTCAGTTGCCCTTTAACGGATGTTATTTTCAGCCTTTGGATGTAAAATGTTTTCCTCTTGTAAAATATTTTCCCAAATTAAAAAGTATCCAACCAAGGGAAAATGTTGAAAATATTTTCCATAAAATATTTTCAATCCAACCGAACACACCCTTAACGAGAGTCATTTTTTATATTTTAAAAAATGATACAATACAATATTATATATTTACTTTCCGGGACCACCGCCCGGGACACCCGTCTATAGTGGTAATATATCGTAGGGCAATACAGATGCTCTTAGTATTTTTTGTGGATGTAGCAATGGTGGTCTTCATTGCATCTGCAGTAGCCTACTTAGGCTACTTAAAAGATGCCAATGTGCATCATTCGGTTTGTGAGTTAATAAAACATAAATATTAAGTTTATTGTACTACATACTTGCAAAAATAGTAAATAAGTAGTTATAAGTCAATTGAATACTTATTGTTTAATAAAAATATGTTTTTTTATGTGCCACTATTATAATAATAACAGTACTAATTGTTAATGAAGTACTAAAATTTTGTTGGTAAATCATTGTATATGTAAAATCTTTTTTATGTGAAATTAAGGAATAAAATACTTATTGTTATCTTTCTTAGAAAGTATCAAATTAACAAGCCAAAACACGTTGTTTTCAGATTAAACTGGGAACTTGCAATTATTTTAAATTAATAGTTATTACTCAAATTAGAACATGTTGTTAAATAATGATTTACTAACAAATTAATTAACAAACCAAAAAGAATTATGAAAATTATTCTAACATTAGTGTAATTTATAATGCACTTCATACAAATAAATATCATGCAATAATTAAATTTTTAGGACAAAATTAGAATACTAGAAAGTCAAAGAAAATTGATTAAACGTAAGTATCACATTATAAATTTATGAACCACCAAATTTAGTTTATATGGAAACCATTTTAAGATAATAATATCTATAGGCTTTTAATTGGGCTACCAAGTACCAAGCCACAATTAGTTACATTATGTATCCTAATTTGTTATTTAATGGGTCAATATATATATATATATATATATATATATATATATTAATGTGTTATCTACCCACTTGGGCTACAACATACTAACACAAGCCAACTAAATGGCCTATTTGTCTCATACATGCATACATTGGCATGTTATCTGCAACAAATTGTTTGGGATTTTTTATATATAGTTGGCTTTGAGTGAATTAATTTAGATGATGTATAAGCATGGAGTTTGCTTGTCTAATTTAATTTTGCACCTATTTATTCATCTGATTGTTACAAAATATTAATTAATTTCTTTAATATTTAGTTTATTTAATGGGGCCATTATATATATTAGGGAAAAGACAAAATTTTTTCCCCTTCAATTACAAATGTTGGATTAGAATTTACAGTAATAAAATTTATAATCTTTGCAAATATATAACTTAAAAATATACATCATAGATGTGTATAATTTTTTTATTTTTCTTTAACTCAATATTTATTTTATTATTTTCATTTAAAATAACACATCTAAAATTTTTAATTCCTATAATCCAAAATTAATATCTAAAAAAATAATTACACAAACTAGCTAACCTTTTTCAACACAATCCAGCAAAACCCACATAGAAAAATTTTCAAACATTTACTTTCTCTATGTAAAGTCAGTACTGATAACTAAAACCAATAACTAATACTAAAAATATCAATGATGAATAATCGTCACTAAATCCTAGAATACTCTTAAAATATTAGCGACGATGAAACATCGTCACTAACACTGAAAATATTAGTGACAACAAAATATCGTAACAATATCCTAGATATTTCTGCGCAATTTTCAGCCTAGTCTTTAGTGATGACGTAATGACTATTTACTGAGGACTTTTTGTATTTCGTCACTAAAAGGCAAATCCTTCCATTTTGTAGTGACCAAGTCAAAAGTCATCACTAATAACACCCTTTATTGACGAGAATTCGTGTCGTCACTGTGCTTTTCGTTCACTAAAGCCTCATTTTCCTGTAGTGTTTGTTTTACTTTCCATTAGTACCCTTCATTTAATTATTAATGATGTCAGATCTCAAATTGAAAATTCAAATTTTGGAGGGCAAGAATGGAACTATGAGCACTAACATTACAATCAATACACTATTCTTAAACCGTTTAGATTCTCGAAAAGTAATGAAAAATTTGGGACGGAGGAAGTATTGAAAGAAAGCTAATCAAAAGTCCACAAATTTAATCTAATAAAGCTAAGAACTTGCGAGGAAATTAAACTAAAATTCAAGGAAAGTAATTGTTGAAAGTTTAAAGTTAAACTAAGAACAATAGTTAAACTAGCCAAACTTGTCCTGTAAGTTACTTTACTTACTAATTACTGCTGTTACTATGTGTACTATTCTATGTAAATAATACATCTAAGACCTAAGCTATTACAAAGGTCAGCCAAATTTCACTTTTGAGATAAAAGTATAGACTGCAACTAGCTTTTTTTTTTTTTGGTTCTTCATAAATTTCTTAACTGCTGTCCTTGTCTTCTGCTATACTCATGAAATCTTTATTTTTGTACTTTAGTTCTTTAGTTTGTTGTTGTCCTAGCCTGTGCCCAGATGTTCTATTTGTCTACAATAGACCACTAAAAACACATCATAATTACCAAAAAACAATAATAGTAGAATTGAATACAACTCAACTTAGACTTTTACTCTAACACGTATCAAAACACATATTAAGACTAACTAAAAGAAAAACACACATAAAAACACATATTGTTCCAGTAAACACACATAAAAACACATATTGTTCCAGGTAAACACACATAAAAACACATATTGTTCCAGGTACTAACACTCTATCACTCGTATGTTGTGCTAAACCCACTAAATAGGCTCAAGAATTGGCCTTCTTTTCTTACCTAACTCCCATAACACTAACTACTACCCAATTATCTACCAATTACCCAATTTCCCAATCATTCACCATCCAACGTACCCATCAATCAAGACACAAGTTGAAATTGGCGTCATGAAACCTGAAGCCAAACTAACCATTGCATAATAAAAGATAAGAATTGAAAAGAAAGCCTTTTAAATAAAGACATGAAAGAAAGAAAGTAAAGGCTAAACATTTTAAGGCAGCAATTAACTAACCAAAACTACAATTTACTGCTGTGAAAACATATTTAAAGGAAGACCACAAAGTAATCTAACAATTACTCCAAGAAAACAAGCAGAGCGAGTAATTAAACAAAGAAATTAAACTAAATTACACTAAAATAAAATTAACCTATGTACCAAGCAATAAAAGTCTTACACTAAGGGTCTTAAAATTTTTAATTAGGAAATTAAAAATTAGAACTAAATCAAATCTAATCTGAGAAACCATCTCAAAATAGGGAACAAAACAAGAACTAGAACTAACCCTAGCATAATCTACTATCTACCCTAAAGCTTACTATTTCCTAATACCCCAAAATGAGGTTCAAAGGGTGTATATGTAGTGTTCGGGTTGAGCTGCTCAAGAATTGGTGCAACAACATTCTGCCCTAAACTAGATGTCTTTGCACTTGAATATGTTTGGAGCACGGTGTTTAAATTAGACTAGCAAACTCCACACCGTGTCCATAAAGGTGTTCACTAAGCCTAATGAGGTTCTTGGACCATGGTGTCAAAATTTTTTTCTTGGATTTGACACTGCGATTTCAAAATACAGTGCCAGCCCAGAAGTTTTTGATTGGAGTATGGGATTTATGCCTTGTATTTTCATACCACAGTTTGGTCTAGCTTTGCTCCCTAATTGTGCTTTATTTTGTTCATTTCTTGTCGGATTGCCGCGCTATTTTCTCTAACCAAACACTAGATATAAACATATTTTGTTATTTACAAAACACTTAAAATAAAATCATGAATTCTAAATTAACACAAACTAACATATTCTTACATGTACAGCAAAAGTAAGCAAAAACACTATTTAAACACCAAAAACTCTTAAAACTAATGCCAAAACACTTAAAATATAGGGTACAAGAGCTAATATAACTCTAGTTCCCTAGAGTTATTAGTTATCAAACCCCTAAACCTGGCTTTTTACTAGTCTTGAACAAAAAAAAAAGAGAAAAAAAGTAAGAAAAAGAACTAGAAAGTAAACACATGAAATACACCACTAAAATCCACAAGACAAGATATGGCACTCAGATGTACTTTAGATCATTTGGCAACATCTCAAAAAGCACAAATTACATACAAAATTGAAGCATTTAAAATGATTCATTTCCCAAAAATAAGCTCCTATTGCCAATAAAGTTTCAACTATGCAAATATTTTCCTTTATCAAATATGTTTTCATAAAACTACATCAGCTTATGCAAAACATATTTTACTCCACTCAAAAAGACCAAAAGTTAATCAAGTATTACAAAATAAATCACTTAGAAATGTAAGGATCATTAATACTCTATCTAAGATGTACATATCATGCAAGGGAAGCATAAATCTAGTTTGAAGTAATTAATTGGGCATTGATGATGGATAGTACATAAAGTAAAAACATACCTTGAAATTCTTGGCATACTAGCACCTATTGGCTTATTTTGAAGACTTTGATTCTAATTGCCTTATTGATCTATTCTAATGGCTGCTTCGAAGGCATGACTTTTTTTATGTTGATTCCTCTACTAGCCTTACTCCAAAAAAACACATATTATTGAATTTTCTTCTCTTTTCTTCCTTTTTTTTTTTTTTCTTTTCTTTTGGATAGCAAGCAACTTAAGCCCAAGGAAGAGGAATGAAATGCACCAAAGATCATATCTATAATTAATCACAGACAAAATAGATTTAATACATCCAACGTACGAAAACACGCAAATGGGCTAACTCATCTTAGACCATTTAAAACATTTTTCCAGAAAATGTCTTGGCAACAATTAACACTTTTGGCAATAAGCAAAAGATATTCCGTATAAAACATTTTTTAGAAAAATTAGCATACTACTCACATTTCAAAATTGGAAATACTTTGTTTGTGAAATATGTGCTTGTAAAAAGAACTGTTGCATTTTTCCTATAAAAACTTGAATAACCAATTAAAATACTACAAGTTTATATATTGTTCTTAGATCCATATCATCAATGAGCACGAAGATGACCATTTTCTATCCAACTATCAAAGATTTATTCACAAACATTCCGATTACCAAACAGAAACGAAACATATGAAAAAACCATCGAAGTAAAATTTTACCAAACCGGCCCGGCCTAAAGATTTCACAAAAAACACAAACATAAAAGCATATATACATGAAAAAAGTCTTGGCAAAATAGGCCCAAAAGTTGTCTCAAGTACAAGAAAGACTTAGTTAACAAATTAGCTAAATTAACCAAGGATATAAATCAATCAATCCAAAGTTGTATCAAATAAGGATCCATAGATAATCTACTTGTCCTCAATCACAAAGTAAACTACTTTGGCCATAGTTAATTATCCAAATATGAAAATAAAAGAAATCAATCCAAAACAAAGAAACTAAATGCTCAACAAAAGGCCTGGGAATATTGACCTGTTGGGAACCCTAAGAAATTAGGGTTATTCCTATTCTTTTCATATAGTTTTTGCATTAGTTTCGGTGCTTTTTGGTTTTATGCATATGTTTTCGTGCATTTCCATTTCTATGCATTAATGTAATTTTAGTGAAGTGTTTTAGACTTTATTTTGTGTTATTTAGCTTATATTTATGTGTATATGTGTTTAGGGTTGTGTTTAGGTTGTTTACGTAATTCTTACCAGAATTAGATTTCTTTGTGCAAGCTATAGTAAGTTTTAAGTTTTATTTTAGAGTTATATTATAAATATTAATACGTATATTGTACCAGGGTCATGTAGGAATGAGCAATGGATCAATTGGATGTTGGATGAAAATTTTAAAAGTAAAACAGCAAAACCGCACAAAGCTGTTAGGGACAAGCGCTTTTAGCACTTGAACAAAGGTAACTCAGGCACTCTCAATGCTTCCAATAGAATCATAAGCACTCGTAGTGCTTAAATAAAGCGAAATCAAGCATTTTCATCAGTTGGTAGCTATTGACTAAACCAAGGGTCTATGCAATTTTAACAATTTTAGAGTTCTGGGAATCCTTTTTGAGCCTGTTTCAGTGCGTGTCGAAGCTTATTCGGAGCCCTTCACTTTATAACTCATGGAAAATATAAATAAGGGTCTTTAGAGCCTCAAAAAAAAGTTCTCTTTCAGCCTTACTTCGGGGACTACAAGGTTAGACTGGGTTTTTCTTTCTTTTTCAAGAAGAGTTGAAGAGGATGTTCAATATTAATGACCTTAGACCAAAAACTGACAATTCTTCATTAGAGAACCTTCCTTGAACCTTTTTAGATGTTTATTATTCTATTTAACTCCAATTTTATTGCTCCTTAATTGTTCTTCTTCGATCATTGATTTCTTTATTCACTTTCCTAGATTAATGCTTAGACTAGTTTACTTGACTTTAGTGTTTTCTTGTGTGTGATTACTTTCTTTTATGTTCTAAATAGCATGGATCAAGGTTGGATGATGCCGATTCCTCTAGGTAATGATTAAGACTTGATCATAATTTGGAATGATCATGATAGTTGGATAATAATTGGCACAAATTGATAATTTTAGAGGATAGCTAACTCTAGATTTGGTTAGGTTGGCCGATATGATATAGAAGTTGATCCCACGTTATAGACCCGTGTTAATTGTTAGATTAATTTAATTCGAGATCAAAATGCCAGATTAATTAGTCCATGATAATTCCATAGGGATAAACTCAAGTTTATTAATCAAGGACTCAGAAGAATTTGCCCCTAGTTAATTAATTTGATAGAGTTTAATCATCGAAAGTTAGGGTTGGACTGTTAATTGGAATTGAACTTCTGTGCATTATAATTGGGCCAGTTAATTGAATGAATTAATAAAAATTGGGAATTAGCTAGATTAATAATAATTCATTGTTTTTGGTACTTAAGTCTTTAATTGTCATTTATTTAACTCTCTCTCATCCATTGTCGACTCTTCAAATAACATTTGAGCCAAAGAACAGGTACTTGATAAACAAATTCGCTTGTGATTCGATCCCCACTTCTATTATATACTATTTGCCCCATACAAGAGGGATGTATTATCTAGTTAATAGTAAAGTTAGGTGTTTATAAATTATATGACTAGTTATTTAACATATTAAGCTTTTGGCACTGTTACCGAGACTTTGGCAATATCCGTACAATTTCGCAAGAATACTACTTTGAAGCATAAATTGTGTTTCTGGTATTATTCTTATAAAAAACCAAAAAAAATTTCCTTTTTCGTGGTATGTGTTTTTTTATTTAAAAAGTTCAAAAATATTCTCTCTTTTAGTGGATAGTTTAAGATAGCTACTGGTCTAAATTCTCCCTTTTTTTTTACGTTTTGTTGCTCTTGTGTTAAGTACTTATTTCCGTATTTTGTTTTTGTGTTTATCTTAAGAACATGCAAGGAATAAATTGAATGAATCATGCCTAGTTTATTATCATCCTTGTAATTATAAAGGCATGACTAATGAGCAAGATTCTTGTGACGTTTTGGATACACTCAACAGATTGGTTATCATGATTTGTCAGTCCAGTTAGCATCATTAGTCAAAAAATTAAGTAATGATTTTTATTGTGATTCTTTTATAAGTAAACATGCTAACAGAGAATCTGCATACCAATACGATCCCTATGCTTACGATTATAAATTGGGATAGTAAACCATCTAGATTCTTTCTCAAGCTACCAAGGTGATCCTTAATCTTTGCTTACACCTCAAGAACCTATATACGGACAAAGTGAGCCCCTAAGATTGAGTGACCATTTAATTTCCAAAAGCTAATAAAGTTATAGAAGAGCTTGCATGTGAATCAAGTAGACCCAACATAGACGATGAACATAGATTTCAACCATCACCAACCAATTAGGAAACGGCGAATGCAAGGGTAGAAGGTGCCTTGATGACCTTGACAAAATAGTTTGGAGCTTATATGCAAGAAACAACAGAAAGGCTCAAGAATCAAGAGGTATCCCTACAAGGCATTCAATCTCAAATTGATGGAATATTGAAGCACAAATTTTGGTGGGCCAACTCAAGCAATTTCCATGAATCAGTCAATGGGTTATGGATGTTCTTATACTGGGCTGTCTTATACTTCTTGGAAAGCTACTCCAACTCAAGAAGAATATGGTAATGCAATATTGGAAAGAAGGATGATGGCCTATATAGAGGACTTAACGAGCACCTTTGAGTGCCAAGATGAATACATAAAGAGAAATGTAAACCGACTTGTCAAACTCACAAATCAATTGGTAGGTACAACCCAAAGAACTCTTTCACAGATCCAAGTTGAAAGCAAGGATGGCTACTTTGAGAGTAATTTTGAGATGACCAGGTCATGGAGAATGAGCAATGAAGATAAACCAAAGGATTGCTTACATCACTCTATCACATATTCCATAGAGGTGCCATCTTGCGTGTTGATGATGTTGGCTCAAGGAGCACAAGATGTGGGGTATCTACAAGAAGGATTTAGGGAGAGAATGGGTACATATGCCTAAGTTTCACCTGTACTAGGATTGATGAGAACTTTGGATGCGCAATGTAGTGGAGTGCATTTAGAAAGGACTACAACATTCTCGGCAAGCCTCCTTGGCTTTACCAGGGGAGTGTTTCTTTTCATTTTGATTTTATTTATATTTTAATTATTCACATGTTTTCATTTGAAGACTTGGTTGAGTACTATTGGCTTTATGCCTAGTGACTAGTTAAGTTTATGTGTTTTATATTGTGAATTACCATTGATTATGTTTGGATAATATGTGTGTTGAACCCCAGTTATGTTAATCATGTTTTGATGATGACCAAATCATACTAATGGTTTGATAACAAGTGTGCAGAAAAACAGGTAGGTTCGGACGCAAATGATCGTCCGAACAAAACAACCACAAGACTTCATGGACGAAAATGACTGTCCGAGTGACAGAGCTTCGGACGATGGTAATCGTCCGACACAAAGAATTTGAAGCAAGCCTCGGACGAAGAACAGCGTCCGATCATATTTCCAGAAGACTTTGCTTCGATCGGACGTCTGCATGTTCGAACGCATCCTCGGACGTCCGAACGAACACCCTCAGAGAACGGACGCAGTGTCGGACGCAGAGTTTAGCAGCGGCCGTCCGAACGGTCCAACGGCTAGTTTGTTCGGACGCATTCTTGCTGCATCGGCCGTCTGAAAGGTCCAACGGCTAGTTTTCCAGTAAACAAAAAATAGCCGTTGGGAAGTTGTTGGAAGCAGATATTTGGCAACTATAAATACCCCTAGGTCTGAATTAATTAAGAGAGACTTCTACATTTGATTACAAATAATTCTTGAGCTATTTGAGAGAAATAGTGGGTGCAAGTGTTGTAATAGTGTAGGTAGTGTGAAAAGAGCTTAGAAGTGTAAGAGTTCTTCAAGTGTAAGAGTGGAGAGATAACAATTGTAACAAAGGGAGGTTGTGAGTGTAAAACTCTTGGCTCAACTAAAGGAAATTAGTGTGAGCAAGAGTGATCCTCATTTGTGTACAAGAGGTTATTGTCTCACCTACTTTGACTTAGGTAGAGACTTTTAGTGGTTGAACTTCAAGTTGTGAACTTGGTAATTGCCTTGTAAGAAGCTCTTTATAGTTGAAAGCTCCAAGCTTGAGAAGCTTGGGAGTTTGGTTTGATTATCTCAATCTCAATATTCTTATTTGTTCTTTAAGCTTAAATTTTTGAATATCTATTGTATTCATTTGTGCTTAAGTTTTCATTTGGTGCATAAAGTTTGAATTTCTATTAAGCACATAAAAAGGTTTGTTTAGATACAACCTAATTCACCCCCTTCTTAGGTTATTGCTTTGGGGCCAACAATGTGTTTAGCACATGACAAGGATGATGAACTATATGCTTACTTCACGAATTGTGGTTATCATGGAAGTTTGAATTGAACTTTGATTTGAGTTTTGTTCTTTGATTGTGGTATTCCTAGCTTTAGATATATTCCATTTGTCAGGTATTAGAGTAGTTTGATTGGAGTTGTATGGATCCTTAGTTTGATCTTTCCATTGTATTGTTTATTGAACAATCAGATCATTTTTGAAAATTAATGTGCAAAAACTAAGTTGGGAGTATGAATTGGGCATTTGTGACCATTTTTTTTATCGTAAACCACGTTACCCTTAGTTAATGACCTTTTATTCCAAAATTTTGAACCCTGTTAAGATCTAATGACTCTCAATTATGTTTGTTGTGTAAGTTGGAAAAAGAAAATAAATTCCTTGATTTTGTGTTTGGTTGAGCCTTGTGTTCTTATGAGTTAAATTAACTTGCTCGTACACTAGGCAAGGTTTTTAATGTATTTTTTGAGTAATTTTCATGATTGAAAGTGAAACCCTTGTTTTAAGTTGAATTTTCCTTGTTCATTTCTTTCATATTCATCTTTCATGCTTATTATTTTTCATCTCATAGAGTTTTGATTGTTGAAGTATGTTAGAAGTGGTGCACTATGTTATGTTTAGTTATGCATATGTGTTTATGGGATGTTTTTTGTGTTCCATACCTCAATTTGAGAAATTTTTTCCAAAAATATAAAATAATTGTTATTTATTTATTTATTTATTTGATGCTTTAGTAGAAGAGTAGTAGAGAGTTTTCAATATTGGGGATCTAACTGTTAAAAAGACTCCCTAATTGCCAAACAGCATCCTTCAGGATTGCAATACCCTCTTTGCATAAAGTATTATAGAGGGTTAAATAAAAAGATTTTTTTGTTATTTTGTTAGTTTCTATATTTTGTTGTCTGTGCTAACTGTTTTGTAATGTTTTGATGGAATGGCATATTATTATCTAGCTTGATGTTAATTGTCAATGATATAGTAACTTGGTATTTTTAAACCATGTGATTCCATGTCACACATTTTACCTTAAATGGGTTAAAACTTGGATTTTGTGTCAAGTTGTGCTTTCTTGAATACAAATTTTTGAACTAAATGATATTAGAGAGGAATTGCCTAAAATTATTTTGTTTGATAATACTTATTTGAAATTTGTTGAGATCATTTCCTTTTGAGTTGTATATAGGGATAGTGTTTGATATAAGGTAAATGGTCCTTTATTTGTTTACATGTCTGTTAGTGCATGGCAAAGTATTAGGTTCTGTTGCAGTTAATTAAGTCTTATAAGTGCTTCCAAACTATTCTTCCGTTGCTAGTCCCTCAGGCAGTCCAATGTGTACAAAAAAGGCTTGCTTTGCAGGAAAAAAGGTAGGCATGATAAGAAAAGAATAATAAAAAGCTGTTTGCATGAAAATGCGTCTTGTTGAGCCAAACAAAGATGGTCATAAAGGAACATGGAAGGTTGTGTTTCCATTTTGATCAATTAAACAATTTTAATGGTTCTGAAATGATTTGCCATTGTGTGACATTTTCTTGCTAATCATCCTAAGGTTGTACTAATCTTTTTTCAGCCTTATTAATGTTTATAAGGTTTAGATCTGAAGAATGTTCAGGCTGGTTGTGGGAAATGAAAGTATTTCGTGTGATGTAGCACATTTAGTTAACTTGAGTTCTTGAATTTGTCTTTTTAAAAGGTCTGCTTGATGTGGATCCGTGTGCTACATTGTTTTGGTATGTGTACTTGTGTGAGGTGACTTTCATGTGATTGATTGGATTTTAGATAGGGTTATGAGCCAATTACTTCCATCCAATTTTAGTGTCACCATTCTTTTGTTTGTGTGTAGTCATGTTTCTCTTTTGTCTTTTGCTTTGTTCATTTTATTTGGCTTGGAAGCAGAAAAACTTTAAGTTGGGGGCATGTTGATAACCCTGTGAAATTAGGTTTATTCTTATTTTTTGCACCAGTTTCATTACTTTTAGGTTTTATGTGTATGTTTTCGTGCATTTCCATTTCTCTGTATTAATGTCTTTAACGTAGTGTTTCAGTATTTTTTGTGTTATTTAGCTTATATTTGTGTGCATATGTGTTTAGGGTTGTGTTTACATTGTTCACCTAATTTCTATCAGAATTAGAGTTCATTGTGTGTGCTTGATTTTCACTTCTTTGTAGTTTTAGTGAGTGTTTAAGTGTTATTTTAGAACTTTATTTAGATAGTAATGTCTGTTGTTGTATCTAGGGTTGTGTAGGAACAAATAGTACATCAATCGGATGTCGGACAAAAATTTGAAAGGTAAAACGGCAAAACGGCAAAACCATGCAAAGATGTTAGGGACAAGTGCCCTCATCACTTGAAAAAAGGCAATTCAAAAGTTCTCATTGCTTCCATCAGAAGCACAAGCACTGACAGCTCGAATAAAGGGAAATCAAGCACTGTCAGTGGTTCAATTGAATAGATCGAGGGCCTATGCAATTTTGACGATTTTGAGAGTTTTGGGTGTCATTCGAAGCTTATTTAAACCCTTACACTTTGTAACTCCTAGAAACTATAAATAAGGGTCTTTAGGACCTCAAAAACAAGTTCTCTTCAAGTCTCCCTTCAGGGGCTACAGGATTAGACTAGGATTTTCATTCTTTCTCAAGAAGAGTTGAAGATTAGGTTCAAAATTGACAACCTCAGACCAAAAACTTGTTATTATTCACAAGAGAAGCTTCCTTAGACCTTTTTTAGATCTTTATTATTCTCTATTTAATTCCAGTTTTATTGCTCTTAAATGTCATCTTCAATCACTGATTTCTTTATTTGCTTCCCTAGTTTAATGTTTAGACTAGTTTACTTGATTTAAATGTTTTCTTGTGTGTTATTATTTTCTTTTATGTTCTAAATAGTTTGGATTAATATACTTTAGATAATGATTAACTTGATCATCAATTGGAAGAAAGATAATATTTGGATAATAATTGGCACAAATTGACAATTTTAAATAGTAGCTAACACTAATTTCTTTAGGTTGGCTGAGGTGATACGAAAGTTGATCGCCCGTCATAGACCCGTCTAAATTATTAGATGAATTTAAAGTTGATCCCTCGTCATAGACCCATCTGAATTATTGAATGAATTTAATTCGAGGTCGAAGTTGTCGAATTTTTTATTATTTCATGATAATTCCATACAGTTTAGACTCGAGTTTATTAACCTAGCACTATGAATCTACTCCTAATTCACTAATTTGATAGGGTTCAAACACCTATAAAGTTAATGTTGGACTAATAATTGAGAATTGAACTTCCAAGCATTATAAGTGGACCTATTAATTGAATGCATTAATCAAAATTGGGAATTGGATAATCTAATTCTAATCCATTTTTTATTTAGTTAAAGTCTTCAATTATAGTTTATTCAATTCTCTATTCCCTTGTCGATTTCATGAAATAGTGTTCTAAACAAATAACCGGTACTTGTTAAACAATTCTTATAGATTCGGCCCCTACTTCCGTTATATACTATTTGAACCAGTACACTTGCTGTGCATTATCTTGCTAATAGTACATTTAGGTGTTTATATATTATATAACTAGATATTTAACATAGATATTTAACATATGAAATATTAGGGGGAAGTATCTCATGAATCAGTTAATATTATGATGATAAAATAAGGGAATGGGGAAATAAAATAGTACTATTATGGGCTATCATATCGATCTAGGATAGCCATCGATCCTCATCTTTATCTATATTTTCCTTTTCTTTCCTCTTCTACATCATGTCCTCCCTATTGGCTTTCTTCAAAGTCATCCTCCAAGAAGACCATCATGACTTTGTTGTCCCTCTTATCTTCATTTCTTATGTAATTAGAAAGCTTTTTGTCCTCAAGGTTGTCCAAAGTGGCAAACCAGAGGTGGACATGTGTTGAGTATTGTAGCTTAGAGAGCTTGACCAATGAGGTAGAGGTTTTTGTACGTCATAATGTGACTATATGTCCAATATCCTTGTAGCTCAACCCTTTCTTCATGAATATTTGGTGAGTTGCAGACATAACACATTAGTATGATGACATATGGAGCTTGTAGGGGTGGTGCCATTGGTTACTCAATCCTCCCATGGTGTTGGTCAAACTCTTGCACTATATTTTTGATGTAGTCACCATTTATCCTTCCCCTTTGGAATGTCTATGGTTCAATTGGAGTAATAGCACAACCTACATCAATATAGAATTTAGAAATAAAATTAGGCAAAAAAAAAAAAAAAACTAGGCCATCCTTTTCGCCCATTCCACAAGATGTGTTGACAAATGATCTTGCCCACATCAATAGATTGTCCCTCTATAAAAGGTAAACAAGACATGCCCTATCTCAATAAACATGATTAATTGTGCTTGAACCCCGCAATCTACAGCTAACAAAGTAGACTCAAATCTTGGGCAATAACATTAGCCCGCTATTTGGAAACCTCAAGTAAGTGATTTTGTTTGGATTCACTACCATTGTCTTATTGTCTTAACATAGCCGATATTTTGTAACCTTGATGTTTTTGTCACTGGCCATGAAAGTTTTAAATTCACTAGTGTAAATGTCAGGCAAATTAAAGAAAACATTTATCTTTGCAGCATTAGAATCAGCTAATTTAGTCCTAACCTTGCATTTACCATTTACCAAATCACACAAGTTCCAATGAAATTCCTTCACAAGATTTGTATAAGCTGGTTCAACTGGCTTATCAAAACATTCCCAAATATCGAGCTCTAATTTGGGCTCCATCAATTTCCTTTCTAATTGGTTTAGAGGGTCCTGAATCCTCGAAAAAGTCAAACCCCCTCTCTTAGATAATTGATGTATTTTTATTGTTTTTGAAAGAATCTTTTGATCTTTTACTAACAAACTTCGTCTTATCAAAAACTAGTGGTGACCGTCACAACATCACTTCCCCTTTCCCCAACTTTCCTCTTTTTAGGGCCCAAGGATGTTGGGATAGCATTACCCTTCCCCTTTATCTACGTTCTTCAATAATTTCAAATAATTAACCCAAACGAAAGATAACAAAAAATAATTTCAGAATAGTTTGAACATTATGGCATATTTTAACCTAATTGTATAATTAAAATTCTCACTTTTCACAACTAAAATCAAGTAAATATCTACAATTGCTCAATTAATAATGCAAGAGCAAACAATTGATATTTAACCTCGAAGATCTATGGTAATTGATGCTCTTGAAGCCTCCTTATGAGTTTTTGTGGTGGGTTAAGATGGTTTGTGGAGGAAGCACTTGCAATTTTGAGGGTAAATGGTTAAGAATTTGGGTGGAGTGGGTAAATTTTTGTTTGAGACAGAAGGAGGAGTTAGGGTTCTTATAATTTGGGAATGGAGATTAGAAAGGCTGAGTTGGCTAAGTCTTGCTTATGTAGGAAGTAGGGGATGTGTATTGCATTTAGAGTTTTTGCTTCTTGAAATTCTTGACTGCAGTCCATGTCTCTATTTTCTGCTGGGATGAGCTTGCAGACTGTGATTAAAAAATTTTCCCTTGCAATGTATGACCACAGTTAGCACTAGCTCACTAACTCTAAAATGTTGCTAATCATGGTTAGAATTTATGCTTTGTTGTAGCTGACCCCAAATAGATTTCTCTCAATTCCTTCCAGAAGTGGTTGATCGAGGTTAGCTCTTATGCCTTATCTGTGGCTGACCGTGGTTAGCACTGGATCATTCTTCTAATTTGAAAGATGGACCCCAGTTAGGTAAATTCCTTCTAAAATGCTAACATCGATCGATTAACACTGGCGCAGTAGTTCTAAGAAGTTGTTGACAGCATTTAGCATTTCTTCTTTGTTTGGGACTAACCGCACTTAGCTGCCTCCAACACTTCGCAAAATATGTGCATTTTTCTAGCTTTGTTCTAGTTGATCCACAGCCTTTGTACACCATGTACAATCATCAAAATACCATTTTAGAGCACATTAACATTCACATCTCCATTAAAACACCAAATTTAACATAAATTACTAAATCATTGTTCACTCGCAAGTGCAAGTTACCAGTGTAGTAAGGTGAGTAAGGATCGATCCCACGAGGACTGAGCAAAAAAGGACTGAGATTCTAGGCCAATTTCTATTTAAACAATTGTTTCGTGAAGAGTTTGGACTTTTAGAATGAAATTACTTAAATAAATCAATAACTTAAATTAAAGAGCAATTTAAAGAAAATAGAGTTCCAAGCAATAGAGAAAAATGGGTTGAATGTCGGACTAGCAGTTATCCTAGATTTATCAAATCTCGAATGTAGTCCACTAGTTCAATTGTATTTAATTGAGATTCAATTAACATAAGTCAATCCAATCTCGATCTTCGATGATTGAATCCAATCAAATTAATTAATTAGGTTTTGAGACCTTCTCTTACCTAATTAAATTAATCTGAGTTTTACACGTATGGATTTCGAGTTTTCCTGTTTGGAAATCCTGACAAATCAACTAATTAATCCTTGCCACCTTGATCTCAAATATTTAGTTTAATAATTTAACATCGGTCTACGACAGATGTTCCAAAACCTTATCCCCTCGGCCAACTTAACAAAAAATAAAGTTAGCTACTCTTTAGAGTTGTATTTTTGTGTAAAATATTTGCCACTTAATACAATTTAATTACCTTTGATTTAATTAATCCATGAATAATTGCTTCACTTGCACCTGAACCCTAACTAAATTTGCAGTTCATGGTTTGAGAAGAAAAGAAATAAATAATTGATTGGCAAGAATTCCTAATTAAGCAATAACTGAAAAATAAGTAAACAATAAAGAACACATTACTAGAATTTAACTTGACAAAAGCTAAACTTGAATTGAAGTGCCTGAATAATCCTAAGTCAAGAATAATCGATGAATCAAAAAGACAAAAAATTCTAAAAGCTTAAGCAAAAAGCTGAAACAGTTGTCTAAGAAAACCTAAGGAATATTTATATGGAATCATAATGTATGCCTCTCTATTTAAACTAAACTTTTCAAAAAGGTCCGGCACAACTAGCCCACCCGTAGGCCGGGGCTTGTTTCGCCTTGGACCTGCACCATCTGTGGCATACTCGCACAATACGAGTGATATGCCTTGTTTGGCAATAGATTGCGGGACCCCTTCGGTTTTAACCAAAATCTGCAGTTATTTCTTCTTGGCCCAACTATAATTGGCAATTGAGTCCTTCCAGCAACCATCTTTGCTTGACATCTTGACTTTAACCCTCATTCCAATTGTACAAAATGACCATTGTACCCCTCGCTAAATTGGCCCAACTACAATTTGCACACGACACAAAACTGAATGAATAGATATCTCTACTACAGAAAACCACAAATAAACATAAAAATCACTGAAAACACCACAAAAGACTATAAACTCATAAACACTAACTTATTTTACAAAATAGCAACAAACTAGACTAAGCACACTTAAATACATAACAAAAGAGGTATAACATTAACTCTAAATTTAGAGTTATCAAGTACCCCAAACCTAGCATTTTGCTAGTCCCAAGCAAAATTAAACTAACAACAAAGCAAAACAAAAATCACACAAGAAAAACTAGGAATAGCAATACTAAAATCGGATTCACCCAATCAACTTATCAATCTAGCTCGAACAAATCAACCACATAAAATCACATTCCACTTTTACACAATAAAAAATCTATAAATATGGCCCACAACAAATTTTCTTACTGACAACCAATTTAAAAAATACACAAAATTGACGCCTTATAACCATGAAGAAAGTAAAGAAGGATCAGTAGACCATAAAATGCAAGCGCACAAGATGTCACACAAAAGCCAAGCATTATAGAACCATTCTAATCATTTAACTCTAAAATGGCAATACAATATTTCATAATTCCTTTATGATTACCTTTTATTTGGCACTTTATTATTTTTTCAGGCTTAGCAAGATGCATTTTCACGGAAGCCGCCTTATGATTTTTGTTTCTTACCATGCTTATGTACTTTATGTAAAGTAAGCCATTTTTTCTTTTTCCTTTTTTTTTAATTACTGTCTAAAGTTCATTGGAGCAGTTAAAGCACACAAGGAACAAGGCACAGAAAAATGGGTTATATTTACTTAAGTCAATTAAACAACCATAACAAAATTGAATACTCTGCCATGCATTACACACAAATAAAAATACAAAGGTCTACATCATGTACTACTCTACCCCAATTAATAATCACAAAGAAATAATTTTAACAACTCCCAAATCAATATGGGTAATAAAAATAAACTACATGACTCCTCTCTAATAGAAATGAGTTCAAAAATTTAAACTACTAAGAAAGCATCATCACTCCTAAATCTGATCTTCCACCATTTTTAACAAAAATGTGAAACATGAATCATACAAAATAACAATTGTAGGTTTTATAATCATTTGCAATTAAAATCAATCCTACTCACAACGTGCCATTCTAACTAACACGTAACGCAACGAACTTACATCACAAAGTTTATTAACACTAACAGAAACACAACTAAACATAAACCAACATGAACCAAACCACCACTTGTAAACAAGACACGAAACTACTACAGGTGGTAAGTAACAAAAATAATCAAAACTAACAAATTAAACTAAAAATTAGAATAGAGACTTCCTTGACAATTGTGTAGATGTAGAAAATTGTCAATCTCCGGCCATTCTTGATGGTCCAATGTCATCTCCTTTTTTCCTTGACCTAGGTCCTTGCCTTTCCACATCATCAGCTTGCTTGTAATGTTACTCTGACAGCGGAGTCATCTGAGAACGATTAGTCATGTCAAAATTCCAAAAATGACTCAGCTTAAAATTACCATGCCAAGAAGTACATCCTCTACCTAATTCCTTCAAAACACTAGATGTGGTAGACCAGGAGCTCCCACTGTGTTTCAATCTTGAGGTGGATAGAAAATGGAGTCAGTAGTAGGTTGAGGCGGTGGACAAGCAATGGTCCACAAGGTCTCTCTCCTTGAATGTCTTAACCCATACCAACTGCCTGTTTACCTCTCGCTTCAGCTTGCACTCTGATCATGGCTAATTTATATTAGGCCATGATCGTCTGAAGACTTTATTACCAATTGGCATTGGTACGTCCCATTTCTTTGTAGTTGCAATCCGTACACTTGCATATTGGCACAATTGGGTTATTAAATTTGGAAAAATTAGTGCCTTGTGCCTCCGGTTTCTGTTCCTCAAAATCACTTGCTGGATCTCTTGTGCAACATCAATTGATAAACCTTCCATGATAGCAAATATCAAACAAGCTCCTTTGACATCAATGGTGTGTGAAATAGGAACCATGCATGAGCGAATAAACTACATCCCTATGCTCTAGCTTCCAAGTTCAAATATTTTATCCTAATTCACTTGAACTAACCATCTTCCATCTCCTATGTGACCCAACCATCAGTCAACCTACTGGTCTCCTCATCATAATCTACCAGACCCTCCAAAAATTTTCTAAATTCGTTGTTGGGATTAGTTGGTAAATGATAGAGTTCATTAATGATCTCTTTCCTAAAGCTCACAGGCATCCTTTTAAACTTGACTACATGGCCACTCACATCTAAACTATTACCTATAATCTCATAAGCCAAGTTTTTATTGGAAACCATAGTAGGAGATTTGCAAAAATCCTTCTATCCCTTATTTTGGATTTTGTTGACTATCTTACGACACAATTCATCTGCATCATAATTATTTTCATTGCAAACATGAGTCAAGTAAAATCCCTGTACAAACAAAGGATTCACTCAGGTTTAAATTTCATCATGCAACTGCTTAGCCTCTAATGAAACAAAAACATTGTCATCGTAAGTAGTGTCATCCATGAGCTTGCTTCATTTTCTTCCCCATTTGATTTATCAAATTATATCAACATAATAAATCAACCAAATTTCTTCTAGCGACTAAATCAAAAGCAATTTACAGCAAATTATCTCACCAAATTCATTAAATTCAATAACAAATATACCACAAAAATGTCTTCCACACAATTGAGATAATCACAAACCAAAGTTCGCCAAAAGAATTCCTAGCAATTCACCAAAAGTTTGATAGAAAAGATTTTACACAAATCCAAAATTGTGATGATAACATTTCTAGTGAAGACCCCAAAACTTCGATGGTCGCAAGTCATCTAGGCTTGTCCCAATCAAATGGTCGATTGATAAGATGAAGGGTAGAGAAAAATAAGTTGATTTATGTATGAGAGTGGAGACTAATAGAGGAAAAAGGAAAAAGAAAAAAGGAAAAAGGAAAAAGAAGTAGAGATGGCTATTTAAATAATTGAGGAAGGAAAGAGTAGAGAGAAAAGAACAGGCAATGAGGATTTTGGAATTGATCATTTGAAGAAGAAAGAGAAAAGCATAATGTTTTTGAAGTTAGAAAAGTTGAAACAAATGGTTTCTAATCCCTATGATTTCCCTTCTAGACCAGCCGCAGTCTAGGACTGGTCCTTCAGTTTTGGCTACAGGCTACGGAGGCTGTTCTATTAATGCTATAGGCTGCGGTTAAAACACCTTACTTGCCCGCAAACTCCAAGACCCTCACTGTTTCACCCATAGTCTGCGACGGAAACTCTAGGGTCACCGGAAGACTGTGGGTGACTACTTTCTAACTAGTCTAATTTGCGACTTCTTCTTTTCAATTCCTTGACTTGATACGCGCTAAGCCCAACAAATTAGACATGAAAAATAATTACCAACCATTTCCAAACTTTTAATCCACTAGGGTAAAAATTAGTAATAAAAATTAAACTAAAACATAAGGAATTAAAACAAAATGCTTGGGTTGCCTCCCAAGAAGCATTTCTTTAAAGTCATTAACTTAACTTTATTCTTTTGCGGCAACATTAGACAACAAAGTGGACTTCTTCAAGTCCGCTAGCAAAGACATTTCCATAGTATATTTTCAACCTATTTTCTATCACTCGGCCATTACCTCTTGCATACTCAAAATGCTCATAAGGGAATGCCTCTTGTTCTAACATGTTGAGAACAATTGATTCTTCTCCTGCCTTTAAGGTCACTTGCTCTTGGTTGGCATCAATCAAAATTTCTACTATAGCAAGAAATGTTCTTCCAAAAATGATAAATATGTAATCTTCATCCTCTTCATTCATATTCATGACAAAAAAGTCAACCGAGAAATTAAGCTTCCCTACTTTTACCAACACATTACGTACTTTTCCTGTTGGTTCCATCTTACTTTTGTCTGCAAATTAAATGATTTGGTCATATTGTTTGAGTTCTACCAGTCCTGTATTCACACAAATAGGTAAGGGCTTCATGTTCATACCCGTACCCAAATTGCACAAAGCTCTATTGACGAAGTGTCACCAATAAAATAGGATATAACGTGAAGCTTCCAGGATCCATCTTCTTCTTAGGTAGTATACTTAGGAGTTATTTGTTACAAATCCTTGCAACCTTAAACAACTCATCATTTTCCCATTGCATATGCCACGCCTTCATTTTACCATACTCACAGCTTCTTGTTGATTTTTTTTTGGCATCTTCTTAACTTTATCGTTTGAATAATCAATCCCCATGTCCAAATACATTGGGTAGATCACTAACCTATGAACAAGGGACACAACTCCCATAGTCACTAAGAGGAATCTTATAAGCATTAATAAAAAAGACCCTCATTCTTCAGTATCTCTCAAAGGTGTTCAGTTGTACATACCTTTCACTTCCAAGGGTATTGGGTTCTTACTCGCTAAATGCCTATAAACTCTGTTCAGTTCCCATTGGAAATTAAATGGATATTGCTCCTACCAACTACTTTGAACACCTCATCCTTCATTCATTCTTTCCAAGCAGGCGTTAAGATATCCTCTTCCAAAAACAATTCAACTGTGAGGATAGCTTCTCCTTAGATTTTGTTCATCTCAAGGCGTTCTAACAAATTACTATCCAATGGAGGACGCGGATCTTCATACCTACAGAAGCCATTAACAACATCATCAATTGTGTTAATCACCATTACATCATCATAAATAGAAGGGAGATCAAGTAAGTTAAAAATAGAGAAATTGACAGTCTGCTCATTGACTCTCAATTATAAATTTTCCTCGCGGACATCAATCAATGTTAGTCCAGTTGATAAGAATGGTTGACCAAGAATGAAGGGCATCTCTTTGTCCTCCTCCACGTCTAGAATAATGAAGTCTGCTAGCAAGTAGCATTTCCCCACCTTAACCAATACATTTTTGAAAATATATTTTGGGTACTTGACTCTTCTATAAAATAATTTAAGAGATATATTCATAGGTTTCATCCCCCTACCATTCAGATTTTTATAGATAGATAAGGGCATCAAATTAATGGATGTTTCAAGATCACATTAATCTCTTTCAAATTCCACTCCTCCGTAACTATGCAAGGGATAGAGAATGAACCAGGGTCCTTCGGCTTCAAAAGTATCTTCTTTTGGATGATTGCATTCTATCCTTTAGCTAGACATAAGATTTCATCCTTCAACAACTTCCTCTTATTGGTCAACATTTGCTTCATGAACTTGGCTATTTTGGCTTATTCTCAAGTGCTTGCATGTACAGTATTTTGATCTCCACTTTCTTGAAAATTTTGAGGAATCTCTTGGATTTCTTTTTATCATCCTCACCTTTAAGCCTACTTAGAAACGGAATTCTTACTGATGAATGGGTGGGTTGAACTTGAATCTACTTCTTAGGAGGGATTTTGAACTTTAACATTTTATTTTCCTTTACCTTTGCACCTTAGTCGCTTATCTCTTTTCATCATTTTCTCCTTCGTTGATTCAACCACTTTCTCATCTTCTTGTTTAGCCCCAACAACTTTCCCACTTCTCAAAGTAATGGCTTTGGCATGCTCCCAAAGAATTGATATAGTGTCATCAAGGGTCTACTTGGCAATGCTTCTAGTGGTCTTTCAACCATGCTCTTTGCTAATTGTCCCATTTGGTTTTCCAAATTCTTGATTGAGGCTACTTGATTTCAAAGCAAGTCCTCTACATCTTTCACGCTCTTATCATTAGATTGTATGTATTGAATAACAACTTTCTCCAATTGCCTTCTTGTTTGAGATGGATGTGCATGCTTCTACTATTGTGGTTGTTGGTATTGTTGGAATGGAGGTCGGACATTTGAACCTTGTTGTTGGTTATGAAATTGATTTTGTTGATTACCCCATGACAAGTCTGGAAGATTTCTTCATCTAGGATTATACGTGTTACTGTAGGCATTATTCTGACTTCTATACTAACTTAGAGGTTAGCCTTTGTTTCCCGTGTAGTTCACTTGCTCCTGACTTACAAAAGAAGGAGTAGATGGTTTTCAAGTACTACATTAACCATTAGGGTGGTCACCTAAATAGAAATTGTAGACTTGTTGCTGTGGAGTCGCTACTACAATGCATTTACTTAACATTCATCTCTTTTATCTGCTTAGTTAATGAAACCATCAATCCAGCCATATCCTCTTGTTTAGCCGTTACTCTATTCAAAGTATTCAACTCATGCATTCCTCTCCTTTTCTCTTAGGCTTATGATGTTGAAGATTTAAAGTAATTATTGGATATCATGTTCAACAAATCCTGCACTTCTTCCAGAGTTTGGTTTAGCATAAAGGACCTACTTGCTAAAGCATCAACCGACTCACGGGTTTCTTGAAACAACACATTGTAGAAGATCTCCATTTTTATCCATAAAGAAAGCCCACGAGGTGTACACTTGTTCAGTAAATCATTGTTTCTTTCCCAAGTCTCACGAAGGTTTTCTCCAAATTGCTGATTTTAAGAAGTGATGTTGTACCTAGTTTAGTTGTTTTAGATGGGGAGAAATACTGTGACACAAATGCCAGGGCTAGCGTATCCCAAGTGGTAAAAGTCCTTTGTTTGTATCCTTGCTGCCACATTAAGCTTTAAACAAGATGCGCATAGTTCCTCAAAGAAAAGGGAAATAATCACAATTCAAAGGCATCCGCAAACATGCCATTTTACTTGAAATTGTCACACACTTCATCAAAGTTGATCAAATGATGAATCAGATCCTCGTAGGTCAGTACCGAAAACATGGCATGATTTCAAAGTTATTGGCAGTCCTTGCTGTACAATCCCTAAGTAATAACTTGATTTTGAAGTTATTGGCTTTAATTGGAGTTGGCATGATACTAGATTGAGATCCTTCAAAAGTTGGTCCAATGTAATCTCCCAAAGGTCAATTATTGAGTGGAGGTGTGCCTTGACCATTAACCTCAAACTCACCATTATGCCCACTCATTCCTAATTGCCCAGAGGTATCACTTGTTGAATTACTGATTGAGGTGGATTTCTCTCATTGTCAGCCATGTCTAACTTTGTCTATTGTTCCTACTGTTACGATTATCTCCTTCAATGCCTAAAAATCCTGTCAATTTTAGGATCAAACTTTGCAAAAGTTCGATCATCTCTGCTGATAAACTATTAATCACAAAGAAACAGTTACAAGCACCAATTTATATGACAAAATAAGCAGTAGAGAATTTAATGTAAACTTGGTATGTGAAAATGCAATTGGAAAACAAACAAAATTAAAATAAGAATCTAAAGCAGGAATCATCTTAGGGTCTCGATATTGCCTAAACAACAGTCTCCGGCAACGGCGCCAAAAACTTGTTCACGTAGAAAAAGTTAAATTACCTCTATCATATTTTCCCACTAATATCTGTAGGTGCACAATACTAGTATTGTAGGATAAGTAAGGATCGATCCTACGACGATCGAGTAAATAAGTACTGATATTGTAGGTCAATTTTTGTTTAGACAATCGTTTTGTGAAGAAAATGGATTTTTAGAATGAAATTACTAAATAAATAAATAGCTAAAATTAAAGGCCAGTTTAACAAAAATAAGGTTTCAAGTAATAGAGAAAAGTGAGTTAAGTGCTAGGCTAACAATTATCCTAGATTTATCGAATCTTTAGTACAGTTGAACTAGTAATTATCCTAGATTTATCAAATCTCAGGTCAATTAGTTGAATTGCATTTAATAAAGGTTCAAATCACATAAATCAACCCAACCCCAACCTTCGGTGATGAAATCCTATCAAATTAATTAACTAGGGTTCGAGACCTTTTCTTATCTAATTAAATTAATTTGAATTTTACCTGTATGGAATTTGAGTTTTCCAACATGGAATTCCTGGAGAATCAACTAATTAATCCTTGCCACCTTGGTCTTAGATAATTAATCAGATAATTTAACATTGGTCTATGACGGAGGTTTAGATACCTTATCCTCTCAGCCAACACAACCAAAACTAAAGTTAGCTACTCTTTAAAGTTGTCTTTTTCTATTAAATATTAGCCACTTAATAGAAATTTAATAACTACCTTTGATTTAATTAATCAATGAATAATTGCATCACCTACACCTAAACCCTAACTAAATTAGTAGTTCATGGTTATGCGAACAAAACAATAAAACTAGTTGATTGGCAAGAATTCATCATCAAGCAATTATAGGAAAATAAACCAATTGTAAGTAAATAAAAGAACATATTATTGGAATTTAACTTGATGAACACTAAACTTGAATTGAAGTGCTTGAAAAATCCTATGTCAAAAATTAAACTAAGAATCGTAAAGACAGAGAATTTTAAAACTAGAAGGAAAAAGGTTAAACACCTTTCTAAGAAAACCCTACGAATGGTTATGGTAATCGTAGTGTATGCCTTCCTACAACAAAACTAAATTAAGCACAAGGCGACAAGGCATTATTACCAATGAGTTATTTAAACTAAATCAAGTTAAGTAAAGAAAGCATAATAAAGAAAAAAAAAAAGAACTACTCCCTCAACACCAAAGAAGCTTCCCAAGAATATTGTAATCCTTGGTGAATTTGCACCATTGTTGAGCTCCTCCGAAATCTTCAAGGAAATGAACTTCGCCATATGTAGGTTGTGCCTCCCTAATCCCCTCTAAAATGCATCTATTAAGTCTTCTTCTTCCACTCCTAGAACCGACTCTTTCTTCACAAACACCTCAAATAGAACCTCTTTTATTATAATCGGGACAAACGCACACTCATGAAAAGGGAAAATTGGTGATTCCTCTGCATAAGCATTGAGTGTCTAGATTGTTGTAACTTCAACTTCATGAGGTTCTTAAGAATCAATTTCTTGCAAGACATTTTCAATTTGTTCTTCTTGAAACGGTTCTTCATCCATTGTTAGAGGTGTTAGAATACATTGTTCATCAACATTTGCTATTCCTTGAATCTTGGCAAGTTGGTCTTGCAACCGATTGTTGGATGTGGCTTGCCCTTCACGGAGTCTATTTATTTCTCTTTGAAGTTGAGCAAGTTTTTCTTGTTCTTTGGCTATAATTTCTCAAAATTGAGCCCTTTCGTCTAGAAGTTGGGTTATTTCTTCTCGAAATTCTTGAATTTGCATCCGCTTGTTCATCCTTCTTACGTCTTCACTTCCTTGAGTTGTTTGGAGCTGAAGGAAATATGACTCCATTTGATCATACGAAGGCTCTTGTGATGGAAGAAAAGAGTACGAATTTTCATGATAGCTCTCATAAGGATATGGATGGTGATAACTCTAGTAAACTAGAATTATTTTTCTCTAAATTATAGCATTTTGATAGTTTAAATTCTGAATTTTGGGTAATTAATTGAAGATTTTAGTTAATTTCTTTCATATGTGTTTGTATTTCCGTTCTTGATTAAATATGATAAGTTTTTATTAAATTTCTAGTTTAATTAATTGCTTCATTGTGTTAATATTATGCAGGTCAAAAATTAAAGGTTGGAATCTGGAATTAACACAGCTCAAGGAACCAAATTGCAATAATAGAAGTAATGAAGAGTGCTGAGAAGAGACTCGAGATCGCGATCTCCAACTCTCCATATCGCGATCTTGACTCGGGAAATTGTCTTAATGTATTAGAGTCGAGATCGCGATCTCAATTGTTCCATATCGTGATCTCAACTCACTGAGCCAGTTAAATTGTAAGGGCAATTTGGTAAAATTTCAGTCAACTATTCCTGATTTTCGCCCTGTGTAGCACTACACTATTTAAGTTACTTAGAAATAGTAAGTAGAGTAAGTAGTAGATAGTTTAGTAGATTTGAGGATAGTTTAGGATATATTGAACCCCAAATTTTCTTCTTTAATAGAATTTTCTCTTTAATTGTCTCTTAGATCTTCTATTAATTTCTTGTCAAGTTCGAATTTTGATTAGATAATCGTAGTGGGTTAATCGCAAGCTTCGCGTAGATATAATTTTTACTTGCTTTCTAGTTTAATTTAGTAAAAATTTCCTTCCTTGCAATTTAGGGTTTCTTAGGTAAATTAGGGTTCTTGATAATTTCTTGCATTTCTAGTTAAGAATTCTCATTTTCTTGGATTAATTTCTAGTTAATTACTAGTGGGCTTTCTTTGTTTCTATAAAAATCCAAAAAAACTTAGATTTCTAGTTTAACTTTTTTCAATTTTTAGTTTAGAATCATGATTGCTTTTAGTCTTCAAGGTTTCTTATTTGTAGTCCTTTTAATTGGGTAATTTGCTTGCTTTCAACTTTAGTTTTAATTTGGTTAATTTAGGTTAGAATTAAGTGCCTTCCTTTACTTGCTTTTTCTATAGTAGATTAATTAGTTTCTTAATATCGTAATTGGTAATTTTCACTTGCTTTTTAGTTAATCTAGCATAAAATTAAGTTTTTATCATTTTCATTTACGCAAGGTTTATACTAGAGTAGTTCTATCATCCACTGTCTGATTTCTCTTAACTACACAAATATCCGTAAATCTTGGTAATTTCCTTCCAACAAGTCTAATGGAACGATACCTGCTCATCCTATACCACTATCAACTCCCTATACTTGCAAAAGTTAGGTAGCGTGTAGTGAATTAGTGTGGTTAATTATTGCTTGTTTGTCCTTTCAAAGTTAAATTCTACCTAATGAAGCAATCAAGTTTTTGGCGTCGTTGCCGGGGATTGTCTTCGGTTTTTGGCAATATCAAGCGCTTTACGGGTCGTGCAGATTAAGCACTTTAGTTTAGTTCTATTTAGTAGTTAATTTTGTTTATTTTTATGTTTGATTGGTTGTCTTGCGGAATTGACTTGGCACTTCAATTGACTATTTTGGTTTTGTGTAGTGCATGGTAAGAGGAGCTCAAGAGCCATTCATTTGCTTAGACAAGGAACATAAGAAAGAGCTAAGAGAAATTTGAAGGTTGGGAAGGGTACAACAAGAGCAAGAAAGTATCGCAATGGCAAATGCTAATACTCATCGAAGGAATGTGAACATGGAAAGCGAAAAAGAAGAGGTAGTTGGAAATAATGAGATTGGTGGCTACGGGAATAAATGGCTTAAATGGGAACATAAGGCTATTGAGGGAGTATGCTCTACCCAATTTTGATGGGGCGAATTCAAGCATTGCAAGGATGCCCGTGCAAGCCAACAATTTTGAAATCAAGACGGTCCTAATCCAAATGCTCCAAGCCCATGCCATGGAGCATGTTCGGAGGTGGACCAAATGAGGACCCCTACACATACCTCATGAATTTTGAAAAAGTTTTGGACACATTCAAGTTTAATAGAGTACACCCGGATTGTGTATGGATGAGGGTGTTTCCTTTTTCTCTTCGTGATAGGGCAAACTCATGGTTGCAATCCCATGCCCAAGGAACATTCACCACTTGGAACCAACTTGCTCAAGAGTTCTTGGTGAAGTACTTTCCTCCCGCAAGAACCACCAAATTGAGGAATGAAATTACCTCATTCAAACAAGATGGTGGTGAAAGCCTAGGGGAAGCTTGGGAAAGATTCAAAGAGTTGCTAAGAAAATGCCCATGCCCTCATCACGCCATTCATTTGTGGCTTCAAATCCAAACCTTTTATAATGGTTTACTTCAAGAGATGAAATCCATTGTAGATGCCTCCGCCGATGGCTCTATCTCATATAAGACTCCGGAAGAAGCTCAAGAGTTGTTAAATAGGATGGCCTACAACAACTACTATCATCAACACGGGCTGATAACTCCACCGGTGGTTCAACACCAAGCTAATCTGGCCAATGCAAATAGTGGAGCATTGAATCTAAACATGGAAGATGCCCTCTTGGCATAACAAAGCATGTTCATGAGTGTGATGAACAACATGGCAAAGGCATTGGAGAATCTAGGGAAACCTAGTAGTGTAAATGCTATGACTTCTTCTCCAGCTCAACCAAGCATAACATGTGATTTTTGTGGAGGTGGCCATGCAAATGGACAATGTGAGATGCCATATGGAGCTAATGAGCAAATGAATTATGTGGCTAATCAATCATCATTTCCAAGGAACCAATACGGAGCTTATGGGAACATATACAATCCTTCTTGGAGGAATCACCCAAATTTTTCATGGAGTAACACCAACAACCAATCCAATCCTCCATACCAACCAAATCCCACACCTCAAAATGCCCAACACACTCAAGCCTCAAGTTCTTCACCTAGACTATATGAACTGCCACATCAAAGAAATTTCTCAACCCAACTCGTATCAACCTTTCCCCAACCCTTCATTTCAAAACCAACAACAAAGACCTCCTTTCCATTATGTAAATTCTTCCCAACCCATGTATCATGATCAATATGCTCCTAGAGAGAATTTGGGTGAAGAAGGTTGGAAAAGAGAAGCCGAGTATTTGAGAAGAGCATTGGATAGGAAAACGGAAGAGCATAAAAGAGATTATGAGAATTTGAAGGCTTCAACAAGGATTTTGGAGATTCAATTTGGACAATTGGCAAGGTTGAACAATGAGAGGCCTTTAGGAGTGCTTCCGAGTGACACCATTCCAAACCCTAAGGAGCAATACATGGCTATTACCCTTAGGAGTGGTAAAGAGTTGGAAGAAAAATGGAGAACAGGAAGAGGTTGAGGATGAAGATAAAGAAAAAGGGGAGTCTTCAAATGGGCAAGACAAAATGATGAATGAGTCTATTATTCCCACACAAAGCAATAAAGGCAAGGATCCTAAGCATCATGAGAGCCAAAACATGTTAATGTGCCATTTCCTCAAAGGCTAAGGGATGAAGAAAAGGCAAAGAAATTCAAGAAATTTCTAGAGATTTTCAAAAAGCTTGAAATCAACATTCCTTTCATGGAGGCACTTGAGAACATGCCTAACTATGCCAAATTCATGAAACAAGTCCTTACTTCAAAAAGAAAATTGCATGGAGATGAAATTTTGTGCTTAACGGAGCATTGTAGTGCACTGCTTACAAAGAAGTTGCCACCAAAGCTCAAAGATCCCGGTTCATTTTCTTTACCTTGTGAGATTGGGGGTTTACAATATGGAAGAGCATTATGTGACTTGGGAGCTTCAATAAATCTCATGCCTTTTGGAGTATTCAATAAGTTAAATGGAGGTCAATTGAAGTCAACAAGTGTCTCATTGCAACTTGCGGATAGAAGCATAAAGTTTCCAAAGGGGATCGTTGAAGATCTGATTGTGAAAATTGACAAACTCTACCTTCTGGCCGATTTCATTGTGCTGGTATGAAATGGAAGAGGAAGAAGAGATGCCAATCATTATTGGGAGACCTTTCCTTGCTACCGGCCGTGAACTTATTGATGTTCAAGAAGGGAAGTTGGAATTCCAAATAAATGATGAGATTGTTACATTTAATGTTTTTAATTCATTAAAGCTTCCTTCAATTTTTGAAGATGTCATGAATATAAATGTGGTAGATGACGTAATTGATGATTGTTGTAGGAATACAATGGAGAATTTCTCAATGGAGGAAGAGGTCTTGGAGTCAAATGCACCAAATCAAGATGATGAAGAAGGAATGAAGGATGTGAATCATTTGGAGGATGAGAATTTATTGCAAAAGGAAGATGAAGAGAATCAAGAAGAAGGTAAAGGGGGTCTTCCGACCAACGAACCCCCCAATCTGGAGCTAAAACCTCTTCCTACCTACTTAATGTATGCATATCTTTGTGAAAATGAGACATACCCGGTGATTGTGAATGCTTCTTTGACAAATGAGCAACTTGAAAGATTGATTGTGGTCCTTAAAAGGAAAAAAAATGCCATTGCTTAGTCTATTGATGATATAAATGGAATAAGCCCTTCCATATGCATGCATAAAATTTTGATGAAAGAAGAAATAAACCGGTAAGGCAACCTCAAAAGAGATTGAATCCAACTTTAAAAGAGGTTGTGAGGAAGGAGGTTCTTAAACTTTTGAAGGCCGGTATTATTTACCCTATTAGCGATAGTGAGTGGGTTAGCCCCACTCAAGTCGTTGCCAAAATGGGTGGTATTACCATAATCATAAGTGACACCAATGAGCTCCTCCCCTCTAGATTGGTTACGGGTTGGCGAATGTGCATTGATTTTTGAAAGTTGAATGAAGCCCCCGAAAGGATCATTTGCCTTTGCCTTTTATTGATCAAATGCTTGAGAGGTTGGCCAATTTTGCATATTATAGATTCTTGATGGTTATTCCAGATATTTTCAAATTGTCATTTCTCTGGAAGACCAAGATAAAACAATTTTCACATGCATAGCCATTTGGTATCTTTGCACATAGGAGAAGGCCCTTCGGACTTTGCAATGCTTCAAGTACATTTCAACATTGTATGTTTGCCAATTTTCATGACATGGTTGAAAAGAGCATAGAGATTTTCATGGATACTTTAGTGTATTTGGTGGGTCATTAGATGATTGTCTTGCAAATTTGTCCAATGTGTTGAAGAGGTGTGTAGAAACTAATTTAGTTCTCGATTGGGAAAAATGTCATTTCATGGTGAGAGAAGGAATTTTTTTGGGTCACAAGGTCTCATCAAAGGGAATAGAAGTTGATAGGGCATAGGTGGAGGTGATTGAAAAGTTACCTCCTCCGATCAATGTTAAAGAGGTAAGAAATTTCTTAGGTCATCCTGGTTTTTATAGAAGATTCATTAGGAATTTCTCACATATTGTTAGACCATTGTACTTGTTACCTCAAAAGGATTGTCCCTTTCATTTTGATAATTCTTGTTTAAAAGCATTCAATGAGTCAAAACACGCTCTTGTAATGGCACCGGTCATTGTAGCACCAAATTGGTCTCTTCTCTTTGAACTCGTGTGTGATGCTAGTGACTATGCAATAGGTGTCATGCTATGTCAGAAAGTGAACAAGATGTTGCATGTCATTTACTATACTAGTAGGACCTTAAATGATGCACAAATTAATTATTCAACAACAGAGAATGAACTACTTGCTATAGTTTTTGCATTTGATAAGTTTAGATCATATTTGATTGGATCAAAGGTAATTGTTCATACCGATCACTCCGCATTAAAGTATTTGTTTTCTAAGCAAGATGCCAAACCACGTTTATTGAGATGGATACTTTTGTTGCAGGAGTTTGATTGGGAGGTGGTCGACAAAAAGGGTGTGCAAAACATGGTAGCCGACCACTTGTAAAGAATTGAGGCATCTAGACTTGTCAATATTGAAGAAGGGATAATCAATGAAGAATCTCCAATTGTGAAGTTGTTTGAGGTAAAGGAGGTGAGTCCATGGAATGACAACGAATATTGTGAATTATCTTGTGGCAAGGACGGTACCAAAGATGCTAAACATCAATGAGAGGAGGAAATTCTTTGCGGAACATAAAACATTATTTTTGGGAAGAACCGTATTTGTTCTGAAAGTGTAATGATCAATTCCTAAGGAGATGTGTTCCAGAATGTGAAGTATCCGATGTATTAAGACATTGTCATTCATCTCCGGTTGGGGGGCACCATGGATCTCAACGGACGGCTTTCAAGGTCTTACAAAGTGGTTTATATTGGCCAACTATGTTCAAGGATTCCCGAGATTTTGTGCTCAAATGTGATGAATGTCAAAGGGTGGGTAATATTTCAAGGAAACATTAAATGCCCCTTCATGGCATTATTGAGTTGGAGGTATTTGATGCATGGGGGATTGATTTTATGGGACCTTTTCCGGTCTCATACTCCAATAAGTACATTTTGGTTGCGGTGGACTATGTGTCGAAGTGGGTTGAAACCATTGCTACTCCAACCAATGAGATAGCCAAGGTGGTTACTAAATTCCTTCGCAAGAATATATTTTCTTGGTTTGGAGTTCCTCGGGCTATCATTAGTGATGGGGGATCACATTGCAAGAATTCTCAATTTGAGGCATTAATGACAAAATATGGGGTGAAACACAAGGTTGCTTTAACTTATCACCCACAAACATTGAGTCGAGTGGAGGTGTCAGACCGAGAATGGAGGATAATCGTAGAGAAAACAATGAATAATGCTAGGAAAGATTGGGCATTGAAGTTAGATGACACTTTGTGGGCTTATCGTATGGCATTTAAGACTCCCATAGGCATGTCTCCATACTGTATTGTGTATGGAAAAGTGTGTCACTTGCCGGTGGAACTTGAACATAGAGCATATTGGGCCATAAAGAACTTGAATTTTGAGTTGAAGGAAGCATATGAAAAGGGGATGCTTGATTTGAATGAGCAGGATGAATTTCGAAGGGACGCATTTGAAAATTCTTTAATTTATAAGGAGAAGACATCCCGAAGGCATGGCATGATAAGAATATACAAAGGAGGGACTTTAAAGTCGGTGATTTGGTGCTCCTTTATAATTCAAGACTCAAGTTATTTTTGGGAAAGCTTAAGTCAAGATGGAGTGGTCGCTTTGAATTGGTCCAAACCTTTTCTCATGGAACGGTGGAAATAAAGGGGAAAGAGGGAGCTTTCAAGGTCAATGGACATCGGTTTAAACCCTACATTGGAGGAATCATTGAAGGTGGACGAGAAATCATCCGATTAACAAAAGAACGAGGGTCATGCCATAGTCAAGCTAGTGACTATAAAAGAGCGCTTCTTGGGAGGCAACCAAAGTCTTTAATTTAGTTGTTATTGGTTTCTTTTGGTGTGATTTTTAATTGGCTTGATTCTGTGTAAATTGGTTTGAATTAGGTTAGAATTTTTGTTTGTAGGTTGTCCTTGAAAATGGAGAAAAGTGGTCAAGAGTGGAGCAATTTCAACTAAGTATGAAAAATTCACTTTGCAGAATTGCTTGAGCTCGAGATCGCGATCTCAAACTCAAGATGTGGAGGGCAGAAAAGTCATTTGGTAGAGATCGTGGTCTCAACTTCAAACTTTTGCAAAGGCATTTTTCATGCCGAGTTGAGACCGTGATCTCAATTTTGAGATCGCGGTCTAAAAAAATAAATAAATTTTCTTTCAAAATCACTTCAACCTTGAATTTATTTTATTTTTAGTCTTTTAATTTGGATGTAATTTGATTTTCCTTTTTAGTAATATGGCTAATGGCATTAAGTTGACGCCAAGTAGCTAATTTGTTTGATGCTTCATGGATTGAATCATTGTGGAATTTCTTGCCTGATACTTGGTGTAGCTTTGGTCATGATTATTGTCAAATAAGAGTAGCATGGCTAAGGGCCCTAAGCTGATGCCATCTTTGCATTAATTGATGAGTTGAATTGAATGTTGATTTTGTTTGAAGCTTGAATGGTGGGATGCATGGCACAGTTTATCAATCTTAGAATTTCTACCCAACATTTTAGTTCTTAGTTTATAGCTATATCATGATTCGAGTAGTTTTCGTTAATTTTGGGTATATCTTTATGTTTAATTTTGGGTGAGTGGAAGGATGATTTATTCATCAATTAGAATAAAAGAGACAAGTTTGGGGTGTCTATTTCTTTGTGTTGGGAATGGTTATTTTGTACATATTATTGCCACTTGATGTTTAATGGATGGAAAATTGATCAATTAGGTATTCAATGATGATAAATTTTGATGTTCAATGCTTTGTGATTGAAGTATATGATTGATTCATTTCAAGAAATTTTGTGTGAGTGAGTAGTTCGTTTGCAACATAAAGAATTCATAAACTTTGCATTACTATTTTTCAAAAAGAAGTGCTGAAATTTTAGAAAATTTATTTGAAATGTTATTTCTGATCAAATCATTTATATTATTTGGTTGATGAACTATCTTTTGGAAAGAAATGAGTTAAATGAAGTAGAAGGAATTTTGGGACATGTCATGTGTTTGCACATAGGGAATGTTTTCCTAACTTGTGAATAATTGATATTCGAGATAATTTTAGGTACATTTCACTCATTTTCCTTGGTTTAGGGGCCAAAAAAAAATTTAGGAATAAGGCGAGTACGGAATTCCGACATGTACCTATATTGTTTCTCCGTAATAAGCCATTAGAGTAGTAATAAGGTGAGTACGGGATTCTGATATGTACCCATGTTGTTTCTCCGAATTAAGCCATTAGGAATTGCATTTTAATATACCAATAAGTTATGCAGTAAATGTTTATAATACTTATCATTAATCTCATATTACTTATTCCTTGTTAGAGGTCTATTCCCGAAATGTGTGACTTTTGCATTTAAGTTGATTCCTAATTGAACTTCTATTTTCATGATGCCTAGTCGAGATAGTTGACTAACTTCATAATATTTGTGATTTGAGAAGTAATGATGTTTCAAATGGAAAGAACTAAAATTTTTGGTAACTCTTTTTGAGAATGGAAATACATGGTGATGTTCCTCGAAATCCAGTGTAGTGAATGAATGTGTGCTTCTATGAAGAACAAAATTTCAATTTTGGATTGATTTTCTCAGGTACTTCACATATCACATAGTATAGAATGTTTCTTGAGAGATTTCCTAATTGTTCTAAGTGCATCCATGATTCATCAGTGTCACGTCAACTTTGGAGGTGTTTATATGTTTGAGTGTTAGTAGGCTTCTTTTAATTTTAATTTTTTCTTTTGCTCGGGACTAGCAAAATGCTAAGTTTGGGGGTGTGATAACTCTAGTAAACTAGAGTTATTTTCCTCTAAATTATAGCATTTTGATAGTTTAAATCCCTAATTTTGGGTAAGTAATTGAAGATTTTAGTTAATTTCTTTCATATGTGTTTGTATTTCCGTTCTTGATTAAATATGATAAGTTTTTATTAAATTTCTAGTTTAATTAATTGCTTAATGGTGTTAATATTACGCAGGTAAAAAATTAGAGGTTGGAAACTAGAATTAACAAAGCTCAAGGGATTCCAAATTGCAATAATGGAAGAAATGAAGAATGCTGAAAAGAGAGCTGAGATCACGATCTCAAACTCTCCATATCGCGATCTCGACTCGGGAAATTGTCTTAATGTATTAGAGTCGAGATCGCGATCTCAATTGTTCCATATCGCGATCTTGACTCGCTGAGAGTTAAATTGTAAGGGCAATTTGGTAAAATTTCAGCCAACAACTCTTGATTTTTGCCTTGTGTAGCACTACACTATTTAAGCTACTTAGAAATAGTAAGTAGAGTAAGTAGTGGATAGTTTAGTAGATTTTAGGATAGTTTAGGATATCTTGAACCCCAAGTTTTCTTTTTAATAGAATTTTCTTTTTAATTGTCTATTGATCTTCTTCTAATTTCTTGTTCAAGTTTGAATTTTGATTAGATAATCATAGTGGGTTAATCGCAAGTTTCACGTAGATATAATTTTTACTTGCTTTGTAGTCTAATTTAGTAAAATTTTCCTTGCTTGCAATTTAGGGTTTCATTAGGTAAATTCTTGCATTACTAGTTAAGAATTCTCAATTTCTTGCATTAATTTCTAGTTAATTACTAGTGGGCTTTCTTTATTTCTATAAAAAATTTAAAAATTCTTAGATTTTTAGTTTAACTCTATTAAATTTCTAATTTAGAAATGATTGCTTTTAGTCTTTGAGGTTTCTTATTTGTAGTCATTTTAATTGGTAATTTGGTTACTTTCAATTTTAGTTTTAATTTGGTTAATTTAGGTTAGAATTAAGTGCCTTCCTTTACTTGCTTTTTTCTAGAGTAGATTAATTAGTTTCTTAATATCATAATTGGTAATTTTCATTTACTTGCTTTTTAGTTAATCTAGCATAAAATTAAGTTTTTATCATTTTCATTTAAGCACAGTTTTTACTAGAGTAGTTATATCATGCATTGTTTGATTTCGCTTAACTATACAAATATCCGTAAATCTTGGTAATTGCCTTCCAACAATCCTAGTGGGACGATACCCTGCACTTATCCTATACCACTATCAACTCCGTATACTTGCGGATGTTAGGTAGAGTATAGTGAATTAGTGTGGTTAATTATTGCTTGTTTGTGATTTCAAGGTTAAATTCTACCTAACGAAGCAATCAAATGGCTAGACCATCCATTTGATAATTTTGGTGGCTCTCATAAGTGCATTGATGGCTAGACCATCCTATTTGATAATCTAATGGGAAAGGAGAGTAACCATCACAAGAATCATGCTCATTGGGCATACCTCCATTACGATAAAAATGGTAATCTCCTTAGTATGAATCATTCCAATTTGGTCCTTGCATGTTCTTGAACAATCAACAACATAAATAAAAACAAGAAAATGATCTAAAACAACACAAATAAGAAAATTAGGAAAGTTTAGACTACTAGTCAGTCTAAACCATCCGTCATAAAGAAAATCTTTTTGGATTTTTTAAAATAAAAACACAACTACAAAATGAAAATCTTTTTGGTTTTACAAATGGGTGATGAAACAACTATACAAGAAATCAAAAGGCTTCAATCTAGTCTTCCCACCAAATTATATTGATATTACGGAAAACCAATTCCTGGCAACGGCGCCAAAATCTAGACGCTTTGAACACCTAGTTATAAATTTATAAAACACCTAAATCCTACTACTAACTAGGAGGTATCCCGCAAGTATACGGTTGTCAACTAGTAGAAAAGGGAAGTAGGGATCGTACCCACAAGGATTGGTCTATAATTACCAATTATTTGGTTAGATTACAAGTTGAAGCGATGAAGCGATTGATTAAGAGAAGAGATTTAACTAAAACTAGAACTAAAGAAATAAGAAAGCAATGTAAAGACTATCTATTGCATTAAAGTAAAGACTAACACTAAGAAAGCAAGTAAAATGGAAGCATGTAAAAAGAAGTCATTTTTTAGAAAGCAATTTCGAGGAAAAAATACCTTAAAGAAGCAATTAACTAATCTAGACTACTAATTACCACTATGAAATCATAATTAATGAGATAGAAGCCCATAAACTATTCTATGAAAGCATGTAAAAAGAAAGCACTTTTAGAAAGTAATTAACTAGCCTAAACTACAAATTAACATTAAGAAAGCACAATTTAGGAAAACCCATTAACTAATCTACCAATTAAACTAGCTAAGAAAGTAAAGAAAGCAATTACATGAAAAGCCCATAAACTAATCTATCCTAATGAACCAATCTAAACTACAAATTATCACTAAAAAAGCATGTTTAAAGAATGCCCATAAACTAATCTAACAATTACACTAAGAAATCCTGCAAACATAGCAAATATATGAAAGTAATTAGACCAATTAAACTATGGAAATATGAAATTAAAGTTTAACAAAAAGAGTTTAAACATAAACAAGGAACTTACTACTAAAAAGCTTCAATCATTAGCTAGAAAATTGTGATTACAAGAAAGAGAAATCCTACTCTAATCTAATCTAAGAAAACCCTCCCCAAATGGGGAGGAAAAAGGAAGAAAATTACTCTCTCTTCCAATCTAGCCTACTTCTACAAGGTTTCTAATGGGTCTTCCATGCCTCAAATGATACTTAAAAGGGATATAAATAGTACTAGGGTCGTGGGCTAATAGTGCAAAAAAAATCAGCCGCGAACAAAGTCATTTTTGTTCCAGCAGTCTCCGGATCACAATCTGGAATTTGAGATCGCGATCTGGACTGAAACTTCTGAAATGCAGCACTCCAGAATTTTATTTCGAAAATCTTCATCCGACATCCGATTGATATGCCATTTTTTTTCATGCGACCCTAGCACATAGGAGAATATTATTATATATAATAAACACTTAAAATAAAACCTAAATATATAAATAACATTCTCACAAAATAGCCCAAAAAATGAATGACAAGCAAAGATGAACGAAAACTTAACTCCCAACGAAATTAAGTCAAAGACACGACATAACTCTATACACAAGAACCAAATAAAATATGCTAATTAAGACTTAAATAAATACTTAATTAACACATATTACCACAGTCTAGTCTCTAACACATGAATGCAAAATAGACAAAAACACACACGAAAACACTAAAATGCTCGAAAGTTGTAGCCAAAACTTCAAGTTTAGGGTACATATAATTCTAGTTTTCTAGGGTTATTAGTATCTCTTGATCTTCGATACTAACCCCTATTCTTCTCCTACATGCATTCTTGCTAAACTTAATTACCATATATTCTGTTTTTGTTCTACTAAGTCTAAACCCTTTTGCCTCAAAGGCCTCTCCCTAGATCTCAAGTTTAGATTAACCCCATGTTTGGTTTCATCTATTAAAACAATGCCATTTGTAAACCACAGGCACCATGGTAGTTCCTCCTGTATATGCCTTGTAAGTTCGTCTATAACTAATGCAAATAAATAAGAACTTTAAACTAAAGCTTGGTGTAAAACCTATGTTTATAGGGAACTCTCGAGTCAACCCTCCTGCGGTCCTAACACTTATAACCACATCCCTATACGTCTCTGCTATTGGTTCTATATATGCTTCCCGCAGATCTCAGTCATTTGTTTCCTAAAACTCTCCACATAACTTCTCTAGGAACTCTATCGTATGCCTTTTCAAGATCAATAAAAATCATGTGCAAATCCTTTTCCTTATCACAGTAACTCTTGATAAGTCTCCTTAAGACATTTATGGCTTTAGTAGTTGATGTCCCTGGCATGAAACCAAATAGATTATCTGACACCTTAGTCTCGTTTCTCAATGTTCTTTCTATCACCCTCTCCCAAAGTTTCATCATATGGCTTATTAATTTAATACCTCTATAATTCACACAATTTTGTATATTCCCTATGTTTCTGAATATGGGTATGAGATTAATCTTCTTCCATTGGTCGGCCATCTTTCTACTCTTCAATATTTTATCGAAAAGATTGGTAAGCTAAGTTATGTCTTTCTTTCCTAAGCATTTCCATTCCTTAATTGGAATATCATTGAGGCCAATTTCTTTTCCTTTCTTTATCTTTCTCAAAGCCTCCTCCATCTTTGATTCTTGAAATTTATCCTTTAGTAACACATTACGTTTCCATACTCCTCAAACAAATCTAACTTTCACAAAATAATATCATCTCCATTGCCTTCATTGAATAGTTGATGGGAGTATCTCTCCCACCTTTCCTTAATTTCCTAATTTCTTATGAGTACTTTATCATTTTCATCCTTGATGCACTTGACTTGGATTAAGTCCTTCGTCCTATGGGCTCTTGCTTTAGAAATTTTAAAAATATCTTGCTCCCCCCTCTCGTTAGATTCAAATTTTCAGTAAAAATCTTGAAAAGCCCTATCTCTCGCTTCATTTACAGCCTTTTTTGCCTCCTTTTTAGCAAGCTTATATTTCTCAATATTTTCATTACTTCTACAACTATATAAAGCCTTATAGTTAGCCCTCTTAACTTTGATTTTATCTTGTACACCTTCATCCCACCACCATGGTTCCTTATTCATACGGGCACAGCCTCTTGACTCTCCAAGTATCATTTTTGCCACTTCTCTCACTATACTTGCCATGTATACTCATTCCATAAAGTGTTAGAATCTCCTTGTACGTCCCAATGCTTTGCCCTAACAGATGTTTCCTAAAAGCTTTTTATTTTTCATTCTTTAAATTCTTCCACTTAATTCTAAGTAATCTAGGTAGGTTCCTTCAACTAATGTGATGTTTAAGCCTCGAGTCCACCAAAAGCCTTTGTTGGAAGGTTAAACTTTCTCCAAGTTTGATTATACAATCTCTACCAACACTTCTATCTCTCTTCTTGTGTTAACTAAATGTTCCTATCTCTTCTTGAAAAAATTATTGATAATACAAAGGTCGAATGTCCTTCCAAACTCCAAGATTGATTTTCCTTCTTCATTTCTTCCTGCATAACCATATCCACCACGCACCACTTCATAATCCTCATTATCTCTCGCACATTTCCATTAGGTAATCTCTTATAAATATTTGTTGACCTTGGGGGACACTACCCATCATCGCATCTAAATCGCGAGTAAAACATGTTTTACATAAACCGGGTTACAGTGATGGTTTGTTGAAACCTTTTTGATTGAGGAAAAGGTGGGTGGTTTGAAGCTTATATTGGCAATTGAACTAGTTTATGAAGAAATGAATTATTTGAATTTACCATTTTGAATGCTTCAAAATTATATGTTATTTTTGGTTGTTGAGAGATTCCCAATTAATGCAAAGTCTATCCAGCTGTCATTTCTTATCATGTAAACTAAGTGGTGTCAAGTGTTCAATGTTTAGTGTCTTGTGTTTAATGTTTATTTATGTGGTAGAAGCTTTTGTTTTTCCTTTTCTTTCCTTATCTTTGGTTTTCTCATGACAAGAAAAACCTTATGCTTGCGGGTATGATAACTCTAGAAACTTAGAGTCATATGGATACTAAATTTAGCAATTTTAATACTAATTTTGAGAATTTTTAGGGTTTGTGTGTTTTTGTCTATTTCTATTTTTTTGTGTTAGTATGTGTTAGTATTTGTTTATTTAGTGTATGGTGCTTATTTAGAAGTTAAATATCATATTTTAGACTATGTTCTTGTGCTTAGGGTTTGTGTCTTGCTTTTAATCTATTTCCATAGAAAGTTAGGGTTTTCGTTCGTCTTTGCTCATCTTTTGGTTTTTAGTTTTTGTTAATGTTTCGTTTAAGCTTTTAGGAATTATTTTAAGTGATTATTAAATTTATTATGGTGCTTTAAGTGTTAGGGTTTGGTCGGAGAAAATGGAATGTCAATCCGAAAAGAAACGAATGAAATCAGACGAAAAGGTGAAGCTATAGCAGGCCTAATCACGGTCAAGGATTTCCAACCATAAAATCCTTGAACGAGGTCATGATCCTAAACGAAATTTTGCGACTTAGTCAGGTTTTATTCCTAAGATTTTTTACTGCAATGTGCATGTTTTTAGGGGCAATTACATCAATAATTGGGGTAAATATGGCTGAAGGTTTTCTCCTCGACCCTAGCACTATAAGTACACCATTTATTCCTCTTTTCATTTAGCTATTAAGGATATTAGAATTAGCTTGGGATAAAGATGAGTTTTAGTTCTCTTTCCCTCCCAATCTAGGAGGGTTTTCTTAGTTTAGGTTTTTCTTTCTTGGTAATTAAACAAATTATTGAAGATGCATACTTTAGTAAGTATTTAGTTATCTTCAAACTATCTTAATTAATAATTAAATTAATACTTCTTTAGTTTAATTAGTTTATACTTTCCTTGAGTTGCTTTATTTACTTGTCTTCTTAGTGTAATGTTTAGTTTAGTTTATGGACATTCTTTAATCAGGATTTATTTGTCATAATTTCTAGTTCATTAGCTAATTGCTTTCTTAAAATGCTTCCTCTTTACTTGCTTTCTTTAATTTCTTTCTTAAAAATGCTTTCTTAGTCTTAGTGGTTGTTTTTATCCATTAGTTAGCCTTGGGTTAAGGTTTGGAAATGCTAATTTCGTGTGGTGATGATTAATTGGTTTGCTAAATGGTGAAAGTAAAAAAATTGGGTAATATTTGAAGAGATGGACTTCCTTTTAGTCTCACTTGAATCCGATTTAACAAAAAATTATGGTAATTGAGTGTTAAGTTTAGACCATATATCAATAGATTAGGCTAGATAGTAGTCGGGTCAAGAGATTATCTATCTTGTTGGTTGGCAATTACTAGGGACATTCATGAGTTAGAATTAGTCGTCGGGTGAAGGAATTGATTTAAAATATTGAGTAACCTTCAATTTAAACCATTGAACCACTTGATCAAATCAATTGACCAAAATCCACGAATTGGTTAATCGAACCCTGTCCCTATTAAAATCACTTTCTTAAATCTTTTGTAGTTAGTTTAAATCATATTTCTCTTCAATCAAATGCTTGAATTAGTAATCTAACCAAATAATCGGTAATTACCAAGCAATTCTTGTGCATTCAATCCCTACTTCCACTTGCTGCTATTGTACAAAGTATACTTGCGTGATGCCATGTAGTTAGTAGTAGGACTTAGGTGTGTTCATAAATTTTTAACTTCAGATGTGAAGCGCATCAGGGAGCTACAAAATCACTATAGCATTGCAAGAGTACTTTACAAATGATTGAAAGCAATACAGCAAGCACCGTCAAAATTGGAAACAAAATCCTTTTGGAGAAGGGAACAAAGTGGTCTCGCAATGCGAGAGAAGTTCTTTATAAACCTCCAGTAAAAGTTGGCATGTCCCAGATAGTTTCTAACTTCTTTCACATTGCAATGTGGTGAAAATTTCTCAATTACCTCCACTTTCATTTAGTCCACTTCTATCCCCTTTCGAGAAATTTTGTGACCTAAGATGATCCCCTTTTGAACCATCAAGTGTCAATTTTTCCATTTCCTGGCAAGGTTCATCTCTTCACATCTTTTCAAAACATCAAAAAGATTTTTCAGGCAATCATCAGAGCTATTCCTAATGGTACTAAAATCGTCCACAAACACTTCAATACATTTTTCAACCATGTCATGAAATATGGAAATAATTCATCTTTGAAAAGTACTTGGAACATTACACAATCCAAAGAACATTCACCTAGATATTCAAAGATCCCATAAGAGCAAGTGAATGTAGTTTCCTCTTGGTCTTGCCACCACTATTTGGAAATACATAGAGTACCTGTTGAGAAAACAATCATATGCAAAACCTTTCCAACATTTGATCAATAAAAAGTAAGGGGAAATGATCATTTTTCGTGGCTTCGCTCACATTCCTAAATCTACTCAAACATATCACCCGGTAATCAACCTAGATGGAATAAGCTAATTCTATCACTAAGTATTACCTTGAACCCCCTTTCTTTGGCATGACTAGTGTGGGACTTACCCACTCGTTATTACTTATTGAGTATATAATTTTGGTGCCAAAATTTCCATGACTTCATTCCTTACATTCTCTTATGGATTAAGATTCAATGTTCTTTAATCTTGTCTAAATGGTTTGCACCTTTCCTTCAATAGGGTCTTATGCATACAAATTCCGCGACTAGTGCCCTTTATATCACTTAATACTCCATTCAATTGCACCCAAATGCTCTCTAAGCCCACATTAACCGATTTTAAAAATTTTTTTATGACAAATGAGCATTGACAATTACCGAAAAAAGTTTCAATATTACCAAGGAAAACATATTGTAAATGAGATGGTAAATGTTTGAGTTCAATCCTAGGGGTTAGTTGGTTGGAGACCTCTCCTCCCTACCTTTCTCCTCAACATTGACACTTTCTTTTTTATTTGGACAATCTTGCTCCAAAAGATGTAGACATTCTTTAGTTTCCTTATTGTGCTTGTTCTCTTGACTTGAGTTCAAAAATGCTTGCTCCAATTGTGACTTAGACACATTGTACCTGCAATAGTCGTAAATAATCTCATCAATCAAATCTATTCTCATGACATCATCGTAGCTAGAAGATTACTTTAAATAATCAATCACACTAAAATTCACAACATCATTATTGACTTGAAATTCCAACTTCCCTTCTTGAACAGCTATAAGAACACGACTGATAGCTAGAAATGGACTACCAACGATGATAGGTATCTCTTTATTCTTCTTCCATTTCAACAATAATGAAGTTTGCTAAAAAGAAATGATTTTCAACCTTGATGATCACACCCTTTGTTCCCTCTGTTATCCCCTTGGGAAATTTAATGCTCATATTAGCCAATCGAAGTGAGACACTAGTTGGCTTTGACAACTCTACGTTAGAAGTTATTTTTATGCCTTACTTGTTATGTCATTGTGCAAGTTTAGTTTCAATTCTTGGTATTTTGTGTTAAATTGGTTTTTAGTACTTTATAGGTTTTGTGGCATTTTAGTAAGTTAATTTTATGTTTAGGTGGTAAAGATGTTTATTTATTGTGTTTAACATTCAATGCAAGTCATTGAGGTGTAAGAATGTCATTTCATAAGAGGAAAATAGATTTAGCGAAATCAAGTGTTGCAGGTTGAGAGATTATCACTTGCAGGAATTGAATCAAGGCAATTCAACCACCATTAGCAATCTCATCAACAGAATTATTGTTGGCAGCGATTTAATTAAGCAAAACTCACTACGATCAGCAATCTCATCAGAAAGTCTATCGCCCTTAGCGCTTGATCAAGAAGAACCAATCATCCCTAGTAGTTGCATCAGAAGGCTAATCATTCTTAGCAATTGAACAAAGGCAATCAACTGCCATCAACGATTGAGTAGAATGGGTCATGGCCTCAAAAGATTTTTCTATTAATATTGGGCTGTATTAAGTACTAATAATTGTCAAACTCTTAGTTTTTATTCAAGGATTTATTATTTCTCTTTAGACCATCGAACTACAAACTCTTGTTTATTTTTTGAATTTTCAAACATCGATTTAGAGATTTTTCAATTCCAGTTTAGATTCGATGAATAAGATTATTTCTGGTAATTTTATTCTCATTAAATATTCTTCGATTAAATTCAGTTGTGTTGTCGTTAACCTTTAATTTAACTATGAATTCTTGCTATCCATCTAATTCTTGTTCATCTATTCAAAACATGATGGACTAAATTCATTAGGGTTTGGGTATGGGTTATACATCATTTTTCGTGCATTAATTTGATCAAGTATCAGTTGGAATAATTGTAACAACTTGGTCACAATTAACACATCTTGATGATTTTAGAAAATAATTAACTCTAGGTTTAGTTTGGTTGGCCGAGGTGATACAAAAGTTGATCTCTTATCATAGATCCATATTGATTGTTAGATTAATTTAATTGGAGATCATGGTGGCCAGAATAATTAATCAGTTCATGCTAATTCTATACAGAAAACCCTCGAGTTTGTTAATCTAGAAAATAGAGGAATATATCCCTAGTTAATTAATTTGATAGGGTTCAATCACCTAAAGTAGGGGTTGCAATGATAATTGGAAGTTGAATATCCGTTCCGTATAATTGGACCAATTGACTCAAATTTTGAATCATAATTGGAAATTGCTAGTCTAGTACCTAACCCATCTTCTCTACTATTTCAAACACAATTTTTATCATATTGCTTTTTTTTTGCACTTTTTAAATTTTGGTAATTTTATTTTGAGATTTTTTGTTAATTCTAGAAATATCCAAAAACATCCCATTGTGATCGTCTAGATAGAAATTTGCTTAGAATTTTGGACTTGTCTATGCAGCCTTTGTGGGAACGATCTTTATTCACTCTACTGCATTGATGTTGTGCACTTAAGACTATTAATGGAAACTCATAATTAGATTAATTTAACTTTTCCAACATCAAGTTTTTGGCGTCGTAGCAGGGAATTGTAGTTTTTGGCAATAATGAGACGCTAAGAAAATTCCTAATTAAAACTTTAATCTCTGTTTAAATTGTATAATTTTACAAATACTTTGTGCGCTATTTTCCATCAATTTCTCTGTTGGTTTGCTTTGACATATAATTTGACGTTCGTATCCATTTTATGTGTGCTTCACAGTTTATGCATAGATCTGAGCAAACTCGAACCAACATTTGTCCAGATATCAAAAAAACTAAGGCATTTTGGGAAACTAACATGACAGTAGTAACAATGGGCAGAACTGAGCATGGATAACCTATTACAGCCAATAATACAACCGGAGAATGAGAATATAGGGAATAATGGAAATAATGGTAATTGTGGGGACAACGGTCAAGATGCACCGGTATAAAACAACTAACACGTATGAGATTTCACTCTACCAACTTTTGGGGATCTCAAGCAAGTATCGTGCCACCTCCTATTCAAGCCAACAATTTTGAGATCAAGGCAAGTTTCGTATATTTGCTACAACAACATACAATATTCTCTAGTCTGCTAAGGGAAGATCCAAACTGTCACTTGATAAATTTAGAGGATGTGTGTGACACTTTCAGGCAAAATGGCGTGTCGACCAATGCTCTTAAACTGAGATTGTTTCCCTTTTCATTGAGGGACAAGGCAAAGTTATGGTTGTAATGACACAAGCTGGGTACTTTCACTACTTGGGATAGACTAGCCCTAGTTTTTATAACCAAGTACTTCTAACCTTCTCATAATTTCAGTCTTAGAAACAATATTATGTTCTTCAGTCAGATGGAAGACGAGAAAGATTGATCTTGGAAAATCTTGGGAATGCATCACTTATCTTTTGAATAAATGTTCGCACAATGGCCTATCTTTTCGGTTGCAAATTTAGACATTTTACAATGATTCTTTGACCAATAGGTCTTTTGTATTGAATAAAACACCTGAGAAAGCATAGGAACTAATGGAAAAATATCCAACAATCACTTTTCATCATCAGAATCCCAACAAAGAGAACAAAGGAGAGGGATCCTTGAGTTGAGTAAAGTTGATGCATTAATGGCCCAAAATAAGCTTATGATGAGTCATTTTGATCAACTGGAAAAACAACTGGAAGGGAGGAAAGTCAATGTAGTGGATACCTCGCAAGCACTTGTTTATGATTTTTGTTCAGGAAATCAGGCTAGTGGCCAATGCACTGCACTAACCTCTTCTTCTTTCCCTGTAGATTTCGAGCAAGTGAATTACATGGGTAATCAAAGACACACTCAACAATTGTTTAGGTTGCAAAATGACCCCTATGGCAACAATTGTCCTACACAACATGGAGAAATCATCCAAACTTTTAATGGAGGATCATCAAAGTTAGGCTAATGCACAGCGACAAGGTTGAAATTTTAGACCTCATTTCCAGTAGCAATCACACTACAATCAAACTCATGTATCTCCAGTACAGCCTTAAAAAGAAAGTAGGATTGTTCAATTGGGAAAGGCTCTCACTTAGTTCACTCAATTTAGTACCGATAAAATATTGAAATAAGATCATATGAAGAGAAATCAGAAAGCTTCAATGAAAAATCTAGAAAATCAATTGGGTCAGATGGCATGAAGAGAAGTCGAACGACCACCAATAGCTTTGCTATGTCATACCATTGCTAACCCAAGCAAGCAGGCAAAACCTATTACATTGAGAAGTGAGAAAGTAGTAGAAACTAGGCAAATGTAAAAGAAAGAGCATGCATTCGAGGAACAGGAGAAAATGGAAAAGGAGAATAGGACAGATACCATTGATAAGATGTTTGAAGTGGAAAAGTATAAATTTATTTACCTGCTTGTAGGGAAACTAAATTTCAACCTACTCATCCATCCGTAAAAATTCCATTGCTTAATAGGCTCATGGTCAATATGATCAAAAGAAATTTAAGAGATTCCTTGATATCTTAATAGGAAATCTCAACATTAGCTTCATCCCACATTGAAGGAGGTAGTAAGGAAAAAAGTAATGAAACTTCTAGATAAGGGAATTATTTATGCAATCAATGATAATGAGTAGGTTAGTCCAACTCAAGTGGTACCTAAGAAGGGAGGGATGATAGTGGTAATTTTTTAACATACTGAGTTAATCACTTCTAAGTTGGTCACAGGATGGAGGAATTTTATTGATGATGGAAAATTGAATGAAGCAACCCTTAAGGGCCATTTTTCATTGCCATTCATTGATCAAATGTTAGAGAGACTAGTAAGTCATGTTTTTTACTATTTCTTAGATGGTTACTCCTATTATTTCAAAATTTCTATAGACCCGAAGGACCAGAGAATACTACTTTTACTGATTGATACAGAAATGTCTCTATGCCTTTTGGTTTGTGTAATTCACTAGTTATATTCTAAAGATGTATGTTTGCAATCTCTCATCACATGATTGAAAATTTCATAGAAGTTTTCATGCATGATTTCGTGTATTTGGTTCTACATTTGCTAATTTCTTGCATAATTTATCTTCAATACCTGAATGATGTAAGAAAACTAATCTTGCTCTTAATTGGAAAAATGTCATTTCATGGTTCAAGAAGAAATAGTTTTGGGTCATAAAATTCATGCCAAGGAGATTGAGGTAGATAGGGAAAAATTCAAAGTTATCAAAAAATTACCTCCACCTAATATTGTTAAATGAAAAGAAGTTTTTTAGGACATGTTGGGTTCTACCGTTAGTTTATTAAAGATTTTTCTTTAATATCAAAACCCTTGTGTGCTTTATTACAAAAGATGTGACTTTCAACTTTGATGAGAATTGCTTGAATCCATTCAATATTTTAAAAAAAGTCTTTAGTGTTCGCACCTATAGTCATGGCACCCGATTGGTCTTTACTTTTCGAGTTAGTGTGTGATTCAAGTGATTCTACAGTAGGCAGTCCTTTGTCTGAGAAAAGAAAATTTTTTGTATGTCATCTATTATGGCAGTAGGACTCTTGATGAAACCGAAATTAATTATTCCACAACTGAGAATGAGTTACCAGCTGCTGTGTTTTCTTTCAACAAGTTTCACTCTTATCTATTTCATTTGAAACACATTGTTCATAAGATAATGCATTATTAAAATATTTTTTTTTCTAAAAGTGATGAAAAGCCTAGAATAATTCGTTGGATGTTATAGTAGCAGGAATTTGATTGGAAAATCATTGACAAGAAGGAGAGTGAAAATGTAGTAGCCGATCACTTCCCAAGACTGGAATTGAAAAAATAGAGGCTTAGAATTGTTAACTCTCAAAGAGGAACTTTTACAAGAACATTAATAATGGTAGGAATTAGTCAGTGGTATGCTGATAGAGCCAATTGCTTGGTGGCAAAAATTCTTCAGCACCATCAATGGATTATAACCAAAGAAAGAATTTTTTCTCGGATCTCAAATTCTATTAATGGGATAAGCCTTATATGCATCAACGATGTAGTGATCAATTGATCTAGAGGTGCGGACTTGAGGAGAAAATGTAAAATGTGCATCGAATGTGTCATTCATCACAAGTTTCGGGGCACCACGGAATTCAAAGAACTACTGCCAAGGTTCTTGAAAGTGGGTTATGTTGAACCCTAGTTATGTTAATCATGTTTTGATGATGACCAAATCGCACTAATGGTTTGAAAACAAGTGTACAGAAAAACAGGCAGGTTCGGACGCAAATAATCGTTCGACCAAAACAACCAGTAGACTCCACGGACGCAAATGACTGTCTGAAAGACAGAGTTTGGGACGATGGTAATTGTCCGATACAAAGAATTTGAAGCAGTCTTGGACGAAGAACAACGTCCGATCATATTTTCAGAAGACTTTGGTTTGATCGGACGCATGTTCGGACGCATCCTCAGACGTTAACCGCCGAACGAATACCCTCAGAGAACGGATGCAGCATCGAACGCAGAAGTTAGCAGCGGTCGTCCGAAAGGTCCAATGGCTAGTTTTCTAGTAAACAGAAAATAGCCGTTGGAAAGTTGTTGGAAGTAGCTTTGGGCAACTATAAATACCCCTAAGCCTGAATTAAATGAGAAGAGACTTCGACATTGATTACAAGTAATTCTTGAGCTATTTGGGAGAAATAATGGGTACAAGTGTTGTAATAGTGTAGGTAGTTTTGTGAAAAGAGCTTAGAAGTGTAAGAGCGGAGAGATAACAATTGTAACAAAGGGAGGTTGTGAGTGTAAAACTCTTGGCTCAACTAAAGGAAATTAGTGTGAGCAAGAGTGATCCTCATTTGTGTACAAGAGGTTATTGTTTCACCTACTTTGAAGAGACTTTTAGTGGCTGAACTTCAAGTTGAGAACTTGGTAGTTACCTTGAGAGAAGCTCTTTGTGAATGTACTCCAAGCTTGAGAAGCTTGGGAGAATTTGGTTTGCATTTCTTAATCTTAATCTTTTTATTGGTTGTTTGTGATTCAATTGTTGAATCTCTACTTGTGATTATTTGTGCATAAGTTTTTATTTGGTGGCATAAAGTTTGAATTTCCACTAAGCACATTATAAGGATTGTTTTTGAAACAACCTAATTCACCCCCCTCTTAGGTTGCTCTTTGGGACCAACAATTGGTACCAGAGCACTGGTCTCTTTATTTTGCTTAAATTGCATTAGAGTAAAGATTATGGCAACCAATAATGCTTTGTTTTTAGAGGGGCATTCTATCACTAGACCTCCCATGTTTAATGGCATTAATTTTATTTTTTGGAGGGATAGAATGAAAATTTTTGTTCAATCTATTGATATTAATTTATGGTATATTATTTGTGAAGGTCCTTTATAAGCTAATATTCTTGATGAAAATACTCATAGATTAAGGCCTAAGACTAGATATGAGTTAAATGCACAAGATAAAATAAATTTATCTTTAAATTCTATCTCATAAAGCCATTAATATTTTGTATAATGCCTTGGATGCAGATGAGTGTTCCAAAGTAAAAGGTTGCAAATCGGCCAAGGAGATATAGGACAAATTGAAAGAAATCCATAAAGGAAGTAAAGATATAAGAGAGCAAAAGAAGTCACTTTTTGTGGCTAAATATGAATCCTTCAAAATGGAACCTCATGAGAACATTGACAAGATGTATTGTAGGTTCAATGATATGGTAAAGGATTTGGAAGGTATGGATAAAGAATATTCCATGGGTGAGAAAAATAGAAAATTTTTGAATGCTTTACCTAAGGAATGGGAACGTAAATCCATTGCCATAGAGGAGTCTAAAAATTTAAATTCTATGCCTATCAAGTCTTTGATTAATTCTCTAACCTCCTTTGAATTGAAGATGAAATACAAGGTACAAGATGCGGAGGCAAAAGGAAAAAGAAGCATAGCATTTAAAGCTTCATCAAAAATGAGAAAAGACTCAAGGAAGCCTCACTTCAACAGCACAACAACTTCCAAATCACTTGGGATGATTGCAATTTGGATGGAGAGGTTGAAGAATATGAGGAGGCTCAAATGGCTTTTATGGCACTTGGCAATAATGAGGTATCATAGTTGTGATTCTTGTGATGATTCATTTGATAATCTCTTATACACATGATGTTGAATCATTTATTTTTAAAATGTATGAATGTTTGAAAGAATCATATGCTAAGAGCAAAGAGTTAAAAATTAAAGTTAATACTTTATTGAGTGCCAACTCAAAACTCATGCATGAAAATAATTCTTTGACAAAAGAAAATGATGTTTTGAAAGAAAAAATTGTTGGAAAAACCAAGATCATGGAAGAACAAGCTTCATTGAAGAAGAGATTAGATGATCTTGATGATATTTTGAAAAATAAGAAAGAAAATGTTTTTGAAAAGAAAAGAACTAGAAATAAGAAAGAAAATGTTTTTGAAAAGAAAAGAACTAGAAATATGTTTTTGAACAAAAATTTTATCACCTTTAGATGTGTATGCGAAAAATGATTTGTGCTTTGTTAAATCTAAATCTTCTTTTTATGGCAATAAGAATATTATTTGTAATTATTGTCATCAACCTGGCCATATAAAGAAAAATTGATATGTTAAAAGTAATGAAAAATTGAGAATAAATTATATTTGGGTGATTAAGCATGTTACTAATCCAATTGGACCCAAGAATGTTTGGGTACCAAAAGTTGTTGCTTAACTTTGCATGTAGGTATGCTTGGAGAACACCAAGGAATTCAAGATAGATTATCTATGAAGGGTGTTCAAGGCATATGAGCTAAGATGATATTGAAATGGGTAACATCTAAAATTTTTTGTGCTTTCATTTATCAAGGTGAACTATGTTCTCTTGAATATTACTCATCTATGTGTTTGAATTTGTTTAGAATGCTAGGAAATTTGTATCCCCAATTTTTGTCTATAATAAGTCACTGCTTGCAAAAGAAAGGGGGAGCATTTTCTTTTTTAAATGGATTATTTTGCAAAAAATTGCATGCACACATGCTTCATTGTTTTGATGATGTTTTTTTTGCGAGGAATGAGCAAATTTTTTTTTTAATTCTTTGCATGAATTCCCTCATATCTACTTGAATATATTTTCTTGAAGGGAAGAAACATTTTGCATAACTTGACTTATTCTCCATGTACTCATATTGAATTATATTCACCTTTCAAGGGGGAGAACAAACTAAGGGGGAGCTTAAATTGCATTATCTTTCTTATGCTTTGATGATGTCAAAAGGGGGGAGAAAATAAAGGATAAAATTTTTTATGCTTCATATTTTTTGGTTGTTTTTAAAATTGTCCAATTGATTTGTCATCATCAAAAAGGGGGAGATTGTTCAACTCCAGTTATGTTAATCATGTTTTGATGATGACCAAATCGCACTAATGGTTTGAAAACAAGTGTGCAGAAAAATAGGTAGGTTTGGACGCAAATAATCGTCCGAACAAAACAACTAGCAGACTCCACGGACGCAAAAGACTTTCAGAAAGACAAAATTTCGGACTAAGATGGTAATTGTCCGACACAAAGAATTTGAAGCAGTCTCGGACGAAGAACAACGGCTGATCATATTTCCAGAAGATTTTGCTTCGATCGGACGCATGTTCGGACGCATCCTCAGACGTCCGAACGAATACCCTCAGAGAACGGACGCAGCGTCGGACGCAGAAGTTAGCAGCGGTCGTCCGAAAGGTCCAACGGCTAGTTTTCTAGTAAACAGAAAATAGCAGTTGAAAAGTTGTTGGAAGCAGCTTTGGGCAACTATAAATGCCCCTAAGCCTGCATTAAATGAGAAGAGACTTCTACATTGATTACAAGTAATTCTTGAGCTATTCGGGAGAAATAGTGGGTACAAATGTTGTAATAGTGTAGGTAGTTTTGTGAAAAGAGCTTAGAAGTGTAAGAGTTCTTCAAGTGTAAGAGTGGAGAGATAACAATTGTAACAAAGGGAGGTTGTGAGTGTGAAACTCTTGGCTCAACTAAAGGAAATTAGTGTGACCAAGAGTGATCCTCATCTTTGTGTACAAGAGGTTATTGTCTCACCTACTTTGAAGAGACTTTTAGTGGCTGAACTTCAAGTTGAGAACTTGGTAGTTACCTTGAGAGAAGCTCTTTGTGAATGTACTCCAAGCTTGAGAAGCTTGGGAGTTTGGTTTGCATTTCTTAATCTTAATCTTTTTATTGGTTATTTGTGATTCAATTGTTGAATCTCTACTTGTGATTATTTGTGCATAAGTTTTTATTTGGTGACATAAAGTTTGAATTTCCACTAAGCACATTATAAGGATTGTTTTTGAAACAACCTAATTCACCCCCCCTCCTACATTGCTCTTTGGGACCAACAGGTTATGTTGGCCAACATTGTTCCAGGATAATAGGAAGCTCATTGAGCACAGTGATGTGTGCCAAAGATCGGGAAACATATCTCGTAGGAACGAGGTGCTCTTGAATAATATTTGAGTAATTGAGCTATTTGATATGGAGGGTATTGATTTTATGGGACCATGCCCGAGCACTTATTCGAACTGGTATATTCTGGCAGTGGTGAACTATGTTTCTATATGGGTTTAGATGGTGGTCTTACCAACAAATGATGCTAGAATTGTCACCAATTTCATTTACGACAGCCTATTTTAAAGGTTTGGAGTGCATCGGGCAATAATAAGTGATGGGGATTCACACTTTAAGAACTCTCAATTTGAAATTCTCCTATCTAAGTATGGAGTAACGCATAATTTCCCTACTTCCATTCCCGAACATTAGTGTGGGTAAAGGTTCCAAATCATGAGTTGAAGTGCATACTGGAGAAAGCTGTGAATGCTTCATGCTAAGATTGCGCTAGGAATCTTGATGATGCTTCACTAAAGGATTGGGCTCGAAAGCTTGATAATGCGTTATGGGCATACCGGACTGCATTTAAAACACTTAATAGAATGTTCCCGTGTAGGTCGGTTATTGGGAAAAATGCCATTTATCGGTAAACTGGAACACAAGGCATTTTGGGCGGATAAATCATTGAATTTTTGATGCTAAAGCTACAGGTGAATAGGCGATTGTTGGAACTATGTAAATTAAAAGTTTTTCGGGATGAGGCTTATGAAAATGTGAGCATTTAAATAGAAAGAACAAAGAAATGGCATGATAAATACATCCTATATGAGGAGTTTTGGGTTGGTGATAAAGTGTTGGTGTATAAATCTAGGCTCCAAATATTCCTTGGTAACTTAAGGTCAATATGGAGTGGCATGTATGAGATGGTGCGAGTTTTTCCATATGGAGTCGTGGAAGTGAAAGACAGCAATCAACACTTGAAGTAAATGGAAATCAGCTCAAAATCTAGCATGGAGGTTACATTGATTGTGGACTTGATGAAGCCCACTTTGCTCGATAATATCAAATGAGCAGTAAGTCAAGCTAATGACTTAAAAAGGAGAACTTCTTGGGAGGCAACCCAAGCATTTTAGTCTTTAATTATTTGATGTTTTCTTTTAATATTTTGTTTAGTGCTTACGAGTCAAAAGTTGATTGATTAATTATTGGTTTATTTTTAATTGGACATGGTGCTTTGTCAAGGAATATTAGATTAAGAAGGGTTGATTGATTTTGGCAAACCAAAGCAAGAAGGTTGTCCACTCTCAATGAACAACCATGGTAAGATGGATCACTGAGTTGCAATTGTGAGAGAAGACCAATAGCTGAGAGTGATTGAAAAGGTAAGGCGAAACACTGAGAGGGATTGGGACAAAAGCCCTATTGTCCTCAGCGATAGAATTCATAGGATCCTATTATTCATTTTTTTTTTAAAAACAGCAAATCCTTCTTCTTCTCCTTCTTCTCTCTTTCTGTCTCCATCAAATTTTAACCCTTATTTCTTCTCTTCTTATTCTTATCTACATCAAGGATTGTGTCTCCACCTTCTTGACAAAAATTCCAATTCTTCTCTACTAGATTCACCATAAATATTACACCTTCCCCGATGCAGATGCTAACACTAAAGGCAATAAAACTAGATAAAAACATGCAAGTAAACTTCAAATTATCAGAATAATACTAACAAAATACTGGACTAGAGAAATAAAATAACCCTAGTTTCCTATAGTTTTCAACTATAGTCTATTATTTTTGGAAAGCTAGAATCCAAGCTATCACTCAGAACATGTCTACTAATGTTGTGGATATTGTGGTTGAGATCGTGGAAGAATGCTGTGATTTAGATACTGTATTGAAATTCTAAACAATATAAGTAATAAAGAACTCTTCAACACCAAACCATTATCAACACATCCCCAACGATATGGGGTACATAGATTGTTAGCTGTGGTGAATAGTATTGTTCCCCCGAGGATTATTTGTCGGCAATTACTAGACTTGAAGAGTATGAGTACTATTTAGACAAGCACTAGTTTGATATTTGAGATTAACTACTAGGAAATTAGACTAATAAACCAAAGAAACACTACTAAATAACCCAACTAAAGCTAAGGAAAGCAAGTAAAGCAAGTAAATAACTAACAACTTAATTAAATTAATCTACTTGAAGAAAACACACTATAACTACCACTAATTAACTAATCTGGGAGAAGGATAAGTGATTCATGAAAGAAAATAATCCTAATTTCAACTAAGAAAGTAATAATAAAGCATGAGAAATTAAAAAATACCATTTTCTTACTAAAACTAAGTTGGCAAGAAAGAGTAATTAAAAACTAGAAATTTTTATTCAAAATGAAAATAAAAGAAAACTCATTAGATTAAACTAAATAGTAGAATAAGAAAACATGGATTAAGCTAAGAAGACTCAAATTAACAGGAACACCAAAACTTACTACATAAACTAATATTTTAATCTACTTGAAGTACAAGGAAAGAAAATTAAAAACCAACAAAATTTATAGTCAACTAAGTTAAGTTAAGAAAGATTGAAACTTATTAAATGATTAAACTTTAATTACAGAGAAAATTAAAGAGAAAATTTTCATTATCTAAGAAAGGTTGGAGAGAAATAAAGTTTTCAAATCAACACTACTACTAAAAATACCTATTACAATACAGAATGGAAGGTACTATGTGTCCTCAAGTACTTTACAAGAATGGATTAAAAGGGAAGCTACAGCAAAACATTACATTCTCGTCCCTTTTAGTACAGTTAGAGAATTGAGGTCGCAGTATCAAACTTTGAATTTGACACCGCAGTTTGGAATTGAAATAAGTGTTCAAATTTTTCCCTCGACACTGCAATCTCAAATCCTTCACAAAACTTTGACACCGCTATCTAGAGCTCCTTCAAGCACAAGTCTTGAACTTCCTTCATTGGTCTTTGGTCCCTTGACTTTTTCATTCTTTTGATTCTAGTCCTTCTATTCTAAACAAGAAAAATGAATATTAAATTTTTAAGTAATATGGTTACACTAAAAATATCATAAAACTAATACTAATATCTTAATATTTACCAAAAGCAGTTAAAAACACTCAATGCAAAATAATTACATTAAAACACCTTATAAACACTAAAATTAGGATAATGTGAATAAAATGCTATAGTTTAACAAGTAAAACAACTCTAGTTATCTTTTTCATGAGTTATCACACCCCCAAACATAGCATTTTGCTAGTCCCAAACAAAACAAGTAAGGAAAAGAAAACCCAAAATGCGTAGATACGACAAACAACACCAAAATAATGCATACTAGTAAAATTGGATGTATTTTGAATGATTAGGAGACATCTCAATGATCTCAAACATTATATGACAATTGAAATATTCAAACCAAATATTCAAATTTTTCATCTTTCCGAAAAATGATGATTCAATCATCAACAAAGCTTTCAAAATATAATACATTGTCCTCAATGAAAAAAGTTTTCAATAGTATTTCAATTCATGCAAGTATAGATCACATGAACAATTCCCACTAGCAGCATATACTTTAGTCATTGTCATCCTTATTAACTGCAAGTGGAAATATAAAAAGTAATATCCACAAAATAATAAAATAGAAAATATATCAAAATTAGCAATACAACTACCTAGTATCAATGTTATTCAGAACTAGTCCCTACCAACAGCGTAAAAACTTCTTGATGGATGATTTCGTACACTCACAAGTTCACGAAATCATTTTAAGTAATCTAGAAATGAGATATGTATCATTCCCATGAGTACAGTGAATAAGCACTAAAATTTAATAGTTTCACTACAGTTCAGAAAAATAGATACTTGAACGATTTAAATTAACTAATTTAAAAGGCTAACTAATAACTAGGGTACATAATCAACTAAAACGAGTTCAAGAATTAACAAGCATTATGATATTTTTATTTCACCAACTGTTCAAACATAAAATCAATTCAATTTATTCTAGATTAATTTCCAAGATTGACTGTCGAATTCCCTATTGTAGTTATTACCTATTGTCATGCAATAATAACTCTATATTTACTAATTTAATTGTCTTTGGTCCAACACATATAATTAGAAGTAAAAGGATATTAATTTGTTATAAGGAATTCATAAAGTGACCAAATGAATAGAATTAATCCTTAATCTAGCATTCGCTCAATTCATGATTTTTGCTACTTGATAATAAATTTGCAATTTACTTGATGCGCCTCATCATATATTTACATGAATATTCAATAATTGGTCAAAGACTTGAAAGCAATAAGAACATAACAAAAAAAATCAATCTTTAATGGAAATATACCACAAATAACAATAAAACATGAATTCATGCAATCACAAAGGACTGCATCTCAAAACCCTAACAAAGAGATCTAGAATACAAAAAATAATAGAAGAAAAATAAAAATAGACTAAAATATCATAAAAAAAGATCTTAGAAGGTTTAAGAATGCCTTTCTAATGAGTAATTTCAGGTTGTTGGTTCAAGGTTGTCAATCTTGCCCCTCATCTTCATTTCTTCTTGAAAACAAAGAAAACCTTAGGCGAATCTTATAGTCCCCACAACAATATAGAACGAGAATGTGTAAATAAGGTCACAAAGACCCTTATTTATAAGTTTTAAGGGTTACAATGTATAGGGCTCTGAATAAGTTTTGAAACGCACCAAAACGGGACCAAAACGAATGAAACCCGGAACCTAAAAATCACTAAAATGTGCAAAGCTACGCATTGCTTGACTCTAGTTTTGAGTTGACCGACATTGGCTCCTAGAAGCTCGAGCGTCAATCAACTTAGAGGCAGAGTTGACTAACCGGCACAAATTTGCTAATTTTTGCTCTATTTTGCCATCTACTTACCGTTCCTTGACCCAAAGATGACCTGAACCTCATATAACCTACAAGACATTCGAAAACATTAATAATTGCATTGGACACAATAAGTAACATTTTTATCTAAAAACGTATAATTAACTTAGAAAATACTAGAGATTTGCATATAAATTTTGAAAACATATTCAAATAACTCTCTTTTACAAGAGTTATTGCAAGACTACCTCCAATTCTACACTAGTTATTGAATGATCCAGGCTTTTTTTTTTTTGGAACCACCACATATTATTATTTGATTGAAAAATTTTACAAGGAACAAGACTTTACCAAAACCACCAAAGGAAAGTACATGTAATGTGTACAAGAGAGTTTAGCCAGACTGCACTAACGCAATATAGAGCGTGTGTAATCTATCTGATGAAAGCAAACTAAGAGTATGTCTAGGACAATTAGAAACTAAGTAAATATAATCAAGAAAAACCCTTGAACTAGCTAAAGTTGCTAAAGAATCTGCTGTTGCTTGCTCATTCGGGTGAAGTTAGAAATTCAAATCAATGACAAAACAACACAACTAATAAAAATCGCACAAACACTCAAACTTTACCCTCACGTTTGCAAGTATACAGGGAAGATAAGTAGTAACTGGTAAGTAGGTATCACTCCCACGAAGATTGTTGAGAAGGCAATTACTAGATTTCGAAGATCTTCATGTAGTTGGGAAAAATCATAAGAGAGGAAGAACTAACCCGAAAAAAAGTCATAAAACGAAACATTTACAGGAATTAAAGTCTTGAACTAATAAAAGCTACTAAAGATAAAGAAACAAACAAGTAAACTATATTCTAAGAAAGAAAGTAAAACTAATGAGATTAAGGAACTATCTAAATTATTCTAGGGAAAACAAGTAAAATTAACACTAAATTAACTAATTTAACTAAGACAAGGTTGAAATTGGAAAGCAATTACACCTAATTTGACTAAAGAAACCACTAAGAAAGTGTGCAAATGAAGAAATCTCCATTTCTTAACAAAACTAAAAATTCTAGAAATTTAAAGAGGAAATTAACTAACACTATATATTTTTGGATTTTTTAAAGGATTTCAATGAAAGCCCACTAAAAATTACTAAGAACTAATGCAAGTAAATGAAGATTTTAAACAACGAAACCACTAAATTAACAAGAACTTGAAGAACTTCAAAGGAAACTTGAAATTTAAGCAAACTTGGATTGCAAGAAATTTAAAGAGAAAGCATGTAAAAAATATTTCTACTTGGAGCTAGTTAAAAACCCACTAAGATTAACTAAGAAAGATTAAAACTTGCAAGAATTTAAAACTAAATCTAAAGAAGGAATTAAAGAAAACATTAAAGCTTTTAAAAAGGAAACTTCAATGTTAAGCAAGGTTCTAATCTACTAAAAATACTCACTACATCTAAAACTACGTGTTTTCTACTATCTGCTTACTACTTACTTATGCAATAGTACAAGTCAAGTATTTAAAGGTCAATTGAGCTAAAAGATTACAAGTTGGCAAAAATAAAAATCTGGACTAGCCTCCGTATCGTGATATGGGATTTGTATTGTGAATCCATATCGCAATATGGATCCCTAAATAAGCCTAAAAATTTCCATCCACATCACGACAAGGGTTTCTAGTACAATTTCTATATCATGGTATGGAACCTTCTCCAGCACCTTGAAATTTCCTTTTCGCCCTTCTTCTCTTGGGAAACTTGATCCTTTAGACTCCATATGTTTTAATGTAGACCTGTAAAATATCAAAAAACTTAAGAAGTAAAGATTTAAACTAAAACTAACACTAAAATGATAATATTTACACAAATGGAAATGCAAATACTAAATGTAATATAAAACTAAGAACAAAAACACATAAATCTACTGTAAAATTCAGAAAATATTAACAATATGCAAGTTTAAACAAGCAAAGTAACTTTAGTTTCCTAGAGTTACCATCTACTGCTAAATTTGCTTCCCAATAAGTGTGACAAAAGGAAAAATTCCCTTGAGCCAAAAAATGTCGAATGTGCCTTTTTGTGGAATCAATAGACCAAGGGATTTGAATAGAAAATGTTAATATACAAAAATAATAATTGTGAATCCATTTTTACCATGACATTATGGATACCTTGTTGCTAACAAAGTTGAAATCCAATGAGTAAAGCAAGAGCTTTGGATTCAATGAAAGATTTATTACCTGTCATGCCAGGGTTAACACAAGAAGAACTGTCCATATTAAGTTTGTAAAAGCCGATTACTGGAGATTTCCAATTGATGGAATTGGTCAAGGCATTCTAATACAAGATGACTTATGTGGAAAATATTGAAGAATCAACAATCGAGTAGACTGGATTGCATCAAAAAGAAACAGGCAAAGCTGGTGTCATGAAGAAGTGTTCCAACCTACTTGATAATCAATAGTAGGGATTGAGTAGTATTTCATATACATATGAATTGTAGATTTTCTAGAAGCATTGGCCTTTCACCGATAGAGACGAGCGAAGCCACCTTGATTGTGTAAAGGAAGCCCTTCAAAGGGTCATGATATTCATTTATAACATCAGATAACATAAGAAATAATTACAAGTGTACAAGTAGATATCTATCACTAGACTAGCCAAAATAATAATAAACATAAATTAAAGAACTATCCCTATCTAACACGCCCCCTCAATTAGAATGTGAAGAAACAAGCACGAGAAGGTTGTCCCGAAAAAACTTAAAAACAATGTATAGAAACACTTTTTATAAGAATGTCATAAAGTTTCCTATCAATCGGAATATAACGAATATGTAAGAAACCGCCTGCCACCCGTTCACGAATAAAGTATAGATCAATTTCCAAATGCTTTGTGTGTGAATGATACAGAGGATTAGTATTGTGAGGTACAAAGCACTAAAATTATCACAATGAATCAAAGATAGATCTACAAGACTAAGACCAAGATCTTTCAAAAGATTCTGAATCCAACTTAACTCAATTACCGTATGAGAAGAAGTGCCATATTCAGCCTAGTACTGACCGAAAATCAATATGTTGCTTCTTGAAACTCCAAGAAATCAAATTAGGACCATAAAAAATTCCATATCCAATGGTAGAACGCCGTGTATCAGGACAACCAGCCCAGTCAGCATCGGAATAAGTAGTAAGTGTAGTAAAGGTGAAAGAAATAAGAGAAAGAGCATGATTGATAGTACCAGCAAGATACTACAAAATATGTTTAACTGCTACTAAATGAAAAGTGCATGAGAAATGTGAGGTGCATGCATGTACTAACAGTATTCACAGCGAAGGTAATATCTGATCTTGTAATTGTCAAATATTGAAGAGCTCCTACAAGACTACGATACTTTATTGGATTAGATAAGGGGATCACCATGTCGAAAGAAGATGGTTTTACACCAGAATAGGAGCTCCCACAAGTTTGCAATCTAACATATATGCACAAGAAAAAGGTTAAAGACATATTTTGTTTGAGAAAGATGAAGACCGTGGGGGTTGTAATTACATGAATACCAAGAAAATAGTGAAGAAAACCTAAAAACTAATGGAAAATGAGATTTACGTTGTGCAATAAATTTTTCAAGGAGAAAAGGATCAGAACCAATGAGAAGTATGTCATCAACATATAAAAGAAGAATAATGCATGAATTATTTTGACAACAAATAAACATTGAAGTATCAGCATGACTGTTATGAAAACCTTGAGAGAGTAAAAAGGAACTAAACCATTCGTGGAGCTTGTTTAAAACCATAAATAGCTTTGTGCAACTTACAAACACAAGTAGGAAAAGTAGCATTAGCAAAGCCTTGAGGTTGGGACATAAAAACTTCCTCTTGAAGAACACCATGCAAAAGTGCATTTTTAGCTTCAAGTTGTTTTTAATATTCAACCTTTGGAGGGAGCTAGGCAAAGAACCAATCGAATTGTGGTAGGCCTAATAACAGGGCTGAGTGTTTCAAAAAAATCAATACCACGTTACTGATTATAGCCCTTAGCTACAAGGTGAGCCTTGCAATGTTCAAGAGAGTTGCCTGCCTCTTGTTTCAAATAATAGACCCATTTGCTACCAATTACATTCATGCCTTTTGTGAAAGGAACAAGAGTCCATGTTTGATTAAAAAGAAAAGTATTGAATTCTACAGCCCTAGCAGCACGTTCCTAAGAATCTTTGGAGGCTGTAGAATAAGAGGTAGGTTTAACAGGCAAATATTGAAAATGAAGAGTCCTAAGAGCATATTTAGGATTCGGCTTTCGTATTCCTATCTAACAGATTGTAGTCTCGTAACTATCGAGGATGTTTCATAATTTGGAATCCTCATAAATGAGACAAAATAGTTGCATATTGTCATTGCAAAATGACATGAGGTCATACAATGATCCAATGGAGTTGCATATTGTAGCATTTTGTGTGAAATATTGAAACCTATATTCATGAATATATATTTATTGTGCCGAATAAGTTGTAAAGCACATTTAATTGAAAACTTGCCCGAGAGAGCCACATTCCAGAACACTCTATCTGGATCGTTCAATAGAAATATTTGCTATGAAAGAACCTAACTACGATCATTAAACGTCAGACCATCCAAAAAGCTCCTTGACAAAACTAATTGATTTGAGAAAATATCTTTGATTTGTATGTGTGGATGGTGGATGTTATTAGACATAGCAAATATGATTCTTGAACTTAGCTAGTTATCATGCCTTGAACTAAGCCAGTTATCTTGCGAAAAACTAACTTCACCATTACACGTGATAATCTGGAAATGAACATCAACAATGTTCTTGACCAGCTACATTCTTTGCTACAAGTGAGAAGTCTGATAAGAAAATACCTTGTATAGAGCTCGCATGAAACGGTACCATAATAAATCATTTAATGAAACTTCCACCAGTAATTTAAGACAAAAATCTGATACAACATCATACAAGATCCATCATCCCAAACCCCCCTTGCCAATTGGATGGCACAAGTCATTCTATTTCACCTAATGTCTATGTTGTCCAAAGTAAGAGATACCCCAAAGAAAATTAGCCATCGACCTCTAATTTCTCCATGGATAGCATTGGTTTGATTAAGGACTGCCATAATGTGAATCGGAATGGCTTCCAAGACATGGTTGATCAATAGTAAACATCCACCTATTGATAAGTATTTCATCTTCTATCCCTCTAATTTGTTACAGCATGGAATCAATCGATTTTTGAAAGTATAGAATCTTTCTCCTGTCTCTGTGAAGGGGACATCCAAGATAAGTAATTGTTAAACTTTTCTTGTGCATGCCCATCCATATTTCGATTCTTCTCACAAAGAAGAGTGGAGATTGAGAAGAATTAATGAAATAGTTCTCGGAGAAATTGATTTTTAGACCAGACCCTCAATGATATGTCTCAAAGAGAAGGCCATTAGTTTTGTAGTGGTTCTTCTATCATCGCAAGAGAAACTACGAATATCATCTGCAAAGGATAGATGTGATATATCCATTGAATTCTGAGAAAGGGCATATGGAAGGTGACCACCATTTTGATTGTGACAATTGATACCTCTAGAGAGAGCTTCCGAAGCTATAATGAGTTAAAAATGTGATAATGGATCATCTTGTTTAACCCCACATGTGGAACAAAAGTAACACAAGGTTGTCCGTTAATAAGCAAAGAAACCAAGAGGTCCGCGAATGATTCATAATCAATAACACGAATGATAGGTGAAACCCAAATTTGCAAAGTATGGCTTGGAAAAAAGGCCAGGAAACCCTGTCAAAAGCTTTCATGATGTCTAACGTCAAGATGGTATTCCGATAAGTTTTATTGTCCAACAAAAGTACAAGTTCCTGATCATGGAGCACGTTGTTGGCCAAGTTCCCACCTTTTATGGAAATGGACTATTTCTAATGAAATGATTCATAGAAAGGCAATAGTGGATTTATTCTATTAACAATAATTTTGGTAATTTTGCTAACAAATGAACATAATATGATGAAGGTTTAGGGTTTGATACTTTCAAGATTAAAGCGATGAAGGTACTCCCAAAAGCCTTGGGAATGGGAATACCCGCAAAGAATTCTTTCTCTAGCTTGAAGACATCATTCCCAAAAATGAATAAAGAACAAACCCCATGTAACCATCCAGTTCTGAGACGCTCTCTCCATACAACTGAAAAATGGCAGATTTAACCTCCTCCAATTTAACTGAAATTATCAAATCCAAATTGTGTTGCTCAATAATTAATGCTGGAATACATTGTAGCAAAGAATTCATAGCTAATTCATCAATATCTTTGGCCGAGAGCAAAGATTGGTAGAAGTTCACCCCTTCTCGTTGAATATCAGATATATGTGATAACCAAGTTTCTCCATAATCATTAATGCATCGAATAGATGGTTGGGCTTTCTTCTCAATCAATGATGCATGGAAGAGAAATAGAATATTAAGGTTTCCCTATTGAAGCCAGTTTATTCTGTCCTTTTGCTTCCAAAAATCTTCCTCAATTCGAAGATAATTCTAGTTGCTCTTCAAATTGTCTTACCCTTTCTTCAACAGATTTTATATTGGCGAAGATGTCACCAAAATTATCCTTGTTCCACTATTCAAGAAAAGCTTTAAGGCACTTTAACTTTAAGTATATGCCATATCCAGCAGCGAGAAGTTTTTAATTTGCAATCACAATTGATTTAAAAGAATCATGTCTCAATCACATGTGTTGAAATCAGAAAGGTTTTGGCCATGCATACTCATTTCCCTTAAGTTCAAGAAGAAGAGGTGCATGATCTGAAGAAGCTTGATTCAAATGGATAACATGTGAAGATTCAAAACAATTAAAACAAGATTGATTAACAAGAACATGGTCTAGTCTCTTCCAAATATATCTTCACATACGAATACCAGACCAGGTGAAAGAACTTCTAGACAAATTCAATTCAAACAAAATCCACAAGCCGATTTAGTGTCGTTAAAATCTCCCATGGCTTGAGCATCTTGAGTTGAATGGCCAGAATATTCATAAATAAATGAGATGATCTGGGCATAAAGGTGCTAGTTGACACAAATTAGCCCAAAAGGATTGCCTACTTGCTCTTGTGCACATAGAATAAATAAAAGTAACAAAAACAGCATTCAACCATAAATTATTCAGTAAGGAAAGGTGAATAAATTGGTCATCATTCTCCATTATAAAAAACCTTATAATCTTGTGCATAGATAATCTATATTTTATTTCACTGATTAAGCAAGCAATGGGAAAAATTATACTTCTACTTAAAGTGATCTATTCAGATTTCGTCCATCATAGGCTCAATCACCACAAGTAACAAAATTTTATGAATACGAATCAACATTTTAAGGTGACAAGTCATGGATATGCTAACAATTCCACGAGCATTCGAAATTAAGCTATGGATCATTAGATAAAGATTAAGATGGAGCAGTGAGTGAACGCAAGGATTGCTTGGTTAAAATTGTCCTAGTTACCTAAAAAGGCTTCTTTTTGCATCTAGGCATCCTAATTTCTCCCAACCCCGAATAAAGACCTCAGTCAGCATGTGAAGTTTCTTGGATTGAAACTTGTAAAGAAAATTACAAAGTGATTCTCGAAGCTGATTCCTTGTGATATTAGGCTGAATAATTTCATCAGAATTAGATAGGATATCTAGAAAATCCTTCTCAATTGTCAAGGTTTTCTTTTTAATTTTCTAAATCTTCTGTGGTGGTCAACAACAATTGGCTACATGCAGAATTTCGCACATCTTCGGAGTTCAAGCGACTGAAAATCATCATGCATAGGGTTCTCCACAATAGGAACTTGATGATCAGTCACTTCTAGAGCCGTGATCGAGTGCATGGTGGTATATGTAGGGATTACAGATTTTTCACTTAATTCCAAAATAGAAACTCCTGGCTTCTCCATAACAATTGGATGGTTGGTGGCATTCAATAAACAATGTTTTGAAAACCGGACCGGGCATTAATCCGGTGGCCTGCCCGGTTTGCGGTTCAACCGGTCCGACCGGTTGAACCGGCCGGTTCACTAATTTAGTTTTTTTTTATTTTTACCAAAGTGTGATATAATTTAACATGACCTAAAATATATTTATATAAAATCTAAAATAGAAGTGAAACACTACTTTTGGAGAATTATAGTCCAAATATCCAAAAATACTGATTAAATTTCTAATAAGAAAAGTGAAATTTATACAAAAATAAGTATAAAAAAGATGAAAAAAATAATAATTTAATAGTTTAGGCTTTGGTGTGTTCAATGTTTTTCCATTTTGGAGTTTATTTCACGATTTTTTAATTTTTCGCTTTATTTAAATCATTTTTATTCTGAAATTTAAAAAATCAGTTTTTTACTGATTCCCGATTTTTTACCGATTTTCAAATTTTTACCGGTTCTGTCCGATTTTTTGGACAGACCGGATATATAGTTGGACAGGACCGGTGGTTCTTCCTACTGGATCGACCTGGTCGAACCGCAGTCGGTTCGGTTTTCAAAACACTGGTGGCATTCTTTCTTTGCATGGTCTTGTGAAATAGTAATTTAAAGGATCCATTGAAACTTTTTAGCAAGATGAACTTGATCTTTCTAGGTATCAGAGGCCTGAGCCTTCTTAGGATTGGGGTTTCTTTCATTGGGGTTAGGGTTCTCCAATTCGGGATTTTTGATCTGGCAATTTACATCTAAATATCCAACTTTGAGACACTGGTGGCAATAATCTAGTATCTCCTCATAACCAATTGATTGCCAATGTCCATTCTCACCATTTATATTCCAAACTCGTCTAATTCTCACCGTTACTATATATAGTTTTCTTTGAGATCAAAATGAATTATGATGTGAAAATTGTCTAACAATCCAAGTGACACTAAGGATCCGACAAAATTGATCTTCAAGAATTCACGTTGCAAGACCTCCATTAAGGGCCATCCCCTATAGAATTTCCCTATAAGAGCAAAGTGGTAATGCTTGTGCAAGTTTTTGGACTTGATTAGTGGTGAAGAAAACCATTGATTCACCACACTAAGTCCAAGATAGAACTTGGGTCAACATCAGTGAAAGCAACAATGGATTCAAAGGAGTGCAGGGACAGGGGTGCCCTTTAGTCAATAACTGAAAAGAAGCCATGGTTAGGGTTTATTCTAGAATTTCAAGAAAAATAAAGAAAGTTTAGAAAGAGGGGAAAGGTGAGAGAAACTTTATCAAATGAGAATTCCAAATGGTTTAAGATAATTTAACATTGCTTGCTTCTTAAATTTTATTCAATTGAGTATAGGTTTTATCAACACCAAATTATGACTATTTTTTATAATGATATAGACCTAACACTTAACTTCTGTGCTATTGTATTAGGTCAACAAATGGGACTAAAAGAATGACCTTCACTCCAAATCCTACCAAATAAAATTAACTAACTATGTAATTTTACCACCACTTTGACAAATATCCAATCAAATTAACTAAAACTTCCCATCAGAATTCACATCTCTTTAGCCGAATCCTAAGAATCTAGCTATCCATAATGAAAACAAGCAATCAGGGTGTAAAGGAAAGCTAATGCAATTCATTATTGAAACTAAGTAATTCAAACTAGCTAGTATATTTTTATATGGAAAGAAAACTAATCAAAAGCCCAACAATTTAATCTAATGAAACTAGGAACTTGCAAGGAAATTAAATTGAAATTAAAGGAAAGTAATTTGCTAAAAATTTAAACCTAAACTAAGAACAAAAGTTAAACTAGGAAAACTTGTCCCCTAAGTTACTCGACTTGCTAATTGCCCATAATATTATGTGTACTATTCCAGGTATGTAGTACATCTAATACATAAGCTATTGCACAAATTAGCCAAATTACACTTCTAAGATAATAGTGCGGACCGCGATTATCTTTAGCAAGAAGAAAGTGTCTTGACCACGGTCTGCATCTTGCTAAACCTGTGCAATATGGCTTTGCAGACCATGGTTAGGTTTTATTTAGCGGTAGTCTTCATAAGTTTCTTGATCGTGGTATGTGTCTATTTATAACAAAGCTAAGAACTTTCGAGTAAATTAAACTGAAACTAATGGAAAGGAATTTGCTAAAAAATTTGAAGTTAAACTAGGAAAACTTGTCCCCTAAGTTATTGGACTTACTAATTGCCCCTACTACTATGTGTACTATTCTTGGTAAGTAGTACATCTAATACCGAAGCTATTGTAAAAATCAGTCAAATTACACTTCTGAGATAATAGTATGAACCGCAGGCGATTATCTTTAGCAAGTACAAAGTGTCTTAACTGCGGTCCATGTCTTGCTAAACCCGTGTAATATGGCTTCGCGGACCGTGGTTAGATTTTGGTCTTCATAAATATCATGACTGCGGTCCGTGTCTATTTCTGAACTCTTGAAATCTTCATTTTTTTTTCACTTTACTCCTTCACTTTGTGGATATCCTAACTTGTGCCTAATGACCCATTTATCCACAATAGACTACCAGAAACACATACTATATCCGTAACCTGACAAAAAGAAAAGAGTACTAATAAGAAGATAAAAAGTTTTACTTGCAGGAAGAGAAGCAGCTCTGATAGCAAAACGTACAAGGGATAACCTCACACTCTAGCGGTATACATGTCACTTTATAAATGAGAAGTTTTCCTTTCCCTAATAGTTATGTGACAAAGCTGGTAATCTACTATCTATACTATATTAAAAGAACCAATATGATTTAGTGATTTAAATCTTTTTTTCGAAATTACCCATACTATAAAATTTAATTACTTTATTAAGTCTCCTAACTTGGATGCCTTTTTGATAATTATTTATATTATTTATGTAAATACTCCTCAATGAGTAAAAAATGCAATACAACTTACTTTTAAGTATTCATATTAGGTAATAAATTTGATTGAAGTAAATTTCCTTATGTAATAGAATATTAGGAATGAGTTTTAGAAATTAAAGAAGAGTGGGAAATAATTTTATTGTGATGGATTTTAGAAATCAAGATTAATAAAAAATTAAATAAATTTACTTGGAAATAAATTTACATATTTCATTTATACTTTTGGACCCTTAACAAGAAAAAATTATAAAAAGTACACAAGAAATAAAATTCAATTTTTTAGAATTGTATTTAGAATTAAGTTTGATTGAAATAAATTTTCTCATAGAGTAGAATTTTGGAATAGATTTAGAAATAATATAAAAATTAAATAAATTTAATTTTAAAATTTAATTGAATATATAATGTATTAAATGAAGGAGTTTGATTTATTTTATATTTTCTTTCCCAAGTAACTCTCACTATAAAATTTTATGACTTTGTTAATGTTCCCAAAATGTTTTTCTAGGTTATTTATGTAAATACTCCTCAAAGAGTAGGAGAATAAATAAAACCTACTTTTAAAACTTCATATTAGGACATAAATTTGATTGAAATAAATTTCCTTATATAGTAGAATATTAGGAATGTGCTTTAGAAATTAAAGAAGAGTAAGAAATTTTTTTGAGATCGGTTTTAGAATATTAAGCAATAATAAAAATATAAAATTTACTTGGAAAATAAATTTACGTCTTTCACCTTTACTTTTGGACCTCAAAGAGAAAAAAAAAAATATATCCTAGAAAGGTACACATAAAATAAAAACTAATTTTGTGAGACTTCATTTAGAATGAAATTTAATTTGAATAAATTTTCTCATAGAGTAGAATTTTTGGATAGATTTAGAAATTGAAGATGATTATTAAATAAAGTTATCAAAAAAAAAAAACTTAATGGAATAAAGTTTCTCATTAAATAGAATTATGCATAGGATTATTATCAACATATATAGGTTATGCATACATTAATAGAGTAGACAACATTTATATGCAATTCAAGAAAATAATATTCAATTAAAGACGATAAAAAGAAAAAGAAAAATTTGTTTGACAAATAAAGAAAAACATGGAAAATAAGGTTATTTTAATTTCAAAGAGTTAAAAACTATTTTGGTCATTCAAACTAAGCAAAATTCTCAGTATGATCTTTAGGTTAAATTAAAAAGGTCCTTATTTGACCCTCTAAATTGAAAAAATATTCTAATATAGTTTTCCAAATTCAAAGAGTCTCAATTTGGTCCTCAAAACTAAACAAAATGTCCCAATGTGGCCCCTAATTAAGCTTCAAACTGAAATTTGTTCTAATTTGCCCTCCAAACTGTATTCTGAATAAAAAAATTACCATTAACTGTTTAAAAGCACATGATTTTAAAATATACTTTCAATCTTAATGATTATATTACGGTTAGAATAATATTTTTCTACAAAATAGAGAGTTCCATATGGTATCCATTTTTCAAGGATGAATTTTAGAAAATACAGTATGCAAAGAAAACTTTTTAGGATTAGAAATTACGATAAATAATATTAGGAATTATCATTAACAAAAAAAAGTATGACTTATCACATATAAACTTTTTGGACTCTTTTGATAAAATAATTCTGGATTTTTTTCTATTTTTGATACAACAAAGAAAAAAAAAGAAAAAAAGAACAAAGCTGACATTTTAGACCAAAAAATTACTTAAAAACCTCAAGGTTAGGGTTGTTCAAACCTAACCCAACCCAAAAATCCAAACCAAATCAATCCAAATGAATTCGGGACTAAATAGGTGGGTTATTGAGTTTCGGGTTACTTGGGTTGGTTTACACGAAATATATAGGGTTCGGTTTTGTTTTGCAAAGTCCAACCCAACTCAATAACCTGATAATCCATGTAATTTACCTCTAATTTTTTATTTTTAATTATCTTCCTAATCGTTTCACATGTAACTTATACTTTATTTTCTTTTCGTTCTTCACCTAATATTAATTTATCATGTTCTAAAATTTTTTCCTTTTCATTCTTGAGTTAACTATTTATTTTTTGATAAAACATAATTTGTAATGAATTATCTTACACTAATATTTTAATCATGTTTTAGGGAAAATTTTATCCTAAGTAACCCGAGTAACCCGCTCAAGTAATACTCAAGTTTGGTTTACTTGAGTTTCGATATTATTTAGGTTAGGTTCAAGTTTTATTTTTTTAGCACAAAAACTTAAAAACTTGCCAACCCAATTACCCTAACCATGAACATCCCTACTCATGCCCATCTAAATTTGAATTAAAAAATGCATTATCCTTAATAGATATTGTCAACATTTTGACCTTCCTTCCATCAATGCCATTTATTTTATCTCTAACATTATTGTCTAGACATTGTAATGATGAAAGATTCGTTGTCCAGAATATGAAAAGAATTTGACTTCTGTGTGGTGTATTAAAAAATAAATATAATGTAGAACATATCTTTTTTATTATTATTAAACTGATTGGATGAGTAGGAAAGCGGGTGAAAAATGTGATCTAGACTTATTTTATTTTCTTAAAAGAACATGTAATTCTTATCTTGGAATTCTTACTTTACTTTTCGTTTTCCTTTTATATTTTGAATAATTACCACATATTTATTCTAAGTTATACTTTTCCTATAATCAAAATTTAGTAATTAAATTATATTAGCTAAAATTCTTAATGGATAATATTATTGTCCTCTTACAAAATATTAGATAATATTTAATGTTTAATATTAGTCACCGTATAAATTACACACAAACGATAGGGATATCAAATTAGTTACAAATTAGATTTTAATTAAAATGTACTTTGTCCAATGAAACCTAAAAATACTAAATATTTATTGTAATTTTTCAATTACTACTATACAAGTTGATAGCTACTTCAACCATATATTGTCGATCTTATTTTATTAAAAAAAATATATATTATTGAATATATATATACAGATTGATAGTTTTAGCATAATGAATTAATCACTAAATTTTACACCGTAAATTGCTAAATGGTGGTAGATTATTTTTCACCTTTTTTTCTATTTTCAATATATAATTCCTATAGTTGTACAAACTATATATTTAAAAGAGATTTGGTTTCCTAAATTGTAAATTGATATTTAGTATTTGCACACAAATGGTTCCTTCATCAACTTAGTTCCAAGAAAGGTATATGGATTCAAGAATAATCAAATCATACTCCAATGCATTTGACAAACGTAAAGTTGTTAAGATGGAATTTGAATAATTAAAGAAAATAAAAGGTTTCAATAATTGTTAATATTTTTTAAAACTACACTATCCACTTTGATTACTAAATTTATAGAATGGATATAATAATAAATTCTGATATATTTCCCATCATACATTGTACTCTAGTTTGATGATACTTTAAACTTTTCTATTTTTGAAGTTAAATAGAGCACCAATGAAGTCATTGTGCAATCATTCAATAATTCTCAATTGGAGAAATGGATTTTTAGTTCAATGATAAGTTCATAATTGTGCTATATTTTATGTGTCAATTACCACGTTTTTATGTGTTGTAAGCAAGATTTAAGTTATTATTGAGCTTAATTTGGTTATTCTCAGTTTTTGTAGGGTTGAAGTGAAAAAGGGTTAAAAAAGATGGGAAAAGATGAAAGAAAATGCTTAGTACGGGACAGGCACGAGTATGAAGCCATTCTAGACACTATTTTGTAGCCGATTTCAAACATAACTTTTGATCCCAAGATCATATTGAGGTGATTTAAGATGCATTGGAAAGCTAAGGGGTAGAGACACAACTTTTGTGTTTTACACTTTCTCAAATTACACAAGTATCAAGGTGAAAATCAAAAATGAAGGTGGAGCACAGTTGAGAAAGCCAAGGCACATGCGTTGGAGCTGTGCAGCTCATGTGCGCTGCTTCCAGAAGCAGATTCCCAGAAGTGGCTTGCACGCACATGCGCGCTAAAGTCCCTACGCATGTGCGTGGAGGATGGAATAGGCTAGGACCTCACTGCCTCGCGCGCACATGCACGCAAAGACCCCAACACATGTGTGTGGAAGGCTATGAGAATGCGTAAGCTGGATTCTTGGCATGATTCTTCGGCCGGTTGGAATCTTTTTCACCCAATTTCATGTTCTTATCTGTAGGCATTAATTGTAACCCTAAGTACTCAATATAAATACTCCAAGTAGGGTGAGAAAAAAGGGATCGACACTTTTATTTTCTTTCCGCTGGCTAGGGTTTTTAGCAATAGAAATTCTTCTTTATTCTTTTATGGCACTTTGTGCCTAAACTCTTTTCTTGGTAGAGGGACTTGAAGCCATGGTCAACTCTACAAAATTGTGAGACTTCTTGTGCTTAAATTTATACAATTATATTTCAAGTATTGATTAGTTTTCTGTGATTAATTTTAAGGAAAATTGCTGAAATAGTCCTTCAACTTTTTTACTTTAGCCAAAATAGTCCCTCAACTTTTTTTGTAGCCAGAATGGTCCTCCAACTTTTATTTTTTAGCCAAGATAGTCCTTTTATGTGAAATTTAAAAAAAAAAAAAAATTTATGGTGACTCCACCATAAAAGGACTTTCTTGGCTAAAAAATAAAAGTTAAAGGACTATTCTGGCTAAAAAAAAAGTTGAGGGACTATTCTGGCTAAAAAAAAAGTTGAGGGACTATTTTGGCTAAAGTGAAAAAATTGAGGGACTATTTTGGCGATTTTTCCTTAATTTTATGGTTGTTCTTTTTAACTTATTATTGCCAGTCTACAGAATATTAAGTTATTAGAATTAATCTACTGCTAGATTGTTTTAACCGCGTGTGCTTAATTCAATCTGTGAAGCAACTGAATTTGATAATTACTCGATTAGTGTTATTGAATTTAGGAAATTTAATCATCTAATTGGCATAACCTGTGTGTTTACACATTAATTAGTGTAATTTTTCTTGTTGATTTTAATGCTTCTATTAATTAATTTTTGGCGCGCGTCCAGGTTAAATTAATAGTTAGGGTTAATTGGATCGCGTGTTGAAAATTAACCAACTTTAGAAAGAAATAAGAATCAACTTTGAATTTGTATTCATTCGGCTTAATTCTTCAATTAGTGCTTGATATAGAATTGAATTATCTTGTGTGTCAAGGATCAACTAGTGAAATTGCCATGGTGGATATGACCAAAACCAAGACTTTTCTTATATCGAATTTTCTTCAATTATTTTCTTGTTTTAATTTTAGTTTAAAAGCATTCAAAACCCCCATTTTCTCCATTTAGCATCATGAGAATAAACTTCGTTCTCTGTGGGACGACCTGTACTCACCACTACTACATATTGAGAGTTGTTAATTTTGGGTGCCTATGACAGCATTGCAACTCGACAGCATATTATTGCACACCAAAATTTTGGCGCCGTTGTCGGGGAACTGTTTAAATTATTTTTGTGCTAGTTATTTCAGTTTTTCTTTTCTTTCTTTTTATTATTATTCTTCTGCTAATTGTGTATGCCTGTGACTCCATCAGCTGGACAAGTTGAATTCTAATTTGATCCGAAAATACAGAGAACATTGCGCAGATTGGGAAAAAAGATAAAAGAACGACAGTTAGGGGAAGAACAATTGTTTAACTATATATTTGCAGGTGATTAGGAACAACAGCAAGAGACGAACATGGCACAACGGACTTTGAGAGAATTAGCCGTGCCCACTCTGAACCAACAACCTTTATACATTACTTATCTAAAATTATATGCTAATGTTGCATTTGAATTAAAATCTGGACTAATCCATTTATATACCTTCTTTTCATGGATTACCAGGTGAAGATCCGAACAAGTATCTTAAGGAGTTCCATGTGGTTTGCACAAGTATGAGACCCACCGGGGTATCAGAGGAGCATATCAAGTTGAAAGCATTTCCATTCTCACTCAAGGATGAAGCAAAGGATTGGCTGTTCGATTTACCTTCGGGTAGTATCACAACTTGGGAGCAGATAAACAGACTATTCTTGGCAAAATATTTTCCTGCATCTCGAACTGCAAATATTCTCAAGGAAAATTGTGGCATGAGGAAGTTCAATGAAGAATCCTTGTATGAGTATTGAGAGCGCTTCAAGAAATTGTGTGCAAGCTGTCCACATCATCAGATAAGTGACTTCTTGTTAATTCAATATTTCTATGAAGGATTGTTACCGAATGAAAGGAACATGGTCGACACCGCAAATGGAGGGGCGTTAGACAATTTGACCACAGACGCTACTCGTGAGTTTATATCGAATATGGCCACACGCTCTAAAAAGTTTGTGACATGGACACGAACTGATCAACCTCTCAAATGTGTAAATGAGGTAAATGTTTCATCATTAGAACAACAAATGGCTAGTTTGACTTCTTTTGTTCTACAATTGGCTTCAGGAACAGCAACAGCAGCACAACCTTTTGGTATCTGCTCAAATAAGGGACACTCGACAAATATGTGCCCCACATTACAAGACGAAGGTAAAGAGCACGTAAATGCAGCCGGAGGATGCCCAAGGCAGCCATGACAAAGTTATGATCCCTACTCGAACACGTAAAATCCTGGATAGAGGGATCATCCTAACTTGAGATACGGGAACCCAGCCCAAAATCAGCCTCAAAAAAATCGACAGAACTTCCAACCATATAGGCCGCCATTTGCTCAAAGACAACAAGCAAATCTGAATAATCAATCCGGTAAGTCTTTAGAGGAACGGCTGGATATTTTAATTGAAAATACGATTCAATTCCAGCAGGATACAAAGGTCAGTATTCAGCAGTTGCAGTATCAAATGGGTCAAAATCCATGACAACCGTAATTAGCCGGTTGGAAGCGCAGAGTTCTAGAAAGTTGCCTTCTCAAACAATCATTAACCATGAAGAGAATGCTAGTGCAATTGTGTTGAGAAGCGGCAAAGAGGTTGAAGTGCCAACTAAAGTAGTTCCTGAACAGAACAAGGCTAAGGAGAGGGAAATCGAAGTGGAGAAAGAAAGTTGTCCCATTCAAAAAGAAGAAAAAATTGGTAAGTCAACTCAGTGGCCAGAATACACACCTGACCCACCATTTCCTAATGCATTTAAGGAATTTGCGAAGTAGGACCCCAATAGAGACTTGTATGAAACTTTTCACAAATGTGAAGTAAATATCCCATTGTTGGATGCTATCAAACAAGTTCCTCATTATGCTAAATTTTTTAAAGAATTATGTACACATAAAAAGAAGCAAAAACAAAAGAAGGCTAAGAAGATCATGTTGGGAAAAAATGTATCAGCCATGCTCACACATCAGAATCTTCCAATAAAATGCAAAGATCCAGGTTGCTATGTGTACAATTCCGTGTTCAATAAAAAATACTAGAATTAAGGAGGCCATGTTGGATTTATGAGCTTCTATAAATGCTATGCCTTATTCAGTTTATAAATCCTTGCACCTAGGGCCTTTATTTGAAACTAGTATTGTTATCCAGTTAGCAGATAGATCAGTGGCTTATCCTAAGGGTATAGTTGAGGATGTTTTAGTCCAAGTCAATGAATTTTTTTTTCCAGCTGATTTTTATCTACTCCACATGGAGAACAATGATGAGTCTGTTTCTATTTTGTTAGGTAGACCATTTTTGAAAACATCCAAAACTAAGATAGATGTAGATACTGGAATTTTGATGATGGAATTTGACGAAAAAATTTTCAACATAATATTTATGCGGCCATGAAGTATCCATCTGAAGATAATTCTATTTATTTTGTTGATGTTATCAATTCGATAGTACAGGATGTTTTTGAAGATGAGTTTGACGAAAATGGGGATGAGCAAGCAGGAATTGATGTTGATTAACAACCGCAATTTGGTAAGTTATCTTATGTGACATCGAGGAACCTTAATGATACACTTTTGTTTTCGGTTTTGCAGGCTGCTGAGTCGAAATTGAAACCTCTCCTGAATCACCTCAAATATATGTTTTTAGGTGATGGGAAAACTCATCCGGTGCTAATCGCTAGTGACCTAACCAATGCCCAGGAAGAACGTTTGCTAAAAGTCTTAAGAGAGCATAAAATGGCGATTGGATGGACCATTGAAGATATAAAGGGAAATAGCCCATCATCATGCACGCATCGTATACTACTCGACGATGGAGTTAAGTCTACCCGTCAACTAGAAAGAAGGCTAAACCTGACGTTAATGGAAGTGGTTAAAAATGAAATACTCAAACTTCTTGAAGTGGGGATAATTTACCCTATTTCAGACAGCAAATGGGTTAGTCCAGTGCAATTAGTCCCTAACAAGACGGGGATTAGTGTGATGAAAAATCAAGAAAATGAAATGGTTCCCACCCGTCTATTGAACATACAAAATGGGTGGCAAGTTTGTATAGATTATCAAAAGCTTAATTCTCTTATTCGCAAAGATCACTTTCCTTTGCCTTTTATTGATCAAATGATTGAAAGGTTAGCTGGTCATGCTTATTATTGTTTTCTTGATGGCTACTCAGGATATTTCCAAATCGTTATTGTTCCTGAAGATCAGGAGAAGACAACATTTACATGCCCATTTGGAACATTTGCTTACCATCGTATGCCATTTGGGTTGTGTAATGCTCCTGCTACTTTTCAGAGGTGTATGATTAGCATATTTTCTAATTTTTTAGAACATTTTATTGAGGTATTCATGGATGATTTCACCATTTATGGAGATTCTTTTGACCAGTGTTTGCATAATCTCACATTAGTATTACAAAGGTGCATTGAAACTAACCTTGTTCTAAATTCTAAAAAATGTCATTTCATGGTTCAACAAGGTATAGTGTTAGGTCATGTAGTGTCGTCTAAGGGGATTGAAGTTGATAAAACATGAAATGTAAGCTAAAATTGACATAATTCAATCCTTACCTTACCCCACGAAGGTGCGGGAAGTTCGTGCTTTTCTTAGCCATGCAGGATTTTACCGAAGGTTGATCAAGGAATTCTCAAAAGTATCGGCACCTTTATGCAAATTATTGCAGAAAGATGTCAAATTTGAATTTGGCGATGACTGCAAGGCGGCATTTGACAAATTGAAACAACTTCTCGTGTTCACACCAATCATCCAACCACCCAAATGGAGTCTACCATTTGAGATAATGTGCGACGCAAGTGACTTTGTGGTGGGCGAAGTTTTGGGACAACGCATTGGAAGGGCACCTCATGCGATTTACTACACCACCATAACCCTAAATGATGTGCAGAAAAATTACACTACCACCGAAAAGGAGCTTTTAGCTATCGTTTTCGCTTTAGAGGAGTTTCGTTCTTATCTAATTGGTACTAAAGTGATTGTATATTCTGATCATGCAGCTTTATGTTATTTATTGACGAAAAAGGAATCAGGTAAACCAAGATTGATAAGATGGATACTTCTCTTGAGCGAATTCGTTTTGGAAATCAGAGACAAAAGTGGTATGGAAAATAAAGTGGCAGACCATTTAAGTCGACTACCACATGTGGAGGATGAACTAGGGATATAAGAAGATTTTTGAATGAACAATTATGCTCAGTAAAGGTGATGTTACCCTGGTATGCAAATATTGTTAATTTCTTGGTTACTAACAAATTACCCCAAGGTTTGTCTAGAGAGGCAAGGGAGAAAATCAAATGTGATGCCAAATACTATGTGTGCGATGAGCCCTATTTTTGGAAACATTGTGCTGATCAAGTAATCAGAAGGTATGTCAATGATGGTGAGATTAATTCAATTTAGCATTTTGCCATACTTATGCTTGTGGAGGACATTTTGGAGCCAAAAGAATAGCAATGAAGGTATTAAAGTGTGGATTTTATTGGCCCAACATATTTTACAACTCATACCTATTTTGTCGTTCGTGTGATAGTTGTCTTCCATGAAAGGACAGGTAACATTTCCCAAAAGAATGAAATGCCTCAAAACCCGATACAATTCTGTGAAATATTTTATGTTTGGGACCTTGATTTCATGGGACCTTTTCCTGTTTCATTTGGTTATTCATATATCCTCTTGGCTGTTGATTATGTTTCAAAATGGGTGGAAGCTAAAACCACTCATACTGATGATTTAAAGATTGTTTCAGATTTTCTTACGAGCAATATCTTTTCTAGATTTGGGATTCCGTGAGCTATAATCAGTGACCGAGGTACTCATTTTTGTAATCGAATAGTGAAAGCTTTACTAAAGAAGTACCATGTGACACACAAGATTTCCACAGCATATCACCCGCAAACCAGTGGACAAGTCAAGATATCTAACAGAGAAATTAAATCTATTCTCCGAAACACGGTGAACTCCAGTCGTAGGGATTGGAGTTTACAGTTGGATGATGCATTATGGGCATATCGCACTGCTTATAAGACGCCTATAGGGATGTCCCCAGTTTCAGCTAATATTTGGTAAAGCTTGTCACCTCCCCATAGAATTAGAGCATAAAGCTTATTGGGCAATGAAGAGTTTAAATATGGGATTGGATGCTAGTGGCAAAAATAGGAAATTACAACTGCAAGAGTTGGAAGAAATCTGCAATGAAGCTTACGAGAATACTCGCATATATAAAGCAAAAGCAAAGGCTTTTCAAGATCAAATTATCATAAGGAAGGATTTTCAAGTCGGTGAAAGAGTCCTTCTTTATCAAAAATGTCTTCGTCTATTCCTAGTAAGTTGAGATCACGTTGGATTGGTCCGTATTTAATAACTAATGTATTTCCCCATAGTGCAGTTGAAATTCAGAGTTTACAAACATCCAAAGTGTTCACAGTTAACGGACATCACTTCAAACCCTATTATGAAGGAGTTGCATTGGGAAATGTGTGTGATGAGAATTTGGAAGAACCGCATTATGATTGATTGGTGAAAGAGCGTCAAGTCGAGCCAATAACAGTGAAACAAAGGCGCTGCATGGGAGGCAACCCATGTTCATTTCAATTTTATTCTGTTATTTAATTTTTGTAATTTTATTTGTGCTTATTTTAGTTTAAAGGACAACATATTTTAATTTCGTAGTTAATTGGGAAATCGATTGCATTAAGAGGCTAAAATGATAAAATAGATCTTTGAGGGGTTTATGTGTTATGAGGGTGATTTAGGAATGTTTATGTGTTGAAAAAAAAAGTAGGCAATTTTTGTTCTGCCTTCAGCACACATGGGCGTTAAAATCCCAGTGCATGTGCGCGGGGTTGATTATCACACAGACACACGGCCTCCAGGGCACATGTGTCCTGAGGAAGCAGTGTACGTGCGCATGACGGGCATAAAGGAACTTAACCGTCCCTAATCCCATTATTTCTTCACATTCCTCTTCTCTATCAACTTCCTCTCAAACCCCCAAATCCCCCACTCCAAGTTTTCCAAAACTCATCCCAATTTCATCAATTTTACACCTAGATTTCTTCTTCTTTAAGGGAAAATCAAATCAAGGTATGAATTTCTCTCTCTTTCTACAATTTTTTTCTTATGGGTTTCAATTAATTTTCAAGAATATGTTGAGTCTTTTTATGCTTTGATTGATGAAATCTCATATGGATTGAATTTCAAACGTAAATTTTGGTGTGATTATTGCATGTATTGTTGATTGAGAATGGATTGCATGTTCATTATATACCCAAAAAGTTCCTCTTTCTTTATGCATGCCATGTGTTTGATAAAATGTCTCAATGAATAAAAATGTTCAAACACAAGGCATTAATGCACGAATTTAACTCCTAGGCCAGTGATTATGCCATGTGAAATCTTTCTAATTAGTTTTCATGCATAGGAATGTGCATGCATTATATAAGCCTTAGTTTTAAGCATTATTTTGCTTGAATTTTAATGTATAATCTAAGGCTTATGATTTTGGGGAATGGCCTTTTATTAAAGTGTGGAGTGTTGTCATTGTTTGTTTGGGGGTCATTATGCATGTTTATGTTTTATAGGAATGGAAAGAACAGCAAAGAAAATAGCCACAAGCAAGAGTACTGGAGAATCCTCACCATCCAGGCCTCCATAACCAAGAGTTGGTGGCGGGTTATAGTTTTTAACTGCGGCAGCCAAACAGAAATATGACAATGATATCTCAAAACGAGCTGCAATTAAGGAAAGGGGCATACAAGTGCCATTGGCAGGGGTGCCAGAAATCAAGTTAGCCATTCGCAATCGTGGATGAGAGCTTTTCACTTCAACCCCCATAAATGCCGTCCTTCTGGTGGTGCGTGAGTTTTATTCTAATTTTGATCATTATAGCTCCACCAGGATATATGTACGAGGAAAAGAAGTGGATGTCTCTGCCAATGAAATCAATAGAGTTTTGAAGGTCACTCGTGTTCGTAATGATGAATGGCCCGACACCCGTAATGCCAACATAGAGCTTCAACAGATCACAAGCGTTCTTTGTGATGAAGACGTGAACTGGACTTTCGGGTATACGACAGATGGCATGACGGCTTGGAATTTCCACGCGAATAAACTTAAGACAGCATGGTTTGTTTGGTTTAAATTCCTTTGTGGCCGCCTTCTACTTGTAAACCATCTCACCCATGTCACTATAGAACAGGCCAAATTGCTGTATTGTATTGCTACCGAGAAGCCATAGATGTCGGTCAGCTCATAAGTCAACAGATTTGCTACTCCGCTGCCAATAGACAACTGGGATTATGGTTTCCCCATTTGATTACAACTCCATGTTTGGAAAGTGGTGTGGTGATTGAGCCTTCTAAAAAAAATTAAGGCCGGGCCAGATGATAGCAAATGAGGGTATACGAGTTCAGGTTAAACGCACTAGGTCCCAAGCTTCTACGTCACAAGTGGAGGAAGTTGATGATTCAGATGATGAGCCGGTACCTGCTCCACAGCAATCGCAGGAGGAGCTTCTACATCAAATCTTAGCAGAACAACAGCGGATGGGCCAACATTTTGATTCGTTTATGCAAGAAATGAATATCATTTTATGTAATAGCAGACCCGGGAGGCTCGTCAGATGGCTAGAGAGCGGGGAGAGGACCCATCGACATTTCCACCATTCCTTTTCCACAAGATTTGGGGCCCCATGCTCCTTGAGTTTTTATGCCCTATGTGTTGGGCCGTTTTCTTTGTTTGATATTGATCATAATTGATTTCCTAGACAATATTAGTCATTTTTGTTAGTTAGGTTTCATTCTAGTTCGTTTATTTCATATTGCTTAGCTTTATTTTTGAATGGTGTTTTCGTTTATTTTTAGTTGTGTATTCCCTTAAGGGAATAAGTTTTTCTTGATTCTTGTATGAACCTTTTCTACCATTTTCTTGTTTTTCTTATTGTCTCAAGGAATTATTTATTTGTCTTGTTTTGTTTTCTTTGGTGTGTATCCAATTTTCTTTCGCGACAAGAGAATATTTATAGCGGATACTGCTCCAAACGCAAATTAAATCTAGAGAAGCTTTTCTTTTCCCATTTTGTGCTTTGGAGACATTACTATTTTTGCATTGAGGACAATGCTTATTTTTAAGTGTGGGGTGGGAGAGTTATTTGGATTGTTTAGTTGTTTGGTGTATTTTGCTTGATTTTGCTGTAATATATTTTAACCTTTTCCTTTGATCTGAGAGTTTGTCGAAATTTTTGAAAAATTTGTGGATTAATTGACCATTATTTTTTTGAAATTTTCAAAAAATTTCGTTTAACTTATTTTTCTTCATTTGTCTGGATGAATAAACCATTAATTGAACCATGCATGAATGAGTAGTCGGTGTTAATATTTTCCATTCATGATTTTCAAGATTTTTTAGCACTAAGCCATACTTTAATTTTTGATTTGGGATATTTAGAAAAATTTATGTAGACTCAATTATGTTGCATCCCAAAAACTCGCTTTATTACATTTGTGAAGCTAATTCTTAGACGACCTGATTTAGTTTACAAATGAGGGTAGTGCTTTTTTGTTTATTGAGCCTTTCTAGCCAACCATTTTAACAATTTATTTAGCTAAGTACCTTATTTAAGCCTTATTCTTGTGAAGAGAAACATCATTCATCTTCTTTCACATAAACTCAATTTACCCACCCTTTTTGAGCTTAATGTTCTTTTCATTGTTTTATCCTAAGTTTTCCCTTTAAGAGCTTATGGTGCACATTATATGGATATAAGGGTGGAAGTTTGTGAGAAGTGAGTGATGTACATTTTTGGAGCAAAATGGGGTATTGGGAAAAAATTGTTGGAGAAAAAAATGAATATGGAAGCTTTTGGTATATGAAGGTAGTGCCCATCACTGGTACCTGCATATTTTTTGATATTTACAGGTAGTGCCTATCACTGGTACCTGTATCTGCAGGTAGTGCCCATCACTGGTACCTGCGCGTTTATATGTTGCAGGTAGTGCCTACCACTGGTACCCGTACTATGAGCGGACATAAAACTAAAATCACTACATAATGTATATATGTCCGAGGGAGGTTGGCATGTTTGGTTGTTCGGAATTCTTCCTGGTTGTTTGTTACTCAAGTGGGGGTTGTGGATGTTTGATATTCCGCATGTGAAGAGAAGTTTTATTTTAATGTGTGGCCGTTATTACTATAAAGCTCTTGTTCTTATTTGCTATATCATCTCCCTTCTTTGGCTAACAAATATCCTGACCTTATATGTGTTAGATTAAAAGTCAAATTTTAGTAGTATTCCAATGCTATTTTTATTCATGTTTTTATACTTCTTCGTAGACTTAGAAAAATTCGCTTAGTTATGGAAAGACCATTGTTAATTTTGTCAAACTACCAATTTGAGGATGACTACGAATCCAAGTGGTGAAAAAAATTTCCCATCCATTAAGAAATTTTTTTCGAAAAAGTGTCGGGTCTCAGAACTGACAGAAGAAAAGGGACGACCAGTGATTCCCAGGGAATTGTCCAGGCAACCCCTTCTAGGAGGGGTATCCAGTCAACCTAGACTTGGGGACGGAAATCCATGCCCCACCCGAGAGAGTAGCTAACAGACCACGACAAATTGGGGCGACCAACCAGCACTACCCAAGGGTTTCGGCCTCCTAGGGTTGATGTAGTTTATGCCTCTTAGGAAATGGTATAGCCTACATAAATCATGAGTGCTTTATTTATAAAAAAAATTCAATTTTTTCATGTTGCTTATTCATAAGAGTATGTGTTATTGTTCTTTACACTTTTCTCTGTATGAATCAATATTTTATCATGTTTAGAGATTTAGATTTGAATATTAGGCTTGATAAAGTCTAATACAATTAAGGGAACTTTTCCATCTTATGTGCATCTTTATTGATTCTTATTTTATATGTGTCTCATAGTTATATTAATTAGTTGAAATCAATTCCTAGAATCTTTGGTTCTTCTTTTCTTGTCCTTATTTATGCTTTTGTTGTTTAATTTCTTTATTTTTAGTTTAACTAATCTATTCCTCTTCTCGATTTCTTAGATAACATTGTTAGTCTTGATGTGATTATATGTAATTCTTTCACACTTACTCGTGAGAAATGATACTATATTCACATCAAAGGACAATTTATTATTTGTTTTACTAGTACACTTGCAAGTGTATTTAGTACACATTAAGCTTTTGTCGTTATTGCTAGGGAAGAGTTTGGTTGATTACATTCAACCTACTTGTAATAACTATAGTGGTAACTATTTGAGTTTTCAATGTCAAACAAGTAACAGCTTTGGCTTTTCTTCTTATGAAAATTATAATTTCTCTAATTCCTTCAATAGGTACAATTATCTGTGTGATCCACAAATAATCTGGATTTGGAAGAAACTTATCCTGATTATTCATGGTATCAAGATTGGCAAAATTACGTAAATCCACCTTGTAAAATCATACCACAACAAGACAATGAACGATGTCATGTGAAAAACAATTCAAATCTTGAGGAGATGATGACACAATACCTTGAGGATTTACATAGTTAGGAAAAAACAATTTGGACAAACTTTTACTATGGTTTTGGAAAGGGAACTGGAACCACCATCATCTGGTGTTCCAATTCTGGTTGAGAAGGTTGCGCTTGTATTTGTGAAATAACCTAAGAAGCCAACTACTAGCATGGACTAATATGGTAGAGTGAATCAGAAGGGCACAACTAAAGTGCATGACCTTATGCATGACGGAGCTTGTGTACATGAGTTGTCAAAAATTTCACCTCAACTAGAACTTCAAGAGTCCAAAAATACCGAGGAGGTTGAGGGAGAGCATGTAAAACTAGAATTCACCAAAGAGATACCCTCACTCATAACTAGCAATATTGATTGGAGTTGCCATGAAGATGACGAAATAACAAGTGCATATGGCCATGATTACTTGAAGAATGCAGAGCCACATGGGTTTTTCGTTGGTACTCTCCATGGGCAATGACGGCCCACCATCTAAAAATAGCAAAACTGCTATGGAATTGTTCTGAAACTTCCCAATAGTCTAGGGGTGCTAACTATCTAAATATTCCTAAACTGCCTTAACTTCATGAGAATATTTTTTTCTTTTAAATTTTTGTTATATGTTTGGGGTTGCTGTGTTTGTTGTTTGTCATGAGTATTGCATTATTTTCAGTTTTGTTTATAGTTTATTTAATGGGAAGATGGTGTTTGATATTTTTTTTTCTTTTTATATTATGTTTACGTGTATTTATCAGTCTTGAGAATCTGACTTATTTCAAAAGACTCCCTAACTACCGGATGGAAACCTTCAGGATTTCTATACCTACTTTGCCTGAAATATTGAAGAGGGTTACAAAAAAAATATTAGTTAGGTTTTGTCTCATTTTAGCATGGTTTACACTAGTTGGTTTGTGTCATGTTTTATGTTTGGTGTCTTGTATTTTAGTTGGCTTTTGTATTCTCTACAATGATTTAAATATATTTCAGTTGGTTCTTTGTTTTGGAGTCATAAATAGCTAAGATCTATAGAATGCTTTGGTTACCAATCTCGTTCATTTATAATTTGTAATTTTTCTTTGTTTAGTGTTCTGTGAGTGAGTTTTGCTAATGTCTTAGTGAGTGGTGATTTCTTTCTTTCTGAAAGTGCTAAGCACTTATCTGGCAAAGATTGCTTTTTTATTTAATCTGTGAAATTGGTTGGGGGAGTGTGGGTCTTAATTGAAGTGAAATATGAACAAAATTTAGATCTTAGAAATGATTTAAGTTTTCTTTGAACCATTTGTGCCTAGATTGCCTACGCTTGATATTTATCCCCTAGCGCCCCTTTTCTAGCCCAGTTGATTTATATTCTTTGTTAGCCACATAATTTAACCGATTTTCATTTTTATTTATCTTTCTATCCATCACTTGAGGCATTATTGATATCTTCGAATTGATTCGTGTCATGTTCTTTTTATCTATGATGGATAATTGTGAGTTTTGTGGTATTTGTTGAGGAAGACGTCTAACCCTCATGACTTCAATGTTCTTAATAAGTTCCCATTTCTGTTGTCAGAAAATAGGGGAAAAAGAAAATTGGAAAAAATAAAGAAGAGAAAATTGTTGACCAAAAATTTTTTTTGCATGTGTTGTTGAATAAAGAAGGTTGTTCATTGCCTTCTAGTTTCGCTACAATAAAGAAGCTACATTTTACCTTTAGTTATGTATTAGTTTAAGAATGTGTCCTATGGGACCTATTATTGGAATCATGGTCTGGTGTTTTGATGTTTTATCTAAGGTGATTATAGCTATATATATATATAGACACACACACACACACACAACCTATTTTTACCTTAGCCTTACATTGCAAGTTTGAAGAGTCCTAATTGATTGTTGATTTAAGCTAGTTTGTACTAGTGAATGTGAAGGTCAAGCATTGTTTTAGACTTTGATATCCCTTGCTATGCCTTGTAATCAATATGGTCTTGTCCAAATAAGTTTGTGACTGAGTTTTTGTTGTATATATATGCTACCTATTTTTACCTAGCCTTACATTACAAGTTTGGAAAGTCCTAATTGATCCTTGGTTTGAGCTAGTTTGTACTAGTGAATGTGGGGTGAAACACTGCTTCACACTTTGATTTACCTTGTTAAACCTTGTAATCTATATACAGGTTTTTGTCCAAATAAGTTTGTGAGTGAGTATTTATTGTGAGATTTAGTTTTTGTTTTATTTTTTGTTCAATCCAATCAACATTTGTATTATCATATTGATGTGGGATTTTTGATTAAATTATTCTATATAATTGAATGGATTTTTTTCCTTCATTTACTTTCTCATTGATTGTTATTGGTATTATGATATAATTGAATTCTTATACATGTTAATTGTTTCTTTGTTTGTGTTTGTGGGTTTCTTTTACTTGAGACTAGCAAAATTTTAGCTTGGAAGATGTGATTACTAATAGCTCTATAATTACATCTATTTTATGATTCATTTGTACTTGATTTGTGTGATTCTAGTCCCGATTTTTGGAGTTTAGTGTTAATGATGCACACGTGAGCTAAGGAACAAGTGATGGGGTCGTGGATCAAGCTCATGGAATGGATCCAATTTAAGTTCTAGTTAGGCCAATCATGAGGTTAAAGGCCAAGAAGTTGCATCAAGCCATGCTTAGGACTTTGTCAAAGAGATTTTTGACCAACAAGCATTATTTTTTTGCTAATGGAGGCCAAGAATTCTTCAAACTCAAGTTAGAAAGCCCGTCCATGTTTTAGAGGTCCAAATCCAAGAAGATTTGAGTACAAGAAGCCCACAGATTGAAGAGCTCCAAGAAAGGTTTCTGAAACCCTAATTTAGCCATAGTCCTAAATCGGCCATTCCAATCCTAATTGTTCTATGATTTAGTGTTAGCAGTTATTTTAAGAAATTGTTAATTGGCTGATTTTCTTTATAATGTTCGAAAATCCAACTTAGGGATATTTTAGTCTTGTAAGCTAATCCTAAACCTATTCGGATTTGGGAAGGTTGTTTCCAAGTAGTATTAAACCTATTTTATAGGGTTTGGCCAGCCCCTTGTTACGTTAAAAATACCACCATAGTCAATTGTTCATTCAACATTATTAAAAAAAAAAATCTTTGTGAGGAAATTTTCTAACTTGTCTTCCAAAGACTTAGGTTCTCAAAACCGAATGTATTTTGGAAGATTGATTCATGCGGTTACCTAATCTAAATACTATTGGTTCTTGTTTCATTATAGACAACAGATCGATATCTCATACAGTCAAAAATAGAAACTTCAAATTTTTGATTTCTTAATCAAAGGGTTTGAATCCGTCAATTCGGATTTGTTTAGGCGTTCTTGGATTTCGCATCAGTTTGTCTACGGAGTTCGCATTCGAGTGGCATAAGAGCTTTGGGTTACCTAAACACGTTTGTTCTCTTTTGTTTTTCTCAAATCCACGCAGATTATACCTATTTTTTTTTTCATATTTTCTTGTTCGAATTCAGCCTTATTCTTGTTCGTATTCTTGTATTGTTCGTTCTTGTTGTTGTTCATTTTTGTTCCTGAAAAATTACAGCATTATTCTTGCTCTTTTGAACTGAAGTGGTCAATAGAACATTAAGAACATTGTTGCTTGCTGTCTTAAAGAAAAACTTGAAAACATAAAAAGAGTGTTTACCATCTGTAGAATTTATTAGACATTATAATCATGCAATTTATTCTTCCACTGGTTTTTCTCCTTTTGAGGAAATTTATGGTTTTAATCCATTAATGGCTGTAGATTTGATTCCTTTACCTGTGAAGGAGCTAACCAATTTTGATAGATAGAAAAGAACATAATTGATCAAGTCCATTAATGATAAAGTAAGGCAGCAAATTATCAAGACGAACCAACGTAATGCCACAAGGGCTAATAAGGGTCAAAAACACGTTGTCTTCAAACCGGGAGATTGGGTTTAGGTACATTTCTAAAAGGAGAGGTTTTTTAACAGAAGGAAATCTAAATTGGATCCTCATGAAGATGGACTTTTTCAAGTTCTTGAAAGGATTAATGACAATGCCTACAAGATCGACCTTCCTGGTGAGCATAATGTTAGTGCAAAATTTAATGTTACTAAACTTTCTCCATTTGATTTTCAGGTAAGAAGCGATTCACAGACGAATCATCTAAAGAGAAGGGAGATGATGCACACGTAAGCCAAATATGGAATGGGTGATGAGCTTGTGGATCAAGCTCATAGAATAGATCCAATTCAAATTTCAGTCAGGCTAATCATGAGGTCGAGGGTCAAGAATTTGCATCAAGCCATGCTGAGCTTTGTCAAGGAGATTTCGGAACGACAAGCATTATTGTTTGCAAATTAACGCCAATAATTAATTCAAGTTCAAGTTAAGAGGCTCGTCCATATTTTAAAAGTCCAAATCCAAAAATATTCGAGTCCTAGAAGCCCACGGATTTAAGAGCTCAACGAAGGGTTTTTAAACCCTTATTCGCCATAGTCCTAAATCGGCCATTCTAATCCTAATTGTTCTAAGATTTAGTGTTAACACTTATTTTAAGAAGTTTTTAGTTGGCTAATTTCTTAATGATGTTCAAAAATTCAACCTAAGGTTATTTTGGTCCTAACTGGTTTTAGTCTTGTTAGCCAATCCTAAACCTGTTGGGATTTGACAAGATTCTTTCTTAGTAGTATTAAGCCTATTTTGTATACTATTTGGGTTTAGCCTATCCCTTGTTATGTTGAAAACACTCTCCAATTGTCGATTATTCATTCAACATTATTTAGAAAATTTTATGAGAAAATTCTCTGACTTGTCTTTTAAATATGGGTATTTTGCAAGATTGATTCTTGTGATTATCTAACGTGAATACTATTGATTGTTGTCTTATTATAGACAACGGATCAATTCGTACAATTGAGAATAGATATTTTGAATCCTTGATTTCTTAATCAAAGGGTTTAAATCTGTCAAGTCGAATTTGTTTAGGCGTTCATGGATGCTATATCTGTTTCGAGTCTTGTCAGTTTGTTTGCGGGGTTTGCATTAGTTAATTAGTTAGCGTTTTAGAAGTTCATAAATTTTTGTTGTGTTAGTCATTATTTAGTGTGTTAAATAATAGCGTTGTACAGTTTATGTATTAAGATGCTTCTCCTACAACCTATTGATCATGGATTCAAGTCACAAGAGTCTAGGGAGAGAGGTGAATTTGAAACAAACTAATAATAATTTGTTAAATATAGAGGAATAGTTATTTATTGTATTTTATTTTTGTGTGCAGATCTTAGAAGGGTAATTCGATCATTTCATGTTTTGAGTCAAGAAATTTCGAACGAGCTGCAACATAAATTGCTCGCCACCAGGCAGTAACACACTGGCTTGAGGCGAGCTTCAGAGGAGCAAGAGCACGCTTCCAGCGAGCTTCATGTGACCAATGCTCGCTTCCATCGAGCAGTAAGGCACATAAATGCTCGCCTTAGGCGAGCTCAACCAAGCAAAGAGCTTAGTAGTAGAAGTCCTCTAGCATTGGGACTTTTGGAGCACTTAAGCCGTCATAGCCGATTAAATAGAGATACTCAAATGCCCCAGGAAAACATCGTGGGCTTTCTTTTTATTCCTAGTCTTAGAACTCAATTTATGCATTATTTATTTTTCACAAAACAAACATCTAATCTTAATTGTTCGATTACAGAATTGGTTTCAAATTAAGGTTAAACAATTTCTCAAAGATTGTAAAGATTTCTTGTACTAAGAAATCAAAAATGATGTACTAATTAATAATAATTTGAAATAATATGTAATAACTTGTACTACTAATTACTATATTTGAGTAATAAATAATAATTTAAAATATTAAATACTAATTTAAAATAGTATAATAATAATTTAGTGTAATTATAAGTAATTGAAAGTTGACTAACTTGTGAGCCTTTCACCCCCCTCATTTGAGAGGACAATTCAGCATACTCAACAGGATAAAAAACCTAACCTGTCAAGTTTTGGTCCTTACACGTACCACTATCATGTCTAATGCTGGACTAGGGATGTGCAAAAGAAGAGAAAAAGAAATTATTATGAAGAAATTGCACGAGACAATTGGATCCTCGCAAATTCAGGAACTCCTAATCAAAGACTCAAATCCCAAAGCTAAGAGTTTTAGGGTAGGAGACCTTAATTAAGACCCTAATTAAGAATTACAAAAACATATTATTAAAATTAAAGTAAAAGTTAGATATTCATGCCTTTAACTAGTCTTTCTGGGGCAAATATTTAGATAGACCTGATTTTGGTCTCACTTGTAGACCCTGTAGTGTGAATTAAATTTTAGAAAATCTATGACATCAGTTGATACAAGTAAGATTTTTTAAAATTTATTCGTGACCACAAGATTTACAGGTAATGTCAAAAATCGAATTTACCTAAATATTTTCGGTCATTCTTGAGCTTCTCATTGCCAAAGTTGATTTGTATGACGTCTCTGATGTCAGACCTTGTTCAAACATAAAAAATTGTGAAACTTTTCCAAATGCAAAACCAAAATAAACTTGGTAGTTCCAAAGTTCAATAAAAATAATGAGTAAATATTTTCATTTGAAAATTTTGTACTATGAGATATTCTTGGAATCCTATTATAAAAGGACTGTAGTAGTGAAAATGTGCTACTGTGCGGGAATACTTTTCTTCGTTGGGAAATACTTAGGTAGATCTAGTTTTTGATCCCACTTGTAAACCCTGTAGTTTAGATTAAATGTTAATTGTAATCTAGGATATCAGCTTATGTAAGAAAGATTCTATAAGATTTAATCTTGACCGTAAGATTTACAGGTGAGGCCAAAGACCGGGTTTATGTAAGTATTTTTCTTCTCCATTTATTTCACTTGCTTTACTTTTTTCAGAAATTCTTATATGGATCCCATCTACTGTAAGTGAGATAAATCTCTTACTTCATATTCATTCACATCACTCTAAAAAGTTTATTTTTAATGAATTAATGTGACATAGATGAATGTGGACCAAAACTTTCATCCCACTTAGATTCGTATAAAAAATTTTCAACCTTTTCTATAATTAAGTTAAAAATAGAAAAGAAAGAAACAAAAGCTCTTCACAGTTCACACAATATGATGCTTTTTCCATGTCTTTCCTATCTGTTATCATGATACGCCTTTCAATTTTAAACAAACTTTTGTTTCTGCAATCATCATATAATTTCATCTTTTTCACAAATGTTATTTAATCTAGTCATAACTTTCGAAGAAAGAAAAGCAACCAAAAACAAAACAAGAGAAACGAAACCAGGAAAATATATTCACAACGGATCCCGACAAGCTGGATACATTCCCCTCGTACAAAATTCAGAAATTAAAGATATGTTTTAGATTTTTGAGTTATATTTAAAACAAAAAGATCAAAGACAGCAAGGAAGAACCAGTCAACAGCTTTCGATTGCTTTTTTCCTTTTCATGCTTTTGAGCATAAAAGACGGAGGCCATTGGGTCCACCGCACCACGGACAAGTAGACAACTGAAATTCTCTGGTTCACAGTTCATACCCGTTACCAATATATACACAACCAAACAATTTGTTGTTAAATACTTTTGGTAGTACCCTTGAAGAGAAAAAGTTAATTTGAAATTAATTGTTCACGTTATAACTTACTAAATTCTAATTTGGTGCATAGGATGAAAGTTGTATAAGGAAAATTAAGGAGGTATTTGATTTATAGGTACGAGGGAAATGAATGAGAATTAAAATGAGTAATATTCATAGATGGTGTCAATAACCAACACCATGGGTTTAATTACCATGGAAATCATTTTATGTGAATGAAAGTGTTAGAAAATGTTCACTTTCATTCCCTACTTGTGATATGAGTTTCAAATTCATTATCTTATCAACATAATGAAACTCATTTCTTATTCAAACCAAACAAGTAAAGAGGAAAGACATGAACTCATATCGATAGTGGTGTTTATAATTCCCATTTTAATTCTAATTCTTGAATACGATCTAAACGCCTCTTACGGAAATGTTTGGTTCACATTCGAGAATTAAAATCAGAATCATAAATTTTATTATCAGTATGAATTTATCTCATTCTCCCTTACTTGTTTGGTTTGAACAAATAATGGATTTCATTATATTGATAAATTAATCAATTTAAAATACAAATCACAAGTGGGGAATGAAAATGAATATTTTCTAACACTTCCATTCTCATAGAATGATTACCATCGTAATTAATCAAACAGAATGATTCCTATAATAATTAACCAAACAATATATATAGATATTATTGATTTTAATTCTCATTTTTTCTTCTCATCCACATAAAACAAACACCTCCTAAGCTTTTCAACTGACAAAGATGGTTAATAATAGTAAGCATCCAGCTATATATAAAACCTAAAGCAACAAAATGTGCAAAATTAATGGGCTTCTAAATGTATCCTTCAATTTGTTAATTAACTACCATTTTCTTTTATATATCAAATTTTTTAACGAGAAATTTTTAGGTGGACTGGTTCATGATAGGTATCATGGACTCTTTGATCCATTATCACCCACATCACTATCAGCATGTTTGATCCATTATATTTCTTTTGATATTTTAGCACATATTATAATAATATATTAATATATTTGTGTATATAATATTTTAGACATAATATTTTTATTTCTTAAGGATTAAATATGTTAATAACTAATAATATTATTTTCTCTTCATACTTAAATATCTTTTTTTTCTTTGTATAATTATTGGACTTATCAATGTAAATGTAATACTTTACATTACGTGCAATGTATAAACTTATACATTCATATAATTGCAGAACTTATTAATGTAATATTTCTGTTTCAATAACTAATTAAATGGATTACTAATTTCCTTTTAATAAATGTAGATACTAGAGTTAACTAATTATATATACTTTAATATTTATTGAAATATCTATATATAATATATCTATACATACATATTTTGATGCTTATATACTAAGATTTTTATAACTTATACTAATAATAAAAATATGTTTTACATAAAGTCTAATTTATAAACTTATATTACATATTTTATTAGTGTAACAATTTAACTATCAACAAGTATAATAAATACATTACTAACTTATTATTCTTATACATGGAGTTATATAATCATATATATTCTTATATAATATATGATTTAACAGAGGTTGGTGATTGAATAAAATTTTACTATGTGAATTCTTTTGGGTAAATGGTTTTGAATTTGTATCTATATATGATATATACACTAATATACATTCATATATATATTAAGAAGTTTGTACTTCATACACACACACACACACGAAGATATGTGTGTGTAAATTTGTACATATAATCAATTTTAAACTTGTATATATAATATGTTATGAATTATATTTTGTTACACACATTTTGTTGAATGATGTGATCGTAATTTGGTTGTGTAATCTTTTTCATCTATAAACTTGTATTATCTTATATTTCATCTATGTGATATTTTAAATTTGTGAAACAATATGGAATTTATGGGATGATATTCGAAAATTTTGAATTAGAATATGGAATGAAAAATAATTTATGTTTGACTTATTCAACTTACTAGTCAAAGAAGTCAAATTTAAATTATTCGACTTTAATTAACTTTGAGTTTATATGATTTGATTTTTGCTTTGACTTTGAAATTTTCAAATCGAAAGTCAAATAAATCAAGTCAAACAAGTCGAAAAGTTAAACACCGATCGAATGAATACCCCTACAAGACACTATGTTTTGGAATCAATAGGCTAGATTAATACAGTTTATTGCGAAGTCATAAGTGATATGTATTAATTTGAATCATAGGATCTAAGGTAATGCAAGTTATGTGTATTAATCTGGATTATAGAGATCCAAAATATAGTACCTTAGATCAAGTTTATTTAAGAATTTTCCAATGAGAGTATGTGTCTGAGTGTTGTAGACTTTTTCTTGGAAGGGCAATATTTACATCAATTGGAAAACAATAATATTATTATTTGTAATCTTTAATTAAATAATAATTATATACTATAAACGAAACACAAATATATAAATATTTACTTGGCAAATATGAAATCAATTAATATGAACCGACTAATATAGTTGTTGCCAAGTATTAGTCCCTTTGTCCTTGAGACAAAATTACCCGTCACTTGGTGTAAACGGATTTTATGTAATTGCCTCCCAATATTACCTTTGTAAGTTGTACTACTTAACAAGGTCTACGAACTTGTTGAATATACTCAACTCTCTCTTTACGAAACACAATTTTAGACCCCTAGAGTAGGAGTAGTCTAATCTCTTAAGATCAAGAAGAGGAAGAATGAGAACAAGACTCTTGAACTTGATGTGTATAAAAAATATGTACTCTAACTCTTTGATAACACACCTATTTATCGGATTTTTGGAGTCAATGAATAGGCACAACATGAATACATGAATGAACATTTATAGTTCATGAATACACATAATTTATGAGCACAACATTAAGACACATGAATAAATTTTCATAATTAATGAACGAATCATTAATTATCTATGTATGTAAATCCACAATTCATGAATGTATTAATGAACACATCATTAATAAGTCTACAATTCATAATTGTATACAACATTAATTACACATGAATGAATGATCATTCAATTAATGTTATACATAGTTCATGAATACAAAATAATTTTTTGAACAAATTAATGTCATTTATGTTTATCACATTGTATTAATGTTTTATTCATGTACAGGAAATTAACTAATTAGATAGGGCTAAAACGATAAATAAATTACCATTCAAAAGTTATTGAAACCATCGATTTCTTATTCACCAATTCTAAAAATATCAAATTGTAGAACACGGAATTTTCAATAAAATTTTGAGGTACAAATTTTTATTTTCCAGAAGAACTCCTAAAGATAATACAAAAACTTTCGGGGTTTTCCCGTCCCCATAATTATTTATTTATATTAGTATATGGGAATTTGTTAATAAAGAAGTGGTGAAGAAGGTTGTTTATATGAATCAGCGATACAAAGTCTAATAAACCGGCTTTCGAGTTTTCAAAGGATGTCTATGAGATGACAGAATAAGTTACTAATTGTTTAAGCCATGTCTGATTATTTGACAGCCTGTTCTGAAAGAGATATCTTTGGTCAAACATGTCAGTGTATCAAAGAATGTCCAAGTTGTTTATTCCTTATCAACAGCATCCCGAAGGATTTAAAAAAAATTGTGTTTGAAAAAAATCATTATTCATTGTTCACGAAATAAAAATAATATTTTGTAATTATCTCATAACATATTTTTGTTATTTTTAGATTTTAAAAATTCTACAATACTATTTTCTTGTATTTTAAATATTTGTACGATACGATACAATACCACGTATTTTAAAATCTTATATTGTACAAACCTTTAAAGTCAATGCAATAATTCCCTAAGGGGACTATAGAATTACCCCTATTTTTATCTCACATACATCATGGCCTCATTGAGTTGGTAAGGAATCTTGATGTGAAAATATTCTTTTTCTCTAAATTTAAATTCCTGAGTTTGTTTCATTTTTTGGTTTGTAGGGAAAATAAAAACATTCCCCCGTACAAGGAAAGTAATTGCATAATTATAGGATTCTAAATCCTTATTTTTTTTGTTGGTTCTGAATACTTTCCCAGGAAATTTAATCTAAAAATAGGCTCTGGACACTATTAACCATTTTCTCTCTCTTCTTCCTCCTCTCTTCTCCCTTCTCCCTCCTTCAAGTTCTACATAAAAATACACAATTTGTTTAAAAAGCTCTACAAACGCCACACCTTATAATATCATCTTTTAAGTTCAGAAAAGGGAAAAAATATCAAATCTACATAGATCCAAGAGCAACATACACCATTTTTATATCTGGTGTATGCTTAGTCTTCACGAATCATCTAAATAATTAGAGCATTCATCTGTGAATTCCTCCAATACCCTAAATAGAAATAAAACAAAGAAGTCATGCCATTTTTTCCCCAAATATGCAACTCATATCATTGGAAGAATTAACATCAATGAAATAGGAAAGTTGTCCAACTGAATACAATCAATTCAAATATAAGTTAAGGCAATTCTTTCTACTTGGTCGCATGGAAATATTAAGTATTAATCAATGATGATATATTGTAGGTTTCAAATAATTTATACAAAATGGTTAATTAGAAACCTTTACTAATCGAAATGTTGGTTGTTTTCTAGAATCCCTCCTATTTCTTTATTTATAGATTTTCATCTTTTGTTTCTCTTAGTTTCATGATTTTTATATATCTAATTGTTGTAAAGTTAATTGTTATATATGCACTTAAAATTTTTAAATAAGTTGGTATTGGAATGAGTTTTTATAATTTGGAAAAATTAGAAATACAAAAATTTTTGCATAATTGATTTTTTTTATCTATCATAATAAATAATTTTGTTTGTAAGAGTAGCAAAAAGAAATAAAAAATATAATATTTACTAAATTATTCTTAATTTTTTCTTTCATTATAATGAAAAATTATTGAATAAAAACTTTTTAAATATATTATGCTTGTAGGGATATTTTTAACAATCTAGTGAAATGTAAAATACATTCCTTATTACCTTTTTTCGAACCAAACAATAAAAAAGGAATCTATGTAATTTTCCTATCTACATTTCTAGGAGTATCCAAACATGATAAAGGTAACTTTTTTTCTTGGAATAACATTTTGAGTAATGATATTCCTAGTTAACTTTACTGCCAACCAAATGAGGCCTAAATGCAAAAAGTTGCGATAATGTATCTCAAATAATATTTTGAATAATATGTTGAACAATAATTGTTCCAACGGAGCTACATTTACTCTTAAGAATTTTAAAATTATATTAATTCCTTTATTAGAGTTATATTTTGCCTCCTCTTAAAATTAAAATAAGTCTTACAAATATTTACGTATAAATTTTTACCCCTTCAAGTTGAAAATCTTCTATTTGTGCTAACCTTTGTGATTTGACTAATGTTCAGGTTATCTCTTATGTTTTACAAGACTACAATCTAACGATTTATGATTTGAGTTATTATAAAATAGATGAAAAATAGAAAACATAATAGATTTGTCTAAAAAGTAAAAAATACTCCTAAATATCTAACCCATCCACCACCCGACAACCACTCTTCTGGAAGAGAGGGGTTACATTTTTTAGTAAATTATATAACTAACAATATTAGCAGCCTTAAGTGACTAAACTAGTCCTTTAAATATTTTTTTTTGTTGCTTTCTAATGTTCACTTAATAAAATATTTAACAGGTTCGCTTTAACCAAATCACAAATGAGGCGAGATGCAAATACAAACTGTAGGTTTTGCATGCTTAGATTTAGTACTTTGAACATTAGTTAAACTACAAGGGGGTCCCCTTATAATGTACCCAAAAGAGTATTACAAAAGGTTGTCGAGAATTTTACATCCATATTTTCGGTAAATTCTATATTTCGGTATAGAAATTAGAAGCAAAAGAGAGCAACAATTAAGCTATCGCTAATTAGTACTAACAAATTACCACTCTTCATTTAGCGTTAGAATTCTTGAAGGGTTGACTTCTCAAATAAAAACTAGTTTGTAACCCTGTGCAATGCATGAGATATTCATTGTGGGACACATTTAATCATTTTTATCTTATTAATTGGACCTTCGAATAAATGATAAACTATTAGTTGCTAAATTGTTCCAAAAAAATTATTTTAACTTAAAGAAATTTAAAAATAGAAAAATATAATGCTTGTTTTGGTAATGTAAAATTCATTTCCATCAAATAGGAAAAACATACATTATATTTATTTACGTGATAATAATGATGAACCCAATATATCTCAATACACAATGGTTTTTCTTATTCTATTAAATTTTGTAAATAATTTTTTTCCTTTCTCCTACAATGTCTATTCTTAGCATGCTTATCTTCAATTCCTCCATCTTATATATTTTTTAACCTAAATGATAAATATGAGAGAAAAAATTAATTGAAGACATAAAAAATTTTAATCGCCACTTACTTTAAGCTCAAAGTTTCAAATGAAATATTTAATATAAATCAAATTCAAGGGTCATGGAATATAAAAATACCTCAATGGATGCAATTCTGCCCAACCTATTGAAGTCTCTCAATATACACATAAAAATTTCCTGCAATATATGGTCTTTCATTATAATGAAAGAATGAACATCAAGTGAAAGAGGGCGTGCCTCTTTGGAAATACTAGAGGAACTAGCCTATGAATGAGAAGAAGAAGCCTTTCCACGTACCATGATGGCAAAGATAAGGATATATGGGGAAATGGAGAAAGTATGGCTTGGTTATGGAAGAAAATGAGCAAAAGTAACAGAATAAAAGGTCCTGGGAGAGAAGAAGAGTTAGAAGGGTTGCATTAGAAGAAGGTAAAGAAATGGGAGAGATGTTATTGATAGTAGGAAAGGAGAAAGGTTGTTAAAAGTGATGGAGCTTTAAAATTTAAAATAGCTAAGAAGGAAATAAGGGGAGAAAAAGGCAGAAAGTGAATGCGATAATGAATGTAATGGTTGTCGGGTAGCAATAAATAAGTCCACGGGGCCATATATGAAAAGACATGATTAAATAATGGCAAAAAGAAAGAGAAATGAGAAGACAGATGTTGACTGCGCAAGGAGTACGAGACGTGGCATCCAGTGATGTGGCTATCAATGCCTATAAGATTGACATGTGACACAAGTTTATACGAAGGATTATCCTAGGCAAGATTTATAAAAAGATTGTCTAGGGCAAGGTTTAGGAAAGATTGCCCTGGCATTTTGGAATGCCAAAAATAGGCGACGTCATCCATAATTAAAGTCAGTCTCTCCATTATTTTTCTTTCAAAGCCGGCTAATATATAGACCATTGCCCTGAGAAAACATCATTGATGGCGAGGACTGACCGATCAACATAGCAAGATATACGCCCTTCTATAATACAGAGTTTCCATGATAGAAGAAGCTACATGCAGTAACCTAGCACGTCTCAAGAAGAGGGCATATGGAAAGCTTCTTTGAAATAGAAAGGATCCCAAGTAGGTTCAGGAGAAGACTGGCACAACTGATCAAAGAGGTAGGCCTTGCCCAATTTAGGGATTGGGATCAGAATGTCTGTCTACTAGGAGTTTATTAACCCTGTGCTAGGATACACGATCGGGAGGTACAATTTTACACGTATTTGACAAGGCAAGTGAGTATAAAAGGACGCACTTATTGGTACTTCAAATAATTGTAGGCAACACATGGAATTAAAAGCCATGGCTATGTGTAGAATATGTTTTGCCCATGCAAATATCAGGGCAATATGTCAGAAAGGCTAGAACTTGAAGGTACATACAAGCCTCAAGGATGGCCTGACCTCAGGATCCTTGAGCTATTATGATCAGGTAAATGTGTGAAAAGAAATAGACGAGGGCGAGGGCTTGGATGTGGTGGCTAGATCTAAATCCCTTTAGGGAAGAAAAGAAGTGATGCTAGCTGTCAGCAAATGCATAGGCTTCTTCGCATGTATGGGAAAAGAGGTATCTTGGATAGGCGGGTTGAGATGAAAAGATCGACCTTGTGAAGAAGTCGCGACCATATGCATTCTGACAGCTAGAGAGCAAGGTCACTACAACTTCTGTGATCAAGGAGGTTTAGGGAGCAATGGCTCAGAGGGTAGTAACTTGAGTTCTCTGTCCGACTTCAAACATCGTCCTAGAATGACAGGCAAAGGGCAAGGTTTTGGCAGAAGCAATACGACGTGATTTGGCATAGTTGTAACAACCCCAAGGTGTGGGAATTCCAGAGCCCCTGTGTAATCTGATATAAAGTATGTAGTAGCCGTCTATATGTGAAGGAAGAAGTCTTAGGGAACTCAACATACTGTGTCACATGAGTATACACTACAAAATTCACAAAAAGCATGAGTGAATGGACAAAAGCTAAGGCTTGGCATTTAATGCTAACTTTGGAAAAGGGAAAAGTAGAAAAGTGGCATTTAATGCACTTGATATTTAAGATCTTGGTATTTAATTCATCTAACATCTCTCATATTAAATAAGGAAAATATTGGTCTTTGTGTGGGAAAGAGGTTAGATCACAGTATTAAACTGCGGTAATGACCCCTTAAAAACCGAGTACAAAAGAGGAAAAGGAGATAAAGGAAAGTCATTCAGAGACAACCAACTTAGAATACAAAGATAGCCATAAGAAATTACTCTTTCACCCTCCATTTTCACTATCAACCTCCCAAAGATTACATCTTCGTCCCTATGTTCTAGTAAAATCTATTCACCTTAAAGCGCCGTTCATTAGTTAAGGTTCTCTTAACTCAAGTGATGAATCTTACCGCTCAACAATACCTAAACCTAACCTTAATGGCTAAATAAATTTTGAGGGTAGAAGGTCCTTATATAACTCACCTCACAATACTTTTAAACAATTTACTTTGATTGGTCTACGAAGAAAACATCTACTAAGCAACCACATACTAAGCATAAAACTTTTTGTATGGGATTGGCCTTTGGGGGGCTTCAATTTATAGACTATTTGAGATTGGATGAGGACAAGCACTCACCAATCCACTTGATTGTCTATCAAACTTGAGTCTGATCGGTATTGTTGCACTATTGAACTGAAGTAAATCCAAAAGAATAAGACGAAGCACAAGGAATAGGGCGTGTTCGAAAAAAATATTTACATTTTTAATTAGGTTACAAATATTATTCATTGTGTTATGTTTCTTCGTATATTTAAATTTCTTATCAATAACATGCCATTATAAAAAATTTTGATATAACCTTAATTAAATGTAACAAATGTCAATACAAGAAAATGGGCCTTCAGTGACAAGATATTTTGCATGACGACAAAAATCTTGACATGGAATGCTAGCAACTATGACAAGATGCAATTATCCGACTCTCGTCACTACTATAAATGCAAGAAACACTGTTGCCACTAAGGGTAGGAAATTAGTGACAAAGCTTAGCTAGTCGTCACTATAATGTCTGATTTGGTGACTATCTCATTTAGTTACAGAATTGTTTTCGTTAAGCTCATGGAGCATTGGACAGGAATGATTATAGTGACAATGTTGTCATTGTAAGTTCATATATATATGACAATATTTTATTGTCATTGTCTGTTGTTCTGTGACGACTTTTGTTATCACATTGTTTTTCCTGAATTTATGACAATCTTTTTGACAGTATGTAAAGCCAGTATTATTAATCAATTTAATTATCATAATGTGATTATTAAGAATAAAATATATAGAACTGGAGATAACGGAATGCATATTAGGTGATAAACGCTTACACTATGACCTATTGGTCATTAGTTTGAGTCACTGAGGGGTATGGGAGATGTGAGTATTTTAATTTTTTAAATGCAAAGATATAATTGGAATTCAAAGTACTAGGTAGACTTTTCTGCATTAATAAAAATGTGGTTATATTAATTTACTATATATTCACAATAAGTATTAGAGTAATTATTCATATATATATATATATATATATACAATATAGATTTCGGTAGGATAGGCATTTAAGATCTTAATGTCCTAGCTAGTGTTTGACATTTTCAATTACAAGAAGCTAGTGAATTACTTGAAATTCATTTAATATATATAATAAAATGCCCATTAATTCGATTCTACGTTTTATTAGATCTAACTATTCAATAAACTATGTTAATGTATATAAACAAAACTAATTTTTCACCAAGAGCACAAAATTTTAGTTATTTTCATCAATACACTATTATAGAGTGACTCTAAGCAAAACAAGTATTACATAAGCACACAGAATAACACTATTACCACATCCAAATTATCTTCATAAAACTAAATAAATTACGTTGTTGAGTTAGGATATAAAAATTGCAAGTAGGGATGTAAATAGGTAGGATCCAAGATGGATATATACTAACTTGTACATTTAGACTTTGATTAATCTTATTAGTTTCGAACTTAGATCTGGTTATCGGTGGGTCAGGTCATCAAAAGTAGATACATATCCTGATCTGTTGGATCTTGTCATTTTTCAATTCGAACACGGATTTGGGTTTTGATATTATTTTATAATTTTGAGATTTTTATGTAGAAGTTTAATACTTTATATAAATTTTCTTGTTTTGTAAAATTCAAAAAAAAAAATATTTAGTACCTAATTTATGAGTATATTGTATGTAGAGCATAATTTATATGGTTAAGTATAGAACATATTTGTACGTATATATAAAATAATATATTACTTTATTATATATTTAAATATTTTAATTTGTTCTAAGTTCTAATCGTATTAAAACAACAGGATATATTTCATCCATTTGTTATAACAGCTAAACGGACTTGGAGAGGATCTGCATAATTGGAATTATACATGGATCAGCCCCTGAATAAATGGTCTAGAATGGATTGGATTTGAATCAAGACACTCAGCACATTGACAACCCTAATTTGCAAGGTCATTCTTGCAAAATGAGGGAAAACTATAGTAAAAAAAAAATTGAAAGATAGAACATATAAAATATGAGGAAAACAAAAAGATGACTAAAAGCATGAGTTTTGCCTGGCGAATACACGAAAGGAGTTAGTCAGATGTTTAAAAAAAGCAGCGCCAAAGTTAAAAATGTAATGAGTACTAGAAGAAGTTTTATTTTTTCATCAAAATGGCGTCATTTCTTCTTGTTTTGTCTTCTTTTCTATCGACTATCACTTTACAAAGTCTTTCAGACCAAACACAATATGCTATTCCACATTTTTCCCTTTTACTCTGAACACCAATCTGCCAAAACCTCAACAATTCCTCACCAAATTCAATCATCTTGAAATTATAGCGAAAGTGTAGAATATAAATTCACTATTTGCATTTAATTCACTAATAGGTTGAAGAGAATCGACTTCACGTAGAGCAAGGATCAAAAGAAATGTATTTATACTTAAGAGAGTTTAGTAATGTTTTTCTTTCGCAAAATATTTTGATCTTTTTGGTAAATTACAACCCAAAGTATTAATAGACTACAAAAATTATGCTTATGAACAAGTTACAATGCGAGAATTATGTAACTGCATATCTGTAATTCCAACAAGAAGGAATTGTGCTGCTCAAAAAATGTGATGGCAATCAAACTTTTTTTTTTTTTTTTTTTTTTTGTGTTTAGTAGGAATGGAAAATAGAAAGGAAATAAAGAAAGAGAAATTGATAGAGAAACTCTCCCATCAATTTGATGAGTTCAAATTAGTGGATTCAACTTTAGGTTGTCAATTTGGGATGAAATTGGTTAGTGCAAGGTGATTGTTTGAAGAAATGTCCAAAAGAAAAAAGTTATTTGGACAGTAATAGATTGTATTTTGTTGAAATATAGGAATAAAATAACAAGGTAAAATGTGTTTTGTGCAGTGTGAAGATCCGTTATTTTGTAAAATCCAAGATATGAAGCTTGAAATTGAGAGTACTTGAATGAACCTGCTATTACACTTAATGGAGTAAAGCGATTGAATTTGGAATGAGTACTTAGTTTGGTTCTTAGTGTTGGTCTTGTGAATGATAATTTTGTTTCTAATTTTCTGATTCTATTTAATTTAAAGGCAAAAACTAACTTGATTTGTGGATTTTTTTATTTTTTTTTACAAGAACTAAATTTGGAAATGCTTGATGAACTACAATTCTAGACATGTATGTTGAGATGGATAGCTCGAAAAAGGCTAGTAGAATCTTTAATAAGATGTAAATATGGCTAAACTTTCTTGGAGTGCCATTATTATCACTTTGAATAGTTTATGATATAACATATAGTTTCCATTCACACAAAAAAAATGATAAAATGAGAGATTAGTAATTATAATGAGAGATAGTTTTTTCCCTTATTAGATATAAAGCTTAAAGGTAGTTACATAATTGCTAGAACATTTGATTGGGAGTTATTTTGGAAGTTAAATTAAAGGATTTTTTAAAGGAAAATTCTAAGGTTAATGTAACAGAATTATACTGTTGTAGTTTGAAAACTTATATAGTACAATACCATTTAATTCTCTTCATAGAAAAAGATATCCAAAAACATATTTGAGGTGTGATCTATTCTAAATTTCAGTTTTTGTTGTCTTCGTGTGTGCTTTTATCCTAGCAAAAATTAGGTAAATATTTTCAGTGGAATCTAACTTTCCATCTAATTAGAGGTGTGAAGTAGATGGATAAATATGGATTGAACCTTCAAGTAGGTTCAATTTCTGACTTTAAACTTTAAAAGATCTTTTCTAACAAGTTTAATAAGTAATTTTTCATGTCAATTGCTATCAAATTCCAAAGGAAAGATATTCCTGTAAATTTTGTATCATATGTTAATATATTAAACACATGCATAATTTTGCTCATTTAAGTGGAATCTAAATTGTAAGGTGCTCATAACATGACCTCTTTCTTGTTTTGTGGATCAATAAATGGTTCATACCTTCAATATTTTTCATGGTCTACCTTATAAAGTATTTAGTTTGCTGCTATATGAAGATACTATGTCCTCAACAACTTGACTATTAGTATGAACAGTAGTTGTTTGTTTAGTATTTTATTTGCTTCGTGTACACTTTTAATGCTTGCAGATTTTCGTAGTGTTAGTGTATCAGAATCTGAAAGTTGTGGGCACAACTAACATTTAACTCTTATTTTCATTAGAAGCTATAGGTTGAATGAGAACACTTAAAATAGTTGCCAATGCAATATAGAAAACTTAATTAGTTGAAATATGAAAGATGAAACCACAAAAAACAAACTTGTAACTGATAGTATGCTAAAGTTAGAAAATAGCAGGAAGTATTGAAATAGGACATACATGTTAAATTTTACAATTGAGCATTTTATACAATTAGAAAATAGAAAGAAGTATTAAATGGCAAACTCTTTTTTGTCATCTGGTTATGCTTCTTTTGAATAATATAAGTGATTATTTATTGTTATGCTCCTTTAGTTATATGCCACCACAATTTTGATCAACTGAGTTTTTTTGGTTTAATCATATTTTTTTTTGATTATTTTAGTGAAATGATATTTAAATCTTGCTTTTCACTGTCCATAGTTAGAGCACCATTTTTAAGGATTTAAATTCTAATACCAATTCAATCCATGCTAGTTACAGTTAGATGTCATTCTTTGGCTTGTGTCTCTCAAATGCCATTTTCTACTATAATGACATAATAATAAGTTAATTGTGTTAGATAATATGTATTATTGACCAATATAATTTACTCATATTAGTGATATACATCTAAGACATTGACAAAAATATATGGTAAACCTGATTACTTTACTGTTTCTATTTTCAAATGGCTGGTCTAGGAAAGAGAGGACAACCTATGGAAAGACAACGTCAAGACCAACAACTAACTAAAAATCTGGATTCTTTAGAATGAAGTAAGAGAAGTTCATCTACGAGTACCAATTCTAATTCCTTTAATTTCTTGATTCCAATTTTTTCACCTGTATGTTATGCGAATAATGTTGATAAAGGAGTGCAGCCTCAAACATTTGAGTCCCATACATCTGGAAATATTGATGCCATTCCAGCTTCTGAAGAGCATGAAAATGCTTCTAGAATCAATGAGGGTATTCCAACTTTTTATATGAATCTAAATGTTAAGGCTATTACATTTTATTTCCTCTTTGCTTTCTATGATTTTTTTTTATATAAATCTTGGGAAATGGTTGGTTTACGCTATATAGGTAAAGTATAAATAGCATTTTTTTGAGGTTTTCCTTGCTCTTTTTCCCCTCATTATCTATTTCTTCCTCTCTATCTCTCTGTCTTTCTTTCTCTTTCTCTTCATTCACTTAAAAAAATCAAATCAGCCTTCACTCAAATAACAAGGAAGAGGAAGTAGTGGAAAAAAGTATTAAATCTATTTTAGCACAACAACTTCTTGCTTCACTTTCCCATGTCCTATAAATCCATTATGCAAAATTTAATTGCCATGGATTGTGCTTGCTTTCATTTATATATGAAGTACTTGTTATCTCGTTAGTTATGTGTTATCAAATTAATATTTTAGAGTCAAAATTCAGTATAGGTTTGCCTATACCAAAAAGAAGGGGGCTTACAAGGAACCTATCATTATCTAGAAAAAGAAAGGCCAAAGAAACTTTAAGCATTGAAGTTAATGATAACGTTCATCGCATAGTGGAGAAGGATTCTCAGCACTTTAACACTGAGATTGGTTGTGCAGTATGGAAGCTTACAAAGCATTCTGTTGTAAAATGGTCAAATCTTTCTCTAGAAGAACGAAAAGATTTGCATAATACTATTACGGTAAATATTGCTCTTTTTTTTAGTATTTAATCCCTTTCTTTTAAAAGCAGCAACCTAAAGAAAAAGCTTTTATTGGCTTTGAATAGGAAGAATTACTGCAATTAACATAAAACCTTCAATGCTCTTTCGTATCTCTAGATTAGTATTCTCCTTGTAGGATGACTTCGAATTTGATGAGTGTGAACACTCTAAAACTGCTGTACATAAGCAGATGAAATCCTTAAGATACTCACAGTATAGGAATCGCCGATGTAGACTGCATAAACATTTCTTTAAGTATAGTATAAAAGAAGAAGCAAAGCCAACGTGTACCTGATGGTGTTTTAGAGTTTGATTGGATATGGCTTACACCCAGTTCTCAAGTGAAAAGTTCAGGTTTGAATGCATTGTGAACAATAAGTACTTACAGTTCCAATGTGAAACCCCAAATTTTTAGGCCTTTTTAAAAAAATAAAAAATAATAGGAGTTTTATCCAAGAAAATAGATTTCGATTAGTAGTTCAACTTGATTACTATTAGAGAGTAATATATATCTTATAAAGGAGTAATATATATTCTATAAGTAAATTGGAATCAACACCTTATATAAATATACATAGTTGGGAATTTAATATATTTTCCTCACGTTATACAAATTTTGGGAAGAGAGCAACTAGTCTTCACACACGAAAGATTAGCCTCATTATTCCAAGCTTTATTTACTAAATTTGTTTTATTATTTTGATTTAAGTATATTATATAATTATTTATGTTATGTTTTAATTTTATTAATGAGTTTGCATTAATTGAAATATTAAATCATGATTAGATTTTATAGTTTAGGTTCAAGTTGGGTTGGAAAGAAGTGAAGAAAGGATTTTTGTATTTTTTGGAAAAATTAATTATTTTTGTAAAAAAAATGAAGTCCCTTTTTCTAAAAATTATTTATTATATGATGTATTAAAATAATTAATTTTCGGAAAAAAAATAGAGATGTGATCGATGGACGGATTGTGGGGTGATCGGATTTATTTCGGTCACCGTCGTTAAAGGACAGTTTAGCCAAATTTGAACGATGTCTTCGAAAGAGTTCGATGGCATGCTATCGTTAATTCGAGGGAGAAGGCCACATCTTGGGCTGCGGCAATCAAGGGAAAATCAAACGGCTTCAGTCGACTGACGGTGAAGGAATGAGGAGGCAGTTGAATGTCGTTGATGGTTGGATCAGTCGGAGAAGGCCAGGACAAATAAATGAAGTTGGCCGGAGAAGTTTGGATGTGGAATTGTAGAGGTTAATAGGGAAAGCAGACGAAGGATTTAAGAAATTTTCTAAAATTACAAGATTGACCCCTTTATTTCTAAGGTATTTTAGTAAGACCAAAAATGTTACAAAAAGAGTTACATCAAATCCTTTTCAATTTCTGGAAATTATAGATTACCCCTAATGATTTTATAAAGACATTAGGAGTCCTTGATGGTTGCTGGAAATTGCAGAATGAACAATACAATTTAGAGATATTTTACTAAGACCCACAAAAGTTTTGGTAATTGACAAATTGACCCCTATAACTTTAATAAAGTTAACAAATGACTTTCAAAGATTTTGTAAGGTACATAAAAGATTCCAAATGACTTTCTAAAGTTACTAAAGTACCTTCACATATTTTACAAGCTATTTAAGAGTCCTAAATAGTTTTCAAATGTGACTAAAATGTCCTAAGTATAGAATAGTCCTAATACATTCTAAATTGATAGTAAAGACTAAAATGTTTTTATCAAAGATTATAGTAAGGCCTTATGAGTTTTTGAAAGTTGTAATAAAGCCATAAGTTTTGAAAACTCATAACAAAGACATTTTTGACTCGATTTAAACTTAAGTGATTAGATTATTTCGCCTAAACTAGCTTATGATAAATATTATTTTTGAACTATCTTTAGCTCAATTGTTTCTAAAAGTCATCGATTAATACAAGGATTACTTGGAAATAAAGATTAGGAAAATATTTCATCTAGACGATGAATAATCGAAGTTGTTAGACTTTAATTAAGAGGGGACAACATTTAGGGAATTTTCTAGAGGATTTTATAGGATTTAACAAGAAAATATTTGTTTGAATTTTTAGTAATAGAGAATTGTGATTTTTTTTTTTGAAGGATTATTGACAAGGAACAAAGGCAAATAAAGACACGATTATTTGACCGCTCGAGGTAGGAGGTTCTTACTTCTATACTTTCGAAATTATATTCCTGAACTATGTATTTTAGAAATTATTTTATGAAAACTGTACATAATTTCTAAAAGACGTTTGTGAAAATGTGTTTTGCTCAAGAATTATTTTGATATGAATTCTGGATCATGTATGTTTATGTGATTTTAAAAGTGTATGGCAATGCATTATTACATATAGTTTTGTTTATGCATGACATGCATGTGTTGTATGGGTAATAATAAGATATTATAGCCCTAAACGAATATGAAATAATCGGTAGAGGTTATAATCCTAAATTAGAGTGAAGAAAGACTTGACACCAGAACCATGAGACACTTGGCAAAATAGAGTCAAGAAAGACTTGACAATAAAGCTAAGAAAGACTTGGCAATGTAAGAAGAAGAACGTCAAGAAGAACTGTAAAACTTCTTGACAACCTTTTCTAGTGAGGCTAATCACTAGCCTAAGTACTTAGAAGCCGATGACTGGTTGTTAGTTTTGAGCCATTTAAATGGATGCCTGTTTTATGATATAAAAGTATGTATGTTACTTGAAAGTAAAGGTCATGGAGAAATGTTCTACGTACATGATTATGAAGAATGCCAAGAGTATGTGACATTATTTCGTTACATGTTTTACAAGAATGATTTGGATAAAAGCATGAGCATGTGATTGTATGATATGTATGCATGAGCTGTATATATAAATATAAATATATATATATATAACAGCATGATCCAGCAGGAGTAAGTACTATCTACTAGGCGACTTGTCACTCACTCTATGTTTCTTATATTTTTGTGCAGAAGACGAATACAAGTATGTATTAGTTGAAGATAAGGACTAATCATACGAGAGCAAGCAATGAACTTAAAGTGGTCACTATCTTAAAGATTTGTTTATAGGTTATTCTAGTAAGTTAAGCAGGCGTGCTCCTAATGATTATCCATGTTTAATAGTTTGTACATTTGTTAATGATTTGGTGAAAGACTCACTATTTAAAGTTAATGTATTTTTAGAGAATTGCTTCCGCTATTATAGTTAGATGTTTAAAGTAAATAGTACATGCTATAATGCCTTGTATTCACAAGATTGGGATCTGCTCTTGAGGATACGGCGAATGACATGTGCCTGACAAGTGCGGGTCAGGGGTGTGACATCCATTCTTAACTACTAATTTACTCTCCATGTTTTGTTATATAGTCTAGGAAGTTAGTCAACGGAACAAAAAAAATCGAGTTGAGATGACACTCATACTACAATGGAAACAAAATCCCTTGCAAGAGTTGTTGAGGAAAATGTAAGGCTTTCGTTGAATCAATATTATGTACATCTATCCTGAAGCAGCTATACTAATTAAAAACAAATGATAATTTTAATAGGAAAGGAAAGAAGGTGTAGAAATTTCAAAGATATATTTGTTTCAAATTAGTTGGCAATCTAAGAAGAAAGGAAGATTTGTTAATGATAAGCAAAAGATTCATTGGTGAGCAGTACTGTGTTCTTTTGTCAGAATTGGGCTACATGTTTCACTAATCATAACATCTTATTTAATTTTCTTTCTTATATGTAGTTTTGCATGTATAAGTTACCAATTTTTTACTTGTATTAGGATGCATGATTCTGGTGTATTAGGATAGTTAAAAAATGATCTTTTACCTTTTTACTGGAATTGAAAGGACCTTTGGCAAGGCTTATTTAACTATTAGTTCATTATTTCATAAGTCTTTATTATATCGGTAATTATTATTTGTGTTTTGAGTACTTTGGTTATTAAAAAATAAGAAATACATGAAGTAAATCAACATTTTCCTTGTCTAAAGAAGAACTTCCCCTACTATTTTTATTCACTCTTTGTGCGATCATATTCCGCATTCTTATTTTATCTTTGGTAACTTTTTAACGTGTGTAACTACGTTTTTTTATCTTTCTAGAAAAAAATGAAAGACTTGCATACTACAACGTTAATGATGACTAAAGAAATTTGTGAGAAAGAATTTGGGTATATACCCAGTCTAATACATGGTCGTGGTGACACCAAGAAACAGGTTGTTGAATTTGAACGATTGAGATCTGGAATCGATGAGAATAGGAGAAGGCCTAATTCTTGTCACTGCAGTAGAAGATCAAGATACATCAATTGTTGATCAAATCAATACTCAATAAGATATCATCAAATATTTGGAGCAGCAACAAAGAGAAACAAAGAACCTATACCAACAACTTCTTGCAAAGATGAACAACTTATCCAAGTAGTAGTTCTGAAGCAGCAACTATAAATCAACTTCAGAACACAATTTGAAATAAGTATGTCAAAAAAATATTCATACATGAGCCTATTAATAAATTATATCTCATTTAAGTTTCTTATTAGTTTCAGCTATGTGGGATTATGTAAATTTTAATTTTATTAGAAAGGCATACTTAGTTTATAATATGCGGTTGGACAAATCAAGTACTAAGTAATAAACACTATATAGTGTGAATGAAAATATAGTTGTCTAAATTTGTTCATATATGGTAGAGAAAGATAATTAGTTGCACTCAATTTACTCTCATAGAGTTATTTAGGGATAAATTTCAATAATATATCTGCTCCTATGACATAACTAGAAACACTTGTGTAACTGTTAATTCATCTAATATGCTCTACTTACATTCTTGAGGATCATGGATTACAAAAGTGCTATTGTTTCTTGATCATGAGATACCAATTCATGCTATTAAACCAATGCATGTATATTTACCAGACAGAAAGAATGAGAGGAGTTGAGAGAAGGGGGAGGGAGAAAGCAAGAGGAGAGAAATACTTTAATTTGCATTTCTTTCACTTCATATTTTTGTGGTGTTATTCATTAACGAAACTTCTTTTTATGATGGGTTTCCTAAAATTGTAGGATGTTGTCAATATTGAAACTATGCGTGTGATCATTATGCAAAGGCTTCAATGATATGAACATTTTTGGGACCTCGGCATGCTAACTGGTTTTGTTAATAGAAATAGTTGTTTTGTATAGAGACTCCATCTAATAATATATTTGGATAATATTGATATAGTTAAGAATAACATTTTGGCTATATTACTATTGGTGTAGATTTAACTCTATTTGGATGATAGCTACTAGAGATTCCAATGGTGCAAACATGTCACCTTAATTGTGTGGATGGATGATTTGGACATTTTTGGAAAATATATATCAGGACTTATGGTTATTTATTTGTACTATATTGGAATATTATCCAATAGGGTAACTATATCAGTTTTTGAATTTATTAGCCTTGTCTACAATTTGTGATTGCAACATGATAATATTAACTGGTTTTGAAATATCACCATATAGCTTAACCTGAAAATTGCATTTGTGACAGCAAAAGCTTGTCACAAACTAAAGACTAAACATGTGATGCAAAAGAAGTAGTCACAAGGTGATTGCCAAATGTGTGACAGCAAGGCATTGTCACAATTGCCAAGGTGATTTTGTGACAATATGTTGTCACTAATAGCTTGCTGTCAGTGACAACAAGGGTGTCTATAGGGACAAGAATTGGTGAGAATTAGTGACGTAAATTGTTGTCACAAATACAAAACAAAAACAGTGTCAACATTGTATCGTCATTAATAGGGAGACCTTCTAATTGACAACTCTATATGGTTGTCAAAAGTCACATTCTGTGACATAAAACTTGTGACAACTATGTGACAACACAAAAGTCATCACTGAATGTTTGCTTGATAACATTTTCAATTTTAGTGACAATTTCTTATTGTCAGTAAAAGCCATTTTTCTTGTAATGTGTGATCATTCCTAAACTCTAAAACCTTAAAACTTTAGAACTTATTCGGCCCTTGGGTTCAAGGGTAGAAATTTGTGGTGGACAATGTGCATTTAAAGAAAGATACTCTATCCTTTTTAATGTTTTATAAATATCTTTTTATATTTAAAATCTGTCATGTACAACAGCCACATTCAATGAATGCTACTTCTGAACAAGGGTTACTGATAGATATTTTCTTTCTATCCATTTATAATCACGTAGTTTGACAATTTACTAGATGACACATACAAGTATGGGGTCAAATAGTAGTAAGAGATGGGGGTCAATGCCACTAGGATTGGTTGGCAACTACTAATTGTTTGTATATCAGCTTGATTACTATTCAAAGGATAGAAAATGTGAGGATTTGATTTAAAACTAAATTAAAGACCAAAAATGATTAAAATGACAAAATTAGGGTTTAGGTCAGCCAAGTTCGAGACTTTGGCTGATTTAATAGGTCAATTGGTTCAACTAGCTAAATTAGAGGTCGATTCTCTTAGTTTACCTGGTCCCGATTCCTTGAGTAAATTAGGTCTATTAATTTAATTAGTCTAATTGTGGATTACTCCTACTACTTAGAACTAACTAAATTTGATCCATGGAATTCTAGGTGACCAACTAGGTAAAAAGTCCATCAAGATCAATTTCAACCCTAATCAAAACACTAATTTAGGTCTAAATGGAGGTTCAACTTCCATTCTCGCCTTGATTAATTAAGTCATTAAGTTTAACTTTCATTCTCCCTTAATTTACTTTCTAATTCATTAGTTTTTCCCAATTAGTCCATTTCACCACTTAACCAAGAAAATAAACCACTACCCATATGAAGATGTTATTGGCATTACCAACCTTAACCCATAACTAATTTAAAGCATAACTAACAACGCTAAAGCAAAATAAAGCATAGAAAGCATATAAATAGAACAAACTATATTAAACCAACAAACTAATTAATGGAATCATTTAAATGGAAAGCTAATAGATTGAAAGCATTTAAAGAAAGCAATTAACTAATTAGGCATGAAATAATACATAAACAACGTAAATTAAACATAAATAAATCACTTGTAGATTCAAAGTCCTACATTAAAGAAACAGAAGAAGAAACTTGGTGTAAAGTTCCTCCCCAAGTAGGGGGAGAAAACAAGAAAAAAACTCCCATAAGAGAAAGTAAGCTAAGATATTTTATTTATCATCCTTGGGTTTGAGAAGAAGGTTTCAACACAAATACATCTCAATATGGACACAATTGCCCCCCTAGAATCAGGGGCTGCAACAAGGAATGTGTTTATATAACACTTCATGCCGAATTACATCAATCATCGCGTCGCTTCTCACCGACAAAACATACTCAATCTTAAACATATAAGGCAATTGGAAAACATAAATACTAATGCAAAATATCGTAAGTATTAAACATACAGTAAAAGACACATTAAATGATTCTAAACATCCTAAAAGGGCACAAACACACAACTAGGACAAAAAATAGGGTATAAACCCCAAAATCAGACCAAATCGAGGCAAAACTCAAGCAAACTAGTATGGTTTTAGACAGTACATTAACTATATATAGAGTTATCAGTCAACTTCTTTGAACACTAGATTCTCTCTCTTACAAGTAAAAAAGACATCCATAGTTTAGTGAAGTTTTTTTCCATACTAAACTAAGTATTTGGCATCATATGCACACTAGGTAGGAGAGGTAAACAAAATTATAATTTCTTGAATTGATGTATTCTTTACATGTTACCATAAAATAACTTAGTGAAAAAACATAATTATTTATTAAGTTGAATAACCTACCACCTGTATGATAGTAGATTAATATAATCTTATAATGTAAAAACAAGTTATTAAGTTTCATAGTCATGCATGTTGCGGAATCTAATTATAAAAAGTTTAGTAAGGTAAGCTAAATCAGTTTCATTCCTTTGAATATGATATATATCATAAAATCTATTGTAATTTAACGATAGCCTTTGTCTGAATCCCTTTCTCTGTAGAAGAAAGAAATCAAAGTATTGAACTCATGACATTATAAAAGTACCTATGACCAACAAATATATAAGAATAATTCTCGTAAAATACAAAATAATGTGCCTCTTTAATTTTCACAAAATCGTCAATTAACTAGGATAGATAAATGGAATGCTTATTCATTTTGGAGGAACTAACTAACTTATAGTTTACAGAATTAAATGTATTAGGTGATGGCCCTAGTAAGGCTTCATATTGTAAGGTGCATATTTCATTAAGAAAATAGTGGAAATCATTAGAATTCTATGAAACAATTTTTAATAATTACTTACATACCTAATGTCTTTGAAAAACACTAATTAACATTTAGTGTCACATACCTAACCCAAACCTACTAGGCATGTCCTATTCGTTATGTGGCTCGTAACCTCAAAACAAATCTTATGAATACAAGGACTTCTATTATATAAAGATAAAACCAAGATCTTCATGATTATGGAAGCTAATCTTCGTAATTAATAACTTAAATAATGTATAAACTACTAAGTAAAAAACTAGAAGCGTAAGCTACTAATATGTTATCAATATCATGAGTACGTAGACTCGACTGTACAACAATAAAGCTAATATATATTGCTGAGAGAAGCTGCAAACCACCTTGGAAGATGGATAAACTAGTTCAACTCATTCATAAGGAACTACTCTTCCTAGATTACACTACAGTTCATGTATTCATAGAAGGAAATAAATGGTATGTGTCGCATATCGTAAGTGCAAATTTCAACAACACAAATAATAAAAGAACTCTTTGAACACTATTCCATCACCAGCACTCCCGCAAGGACACGGGGTAGATGAATTGCTAGCGGTATACAAGGAGCATCATCCCACGAGGATTATTTGTTGGCAATTCCTAGGCTTGATGGGGGCAATTGCACTTGTGGGTTTGTCAAAAAAAAATCGTGGTTTCAAGATGCCGAAAATGGCAAAAATACTAGCTATTAAGGAGAATTGACTTTTGCAAGTGGTTTAGAAGATGGAAGGGGGCTGATCGAAGAAGGCTCCTACAATAATTCAGACCTTACTATCCGAGAAAGTTGACAATTCTGCAATCGGACCAATAGTAGAGGAGGTTCGAGACGAGCTGAAATCTTTGTCAAACTTTGAAGTAGCCTAGACAAGAAGGAACAACAACATGGTGGAACACAATCTGGCCAGACATGCAAAGCGAGTGGGTGAAATGCAAATGTGGAAGGACACAGTTCCAAGGATGTTAAATCAGGTACTGCTCAGTGACAACTCAAAAATCTAGTGTTGGCTCTACTATTTAAGTATAGAATGCAAAAATCCAATTTTTGTGGAAAGTAAAGCTCATGTATGTACTTATTTGGGTTATCAAAAAAAGAAAGATGATCAATAATTGAGTTTTAAGATTAACTACGAGGTAATTAAACTATCAAAGAAATTAACAACTACAAATAAACTAAATCAATGCTAAGAAAGCAAGTAAAGCAAGTATCAACTATGAATACTTAAATTATTCTAAATAAAGCAATTAGCAACTACCACGAAATAACTTGTCCAAGAAAAATAATCTATGCATAAATGCAAAAAATCCTAAATTGAACTAAGAAAGCATAAATCAAACCTAAGAAATTAGAAAGCACCTTTTTTTTCACTAAAATTAAGCCTATTAGAAATGACAAGAAACAATAATTAAAAAACACAAATTAAACTAACTTAAGAACAAGAAATCAAGGATTAAACCAAGAGGATTCAAATTAAACACAAGAAAGCACTAATTAAACTAGTATTTTTAACCTACTAGGGTGATAAGCTAAGAAAGATTGAAACTTGGAAGAAATTAAGCTAAAGATAAAAGTAAATTAAGTATTTTGAGCTAAACATCTCTATTAACTAAAACTTGGAGAGAAAGTTAAGTTTCCTAAACTAACCTACGACTAAATTACCACCTACACTATTATTATGTGTGCTTGTGTACTATACAAGAGAAGTTTTAAAAGAAAACTTCAACCACAAGATTACATTCTCGCGCCTATTTCAATACAAATTAAAAACTTGTACTGCTATATCAAATATTTGTACATGGTTTGATAGTATGGTATGAAACTGCGAAATAGCCTTCAAAAATCTGTCTTGAGACTGTGGTCTCATTTCCTTTGCAGCATTTTGATAACGCGGTATGGAGATCCATCCAGCACAAGTCTTGAACCTCCTCATTTGCATTTTGGTCCTTTGACTTCTCAATCTTTTTGGCTTTAGTCATTCTATTCCAATCGTACAAATACACATAAAACTTCATAAGTAACACAGTTATACTAAAATTATCTTAAAACTAGTAGTAATATCTTGATATTTACAAAATGCAAATGCAAACACTCTAAAAATGTAATAAAACTAGATAGAAATACAAAATTGGACACTTAATCTTGGAAAAGAGTATCAAACTACGATAGTTAAAGAAGCAAAATAACTCTATTTCCCTTGAGTTATCAATAAGCTTGCTGATTTTTTTAGCTAATACAGGTTGTGATGATAAATATAATACTTTGTGTGATCACTCATCTTTGCCTCATTTAGCTAGGGGACTTCTAAGATTAGACAAGATGTCTTGTTTGAACCTTAGGGTTTCTACTAGAGTTCGTAGATGATCATTTAGGGCTAGGGTTTATGTAAATTCTAATTTCCAAGAGATTTTGGTATTAAGTGTCCCTCTTTGTACTCTTTTAACCGTATTAATAAATGGATGTCTGGCCCCCACCAATGGACAGATGGTTTAACAAAAAAGAAAAAAGAAGAAGCTAATATATATTTCTTGTCAACTTTACTACCATTCTTTCATCAACTCTTTTCTTCTAGTCATGCTTGGAATGTATTCATACTAACAGATCATATAGGACTCTCATACTGCTATGTCATCCAAATGACTACTATCTTGCTTACAATAAGATATTCATGCAAGGTGGGGTATCTGACAAGTCGATAAATAGATATAGCTTACTACCTTCTTGAATCATGTAGGTGCATATATACATTTTGGTACAAATTTTGGTCAAGTGCTCGTACTCTACAGCCAACTTGTTCAATACCTGCAAGGAAAGGTAGAAACTGTAGTCGAAAACACTTTAATGCTAAAGAAAGTAAAGAGTTAAGAGAAAAATCTGTAATTGACAAAGAGGATTGTGCTAGTGTGTTTTTTTATGTCCAATTATGTGACAACATACTATTTTTATAGGAGATTTACAAGGTTTACTAGGCCTATGGAGATATTTGGCCAACCAGGAGGCTCAAGCCTATTTAGCAGATCTAGATCGCGTGTCTCAAATGTATGTGGATCGGGCCACAAAGCAGGATTTTATTAGTTGCACAATTATGTCACAATACTTGCCCCCCAAGAGAGTAATTCTCATTGCTGGCTTGTCAACTGTAAGGAGAATGAGGAAAGTGCAGCCCTAGAAGGTTTTAGTATATATTTTTAAGGAAATTTGATGAATATTATTCTTATCAGACACCTACCAAGAAAAGGAAAACTCAACCTTTACATGGAGACCTATATTCTGCTAGAGTGTCAGATTCTCTCGTAGAGCTTTGTACTATCAGAGCCTTGCTATTTTCTCTAGAAGTAATATTTTTTTTGTCCCATATTCTTGCAGATAGTATCCTGTAGACTTAGGAAAATTCCTTGAGCTATGGAGGGACCTTTGTTAATTTTTTCCAAGATCATTACAAAGACGAATATAGATTTGAGCCTCAAAGAGATTTATCAATTTCCCCAGAGAATGTTTCAAAGAAATCCATGCATTTAATAGTGTACTAGAAGAAGGGATGATAGGAAACCCTCAGTGACAGGGACGGCTATCTAACCCCTTCCAGAAAGGCATCCAACCAAGCCATCCCTAAGGGGCTGCCAAATGGCTTTCTGATGCCAACCCTGTTCTAGGAGGTGACTAGCCAAGCCCCCTAGGGAGGCGGCTAGCCAGTTTTCCCCATGGGGTCGTCCAGGCAATGCCTTATTGGGGTAATCCAGGGTAGCCTACCTCGATGAAGTTGCCAATTTTGCAAATATGGCAGAAAACTTTGGGTTGCCTGATTCTCTATCACCCTTAGATAATGATATGATATCTCTAACTAGGTTCTGTTCTTCCAACCCTTCTGCGATGAAGGAAGATCATCCTACTATGTAGTTTGTTTAGTAAGAATAGGGCAGTTTGTTTAGCGAGAGTAGGATATTAGGTATATGGGAAAGGGGTTTTAGGAAAGCTCTACCGTACCACCTTCATAAAGATCCACCAAAAGATTTAATCTTCTTTGTCATTGATTTCCCAAAATTTAGAGGAGGAAAGGAAAGTTCCACACAAGAAAGGGTTTGGGTACTAGACGGCTACTAGTAAACTACTAGTAGAGGTTGTTCCCAAGTCCTTGAACTGATGTTGATCTCTATGGGATACTAAAAGACTATCATTTGTTAGTGCCTGGACCAGATTTTAGGCTGAAGTGGGCAAAAAAGGAACTTATCCTTGTAAATTGTGATCAGCTGGCGATTGGTTTGAGATTTCCTTTGAATTCCTTGGTCATAGAGATTTTGGATTACTACAAGTAAGGTTTGGGCCAGATTCCTCCTAACTACTAAAGGCTATTACAAAGTTTTGTCATTCATTACAAGGTGTCTAAACTTGTGCCATCTTTAGGGCTATTTAAGGGTTTACTTGAGATAGTCAAGATGCCCAGAGCAATTCAGAATTTTTATACTTTGGCTCGGCATCCTTAAAAGATAGTGGTAACCATGCTTTTAACAAGTTCCTATTTGAAAAGTTCACCAGTTTTTTGTGAGGAGAAGGTTAGAGTGGGAGTTTCCGAGAAAAATTTATTTCCTAGGTAAAAGTTGTGTGCTGGAAAAGTTTCTTCATTGTATTCAACAGATAGAAAGAGAGATTTCAAATATGAATTTTTTATTCGATGATTGCTTCGTTAGGTAGAATTCAACTTTGAAAGGACAAACAAGCAATAATTAACCATACTAATTCACTATACTCTACCTAACTTTCGCAAGTATACAGAGTTGATAGTGGTATAGGATGAGTGGGTATCGTCCCACAAGGATTGTTGGAAGGTAATTACCAAGATTTACAGATATTTGTGTAGTTAAGCAAAATCAAACAATGGATGATGAAACTATTCTAATAAAAACCATAATTAAATGAAAGCGATAAAAACTTAATTTTTAGCTAGACTAACTAAAAAGCAAGTAAGTGAAAATAACCAATTACGATATTAAGAAACTAGTTAATCTATCCAAGTAAAAGCAAGTAAAGGAAAGCACTTAATTCTAACCTAAATTAACCAAATTAAGACTTAAATCAAAAGCAAGCGAATTACCCAATTAAAAGGACTACATATAAGAAACCTTGAAGACTAAAAGCACCCATTTCTAAACTAGAAATTGGGTGAAAGAGTTAAACTTGAAATCTAAGTATTTTTGGATTTTTGATAAAAATAGAGAAAGTCCACTGGGAATTAACTAGAAATTAATGCAAGAAATTGAGAATTCTTAAATGAAAAGCAAGAAATTATCAAGAACCCTAATTTTCCTAAGAAAACCTAGATTGCAAGCAAAGAAATTCTAACAAAATTAGACTAGAAAGCAAGTAAAAATTAGCGAACCTTGCGATTAACCCACTACGATTATCTATTCAAAATTCGAACTTGGCAAGAAATTAAAAGTAGATCTAAAAGACAATTAAAGATAAATTTCTATTAAAGAAGGAAACTTTGGGTTCAAGATATCCTAAACTATCCTAAAATCTACTATCTAATTCTAATCCTACTTACCTTCACTTCCTATTTTTAAGTAGCTTAAATAGTGTAGTGTTACATAAGGCAAAAATCAGGAGTTGTTGACTAAAAATTTACAAAATTGCCCTTACAACTTAACCCTCAGCGAGTCGAGATCCTCGCGATATTGAAAAGTTGAGATCGCGATCTCGACTCTCTTCCCAGCATTCTTCATTTCTTCTATAATTGCAATTTGGTCCTTTGAGCTTTGTTCATTCTAGCTTCCAACCTCTAATTTTTTACCTGCATAATATTAACACCATTAAGAAATTAATTAAGCTAAAAATTTAATAAAAAATTATCATATTTAATCAAGAACGGAAATTCAACGCGTATGAAAGAAATTAACTAAAATCTTCAATTACTTACCCAAAGTTCGGGATTTAAACTATCAAAATGCTATTATTTAGAGTGAAATAACTCTAGTTTACTAGAGTTATCACACTGCCAAACTTGGCGTTTTGCTAGTCCCGAGCAAAACAAAAATAAAAATAAAAATAAGTCTACTAACATTCAAACATATAAACACCTCCAAAGTTGACGTGACATTTGATGAATCATGGATGTACTTAGAACAATTAAGAAGTCTCACAAGAAACATTCAATACTATATGATATGTGTCTTGCTAAATGTCTGAGTGAATCAATCCAAAATTGAAATTTTGTTCTTCATAGAAGCACGCATTCGTTCACTACACAAGATTTCACATCACCAAGCATTACCATTCTCAAAAAGAGTTACCAAAAGTTTTAGTTCTTTCCATTTAAAACATCATTACTTCTCAAATCACAAATATTATGAAGTTAGTCAACTATCTCGACTAGGCATCATGAAAATAGAAGTTCAATTAGGAATCAACTTAAATGCAAATGTCACACATTTCGGGAATAGACTTCTAACAAGGAATAAGTAATATGAGATTAATGATAAGTATTACAAACATTTACTCCTTGACTTATTGGTATATTAAAATGGAATTCCTAATGGCTTAATTTGGAGAAACAACATGGGTACATGTCGGAATCCCATACTCGCCTTATTACTATTCTAATGGCTTATTTCGGAGAAACAACATGGGTGTATGTCGGAATCCTGTACTCTCCTTATTCCTAATTTTTTTTAATCGGTACCTAAACCAAGGAAAATGAGTGAAATGTACCTAAAATTAATCTCGAATATCAATTATTCACAAGTTAGAAGAACATTCCCTATGCAAACACACGAAATATCCCAAAATTCCTTCTACTTCATTTAACTCATTTCTTTCCAAAAGACAGTTCATCAACCAAATAATATAAGTGATTTGATCAGAAACAACATTTCAATTAAATTTTCCTAAAATTTCAGCACTTCTTTTTGAAAAATAGTGATGCCAAGTTTATGAATTCTTTATGTTGCAAACGAACTACTCACTCACATAAAAATTCTTGATATGAATCAATCATATACTTCAATCATAAAGCATTGAATATCAAAACTTATCATCATTGAGTACCTAATTGATCAATTTTCCATCCATTAAACATCAAGTGGCAACAATATGTATAAAATAACCATTTCCAACACAAAGAAATAAACACCCCCAAACTTATTTATTTTATTCCAATTGATGAATAAATCATCCTTTCACTCTTGACACCCAAAATTAAACATAAGGACATACCCAAAAATAACAAAAACTACTCAAATCATAATATAATTTTAACCAAGAACTAAAATTGAGTAGAAATGCTAAGAGTAGTAAACTGTGTCATACATCTCACAATTCCATCTCTATAAAAATCAATATCCAATTCAATCCATCAACAAATGCAGAAATGGCATCAGCTCAGGGCCCTTATCCATGCTACTCTTATTTGACAATAATCATGACCAAAGCTACACCAAGTATCTAGCAAGAAATTCCACAAAGATTCAATCCATGAAGCATCAAAATAATTATCTATTTGGCGTCAGCTTAAGGCCATTAGCCCAATTTCTAGAAGGAAAATTAAACAACTCCAAATCAAAAGACTAAAAATAAAATAAAATGATGGTTTGAAGTGATTTTTTAATAAATAATAATTTTTTTTTTTTTTTAGAAAAGAAGATTGGAAAATTTTGAGAAAAAAGAAGAAGAAAAGCTACTTAAGTAAACGTTCCAGTATCAGCAATTCGAGATCGCGATCTCACTTTTCCATATTACGATCTGGCCTGATATCGAGATCGCGATCGCGATCTCGATTCTGGTATCGCGATCTCAATTGAGTTGAGATCACGATCTTGACTCGGCATGAAAAATTCCTTTGCAGAGGTTTGGAGTTGAGACCAAGATCTCAAAAGTGAGATCGCGATCTCAAACTTAAACTTCTGCAAAGTGTAATTTTTACACTTAGTCAAGATTGCTCAATGCTTCTTCATTTTTCTCCATTTGCACGGACAACATACAAACACACAATTCACAAGTTGGGATGACAATTTTCACTCATTCTTTAGCACCATTTATTCAACTCAAAAACTCAACTTTTGTTTTTTAAACAAAAATTCTAAGCTAATTCAAACCAATTTACTCAAAATTAAGCCAATTAAAAATAACACCAAAAGAAAGCAATAACAACTAAATTAAAGACTTGGGTTGCCTCCCAAGAAGCGCTCTTTTATAGTCACTAGCTTGACAATGGCATGGACTTCATTCCAAGTAATTGAGGATGATTGACCCTTCTTTTCCTTTTGGTTTCCACAAAAAAAGTTTGATCCCCTTTTTTCTTCATTATTAAAGCTTGATTTTCGGATTTTCCATGCACAAGTCCTTTCTTTCTAGCCTTAGCCATCGCTAGTATGCCCAATTAACATTTCCAATGGTTTCTCAAACCATTTTCTTTTCTTTTTGTGCCTTCTCAATTTCTTGACATCACCATTTTGCTTATTCTTTGCAAATCTCCCTTCATCCTTCGTCAACACACATCCCTTATCGGGTAGTTTTTTCTTCAATTCATTTCTCGGATCTTCTTTTATTTCCAACACTTGCTTGAGCATATTGCCTTGGTTAACTTCATTTTTCTATTCATTTGACCTAGCAAGGAAAGAATTAAGAGATTGGTTAGCACATTTCTCTTCAACAATGGGAATATTGACATTATATTCAAAAACATCAAATTCAATTGATTCATTTTCAACTCGTAGAAGACCAACTTTCCTTTGTTCACATCAATTAATGCCTGAGCAGTCGACAAGAAAGGACTCCCTAGAATCAATGGAATCTCACTCTCTTCACCCGTATCTAGCACAAAGAAATCAACGAGAAATACCAACTTTTCAACTTGTGCAAGCACATCCTCTAACAAGCCATATGGTTTCCTCTCGAATAAATCCGCCAATTGGAGTGTGATATTAGTTGGCTTGACATTGTTGATCCCTAATTTGTTATAGATGGCCTTTGGCATGATATTAACGCTTGCCCCCAAATCACAAAGTGATCGATGCCATGTTTTTCCTCCAACATTCACCAGTATCATGAAACTACCAGGATCCTTGAGTTGGGGCAACCGCCTTTGAACAATGGCACTACATTGGGATCAAGACATACTTTCTCATCATCATCATACTTTCGCTTTCTTGCCAAAAGATCCTTCATGAAATGACTATAGTTGGGCATCTTGTTGAGGATATCAATCAAAGGAATGTTGACATTAATCTTTTTCAACATATCCAAGAAATGGTTGAATTGCTTGTCTTTTTCCTCCTTTCTTGGATCAATGAGTCGTTGATGGAATGGCACTTTTATTGATGGATCTATCTTCAAAGGTTCCTCCACATGCTTCTTCTTGGATACCTTGATCTCATTCTTTTGTTCCTTCTTGGCTTTATCATCAACCACTTCCCTTTCATTCTCAACTACCTTGGACTTTTGTTCCTCGCTTCCTTTCTCCACCTTATTCTTCTCCTTAGATTCAACCAGTTCTTTTCCACTCCTTAGAGTTATGGCATTGTATTGCTCCTTGAGGTTTGGAATAGTATCACTCAGAAATGCCCCAATAGGTTTGTCATTATTCAACCTTGCCAATTGCCCTAATTGAATCTCCAAATTCCTTGTTGAAGCCTTCAAATTCTCATAATCTCTTTTATGCTCCTCATTTTTCCTACCCAACTCTCTTCTCAAGTACTCGACCTCTCTTTTCCAACCTTCTTCACCCAAATTCTCTTTTGGAGCATATTGATCATGATACATGGGTTGGGAAGAATTGGCATAATGGAGAGGAGGTCTTTGTTGTTGGTTTTGAAATGAAGGGTTGGGGAAAGTTTGATATGAGTTGGGTAGGAAATTTCTTTGATGTGGCGGTTGATAAGGTCTAGATGGGGAATTCGGGGCTTGAGTGTGCTGGGCATTTTGAGGTGGGGAATTTGGTTGGTGAGGAAGGTTGGATTGGTTGTTAGTGTTACTCCATGAGAAATTTGGGTGATTCCTCCAAGAATGATTGTATGTGCTCCCATAAGCTCCGGATTGGTTTCTCAGAAATGATGGTTGATTAGCCACATAATTGTTTTGCTCATAGGATCCATATGGCATCTCACATTGTCCATTAAAATGGCCGCCTCCACAAAAACCACATGTCATCCTTGGTTGAGTTGGAGAAGAAGTCATAGCATTTACACTACTAGGTTTCTCTGGATTCTCCAACGCCTTTGTGCCATGTTGTTCATCACACTCATGAACATGCTTTGTTGTGCCAAAAGGGCATCTTGCATGTTTAGATTCAACACTCCACAATTTGCATTGCCTTGATTAGCTTGGTGTTGAACCACTGGTGGAGTTATTGGTCCATGATAGTAGTGGTTGTATGCCATCCTATTTAACAACTCTTGAGTTTCTTCCGGAGTCTTATATGAGATAGAACCATCGGCGGAGGCATCTACGATGGATTTCGTCTCTTGAAGTAAACCATTATAAAAGGTTTGGATTTGAAGCCACAAGGGAATGGCGTGATGAGGACATTTTCTTAGCAACTCTTTGAATATTTCCCAAGCTTCCCCTAGGCTTTCACCAATATCTTGTTTGAATGATGTAATTTTATTCCTTAATTTAGTGGTTCTAGCGGGTGGAAAGATTTCGCCAAGAACTCTTGAGCAAGTTGGTTTCAAGTGGTGAATGTTCCTTGGGCATGGGATTACAACCATGACTTTGCCCTATCACGAAGAGAAAAAGGAAACACCCTCATGTGCACACAATTCGGGTATACTCCATTAAATTTGAATGTGTCCTAGACTTCTTCAAAATTCATGAGGTGTATGTAGGGGTCTTCATTAGGTCCATCCCAAACATGGCATAGGCTTGGAGCATTTGGATTAGGACGAGCTTAATTTTGAAATTGTTGGCTTGCACGGGCATCCGTGCAATGCTTGAGTTTATCCCATCAAAATAAGGCAAAGTGTATTCTCTCAATGGCCTTCCATTCCCATTTATGCCATTTCCATTCCCGTAACCACCAATACCATTATTCCAACAACCTCATATTCATCGTTTTCCATGTTCAAATTCCCATGATGAGTATTAGCATTTGCCATTACGATTCTTTCTTATTCTTGTTGTACCCTTCTCAATCTTCTAAGTTCTCATAGCTCTTTCTCCCTTTCTTTGTCTAAGAAAATGAATGGCCCTTGATTACCTCGTACCATACACTAAAACACAACCAAAACATAGGTAAATAGTCAATTGAAATTCCAACTCAATTCCACAAGATATCTAACAAACATAAAAATTCACAAAATTAACAACTAAACTAAACTAAACTAAAGTGTTTAATCTACACGACCCGTAAAGCAATTCGAAGATATTGCCAAAAACCGAAGACAATCCCCGGCAACGGCGCCAAAAACTTGATTGCTTCGTTAGGTATAATTCAACTTTAAAAGGACAAACAAGCAATAATTAACCACACAACTTCCGCAAGTATACAGAGTTGATAGTGGTATAGGATGAGTGGGTATCGTCCCACAAGAATTGTTTGAAGGCAATTACCAAGATTTACAGATATTTGTGTAGTTAAGCAAAATCAAACAATGGATGATGAAAATATTCTAATAAAAACCATAATTAAATGAAAGCGATAAAAACTTAATATTAAGCTAGATTAACTAAAAAGCAAGTAAGTAAAAATAACCAATTATGATATTAAGAAACTAGTTAATCTATCCAAGTAAAAGCAAGTAAAGGAAAGCACTTAATTCTAACCTAAATTAACAGACTTAAATTAAAAGTAAGCAAATTACCCAATTAAAAGAACTACAAATAAGAAACCTTGAAGACTAAAAGCATCCATTTCTAAACTAGAAATTTGAAAGAGTTAAACTTGAAATCTAAGTATTTTTGGATTTTTGATAAAAATAGAGAAAGCCCACTAGGAATTAACTAGAAATTAATGTAAGAAATTGAGAATTCTTAAATAAAAAGCAAGAAATTATCAAGAACCCTAATTTTCCTAAGAAACCCCAGATTGAAAGCAAATAAATTCTTACTAAATTAGACTAGAAAGCAGGTAAAAATTATATCTACACGAAACTTGCAATTAACCCACTATGATTATCTATTCAATATTCGAACTTGACAAGAAATTAAAAGTAGATCTAAAAGACAATTAAATAGAAATTTCTATTAAAGAAGGAAACTTGGGGTTCAAGATATCCTAAACTATCCTAAAATCACTAACTCATCTAATTCTAATCCTAATTACCTTCACTTCCTATTTTTAAGTAGCTTAAATAGTGTAGTGTTACACAAGACAAAAATCAGGAGTTGCTGGCTAAAAGTTTACAAAATTTCCCTTAAAACTTAACCCTCAGCGAGTCGAGATGACGATATTGAAAATTTGAGATCGCGATCTCGACTCTCTTCCCAGCATTCTTCATTTATTCCATTATTACAATTTGGTCCTTTGAGCTTTGCTCATTCCAGCTTCCAACCTCTAATTTTTTAGCTACATAATAATAACACCATTAAGCAATTAATTAAGCTAGAAAATTAATAAAAACTTATCATATTTAATCAAGAACGAAAATTCAAACTCGTATGAAAGAAATTAACTAAAATCTTCAATTACTTACCCAAAGTTCGGGATTTAAACTATCAAAATGCTATAATTTAGAGTGAAATAACTCTCATTTACTAGGGTTATCATTCCATAAACCCTTCAACAATCACTTAGTTGTGTCTAACAGACAGAGACTTTTTTTTTAAGCGGGGTTTGAGCCCAATATCATTCCCTGGGGCACTCTTTGTTAGCTGCATACATTTTTTATTATTTTTGGATTATTTTGTGGTTCATAATGTTCCTCCTTCTTGGTAATGAATGTTCAATTGGAGGATATGCTAGCTCAAGTTGGGAGTAAGGAAATTAATGCAGACAAGAAGGTTGAGAAAGCCCAAAAGAGGAAAAATAATTCAACCAAATGAGAGGCATCTTCCAGCCATGGTGAGATTGTTTCTCTACCTAACTATGGAGCAAGAAAGAAGATTCGATTACTCATCTTGGTGGAGATTCCAAGTGGCACACTCAGGAGAAGGGATGCGACTGCGGAGTCTTGTGAACTGGCAGTCGCAACTACTTAGGGACATCTTCTAGCTTCTTATAAAGACGACTGTAGAGGTTGAAAAGAGATATACATTTTGGTTTGGATTATTCAAAATGACTCTGTTCTTCAGTATAGGTCTAACTATGAGCACATAATATAGCAATTGGTCTATTCTTTAAGTTCAATGAGGCATTTGGGGAGGGGTTAGCCATATTGACTTGATGTTAATTGTCTACTATCACTTAGCTAATGTAAGTATTTTTCAATACTTCCTTCTAGCTTGTGGTGTATTTTTGTACTAGGAACTATTTTTGCATGTGCATACTTGTGCTTATTACACAAGATGTAACAGCTTTACTAGAATTGGATGTGAGTCAGATTTCTCTCCTAAAGTGAAGTTGGCACCTTGCAAATATAACATCTTCTTTTAGCTGAAAGGCTAAACGACCAGAGTCTATTGAGTGGATTGATGCCCTGGGAGTAGACATGAAGAATAAATCTCTATTTTTCTTACACTTTGTAGCATTTCTGTTGCACCAAGTTGGCTAGAAGTATCATGAGATGTGTGTTATTTGTTTTTTAATTTTATAAGTAATATAAGTAATAATACTTTGAAATTTTCTTTTAGGAGTTTTTCTAATTGTTTGGTGCTTCTTTGTGGGTGTCCAATGGGTGCTTGCCTTCTACTTGTCCTCCCTCAGCAAGTTGTACAGTGTAATTTCTTAAAACCTGTTGATTTTCTTTTTTGGTGGATACTTCATTGAGATCCATTATTTTGTAAAAGTGCTATGTAATAAGGTTTCTAGTACCTAGAATTATCTTTCCTTGATCTATTCTTTGTACTAATGTCATGTGTTTTTGTAATGTATTTTTGATGGAACAGCAAGTGTAGTAACGTGATAATTTTTTAAATTTCCTAAAGCTGTTACTATGTTGCTTGATATCGTCCTTTTATTGGTTAGTAACAGTTAGGATTCGAAGATACAATACCGTCTTTTCTCCAACTAGCTAGCAAGAATTAGGATTTTTGATAACTCTACCAAATAGAGTTATTTCTCATTCATTTTGATCTAGAGTTTGACATGATTTTGAGTACTTTTTCGGGTTTGTGGTGAATTTTTCTTTATTTATGGTTATTGTTTAGTTGATATTTTTAGTGTTTTTAACTTGTTATTTATTTTAGTTATTATCATGTTTTACAGGTTGGGGTGGTTTGAGGCATGTTCAGGTTAAAAATACTACAAACCTAAACAAAATTGAAAAAATGGATGTGCCTAGGCACTGGGACACCAAGAGGTAATGTTTATAACGCCACAACATTCTAAAACAAGGTGCAACCAAATGCTGTGGCATTTGGCCCCCTGATAGCAACGCGATTTTTGGGCTTTTCCAATTCTTCCACACCCTACAAGTCCCAGATTGCTATGGAATTTTAAACACTTAATCTCTTGTATATATGGGCCTATCATAAGGATTTTAGGTAGATTTCAGTTAGTTTTTAATCATATTTTTATCTCTTGACTTTAGTCTTATTATAAACCCTACAAGGGTTTTTAAAGACTTGTTCTAGGAAAAAGCTGTTCTTCATCCAAAAGAGACAGAAAGGAGGGATTCTCTCCACCAATCTTCAACATGTTATTGTTGTTTATCTTTATTTTTTGTTGTTTATTTATTCCAGTCAAAAATAAATAAATTTGCAGACCTACAAAGGAGAACCTACCATATTTGTAAATAAATTGGCAGAACTCTTTCAATTTACTCTTTAGGTAATTTTCCAAGGAGGAAGCCTAAAATGGAAACTATTCATCATAGTTTTCATGCCATTGGTATCAAGGGTAATTTTAACAGAGGCTTTCTGGATTACAAACATGTCCTAATTAGATTTTCCTTGGAAGAGGATTATTTGAGATGCCGGCTTAAGAACACTTTGTTCATCAATGGTTTCTTCATGAGAGTCTCAAGTGACATTTGCTATTTCGTCTAGATATTGAACATTTCATTGTCCCAATTTGGATTACATTGGTAGGTTTGCAGTAGTTTTCTTCAACAAGTATTCTATTTTCCTCTTGCACAAGTAGTAGGTAAGCCCCTAAAGTTGGATTTATCTACGGAAAACTTCACAAGACCTAATACAACCAAGATGTGTATAGAGGTTGACCTATTAGCAAAATTGCCCTCAAGGTTATTGCCTAGGAGTGGGGGAGGACGACCAATGGCAAAAAAATTTGTTGTGATGAACTCCCACACTACTGCACTAAATGTCATAAGATTGGACACAATCTTTCATAATGTAAACCAGGAATAGTGCTAACCCAGGACAAATCGAAGAAGCATTTTCAGAAGAGATTTCAACTAAGAATTAGTTTCAGAAACAATCAACAAATCTAAACACTCAAGACAAAAATAAGATGCTTGTCTCAATGCCTCTACAAGGAAAACAGTCTAAGGCTCAATGGATTCCAATCAACAACTTTGGGCCATGTCCTTCTGCAGTGGCCCATGAAAAAGATGTCCCAGTGATGGCTAAGGAGAATATAGGGGGCTTCTGTAGTTCCAAACGTGGTTCTAGAAGCTCTAGTGATGGCTCGGATGGAGGCTCCAGCAGCTCCAGCAGCTCTAGCGGTGGTTTTTAGTTCTCCATAATTCTAGGAGGTTCAAAATTTAAATTCAAAACCCACAATTTTAAAGAAACATCAATTGGAGATAACATCTTCTAATGATTTGGATTTGAGGATGAAGTTTATTGATTCAAATAAGCATTCCTCAAATCATGAAATTCTGGATTTAACTCTGCAAAATCGAGTCCTATGTAGTGCGAATTCACAACAAAATATCTCCGTTCGGATTCACATGCACTGGTCACATGCAATGCGGATACTCCTGTAATTTCAGTAGCTAGAAAAGAAATGATCATTCATGATGATCAAGCAGATGTCATTCAAACGCTTCAAACTCAAAACCAAACTTCAGCACTTATCATTCACGAAGATCAAGTAGAACTCGTTCAAACACTTGCAGCGCAAAACCAAACTTCAGCACTTGATGGGGTTTAGCTGAATGTGGAGAACGATACTCTACATATTTCTAATTCAAATGGTGATTTGATTTTAAGGTAGGAAAAACCGTTGCAAGAATTGTCAACATATTTCTCGGAGTTAGATTATCTAATTAATAGTGTTGATCTTCTTTCATAAGATGGAGCAATAAAGGAAAGTTAGTAAAGTGCTTAGAAAGAAGCTGCACATTATGGACAACTTGTCTCCTAAAAAGGTCTCATTAATCAAGAAGCCAAGACTAAAGAAGATTTATGCGGAAAGAACACTGTCAATGCAAACCAGACTAAAAGCTCATGCCGCGAAATTGCTAGAGAACTAAAATCTCTATTGCATTGGCTGCTACATGATTTATTTCTTCAATTATATTAATGAAATTTTGGCTAGCTTCCAGTAAATATCAAATTGGAACAAATTAAAAAAATCTTAATGATTAGTAATATAACAATGTTTCTATTTTTAATGTTTATGAAGTAGTTGTTAGAGGTTGATGTAATCTAGCTATATAATCCATGTACTGGATTTAAATAAATATTCAATCTTTTTTAGTTGTACATTTTGTCAAAGGATGTGTTATTATAATTGATGCTTTTTGTCTATGAATTGATGTTCATTCATGTTTAAAAATTGATATTCGAATATTAGTAAGAGTCTAGAATAATATATACTATAATTTATTTATTTTTAAAAGCAGGGGTTAATCAAAAGAGTACTAACTGCCCGTGATTCCAAAGATTTGATGTGTTGGTTTTACTTTCCCAGATTAAGTCCGAAAAGGATTTTTCTGAAAGTAAATAGAATTGAAATAGTATTAGCTTAAGAAAGATTAACATAAATTAGGAAACTTTAACATCTATTGTGCTTCATGATTGAACTTTGTCTGTTTTGATTCCATTGATTATGTTACTTAGGTAAACTTGACACTCTAGCACCCTTTTCTTCACGTTTTAATACTAGCATTTGATTTTTTTAATTACTTTAGAACTTAGTTTAGTTTACTTAGTTAATTTATTTCTTTAATCAATTACTCAAATAACGTCTACAGTTTAGTTGTAGTCATTTGTGATTCTTTCATTCTTCCTTGTGGGAAATAATACTCAATACTCTTTAACTTTTTTACTTATCAACTAGTGCACTACTGGTGCATAGCATGCTATACATCAATATTTGTTGGAGATACTAGAGATACAAGGTCGTCCTCCTATTGAGTTGTAGAAATTAGGATTTTTGTACTTGTTTGTAGGCTTTTTGTGCTCAACGGCATGATTGTGGCCCATTAGTCGAGCACTTATAACATGAAGCAATTTTCTTTGGTATTAGAGGTATAGGAATATTGATAGATGATATGCGAAAAGAGTTAGAAAAAAACTTCTATTGGGCGTTCGATTAAATTTACAGATAACAATTATTCAATGATAGTGATCATGGTGATAAGTTATACAACACCAATAAAAGATCTACACCATGACACTGCCTTATTTTCTCAAATGAGAAAGCAGTAAATGCAAGTAAGTAAAATGATGATCCTTCTAAGCGGCAACAATTAGAGCTAAGTGAAATTACATTATCAAGTGTAGTAAATGGAGATGGGGTAATCAAAATAATTTTTGAAAGATTCCTTTGCAATGCCAACTTCTCTCCCATAAGGGAGGTTTATAGAATACAGCGTTGCAAAATCTTCTAGAGTTGTTTCCATTGTGGAAGTTGCTATTTAGTTCTATAATTTGATATCCTTTCACTTTCCCTATCCCAAGTTGTGAACTTCATTTTATGGTGAACTAAGGAGGGGATTACGCTAAGTGTACTTATACTTGGTTGCGCAATGAAAGCATTGCAAGGAGGGTGGACTTTTGCCACTACAAAGTTACCATGATATACTTGTACTTATGTTTGGAACCAAATTGTACGTGGAGAATTATGGCCCCCAGCGAATCAATTATTTCTCTAGAGAATCTCACAAGGGAGTGGTGAGCGACATGATCTTATTTTCTGGGAGATTCACGTTTTGGAAATGATCATACAAGATCAAATCCACGAAGTTCCCATTATTAGCTAAGACTCGTTTGACATCGTAGTTAGCAATGGATGATCACTAGTAGATCCTCAGGTCTAGCAAGATTCCATCCATGTCTGTGGCGGTGAAGGAAATGTCTTATAGGTTATTTTCCAGTGATTGTAGTGCCATATTGTATCTGATTAATTTGGTGGGCATACCTCTTATGGGTGTTGAAATTGTCTCCTCTTGAAAGTCCTTCAAAGAGAACTTTTATGACTTTCCTTGTCAGTTCTTTTCTAGTTTTTGGAGGATTTCCTACTTTCTTTTTCAGGTTCTTCTGACTCTTTATGGCGTTCTACCAGGTCATAGAGATTAGACAAGGTCTAAGATGACTTCTTGGTCAAGTCAAAAGAGAATTTCCTTAGGTAGACTCCTATTTGTATGTCTATCATTTGGATATGCTCAAAGACATATTCCACTTTCAAAGTCCCTAGCTTGAAATGCATTAGACAGTCTTTTAGGGACTCTACTTACTTTTTCTTGACTGCTAACAGATGAGCAACGATCTTCTGCATGCGACTGAGTACAAATTTTTCTAGGAACTTATCTCTTAACTATTAAAAAATTTGGAATTCCCCTTTCGTGAATTTCCTTAACCAATCCCATGCTAGACCTTTGAAAGTGTTCTTGGACACCCTCTACATAATATGGCATCAGTGGCTCCCTGAAGCTTGTGGACTATTAGGCAATCAAATGCGTTGCTGGCTCATTTGTCCCATTATATTTGTTCGAGAGTAGACACTGTAATTATTTGGGGAAAGGTTTAGTCATGACTTCTTTAGTGATCGACATAAAGTGCTTATATTTTTTCTTGTAAGAATAGTAACTAGATTCTTCACTTGCTCTTGGAGTTCCTCTACATTCATGAGCAAGGTCCCCTCTTGCTCTTAACTAGAGTTGATTTTTGGAGTTAATGATAGGGAGAGGAAGTAGATGAGCATACTTGTGCTCCTTCCTGTGGTACTTTGGAAGGTTTTCATGACGTTTTTGCGGGATTCTCTCAACCTGGGACTTCTTAGCTTTTGGGTCCTCAAGTGTGTGGACCTCTTGTTGGCATAAAAAACACGTAACGGAAGATAAATTTATTCAACACATATAAAAATATGTGGGAGAAGAGGAGGAGTTGATACAAAATAACGCACATTGGACTCTCATATTGAAACCCGCATAAACCCACGGCATAATAGCCTTACTATTAGGCTAGAATCTCTCTATTCTAGACTCTTTCAACTCAACTCTTCTCAATTGAATAAACTAAACAAACCCTTTATTTATAGGATAACAAATTTAACTACTAAGAAACCTAGAAACCTAATTAGGATAGAAAATAACAACTCTAAACATAATTGTATTAGGAAACTAAATTACTTAAATAACTAAGTTACCAAATCCTAACAATAACATATTTCCTAATTGATAGGGAGTTTGGTTTAGTTATTCCTAAGATGCCTCCCTTAAACCAAACTCTCCATGAGGGCAAATCCATGTCATGCACGATTAAGGCGATCAAAAATTTCCATGCAATTTTTTCTACCATAATTTGGCATCGTCAATTTGATTTAATCTTCATCTTCAAAGTTTTTCAATCAATCCACGTATCTGGACTGATAAATCTTCGTTGTACACTTTTCTATCTTCAATTTATCAACCTCCATGAATTTCATGATAACTGGTATCAAAATTCTCAATTTTTGTAAATCAATCACAATCTACTTGGTAGGATTTTTTTCCTCCATCACTGCTCAACACCAATAAAAACAATCACAACAGGATCCCTCTTTTTAGATCTCTGTCCAATTAGGGCCAATTTCGTTACACCCTAATTGTTAAACGAGTACCCCAGACCAAACTCACGTGGTCTAATTTTTCGATGTTCGAGTAGGCCAATATAAAACTTTTTCTCCAATTTTCGATAAATATCTCAAGATCAAACTCTTGAACCTAGAGCTCTGATACCACTTGTTAGCAAAAAAATAAAAACACGTAGCAGAAGATAAATTTATTCAACACATATAAAAATATGTGGAAGAAGAGGAGGAGTTACAAAATAACGCACACTCATATTGAGACCCGCATAAACCCACGGCATAATAGCCTTACTATTAGGCTAGAATCTCTTTATTCTAGACTCTCTCAACAATCAACTCTTCTCAATTAAATAAACTAAACAAACCCTTTATTTATAGGATAACAAATTTAACTACTAAGAAACCTAGAAACCTAATTAGGATAGAAAATAACAACTCTAAACATAATTGTATTAGGAAACTAAATTACTTAAATAACCAAATTACCAAAACCTAACAATAACATATTTCCTTATTGATAAGGAGTTTGGTTTAGTTATGCCATCACCTCTTTTATATTCTTTAGGCAAATGATGAGCTAAGTTAGGGTCACTAACTAGAGCTCCAAGCTGGAAATTACAATTGGGGAGTATTTCTAGCTCAGATCTGTTTTGCTAATTTATGTCATAGGGGAGTTCTTGGTTAATAGAGGAGTTTGCCTCTCTAATTGACGGCTTGACCTCCCGAACGAAGGGATTAGAGTTAGCTACTGAAGGACTAAGAAAGTTTTGTCTTATCCAATTTGGCAAGTGTTAACCATAGCGCTAGAGTAGAAGTAAGGCTTGATAAATTACATTGAGAGTGCTTTCCTGACTTTCTTGTAGAGTTTCCCGTAGACAGGGAAAATTTTGGTGCAAATTTTGGTTAAGTACTACTCCTTTGCTTAGATTGAAGAGTAACTGCAAGAAAAGGCAAGGGCTGCTCCAGGTGACACCTTAATCCTTAAGCCAGTAAAAATTCAAGATATTGGAGAGCCAAAACTCTATAATGTACAAAGAGGATTTTGATCATGTGTTTCCTTCAGTTCAATCATGTGAGAACATACCGTATTTATAGGAGATTACCAAGCTTACTAAACCTATGGAGACACTGGGCCAATCGTGAGGCCCAAGCATATCCTGTAGATTGAGACCGTGTGTCTTATGTGTATGCAAACCAGGGCACATGATAAGATTTTACTTGCTTACAAATTGTCGCAACAATACATAGTGATTCACAAATATTTCATACTTTCACAAACATATGTTTTGGTAGAAAACCTCATTTCGCCAATACAAAGCTTTATGTTGATATCTTTAGTGAATGTGGTTTCGAGCATATAAAACTTTCAAGCAAACTTCAACAGAAGGTATGGAACTTTTCATATACATGTCATACTATAACGTGTCAAGCTTTAGTTTATAATGCCATTTCATATAATCAATCATATCTCATCTATTTATTATGGGATCAAAACAATCCTTGCCTTCACTTACTCTTAATCGTTGCCTCCACTTACTCCAAGTGTTTAACCTAGTGATTGACCTAATTAGAAAAGATTGTCAAGGGTGTTACAATTCCTATAGACCCATATATATAGTTAAGTCATTTCACTAGACCAACTATTCATTAATTATTAGCCAACTTCTTTCACTTGATTGTCACTTACCTATTGATAATAAGCCAAACTATTTAACCAGATCATCACTTAGTTCATTATTTGTCAAAACGTTTGACAGATTGTAACTTTACTATTTGTTCATGGTTATATCTCATATTTGTTTAGAGCATTTGTCCATTATCATTTCCAATATATCACATGCTATCTTTATACATATCAAAATTATGCAAGTGATGCCTCGTTTGTAAAATACCTAGTTATATTATTTATAAAATACCAAAATCTTACTACTAACTAGGCGGTATCCCGCAATTATGAGGTTTTCAAGTAGTAAGCTAAGGTATATGAAGAATGGCTTTTTGGTCCCTTTCGTCCAGTAGTTAGGACATCATCTTTTCATGTCGAAGACACAGGTTCAATTCTCGTACGGGATAGGCACTCATTCTCAGCCGCTTTTGGTTAGTGTTTACTGCCGAGTGATCGCTCGTTATCTGGTAAAAAAAGGTGGTCCAGAAGTTTCCTCTTTCCCAACAAGCAAGACGAGATCACTACTTCTCTAAATGGAAGTTGGAATCGAAACCACAAGGATTGGTTAATAATTACCGATTGTTTGGTTGGATTATTAGATAAAGTGATCGATTTTACAGAGATTTAATTAAAACAAGAATTAAAAAAACTAAGAAAGCCACTTAAAATCTAACTAGCAAAACAATTGCTAAAAGTGGACATTCACAATATAAGGAAAGCATTTAAAAAAAAAAAATTAAAGAAAGCATGAAAAGGGAAAGTATTTTTGGAAGCAATTAACTAACCTAAACTACTAATTATCACTGAGATATCATTTTTAGAGATAGCCCATAAATTAGTTTTACAATTACACTAAGAATTCAGTAAAGAAAGAAATTCATTGGAAAGTCCATAAACTAATCTGTACTAATTAGCTAATCTAAGTTACAATTTACCACTAAGAAAGTATTTTTAAAGAAGCATTCAAGAAAGCATGTAAAAAGAGACATTTTAAGAAAGAATTTAAATATCTTAACTATAAATTATCACTAAGGAAGCATTTTTAAATAAGGCAACTAGCTAATCTACCAATTAATACTAAGAAAACAAGTAAATAAAGCAAGCATAAACTAATTCTACCAATTAAACTAAGAAAGCAATTATAGGAGAGCATTTAAACTAAACTACATTAATTTAATAAAGCAAATTAAATTAAATATAAAATAAAGAGTTCTTACCGTAGGAGTTTTCAATCTAAAACTAGGAGTTTAGAAACTACACTAAACTACATGTAATCTAAGAAAATTCTCTCCAAATGGGGAGAAAAATGAAGTGAAATACTAGGCTACTTCTACACCTACTAACATACTCTAACTATGTGAAACAAAAGGTTTCAATGTGCTATTTATAGTGTTAGGGTTGGGGAAGAAATTTTAGACACAAAATAGCCTCATTTTGAGCATTTTTGAACCCCTAGATTGATTACCGTGGTCACGATGAGCAGTTAAAAATCCAAAGGTCAATTTGGTCTGGTAATTGCGATCACCAGATTGGTGACTGCTGTTACCAACTCAACTTCAGCACTCCTTCGCTATTATACTCTCAAAATCCTCGTTCGATGTCCGATTAATGCACTATTTTTTTCATGGAACCCTAACACATAAGATGACGTTATTAACTATAACAAACATTTAAAATAACTCCTAAGTACTGTGACAAAACAAAATACTCACAAAAGAGACCAAGAACCAAAGACAAACAGAGAGTGAAATGAAAACTTAACTCCCAATGGAATTAGGTTAAAGACAAGACACAAATTTTAAACATAAGAACCTACTAAAATTGATAATTAACACCTAATTAAGTACTAAAACACATACATACTACATATTCTAACACATAAAAGTAAAAACAGACAAAAGCAGCACTAAGAATGCTTGAAACTAGTAACAAAACCGTTAAATTTAGGGTATATAAAACTCTAGTTTTCTAAAGATATCACGCCCCCAAATTTAACTTTTTGCTCATCCCGAGCAAAATAAAGATAAGTAAGAACAGCAAAAACAACTAACATATAACACATAGCGCCACTAACAAAATTCAAATATTGAACTCTAGTGCACTAGTCAAAAGTGAAAATAGGGTTTTAACTCAACAAAATCAACATTTTCATCTACTCCTCCATTTACAAAAGTGTACACTATTTTTGGTTACAAACAGTGACTTTGACTAATGAAGTATTTATGAAATGTCATTTTAATTGCAAGTTGATCCAGAAAAGACAAGTCTTTCACAAAAATTTACTTCAAGTATAGAAAGATCATTAAGACTTGCATGGAGAAATACAAATCGCTTCAAATGAACATACAAGAATATTTGTTGACATAACAAGATTTAGCAAAGGACATCAATCAAAGTATTGCTTAATCCCTAACTCTCTAATAGCTCATAGCCTAGATTAAGGATCATTTAGGACTTTTAAGTCTCGTAATGTAGGCATAAGGTAAGATAAATTTGGATATAAGTGACTCAAATCACCTTAGTCATTTCAATACAAACTCTTGGACTATTATTCCAAACATACCGGTCCCAAAATCATCATTACTTAACCAACCAACACTTGAAAGACAAAAACATTATTTTTAACTAAATTAAATTTTGAATGTATGATGAACATTCTTTATTCAATAAGAACATAACACTTGAAATTCTTTTGCTTTTTTTTCCTTCTTTTTTTCAACAACAATAATAACACAATGTAACAATTACAAAAGAGGAAATATGAACAATACTGAGCTTTTGACTTCATTCCCCAACAAATGCATAAAAACCTCTTTCAAACCATCATATAAGCTCTATCCATAATGACTAAGGTAATTGGATGAAGAGAAAAATAAATAAACAAGGTGGAATGATTAGATATGGGTTGTCAAAGAAATTAGGCTATAAGGCTCAATGGGGACAGTAGGGATAAATTAATGTAAGGTAGACTTTTTGGCTCAAACAGTCCAAGAAAATGCCAAGATCATTTCTAAAATCTGGCTATTTTTGCTGAACTAAGGGATTCATACTACGTAAATCAATACACCAAGCCAAACCTCACAAAACTCACAAAATATCCAAAATGCAAGTCCATGCAATATGACCAAGTGATGCACAACTCATTTCTTTCTCTACTCAAAATCAATTTCTAAAAATCCTGAAATGTTTAAACAATATCAATGAATGTGCAAATGAACTGGGCATTGGAAAAATACTTATAGAAAAAGTGAAGGTCGAGGTCCAAACTAGGACTGTCACGACCTGAAAAATAAAGGGTTGAGCCTGTGATAAAGTGAGTTGGGCTGAGACCCGGTTAAATTGTAAGCCAAGTTTGGGCATTATTAGGTTCGGTCCAATTAAAACCCGGCCCATATATATATATATAATACTAATTTCATCCTACATTAAATAATACTACATAATTTTATGTGGATAATGGTTAATAATTCTAGAATTCTATTAACTTACCTAAACTCGACTAATTAAAAATAATAACCTAACATCATTAGTCAATTTAGTTGAAATATTGTGGCTCAATGATATAGTTAATAGTTGTTTATTGACATAAGTAGTACATACTATTCCATATTGTGTTGACCGGATGCAAAAAACAAAATTTTAACAAAAAAACTATAAAAAATTTTATTGGATAATGTGAGTTTGGGCCAGTCTAATTAAAGCCCGAAACTCAAATAATTTTAATTATGAGCTGAGTATCAGCTTTACCTTTGTGAGCTTGGCCCGACCCAATTAATACCTGAAACCCAAATAAATTTGTGAGTCGAGTTTGGGCTTTGCAAAACCCGGCTCACAAGATCCAATTGACAGTCCTAGTCAAAACTAGTTAATAAAAGCCTTTTACAAAGTATTTGAAACCATGATTGAGTTTCAAGGGTTAAATCCCATATTCACATGAAGTGCAAGCTACGTTCAACATCCAATTTTAACTTTCACAAACAACAAAAACAAAACCATTCCCAATGAACAAGACAATATACACGACCACACTTTTTATATTATTCAATAATGAGTACAACTCACTTACCACTCACCCATATCACAGGAAAATACTACTAGAAAGCAAATAAAAACAAATAACTTAGATAGACATAAAACTAGAAAATGACTTTCAATTATTCTTGGACAATTAAAAAGCTCATAAAGAAGATAAACAATATATTGACCAAGTGAATGTGGAAGCAAGAAAATTGATCCCTGATTAAAAGCACAAGTTGAACTTAGAACCATGGTCCCATCTTTAATCATGGAATCCATCACAATAAGCACAACACCGAACGAAGTTAAGCAATGATCAATTTCAAGTAGATCATATAAATGCTATATCAATTATACTCATGAGTTTAAAGGTTGTCTATCATTTTTCTAAACTAACAATGCCACACTAAGAACTGTCATTGGGACTTCATGGGATCTAAATGAATTAAGGAAAAAAAGACAAATAAGGTTAATGGGGGTTTAAACACAACACAAGGATTACCTATATGCCGAATTCCTCCCCCAAACTTAAGTTTACACATAACTAATCTTAAAATGTCATTCAAAAACCAAAACTACTCTCAATTCTATATGAAGCATTCATATCATTTGCTCAAAAATTAACCCAAAATTTAGCAATTCTAATGTCACAGCAAGTATACTTTTCGTAATCAAGTAGTAAACTAGGTTCCAGTTCATCCAACAGCTATCACAATAATCACGAGAAGACTTACAATATATTGCCTTCAACATTATCATCAATTACCAAATTTCTAAGAAAGTCTAGGAATCATTCACCAACAACACAACGTAACTAAACTAAGCACAAGGGTACAAACTTTTATTACTCGCCAGGTTCTTAAACTAAAACATGCAAACTAAAAGAAAGCATGATAAAAAAAAAAAAGAGGTACTTCCTCAATACTAAGAAGGCTTTCCACCAGTGTGATACTCCTTGGTAGGCTTGTTTCAATGCTTAACTCCTCCAAAATCCCCAAGGAATTGAACTTCGGCATATGTGGTTTTTACCTCCCTGGGCCCCTTTAGAATGTATCCTCATTCTTCTTCTACTTCTTGGTCACCTTTTTTTTCACGAACACCCGAAATAGAACCTCTTTAATTATAACTGAGACAAATTCCCACTTATACAAAGAGAAAGTTGGTGATAATTCTAAACAAGTGTTGAGTGTCCCAATTGTTTAGAATTCAAGTTTGAGTTGTTCTTGGTACCCAGTTTTCTTCTAAGACATATTCATCTATGTTGTCTTCTTAAATCAGTTCTACACCCATTTGTGGGAATGTCGGAGTCCATGTTCTTACCATTTACCATTCCTTGAACTTCGACAAGTTGGTCATGTAACCTTTCGGTGGCTATGTTTTAATCTTAGAAGAATCTAACTTGTCCTTCTCGGAGTTGAGCTAGTCCTTCTTGGAGTCTGCATTTTCTTCTTGACATTCTTGAATTTAAATCTACATATCCATTGATCTGGCTTCATCAACTTCTTGGTTTGGTTGGTTAAGGAATTGGGGCTGTATTAGCTTATATGAAGGCTCTTGTAGTGGAAGGAAAGAATGAAAATTTTCTTGATAGCTTTCATAAGGATATGGATAGTTAGACCATTCCATTTGATAACTATGGAGTAGGGAGAATAATAGCAAGAATCATACTCATTGGTCATACCTCTATTACCATAAGAATGATAACTTCCTTAGTATGAATAGTTCCAATTCGTTCCTTGCAAGATGTTCTTGAACATACACAAATAAAAACAAGAAAAATAACTAAATAAACAAACAAGAAAAGTAAGCAAGTTTAGACTACTAGTTCGTCTAAACTAGTTATCAAAAAGATTTTTTTTTTTTTTTCAAAATAAGAGCACAAGTGCAAAATGAAAATCTTTTTGGCTTTTCAATAAACAAAACAACTATACAAGAAAACAAAAGATTTCAATCTAATAACCCAATCACATTATATCTATATCACTGAAAACTAATCTCCGCAATAGTGCCAAAAACTTGATGCCTTGTTTGAAAAAGTTATATCATTTATAAAATATCTAAATCTTACAACTAACTAAGCAGCATTGCGCAAATATATAGTTGTCAACTAGTTGTAAAGGAAAGAAGGGATTGAACCTACAAGGATTGGTTAGTAATTACTGATTATTTGATTGAATTATTAGTTGAAGTGGCCGGTTTTAAAGTGATTTAACTAAAACTGGAATTTAAGAAACTAAGAAAGCTATTTGTAAGTCTAGTTAGCAAAGTAATTTAAAAGTGGGCATTAACAATAAGGAAAGTATTTTTAAAGAAAGCAATTAAAGAGAGCATGAAATAGGAAATCATTTTTAGAAGCAATAACTAATTTAGACTACTAATTATAACTAAGAAAGCATTTTAGAGATAGCACATAAACTAATTGAACAATTATACTAGGAATTCAAGTAAAGAAAGAAATTAAATAGAAAGCCCATGAGCAAATTTATCCTAATTAGCTAATCTAACCAAAAATTTACCACTTAAAAAACATTCTTAAAGAAGCATTCAAGAAAGCATGTAAAAAGAGAGCATTTTAAGAAAGAATTAAATGTCTTAACTATAAATTATCACTAAGGAAGTATTTTTAAAGAATGCAACTAACTAATATACCAATTAATACTAAGAAAACAAGTAAATAAAGCAACCAGAAACTAATTCTACTAATTAAACTAAGAAAGCAATTAAAGAAGAGCATTTAAACTGAACTACATTTTTTGTTAATTTAAGAAAAAGCAAATGAAAGTAAACATAAAATAAGGAGTTCTTACACTAGGTGTCTTCAATCTACAACCAGAAGTTTAGAAACTACAGTATACTACATCTAATTTAAGAAAATCCTTCCCAAATAGGGAGGAAAATGAAGAAGAACACTAGCCTACTTCTACACCTACTAACACACTCTAAGTATGTGAAAAAAGTGTCTTAAAGGTTTCTATTTATAGTGTTAGGGTTGGGGAAGAAGTTTCAACCACAAAATAGTCTCATTTTGGATGTTTCTTACTCCATAATTGGTGACTGTGGTAACCAAGCGTGGATTAAAATCCAAAGGCCAATTTGGTCTGGTAACTATGATCACTAGATTGGTGACAACTATCACCAACTCAGCTTCAGCATTCCGTCGTTGTTTTGCTTCGAAAATCGTCCTCCAATATCTGATTGCTATGTCATTTTTTTCATGCGACTCTAACACATAAGATCATATTATTAGCAATAATAAACAGTTATAAAATAACTCCTAAATACTGAAACAAAATATTCACAAAAGAGACTAAAAACCAAAAACGAATGAAAACCTAACTCTTAATGGAATTAGGTTAAAAATGAGATACAAATTCTAAACACAAGTACCTATTAAAATATGATAATTAATGCCTAATTAAGTACTAAAATACTTAATAAATACATACAAACACATTCTAACACATTAAAGTAAAAAAAGACAAAAATACGCACTAAAGTACTGAGAATGCTTGTAACTAGTAACAAAACTGTTAAATTTAGAGTACATATAATTCTAATTTTCTAAAGTTATCAACAAGCTATACTAATGATCCCAATTTTTATAAAAAACACTAGTGTGAAAGGCGCACTCATAAAAAAATTACAAAAAATCTAAAAAAACAATAGTTAGTTTTATTTTTTTCTAAAAAAAAAAAAAAATTGTTAGTGGAAATGATAAAGACAATTATTAAAAAAATAAAAAGATAATATAATAGTGGAGATTGGAGGGTTGGGATACTAGGAAGTTATAGGGAGTTACGTTATAAAGATAGCGATTTAATTGACAAAACAAATAATGACATTACACCAAACCCCTCCTTATGCTTTATATATGGCATAGATGTTTTAGTTTAAACTAACTTTGAAAAAATATATTGGTTCATGCTGGACAATTTTCTACACAAGCAAGTGCACAAGTTTGTTTCAAATAATATAGACTTGAGGGGGGTTGTCATACAAAGAAGAATTAGGTAACTAGTGGGTAAAGCACATACAATATATTTGATAATCTATATATATAGTAAAGTAAAGGGGTGGTTTGTGAGAAACAACTAGACGATGACAAGTGGCAAGATAAAAATACAACAAATCTAAGTAAATAATAGAGGGTAAAGGAAAAATAATTTAATTAAATAACCGGCAAATTCAAATTACTCACCTTAATCTTTTCTTTAACTACTTTTATTTATTCAAAATGGCTACTTTGTGCACATATACCTCCTATAATTATTAATATTAAATAAGCAAGTTAAAATGATGTTATTTATGATAACATATGAAAATGTATATTTCTTAATTTGAAAATCTTTAGACTTATAATATATAAAGGGTTATCACAAATAATTTTTATTATATACGAACAGATTTAACCTAATTATGTTTCAGTAATATTATCATTAAAATCTTATTACATTCAAGAAGGAATAATTTTATAAAAAAACTTTATAATATACTATATTGTAAAAAGATAATAAAGCTTAAAAATGTGTATTCTTTGCATACTTTCAATGTCAGTTTTAAATGACGATGTAATTATAACATTTAAAGTAACTTTAATAGTCTGTCTTCTCCATATAATAAAAGATAACAAAGTTTTAGAATTATTATTCTTTGCATACTTTCAATATCATTTTTAAATGACGATATAATTGTATTACATTTAAAAGTACCTTTAGTAGTTTGTCTTCTCCATTTATAAGTATGTTTTTTATTGCTATAAGTGTACTTTTCATTTTCTGATAACTTTTCCTCAAGAAAATTACTCCAAGTTTCTTTTTATTATGTGATATTCACAAATTATTTTGAGAAACTATATAATTTTAAAAAGATTATTCTATAAATAATATAATATCGTAAGTAGCATAGGTTGAATACTGGTTAAAGATAAAATATTAAAGCAAACTTCCATACTTTATGAGAAATTATGGAAAAATATTGTAGATAACATTTTTTTTTTTTCTGTCGATCGCTAACAAACCATAGATTTTGATATCTTTTTTTTTTTTTTTGAGTATTTATGTACACACTATTAAGTTTATTTATTTCCAAATTATTACTATCATACACATATCTAATTTTCAAAACATAATTACCTTTTAAATTAATTTTAATAATTATTTATAGGAAAAAAGCATAAAGATTTTAATAAAATTTAATAATAATGGTCCTAAATCATGTTCTTTCTTTTAATTTCTGGCATTGTCAATTTTTTTGATATTGTTACTTCATTTTATTTTGTTTAGTTACTAAAAGTTTTAGAGTAGGCCATTTTTATTATTTCACTAAAATCATTTTTATAAAAATTACACAGATGTATACACTTTTAAAAGAAAATGGTATATATGTATATAAGTATTTTTTATCTTTCCCTGCACAACATATGTTTTCAAATTATTATATTAAAAAATTAAAATTTTAATATTCATCTTCTTCTACGTATTAAAAAAATTACTATAAAAAAATACGTAACTCACTCGATATTTTTGAATTTATCTTCGTATTATCATGTAATCTTTAAATAAGAAAAATTGATCAATACACATTACTTAAGTACTTTATCATTATAACTACCAAATAATCATTGATTAGCAAAAAAAAAAAAAAAAAATTAATAAGAAGAAGAAAAAGTATGCTAATGTCAACTTAGCTTATAAAAATAGCAATATGCTTTTAAACTCAATTAATAATCACATTTTATAAAAGTACCATAACTCACAAAAATGAATAAAAAATGTATACATTTTTAAAAAAAAATTACAAAACTTAAATTTTATTTGTATTTAATTATTAAAAATTGAACGCATCATCATGATTTTACTAATATTATTTTATTTTACAAGTTAAATATATCTACCCGTGTATAGCACGGATTTTCCTGCTAGTGTATATATATATATATATATAAAGAGTAGAAATTATTGAAAATTTAATGAGTTATTGATTTTTTTAATAAAATAGTTTATCTTAAAAGATATAATAAGAATAATATAAAATAACATCACACCAAACAGAATTTTTGCTATAGACAGAGTTTTTGCTCTATATATAATACAGATATTATATAAGCATTCAAATTATGAGTTTATTACTATTTAAACAATCAAAATTTGAGGGAATAGATGAAGTAAATAACAAATTCTTCAAGTAAACCAAGGCAAAGTGCAAATCACTATGAAATGAAATCTCAAGATACTGAAACCTTACCTTGTTTGATTTACCCTACCCTTTTTTTTTTTCAATAAATTTACCCTACCGTTTTTTGCATCCATATTTTCAGCTTAATTAGGGGTGTATAAGTTTTTTTTTTTTTTTGGCTAGGATAATTGGGGTATATGTCCTCTTCCGTTGTTTCCGCCGAAAAAATGTGACTCTTTCCGCCCGCCGTCTCAACTCAAACTGAAAAAAGCCAAAAAGGTCAAATTGAGTAATAAACGCCAAACAGCAAACATGGTAAAATCTCAAAAAACCATATATGGATGCCAAGTGCCAACACATATAATTCAAAGAAGATTCTTCACAATTATAAATTAATAATTAATTTTACCTTTGTTGTCGTACATACACATATACATACGTAGAATACAGCAATCCAATAATACCATAGTTGTTAGAATCCCGATCCTACCCTTACGATCCTACGATTCTACGATCCAAATTTATAAAATCGATCCCGATCCTAGAGGTACGATTCTACCCTTAATTAAAGAACAGTACTTAAATTTGCAGTTTGAACTGGTATAGCACTTTTTACAATACCAAAATATAATGTCAAATGCTATAAATTTTAGTTAAAAACACTTATTTCATGATGAATATTAAAATTTTATATTTATTTGTATAAGTTTTTATTGAATATTAGCTTTAAAAATAAATAAAAGTTATATTTTTATCCTTTTGATAGGATCTTACGATCCTATCTACGATCCGATCCTGTAACCTTCAAAACGATCCTACCTGGGATCCCGATTTTACAAACCTTGAATAATACCAAGCCAGATTTATTTTTATTTTTTTGGGTAATAAAGCCAGTTTTCCTCTACCAGGGCTGAATTGGTGAATTGATAAAAGGGTTAAAAGCAAAATGCCCCTCCAATTATTACCTTAATTGTAAAATACCCCCTAAATAATTTTAATAGGTATTTTGCACCATTGACTTGTGGTCAATTATTTAAAATATCATTTTTTGCTAGAAATTTACCATTATACCCCCCAAGACGTTAGTCAAGTGAAATGTCATTTTCTTTTTTCCTTTATTTATTTTCTCTCTCTTGTTTTTCATTTTATTTTTTGTAATCTTTTTCTCATTGTTAAAAAATTCGATATTACTTTTAACATTTTTTTAAGTATAACATCTAATTTTACATGCGTCTTATGATTTAATTTTTAAGTTAAAATATATTATAATAAAATAATATATATTTTATTGTAATACAGAATTTGCAATGAATTATTAATACTAAAATTAATGAATAAAAATATACAAAAAAGATAGCCTGAAAAACTTAAAGAATTTATTCTAAGTATACAAATAAAAATTGTGCATGTATAGTCATTCGGTTGACATATTTTGTCTAAATTTATTGTATCTAATTTTACATACGTCTTATGATCAATAAAAAGTAATATAATTTTCTTGTACAATTATAATTATAAAAGTGCATAATAAAATATGGTAAAAATTAAATCATAAGACGCATGTAAAATTAGATGTTATAGTTAAAAAAATATTAAAAGTAATATAATTTTTTAACATTGAGAAAAAATGATTAGAAAAAATGATTTGAAAAAATAAAATGAAAAACAAGAGAGAGAAAATAAATAAAGGGCAAAAAAAGAAAATGACATTTCACTTAACTAATGTATTGGGAGTGTAACGGTCAATTTTCAATAAAAATGATATTTTAGATAATTGACCATATGTGAAGGATACAAAATACCTATTAAAATTATTTATGAGGTATTTTACAACTAAGGTAATAGTTGGAGGGGTATTCTGCTTTTAACCCTTGATAAAATGAATCAAAGCTAAATCAGCGGTTAGACTTTAGAGGGGGACGGAGTGGTGGTGTGAGTGGACCCCACGATAAGAGTGGTAACGAGCTGGCAATCCTTTGGCCCCTCTCGGCCTCTCCTCATTGACAGACTGTTTTTTTCCCCTTTCTTTCTCTCACACACACTACACACACTCTCCCTAACACTTTCTAATTCTAAAAAACCCCCAACTTCTCATATTTAGCTCATCCCATTTCTCATAAACCCCCCCCACTCCATCTCAAAATTCAATCAAATTACTCCTCCCAAACCCTCTCTCCAACCTCATTTTCCTCGTAGAAATATAATTTGTATCTCTTGAGTTCTCAGTTGTTTGATTTGAAGAACTAATTATTCTGTCTTTTATTTGCATAAGAAATTCAATCATGGCGGAGGAAACAAAAACTACAGCATCAGAGGCACCAGCACCACCAGCAGAGGTGGTTGTTTCCGATGTTACGCCTGTTGTGGAGAAGGAAACAACGGTGACCACCCCACAACCGGAGCCTGAACAGGTTCCGGAGGCTGAAGCAACACTTGAGAAGCCAGCAGAAGAGGCTGCCGTCGAGAGCCTCGAGGCTGAGGCTGAAAAAGCTGAGGAAAAAATAGCTGAATCTGCTTCTTTCAAAGAAGAAACTAACGTTGTTGAAGAACTTCCTGACCCACAAAAGAAGGCTATTGATGAGTTCAAACGGTTGGTTCAGGAGGCGCTTAACAAGCATGAATTCACTGCCCCACCACCACCGCCTCTTGCTCCATTTAAGGAGGAGGAGAAAAAATCCGAACCAGAACCCGAACCCGAACCCACGGCCGCTGTGATATCCACCGAGAAAGGGGAGAAAAAGGAAGTTGTTGAAGAATCCAAAACTGAAGAGAAAAAGGAAGAAGCTGAGGCGTCTGTTGAAGTCCCACCATCACCAGTAGTGGAGGAGCCACCAAAGCCTGAGGCCGAGCCGGTGGTTGAAGCGATAGAAGAAAAGAAGGAAGTTGTCCCACCACCGCTTCAGCAAATTATCCATCAGAACCCGCTCCTTCTGTGGCTGAGAAGGTTCTACCTTTGAAGGCTGAGGCGGAAGAAATTAAGGAAACCATAGTTGAAGTCACTACACCACCAGCCCGAGCCCCCGAGGCGGCTGCTCAGGTGGAGGAGCCGCCGAAGGAGGAACTGAAAAAGGAAGTCCCCGAGGAACCAAAGGCCCCAGAGGAAGTTTCCATATGGGGAATTCCTCTTTTGGCAGATGAGAGAAGTGATGTGATTCTTCTCAAATTCCTCAGGGCAAGAGACTTTAAGGTGAAGGACGCTTTTGCCATGCTTAAAAACGTGGTCAAAGTCTCTTCCACATGGAGAAAGGAATTTGGAATTGAGGGATTATTGGCGGAAGAGGGGATTGGGAGTGGATTGGAGAAGGTAGTTTACATGCATGGGGTGGACAAAGAAGGACACCCCGTTTGTTATAACGCTTTTGGCGAGTTTCAAGACAAGGAATTGTATCAGAACGCTTTTGCAGATACAGAGAAGCGTTCTAAGTTCCTGAGGTGGAGAATTCAGTTTTTGGAGAACAGTATCAGGAAGCTGGACTTCACCCCTGATGGGATCAACACAATTGTTCAAGTTAATGATCTCAAGAATTCCCCTGGCCTCTTCCTCTTCAAGAAGGAACTCCGCCAGGCCACCAATCAAGCCCTCCAATTATTGCAGGACAATTATCCTGAATTTGTTGCTAAACAGGTTAGTATCTAATGTTGACTTTTTTTTTTTTTTTTTTTTCCACATGTTTAATTTGTTGTGCCTGTTTATAGATTAGTACTTTTATTTATTTAATATGAATGAATTATGTATTATTGGTATAATCTGTTATAATTGAAATTAATTAATTGGCATGTGGGATGTTGGTGATGTATATGAAGGTGTTCATCAATGTTCCATGGTGGTATGTGGCCTACAATAGGATGATCAGTCCATTCTTGACCACGAGGACCAAGAGCAAGTTTGTGTTTGCTGGCCCTTCCAAAACTGCTGAGACCCTTTTCAAGTAAGCAGAATTCTTTGCTTTCTTTTGATCTGATTGGCCCGTTTTTAAATTCCATAGGTACTTTGAATTAATGTAAGATCTACTTTTGGATGGTGAAATATCAGGTACATAGCACCAGAACGAGTCCCTGTACAATATGGTGGTCTTAGCAGGGAGGGTGAACAAGAATTTACTATTGCTGAACCTGCAACAGAGGAAACTATTAAGCCATCATCCAAGCAAACTGTTGAATTTCCAGTTATTGAGGTAATTATCAAAGATTTTCTTATTTGGATTTTTACAATGTTCTTTATTAAATTGTAAAACCTTTTCTAATTTGTTTGTATATGATAGTTTTGGGATTGTTGGATTTGCAGGCTGGAACTTTTGTATGGGAGGCGAGAGTTGTAGGATGGGAGGTATCTTATGGAGCTGAATTTGTGCCAAGTGCTGAGGGTGGTTACACGGTGATTGTGCAAAAGTCGAGAAAGATTGGACCAGCTGATGAACCAGTGATCAGCGGAAGCTACAAAATTGGTGAATCAGGCAAGATTGTGCTCACATTTAATAATCAAACTTTCAAGAAGAAGAAGCTTCTCTATAGGTCCAAGACCAAGTCAGATTGAGAATTATCATTGCAAATTCTTGAGGTGTTTGGACCAAAATCACAAGAAAATTACAATGCATAATAAGGGGATTAAGGAGGGCTCTATTTTTGTCCGTTCATACAAATTTCTTTTGTTGGTTGATAGTAGCATTGGGTATTCAAAAGTTCTTGGATTTTGTTATTATTTATATTTGTTGGATTTTTTCTTTTTGGGTCCTTTAAGTTTTGTGGTTGGATTGTTCAGTAAGTATATCTTGTGATACAATTTGGAAGTGTTGGCAGATAGAAATTAGAAAGATACATACGGTAAGGGATTGAAAGTGTGATATGTGGACTGTTTCTTATTTATGAATATTTGTCAATACTTTCTTCCTGTAAATTACAATGTGTACATTTGTTGCTTTTCTTGTTTTAACAACTTCTGGATATTAAATTTTAATTTTCCTGTTTGTTGCTCATATTTTAGTAGATTTGTCCTTTAGCTTTAGATTTCATTGATCGCTTGGAATTGATAGTTTTCTATCCGCCCTTGACATTTTATTCCTAGAAAATCAAAAGATGTGGTAATGTTGAGAATGTTCCCAACTGGCATTTGAATTTAAAATCACCAAGATGAAAGAGTAATTTGTGCATAAGTCGCTTTTGTTTTTTATTTCTTACATTAAAAATATCGGTATTTTGACTATACATGTAAATCTTGTAATCAGAATTTAATTTTATAAAATTCGTGTAAATCTTGTTATCAGAATACACATCATTAATTTTATAAAATTTTGTTTATATTAATTGGTGTTATAGAATTTTATTTATAATTTTAAATTCACAGTATTAGATTTACAAGTAAAGTTAAAAATTAAATCTATCTCAATATTTTTCTTCTTACATATCGATCACTTTCACAGTTATATACTAACTTTTTTTTTCCCTCGTATAGTGAATCTTTTTATTGGGTGATTAGAGATTTCGGGTGGTAATAGATTGTGTCGTTCTTTATCGAATTTATGTTAGAAAAATTGAATTTAAACATGACTAATTAAGTATTCGTATCATGTTGTGCCGTAACTCCTTTATTACTGGATTGACCCAACGCGATCCATTATGTCATGATTTGAGTGTCCGTTTATTAACTTGACCCAACAATATTATGCTTTGATATAGCACCCTTTCGGACCAAAAAATTTTCCTATGTCATATATGAATTTAATTTCTTTGGGTGTCCGTTTGGTCTAGAGAAAGTTTGGTGTCTTATGCTTTATTTTGTAAGAGGGATAATTTCATCAACATCTGTCAAAATTTATGCTAATATTGTTTAGTACGGTTGAACTTTCAAACATCTAACAAAACTCGTCTAACTTTCTATTTCTTGTAACGTATCAACCCAAATAAAAATGAAATTATTAAAAAATTATTTTTGACTAATGAAACTAATTTTATTCTAACTTTGTCGCTTTGTTGACCCATTAATTAATTTAGTATCAAAATTTAACCAATTGGAATGATTAAAAGAAAAAGGCAGGTTATGTTAATTTAATTTATTAACAAATAGAATTTAATTAATTTTATATCAAATTTTGATTTAGGAGGTTCTAATTTGGGTTGGAAACACTTTTTTAATTAATTATTAAAAATATAGAAAATACGGGAGGATTTTAATTTCAGGGTATTGTAATTAAATTAATAAAAGGTATACATTAATTTAAATTTAGATAGTCTAAAATTCAAATCCTCCAATATTTCCTATGCCTTTAATTAATTGAAAGAATGTTTTGCAATAAAGTTCATTCACTTAGTTTTTTAAAAAATTATTATATAAAGCGATTTGGGTTCAAATTTAAAGCTAGTTTTTGTGTACTTTATTGATTCAATTATAGCAGCCCCAAATAAAAATGTTCCTAAAATTTTTCTATCACAAGATTATTACAGGTTTTTCTAATTTGAATGTTTAATCCGTGGTTAAATCTTTCCAATTTAAAATTAAATCTCCAAAGTATTATAAATATAACAGTACATAGAATTAAAATTTGATATAAAATTAATTAAGTGTACTTTAGGTGATAAGACACTTCCACTATGACCTATTCTTCATTATTCGATTAACTAAAAAATAGGAGAAGATGTAGGGTTAAAGGAAAAATGGCATAGCATACCTTTTATTTCAACCAATCTAATTGATTAAATTTTGATACTAAATTAACTACTAGGTTGATAAAGGTATAAAATTAGAATAAAATTGATTCTCTATTTTAAAATAAATTGTTTAATAATTTATTTTTTAATGCTCTAGACTGCTATATTACAAAAAAAAAAAAATATTGGTGAAATTTTCAAAAGTTCAAGAGTTTTAGATGCTTTTAACATAGATTCCGAGGAAGTTTTTGAAACTATTCCTTATTTAATTAATGCACTTCTAGAAGTAGTTTCACATAACGTTTTGTAACACTTGCTTACTAAAATTGACCGAGTAAAACAAGTTCTGCTTTGATATTGGCATTTTTCTATATTTATTGGTCATTGATAAATGGAAGGGGAGGGGGGAGTATTTTTTATGTTATTATTCTTCTTCTAGTTCACAAGGAATTTTGATTGTTTCAATTTCTTTTGCTCCATTTCTTTATCCATATACCTCTATTGAAATAATTAAAATTTAAGAGAATATTATGAATATATCATTAGTTTTAACTAATAGATCATCATATCTAAATTTCAATGCATTTAAAAAAAAAATTTACTGTTTTCAACAGTGTAAGAATTTTTAAATTTTGATGAAAAATAAAATTTGCATAATCAAACAATATGGAAAACTTTATTATTTTTTTCTATTTTTTTGCAAGGTATTTCTATAAAATATGATTTGAATTATGAAGTTCGGTTCCACTTGAATGGTACTTCTTTTCATTATTCTAAAAATAGAACAATAATATTTCGTAATTATTTTATGCACATTTTTTAATTATTTTTATCTTATATATATCACATAAAAAAATACTACAGTATTTTTTATAATAATACTCTAAAAATAATAACTATCCAAACTTATCCTTTAAATTTGATTCTTTTAAGAGTAAATGAAAACTCTTTTATTTAGGGGATGGATAGATGGAGAGGATACATGTCTGTTCACGAGTCGCAATTTTACTTAAGGTGACTTGCTTGAACTAAAAAGTTTTCAATTGATTTTCGAACCTAATTACACATGACGAATAATTGTTTTTGAAATAAGCCAAACGCTTATATATATATATATATTTTCATTTTGCCAAACAAGAATTCTCATGCTTCAAACAGGATCTGAAAGTACCTAGACGTCATAAAGTTCAATTCAGTACTTTATCTCAAACTCATAACACCACTTTATCTCCATGGGGTTAGACAAGAGAATGTACTTAATAAAAACAAATTGTTTTCCAATCCAAACATATTACTCGCAGAAATGGGCTAAAGCAGAGAAAGGCAGAAGGAAGACGAAATGTTATAGGATTCTAATATTCATCTGAAAACAAAAGAGAAACAAGAGAGAAGAACAATTTTGTATTAAGGAAATATCTGTCAGCACTCTTTCTGCCAAAAAGAAGCAAACATGTTTAAATTTTAAAACAGTAAATAAAAACAGCAATTCTGCCAAAAAGAAGAAAACATGTTTAAATTTTAAAACAGTAAATAAAAAACGGCAAAAGCTGCAGTCTAGTAATGGTGTGAAAGCACTTTGTGAAAAAAGAGACAGCAATTGATCGCCTGTTAATGTCAAGTTGTGTCTTTTTGAACATTGTAGTAATCTTAGATTCTTAGCTGTCTTTCTGAATTTGCCTTTGAGTTTATTATGGTTCATCTCATGTTTAGGCCAATTTGTACTAAAGTCGGGTTCCTAATCATTCTCTCCACCAACTTTATAAAAAGAATGTTATACTATATTTCGATTCATTGTTCTTGCTCTAATCGTCATCATACTTGGATAAAACAGCTAAAGTTATAAGTAGAACAATAATCAAAAGTTGTTATAAATAGTTTTATATACACTCGAGACCCCACCCACCAATAATGCTATTAGACAACCCCTCGTCCTCTAATATAATCCCAAGATTCTTTGCCCAAAAGATGAAATGTTCAACTTCTACCACATTATACCAAGATGTCTGCTTTTTTTACAAATTCCTTACCAATTTTGTGGACGCTCCCCCCCATAATATTGATTATTCCTCTTCGTCTACTTTTGTCCTATATTTTAGTGTTGGAATAAACGGTAAGAATCACTCTTGCAAAAAAATGAACACTGAAACAGGAACAAAGTCGTCCAGATATGTAATTACTGTTTTTAAAAGGGTGAATCATATCTATGGATGCAATGGATCTTGTGTTGGAATATCAAATTAACTTTAATATCATGACAACTAACGTTATCATAATCCGGATCCTTCATGTTTAATCATCAAAAATATAAATTAAATACTAAATGCGAAAGTGTACCTGAATCCATAAGAATTGATGTGATTCTTGAATATTCGGATGTGATTCTTGAGCCTACGGATTTGATTCTTGAATATTGTGGTTATTGATCTTCCAAATTACTATGTATGTATTTTAGAGAATAGGGTTCTCACTTTTCTGATAATGGGATGTCAAGAAAAGTAACACAACATAGAATTTGAGGACCATAACCTATATATATATAGATATAGTTTCCTTATTCCCTTAAGTTTTGCCCATCATAAAACAGGAAATAATATTTTAGGGTATCTACACATAAAAGCCCATACTAATTAGATGACTTAGGCCCACTTATCTTAAACTATAATAGATCACTTTATATTGGGTCAATTACATAAGATATTATGATAGTATATATTACACAATTAATATGTATGTGAATGTCCAAAATCCAACATTCTGCCACTTGGACTACATATGCATGATTGTATAAAACCTTATGAGCTCAAAACCTTTAGCTATCATGACCATAGTCATCTCCGAACAATCTCTTCCATTAATCATGTCAATATAGGATCAAGACGATTTTCATTACATTAATCGTAACTAAACCCATTATTGGTCATGTACATCAACACAACCAAATGACATAGATCAAGTATGGATGTGTAGCATGAAAATTACATGCAATGTGATCTTAAACATGCCTATTTTTAACTGGTCCAACTTTATTCTTTATAGAGATCAAACTGAAATTGAAGTCAGAGTGAAACTTAAACTGAACACTTTATTTCTAAAACTGAAGTCTTTATTTCTACAGAAAATATTTATAAACATAAGATGTGTCTTAAAAGATTTAAGTATATAAACTGAATACAAACTCCCACTAATCCTGAATATTCTTCAAAAGACATAACACCCATATGAGCAATGTGCTCATGAAAGACCTTAGGCGGTAATCCTTTAGTAAGCGGATCTGCAATCATGGAGTTCGTGCCAATATACTCTATAGACACCTGACCACTCTGAACTCTTTCTTTGACAACTAGGAACTTTATGTCTATGTGTTTAGATTTCGTGGAACTCCTATTATTGTTAGAATATAATACTGCTGATTTATTGTCACAAAATAAATTAAGTAGTCTTTCAATACCATCCACAATTCGCAGCCCTGTGACAAAATTTCGCAACCATATTCTATGATTGGATACCTCATAACATGCTATAAATTTAGCTTCCATGGTGGAAAGAGCTATGAGTGTTTGTTTAACACTCTTCCAAGAGATAGCTCCATTAGCAAGCAAATAAATATAGCCCGAAATAGATTTATGACTGTCTTGACATCCAGCAAAATCAGAGTCAGAATACCCAATGATCTCTAATTTATCCGATCTCCTGTATGTGAGCCAAGATTGTAATGTTGTGTTCTCTTAAGATATCGCATGACTCTTTTGGCTGCGATCCAATGAATTATACCCGGATTGCTTAAATATCTACCTAACATCCCAACAACATACGTAATATCTGGACGCGTACAAACTTGAGAATACATTAGACTTCCTACTGCCGAAGCATAGGGAATCTTTTGCATTTTCTTATTTTCAAAATCATTCTTAGGGCACTGAGCGAGGCAGAATTTGTCTCCCTTAGCAACAGGGGTATCTCCTGATTTGCTATCTTGCATGTCATATCTCTTAAGTACCTTCTGATATAGTTCTTTTGCGATAATCCAAGAATACTCCGAGAGCGATCTCGATGTATTTGAATCCCTAATACAAAAGCGGCATCCCCAAGATCTTTCATCTCAAATTTTTTTGATAGAAATCTCTTAGTTTCGTGCAATAAGCCTATATCATTACCGACAAGCAGTATGTCATCGACATATAAAACCAAAATAATGTACTTACTCCCACTAAATAACTTGTGGTATATACAATCATCCATCAAATTCATCTCAAAACCAAACGAGATGATAATTTGATAAAATTTGTGATACCATTGACGAGAAGCTTGCTTGAGCCCATAGATGGATTTCTTTAATTTACAAACCATATTCTTTGCATCTTTGGACACAAAATTTTCTGGTTGCATCATATAAATGGTCTCATCAATGTTACCATTGAGAAACGCAGTCTTTACATCTATCTGATGTAACTCAAGGTCAAAATGTGCCACTAAAGCCATTATTACCCTGAAAGAGTCTTTTGATGATACTTGAGAGAAAATCTCTTCATAATCAATGCATTCCTTTTGAGTAAAACCCTTTGCGACAAGACGAGCCTTATATCTCTCCACATTACCCTTCGAATCCCTTTTGATTTTAAATATCCATTTCCAACCAATAGGTTTCGTACCTTCGGGTAGTGTGACGAGTTCCCAAACGTCGTTGTCTTTCATGGATTTAATTTCCTCATTCATAGTGCATAAATTTGTTTGTGAGAATTAGCACTATGTGCATGGCTTGATGAAAGTTGATTGGATCATCTTCCACCAATCCAATGCCATCCTCATGTTCTTGGAGAAATACGATGTAATCATCTAGAACCGCACTTCTCAGTTCTCTAGTGGATCTCCTTAATGGCATTTGTTCTTGAGATTGTTGAGTTTGTTCGTATTGTTCTTGATGGGGAAGATTTTCAACATTGTCTTGTGGTACTGGTATTACTTCTTGAACAATGTCAGGAATAGAAGGCTAATCATTGTCAATAACAATCGTAGGAAGGGAAACAAATTTTTCTTCAAAGACAGTCTCTAACTTTATCTCTTTCCCAAACTCAATATCCTCAAAAAATTGGGCATTTTTCTTCTCAAAGAAGGATTTGGATATGGGATCATAAAATTTGTACCCCCGAGACCGTTCAGAGTAACCTACAAAATAGGTGCTGACCGTTTTCGAGTCCAATTTCTTTTGATTTGGCCTATAAGTGTCTTGCCTCAGCTGGACAACTCCAAATATATAAATGCCTTATACTAGGTTTTTTACTAGTCCATAGTTCATAGGGAGTTTTGGTCGTTGCCTTAGTTGGAACTCTATTAAGGATATAAGTTGCAGTCTTTAATGCCTCTCCCCAGAGTGAATCCGGTAAAGTTGTATGACTAATCATACTTCTTACCATATCCTTTAAAGTTCTGTTTCGTCTCTCAACAACACCATTCATGCTAGGAGATCCGGGCATGGTATACTGTGGGACGATTCCACACTCTTCTAGGAATTTAGCAAAAGGTCTTGGACGTTGTTCACCTGATCCGTCATATCTGCCATAGTATTCACCACCACGGTCAGATCTGACTGCCTTAATTCTTTTACCAAGTTGGTTTTCAACTTCAGCTTTAAAAGCCTTGAACATGTCCAATGATTGAGTCTTCTCATGAATTAGATAAAGGTAGCTATAATGAGAAAAATCGTCTATGAATGTAATAAAATATTGTTGACCACACTTCCAAGAAGCCATAGGGAATGGCCCGCAAATGTCCGTATGTATTACTTCTAAGACGTCCGAAGATCTACTGGCACATAATCTCTTTATATTTGTTTGTTTCCCCTTAATACACTCACCGCATATTTGAATGTCTGACAAATTAAGAGGATCAATAATTCCATCTGATTCAAATCTTTCAATTCTTTGTTTAGATATATGACCTAAACGCTTATGCCAAAGTGAAGCAGAATTCTCATTGATTAATTTGCGTTTAGTACCACATGAACTTATATGCAAGGTTTCATTAAATGAAGTAATAGTTTCGATTAAATAAAGGTTATCATGAGAAAAAAAAAATCAGTACCAATAATATTTGAATTTAGAAAAAGATTAAACTGACTATTTCTAAATGAACAAGAATACCCGAATTTATCCAAAACAGAAATAGAAACCAAATTCTGTCTAAAAGACGGTACAATATATGTCTATTTTAAATCAAAATAATAACCATTTTTTAATAATAACCTAAAAGAAATCCCTATTGCTTCAACTTTAACTGGTTTGCCATCGCCCACATAGACGAATCTTTCAGCATCATTCGGCTTTCGGCAATTCAGGCAACCCTGCATGGACACACTTATGTGAGTAGTAGCACCGGATTCTATCCACCAAGTATGTCTAGATACTGAAGCTAAATTAACCTCAGAACAAACCAAAACAAGAAGCGTACCTTTCTTTGCACGCCAAGCGTGATATTTGGTACAGTCCTTTTTCACGTGTCCAGAATTCTTACAAAAGTAACAACCAAATTCCTCAGTTTGTTTCTTTTGTTGTTTCTTTTGAAGTGGACCACCTACAGCTTCTTTATCCTTTTTCATTTTCTTATTTTTGTCCTTAAAGGTACTTACCAAGTGAGCACTTTCAATCTTTTCTTGCTTCAATCTTTCCTCTTCTTGCACACAATGAGAAATGAGCTCATTTAGAGACCATTTATCTTTTTGGCAGTTATAACTGACCTTAAACTGACTGAATTGTGCAGGAAGGAAAGATCAAAACCAAATGTACGAGCAAGTCCTCAACAGCTCTAACTTTAGTGCCTTAAGTTTTGAAGCAAGATGAGACATTTCTAGGATATACTCCCTTATATTTCCTTTTCCTTTATACCTCATTGAAATTAAGATCTATAGAATCGTACTTATTTCTGCCTTATCATTTTTTACAAAATGTTTTCCAATTTCCATAAGGAACTCTTTGGCAGTTGCCTTTCGGACATATCGCCCCTGAATGTTTCTGGAATTGCACGTTTTATAATCATATGACTTATGCGATTTGAATGATCCCACTTCTCATAGTCCCTTTTTTCTTCTACGGAACTATTATCTGTAAGATGAGTGGGTTGTTCAATCCTTAGCGCAAGGTCTAGATCCACGCAACCAAGAACGATCATTACGTTCTCTTTCCATTTCTTAAAATTTGTTCCATTCAACATAGTGATAGAATTGATATTGGCAGATATCATAGAAGCAGATGTATTAACTGAAAATAGAACAAAATAATGTATATTCACATAAGTTCCAAATCTTAAATAATAAATTAAATTCAAATAATGGTAGGGCCCATCACAAGATACCCAACACAACATTAATATTTAGTCTTTGGACAGAAATATTAACTTGTAAGTGGTACTCTTGGTGTAGTAATCAAATATTGACAATAAATCCTATCAAATAATAAGTCTATCTTTGGACTTATTCACATGGAATACCAATACCAAATAATTGTTACATATTTATTACTACAGGTGTATATATAATTCGGCCAAATATTAACCTTAATTTGGGTCGATAAATATCCGCATGAATTACAAATACACTATAATCTTAATATTTTAAAATAAATTGACTTACACAAGAGGGGTTATTTTAATAGCATGTTGTGTCAATCAATATATTTTTTCAAATATTAGACATTCTTAATTCATTAACCAAAAATTGAATTTAATTATTTTACCAAAGATTTACAAATAAATAAATTAAAAAAAAATGACCATAATAGTTTATTGGTCTATGAACTAAGTTCATGACCATTAAACCGATTCCTTACGGTTATGATTATTGGTCACGAACCAAGTTCATGATCGCTCCATAATTCTTTTTTTTTTAAACATTCCTTGTTGGTCATGAACAAATTTGTTCATGACCAAAATCGTACACCTTAATAAAAAAAAAAAAAAAATTACATATATATATATATATATATATTTTGTTTGTACCAAACAAATTCAAAAGAAAAGAAAAAAAATTAAAACCAAAATTTTAAATAAGAACAATTTAATCCGAATAAATATAAAAATTATTGGATTTGTATCAGATTAAATCCGTAATATAATCACAATTGTTCTTAAATACAATGAATCAAATCACATAAAAAATTTGTTGAATTCAAGAACTAAATCCATATAAAATCACATAATAAATCAATTAATGAAAAAACTGATTTCTCAATGATTCAACATGAAGATGCTCTGATACCACTTGTTGGAATACCAAATTAACTTTAATATCATGACAACCAACAGGTTATCATAACCCCGATCCTTTATGTTTAATAATCAAGAATATAAATTAAATACTAAATGCGAAAGCGTACATGAATCCATAAGAATTGATGCGATTCTTGAATATCCGAATGTGATTCTTGAGCCTACGGATTTGATTCTTGAATATTGTGGTTATTGATCTTCCAAATTACTATGTCTATATTTTAGAGAATAGGGTTCTCACTTTTCTGATGATGGGATGTCAAGAAAAGTAACACAACATAGAATTTGGGGACCATAACCTATATATATATATATATATATATATATATATATATATACTTTCCTTATTCTCTTAGGTTTTGCCCATCATAAAACAGGAAATAAGATTTTAGGGTATCTATACATAAAAGCCCATACTAATTAGATGACTTAGACCCATTTATCTTAAACTATAATAGATCACTTTATATTGGGCCAATTAATTATGATAGCATATATTACACAATTAATATATATGTGAATGTCCAAAATCCAACAACATCTTGCACTCACTTATTATCAGACTACTCAGTGCTAAGGGTAGAGAGGGCAAAAACAAAGAAGAGAATTCAATAATGGAAAAGAGTACCCCCAAGACAAATTTATATGGAACAATTCTCTGAGAGTTAGAATACAAATGATCTAACTTAGCATAAAAGTAAGGATCAAAACTAGTTTTTTACGAGTAACCGAACAATAAAGGCCAACGTCAGTACCAGTGTTTTAGAAGAAATTGACACCAAATCCGTTTAGAATTCTATTGAAATAAGCCCCGAAAGTTAGTTTAGAATTCTATTGAAATCAACCACGTACCGAAATATAATAGGAGAAGAATTAATGACTATACACCACCACACTACACCACATCACATTGCATTGTTGATATAGAAAAATTTCCAAAATGACTATGTATAGTCTTAACTCCCAATTGGTGATGCCCAGAGCCAAAATACTTCTCACATATTTGTTGAGAAAGTCCCCTACTTGCATGTTTCTTAATAGGATTAAAAAATTTACATAAACCCGGTCTTTGACCCCACCTGTAAACCCTGCGGTCAAGATTAAATCTTATAAAATCTTGCTTACATCAGCTTATGTCGTAGATTCCATAACATTTAATCCACATCACAAGGTCTACAAGTGGAGCCAAAAACCAGGTCTACCTAAGTCTTTCCCTCTTAATATGGGACAAGTGGTTTCTAAATTGGAAGGGGTAAAAATGGTAAAAGACCAGTAACTGAAACAATGTAAATTTTTAGGCACAAATCTAACCGTTAGTGTAAAAATTTGGATAGAATGACTAGTAATGCAATAACTTCTATTTTCGACTGGAAAGAGACTTAAGTCGTCTGAAACTTTAACAAGTCCATTAATCTCATTTTTGGCAAATATTTGCAAAGGAAGCCCAAAGTTTTTTATGCAATGGCACGGTGTTCATAATTATTGTGAGAAAACTTGACAACTTGTGAGTCCATAAAATGCTTCCAAGAAATATGCCAATAGACATTTAGGCGGTTGTCTCACTTCCATTAAATGATCAAGTTCGTATATTTATATGCCAATAGACATTTGGGTTGTCTCACTTTGATCAAATGATCAAATTCGTATATTTTGCGGTGTTAATTTTACTTTATTCTTTAATATTTAGAGTATTGTTATATTATTTTAATTCTTAATATTATCTTTTATACACTTAATCCTTTGATGAGTTGTAACTAGGGTTGTACAACGAATTAGATCTGCTGATCGAAGTCGGTCAAATACAACTCGAGCTTGCTCGAATTCGAAACTCTTGACGAGCCGATCTCGAGCATATGTATAAATTGCTCGAGTGCTCGTCGAGCTTTTTGAGTTTTATATAAATTTTTTTTAAATTTTTTTATTATACTTAAAATTACTAAAATGTCCATATTTTTTAAAAAAATTACATCTTTTACCTACAAAAAAGTTGAACTACTCGAGTTTGATCTCGTTTTACTTATTTTCGAGCGAGCTCGAACTATGTCAAATTTTTTGAGCTCGAGCTCAAGTTTGTCTCGAAATCGAGTTCGAGTAGGGCACTATTCGTGCTCGATTCGGCTCGTTTACACCACTAATTGTAACTCAACATTGTTGCTGTTTTTGACAAAAATACTCTTTTATAACTTTGCTTAAATAAAATACTAGGCTAATACTTATGTAGACCCGATCTTTGATCCCACTTGTAAACCCTGTGGTTAGGAAAAATCTTAAAAAATCTTACTTACATCAGTTGATGTCATAGATTTTCTAAAGTTTTATCCATACCACAGGGTCTACAAGTGGGTCCAAAGACCAGATCTACCTAAGTATTTGCCAAATATTAACTTTTTATAAATCTTATTTTCTTTTTTTTCTTCTCATTTGTACTTGATTTATTTATTTTTTGTTTTGCTTTTCTCGCATTTTATTGACATGATTCAACAAATTTATCTTTTATCTGGGAATTAATACAGCATTCGCGATGATAATTTCTAGTGAGAACGGACAGGGTAGTGAGGGAAAAGAAGGAAAAAAAAGAAGACGATAATCCTTATTGAATTCAAGGGCACACCAAGTCGCCAATGTGCAACCAAATGCCTGTTTTAAGATGTCAAGTCAAGGTTATAGGCTTTATGCTTTTCCTTCTCTATTCTTTTTCCATTTGATGGCAGTTCGTCTATTAGGAAATAACAAATAAAAAGAAAAGATGGAAGGGATCCAAGCCCAAAATGTATTCCAAACCCCATGCCAAGATTAAGAAAAAAATAAAATTTGTTATTATGTTATAGGTTAGATCCTTTGTTTTGAGACGATGATGGTCAATTCCTGAGGAAAATTAAAATTTTCTACACTAAGTTTTATATGTATCACAACTCACAACATTAAACAATGACCTATGAATGGAAGTCAAAAGCTATTTAGGAATTGTTCTCAATTTTTTTTTTTTTTGCAGCATATTTTGGATTGTTTTTCAACCCATTTTTAACTTGTCTAAAGATGAAAAATAAAAAATACTTTCACTTTTTTCAATATTTTTAAAATTAACTTAATTTTTTTTTTAAGGTTAAAAACCAACTTAGTACTTTCCTTAAATCATTGAATGTGATTCGTAATCCATGTTGGAGTTTGATGATCATGATGATGTGAGAGGACAAGTGAATGATTACCTTATATTTCATCCTAAAATTAAACTTTATTCTTCCTTTTGACAATATTGAAGTAACAATGGAACCCATTGAACTTTGACACTAAACACCCTGGTTCTTGGTTAAACTAATTCCTTCCTCTCCTCCCGAAGATGTCCAAGCCAAGCAAGTTCCACTATGATTGTTTAATCGCTTTAATCTAATCTAGTGCATTACATCATGATGTATGCAGCTTGACAAATTCCAAAATGAACTTTTACACTATTACGGAAGTTTTTTTTGTCAACCCTCCCATCTAAATGCTAATTATCTGTCAAGAATATCGATTATGCTTTAAAGATTACCCAAGAACTCTTGGGATAACGAGGATTTTACGTCCCCTAAGAAATAATGTATTCATTCGATGAGGTACCTAATTCTACGACTTAGCCGCGATATAAGTATAAAAGGAATTTCTTCGAAAGTTGGTGCGACTTTACCTCATAGATAAACCTGATTACCTTCCAGTAAGGGCGGCTGACTTTGAACAAATTGTGTTTATGGTTGGCATGTAAGTTGATCAACATAGAGAAGGAACATCAATACATCATGACATGTCGCATTCAGGTCATTTAATAAAGCACATACACACGACATTTTTTGGTTGAAGATTTGAAGAAATGCTGGCCAATAATTCAATTATGTGACGTTGCGAAGAAATTGCAAGATGGAACACGCTAGAAAAACTAAAGCCAAAAAAAAAAAGAAGCGGATAAATACCAAGAAGACAAGATAAAATTAAAGAAAAAAGATTAATTTGATCTATTATGTTTAGATTATCGACTAGTTTTGTTCTTTATTTATCAAAAATACCAATTTAATCTCTTGTCCTAATAAAAGTTAACTAATTTAAGAATTTTCTAATTTAATATTTGTGACGGAAATTATAGATAAATTAACAAAATCTTTCATAACATACTTACAACATGTTAATAGCTACATGATTATCAAGTGTCTTGATCTATTAATTTGTCTATAATTTTCGTCGTTCTAGATTATTTAATATTTTTAAAAATAAGTGACCAAATTAATTTATTATAATAGATGAAAGATTAAATTGATCGATATCTAAAAATAAAAGACTAAATTAGTCTTTTTCCCTAAAATTAATGACAGTATGATGCCAAAGTTTTTCATTCAGAATGATGTGAAATACTGGGAAAGAGCATTGAAAATAATGACATGGAAAATGAACGGGAGCTAATTAATTATGAGGTTTGCGAAGTATGAGCTTCTATATTTGGAAAATTTTTTATATGAATCTGATTTATAATATAGTGTTATGGATTATTTGGTTTATATTAAACCACATCATCTAACATCATTTCAACATTATTTTGTTGGATGATGTGATTTAACATAAGTCAAAGAGATTCATAATACTATATTATGAACTCCAGTTTGTATAAGAATTTTTCCCATATTTGGATAGGAAACCAAGTGAGCTACACGTATTGTTCAATAAGCAATGTTAGAATTTGTCTTCATTGTGAAATTGGTTCCCAGATTGTTCCTTCCATCTCTTGTTTTAAATTGCTTCGCAGTGATATGATTTAATTTTGAGAACATGTCTTCCCATTTTTTGTGGATAATGAAATTCGTAATAGGGAAAGTAGAATAAAAACTGATGGTACAGAAAATGTTAGCTTCAAAACTCTTATATAATTATGCAAATAAATTTTAATATTACATAAAAAAGTTGTCCACAATTTTCGATAACAATATGATTTTTACAAAAGTGTAGACATACCTGATATAAAATTAGAATCAACCATTGGAATTACTGGAGGAATTGCTAATGAAAATATTTCTCCCTCTTGGCCTCCTTTCTATCACACACTCTAATAGGAAATTTTTTTACCTATATTTCTGTATGACCCTAATAGATGGAGGGAGGATAATAGTGATTTATGCATATATGACTTTAATCCGGTACGTCCATCAAGTAACAAAAAAGATAAGTTTTACAGTTGTTAAGGTAGAATCAACTATCTAAAACCGAGGCATTTGATTTTAGTGTTAACCTTGATCCCTTAATTGTAGTTAAAATTTTACATTCTCCCACTTGACCCAATGAGAACATAAGCATCAATGGCACAAATATTAAGTGTGCATAATTAACAAAACCTTTCTTATCATGATTATCATACTATAATGAATTGCAAATGTGAGTTATGGCGGTTGTATATTGTTTAAATCACATACTTCCTTCCATACACTACAACATTAACAACGTAGTATAATAGGTCCTTCAGTGACATACCTATTACATAATGGTCCATAATAATGTCTTATAAAGACTTTTCTATTATAAATAATTTTAAAGAAATTATGTGTACACAATCATGGGAAATAGAAAATACATTAATTTATGTCAGAAACACATTACTTGAGTTCAAAGTGTCTCAACTTAAGTTGGTTATCATAAAATATTTTCATCAATGTAACGAAGACCCATCTATGTAAATGTTTCTTGAATGTCTTCGATCGCAAGCCTTTAGTTAATGGATCTCCAATCATTAGATTAGTTCTAATATGTTCAATAAACCTTCTTTATTTCTGAACTTCTTCCTTAACTGTAAAATATTTTAATTCCATATGTTTTTGTACCTTTAGAATATTTGTCGTTTTTGAAGAAAAATACTGTTGTAGAATTATCACAATAAATTTTCAGCCGCTTGGTAATGGTGTCGACTACCCTAAGTCCCGAAATAAAATCTTGCAACCATAATGCATGAATTGTGGCCACAAACTCTACTTCCATGGTAGATGATGCAATGACATACTATTTAGTACTTTTTTATGATATGGCTCCTTTAGCAAGTAGAAATAAATGGCCAAAAGTGGACTTTCTACTATTAAGACATCTACCCAAATCTGAATCTGAGCATCCAATCACTTCTAATTGACTAGAACTCCTATACATGAGCATGTAATTCTTTGTTCCTTGTAAATACCGTAAAACTTTCTTTCCAACCTTCCAGTGATCTATTCTAGGATTACTTTGATATCTGCCAATCATCCCAACCGCAAAGCTAATATTGGGTCTCTTACAGGTTTGGACATACATCAAACTACCCACAACAGAGGCATAAGGTATTGATTCCATTTCTTTCCATTCTACATCATTCTTTGGGCATTGCATGAGATTGAATTTATCCCCTTTCTATATGGGAACAATTCCTAGTGAACAATTATGCATATTAAATCTCTCCATAATTCTTTTGATATAGTTTTTTTGAGACAATCCCAACAATCTCTGTGATCTATCACGGAATATTTCAATTCCTAGCACATAAGATGCCTGTCCCATATCTTTTATTTCAAAATTCTTTAAGAGATAATTTTTCGCCTCTCGGAATATGCCGAAATCATTTACAGCAAGTAAAATATCGTCAACATAAAGAACTAAGAAAATAAACTTCTNGCTCCCACTAATCTTTTGATATATATACATCAATCAGCGATGTTTCTCTTGAAAATCAAAAGATTTTATGATATCATTGAACTTAATGTACCATTGTCGTGAGGCCTGTTTAAGTCCATATATTGACTTTTTAAGTTTATACACCATGTGACCTTTCCCTTTGACAGAAAAACCTTCACGTTTGTCCATATAAATTTCTTCCTCAAGCTCTCCATTAAGAAAGGCTATTTTCACATCCTTTTGGTGTAACTCTAAATCATAATGAGCCACCAATGTCATAATGATTCTTAAGGAATCTTTCTTAGAGACTGGTGAAAAAGTCTCTTTATAATCAATGCCAACTTTCTTAGTATAACCTTGGTAACGAGTCTAGCTTTATATCGTTCTATATTGCCATTCGAGTCGTGCTTGGTCTTAAATACCCATTTGCACCCAACTCGTTTAGATCCTTTAGGCAATTCGACAATCCTTTTGGCAATTCCATGGATTTTATCTCATCTTTATTGCCTCTCATGGCATTAAACCATTTGTTAGACTTAGCACCTTTTATGGCTTGTGAAAATGAAACTGGATCTTTACTGATTCTAATATCAAAATCTGACTCTTGTAAATAAACCAAATCAACAAAATAGCCAATTTTTTCTTTCATTGAAATCTCCTTAATGGCATTAATTGTGGTTCATTTTCCTCAGACCTCGGTGAGTCAATTTCTTCTAGGGGTGTTTCATCATTTAAGTGTTGTCCAACATTATTAGGATATTCATTAACTACTGGATCTGTATTTGTAGCAGTTGTAGATAAAGGAACACTTACAGGTGTAGAAAAATTAACTTTAATTTCTTGTATATCCACAACTTGTTTTGAAGCACTCCCACTAATTTCACAATTTTCAAGAAATCTAGCATTACCAATTTCTACAATTCTCGAACCGTAGTTTGGAACATAAAACCTGTATCCGTCAGATTTCTCTGGATAACCAATAAAGTATCCACTTATCGCTCGAGAATCTAATTTTATTCTTTCATGTGGATTATATACTCTTGCTTCTACTTGGAAACCCCAAACATGTAGGTGCCATAAACTAGGTTTTCTTCTAGTCCACAACTCAAAAGGAGTTTTAGAGACTGCTTTGCTTGGAATCCTATTTAAAAGATATGTGGCGGTTTTGAGTGCATGCATCCACAAGAATAGGTAATGAGGAGTTACTCATCATACTCCTAACCATATTCATTAAAGTCCGATTTTGCCTTTCTGCCACACCATTTTGTTGAGGTGTGCCTGGCATAGTATATTGTGCACATATACCACAACTTTCAAGAAATTTTACAAATGGACCTAGACGTTGTCCTGATTCAATATGTTTTCTATAGTATTCACCACCTATATCTGATCTTACCATTTTCACTTTTCTATCTAATTGCCTTTCAACCTCACTGATGTATAACTCAAGGGAATTTACCAATTGAGATTATTCGTTTAGAAAATAGATCTGTCCATAATGTGAAAAATCATTGATAAAGGTGACAAAATAATTATCTCCATTAAAAGATGGAGCATCAAAAGGTCCACATCTATTAGTGTGTATTATTTCCAGAAGTTGGATACTTCTTGTGGCACCTTTCCTAGTATGTTTGGTTCACTTTCCCTTAATGCTATCCACACATACACCAAGATTAGTGAAATCTAAGTTCGGTAGGATCCCATTTTTTACTATTCCTTCTGACCTTTCTTTGGAGATATGACCCAAACATTCTTGCCACAAATAAACAGAGTTTTTATTTAGCATTCTACTCTTAATTCCAATATTGCTATGAATAACAAGTAAGGATTCAACAAAATTATTATCAAGTTTCAATTTATATAAATTATCACTAAGAAATCCAGAACCAATAACATTATTATTCTTAAATAGACTGGAACAACCATGTCCAAAATTAATGTTAAACCCAGAAGCATCAAGTTTTGAAACAGAAATAAGGTTCCTAGACATTGAAGGTACATATAGAGTTTGAAATAGGTCCAAGACCTGATAGCCAGTATCCAAGACCAAATGATAAGTCTCTATGCCTTCAATTGAAGCCTTCAGACGGTTCCCCATATATAGGAAATCTTCATTTGGATTTGTAATTTGGATCGTAAGGAATCTCTGCATCATATTAGATACATGAGTAGTAGCACCGAAATCAAACCAGCAAGTATTATTAGGAACTTCAATTAAGTTCGATTCAACACATACAAAAACATAATAGATTTTACCTTTCTTTTCGAACCAAGCTTTATGTTTCTGGCAATTTTTCTGATAATGTCCTACTCTCTTGTGAAAGTGACACTTATCTGCCGTCCGTTCCTTTTTCTCAATATGAGAAACAATCGCAGAAATATTTTTCATTTTCTTAAACTTGTTGGTTTTCACTTTAGGTCCTTTGCTAGCTCCTTGACCCACAAGGTTGATGGAATAACTTCCTGGACTCTTCAATCTTGCTTCTTCCTGAACAAGCTTACTGTCCAATTCATTAACATCCCACTTATCCTTAGACATTGATAGTGTTGTAATTGATTTGAAATGGCCCATAATTTGGAGGTAGTGAGTTCAGAATGAACTACACTAAAAAGGAGTCTTCCACCACCATCTCCAAGGTCTTTAGCCTTGTTGCAATATTACTCATCTCAATGATATGCTCTTCCATTCCTCTTGACCCATCGAATTTTATGGTCGTGAGTTGTGTCATTAGAGTACCAGCAAGAGACTTATCCACAGAACGAAAACGTTCTTCCACAAATTTAAGATATTCTTTTGCACTTTCAGTTTGTGGAATTGTTGTCTTAATGTTGTTGCCAATTGTCATTCACAAAAACTTAAAAATCAATCTGTTTGACCGTTCCCATGACTTATGCTACAACATCTCTTCCTCACTGCTTGAATAAGTGATAGTAGTAGGCTTATCTTTCAGTAGTGCCAAGTCAAGGTCCAAAATACCTAAATGGAACTCAACTTGTTCACACCATTCAGAGAAGTTCAAATCATTAAAAATGGTAACAGATGATAGCATACGAATAGAGCGAAATGGCTGCAAAATAAAATATGTAAATGTTCAAAATATTGAATTTGTTTTATGAATTCAGGTGACCAAGCAATCAAGTATACCATAGCTCTCCCTTAAGTAGATACTATAATATACTGTTATAAATTAAATGCTATTAAACTTCATAGACAAATAAATATTTTCATCAAATATACATGTTGTCTTTGGACATCCAGATAAATCTAATAAAATATTAATTTTGTCTCCATGATTCTCACAATTCATAGAATAAACAATTTACCTTTAGGCAAATCCTAAAGTTCTAATGAGTAGTAAGAGTCAATTTATCTATTTTTTCATTATAAGAATTTCATTAATAATATGGATATTGATAATTTTATAGGATCCATGTCCATGAAAACTTTCTAATTTGGCCACTTTGGTGACTAACAAATTATGCATCATATAGACATCAAATCAAATAATCATATGCATAATGTTTGCCCATAAAGATAAATGGAGGCCACAAAGAAAGTAACTTTTTCAAGACTAAAAATATATTCCAGTTTTTTTTTGGGATCAGAAACTAATAAGTAAAGACTAAATCAGTTTAGTATCATGATAGACTACTAAGTCATGATATATAGCTTTCTGTTAATAAATAGAATTAGAAAAACAACCGAAAGGCTATCATTTTGATCAAGAAAATGCGTAAGCAAATTCTAAATCAGTATTGCACAAGATCATATAATGAATGACATACTTAATTAAATATAGTGGATCCCTAAAATTTTATAGGATCTCAAATTCAATTTCAACTCAAATACCTACGTATGATATCTTTAATACATAGAATCAAATTCTGCATGCAGCTATAAGCAATTCACAGCAAGTTCAAACATTTTTTTTTTATCTCAAATTATTCATTCTTCAAATTAAATAATTTCCCTTTTAAATTAATGGACAAAATAATTCAAGAATAAAAGAAAATAATATTTTAAATTCGCAATTATAAATTTCAATCCAAGGCTCTAAAACCACATGATTGTTGTTAACTTCAAAACTGTTATATAATTATGCAAATAAATTTTAATATTGCATAAAAGAGTTGCCCAAGATCTTCTATAACAGTATGATCTTTACAGTGTAGACATACCTGATGCAGAATTAGAATCAACAATTGGGATTACTGGAAGAACTGCTAATGAAAATATTTCTCCCTTCTAACCTTTTTTTTGTCACACACTATAATATGATAGAGGTAGGAAAAAGTTTTTACGTATGTTTTTGTATGACCCTAATAGGTGGAGAGCGGATCAATTTATATATATCTAGTTTTAATCTTGTACGCCCATCAAGTAACCGAACAAATAAGTTTTGCAGTTATTAAGGTAGAATCAACTACCTAAAATCAAGCCATTTGATTTTACCATTAATCTTGATCCCTTAATTATAGATAAAATCTTATAAAAAAATATCACAAAATAAAATATTGAAATGAGCCCTAGACCATTGAGCCCTTGGTCCGCACAACGAGCCACATCGACGTCCACAAAACTTCGAGTTCACTTTGACAAAAGTTGACCTAGGTCAAAAGGTACTCTGTAAATATGACAATTAGAGGTACGTTTTCATTATTTCACACAATTACAAATACACTCAATGAACACTCTTTAAATTTTTTTTAGAGCTCTTGACTCATTTGTAAAATATTTACCGACTTAAACATAAGAGTAACTTTGGAGCTAGCTCCCATCTTTCCTTGTTGGACTCGAAAGCAGTTCCAACTTCCAACCCAAATCCAATTCTACTATATCCAATTATTATTTAGTATCATTTTTTTAGCATCAATATCTGAAGCGGTATGTGAAAAGTGATAGGCAAAACAAAGCTTACATGCTATTCTGGTGAGTCTTTAAGTGTTAAAGATTCTCTGTCTCACATTCTATGCTACTTCCTGTTACACCACATAATGAATGGTCAAGAGTACTTTACTAAAATCACACTACTTAATCTTCATAGTTCCTTAAATAGTGTGATAAGAAGTGACACAGGATGTAGAACAAAAGATCTTGTGCCATCTTTAATTTCGTTTCATTTTGTCAAATAATAGTACATGGACAGAGACACCCAACTACCTCCTGACAACTAGAGGATGTTCGTTTCCATATTCACCAGAAATTCTTATATAGATATGTTTTATGGCAGGTGGGATGGATCTCTTGATACACATTCATCCACATCACTCCGAATAAATTTATTTTTAATGAGTTAGAGTGATGTGGATGAATGTAGTCCACGAAATTCATCCCAATTACCATAAATCGGATCCATATAAAAATTTCTCCCATATTCATAATAACTAAACTGCCTTGTCAAGTACGTTTCTTCTACCAAAAGAATAAAAGTTGTTAGTGTATGCCTTAAAACCAATTTCTTTTAGGGATAAATTACGCTTTTATATTTATGTATATTTTGTAATATGGCATTTTTCGAACAAAATATATATATGTGAAATCATAAAGAGTTATGCTATAATTATATTTTATTCGTATATATATATATATCAATCCCTAATCATTGTGTATGACACTAGTAGATTAGCACATAAGTGTACGTAGATGCTTATTGGGAATAAGTGCATCGGATAGACCCGCTAAGAGTATTCTACACGGATTGTTATTTAAATGCCATTGGATTAATCTCTTTGTGAGAGTAGTGTAATGATCCTTTGACTTGAGGTCATAAGTTTATCTTGACTGTAGATTATTATATTTTGGCTCTATTAGTCGTTACTCTTAATGAGTCGCACATACTGTAGAGTTCGGGTATAATATGAGCCATGATAAGATAAGATATGACCAACAGAAGATTCACCACTCCTTATAGTATATCCTAATATGGCAACTTCTTGAAATACGATTCAAAAATCTTTGCGCAAAGTGGAAATAGAATTAAGAGTGTCTTAAATTCTATTTCAAATGAGTTGTATTTTGGAAAGAAGTAAAATTGATTAATTCGGTAAGAGTTGGCATTACATCTGTACTCTTGAATTAATCGTGATATAGGCTTAGTGAAAGGATAATAATTACAAGGGAACTAATCATGGATGGGTGATGTCGAACCACTTGACATATCTCAACACTTGAGTGGTCATGATGCTTTGCTAGAATCCAATCTTGATCTATAAGTGTAAATTAATTAATTGGAGAATTATTGATAAATTAAAGGTGTTTAATTTATCTAATCCTAATTAATTTAGGATATAATTTGTACTTATTGCCAACATGATTGGAAACCTAAATGGTCACACACTTAAGGATAATTAATTTAGGATTAAAATGATTTGATAAGTATGAGATACTTATGGGTTAATTTATGAAATAAATTAACTTTTGGGCTCAATTGTAATAAGATATAAATTTTAGGAGTTAATATGTAATACATATTAAAAGTCCTAATAGTTTTATGATTATTCATATGCCCATGACCCAAACTGATTAGTATTATAGTAATTTCCTAAACCCAATTTGATTGGGATTCTAAACTATTATATAAATTTATGTATATGATTATATATATGATAAGTACTATTATTTATGATATAAGAGTAGTACTAGTATGATATATATATTAGATTAAGTACTAGGCAGTAGTACTAATATATATATATATATATATATATATATATATACACGGCTTTGATAACCAAAAAGCCGTGAGAATATTTAGACAAAATTAAATCGTGAAAGTCATGATTGAAAAAGAAAGAAAAATAATTTAGGAGCTAACACTCTGTAGTTTGGGTCAATCAATCTTGTGAAGATTCCTGATTTAATTATCTGTGTGGATACCATTAGAGGCCGGGCACTTGTGCGGCTTGTGGATCGACGTTCCAAACATATTGGAGATTTTACTGCAATTTTAAGGTATAATCTTTATACTTTTGTTGTACTATGCATAAATTAATCAAGGTGATCTGTGATAGAAAAGTAAAATTTAAATTTCACTGCGTTATCTGTTTATTTACTTTCTTAGAGTGGTATTAGAGCCACCTTTGATCAATTTATGATATAAGTTGTATTTTGTTGTCATGAATATTGAATTGTTCAAACTATATGAATTTTTGAATTTTATTTATAAAATATATAGATTCACGGGTCAAGCCATGCAATCAAGATGACATCATCTTGATTGCATATTGTCACTTTTAGTGACACTTATGGATTTTGTCGCTAAAAGTATTTAATGAGTTAAATTGCTTTTAGCGACAGTTATTCATGTAAAAGGTTTTTCTAAATTTTGATTTTTGAAATCACCAATTAATTTTTGATAATTTTTGTCTAAAATTAACTGATAAGATTTAGAAGCTTTCTTTATTTTAATATGATTAAAATTTAGAAAGTATAAAACCTTTGAAAATATTTATTTAATTCTAATAAGATTAGAATTTAGTAATTTGTTTAAATATTAGAAATTTATTATTTTTCAATGAGATTGGAATTTAGTAAATGTTCAAAAAAATTTAGAAATTGTTTCTAATATAATTTTTAAAATTCTATTATGTAAAGGATTATTTGTCTGATGAGATTGGAAAATAATAATTTTTCTCCACAAAATATTTTCATAAATAATTCAAAAATTGATAATTTCAATGAGATTGGAATTATGAATTATACTGATTCATGATTAAATACTAAATACGGATTTATACTTTTATTTAATTATTGAATTATTTAATAGCATGATAGATGATTATGGACTTAAGACCAATGTGATTGTTTTTGATTTATTTGGTTCAGATTCAATGGTTGTAAATTTTTAAAAATAGGGCCTGTGTGTCATTCCTTTCTCTATTATTCTGAATTTAATTATTTTCTCACCTCAATTCCCTCGAATGTAACTCGAGGTTTTCTTAATCAATCATGTAATGTACATAGATGTAGGTTAGGGATAGGATTGAATATCTAACATGTTTAGATAGAATTACATTTGTAATGTATGGAGATGGCGAAAAGGTGCAAACAAGAAGGAAATTTTCAAGAGTTGAAGATTACCCTTAGAATTTGACCACTTAGTTTCAGATTCGTGACTCAAGGAAACTAGTTTAGTAAAAGTCCATTATCATCCATGGTTTTATGCATATTTTATTTATTATATGCTGATATGATAATATTGCATGCAATTTTGATGAGACCTAATAAAATAAATAAAAGAAAATCCCTCAAATTAATATTAAGTTAGTAAATACGTTGCCTTCCATTATTATAGCAACAAACGAGAGTTCTTCTTAGATTTAACTTGTTGGGCTAATCCAAGGTTACTCTATGTTGGACATGTTTGAGTTATGAGATGAGATGTCTGAATAATGGGTATGACTTAACGGAGGTATATAATTTGTTGGGTACACTCAAGGTTATATGTCTTGAGGCAAAGGTTAGGAGTCACATATGATGTGCTATCTAGGAGTTGATACCTAACTATCTAGGAATTACAAAGAGTTTGTAATTGGTAAGAGTTACCTACCTTTCGAAATTATTTTGGTTTGTTGAGTACACCCAAGATCAAAATAATTAGATGCGATCTAGATCTTGGCTAGCCCACTAGGAGTTATGTGATAGTTCTTGAATCAATTTGAGAGGGTTTTTGATTTGAATTTAAAATAGTGGGAGGAAAACCAAACTAAAAGGAAGTCCATATTATATTTTGGTTTTGTTTATGAATAAATAACAAATTCTTATACTATTTTTATTTATATGTTGTAGAATATGAGTAGCAACGTCAATTTACGTCCCATTTTATATGATAACAAACTCACTGGGTCAAATTTTTTGGACTGTCATCGTAACTTGAGAATTGTTCTCAAGCATGAGAAAATTGGCTATGTTCTTGATCAAGATATTCCTAATGTCCCAACAGATGATGCTGATGAAACAGTTCAGAATACTTATCGTAAGAACATAGAGGACAATGATGCTGCCTCTTGTATCATGTTGGCCGCTATGAGTTTTGAATTGTAGAAACAGCATAATAATATGGATGCTCACTCTATGATTATTCATCTCAAGGAATTGTTTGATGAAGCATCTAGGAAGGATAGTCAAGGTATGAGATCTCTAAAGAGTTATTCCGTTGTAAAATGGTAGAGGGTACTTCAGTAGCGGTTAATGTACTGAAGATGATCGGACTAATTGAAAAATTAGAACGACTGGGATTTAAGCAAAATCACGAGTTAAATGTTGAATTAATTTTGCAATCTCTGCTTGATAGTTTTTCACAGTTCGTGATGAATTATAATATGAATAAATTATTCACAACTTTCACTAAACTGTTGAATATGCTAAAAACTGCTGAGGCAACTATTAAAAAGGAAAGGAAACAAGTAATGGTTGTTGATTTTTCTAATAAGAAGAAAAAGAATGATTTTATGAAAGTCAAGTCTGGGTTAAAACCAACACTTGTGATCAAGAAGGATAAAGCCAAGGGTAATTGTTACCATTGTGGAAACAAAGGGTACTGGAAAAGGAACTGCAAAGCCTATATTGATACCTTGAAGCAAAAGAAGCTTCTACTTCAGGTATGTTTATGATTGAGATCAATATTTCTACTTCACTAAATCAAATTCTTGGGTATTAGATACCGGATCAGCTTCTCATATTTGTAAAAATATGCAAGGACTAAAGAGAAGTAGAATGTTGGCTAAGGGAGAAGTAGACCTACACGTGGGAAATGGAGCAAATGTTGCTGCATTAGCCGTAGGGAATTATTATCTTTCTTTGCCTAGCGGTTTTGTTTTAGAACTTAAAGACTGTTATTATGTTCCATCTCTTATTAGATATATTGTTTCTATTCTGTGTTTAGACACTGATGGTTTTGTCATTATGCAAAAGATTAAATGTTGTTCTTTTTCACGTGATGGCATTGTATATGGAACTGTTTCTTTGAATAATGGTCTTTATATTCTAGACATGAAAAATTCAATTCTCAACATAAATCCTAAAAGGTCCAAAATTAATAATTTGAAACAATCTTTCCTTTGGCATTGTAGACTTGGTCATATAAATGAGAAACGCATTTCCAAATTACACAACAATGGTTATTTGGGATCATTTGTGATTATGAATCATATGATATATGTGAATCTTGTTTACTTGGTAAATGACCAAATCATCTTTTATTGGAAAAGGTGATAGATCTAGTGAGTTGGTGGGGCAAATACATACTGATGTTTGTGGTCCTATGTCAATTCATGCTAGAGGAGGTTTTTTCATACTTCATTACTTTTACGAATGATCATTCTAGATATGGTTATGTATACTTAATGAAGTATAAGTCTGAAACCTTTGAAAAGCTCAAAGAATTCAGGAATGAAGTTGAAAAGCAACTTGGTAAAAGTATTAAAATAGTTTGATCTGATAGAGGTGGGGAATACTGGAACCGAGAGTTTCAAGATTATCTTAAAGAGAAAGGGATTCTACTTCAATGGACTCCTCCTTATACACCACAACTAATTGGTGTATCGGAGAGACGTAATCGAACTCTATTGGATATGGTTCGATCAATGATGAGTCTTGCAGACCTTCCAAAATCATTTTGGGGCTATGCTCTTAATACTGCCTTCCCATTTACTAAATCGTGTTCCATCAAAAGTTGTTGATTTCATTCCGTATGAGATATGGTTTGGAAAGAAACTTAAACTTTCATACTTGAAGGTTTGGGGCTGCCCTTCTTATGTGAAGAGGGTAGATTTGATAAAATTGAACCTGTTGGCCCCAAAGAGCAACCTAAGAGGGGGGGTGAATTAGGTTGTATTTAAAATAAACCTTTTTATGTGCTTAATAGAAATTCAAACTTTATGCACCAAATAAAAACTTAAGCACAAATGAATACAATAGATATTCAACTATTTAAACTTAAAGAACAAATAAGAATATTGAGATTAAGAGAATCAAACCAAACTCCCAAGCTTCTCGAGCTTGGAGGTTACAACTGCAAAGAACTTCTTACAAGGCAATTACCAAGTTCACAACTTGAAGTTTAGCCACTAAAAGTCTCTTCAAAGTAGGTGAGACAATAACCTCTTGTACACAAATGAGGATCACTCTTGCTCACACTAATTTCCTTTGTGACTAGTTGAGCCAAGAGTTTTACACTCACAAGCTCCCTTTGTTACAATTGTTATCTCTCCACTATTACACTTGAATAACTCTTACACTTCTAAACTCTTTTCACAAAACTACCTACACTTTTACAACACTTGTTCCCACTATTTCTCCCAAATAGCTCAAGTATTATTTGTAATCAATGTAGAAGTCTCTACTTTTTAATTCAGGCTTAGGGGAATTTATAGTTGCCCAAAAACTGCTTCCAACAACTTTTCAACGGCTATTTTCTGTTTACTGGAAAACTAGCCGTTGGACCTTTCGGATGGCCGCTGCAAACTTTTGCGTCCAACGCTGCGTCCGTTCTCTGAGGGTATTCGTTCGGACTTTCGAGGATGCGTCCGAACATGCGTCAGATCGAAGCATAGTCTTCTGAAAATATGATCGGACGCTGTTCTTCGTCCGAGACAACTTCAAATTCTTTGTGTTGGACGATTACCATCGTCCGAAACTTTGTCTTTCGGACAGTCATTTGCGTCCGTGAAGTCTGCTGGTTGTTTTGTTCGGACGATCATTTGCGTCCAAACCTACATGTTTTTCTGCACACTTATTTTCAAACCATTAGTGCGATTTGGTCATCATCAAAACATGATTAACATAACTGGGGTTCAACAATCTTCCCCTTTTTGATGATGACAAATCAATTGGACAATTCAAAAAACAACCATAAAATATGAAGTACTACACAAGAGAATTTGTCCTTTATTTCTCCCCCTTTTGGCATTATCAAAACATAAGAAAAATAATGCACTTCAAGCTCCCCCTAAGTTTATTCTCCCCCTTGAAAGATAAATATAATGAGTACATGGAGAAAGAGAGAATGCATGCAAAGAATTATGATCAAAACCATTTTCGCTCATTCCTTACCAAAAAGCATCATCAAAACAATGAAGCATGTGTGATGCAATTTCTTGCAAAAACAAATCCATTTAAAAAAGAGAATGCTCCCCCTTTCTTTTGCAAGTAGTGACTTATTAGAGACAAAATAATGGGGATACTTGTTTCCTACCATTCTAAACAAATTCAAGCAAATAGATGAGTGATATTCAAGAGAACATTTTTCAACTTGATAAATGAAAGCACACAAAATTTTAGATGTTACCCATTTCAATATCATCTTAGCTCATTTGCCTTGAACACCCTTCATAGATAATCTATCTTGAATTCCTTGGTTCTCTCCAAGCATACCTACATACAAAGTTAAGCAACAACTTTTGGTACCCAAACTTTCTTGGGTCCAAATGGATTAGTAACATGCTTAATCACCCAAATAGAATTTATTCCCAAATTTTCATTTCTTTTAACATAACAATTTTTCTTTATATGGCCATGTTGATGACAATAATTACAAATAATATTCTTATTGCCATAAAAGGAAGATTTAGATTTAACAAAGCACAAATCATTTTTTCTAAAGGTGATAAAATTTTTGTTCAAAAATATATTTCTAGTTCTTTTCTTTTCAAAAATATTTTCTTTCTTCTTTTTTATCAAAATATCATCAAGATCATCTAATCTCTTCATCAATGAAGCTTGTTCTTCCATGATCTTGGTTTTTCCAACAAATTTTTCTTTCAAAACATCATTTTCTTTTGTCAAGGAATTATTTTCATGCACAAGTTTTGAGTTGGTACTTAATAAAGCATTAACTTTAATTTTTAACTCTTTGTTCTTAGCATATGATTCTTTCAAACATTCATGCATATTAAAAATAAATGATTCAACATTATCATCTTTATCACATGAATCATCACAAGAATCACAACTAGAGGATACCTCATTATTGCCAAGTGCCACAAAAGCCATTTAAGTTTACTCATATTCTTCTTCAACCTCTCCATCCAAATTGCAATCATCCCAAGTGATTTTGAAATTGTTGAATTGAGGCTTCCTTGAGTCTTTTCTCCTTTTTGATGAAGCTTTAAGTGCTATGCTTCTTTTTTCCTTTGCCTCCTCATTTTGTACCTTGTATTTCAACTTCAATTCTAAGGAAAGTGTTAGAGAATTGATCAATGAATCAATAGGCATAGAATTTAAATTTTTAGACTCTTCTATGGCAATGGATTTAGGTTCCCATTCCTTAGGTAAAGCATTCAAAATTTTTCTATTCTTTTCACCCAAGGAATATTCTTTAACCAAACCTTCCAAATCCTTTACCATATCATTGAACATACAATACATCTTGTCAATGTTCTCATGAGGTTCCATTTTGAAGGATTCATTTTTAGCCACAAGAAGTGACTTCTTTTGCTCTCTTATATCTTCACTTCCTTCATGGATTTCTTTCAATTTGTCCCATATCTCCTTGGCCGATATGCAACCTTTTACTTTAGAAAACTCATCTGCATCCAAAGCATTATACAAAATATTAATGGCTTTAGGATTTAAAGATAAATTTATTTTATCTTGTGCATTTAACTCATATCTAGTCTTAGGCCTTAATCTATGAGTATTTTCATCAAGAATATTTGCCTTAAAAGGACCTTCATAAATAATTGGTGGCATACCACAATTCAATATTAATAGATTGAACAAAAATTTTCATTCTATCCCTCCAAAAAACAAAATTAATTCCATTAAACATGAGAGGTCTAGAAATAGAACGCCCTTCTAAAAAAAAAGCATTATTGGTTGCCATGATCTTTACTCTAATGCAATTTAAGCAAAATAAAGAGACCAATGCTCTGATACCAATTGTTGGCCCCAAAGAGCAACCTAAGAGGGGGGGTGGTGAATTAGGTTGTATCTAAAATAAACCTTTTTATATGCTTAATAGAAATTCAAACTTTATGCACCAAAAAAAAACTGAAGCACAAATGAATACAATAGATATTCAACTATTTAAGCTTAAAGAACAAATAAGAATATTGAGATTAAGGGAATCAAACCAAACTCTCAAGCTTCTCGAGCTTGGAGCTTACAACTGCAAAGAGCTTCTTACAAGGCAACTACCAAGTTCACAACTTGAAGTTTAGCCACTAAAAGTCTCTTCAAAGTAGGTGAGACAATAGAGTGACCTCTTGTACACAAATGAGGATCACTCTTGCTCACACTAATTTCCTTTAGTTGAGCCAAGAGTTTTACATTCACAAGCTCCCTTTGTTACAATTGTTATCTCTCCACTATTACACTTGAAGAACTCTTACACTTCTAAGCTCTTTTCACAAAATTACCTACACTTTTACAACACTTGAACCTACTATTTCTCCCAAATAGCTTAAATATTATTTGTAATCAATGTAGAAGTCTCTACTTTTTAATTCAGGTTTACGGGTATTTATAGTTGCCCAAAAACTGCTTCCAACAACTTTTCAACGGTTATTTTTTGTTTACTGGAAAACTAGCCGTTGGACCTTTCGGACGGCCGCTGCAACCTTTTGCGTCCGACGCTGCTTCCGTTCTCTGAGGGTATTCGTTCGGACGTCCGAGGATGCGTCCAATCGAAGCAAAGTCTTCTGGAAATATGATCGGACGCTGTTCTTCGTCCGAGACAACTTCAAATTCTTTGTGTTGGACGATTACACATCGTCTGAAGCTTTGTCTTTCGGACAGTCATTTGTGTCCGATCATTTGCGTCCGAACCTACATGTTTTTCTGCACACTTATTTTCAAACCATTAGTGCGATTTGGTCATCATCAATACGTGATTAACATAACTGGGGTTAAACAGAACTAAGTCAGATAAATGCCTATTTGTGGGGTATCCAAAGGAGACATTTGGATACTATTTCTGTAATCCCATGGAGCAAAAGGTGTTTGTCTCAAAACACGTTGTCTTTCTAACAAAAGAGTTTTCTTGAAATGGCAAGTGGGAGCAATGTAGATTTTGAAGAAGTTCAAGAAATACAATATGGTATTAATTAGCAAATGGAACAAGAGCTTTAATCACATGATGATGTGATAGAGGATGAAGCTAATGATACATAAGCTCTTCGTAGGACTATTAGGATACGTCGTACTCCAAAGAAATATGAGTTTCTTGTAAGTGGGCACAATGATGTATTAGTCATTACGAATGATGAACCTATACATCTTATGAAGAAGCATTATCTGATAAGAACTTTTAGAAGTGGCTAGAAGCCATGAAATCTGAAATGGATTCCATGTATGACAATAAGGTATGGGCCTTAGTTGATCCACCTGAAGGGATTAAACCCATAGGGTGTAAGTGGGTCTTTAAGAGAAAGACCGACATGGATGGTAATGTGATTACCTATAAGGCGCGATTGGTGACAAAAGGTTATACACAAAAACAAGGAGTTGATTTTGATGAAACTTTTTCACCAGTTGCAATGCTGAAATCTATTCGAATTTTACTTGCGATAGCTACATATTATGATTATGAGATTTGGGAAATAGATGTAAAAACTGCTTTACTTAATGGGAATTTGCAGGAAGAGGTGTTTATGATACAACCTGAAGGGTTTACATCCACAGATCCTAACAAAGTGTGCAAGCTACAAAGGTCTATTTATGGACTAAAGCAAGTTTCGAGGAGATGGAATATCCGTTTTGATGAGACAATCAAAGAGTTTATGATTTTTTCAAAAATGAGGATGAACCTTGTGTATACAAGAAGGTGAGTGGGAGCGCCATTGTTTTGTTGATACTTTATGTGGATGATATAGGAAACGACATACCTATGCTTCAAAGTGTAAAGGTATGGTTGTCCAGAAAATTTACTATGAAAGATTTAGGAGAGGCAACCTATATTTTGGGAATGAAGATCTATAGAGATAGATCAAAGAGGTTGCTTGGTGTTACTCGATCAATGTACATAGACAAGGTGCTAAAGAGGGTTTAGTATGGATCAGTCAAAGAATGATTACTTATCAATGTCTCATGGTGTGTACCTTTCTAAAGACATGTGTCCTAAGACAGATGTCGAAAGAGATAGCATGAAAAGGATCCCATATGTTTCGACTATAGGTTCTATAATGTATGTTGTGCTATGTACTAGACCCGATGTCTCTTATGCTCTTAGTGTTAGAAGTAGGTTTCAATCTAACCCAGGGAGTGGTCATTGGATAGTTAGTCAAGAATATTCTTAAGTATTTAAAAAGGACTAAAGATTTATTCTTGATCTATGGCAGGTAAGAATTAACAGTTCACGGATATACAGATATTAGCATTCAATCTGACAAGGATGATAACAAGTCGCAATTTGGATATGTATTTACTCTTAATGGTGGTGCTGTCAGTTGGAAAAGTTCCAAGCAGGACACCACGGATGATTCTACAACAGAAGCCGAATACATTGCAGCTTCAGAAGCAGCAAAAGAGGTAGTTTGGATCAGGAAGTTTATGGCTGAACTTGGAGTGGTTCCTTCCATTAGTGATCCTATACTCTTGTATTGTGATAACAATGTCAGCGATCTAAACGTGTATTACGGTGCTATCATTTGATTAGAGAGATCATTGATAGAAATGAAGTAAAGATAGAAAAGATCCCCACGGAGGATAACATTGCTGATCTGTTCACTAAAGCCTTGTCCCAGAATAAACATGAGAGTCATGTTAACTCATTCGGTTTTAAACACATTTAAATGATTGGCTTTAGTGCAAGTGAGAGTTTGTTAGTGTATGCTCTAAAACCAATTTATTTTAGGGATAAATTACGCTTTTATATTTATGTATATTTTGTAATATGACATTTTTCGAACAAAATATATATATGTGAAATCATAAAGAGTTATGCTATAATTATATTTTATTCGTATATATATATATATCCCTAATCATTGTGTATGACACTAGTAGATTAGCACATAAGTGTACGTAGATGCTTATTGGGAATAAGTGCATCGGATAGACCCGCTAAGAGTATTCTACACGGATTGTTATTTAAATGCCATTGGATTAATCTCTTTGTGAGAGTAGTGTAATGATCCTTTGACTTGAGGTCATAAGTTTATCTTGACTATAGATTATTATATTTTGGCTCTATTAGTCGTTACTCTTAATGAGTCGCACATACTGTAGAGTTCGGGTATAATATGAGCCATGATAAGATAAGATATGACCAACAGAAGATTCACCACTCCTAGTGTATAATAGGAGAGTATATCCTAATATGGCAACTTCTTGAAATACGATTCAAAAATCTTTGCGCAAAGTAGAAATAGAATTAAGAGTGTCTTAAATTCTATTTCGAGTGAGTTGTATTTTGGAAAGAAGTAAAATTGATTAATTCGATAAGAGTTGGCATTACATCTGTACTCTTGAATTAATCGGGATATGGGTTGGTGAAAGGATAATAATTACACGGGAACTAATCACGGATGGGTGATGTCGAACCACTTGACATATCTCAACACTTGGGTGGTCATGATACTTTGCTAGAATCCAATCTTGATCTATAAGTGTAAATTAATTAATTGGAGAATTATTGATAAATTAAGGTGTTTAATTTATCTAATCCTAATTAATTTAGAATTATAATTTATACTTATTGCCAACGTGATTAGAAACCTTAATGGTCACACACTTAAGGATAATTAATTTAGGATTAAAATGATTTGATAAGTATGAGATACTTATGGGTTAATTTAATGAAATAAATTAACTTTTGGGCTCAATTGTAATAAGATATAAATGTTAGGAGTTAATATGTAATACATATTAAAAGTTCTAATAGTTTTATAATTATTCATATGCCCATGACCCAAACTGACTAGGATTCTTATAATTTCCTAAATCCAATTTGATTGGGATTCTAAACAATTATATAAATATGTGCATATGATATATATATAATAAGTACTATTATTATATATGATATAAGAGTAGAACTAGTATGACATATATATTAGATTAAGTACTAGGTAGTAGTACTAATATATATATATATACGGCTTTGATAACCAAAAAGCCGTGAGAATACTTAGACAAAATTAAATCGTGAAAGTCACCATTGAAAGGGAAAGAAAAATAATTTAGGAGTTAGCATTCCGTGGTTTGGGTCAATCAATCTTGTGAAGATTCCTGATTTAATTATCTGTGTAGATACCATTAGAGGCCGGGCACTTGTGCGGCTTGTGGATCGACGTCCCAAACCATAAGATATATTGGAGATTTTACTGCAATTTTAAGGTATAATCTCTATACTTTTGTTGTACTATGCATAAATTAATCAAGGTGATCCGTAATATGAAAGTAAAATTTTAAATTACGCTTACAAGAGTAACAATCGAGACTAATGCTGCAACTTTAAAAAAGTTAAAGGAGCATTTCTAAAAAAATACGACATCAATTTCTAAAGACACCAGACAGTTAAAGAAGCACAACGACAATGGCCATAATCCTATCTATTCATTGCTGAGAGCCTAAGCTCAAAGGAAAAAACATCTGTAAAATCAATGTGGTGACTCTCCTGAATCGAGTCACTAATGCCACCTGCAGACCATAAGAAATTTCTATATTTGGGTGGAGCAGTGCACCAATAGGTGACAACAACAAATTAGCATTGGCAATGAAAATGCAAAACGTACTACAATTATGAATAATGCGGAGCCATGAACAACTTCTACCAGCAACTCCCCAGTAACTGCCCTATATCCAAAATCATTTTCTTCTACGAGGGACTCTTCCACTAAAGAATTTAATTCTTTTGAAGAAAACTTTTAATAGTAACACATTCTCCAAGGCTCCTAGAAGTCTAGCACCATGCTCCTGCAAAGCAGCATGTACAACGGAGCAATCCATTTCCATCACCGAAGTGCTAACTGAAAACCCTGAAAGTCAGAGACAACAGATGAGTGCTAGAGATGTCTGAAAATTAAAAAAAAAACTCAGTCCTCCAACAAATCTATAAAGCGGGCAACCTCCTCAAGAGAGGGTGGCCTGGTTGGCTGCCCCTCTTCTGGTATTGCTGTCATCTATTCTCAGGATTTCTTCGAAAAATTCTCTAAGGCAATTGACAATTTTTTCCAATGTCTCATACTTATCATCCTGGTCACCCAAAAAAAAAAAAAATATCGACAGGGGAATCTCCATTTCCTATTTTTGTTTTAAGTTTGAAAATGACTATCTGACAAAAACTTTAAGCAAGCAGATAAAACAACTTAAACAGATGCAGGACTTATCTCTTCAAAAATATCATACTTGCAGATTGAAAAAATGAGTTTTGACAACCGAGACTTTCCTAAATATTGATCTTACACTCAAGCAAAATGGAGGCCTACGTACAAATCTTACTCAGGCTCATCTTTGGTAGCCCCTTCCATGCTTACCTCTCTGTTCGCTCCCTTCATAGGATTGAAGATCCCTTTCACATATGCTCCAGCTGTTGGTCCTTCTGCCCTATTTCCTCGTGAGTAGTTGCTTCTACCTCCTTGGCCTAAGAAAACATTGCATTGGAAAAAAGTATTCACTTCAAAATATGCACGCACACGTTACATTCAAAAGGCATAAGCACAAAGCCCGTGCTCAGAGGAAGGTTTGGCTGGACAAACCCCTACAAAAGGATTGGCCTGCTGTCCCCAAAAGGGTTTTGGAACGAGAGTGTGTTTAGACACTACTTAGTTGACTCAAATTTTTTCATATGTGCAAAAAATCAATAAGTCCTTACTTCTTGTTGCAAGAGAAGGAACCTAATGATGTTTGCATTCGGTCCTTGATAATTCACCGCCGACTCGAGCAATCTATAAGTTACAAAAAATTATCTGGATGTTCATGCTTCAATTTGCCGCTTGTCGCTAATAGGATAGCAAGGAGAGTGGAGGGCATCTATTATCATACAATCTATTCGCCAATAAAATGCATTATGTTACCATGTCTATGTACACCCAAGGCATCCGATCCTGTTTCCTTAATTGGTTTGGGCTCCTACATGGCTCTTTATATTTACAGGCCGGTAAACTCATTGAAAATCCTTATAACTAAACACGAGAAAACATACAAATATGTAATTCTCTGTGTTAGTTGCAAGGTTTCAACTCTATTATTTACAACTCTTACTGACTTATCAGAACGTCTCCAGGGTCAGCCTCCAATGCCCATCATCTACTCTTGACGTCATGTATAGGCTGACAACAGAGAATAAGGAGTGAGACAAAAATTGATAGAAATAACATCAATATCGGTAAATAGGAGTGTTCAGTATAGTTTGGTTTAATTTAATAAGCCAACTGAATCAAACAAGATTTTGGTTTTCACTTCTCAAATAATCAGTGTTTGGTTAAATCGAAAAAGACAAGTAAGGAAATTGGTTTCACATTTTGATTTGGTTATTGAAAATCAATAATCAAATATTTGGAGTTTTAATTTAGTTTTAGTTTTATTAGTTTTAGTTTTTATCAAACCATTCCCTGTTTTCATTAATTCACAACTTGAGATTGTTTTTAGTTTTTAATTTTTATTTTTAATTATGGTTTTGTAAGTTTTAGTTTTTTTTTTTTAAAGTTTTATTAGAGGTCTTAACTTTTAATTAGTTTTGATGACGTTAAAATATTACACCCAATAGCTCGTGGACACATAGTAAGGTGGTGAACAAATCTCAACGGCATTTTGGACATAAAACCCTACCAAACATTCAAACTAAGAATTTTAGGTCTTCATGGGCTAGATAATAATTCTTAAACCCATAAATTATGTAAGCCCATCCATTACGCAATAGTAGTTTAAATAGAAAGATTGCAAGGTTAGTTGAGGATTAAATTGTAACTCTTCATTACTCAATTTAATACTTTTAGCTTTCTTTGTTCTTTCCAGTCTAACGAATATGAATTCAGCGTCTGAGCTTTTCCTGAGGAAACAAGCCTTGTCCTTGTTTTTCTTGTCTTAGGACTGCATATCGTAAGTATGACGTGAGAATCCTTACCATAGCATTGGAGTATTACTACTCGTTGGACAATCTAGCTCGGACTACTTGATACATTAACCTAGGTCTAGATTATTTCTAGCATTGACATTGGTGTCGTCTGTGGGAATTCTTACTTAAAATCATCCTAAATCAAAGCACCTAGAAAGTGCAGTACTAATCGAAACAGTAAAGACAAAAGCACAGAGATTACCTCTCAACATCAGTCAAATCGATCCATTAGAGTGTTTATTCGACTTATCCAAAGACTTAAACAAGTAAGGATATATCCGTATGCTAAGGCGATGCATTTTTTGTGTGTCTAGTTCTATATTTATAACATACCTAAATCATACTACTAACTAGATGGCGCACTACAAATATACAGGGTCAAATAGTAGCAAGTAAAAGTAGAGATTGAATCCACAAGGATTGGTTAGCAATTATCAATTATTTGGTTAAAATGCTATTTTAAGAGTTTGATTAAAAAGGGATTTTGATTTAAACTATCCTAAAAGTCTACGAAAGCGGTTTTAAGGTGGCTTAGGGTTCGATTAGTTAATCTTTAGGTTTTCATTAATTGACTATATTAAGTGGTTCAATGATTTCAATTGGAGGTCATTGAATTAATTAAGTCAACTAATTTCTGGGCAAGACCATTAATTTCCTTAATTAAGGCTATCAAACCAACCAGCTTAAATAATATCTTGGTCCAGCTACCATCTAACCTAATCTAGCTGTTGAATAGTCCAAACTTAGGGTTTAGCTTTTATAATTTTACCTCAAGTTACCAAGTAGATTAAAGTGGGTGATCAAGCAACTAAACCTCCTCTAAAGTCCTCAATAATTATCCAATTTTACTCATGCTGTAGACACCTATTTTTGTCTCTTAAGTTCTCCCCTATTTTTTTCTTAATTTGACTCTCAATTTTCTTTTTAATTCCCCTTTTAATTTCTTTTTAACCTGCTCTTTGATTTCCTCTTAATTTATCCTTTAATTCCCTTTTAATTTGTCTTATGGTGTTTAATTATTATGTGTTTTATGCATTTGAAATACTAAGAATGAGTTTTGATATTATTAAGTTTTAGATTTTTCAAAAAAAAAAAAATTAAAAATAATAATAATTAATTAATTAAAAAAAAAATTAAATTTCTTAAAAAAAATTCAGCATGTGAACAGGACACCTCTTTAAAGAGCAAAAAACTCAGCCTAAAAAAAGGGGGACGAAAATTTCTGCAGGAAGAAAACAAAGAAAATTTTTTCTAAGTCTAGAAAATTTTCCAGACAGCCAACTTTGAGCCATGATTCCAAGCGATCAAAGACGAATTAGACTAAAATCAAAGAAGAAAAGTTGTAGAGCAAACCTGGGACTACAACTTCTCTTTGTAAAGCTCAAGCAAAATCGTTCATCTGGTGGGTGAAAAACGTGGTGGAAGAAGGCTGGTTCATCAATCGGAAGCTTGGAGGTGCCGAAAGCAAATTCGGCTCAAACGCACTCCAAGCCAAGTATAACCAATTCCACCACATTCCTGAGGTTGAGGTGAGTTAAATGAGCTTTTGAATTGATTGTTTTGGTGACAAAATGCTTATCTTACTATTTTTACATTATTTATGACTTAATTTTTGAATTTAATTTTATAGTTCATAATGTTTAAATTTAATGTTTTTATTGGCTTTAGAATATTTGTTTTGGAGTGTTTCTAAAGGTTTACACGAAAATTTTGTGGATGTTTTATGCAAGTTTGTGTTTGGGTCATATGCCCACTTTCACCCTTTGATTTATGTTTATGTAGTTGTTTATGTTAATTAATTGTTATATTTTCATGTTCTATGTAAAAATTAGAATTTTATTCTATTTTCTTAGAATTTTTGGGTTAAGGTTTGAAGGTTTTATAGATTGGGGTGGTTATGGAGTGTCTCTTAATTTTGAATGATTGTTTACCGTTGGGGAAGAAGAGGAAGAAGTTGGGGGAATGTAGAGAAACTTTCAAGTGAATAAATAAAAACAAACTGAACCATAACCTAAAAATGGCTTTGGGCCAATGGTTCAACAGCAAGTATTACTCCATGGGGGCTTGGGTTCGAATCTCCTTGCCCCCATTTTCCTTAGGTTTTTAGTTTTTACCCCTTGGGAGTTAAAGGGCACTACAAGCTAAATGTGTGCGACTTTAAATTGGACCCCGGGCTAAATTTACCTGTTCAATGTTATTATTTACCATTTATTTTCATTTCCTCCTTAATATGTACATACTTTTAAACTGTACATACTTTTAAACTATTCCAAGCACACGTACGCTACAAAGTCGGCAATAATGAATACTAAAATTAAAAAGGGAAACGCGATAAAATCATGCAACCGGTCCAACGCCGGGTAAAGTGGGTGCCGATAAAAGACAAATCTATCCCAAACCTTAGAGTGCAATGCAACAGGATTCCCGAACTCATGTTTTTTTTGAATTACGTGGACCAGGAGTCAATCTAGATTAGGGTTTATTTTCTCTTTAAATTTTGATGTATTTTTGTGTCCCGGCGCACCAACACACCTGGTGGCTACTCCAATCCTGTGTTCCCTAACTTAGATTATTTTTGTACAATTCATAGTCGCATTTAAAGCCCCGTTATGTAATAGTAAATAGGTGATTCATTTAAATTTGTAATAGTAAGTAGGTAATTTATGTTTGTAAATAGTAAATAGGATTTTTGCATTTATTGATTATCACCTATTTCACGAGCACCACATGGCGATGGTGCTGGTCCCAAAGGTGCCGGCCAGACCGCGGGTTGTGGGGGGGGTGCGACACATGCTATTAAACCCACCAATTAATCAACCCCCATTGAAAATTGACATTATCTTGCCTTAAACCAAAATTAACTATTGCATATTTAAAAAAAAAAAAAGAAATTAAAAGAAAGCATTCTAAAGAAATTAAACCAAAGTAGGTATTAAAACTAAGGAAGCTAGTAAATGAAACAAGTAAATTATAGCACTTAAAGAAAATAATTAACACTAAGAAAGCGTGTTGTAAGAAAGCTGATAAGCAAAAGTAAATATTAACACTAAGAAAGCAAGTAAAGGAAGCATTAACAAAGCATTTAAATTATCTACATGGAATTAACAACTAAACAAAGTTTATTAAACGTAAAAGAAAGGTACATTTACATGTAGAATGTTTTAGTCTTCATCTGAGGAAATCAACATTACACTTAAGAAACGAAAGGCACGAAATCCTAAAAACAAGAGAAAAATCCTCCCCAATGAGAAAGGGAAATGAAGATTCCCTTCTACTCTTACTCTCCTAAAAAGAGGCCCAAGTGTGCTATTTATAATACTAGGGTTGAGGGAGAAAGGATCAGGCATCTTTTGCCCTGAACCGGACTAAATTGCCCCTAAAATTCCTCAGAACTTGGTGCCTTATTTTGTGCCATGAAAAATCGAACCATAGTCTAGCTCTTCCTAGAGTAATTTGGACAGCGTTATGGTTTTAAGCCTAGAAGAATCAGGTGACAGTTTGGTCTGAATCCATCCTCAATCTGCACCAAATTTTGTCAATTCCTCGCTGACAGCCATACCTTTTTCTCCTTTCCAAGCCCTTACAAATAATTAAACATTAATATGTATATAAAACATTAAACCAACACCTAAACACAAAAATTAGAAAACAAAGATGATCAAAGACAAATAAAAGCTCTAGTTTCAGTTGAAACTAGGTAAAATCCTAAAATCACCTTCAAATACAGTTAAACATAGTAAACTAAGATAATTAATACTAAATAAACACATACTAACTTATAGAAATAGAGATAGACAAAACACATGCTCAAACACCAAAAAACTAGAAATTAGTACCAAACTGACAAATTTAGAATATGAATAACCATAGTTTTCTAGGGTTATCACATCTCCAAATTTAAACTTTTACTCGTTCTGAGCAAAATAATGATAAGAAAAGAATAGGAACAACATAAACTATTACCACATAAAGAAATGCACAAGACAAAACACAAGACACGGAACATCGAACACTTGACACCAGTAATTTTACAAACTACAAGTAGGGGCGTTTAATAGTCAGTCGAGTCGAGTCAATTCGAAAGAAAATTTGACTTAACTCATTTGACTTTGGACTCAACATTGACATTAACTTCCAAATCAAACTACCAGTCGAATACCGAGTTATAGATTGACTGGTTTGACTACTTTACAGGTCAAACAAGTCGTTTGACTTTGTAGGTCAAAAACCAGTCGATAAACGATAAGTCAATAAATATATATCTATAATTGTAATAATATATTAATGTATTTTTGTACATGATATTTTAGTCATAATATTATTAATTCTTAATAATTAAATATGTTAATAACTAATAATATTATTTTTTCTTGATACCTAAATATGTTTTCTTTGTATATTTGTTGGTATTATATGCAATTTATGTACTTATACATTGATATTAGCGTACAACTTATTAATGTAATACTTTTGTTTCAATAATTAATTAAATGAATTACTAATTTCCTTTTAATACAAATAGATACTAGAGTTAAGTAATTATATATACTTAAGTATTTATTGAAATATCTATATATAATATATCTATACATACATGTTCTTATGTTCATATATTAAGATTTGTATAAATTATAATTATAATAAAAATATGTTTTATATGAGGTCTAATTTGTATACTTATACAGTATGCTACATAATTTATTAGTATAACATTTTTACTATCAACAAGTATATTAAATGCGTATCAATACTAAATTATCATTAGTACAGATAGAGTTAGGTAATCATATATATTTCTATATATTTGTACTATATAACTTAATAGGGGTTGGTGATTCAATAAGATTTTTCTATATGAATTAATTTTGGTAAGTGATTTTGAATTTGTAACTTTGTAAATAAATTTAAATATATATACACACACACACACACACACCAATACACATTCATATATTAAGATTTGTAAGTTATGTGTGTGTGAGTGTGTTGGTTCCAAAGCAATCTAAGAGGAGGGGGGATGGATTTGGTTTCTTAAAAATACTTTTAGAAATATTAAAATTTTCCAAATAAAAACTGATAAAATAGAATCAATGAAATAGTGAAGTAAGAAAGAGAGAAAATTAAACAGCTAATACTTCCAAGCTAACAAGCTTGAAGTATCAAATCACTAAAATGCTTCACACACTTGGTGAGCCAATAATCTTTACAAAGTAGGGAGATTCTTGCTCACACTAAAACTCTTTTAGTTGAGCTTAAGAATCTTACTTACAACCACACTTTCGTACAAGATTATTACTCCACTCAAAGTTGAATTGCACTCTAAACTGCACACTAATACAATAAAGCACTATAGCCAATTTGTACTAAAATTGCTCTTTTCTAAGGCTTGTATTCAATGTATTAGATTGCAAAAAGATTTTCATCCTATCTCTCCAACTAATAAAATTTGCCCCATTAAACATAGGGGGCCTAGTAACGGATTGACCCTCAAAAAATAGAGCATTGTTGATTGCCATAACAATTCTTTTCTCAAAAGCAATTTAAGCAATAAAATGAGACCAAGCTCTGATACCAATTGTTGGCCCAAAAGCAACCTAAGAGGGGGGGGTGAATTAGGTTGTCTCAAAAACAAACCTTTTGAAGTGCTTAATGAAAATGCAAATTTTGTGTTAAGAATGTGATTTTATTTTCTTTTAAGAATGAACTATGTTCTCTTGAATGTTACTCATCTATGTGATTGAATTTGTTTAGAATGCTAGGGAATAAGTATCCCCAATTTTTGTCTATAATAAGTCACTAATTGCAAAAGAAAGGGGGAGCATTCTCATTTCTAAATGGTTTATTTTTAGAAATTAATTTGCATCAAAAGAAATTGCATCACATATGCTTTATTGTTTTGATGATGTTTTTTGGTAAGGAATTGGTGATAAATGCCTTTATGTTAATCCTTTGCATAGATTTCCTCATTTCTACTTGATTTTATATTCTTGAACGGAAGATATATTTTGAACTTGACTTATCCTCTATATACTTACTTGAATTGCATGCATAGTTTAAGGGGGAGATTGTGTATATAAATTGTTTTTAATCTTATGTTTTGATGATGCCAAAAGGGGGAGAAAATAATGGACAAAACCTCTTGTCTTGTGCTTCGTATGTTTTGGTTGTTTTTAGAGTTATCCAATTGATTTGTCATCATCAAAAAGGGAGAGATTGTTGGACCCCAATTATGATAATCATGTTTTGATAATGACCAAATCGTACTTCTGAACGGCTTGAAAACAAGTGTACAGAAAAATAGGAAGGCTCGGATGAAAATGTTAATCCGAACACAATCAAGAAAAATTGTTATGTTAAAAGAAATGAAAAATGAGGAATAAATTCTATTTGGGTGATTAAGCATGTTACTAACCCAATTGGACCCAAGAAAGTTTGGGTACCAAAAGTTGTTGCTTAATTTTGCATGTAGGTATGCTTGGAGAGCACCAAGGAATTCAAGATAAATTATCAATGGAGGGTGTTCAAGGCATATGAGCTAAGATGACATTGAAATGGGTAACATTTAAAATTTTGTGTTAAGAATGTTCAATTTCATTTTTATTAACCACTTCAAAAGGTTTATTTTTGAGACAACCTAAATTACCCCCCCTCGTAGGTTGCTTTTGGGCCAACAATTGGTATCAGAGTTTGGTCTCATTTTTCGCTTAAATTGCTTTTGAGAAAAGAACTATTGTGACAAACAACAATGCTCTATTTTTTGAGGGTCAATCAGTTTAGTAAATACTAGGCCCCCTATGTTTAATGGGGCAAATTTTATTATTGAATGTAGTAGTTTCTCATATCATTTGGATATCCTTGGGCTATTTATAGGTGAAAGATGTGCTGAAATTTGAGCTCCAAAGGTAAAAAAACTAGCTGTTAAAAACTAGCCGCTAGGGGTTTGGACAGTGGTTCGGAAATCCGTTCATGCGTCCTACAGCATCATGAACAGTGTCTCGGACGGTCATATGCGTCCTACAGATTGATGAACAGTGTCTCGGACGATCATATGCGTCCTGCAGCTCTGACAGAAAATTAGTTCATTTTGAGCTCCTTTCTTCGGACGGTCTTCAACGTCCGATCATCATACTTTCAAATTCCTTTTCTCGGACGGTCTTTTGAGTCGAAGCACTATCTTTCGGACAGTTATCTATGTCTGAAAGATGTGTTCTTCCTCAATGTTGTCTGGTCATATTTCGGATGCTCTCTTGAGTCCGAGCTCATTTTTTTCAGACGCTCTTCATCGTTCGTTATGGTGTTGTTCAACTTTTGGTTGTTTTTGTTGATTGTGTTCAGATTAACATTTTCATCCGAGCCTTCCTATTTTTCTGCACACTTGTTTTCAAGCCGTTAGTACGATTTGGTCATCATCAAAACATGATTATCATAATTGGGTCCAACAGAGTGTGTGTATATATATATATATATATATGTATGTATGCATGTATGTATATATCTTGTATTTCTATTATGTGATATTTTGAATTTGTGGAATAATACAAAATTTTTGGGATAATGTATTAAATTTTGGAATTGGAATATGGAATGGAAAAAAATTAAATGTTCAACTTATTTGACTTGTTCGATTTACCGGTCGAATAAGTCGAATTTAAACGACTCAATTTTAATTAACTTGAGATTTATATGACTTGACTTTGATTTTGAAGTTTTCAAGTCAAAAATAAAAAAGTCAAGTTAAACAAGTCAAAAAGTTGAATACCAATCGAATGAATAGTCCTAACTACAAGTAATGGAATGTCAGAATATACTTTGGCCTAATTGGTAACTTTTGATAAATCACGAATACTACATGAGCTTAAATAATTCAAAATTTTCATTACAATCAATGTTTCACCGAAAATTAAGTTTCTACTGCAAATAATAATGCCAAATAGCCAATTATTTTCTCAATCAAAAAAGTTTTGTAAAAGTGGTCTGATTCATGAAAAACATGTTTAGTCTACTCAAATGGACCAAAATTCAACTAAAATCATTCTTGACTCAATCTGCTTGGCAATGAAGGATCATAGGGCTAAAAACAATTAAAAATGCACATGATAGATAAAAAAGTATTAATCTAGTTAAAGTGTTTAACGTGATGATGGATATACACTATAGAAACCCTTTCTTATTAGCATTTTACCCCTAATGGCTTATTTTGAAACTTTGCTTCTACTTGTTTGATGCATGGTAAAAAAGTTAAATTAACCTACTTACAATTTCCTATTGAATCACGAGTGTACGGTATCAATGTAATAGATTCTGAAAAGGGTCGTATTCACAAAGAATTACATAGGTAAGTACTAAAAATAGTTAATAATTTCTATTTAAACAAACTGACAAAGGTTTATGAAACATTAAATGAAAGTGTTAAATTAATGTAGAAATGAAAACAAAAAAACTGAACTAAAATATTGAGATTACCAAATATTGGGAAAACAGATTAGGTATTAAACTAGCAATTTTTCTGCGTTAATTTAACGCACCAACCAATCAATTCAATTGCACATTTTAGAGATTGAATTCTCAGTAACTTACCTCCAATCCATCGTCATGATGTGCCCTATCAATCTAACTAATTTCAAGCGTAGATATCTCAAGATTTAAATCCAAATAAATCGAATAATTTTGTTTATGGAATTATTATGAATAAATTAGAAATTTAGTCACAACTATAAATTAAATAATCTAGCAATTATCATTAATTTATGACAAAGGATCAACTTCCGAGTTATGTCAGCCAATCTAACCAAAACTAGAGTTAACTACTCTATAGAATTGTCAGATTTGTGATGATTATTACCCGTAAATGGATTCAATTGATGATTTATTAAATTGATTCATAAGAAAATTGCATAGTCCGTACCTAACCCCTAAATGGATTTAGCTCATCCTTGATGGAATAAAAACATGAAAATTGACAATAATGAGGAAAATGAAATAGCCATTAAACTAGAGTTTTGTACTCGAAGTATGTAAGAATAAATAACAAAGGAAAGAACAAAAATTAATTCAACAAGAAATTACCAACAATTATTTTGAACTAGAAAGATTGAATTAACTTGAACTTGTCTATGAAAATAAAACCTTCAACAATTGTACAGTAAAAAATTTCTAAAAGTCCTAACTAAAGAGTATTCTATGGCTAACACCCTCAAGCATTGATGGATCTCTAAATTAAGTTTAAGAAACTTTTAATTTATTTTCTTTTCAACTCTTAAAAATTGGAAAGTTTTTCCTAACCAGTTAACATGCCTAAATGAAGGCATATTACAAGCAAGAAACCGAAATCTCACCACAGTCAAAATTTTCCAAAACTAGACCTTCTTGGATGGTACGTATTTTCAGCTCTTCACTTGTATTTTGATCCCAATTTTTTCATTCACCCTTTTTGCTTGCATAGAAAAGGGAATAGACATAAATGACTAATTAGACTTAATTAAACTCTAAAATTACTTAAAAATACATATATTAACCTAAGTAGACTTTTGACACAAAACATCACTAAAACACAATAATAAGGATGTAAAACACTAAAAGCTAACTCTAAAGGAGAACAATAATAACCTTAATTTTAAGGTCATCAAACTTCCTCTGACATAACCTTTTGCCCATCACGAGCCAAAGAGACAAAAATTTAGACAAAATAAACAACAAGCACACAACCTAACTCCAATTGAACTGTATCTCAACAATAGTGAATTTATTGAAAAATTACAAGTTAAATTAGTTTCATGGATAAGAAAAATTGACCCATGATCCCAATGCAGTAACCATAAAAATGCAATGCACTCGCGCTCACAAGAGGGAAAAGAAAGAAGAATTACTCAGCTCATCAATCTTGATAACTTACATCAGTAAAGTTCAACCATATGACAACACGGTTGGACACCAAGTGTAATCATCTCAAAATCATTAATGCAGACTAATCCAAACTAAGGATCAAATAGCATTTTAAAAATTATCGTAATGTAGGCTAAGAGACAAGAATATATATAAGTAAACTAGCTAAAATCACCTTAGTCGCATTATAATTCAACTTTGCACCACATTCCCATGTCCATAATAAATACCACCACAACTAGCCAAACCACCAATTTACAAATTACAAAACATAATACTTAGATGAAGCAGCTAATATTGTGTGTGTGTATATATATAGATATATAGACACACACAAAACAATATTTATCAAAATAATAATAATAATAATAATAATAATAATAATAATAATAATAATAATAATATAACACCACACATCTCTTCAGCACTATCCAGCAAACAAAATCAACATTACAATGCCAATATAACATCAATGCCAACTGAAGTGATGGATAAAAGCGAAGTTTTTATTCTTTTATTTTTTTTATTTTTAGTTGGCTAACCACGGAAACCTTGGTGGAGGGACACCATTCCCAAATTTTATTGATAAATTGAAATAACTTATATGGAGGGGGAATAAACCAAAACCTCGAAGGCAATTACATCAAATTTTGAAACGTAAATAAGCGCATCCAATTCTATCTAAACTAATCAAACCGTTAACCTTGGAAGGTAATGTTTGATAAGTGTACAATGTTTGAGAGCAAAGACTAGCTAGACTATCCGCTACACTATTACATTCAAGATATACACGCTGAAAACTGTTAGATTTCCCGTGAATAACTTGCCAAATATGCTGGACAGTTGCATCAATGCGCCATGGAGCGAAGCATTTCCTGAAAGTACGTTGATGAGGATACTCGAATCTGTTTCTACTTGGAAATGATCCCAATTATGCATCTGTCATGCAAATTTGTATGCCATGAAGCAATGCAATAGCTTCAGTCTCCAAAACCGTATAATCATCGAACAAGCAAGAATATGTTTCCATAAAATAACCATTTTGATCTCTGATAATATCTCTACCCGAGCTGTACCCATTCACCTTTACTCCTCCATCCGAATGGAGTTTGTGCCAACCTTGAAGAGGGGGATTCCAAGCCAAAGACAGGACTTTAGTTTGTCTAAGGTGTAAGTTAGGAACTACAAATTCATCCATGAGTAGATGTTGATCCCAAGCACCTTTAATCACCAAAGGGTGGGCTAGGGAATTGGCTTGATGGCTGCCCTGACAACATTGATGCCATCATAAAACAATTGATTTCTGCTTTTCCAAATATGCCAACTAATCAGAACTGGAATGAGTTTGCATAATTCTCCTACAGCCGTGAAAGGTCTATAGTTTATCCACCAAGACATCAAGTAACCCGTTAGATCATTGTCGTGCCTCGATGGAGCAAATCCAGCAACCCTTCAAAGTATGTCCACACCTCTTTTGCAACTTTACAATTAAGAAATAAGTGCACAGTACTTTCATAATTTTCACAAAAACAACATTTGGAAGCCACGGAAAAACCCAATTTTGATAGGATATCATCCACTGGTAATCTGGAATTGAGCAGCCTCCACATGAAAACAGATTGCTTATACAATAATTTCTTATTCCACATCATTTGTCTTAAGAGATATGAACTTCCAGAATGACTAATGGTAGAAGAAACGGTGAATTTGCCATTAGAATTCAACAACCATGCCAATTCATCGCAGCTGGAAAAAAGGTGGTAAGTCTTACCATCAATTATTTCCTTTATAGCCTCTATTTCCCTGAACGAGTATTGATTGTTTCGAATTTGAAAATTCCATGCTCCAGCTGTTAGAGACCCTTATTTGGGAAACTTGAAGGGCCTTATCATGTACCGCATTTACCACTTTGTAAACTAGGCCATTCCCTATCCAATTACTTGTATCAAAATGATGATGTGCCATATCTTATTTTGAAAAAAATATGTTCTTCTGCCTCCTTCTTTACCTTAACCATGCATTTCCAAGATGAAGACATGCTGCCATGAGCTTTAGCCAACACCGGATGATAAACTCCTTTCATGTATTTGGTCAAACGGAATTTAGACGTGAGAGGGTGACCTTCCCTAAACCTCCACCATAACTTCAAACCAAGTCCATAAGTGATATCTGAGAGATGTGATTCCAAGACTGTTTTGATCCATAGGATGACATATTGAACTCCATGAAACCCAATGCCGCCTTTGATTTGCCCCATCATTCCCCCAAAACAATCTTAGAAAGTGCCTTTCAACTTCTTGAAGGATCACTTTAGGTGGCTGCAAGACTGACAGAAGGTATAATGGGATACTATTAAGCACATGCTTGATAAGACTGAGTTTACCTCTAGGTGAGAGAAGTTTAGAATGCCAACTCAAAACCTTAGCTATAATCTTCTCCATAATAGGTGCTGGAATAGTGACCTCCTCTTCATAGCTTTTTGTAGAGGGCATCCAAGATACATGAATGGGAAAGATCTCGACTTTGGATGGTCCTCACTCAGCTTATAGAACTTTCAGTTGAAACAAAAAAACTGCTCTTCGATTCGCTAATTAACTGACCCGAAGAGGTTTCAAATCTTTTAAGAAAATGATTCAAAAACTTCAAAGATTTGGATTCACTAGTTGTGAAAATTAGGATGTCATTTGCGAAAGTCAAATGAGTGATGTTCAAACAACCCCTTGGCAGTGCATAGTAGGACATTTGGTGATTCATGAAAAGTTGTTTGAGACCCTTGCTAAAAGCTTCCAAGACAATGATAAACAATAGAGGTGACACAGGATCACCTTGTCTTTCCCCATGAGAAGACATAAAGAAACCTTTGGGAGATCTATTGATCAATATTGTGAACTAGCTATTCTCCACCACATCAGCAATGACTTTGTGAAACAACTGATTGAAACCAAAAGTAGCTTGAAGAATCGAGTATAAGAAATCCCAGCCAACTCGATCAAAAGCCTTTGTTAAATCCAGTTTAAGAATGACATTGCCCCCTCTTGTTTTCCTATCGATAGAATCCACCATCTCCTGCTCAAATAAGATGTTATCTTGAATACTCCTTTCTTTTACAAAGGCTGATTTCTCTTGTGAAACAATCCTTGGCAAGATAACTAATAAACAATTAGTCAAAATCTTTGTGCAAATTTTACTTCAAGCTTTTGTACAAAGACTAATTGGCTGATAATAACTAAAGGTGCCAGATTCTCCTTTTTGGGTATGAGAGTGATATGAGCGCTAGAGAAGACCTTTGGTAAGGGTTTCCCTCCATAAATTGTTGCACCGCGTGCATGATGCCCTCTTTTATGATGTCCTAACAACCAATGAAGAAAACACCATTGAAACCATCAATTCCGGCCACACATTCCGGATTTAACATAAACACTACTTCTTTAACCTCCTCCATAAGCAGGCGATTATCTTCATTCTAGTTAACATGGACGGAATGCAATGCAATAAGTCCTCATCTCGACTAGTGGCCTCTCTCTAGAAAAGTTTTTGGAAATAATCAATGCGTTCCTTATCCATAATTTCCAAGTCATCTATCCATATATTGTCAATTTTAATTTTATTGATTCCTAATTCCTGCCTTTGCTTATCAACTTGGCATGGAAATATTTATTGTTATGTTTCCCTTCTTTTAACCATTTAATCCCTGCCTTCTGTTTCTAGAAAGATTCCTCATTGGCCAAACATTTCACCAAACAAGCTTGTGCATGGGAGTACTCCTTGCTGTGTGATACGAACCTTAGTCAAGCTTAAGCTAAAAGGTAAAGTGATTGACAATCAGCTTAGAGAAAAAGGAGAAAATTCAGCTAAAGGGGCGGATAAGAATAAACAATTGAGTTTGTATGCTAAACCTAGAGAGGTCGTGAGTGCTTGTAAAAATACTATGCCTATTATTTTGTTGATGTTTAAAGAAGCTTATTTTGCTAAGACTCTGACCTCTATCCTTCTCTTCCAAGTGCTTTTAAGTCTCTCTTGCAGGAATTTGAGGATATGTTTCCCGAAGAGACTCTGCCAGGATTGCCACCAATTCGTGGGATTGAGCACCAAATTGACTTTGTTCCAGGAGCTGTGATCCCAAATAGACCAGCATATCGTGCTAGTCCAGAGGAAACAAGGGAGATTCAAAGGCAAGTTGATGAGCTTTTGGCACAAGGACGCATACGTGAGAGTGTTAGTCCATGTTCCATGCCAGTTTTGTTGGTACCCAAGCAGGATGGTTCATGGCGAATGTGTGTGGATTGTCGTGCGGTAAATCCGCCTTACGGTAAAGTATCGCCACCCCATTCCTAGATTAGATGACATGTTAGATGAGCTTCATGGTTCAAATATTTTCACTAAAATTGATTTGAAGAGTGGATATCATCAAATTCGAATGAAAGAAGGCGATGAGTGGAAAACTGCTTTTAAAACCAAACATGGATTATATGAATGCTTGGTATACAACAATGCCGTTTGGTTTAACTAATGCACCTAGTACTTTCATGAGATTAATGAACCATGTTTTGTGAGATTACATTGGTAAATTTGTTGTAGTTTATTTTGATGACATCTTAATCTACAGCAAATCTTTTGAAGATCATCTAGTGCATGTTCGTTTGGTACTTGAGGTTTTAAGGAAAGAACACCTTTATGCTAACCTAAAAAAATGTTTGGATAGAGTTGTTTTCCTTGGTTTTGTAGTGACTTCCAAAGGAATTGAAGTGGATGAAGGAAAAGTGAGAGCCATTCAAGAGTGGCCAACTCCGACTTCCGTGTCTGAGGTGCGAAGTTTTCACGGATTGGCAAGTTTCTATAGGAGGTTTGTGAAAGACTTTAGCACAATTGCTGCACCTTTGACTGAGGTAATAAAAAAGGAGGTTGGATTCAAATGGGGGCCCGAGCAAGAAAAGGCGTTCCAAACGCTTAAGGATAAGCTAACTTCTGCACCTTTATTGCTTTTGCCTAATTTTGATAAGCCCTTTGAAATTGAATGTGATGCCTCTGGTATTGGTATAGGTGCCGTGTTGATGCAAGACAAGCAACCGATTGCTTACTTTAGCGAGAAGTTGAGTGGTGCTGCTTTGAATTATTCTACCTATGACAAGGAATTGTATGCTTTGGGTAGGGCTTTAGAAAATTGGCAACATTATTTGTGGTCAAAAGAGTTCATTATTCGAACCGATCATGAATCTTTGAAACATTTAAAAGACCAAAATAAGTTGAATCGAAGGCATGCTAGGTGGGTAGAATTCATTGATATGTTTCCATATGTGATTCAATACAAACATGGTAAAGAGAATGTTGTGGCTGATGCATTATCACGTAGGTATGCTTTGATTTCTACAATGCATGCACGTCTTCTTGGTTTTGAGCATATTAAGGACTTGTATGCAAATGATCATGATTTTTCATCTGTTTTTGCTGCTTGTGAAAATAGGACTTTTGAAAAATTTTATAGGTCTGATGATTATCTTTTTCGAGAAAACAAACTTTGTATTCCACAATGCTCTTTGCGTGAATTGCTTGTCAGAGAGTCACATGGAGGAGGGCTGATGGGGCACTTTGGTGTTCTTCAAACTTTAGACATTTTGAAAGAGCACTTTTTCTGGCCGCATATGCGTCTAGATGTTGAAAAGATTTTTTCTAAATGTGTGATTTGTAGAAGATTATACACATAAGTGCAACCACATGGTCTTTACATGCCCTTACCCGTACCTAATCATCCTTGGGTTGAGATTTCTATGGATTTCGTATTGGGTTTACCTAGGTCTAGATCGGGGAAAGATTGTATATTTGTTGTGGTTGATAGGTTTTCTAAGATGGCACATTTCATTCCTTGCACGAAAACTGCTGATGCATCCCACGTTGCAAATTTATTTTTCCAGGAAATTGTGCGTCTTCATGCTATTCCTAAAACAATTGTTAGTGATAGGGATGTCAAATTTTTGAGCCATTTTTGGCGTGTTTTTTATATGTGGGGTAAACTTGGTACTAAACTTTTGTTTTCAACTACTTGTCACCCACAAACTGATGGTCAAACTGAAGTGGTTAATCGAACTTTAGGTACATTGTTACGTGCTATGATTAAACGGAATTTAAAGTCATGGGAAGAGTGCATTCCATTCATTGGATTTGCATATAATCGTTCTATGCATTCTTCTACTCATTATTCTCCATTTGAATTAGTTTATGGCTTTAACCCTCTTACTCCATTGGATTTGTTGCCGTTACCTATTTCTGAGTTTGCCAATATAGATGGTAAGAAAAAGGCGGAATTAGTCAAACTAATCCATGAAAAAGCAAGGCAACACATTTTGGATGCCAAGGAGCGTGTGGGTAAAAGAGGAAATAAAGGCCGCATGACGGTTGTATTTGAACCTGGTGATTGGGTTTGGGTTGATTGGCGTAAGGAAAGGTTTCCCAAGTTAAGGAAATCTAAGATAGCCCCTTGTGGAGATGGACCATTCCAAATTTTGGATAAGTACGCATTAACGACAATGCTTACAAGCTTGCTCTTCCTAGCAAGTATAATGTTAGTGCTTCGTTTAATGTTTCTGACCTTTCTCCTTTTGATTTTGAGGAAGGTTTGGATTCGAGAACGAATCATTTTGAGGAGAGAGGGAATGATACGAGCCAAAGCGCATCTTCAAGCTTGACTAAGGTTCGTGAAGAGTCATTGCAAGTGCCAACTGGACCAATTACAAGGGCACGTGCAAAGAGAATCCAACAAGCCATGCAAAGTTTGGTTCGAGGTGTTCTTGACGAGGAAGCCGTCCCAAACAAACTAGAAGTGGGACGGGCTTGTAAATCTGATTGGAACATTCTTCAAGTCCAAATCCATAATGGAGAAGTCCAGTAGTTTGTGTTCACTCTATTATTTTATAAAGCCCAATATTTGTTTAAGTTAGTGTAAATTGGGCTGGTTTAAGTCAAGTTTAGTTGTGATTTAGTTATTAGTTTTTAGGCTCATTAATTAGCCTAAATAGGTAGGCCCATTTAGCCCAAATCTTGGGGCCACTTATGGCTGAACCCTAGCACTACTTTTTTAGGAGTTTTTAAGCTAGTTTTTAGGACTTTATTAAGCCTATAAATAGGCCTCATAGTATGCACGAATTTGACCAGATTTTTATCAATAATATTCATCTTTTTCGTGAGGAAAAAGTTCTTTCTTTTAGTCTTTGGATTAAGACTTTGTTGGGATCATTGCTTGAGCAACGGTGATTGTTCTAACCGACTTATAGATTTGGTTCTTGCCTGATTCATATAGGCAACGGGTCAATTCTTGCTTTAAATCTTGTTAAGAGTTTGGTTCTTGTCTCGTTATAGACAACGGGTTGAATTCTTACTTGATTCTTGTGTGTTCTTTATTGTTCTTGTTTGTGTGTTTGCTGTCCAAATTCTTGTGACCAACTTTGGAGTCGATCCTTGGGGTTTTGGTGCCATCTTGAATTGTTGGGTTTCGTGGCATCAAGTCGATTGCGCACGAGGTTCCACTCTCGCATGACTGTGTTAGTAGAGTTACTTTGTAAGGTTTCTTCCTTCCTCCGCAAGGTAGTCTCGGCCTCTTTTATCTTATGAAAGATGTCCCCAAAAATCATGTAGCTCCAAGTCTTTAGTGTTGCCTTAAGTCTTTTTAACTTAGCTGCCATCTTTATGATAGGTGTCCCATGGCACTCTGAGAACCAACTGTTAGAAACCAACTCTTTGAATGTGTCATGAGGAGTCCACACATTGAGAAACCTAAATTGCTTAGGGCCATTGAAGGGTATTTTCTCCATGGTTAGTAGCAATAGCGCATGGTCAGAGCATGATTTTATCAAATGATGCGTCTATTTTTTGGTAGTGTTGTTGGAATTCATGATTACAAACAATCCTATCCAGACGTTTTCGAACACTACTCCCATAACGATTTCCCAGCCAAGTGTATTTGCTCCCTTTAAAAGGTGGATTATTAAGATTACAATCTTGTAAACAATGGCTGAATTTCTCCATTGTTCTCCGAAACTTAGGAGTAGAAGCCCCAAGATACTCATCCACTGAACAAATTATGTTCAAATCCCCTACCACCACCCAAGGCATAGTGGTAGTACTTTGTTGATGTAAGGCTACCCACAATTCACGTCTTGTTACCGAGGTATTTTCCCATATACAAGAGATGCCAAACAGTCTCTAGCTAGGTCAAGGCAATAATGGAACCCTAACTTGGAGCAACTAATAGATAACTTTCTATTATTCAACATAGGCTCAATTAAATAGAGAATCTATACATTATTTTGCTTAAGAAGAAATTTTACCCTTTGAACCGGAAGTTTATTGTTGTTGGCCCAAAAGTAATCTAAGAGGGAGGGTGAATTAGGTTGTCTTTAAAAAACAAACCGTTTGATGTGCTTAATGAAAATGCAAACTTTGTACAACAAATGAACACTTAAGCTCAAATGAACACTTAAGCATAAATGAACAAAGATAAATATTTAACAATTGAAGCTTAAAGAACAAATAAAAAGATTTGAAGATAAAGAATATCAAACCAAACTCTCAAGCTGCTCAAGTTTGGAGTACATCTACTAGTAATGCCTCTTCAAAGAAGGTGAGGCAATAACCTTGTTGTACACAAAGTAGGCTCACCTTTGCACTAACTGAGTTCCTCTAGTTGAACCAAAGGGTTTTACATTAGAACCTCACTTTTGTACACTTGTTATCCATCTACTCTTACACTTGAAGATCACTCATTGATCTACTCTTCCTCACACTAATTCCCTTTTGTTGAGACAAGAGAACTATACTACCCAAACCAATACAACCCACAATATTTTAGCCTATTTCTCCCCAAATAGCACTTACAAGTGTTTGTATTGAATGTAGTAGTTCCATACATTAATTGGATGTCCTTGGGGTATTTATAGATGAAAGATGTGCTGAAACTTGAGCTCCAAAGGTAAAAAACTAGCTATTAAAACTAGCCGTTAGGAGTTGGAATGATGGTTCGGACATCCAATCATGTATCCTACAGCTATAAAGTCTTTATGAATAGTGTTTTGGATGATCATATGCGTCCTGTAGCTTGACAGAAACTTCTTCATTTTGAGCTCTTTTCTTTGGACAGTGTTGTACGTCCTACAACTTCTGGTTCGAACAGTCATACGCATCCTATCCTACAACTTCTGGTTTGGATGGTCATGTACTTCTTACAGCTTCTGGTTCGGACGGTCATATGTATCCTAATGCTTTTGGCATGTAAAAAAATCTGCACACTTGTTCTTAAACCATTAGTATGATTTGGTCATCATCAAAACATGATTAGGATTCAACAATCTCCCTCTTTTTGATGATGACAAATCAATTGAACAACCTAAATAAAAGTAAGAAAAGCAGTCACAAAAACAATCTCAAGAAGTCCAATATTTCTTCCCTTTTTGGCATCATCAAAACATTATAGTAGAAAGAAATTTATACACACAATCTCCCCCTTAATTAAGGCCACATCAAGTATCAAATTTCTTCCCCTTAAACTATGCATGCAAATCAAGTATATAGAAGCAAGGATAAGTTGAGTTTAAAAAATTTCTTCCTTTCAATAAATAATCAAGTAAAAACGAGGAATTTATGCAAGGGATTAACATTAAGGCATTTTCACTCTTACTTTACCAAAAAGCATCATCAAAATAATAAAGCATATGTGATGCAAATTAATTTCTAATATATAATCCATTTTGAAAAGAGAATGTTCCCCCTTTCTTTTGCAAATAGTGACTTAATATGGACAAAAAATTGGGAATACTTGTACCCAAGAATTCTAAACAAATTCACATCAAATAGTTGAATAACATTCAAGAGATCATAGTTCACATTGACAAATGAAAGCACATTAAAAATTTAATTGTTACCCATTTCAATATCATCTTAGATCATATGTTTTGAACACTCTCCGTTGATGATCCATCTTGAATCCTTGGTGTTCTCCAAGCATACCTACACAGAAAGTTAAACAACTTTTGGTTCCTAAACTTTTTTGGGTCTAATTGGGTTAGTAACATGCTGAAGAAACCAAATGTAGAATTTATTCCCAACTTTCATAAGAATCCTTTTTTATACGTCCATGTTAACAACAGTAATTGCGTACAATATTTTTGTTTCCATGAAAATAAGATTTAGATTTTACAAGGCAAAAACCTTACTTTCTAAAGGTGATAAAATTTTTGTTGATAAGCATATTTCTAGTCCTTTTCTTTTCAAAAACATTTTCCTTTTTCTTTTGCAAAAATGCATCAAGATCATCTAAATTCTTCTTCAATGAAGCTTGTTCTTCCTTGATCTTGGTTTTTACATGTAATCATTTCTTCAATGCATCATTTTATTTTGTCAAATTACTATTTTTGTGCACAAGCTTTGAGTTTGCATTCAATAGAGCATTAATCTTAATTTTTAAGTCTTTGTTCCTAGCATACGATTCTTTCAAACATTCATGCATTTTAAAAATAAATGATTCAACATCATCATCATCACAAGAATCATCATAAGAATCATAACTAGAGGATACCTCATTATTTCCAAGCCGATCCATAAAAGCCATTTGATCTGCCTGATATTCTTCTGCAACTTTTCCATCTGAATTGCAATCATCCCATGTGATCTGGAAGTTGTTGAAGCGAGGCTTCCTTGAGTCTTTTCTCCTTCTTGTTGAACACTCATTTGCAAGGTGTCCCGATTTGCCATATTCATAGCATTTTTAACTTGGCTTCTTGCTTGTATCTTTTGTGATTCCTTCAATACTGTGCCTCTTTTTGCACGTGTCTCCTCATCATCTTGTACCTTATATTTCAACTTCAATTAAAAGGAGGTTAGTGAATTAATCAAAGAATCAATAGGCATAGAATTTAAATTTTTAGACTTTTCTATGGAAATGGATTTAGGTTCCCATTCCTTAGGTAAAGCATTCAAAATCTTTCTATTCTTTTCACCCAAAAAATATTCTTTACCTAAACTTTTCAAATCCTTTTACAATATCATTGAACTCACAACACATATTGTCAATATTCTCATGAGATTCCATTTTGAAGGATCTCATATTTAGCCACAAGAAGTGACTGCTTTTGCTCTCTTATATATTCATTTTCATCATGGATTTCTTTCAATTTGTCCCATATCTCCTTAGCTGATTTGCAACCTTTCATTTTAATAGACTCATCTGCATCCGAAGCATTATACAAAATATTCATTGCCTTAGCATTTAAAGATAAATTTACTCTATCTTGTACATTTAACGCATATCTAGTCTTCAGCATTAATCTATGTGTATTTTCATCAAAAATATTAGCCTCGAAAGGACCTTCATCAATAATGTATCACAAATCAATATCAATGGATTGTATGAAAATTTTCATTCTTACCCTCCAAATAACAAAATTAATACCATTAAACATGGGAGGTCTAGTAATGGAATGCCCCTCTAAAAACTAAGTATTATTGGTTGCCATAATGATCTTTACTCAAAAGTGATTAAACTACTCCAAGAAGAGACCAATCTCTGATATTAATTGTTGGCCCAAAAGCAACCTAAAGGGGGGGGGGTATGAATTAGGTTGTCTTTAAAAAATAAACCTTTTGATAAACTTAATGAATATGCAAACTTTGTGCAACAAATGAACACTTAAGCACAAATTATCAAAGATAAATATTTAACAATTGAAACTTAAAGAAAAAATAAAAAGATTGAGATAAAGAATATCAAACCAAATTTCCAAGCTCCTCAAGTCTGAAGTACATCTGCTAGTTTTACCTCTTCAAAGAATGTGAGGCAATAACCTTGTTGTACACAAAATAGGCTCACCCTTGCACCAAGTAAATTCCTCTAGTTGAGCCGAAGGGTTTTACATTATAACCTCACTTTTGTAAACTTTTTATCCCTCTACTCTTACACTTGAAGATCACTCACTGGTCTACTCTTGCTCACACTAATTCCCTCTAGTTGAGCCAAGAGAACTATACTACCCAAATCAATACAACCCACAATATTTTAGCCTAATTCTCCCCAAATAGCTCTTACAAGTGTTTGTATTGAATGTAGTAGTTCCACCTACATTAATTGGATGTCCTTGGGGTATTTATAGAAGAAACATGTGCTAAAATTTGGGCTCCAATGGTTAAAAACTAGCTATTAAAACTAGCCGTTAGGAGTTTGGACTGTGGTTCGGATGTCCAATCATGCGTCCTACAGCTGTATGAATAGTATTTTGGACGGTCATATGCATCCTATAGCTTGGCAGAAACTTCTTAATTTTGAGCTCTTTTCTTCAGACGGTCTTGTGCATCCTACACCTTCTGGTTCGAATGGTCATATGTGTCCTATCCTACAACTTCTGGTTCGGACAGTCATGTGCGTCCTACATCTTCTGGTTTGGACGGTCATATGCATCCTATCCCATAGCTTCTGGTTCGGAAGGTCATGTGGGTCCTAAAGCTTTTGGCATGTAGAAAAATCTACACATTTGTTCTTCAGTAATTAGTGTGATTTGGTCATTATCAAAACATGATTAGGGTTCAACAATTGCCAATACCACGAACATTCCACGCTACTATAGTAATGTCATTGAGATTGAGGAAAAGGGAGCTGTTTGGATGCCCTAGTCACCATGGCCTACTACTAGGACCTATTAATTTCCTTCTTCTTGATTTTCGGGTTCTTCCACTTTGAGTTGTAGCTGCCATATTCGCCAATTTTTTAGACAACATGGTGCTAAAATTTCTCCATTCATCAAGCTATAAATCAAGTGGATTCAAAGGAATTTCCATATTCGAAAAGTAATTAGGTTGCTTCACAAAAGTTGGGCATTAACCACTAGCCCCTCATCTTGATAGAAGAAATGTGGATTGGAATTCGAAAGCAGCAAATCTCCTTTGTTTAAGGCTTCTTCCATTTGAACTTCTTCGACCAAATCAGCCTTCTCTTTATTAGGAATTTCAAATTCAAATGTTCCTCTTGGAAGGTTGGAAGTTGAGTGCTTACCAAGTCTTTATGCTACACCTATGCAGTCGTGACTTGGGAACTATCACTAGCTCTTCCCTAATCGTCGTCGCTTCCACCAACTAATGCAGGTGAATTGTTTACCCAAGCATCTTTAGGCTACTGTGTTTCTTGATTATTCTACTAATGATGTGAAGAATTTCTAGCCAACTCCACAACTAGGATGTTATACAGAACTTCAACGCTATTGAATTTTGCACCAGATAATTCCGGATCTTCTTGTACAACTAACGACTTTCTATTTTCTTTTATACATACGTGTGACTTCAATAGTCCCTTTGGAATTCTTGTCACCCTCAACAATTGCTTGATTACCTTTATCCGAGCTTGCTTTCTATCTCCCTTGCCTTGCTAACGAACTTCCATACTAACACCTTCCTTTCCAAAAAGACATTGAGATTCACCATGGCCTTATTTCCTGCACTTACAGCAATATAATGGCTTGTACACATAAGTAAATTTTTTTCCAACATCCCTTCACACCTAATCCAAGCCATGCATAATGGGGCAATGTCGCTTGGAAATCCAATTCAACACAGACCTTCGCATACCTAGGTCTAGAAATTGTTTTTGCAGTTGCAGGATCCATCTTCAAAGGTTTACCAACAGCCGAAGCTAGAGAGTAGAGTGATTCCTTATCAAAGAAACAAAATGGAAAATTCTCAAAATTAATCCAGACTGGAGAAAGTGAAGATTCTTCTGCTAGATTGAACATTGGACTGTGTATTGAATACTCGCATTGGAAAACCATTAATAAACCACTGTCATTTAATCCAACACCTTAAATAATCAGCTTCTAAGTTCAAATAAATAAGAATGTGTTTATTATCAATTAAACCAAGAGTAAAAGGACCTTCAAAACCAATTGATTGAAATGCTCTACGGATGGTATCCAATTTGGATGACCACGAAAGAACTTTCGATGAGTGCTTTCTGAAATGGTTTGGAAAGAATTGCCACTTCTTTTGCTGTGTAGAATAGCACTGACTCCTCTTTCATGGAGCCCAAAGGCTTGATAGGACATGTGCTACTAGAATTATCTTGTACAATATCGGCAAACAAAAATGAAAAAGAAGGTTGCCCTGTCGCTCAGCCAAATGCTGAAGGGCAGCCATGGCTGCAAACTTGGAGGCTTGAAGAATGTGGCAAGAGAAATTTTAGAGAGAAGATTGTTTAAGTCAAGCATTGGTAAAAGAGAAGTTAAATATACAAAAAGGTAAATTGGCTAATCATGTAGATAAAACAATGAAAATAGGCTAATAAGGTTCAAAAGGGGACACTAAGGTTATCACTTAACAAGGTAGGCAATTTAGTTGAAACGGTCTAAAGAATTGCCAAAATCATTTCTTAGGCTCAAACTTTGCCCATATTTTACACATACAAGACTACCTCAGCCCATTGTCTCAAGTAAACCAAGTTCCCATAAGCCATCAAGATTATTACTCACAAATTGAAACTAGAATTCCCACTTGCTCACATCACACTTGGGCATGTATATATGGGGTAATAGCATTTTCATGAATTAATGGGATCGCAACCCAAAAACTCCTATACACATAACTATTACCAATTCAAATTAATCAATTCATAGAGCTCATTCACTATCAAAGATACGAAATTCATAGAGTTAGTTTGTGCATTATTACCACAAAGACACTTAAACACAAACTAAAGACATCACTACATTATTTTGACGAAAAAATAATTGAAAAAATTGAAAACAGAAAACACTATCCAATAAATAACACAATAACACCATCAAAACAACAATTAACACCACCTCCAATCTTCAACTTGAACAAAGTATTCACCCAAATGCTTGCCAAGATGGTAATAAAACAAGTGCAAGAGAATAAAATAAATAATGTTTATTGGTTGCATTTTAGAATAGGGATAAAGAAAACTCCCTAAGGCTGCCTCAGATGGACAGGCCTCATCATCCTCTTCTTTATAAGCATCACCTTCCTCATCATCCTTGTCCTTGTCCTCCTTATCAGTAGTCTCTACTTCTTCGTCAGGTGGCCCAAAATGCAAGCATTCTGCACATGGCTCCTTCAATCATCTCCACGTGTTAAAAGGCTATAGGCTATTCATTCCATTATGACCGAGCCACAATGTCAAGCTTTCAGTGAAATGCATATAGGCTCTGATTATGAAGAACTAGGAGCTTTTGGACTCTAGTGTCAGTGCGAGGCCTACGGAAGACATATTTAGGTTTTCATGAGGAAGTGGAATCCATAGGTTTTGCTCATCGCCTTGCTCTTAATGGAGCTGTCTTTGGTTTATGATAGCCAATCGCGATTTGCCTTACTTTTTTATGGTGGTTTGAAGCCATAAACCTATAATGGGCTTATCAGGAAAAATATTATACCCATTTTTGAGTGAAACACTTGCATTGGAGCATAGATAAGTCATAATGTTAGGCAAAATCATTCCAATGTGATTCTTGTTCCCATTAAGAAGGATCTCCTGTTGAATTCCAAAACCAACATAGACAACCCCTTAATTAGGGCATAAACTAGCAAGGCACGATCCTTAGTGACTTTGCCTCAAATTGGTGATAGCCATAATGCAAGAAGCGACAAAGTAATACCAAGCAAGTACACGAATAGTGTAAAGACAAGTTCTATTAAAATGCCTAGCCTTACCATTAGGGTAAACCTACTATTTAGCCATTCCCTCAGGTATTTTATAGTCACACAATTCCCCCAAAACAATCTCATAATCTATACTAGAACACAAAAATTGAGCAAATTTACTATTTTCAATAGTGGGAAGCTGGAAATGTGCCTTGATAATTTTCCAAAGAAAATCCACAGGGTTCTTCCTAACCATAACAACCATACAAGAAATTTTAAAAGAATTAGCAATTAATTCCCCAACAAGGATTTCTTTACCCTTATTATCTGGTAATCATTTAAACATGCCCCATCTCTTATTAGACAATTTATCAATAAAGTATGTTTCGGACATCCCATGCCTTACTATTAATATCTAGATTGTTAAAGTATGTTTCGAACATCCCATGCCTTACTATTAATATCTGGATTATTATCTAGATCTATATAGAACTTCAAAACCCCTTCCAAACAAGGGTTATTAACCCTTGCCAATTTTTCACATCATGTACTTTTTGGCCTTTGGACTAATAAATCTATTACGATCAAATCAAATTTTAGGGCATACTGGGGGTATACTAGAACCACTATTTTGGCAGTGGAAGATGCTTTTCTCTTTTTAGCCATTTTTCAATGGAATTAGCAATAATCACAAAGCAACCAAAAATACGAATTAAAACTCCATAGAAAATTACTAAAATAAAGAAGATGGAAGGTCACAACAACAACTAATCACAAAAAATAACACCAAGCATTATAATCCTATAAAAGAAGGAAAACCCAAAATATTTCTACCGAAATAATTATCTAACAAATAATAATGTAGGAAAGATCTTACTTGTCCAAGGGAGAGTAAGAATTTGAAATTTAGAATGAAGAATTTAATCCCTTGAAGATACAAAAATTTCCCAACTCAGCTTTGAAAATCCTTGGAGGAAGATGAATAAAGGTATTTTTGGTAATGGGTAATGGGATTTTGAGAAGAAATTGTGGTGATTTCTGGTTAGCCATGGGTTGAAGATTTATGGTGGTGGTTGTGGATTTGGAAGGAAATTTGGTTGAGGTTTTATGGTGGGTTGTGGTTTGGTGTGGAGAAGAAGAAGAGAATAAGAAGAATTTGAGGGGAAAGGGAAGAGCGAAAAATCGGGTAAAATAGGAAATAAGGAGGTTTTGTATGGCTAGGGTATCTAAAAAAAAAAATTGGTCTCTATTTTAATCATTCACTACTGTGAATGTTTTGGCCTTGGAATGTTTTGCCGCAGTGAATGAACCTTCTATTTCCCTTGTTGAAGGTTCATCGCGGCGAACAAAATTGCCAAACGAACAAACCTTCTGTTAGTGACATTTATTTGGTTCTCCACGATGAACCAAAAGGCTACAATCAAACCTTCTGTTAGAATGTGATTGTGTTTGTGTGTTTTTTTTTTTCTTTTTCCAGTTGGACATGGCTAGCACTCACGCCTCTTGCATCTTGTAATTAACAGAAATAGCAAATGTTAAACATTTAACTAAAAATAATCCATACATTAAAAGTACTAATTAAAGATAAATAATTGAATGCTTGGATTGCTTCCCATGTAGTGCTTCTTTAAAATCATTACTTTGACTTTCATTCTTAGTCATGCTAGGGGGATAGTTTCATGTCCCTCATCAACTTCTCCTCCATGGTATAGTTTGAACCAACTTCCATTAAACTGAAATATTAAATCCTTTTCTTTAAACTTTACCATTCCATATGAAAATGCTCGAATTACCTCATATACCACTGCATATGAAAATACTCGAACTACCTCATATGTTCCGTTCTATTGAGATTTCAATTTTTGGTTAATAGCCTAAGTCAAAAATTGTAAAGCAACACCTAATCAGCTATATGAAATTCTTTGTAAAGAATGTTCTAGTCTTTCCACTTTTTTAGTCACCTCTTTATAAAGCTATGCATTGTCATAGGTCTCTCCTTGAAATTCTTCCAACTTCAAGAGCTTTAATAAGCCCTTTTAACCGCCTTTGTAGTCATAATTGATAAGGGCCTTGATTTTCCAAAATGCTTTGTGATCCAGCTCTACTGGTAAGTGTCATGCTTTGTCAAAAACTAATATGTAAGGTGACATACTAATAGTTTTGAATGCCATTCTATATGGCTATAATGCATTATCCAGCTTGAGGGACCAATCTTTGCTAGACGCATTGACTGTATTCTCATAAATTATTTTTAACTCCTAATTTGATACCTCAGCTTATCTAGAAGTTTGGGGATGATAAGGTAAAACAACTTTATGTGTCACTCCATATTTGGACAATAAAGCTTCGAACATAGAGTTTTTGAAATGCGACCTCCATCACTAATAATGGCTCTTAGACGTCGAATCTTGTGAAAATATTGTGCTTGATGAACTTAGTAATCACTCAGCATCATTGGTTGGTAATGCAGCTGCTTCGACCCATTTTGAGACATAGTCAATGGCAACCAAGATATATTTGTTAGAAAATGAACTTGGGAATGGATCCATGAAGTCAATGCCCCATACATGCAAATAACTCCACCTCTAGAATATTATTAAAAGGCATGTCATCTCTACGAGTTCCCAATATCTGATAGGAATCATGCTGCTCCACAAATGCCCTAGCATCCCAAAATAATATAGGCCAGTATAACCCACTGTGAATTACCTTGACAGCTATGCGTTGATTTCCATGGTATCTGCCTACAGTGGAAGATTGACTCGTATGCAATACATTTTCCATTTCTTCTTTTGGGACACATCAATAAATCAATTGGTTGCTGAGTTGTCGATATAAATAAGGTTTGTCCCAGTAGTAGAATTTTAGTTTACAAAAGAATTTCTTCTTCTGATTATAATTTAGCCTTGGTGGGAGAACTTTTCTCGCCAAGTAATTAGCCAAATCAGCATACAATGGGTTGACACTTACTGCCATCAACCTTTCTTCTAGGAATTCCCCACTATCAGATACAACTCTATTGCATCTCCTAGAGTGATAACTCTAGTAAACTAGAGTTATTTCCCTTTAAATTATAGCATTTACTTGATAGTTTAAATTCCGAAGTTTGATAAGTAATTGAGGATTTTAGTTAATTTCTTCCATATGTATTTGTATTTTCGTTCTTGAATTAATTATGATAAGTTTTGTTAAATTTTTAGTTTAATTAAGTTCTTAATGGTGTTAATATTATGCAGGTTAAAAAATTAAAGGTTAGAAGCTGAAAGGTACAAAGCTCAAGGGACACGATTGCAAAAAATGGATGAAATGAAGAATGTTGGGAGGAGAGTCGAGATCACGGTCTCGACTGTTCCAGACCGCGATCTCGACTCGGGAAATTGTCTTGCTGTATTAGAGTCGAGATCGCGGTCTCAAATGTTCTAGACCGCAATCTCGACTCTCTAAGAGTTAAGTTGTAAGGGCAATTTTGTAAACTTTCAGCCAGTAACTCCTGATTTTTTGCCTAGTGTAATATTAGACTATTTAAGCTACTTAAAAATTAGTAAGAGTAAGTAGTAGATAGTTTAGGATAGCTTGAACTCCAAGTTTACACTTTTTTCAATAGAAAATTCTCTTTAATTTTATCTTTGATCTTCTTTTAAATTCTTATCAAGTTCAAATTTTGATTAGATAATCATAGTGGGTTAATCGCAAGCTTCGCGTAGATATAATTTTTACTCGCTTTCTTGTCTAATTTAGTAAGAATTTCTTCACTTGCAATTTAGGGTTTCTTAGGAAAATTAGGGTTCTTGTTAATTTCTTGCTTTCTATTTAAGAATTCTCAATTTCTCGCTTTAATTTCTAGTTAATTCTTAGTGGGCTTTCTTAATTTCAATCAAAAATCTGAAAATATTTAGATGTCTACTTTAACTCTTTCCAATTTATAGTTTAGAATTGATTGCTTTTAATATTCAAAGTTTCTCTTTTGTAGGCCTTTTAGTTGGGTGATTTACTTGTTTTTACTTTTAGTCTTAAATTGGTTAATTTAGGTTAGAATCAAGATTATGATTTTTATTAGAATACTTCTATCACTCATCGTTTGATTTTGCTTAACAGTACACAAGCACCCATTAATCTTGGTAATTGCTTTCCAACAATCCTCGTGGGAATGATCCTTACTTCCCTTTACTACTAGTTGACATCCGTATACTTGTGGGATGCCATCTAGTTACTAGTAGGATTTAGGTGTTTCATTAATTTATAACTGTGTGTGTTAAGGCTTCATAGAGGTATCTCTAATCTTGACAAGTGATGGGTCATCGTATTTTCACTACCTTTCTTGTACACCACATACCAATTGAACTCTTATAGTAGCGAAATCCAACATTTCAACCTTGGTTTTGCATCATGCTTTGGCAATAAATATTTAATTGCAACATGAATAGTATGAGTAATGATTTTAGAGCCTATCAAATAAGAACAAAATTTATCAAAAGCAAAGATCATAGATAGCAATTCTTCATCAATTGTAGAGTAATTAAATTGAGCTTCATCGAAGTTTTGGTACAAATACACAACATGTAAAACTTTTTCAGTTTTCTAACAAAGGACTGTATTTATACATAGCATAGTTGTTGGCATTACACATCAACTCGGCAGGTATAAAACAGTCAGGTGATACAATCACGGGTGTTGTTCGTGGCTTGCAGTGATTATTAATAGACATGACTCACAAAATACGCAAGTATAAGTATCAAACAAGTAATATAATGATGAGTCAGGTATCATTCCCACAGAGACTACGCTAACACCCGACAAAGTACCTAAACATCACACTTTTTATTCTATCTAAACTAAATATTAATAGAGTGGAAGATAATAAAATACAAAATAAAGACAAAGTGACAAATCACGTAAATTGCAGAGAAAGTCAATAATTGAGATACCTAGGGTTCACTCTTCTCTTACCAATCCTCTCAATTGATTAATCCATTCATTCTATTAATTCTTGATTAACTTATTCTGTTTCCTAGTCTAGAGTCGTGTGTAATTGTGAGTCACTGTATTTCTATGTGAATTCGAGCCAAGCTTAAGGCATAGATGACCACTCTATAGGACTACCTAAGTTCGAATAGGTATCTTTTGATCCATATTCACGAAACATCCATCTCTTTCAATAGAACATCCGAACAAAGGCTAATTAGACTAATTCCTTACACTAAATATCCTTTCTTGATTCTGAAATATGTTACAAATCAATTTATAATTTGATCGGACTTATAAACACATTTAGTACTATATAATTAAGCAAATCAAGCATAATATCATAATCATGAATGAAATAAAACAAATGAATTGAGTTTCATGGCAAGTTATGAATGAAAACCTAGATTAGTGTTTACGGCATCATCTGGCAAGTTTATATAATAGTGGACTAGAATACAACCATGAAAAGCCTATTAAATGCAAGAAATAGGGAAAAGAATGAAAAACTAGGGTTGTCATTCCGAGTTTTCTCTTCTTCTCCCTTGCTTTCTTCTCTAATGCTTGTTCTTGTGTGGATTTCCTTAAAAGTAGCTGTTTGACGATTTCTGTCAACTCTCACACTTGGTAAACCTAAAACTTGTTAATAATACAATGACCTAACATGACCCTTAAATAGTGCTAACTAGGGTTTACACAAAAATGGGTAAATAAACTCCAGGTCAAAACACAAAAACCCATCAAAACTCACTAGTGCAGGAGGTTGGGCTTCCTTGCCAACATCCTGGGAACGTCCAGCACCCAAAGGGCAATGATTGGGTGCCCTTCCTGAGCTGCCCAACTCATCACTAGGGGTGTTTGGTCTTCACCGTTTTTCTCTGTTTTGCTCTATTTTCACTTTGTTTCATATCATGAAACTGTTACTCTCCAATCATGAAAGTAGATATCACTCACTTACCAATCAATGAAAACCCATTGAACATAAGTTTAGCAAGGGACAAACATATTAGAAGAAATTTTAAGCACACAAAACACTCACTAATACAAATGAATTGAAACCAAAGATCAAGTAGGTCTTTAAAACTAGTAACTAGGCAAAGGGCTAAAGGTAGGATATAATTGGATAAAAGTAGCTAAAATCACCTTACACAAGTTCTTTAGTAAAAAACTTTGACCCACAATCCTTTAAAGTATCCCCCATTCAACCATAACATTTAACCAACTTTACTTTCAAAGGCATAAATGCACCTTCTTTATTATAACTTAGAAGGAATTGTCCTTTGTTATTCTTAATATTCAACACAACTTGGAAGGAATTGTCCTTCTTTTATTTCTTTTTATTCCTCTTTTGCACTATTTTTTCTTCTTTTATTTTTTTTTTCAACTTTTCAACATAAATAGGAGGTCTATATCAAAGAAGATGCATAACTTTAATTTTCCCCAACAACAAAGCTCATGCTCTTCCCAACCATCCATAAGCACATAGTATTGATCTTGCGCACCACCAATACTAACTACTAAGGCGAAGGGTAGAAAGAATGATAAAAAGAAGTAAATTGGCTAAATATCATGGTTAAACAAGAAAATACGGCTTATAATGCTCAAAAGGGGGACACTAAGGATAAAATGACATTTCTGTAGGCTTTTTGGCTCAAACGGACTAAGAACATTGCCTAAATCATCTTCTTGGTCTAAAATTGACTCATACTTCACAAGCATATAAATCACACACAATTGCAACAAATGTCACAAACTAAACAAATCACGCAAGGTAATTATGATTAACACTCATTAAAAATCACCTCACTTTCACACCCTCAATCAAGGGAATATATTTAAATTTTTAGTGATAACACTCATAAATCAAAGATTTAAAGAGCAATAGAAATCTTATATGCATTTCCATTACATAAACTCTAACAAGATTAGTTCCACATTGAAACATTTTTAAACCTTTGATACGTATCACAAAAACTAATGAACTCAATTCAGACTCTAAAAAGGAAACTCTTTTTTGTTTAGCCCTCTACGATACTTCAGGCTAAAGGGTATAGAAAGCCTGAAGGCTAGCATCTAGTAACTAGGAAGCCTTTTATACATTCAGATCCTCAAAATTGACAAAAGCTTCCAACAAATGAAGAATCTTCTTTTTAAAGGAATTTTTTTTTTTTGGTAAGAGTAAGAAAACCGAATTCTAAACAAAACAAACACCCCACCAAAGATGAACATAATTGAAACAAACTTTCTTAACACATAGCACATATTCACAATCACAACAAAAAAATTCAAAAACACCCCCAACTTAAAATGAAACATTATCCCCAATCATTCAAAATCGATGAGAAAATTTATAAGAACAAAAAAGTATAAGAAATAAAATAAACACTCTCTTGATATCTGCGAGTTGCATCAATCCTCATTGTCATCACTTGGTACAACTTTCTCCTACTCATCATCACTATCATCATCATTGTCTTCTACATCACCTTCATCAAAGTTAGGTGTCTTGGGTATGATTGTGGCTTAAATCATGTAAATCCCTGAGGCCTTGCCAACATAGCTAATCAACCTACCCATGGCTTTCATATAATTTTGTTGACGCTTGTCTCTCCATCCTTGACAACCAATCCTCTATACATTGAATTCAACCCATAGATTGACTCGACCTCTCCCTACTTCTTATGAGAGGAGTTCTTTTCCTCTGTTTGGAAGCATTCGTGTCACAACTCTTCCATCAATGGGTTGCATCTTGGAGACTCTCATGTCCATAGCTTCATTCCACTAGACACCTACATGGAGACATAATTGGGTAATCAGGCAAGGAAACCACAATCCCTTACTTTGGTTTTGGCCGTTTGCAAAATTTGTGAATGAATAAGACGACCAATTTCAATCAAGTACCCTTCAAGAATACAAATAATAACAAAATTCTATCAACAATGGTGTGTATGGCAAGACTGGTAGGAATTAAGTTAGTGTTAATGAAATTTAACCAAATTTTGGTAATTGGACTCAAATAACTACTTGAAATTGAAATTTTTGTTCTTGAAGCATTTTGTTCTCTTTTCCAAATATTATCAACACCATTACATATTTATTTAGCCATCATATCCAAATCTAGTGTAAATTGATGTTGATAACGAAACATACCATCATTATCAATTCTTTCCAAACCAAAGAAAGAGTTAATGGAGCATCATGAGTATAAAACTTTTACTCCTCATACAAACAAAAATATATTATTATGTTCTATAAAATTTGCATGGAACTCTCTAACAATTTCTTCTATAGAAGAATTAGGGTATGTGCGCAGCCTATTCCAATGGTTCCTATGAATGGTTTTTTCAATCTTTGCCTTGAGATCATTACGTACCCATTCTACATCCAATTTAAACCACTCTCACATATGAGTTTTTTTTTTTTATAATTTCCCCCCTATTCATATCTCCAAAAAGCTTCTTTAGAGGCACAAAATTTCTTATCAAAATCTTTTAGAGCTAGAATCCTTAGCAAAATTTTTACCTTTCGAAGGCATAGTGAAATTTTTCAATAAAAGCACAAAATTGAACTTGAATTGCACCAAATTGAAGTACCTACACACCAAATAACACAAATTATACCAAGAAATATTCTCAAGATGCCAAACAAACCAATTTCAAGTAAAAACATTAAGTGCAAAAACAACTAAGAACACATCAATGCCATGAAACCCACAAATTTAATCTCACATCTATGGAATAAAATTAGTTAAAAGCATTAAAATAGAAGTATTTCACCAATTTGAAGCTTTTGAATGACTTGCTTGATTGTTGGTTCTAGCAACTTGCCCAAGAAATTCCTCTTGTTGAAGCTCTTGCTTTCCACCCTTCTTGATTGTTCCTCAAATCTGAAAATTGCAGCAAAATAGTAAATTTTTTATGTTTAGATTCAAGAATTAAGGTGTATTTTAAGTGGGTTTTGTTTGGGTAAGGATGGGGAAGGGTTTAGAGGTGTTTAGGGTGTTTTTAAGGTGTTTGGGGGAAGGGGGGGAAAGGAAGAATGGGCTGCAATATTGCAGCCTTTATCTCGTGCTAGATGAGCCTGTGCATGTCTAGTGCCCAGCCCAAAAAGGCTTGGCACGGCTCCTATGAGTCTGGGAATTGGCAGCTCCTAGCTCACATAAAACTGGCCAATTCGGTCCATTTTTTGACCGTTCTTTGTGTTTCTCAAATTTCAAATCTTTGTAGACTCCCTCCAAGCATCATTTAAACCAAAAGACATCAAATTAACTTAAGTTAGTCTAAAAATAAAATATGTTGAAAATTGAAAATTAAATACAAAAATTAAAGTTAAGAGTTAGAAATGTGGGTTGCCTCCAACTAAGCGCGTGTTTAACATCTTTAGCTAATCATTACTGCTCTTTCATGTGATTGAACTTCTCAAATATCTATGGGGATTCCTTTCAGTTTGCCACATTCAAAACATCCATATGGACATGCCCATTCTTCCATCACATTAAATGTAACCGAGTCACTTCCTGCTCTTAGGATGACTTGTTCTTGGTCCACATCAATTAATGCTTTTGCCATGGCAAGGAGTAGCCTTTGAAATATGATGTATATATCATCCTTATCTTCTTCATCCATGCATAAGACAATGAAATCAACTAGGAAGTTGAGTCTCCCTACTTTAACGAGTACATTATGTAATTCCCCCGTTAGGTCTACCATATTTTTGTCAGCATAATTAGACAGTGTGGCTTCTTTCTTTGAGGTCTATCAACCCTATTCTCCTGCAAAGGGTTAATGGCATTAAATTCATACATGTTCCTAAATCACATAAAGTTCGATCAATAAAAATATCACCAATAACACAAGGTATAATGAAATTCCCTAGATCTTTCTTCTTTTTAGGAAGTATGCTTAGTAGTTGTCTATTACAAATTTTTAAAACTTGTAGCATCTCTTCATTCTCCCATTCCCTAAGCATTGCTTGTATTTAGCATACTCCTCAGTATCTTTGTAATTCTCCGAAATGATTTGTACCTGCATATTATTTGCATATTTGTTCAAGTGATTGGAACAAGTTTTACTCTTTCATTTCTCAATTCTCAAACAAATGGGTGGAGGAAGAGCTCGATATTTTTGAACGTTCTTGATAATCCTTTGGTGATTTGTGACAGATCCCTGTCCCTTGACTGGTAGTTATAGGGTCTAGATTATTCTTCTTGCTTTCCTGCATAGATACTTTCTTCATCTCTTCTTGGTATGCAGCTAATTAGCCTTACCCAATTTCTGTTAGGTATTGAGTTAATGATGCTTTCGTCTACCTGTTTGAAACCTCTTTTTTATCTTCTTTTTCCATTTTGGAGTCAAGATTTCTTGCTTTTATAGGAGGGTTTAACTGTAGCTTAACTTTAACTTCATTAACTACAAAAAACTCCTCATCTTGGTTAGGAAAATTCATAGCATTAAAAACTTTAAATGTTACCTCTTCATTGTTCACTCTCATAGTGAGTTCACATTTTTGCACGTTAATGAGGGTTCTACCTATAGCTAAGAAAGGTCTACCAAGGATTATAGGGATGTTTTCATCCTCTACATAATCAAGAATTATAAAGCTAGCAGGAAAAGTAAACGTATCAACCTTTACCAAGACGTCCTTGATAATGCCTCGTGGATGAGGCAGAGTCCTATTGGCTAGTTGGAGTTCATATTTGTCGGTTTTGTTTCTCCTATCCCAAGTTTCCTAAAAAATATATAGGGGAATTAAATTAATACTGGTTCCTAAATTACATATGGCCTTACCAATAAATTGCATGCCAATTGTGCATGGGATGGTAAAACTCCCCGGATCCTTAAGTGTTGGAGATAACTATTGTTGGAAAATTGCACTACATTTTCCCGTCAATGCTATCATTTTAAAGTTTTGATCTTCCTTTTTTTAGACAACAATTCCTTCATAAACTTGACATAACCAGGCATTTGTTCTAATGCGTTTGCAAAAATAATGTTAATATGTAATTTCTCAAAAATTTCTAGAAATTTTCAAAATTGACCATCTGACTTGTATGTTTTAACCTTCGTGGATAAGGTATAAGGAAAAGCATCTTGATTTGGTACTATCTAGGTTTCTTTTTATTCTCCCATTTTTCCTCTTTAAATGTTACCTATTCGTCATACTCAATTGCTTTCACTGGTTTGTTCTCGACCACCAATTCCTTGCCTCTACAGAGAGTACCCATTTGCATTACTTCCAACCAGTCATTCTTTGGGTTAACCTCTATGTCACTTGGTAAAGAACCCTAGGGCCTATTATTCATGGCATTGGCAAGTTGCGCCATTCGGATTCCAAGTTTCTAATGATGCTATATGGCTTTGAAGAATAATATTCTGATTTTGAAGCACTACATCGGTTTGGCCATGTACGGCCTCAAGAGATCCTCCATGCTATCCTGTTTTTTTGAGATTGGATGGATTTGCCTATTCTATTCTTGAAATCACGGTGGCATTGGTGGTCTAGTTGAACTACTGGTACCATCCTATTTGATGTTTTTTCCTTGAGAAATTGGGGTGATTTCTCCAACCAGGATTGTTCGTGTTGGAGAATGTATTATTTTGTGATTGGTTAAAATTTCTCATGTAATTGACATTCTCCAGATTATTTGGGCATTGCTCAGTTAGGTGTCCTTCATGGCATAATTCGTAGGCTACTACTATACATTGGACTTGTTTTGGCTGAATATCCACCTCTTCTATCTTTTTGTTACAGTATTGCTACTTGTGCAGCTAGAGCGGTGAATGAGTCCACATTATACATCCTAGTTTTCTTTCTAGGCATGCTACGTCTCACTTGCCAATTGATAGTTGTTCGAGGACATGTCCTCAAGCATTTATATGACTTCCTTATAATTTTTGTTCATTATTGCCCCCCATCGGCTAGTGCATCAATAATGGTCTAGGTAGACCCATCCAACCCGTTGTAAAACATTTGAATCTACAAACCAACCTAACAAACCGTGATGTGGACACAACCTTAGTAAACCTTTAAACCATTCCCATACCTCAAAGTGTGTTTTGTCATCTTGTTGCACAAAAAGTAATATCATTTCTCAATTTTTGCTGTTTTAGAAGGTTGAAAAACTTTACTCAAAAACTTTTGTGCTAAACAGTTCCATGTAATAATAGAACCTAGAGGTTGTGATATCAACTAGGCTTTGGCTTTATCCTTGAGAGAGAATGAAAAAGCTAAATTCTAATTGCTTCATTAGTAGATACCCCGTTATGATAGAATGTGTCACATATATCAAGAAAATTGAATATGTGCACATTCGGGTCATCATTTAGTGCTCCACCGAACATGATTGACGTTTGAACCATTTGGATTGTTTGTGGCTTCAGCTCAAAATTATTCTCCTAAATTGGCAACTTGATAATGCTTGACTAAAGTCCATCTAAGGTTGGCACAACAAAAACCCTTAAAGGGATTGGCTGCTCCTTATTCGATTGGTGTGGTATTACTGGTTGACTGGAACTTGATCATTTGCCATCTCAATTATCTATTGGAACCCTTGTCTAGTTTCCTTTCGTATTCAACATGTGCTTTACTCAATTTCAAGGTCTAAGGGTAGAATTTCCCTATTTGACCTTCTTGGCATAAATGTCGAAGACCTGCCAACCAAAACACGAAAAAGAAAAATCATAAAAATAGAATAAAATAAATTTGCAAAAAATAAAAAAATAAAACAAAAACAAATAAAGGAAAATATATCTAGACAATATGAATTGAAGTGCTTTTAGATCGATTATACAGTGTTAGAACTTAGTCCCCCACAATGATACCAAAAACTTGTTCATTGCTTGCAGTGATAATAGACATGATAACTCCAGTAGACTAGAGTTATTTTACTTGTTTGAACTAGCTTATTGTTATTGTTTTCCAGATTTTAGGCCAGATTTATGTGTTTTTGCGTACATTTTATTGCATTTAGTAGTTGCATTTGTATTTGTGTAAATATCATCATTTTAGTGTTAAATTTTAGATTAATTCGTTACTTGTTAGGTTTTGATGTTTTACAGGTCTAGGACGAAGGATATGGAGCATAGAGATTGAAGCTATCAAAGGAAAAAGACAAAAAGAGGAATTTTATGTGCTGCAATTTAGCTCCATATCGTGATATGGAAATTAGACTTAAAGTCCATACCGTGATATGGACATGGAAGTAGCAAGGGTAAACTTAGGCTCCATATTGCGATATCATATTCCACATCATGATATGGAAGTAAAAGGGTTCAACAATTGTAATTTTTCCAAACTTTGTCATTCTAAAGCTCTACTTAGTCCTTAAATCTACAATCCAAGTAGTAAGTAATAGGTAGTTTACAAAACATATAGTTAGTGTGTAGTTGGTATTTTTACAACTTTGAGTTTAGAGTAGACTAGCAAATATTACTTAACTTTCAAGACTTCTTCTTCTCAATTGAAATTCTCTTTAAATTTTCCTTAGATCCTTTCTTTAAATTCTTGCAAGTTTAAAGCTTTCTAGTTAATTTTAGTGGGTTTTTCATTACCTTCTAGTAGATATAATTTTTACATGCTTTCTCTTTAATTTTCTTGCAATCCAAGTTTTTTCAATTCCATGTTTCTTTTGAAATTTTTAGGGTTGTTGCTAAAATAGTAATTTTTAGTTAAAATCCTGATTTCCTTGCTTTAGATTTCAGTATTTTTAGTGAGCTTTCCTTAAATTAATAAAAAATCTAAAAATTTCTTGTTTTAATTTAGTTTTCCTTACTAGTTGGTAAAAAATGGGGATTTCTATTTTCTTGCTTTTTTCTAGGTTTCTTTTAGTCCAATTAGGTTTGATAGCAACTTTCTTATTTCCATCTTGTTTTAATTAACATAGTTGTTTATTGATAAGACTTGCTTTCATTAGAGTAGTTTTGTTGGTCCTTAACTTAGTAGTTTACTTGCTTAATTAGAATATAGTTTCCTTACTTAATTATCTTGATTTTTAGTAGTTTAACTAGTTCTTAATTTTTACTTGTTTGAATGTTTAGTTATGGACTTGTTTAGGTTTAGTGTTGTCTTCATTATGATTTGGCCTAACTCTGCAGTGATTCTTGAATCTTAGTAATTGCTGACTAACAATCCTTGGGGGAATGATACCTACATGCCATATATTACTACCTACCTCATATGCTTGCGAGTGTGAGGGTAGAGTTAAAGGTTTTAGTGTGGTTTTCATTACATGTTTTGGTTTAATTTGATCTCTACCTGAGGTGTGAACATGACATGAGTCTCACAAAATATGCAAGTACACATATAGAACAAGTAATATAATGATGAATAGAGTATCGTCTCCACAATGACTATGCTAACACCTGACGAAGCACCTAAACATCACACTTTTTATTCTATCGAAACTAAATATTAATAGAGTGGAAGATAATAAAACACTAAATATAGACAAAGAGAGAAATCACATAAATAGTAGAGAAAGTCAATAATATCTAGATTCACTCGTCCTTTACCAATCCCCTCAATTGATCAGTCCATTATTTCTATTAGTTTTTGATTTACTTGTTCCCTTTACTAGTCCAGAGTCGTGTGTAGTTGTGAGTTATCTTTCAAATTCTCTCACAAATCTATCAAACCGAGCCTACTCACTAAATTTCTATGTGAATTCAAGCCATGCTTAATGCATAGATGACCATTCTATAGAACTACCTAAGATGAATAGGTTTCTTTCGATCTGTATTTGTGAAACATTCGTCCCTTTCATTAGAACTTCCAAATAAAGGCGTAATCAGACCAATTCCTTACCCTACGCAATAGTGATTTTCGACGGGTTTTATGGTTTTTACTCGGGTTTTGGATATTTTTTACTCATTTTTGTGTAAACCCTATTAAGCACTATATAAGGGTTATGTTAGGTCATTAATTAATATATTTTTGGTAGATTTTGAGCGAGAAAGAGTAGCAATTGATAGAAAATATTAGATGGCTGTGAACAAGAGAAATCAAAACAAGAGCAATCATTGGTGAAGAGGGCAAGTGAGAAGAAGAGAAGATTTGGCTTGACAACCCAAGTTTTTCATTCTCTTCCCCATTTCTTGTATTTCATAGGCTATTGTTGAATATAATTGAATCTTGTGTTGTATAAATTGGTTTGATAATGCACTAAACCCTAAATCTAGTGTTTCATTCATTACTTGTCAAGAATCTCAAGTTATTTGATTTATTTCGTTCGTGATTATGATCTTATATTTGATTTGCTTAACTAGATGGTATTATATGTATTTATAGGCATAGCCATGATAAACATATAAATTTATTTATAACCCAAATTTAGAAATCAAAAGAAGAGCTTTAAGGTAAGGAAGTGGTCTAATTAGAACTTGTTCCAAAGTTCGTTTGGAAAGGATAGACGTTTGGTGAATACAGATCAAAAGATACCTATTCATCTTAGGTAATAGTGTAGATTAGTCATCTATGCATTATGCTTGGCTTGAATTTATATAGAAATATAGTGATTGGCTAGGTTTTGTAGGTTTGTGAGAGAAGTTGAAAGATAACTCAATATTACCTAAGACTCTAGACTAGTAAATGTCATAAGCAAAATAAAATTTGATATAACGAATAAATGGATCAATTGAGAGGATTGGTGAGGGATGAATGAACCCTAGATAACTCAGTTATCGACTTTTTCCATTCTTTACTGAATATTGCTTTATTCTTATTTCTGTTCCATAAGTTTTCACTCTATTATTTCTTAGGTTAGATAAGATCCAAAGTGTAACGTTTAGGTGCTTAATTGTCATAAGGTGTTAGCATAGTCTCTGTAGGAACAATACTCTACTCATTATTATTTTATTTATTTGATACATATACTTGTGTAATTCGTGAGTCGTGTGTACTAATAATCAGCAGGTTCGAACAAGTTTTTGGTACTGTTGTTGGGGATTTAGTTCTACCACTATATAGTCTAGTACTAATCAAGCACTTTTATTGTAGTCTAAACATGATTTATGTTATTTATTTGTTTTTTGTTCTGCATTATTTTCATTTACCCTATTTTATACTTTTATTTTTATTTTTGTTTTGGTTGGTAGGTCTTTGTCATTTTTACCAACAAGGTCAAACAGGGAAATTCTACTCTTAGACCTTTAAGTTGAGCGAACCACATGTCAACTATGAAAGAAAGCTAGAAGAGGGTTTCAACTAATAATTGAGATGGTAGACAAATAGGTTCTAGTCAATCCAGTGATACGATGCCAATTGAACGGGGAGGAGCTAATTCCTTTAACAAACTTTCTTGTGAAACCTTGGCATGGATTTTAGCCAAGCATAATCAAGTCGCTAATCAAGGGGAATAACTTTAAGTTGAAGCCACAAATTATCCAAATGGTTCAAATCCTGGCTATGTTCGGTAGAGCACCAAATGATGACCTGAATGTGTACATATTCAATTTTCTTGAAATATGAGGCACAATTCATTATAACGGGTTATCTGATAATGTAATCAAACTTCGGCTTTTTCCATTCTCTCTCATGGATAAAGCCATAGATTGGTTCATATCACAATCCCCTGGTTCCACTACTACATGGAAGAGTTTAGCACAAAAGTTTTTGAGTAAATTTTTTCCATCTTCTAAAATTGTGAAATGATTTTACGTCTTTTGTGCAATAGGTTAAAGAGCCAATCTTTGATGTATGGAATGGTTCAAGGATTTACTAAGGTTTTTTCCACAGCACGGTTTGCAAGGATGGCTACAGATTTAGACATTGTACAACGGGTTGCCTGGGCCGACCTTGACCATAATTAATGCAGTAGCCGGTGTGTATGGGGTGATAATGAGAAAAAGTTATGAGGAGGCCATGCAAATGCTTGAGAACAAGTCCTCAAACAAATACCAGTGGGTAAGTGAGCTCAAATTCCTAGAAAAGCAATAGGAATGTACAACGTGGACTTAGTCATCGTTCTAGCTGCAGAAGTGGAGGCCCTCACCAAAAACTTAAAAAGGGGTGAATATTCAGCCAAAATAGGTCAACTTGATGTACGAAAAGTTAAATTAACCTATTTCACAACTTTCCACTAATAGCCACAAGTGCAAAGTATCAATATACTAGAGTGAGTAAGGATCGTTCCCATAGAAACTACGTAGACAAGTATCGAAATTATGAAGTAACTTCTATCTAGATGATCAAAATGGAATCTTTTGGATTTTTCAAAATTTAAAACTCAAAATTAAAATTACCCAAATTTAAAGAGTGTAAAAATTATGCAAAGTAATAGAAAAAGTGTTTCAAATAGTGGAGAAGATAGGTTAGGTACTAGGTTAGCAATTTCCAATAATCGTTCAATATTCAGACAATTGGTCTAATTATACTGCATTGAAGTTGAATTCCCAAACATATGTTTAAGCCTCACTTTTAGTGATTAAACCGTATCAAATTAATTAACTTGAAGTAGATTCCTCTATATCATGGGTTAATAAATTCGAGTATTTCCTATGTGGAATTATTGTGAACTAATTAATTAATATGACTTGAATTAAATTAATTTAACAATTAACACGCGTCTATCATGGTAGATCAACTTCAGTATCACCTCGGCCAACTTAACCAAATCTAGAGTTAATTACTCTCTAAATTTGTCATATTGGGTTAATTGTTACCCCAATTGTTATAATTATTCTAGTTGGACCTTTTTCAAATTGACCCATGGAAAATTGCAACACCGGCACCCAAACCCTAATGAATTTAGTGCATCATCTTTTAAGTAATTAGATAAGAATTAATTAGATAGCAAGAATTCATGGTTAAATTAAAGATTAAAATTATTGCAACAGCTTGAATTTAAATGAAAACAAATAAATAGGACGAAGTTACCGGAAATAATCTTGATAATTGAATCTAAACTTGAATTGAAGAATCTCCAAATTCAATTTTATAATATGATAAATTGGTGAAAAGTATATAGCTCTATCATCTAAAGAGCACTAATAAAAACCTAGAACAAAAGCTATATGTCTGATTAGTAACAATACAATCCCATATTTATAAGCATAATGCAAAATGCCTACGATCCATATTGGACAACCGTAACGAACGCTTATTTTGACTTGTCCAAGTGCTAACTGCCCTTGGTCTTTTGGTCAAGCATTGATTGCGCTTGTCTGCATGATTTTTGTCCCTGACTTCGATAATGGTTCAAACAAAATTGCTGACTGTGCTCAGTCCCCTTTGGTTCAAGCACTGACTATGTTTGACTCTTTAACATTCAATACAAATTTTGCTAGTCCCATCCTTTGATCTGCACTTGTGAAAAGACTGTCTTGCCTCTCCATTGTCCTACAGCACACAAAGTAAACACAATAAATAGACATCTTTACTCGCTAAACACACAATTAATTACTACAACTACACAAAACCCTATAAACTACTAAACACCAATTTGTAACACAAAATAGCAAAAATTAGGACTAAACTTACTCTAATATACTACAAGTGAAGCATAAGAAAACTCTAAATATAGAGTTATCAAGTCCCCAACCTAATATTTTGCTAGTCATGAGCAAAATAGAACAAGAATAACCAATACAAAATGAAAACAAGAAACAAACATGACTAGACATGAGTTAGGAATGGCGACCCTAAAATTGGAGAGAGGTAGTTGGCTCATAAACCTAGTCTGAAATCTAATCGACCACATGAAACTTATATCACACAAGTACACACCAAAATAGCCACACAAATTCACGTTAAGAAGACCGTTTAAAAAGACAAATGCAAAAACTCAAATTGACTAATATGGGTCACATCCCACAAAATACTTTGACTTCCCACAACCAACATGTAAAATTATCGTGATCAAGAACTTATAACCATCAATAGGATAGAAAAAGATTAGTAGAGACTTATAATGATAAGCAAGCAAGTGTCATACAACGGCAAGGCATTAAAGAACAACTAAAATTGTTTAACTCAAAACAGCAATACAACCTTTCGTAATTCCTTTATGGCCACATTTATTTGGCTCATTGTTTCTTTTGCTTGGAAAGTGCGATACACATTTTTTCGTAAGCTACCTTTCCATTCTTTTTACCATGCTCAAGCATTTATGTAAAGCAAGCCATTATTTTGTTTTCAGCACACATAGGTGCACTGGAACTCTTTTTCACCCGATTTCACGTTCTTATCTGTAGGCATTATTTGTAACCCTAAGTACCCAATATAAATACCCCAAGTAGGGTGAGAAAAAGGGATCGACAATTTTATTTTCTTGTTGGCTAGGGTTTTTAGCAAAAGAAATTCCTCTTTATTCTTTCATGGCACTTTGTGCCTAAACTCTTTTCTTGGTCGAGAGGGATTTGAAGCCATGGTGAATTCTACAAAGTTGTGAGACTTCTTGTGCTTGAATTATTCACTTCTATGTCAAGTATTGATTATTTTTCTGCGATTAATTTTATGATTGTTCTTTTTAACTTGTTATTGCTGCAGAATATTAAGTTATTAGAATTAATCTACTGCTAGATTGTTTTAACCGCGTGTGTTTAATTCAATCTGCGGAGCATCTGAATTTGATAATTACTAGATTTGTGTTGTTGAGTTTAGGAAAATTAATCATCTAATTGGCATAACCGCGCGTGTTTATGTTTAATTAGCCTAATTGTTCTTGTTGATTTTAATGCTTCTATTAATTGATCTTTGGCGCGTGTCTGGGTTAAATTAATAGTTAGGGTTAATTGGATCGCGTGTTGAAAATTAACCAACTTTAGAAAGAATTAAGAATCAACTTTGAATTGGTATTCGTTCGAGTTAATTCTTCAATTAGTGCTTGATATAAATTGAATTATCTTGTGTTTTTTACTTGTCAATGATCGAGTAGTGAAATTGCCGTGGTGGATATAACCAAAACCGAGATATTTCTTAATTGAATTCTCTTTAGTTACTTTCTTGTTTTAGTTTTAGTTTAAAAGCATTCAAAAACCCCCTTTTCCATTTACCTTGTCTGTGGGACAACCTGTACTCACAGCTACTACATATTAAGAGTTGTTAATTTTGGGTGCCTACGACAGCACTGCAACTCAACAGCAGCATCATTTTGGTCACACCATTCAATTCCTCATACAATGGCATATTTATAGGGGATATATTAGGATTTAATCCCCTTAGATGATAGAAATACAAAAAAAAAAAAAAAATCATAAAGGAGTCCAACCGGGTTGAGAAAACATAAAAAATAACTAATTTCCGTAACCTGCTAGACATCGTTCGTACATGCGCACAAATTCCTTGCACATGTGTGAAATTCCCAGAAGAAAAATTTCCTTTCTTCGACTTGCGCATGTGCGCACACTTTCATTCGCACATGCATGAATTGCACCAGTGAGCTAGTCTCAATTGCCACCCAGATTTTGGCCTTCATGCTGATGAAATTTGGGAAAACTCAAAACATGAAAGTTGTAGCTCTCTCTCTTAGAATTCCAAATCATCTTGAATCATCTCAATTAGAGCCCAGACAAGAATGTTATGCTCAAAGAACCAAATAGTGTCCAAATTTGTCCTCGACGGTGCACATTTTTCCTCCTTTTGATTTTTCAACAACTTTTTGATCATCTTGACTCTTTTTTCATTCAAGACCGATACAAACTAAAAATAAAACAATTAAGCTCATAATTCACTCACTTATAGCTTACATTACATGAAAACTGAGGAAAATGACATATGAAATATACGACATTTATGAGCTTATCAAATACCCCATATTTAGCTTTTGATCGTCCTTAAGCAAAAGTAGAATTAAAGCAGATAAGCTCATAACAAATGCACCCAACACATCTCAACAATTGTCCATATAAGTAATTGAGAACCAATCCACCATCAGGGTGTAATCTAAGAACTCAAGAGCTCAAAGGCTAATAAAACCTTAGACATGAAATCTAGTGTGTATGTTTGAATATAGCCATTCAATAAAGGCTCGGTTTTCCAGACACTCGTGTCAAATTATGCAAATTTTTAAAATTTTTCTAAATACCCCATACCTCACATTCTTACACTTCTACACTAATATAGACAACTGACTTAATTTCAATCAGATAGGACTCTTTAGCTTGTAATGAAGGCTAAGGTATTTGCTAGTCAAGGAAGGGGGAAGGAAATCACAAGAAAAAGAAAGAGTTTTAAATTAATGCTGGCCACCCAACAAAATAAAACTTCCTCCCCAACACATTAATTACCAATCCTTCATAGAAATAACCCCACACTTAATCAACAAACACCCATAAAAAATTCATACCACAAACAAAAAGTCTTCCTTTTTCAATTTCAGCCCAACATGCCAACCTTTTCCCTGGACATTTATCTATCAATTTTTTTTTGTCCTCTCCTAATGGCTATTGAATTGAAATATGGGTACTAGTGATAGGCACTACCCGCAAACACCAACATAGGTATTAGTGGCAGGTACTGCTTATGCTACAACAAGATAGGTACCAGTGACAGGCACTACCTGCACTTTGAGACAATTTTCTTCTCAATTTCTCCCAATACCCCTTCCTTGCCCCGTAATTGTATACAATTCACTCATACATTTTCTCACCCTCATTTAAATACCTTTCACCCTCTTATGCCCTCTTACAATTAATGTTTGTATTAAAGCTCCTAAGGGACATTTTGGAATAGAAAAATTAAAGAATTTATGAGGCTTATAAGGATAGGTAAAATGAGATTTTATGAAAGAATGCGAATGGTGTTTCTCTCCATTCAATACACATTAAGGCTCAAATAGGGTATTGGGGATAAAAATTTCAATAGGGTTGGCTTGAAAGGCTCAAGCATCTAAAGATATGATGTACTCTCATCTTTATACCAAAGCAAATTGCCTATAAAATTTGCTTCAAAAATGTAATATCACTTAAACAAGTTCTGGGATGTAATATAAATGATTTTATGTAATTATCTCTAAGTGTGCAAAATAAAAATAAAAATAATTTATAGCGATTAGTGATGAAGAATTCTTAGAATTCATACAAGGAAAATATTAACATTGACTACTCACTCATGATGGTTTAACACAAAAATTCTCACGTAGAAAATAAAAGAAATATCCTAAGTGATTGCAAAATTTTTTTAAATAACAGAAATTGACACTAAATAGCACAAAAATTTTTAAAAATCTAAAACAGCTTTCAGACCAAAAGGAAAGCTAAAGTATTAAAGCAAAAATTGAGCAAACTACACCAATCAAATATAAATCTAGATAACTCATCACCCCAAATTTAGAAATAAACATTGTCCCCAATGTTAAAGAAAATAAAGCGTAAAAAGGGAAAGGAAAATCTTTTCTGGTAATGTAGAACAGTTGGCACAGTGTATCCTAACATAAATATCAATGGGGGGAGTTGAAACACATCATTAACACCGTAAAACAAAAATAGAACATTAAACCCTTCAAGAAATTAAGAAAAAAAAAGCACAATCTAACATATTTAAGTAACAAAATGTAAAGAACAATAAGAAAGCAATAAAAGCTTAGATTGCCTACCAAGAAGCATCCTTGTTTATAGTTTTAGGCTCGACTTCAGCACTTTAGATCAGGTATTAACAAGGTGAATGGTTTTTCGTTCCTCGTTCAAGTCACCTCCAAACATAGCATGGGTTTGGAGTATTTGAATCAAAGCTGGTTTGATCTCAAAGTTGTTGGCTTGTACAAATATTCGGGTAATGCTAGAACTTTTCCCATCAAAATTCAGTATGACATAACCTCTAAGGGGTCGGGGATTAGCATTATGTCCGTTGCTATGATTACCCACTATTTCTTCTTGATCCCCAAAATTGCAATTTGAATTCTCTATTATATTCTCTCCTTGGCTTGACTGGTGCAGTTTTTTGCAGTTTCTGTTTATAGCTCGTTCAATCTCCAAATCACCAAGATTAATTAGTGGTTATTTGGAAGAATGACTATTTATCATAAACTACAAGAAAAAATACCAAAGTTTGAATATTATAGCAAAAATACAATAGAAAAAATTAAAAAGAACAAAATGCAACCGCAAATAATTAAAAGAAAATAAAAAGTCTAATCTAGTAAGGTTCATTAAACCAAATATTGCACCAAAAATAGTCCCCGACAAGAGCACCAAAAACTTGTTTGGGTAAATATTGATTAGGTAATTTGATTCACAAACAAGCAATAAATTAGCCTTAATAACCCTAATCAATACTTACACACGCTCACAAGGATATGGTGTATGTTTGTAGATCAAGTGAGTAAGGATCATTCCCAGAAGAACTATTGGACAATTACTAAGGTTCACAAACCTACTTCTAGTTAGACAAATTAATTGCAAGATTTTGTCTATGTAACTAAATTAATTCTAATCACTAAGAAAATAAGAACCATTAACAAAACTAATTAAAACTATAGGAAGCAATAATAATTTATCAAAAGAAAATTTCAATTAATGAACTACAAAAGTAAACACAAGAATATTAAATTAAAATTACAAAATTGAAATAAGAACTTGAATTAAATGAAATTTAAATAAAGAAAGCAAACTCAATAGCATACTTGGAATAAGAGTTGACGGAGCTTGAAGTCTTGAACAACTAAAGAAAACCCCAATCTATGATTTCCCTAATCTAATGTCTACTCTAACTAACGACGACTATGTACATTCAATTCTAGATGTGTATAATATTTATAGGGAATATATTATGGTTTAGTCCTATTAGATGATAGAAATACAATAAAATTCATATAGGAGTCCAACCGGGTGGAGAAAATATCAAAAACAAGTAATTTCCATAACCTACGGCACGTCGTGCGGTCATGCGCACAAATTCCTCTTGCATGTGCACAATTCCCAGAAGCAAAAATTTCCTTTCTTCAACTTGCACACTTGCGCACACTTTCATTCACTCATGTGCACGAATTCCACCATGTACTAGTCTCAAATTCCACTTGGATTTTTACCCTGATGCTAATAGAATTTGGAAAAACTCAAAACACAAAAATTGAAGTCCCTCTCTTAGCATCCCAAAGCATCTTGAATCATGTCAATTGGAGATCGGGCAAGAAAGTTATGCTCAAAGTATCGAATAGTGTCCAAATTCAATCCCCGCCAACACACGTTTTTCTTCCTTTTGATTTTTCAAAGATTTTTTGATCATTTTGACTTTTTTCCATTCAAAACCTATTCAAACTAAAAATAAAACAATTAAGCTCATAATTCACTCAATTATTACTTACATTGCATGAAAACCGAGGTGAATGACATATGAAATATACAACATTTATAAGTGAAGAACCCCATTATGTTAATCATGTTTTGATGATGACCAAATCATACTAATGGTTTAAAGACAAGTGTGCAGAAAAACAGGGAGGTTGGGACGCAAATAGCTGTCTCTTTCGTCCGACACAAAAATTTGAAACAAGCCTCGACGAAGAACAGCGTCGATAAATTTCGAAGACTCCTCGGACGAAGAACAGCGTCCGATAAATTTCAGTAGACTTCGCTTTATCGGACGCATGTTGGACGCATCCTCGGGCGTCCGACGAACACCTCGAGGAACGGCGCAGATGTCGGACGCGGGCTCGCAGCGGCCGTCAGAAAGGTCCAACGGCTAAGTCTGTTCGGGCACTCTTGCTGGCATCGGCCGTCCGAAAGGTCCAACGGCTAGTTTTCCAGTAGATAGAAAATAGCCGTTGGGAAGTTGTTGAAAGCAGATTTTTGGCAACTATAAATACCCCAAGGTCTGAATTAAGTGATAAGAAGACTACATTCAATACAAACACTTGTAAGAGCTATTTGAGGAGAAATAGGCTAAAATATTGTGGGTTGTATTGGTTTGAGAAGTCTAGCTTTCTTGGCTCAACTAGTGGGAATTAGTGTGAGCAAGAATAGACTAGTAGAGTGATCTTCAAGTGTAAGAGTGGAGGGATAACAAGTGTACAAAAGTGAGGTTGTAGTGTAAAACCCTTTGGCTCAACTAGAGGAACTTAGTTGGTGCAAGGGTGAGCCTACTTTGTGTACAAGAAGGTTATTGCCTCACCTTCTTTGAAGAGGCACTACTAGTGCATGTACTCCAAGCTTGAGAAGCTTGGGAGTTTGGTTTGATATTCTTTATCTTATTCTTATTTGTTCTTTAAGCTTAAACTGTTGAATATCTATTATATTCATTTGTGCTTAAGTATTCATTTGTTGCATAAAGTTTGAATTTCTATTAAGCACTTAAAAAAGGTTTGTCTTTTGAGATAACCTAATTCACCCCCCCTCTTAGGTTGCATTTGGGGCCAACAATTGGTATCAGAGCATTGGTCTCTTTATTCTTGCTTAAATTGCATTAGAGTAAAGATCATGGCAACCAATAATACTCTGTTTTTAGAGGGGCATTCTATCACTAGACCTCCCATGCAAAAGACTTTAATGGCATTAATTTTGTTTTTGGAGGGATAGAATGAAAATTTTTGTTCAATCTTTAATCTTGCAATTATGCAATATTATTTATGACCAATCCTCTTGAGGCAAATATTTTGATGAAAATACTAATAGATTAAGGCCTAAAACCAGATTTGAGTTAAATACACAAGATAAAATAAATTTATCTTTAAATGCTAAAGCTATTAATATTTTGTTAATGCTTTGGATGCAGATGAGTTTTGTAAAGTATAAAGGTTGCATATCGTCCAAGGAGATATGGGACAAATTGAAAGAAATCCATGAAGGAAGTGAAGATATTAGAGAGCAATCTAAGAAGTCACTTCTTGTGTCTCTTATGAATCAATTGTAGAACCTCATGAGAACATTCTAGAAAGATGTATTTTTCTTTCATTGATACACATAAAGCAATTATAAGAGACATAAAGAGACCAATGCTCTGAAAAAATTGTTGGCCCCAAATGCAACCTAAGGAATGGGACACTATAGGACATTCATTGTATAAGAGTCTAAAAATTTATATTCTATGCATTGAAGTTTGATCCATTCTCTAACCTGTATAATTGAAGTTGAATACACTTTTCATTTGTGTATTTTCTATTTTATTGGGAGAAATTGAGAATCCAAGCTTCTCAAGCTTGGAGTACATGCTCTAGGAAGTCTCACTTCAACAACTTCCAAATCACTTGGGATGATTGCAATTCGGATGTCTCCTTGGAGAAGAATATGAGGAGGCTCAAATGGCCTTTATGGCACTTGGCGATAATGAGGTAACCTCTAATTGTGATTCTTGTGATGATTCATGTGATGATGATAATGATGATGTTGAATCATTTATTTTAAAAATGCATGAATGTTTGAAAGAATCATATGCTAAGAACAAAGAGTTAAAAATTAAAGTTAATACTTTATTGAGTGCCAACTCAAAACTTGTGCATAAAAATAATTCTTTGACAAAAGAAAATGATGTTTTGAAAGAAGAACTATACACCAAGGAATGTCAAGATAAATTATCTATGAAGGGTGCTCAAGGCATATGAGCTAAGATCATATTGAAATGGGTAACATCTAAAGTTTTGTGTGCTTTCATTTATCAAGTTGAACTATGGAGTTCTCTTGAATATTACTCATCTATATGGTCAAATATGTTTAGAATGCTAGGATGCTTGTATCTTATAACATTTTGTCTATAAATACAGGTACTTTTTTCTGTTCCGATAAATTTCCAGAAGACTCCTCGGACGAAGAACGTCCGATAAATTTCGTATGACTTCGCTTATCGAGACAGATGTTGGAGCATCCTCGGACGTCTCTTACGAACATCCTCAGGGAACGGAGAGCAGTGTCGGACGCAGGGCTCAGCAGCGGCCGTCCGAAAGGTCAACGGCTAGTCTGTTCGACGCACTTTCTTGCTGCATCGGCCGTCTGAAGGTCCAACGGCTAGTTTTCAGAGATGCCGTTGGACCTTTCGGACGGCTAGATCAAAGCAGCCGTTTGGCAACTATAAATACCCCAATGTCTGAATTAAGTGATAAGAAGACTACATTCAATACAAACACTTGTAAGAGCTATTTGAGGAGAAATAGGCTAAAATATTGTGGGTTGTATTGGTTTGAGAAGTCTAGCTTTCTTGGCTCAACTAGTGGGAATTAGTGTGAGCAAGAATAGACTAGTGAGTGATCTTCAAGTGTAAGAGTGGAGGGATAACAAGTGTACACAGGAAGTAGCAAAGTGAGGTTGTAGTGTAAAACCCTTTGGCTCAACTAGAGGAACTTAGTTGGTGCAAGGGTGAGCCTACTTTGTGTACAAGAAGGTTATTGCCTCACCTTCTTTGAAGAGGCACTACTAGTGCATGTACTCCAAGCTTGAGAAGCTTGGGAGTTTGGTTTGATATTCTTTATCTTATTCTTATTTGTTCTTTAAGCTTAAACTGTTGAATATCTATTATATTCATTTGTGCTTAAGTATTCATTTGTTGCATAAAGTTTGAATTTCTATTAAGCACTTAGAAAAAGGTTTGTCTTTTGAGATAACCTAATTCACCCCCCCTCTTAGGTTGCATTTGGGGCCAACAATAAGCTTATCAAATACCCCATATTTAGCTTTTGAACACCCCATAGCTCACCTTCTTACATTCCTACATTAATATAGACAAATAACTTAATTTAAATTAGGTAGGACTTTTCTGCTTGTAACGAAGGTTAAGGTCTTGGCTAATCAAAGATGGGAGAAGGTTCTTATATCATAAGACAAAGAAAGAGCTTTAAATTAATGCTGGTCATACTTCAACATAAAACTTCCTTCTCAAACACATTAAATATTAATCCTTCATAGATATAACCCCACACTTAATCAATAAACAACCATAAAATTATCATACCACAAACCAAAAGTGTTCCTTTTTCAATTTCAACCCAATATGCCAACCTTTTTCCCAGACATTTATCTATCAATTTTTTTATGTCCGCTCCCAATACGGGTACCAATGATAGGCACTACCCGCAACACCAACACAAGTACTAGTGATAAGCACTACCTGTATCACAACAAGGCAGGTACCAGTGATAGGCACTACCTGCATTTTTTGAAAATTTTATTCTCAATTTCTCCCAATACCCCTTCCTTGCCACATAATTGTGCACCATTCACTCTTACAATTCCTCATCCTCATTTAACTGCCATGCACCCACTTTTCCCCTTTTACAAATAATGTGTGCAGTAATGGTCCTAAGGGACATTTTGGGATAGACTTTAAAATTAAAGAATTTATTAGACTTAAAAGGGTAGGTAAAATGAAGTGTTATAAAAGAACGCAAATGATGTTTCTCTCCATTCATTACACATTAAAGCTCAAATAGGGTATTCGGAATAAAAATTTCAATAAGGTTGGCTTGAAGGCTCAAGCGTCCAAAGAAGTGTTGTACCCTCATGTTTAAACCAAAGCAAATTGCATATAAAATTCACTTCGAAAATGTAATAAACAAGTTCTGGGATACAGTGTAAATGAATTTGCATAATTATCTCTAAGTGTCAAAAATAAAAATAAAAATATATTATGATTATTAGTGCTGAAGAATTCTCAAAAATCATGTAAAGAAAATATTAACATCGACTACTTACTCATGATGGTTTAACTAAAAAATTATCACGCAAAAAATCAAAGACACATGCTAAATGATTGCAAAATTTTTGAAAATGACAAAATTTGACACTAATTTGCAAAAAAAAAATTAAAATTTTTAAAAAACTTCAAATCAAAAGAAAAGCAAAGCTAAAATAATAAAGAAAAAATTGGGTAAACTACGCCAATTGAATATAAATCCAGATAACTCCGTAATAATAAATAAATAAATTGGTAAAATAACTTAAGTAGAAATCCTATACTAGATGATTCCTAGTCTAAGAAAATAAAAGAAAAGCATTCAGGAGTCTTATTGAGGAAAGGGAAGGCTAGACTACTCTACAGGTAACCTAGGCACTCTTTCACCCCCGGTGAAACTAGTTGTAAAATTCAATTCAGTTTTCAAGAAATATCACAAATTTATATCAAATTTGGATTAGAGTAAACATGAATTAAAATAAATAGTAAAAACATCTGTTGAAAGCATAGGGAACGAGGGAAACTCATGTGATAGCATAGGACTAGCATGAGAGAGAAAATTTCCTACACCAGCGTAGAAAATTTCTATACTATACATTACTATTCATTGGTCTAAATTTTTTTTTGGCAAAGAAAAAATGAAAATGTAAGTTCGGAATTCTGAACCTAAGTTTGGGCGTCATGCAGTATAGGTGGAAAAATAGAGTTTAAAATGGTACATAAGGTTCGGACTTACGATCTTAGGTTCGGGAGTTTGAAATACATGTGGGAAAATAGAGTTTAAAATATTCCTATGTTAGAGAATCAGAACTACGGGCAGAAAAGTGTAAATTTTAAATTTTATTTTTATTTTGTGTTAAATAAATATATGTTTAGCATATGCATATGGACATATTTCGTTTTTCAAGATTCGGATTTCAAACGACGAACAAGTAACTATCTTTGCATCTGGTTTTTAATATTTGATTTGATGCTATAAAAAAAGTGAATGGGATTATGCATTTCGATATTAATAACTTTATTCAAGTTTTGTCTACGTATTTTGTCTTTTAGTGCACAAAATATTTAAGTAATTTTTAAATTGTATTTTTTTATTTTATATTAAATAAAAATATGTTAACATACATGTATGAGTATATCTTGTTTTTTAAGATTCGGATTTCAAACGACGAGAAGGCAACAATGTTTGTGTGTAATTTTAGTACTTGATTTGATGGTGTGAAAAAGAAAATGAACAGAATTATATATTCTAACATTAGTAATTTCGTTCGACTTTCGCGTAAATTTTTTGTCTTTTAGTGCAAAAAGCACTATTCAAACACTTATTTACAAAAAATTATTTGCACTATTCACAATCCAAACACTCAAACACTTATTTACAAAAAATTATTTGCACTATTCACAATCCAAACACTTACTCAAATTATTCATATTTTTTATTATTTGCCACATCACTCAAATAACTTCTCAAATAATGCTCCAAAATAATACTCAAAATAGTGCATCCATACAGGGCCATGGACTTTTTGTATAGAAAAAGAACCGATTTGACAGTTTCTTTTTGCATGCTTTTCGACAAAAAACTTTTGACAATACCACACACGACGGATTTGACTTTTGCTAGAAATTATAATTTCAACTGGTTTCTCGCGAAACGAGAAAAAATGTAAGTTTTCAAAAAAGTTCTATTAATCACCAGTAAAATATATAAACATCACAAAACTTTAATTTAGATCCAAAACGACACCCAAAAGGCTACCGTCGAAAAATGCACGTTCAGGCCCCAAAAATGTTTAAACTTAGAATGGGTTCTAAAAGGCTAGCGAAATTTACTGAGGTGGTCCAATACTTTGAAATAAGACTTGGGAACATTAAAAATCATATATATATCTAATAAAGTTAAGGCTTTATACTTACATATATTTTTCCCTCTGCCCTACATGACATAACTTACAAGCGCGTTCATCCTCATGCATCTTTTGCAACCTGCTCTCTCCTCTCCCTTTATAGAATTCATCATATGCCCCAACTTCTCTCAGTTTTTGCTCCCATCATTTTGCAATTCTTGATAGCCATCTATCTATTTTTCAAATTTCAAATATGATGTTCATCAAAATATGTTGATGTCTTTCCTAATTTCTCGATTTCGTACCTTCATCCATCTTTCGTTTTCAATTACAAAAAAAATTCCAACTTATCACAAAGGAGCAGACGACGCCTATCTTTCTCTTTTTTTTTCAAATACAAAAATATTGTTAATGTCGATATTGTTAATTAATATATCATATAAATCAACTAGATGGTCATCTTCTCCTCAAATCGTTCTTTTTCTTTAATATTCTCCCTTCCCGTTTGATTTCCCCCTCTAGAATAGCTTGCTGATTACTTTTACCAGAGATCGTTAGTAGAAGCCCTGAGTAGATCGATCAAAAAGCTAGTGGAGATAATCCCTCTTGCCTCTTTAGCGTTCCTTCTCTGCTGGGGTTTCAATGGTGCCTTTACTATTGAACCACGGATGGGTTACTCCCATGTTGTCTTCCAGGTTAAATCGTACACACACTGAAAGACACATAATAATTGACATATCATGCCAAATATGTGATGACGATTCAATTTTTATTCCTTATTTTTTATGTTTGTGTGATGATTGTTTAGCCCTCCAGCTAGAACTAATTAACTGAAGCGATAACTTGATAAAAATAGAATTTTGTGGCACGTCTGTGAATGGTTGATGAGGCAAGGCTTTGTTGAATTTGAATGATGAACATTCTCAAAAAAATGAAAACTTGGAATGAATTTCTAGAGGAATTTTTCTTTTCTTCATCCTCCTGTTTTGTTTAATTGAGTAGATTTTCGATTTTAGTTTTTCGTAGCCAAAATTTCTGACCAACCTAGCTGGAGGATGGTTTGATATTTTTTTTGATGTGCTTTTAGCTAATCTCTAAAGCTATCAGATAAATTGAAGGATTTTTTGGAATTAGAATGATCATACTTTATCATCTTGAAAGTGTATTTTTTCCCTCTTTATACCTGGATATTATCAGAGTAAGTAATGACCTTCTTTACCTACAAACTGTTATTATTGATATTTGGAAACTGGACAGTAACCGGTAACTGCTCTATTTTTCATTAAAGATAAAAGGGACTCCTTAATTCTATGAGATTTTATCAGTTTATGTATTTTTTTGTGTGTTTTTTTTTTCCTAAATTGTGTACCACATAAATGTTTTCATTTTTTTTTGAATGACGTTGGAATATTAATCTGCATGTGATAAAATGCTTTGGGATTGCAGAGGGCATAACTCTAGATCTTCCAATCTTCCCACACAAATGAAATTAGAATTGCATTTAGTTAATTTCACAATTCTCTCCATTCACAGTCATAATCGTCGATCACTGATGCCTCTTTTAACACCCTAGTTTTAAATCAATGAAAACACCTAAATCCTATCACTAACTAGGTGGCATCCCGCAAGTATACGGTTGTCAAGTAGTAGCAAGGGAAGTAGGGATCGTTCCCACGAGGATTGTCGATTGCAATTACCAAGGTTTTAAGAGTGAATGTGTAGTTAAGCTAAATCAATTAGTGGATGGAAGAACTATTCTAATGAAAGCTAAAACTTCAATTCTAACTTAATTTAATCTAATTAAGACAAAGATTTGAAACAAGTGCATGAATCAACTAAAAAGACCATAAAGCAATAAAAATTGATTACCAAAGCATTCATTTCTAAAGTATAAATTAAGAGAAAGATTAACTAGGAAATTAAATAAGTTTTGGATTTTTTGATTAGAAATAAAGAAACCCACTAAGAATTAACTAGAAACTAAAGCTAGAAATTGAAAATTCTTAAATTGAAAGCAAGAAATTGATAAGAACCCTAATTTTACTAAAAACCCTAAATTGAAAGCAAAGAAATTTTTACTAAAATAGATAAGAAAGCAATTAAAAATTATATCTACTTGAAGCTTTATAAAACCCACTACGATGATCTAATAAAGATATAAACTAAGCTAACAAGAAATTTAAAGAAGATCTAAGATGAAGATGAAAGAGATTTCTATTAGAAAAAGTAACTTGTACTATAAGCTATCCTAATCTCTATAGAATTATCTAAAATTCTCTATTCTAAACTAACTACTCTCACTCTACTTTCTACTACCTTCTAGCTTAAATAGTGCAGCATTATACAAGGCAAAATCAGGGTTTTTTGGCTGGAAATTACAAAATTGCCCTTACAACTTAACATTTAGCTAAGAGTCGAGATCGCGGTCTGGAACTTTTGAGACTGCGATCTCGACTCTAAAATGATAGGTCTGATTCCCGAGTCGAGATCGCGGTCTGGAATAGTCGAGACCGCGATCTCGACTCTCCTTCCAACAATCCTCATTTCCTTCATTTTGCAATTTAGTCCCTTGAGCTTTGTTCCTTCCAGCTTCTAACCTTTAATTTTTAACCTGTATAATATTAACACCATTAAGCACTTAATTAAACTAAAAATTTAACCCAAAAATTATCACAATTAATTCAAAAACGAAAATACAAATACATATGAAAGAAATTAACTAAAATCTTCAATTACTTACCTAATTTCGGAATTTAAACTATCAAAATGCTGTAATTTAGAGGAAAATAACTCTAGTTTACTAGAGTTATCACACCCCCAAACTTAGCGTTTTGGTAGTCCCGAGCAAAACAAAGCAAAACAAAGATCAACAATAAATGAAACCTACTAACATTCAAACATTTAAACACCCCCAAAGTTTAAGGTGACATGGCACTTGATGAATCATGGATGTACTTAGAACAATTAAGCGATCTCTCAAGAAATTTTCAACACTACGAGATATGAAAAATATGAGTAAATCAACCCAAAATTGAAATTTCATTTTACAAAGAAGCACAAATTCATTCACTACACTAGATTTCAGCTCACCAAGCATTACCATCCTCGAAAAGAATTACCAAAAGTTTTGGTTCTTTTCATTTGAAACATCATTACTTCTCAACTCACAAATATTATAAAGTTAATCAACTTTCTCGACTAAGCATTATGAAAGTAGAAGTTTTATTAGGAATAAACTTAAATGCAATTGTCACACATTTCGGGAATAAACCTCGAACAAGGAATAAGTAATATGAGATTAATGATAAGTATTACAAACATTTACTCCTTAACTTATTGGAATATGAAAAACGCAATTCCTAATGGCTTAATTCGGAGAAACAACATGGGTACATGTCGGAATCCCGTACTCGCCTCATTACTACCCTCTAATGGCTTATTTCGAAGAAACAACTTGGGTTTATGTCGGAATCTCGTACTCGCCTAATTCCTAAATTTTTTTTTTTTTAACGGCCCTAAACCAAGGAAAAGGAGTAAAATGTACCAAAAATTAATCTCAAATATCAATTATTCACAAGTTAGAAGAACATTCCCTATGCAAACACACGAAATATCCCAAAATTCCTTCTATTTCAATTAACTCATTTCTTTCCAAAAGATAGTTCATCAACCACATAATATAAATGATTTGATAAGAAACAACATTTCAAATAAATTTTCATAAAATTTTAGCACTTCTTTTTGAAAAATAGCAATGCTAAGTTTATGAATTCTTTATATTGCAAATGAACTACTCACTCACACAAAAATTCTTGAAAAGAATCAATCATGTACTTCACTCACAAGGTATTGAACATCAAAATTATCATCATTGAGTACTTAATTGATCAACTTTCCATCCATTAATCATCAAGTGGCATAAAATAAAAAAACTTACCATTTCCAACACAAAAAGATAAACACCCCCAAACTTGTCTCTTTTATTCAAGTTGATGAATAAATCATCCTTGCACTCACCCAAAATTAAACATCAAGACAAATCCAAAATTAACGAAAACTACTTAAACTAAGCCCTACTTTTAAGCCTAGAAATAAAATTGAGTAAAAATGTCAAGAGCAACCATGCCATGCATCTCGCCAAGTAAGCTTCAAACAAAATCAATTTTCCATTCAACTCATCAACTAATGCAAAGATGGCATCAGCTTAGGGCCCCTAGCCATATTACTCTTATTTGGCAGTAATCATGACCAAAGCTACACCAAGTATCTAGCAAGAAATTTCACAAAAATTCAATCCATGAAGCATTAAATTAATTAGCTACTTGGCGTCAGCTTAAGGCCATTAGCCAGATTACTAAAAAGGAAAATCAAATTACTTCCAATACTAAAAATAAAATATATTCATGGTTGAAGTGATTTTGAATGGAAGAAAATGAATGGTGCAAGTATCAACTCGGCCCAAGAATTGCCTTTGCAGAAGTTCACGGTTGAGACCGCGATCTCAAATTTTTGAGATCTGCGGTCTTGAACCAAACTTCTGCAAAGTGAAATTTTTTTTTTACACTTAGCCGAAATTGCTACACTCTTGACCGTTTTTCTCCATTTGCAAGGATAACCTACAAAAAAAAATCACAAGTTAGGATGACAATTTTCACTCATTCTTTAGCACCATTTATTCAATTAAAAAAAACTCAATTCTTTTTCTCCAATTCAAACCAATGTACTCAAAATTAAAAATCACACTGAAGGAAAATAATAAGAACTAAATTAAAGACTTGTGTTGCCTCCCAAGAAGCGCTCTTTTATAGTCACTAGCTTGACTATGGCATGACCCTCATTCTAAGTAATTGAGAATGAATGATCCTCCCTTCCCTTTTGGTTTCCACGGAAAAAGTTTGATCCCCTTTTTCTTCATGATTAAAGCTTGATTTTCGGGTTTTCCATGCACAAGTCCTTTAGCTTTCTAGTCTTAGCCATCGCTAGTGCCCCAATTAACAGTTCCAATTGTTTCTCAAATCATTTTCTTTTCTTTTTATGCCTTCTCAATTTCTTGATATCACCATTGTGCTTATTCTTTGCAAAACTCTCTTCATTCTTCATCAACAGACATCTTTTATCGGGTGGTTTCTCTTTCAATTCATTTCTCAGATTTTCCTTTATTTCCAACACTTGCTTGAGCGAATTGACTGGGCTCACTTCATTCTCTTCTTCATTTGACCTAGCAAGGATAGAATTAAGAGATTGATTATCACGTTTCTCTTCAACAATGGGAATATTGTCATTATATTCAAACACATCAAATTCAATTGATTCATTTTCAACTCGTAAGATAAACTTCCCTTTTGCATGAGCGGTCGACTAGAAAGGCCTTCCTAGAATCAATGGAATCTCACTCTCTTCACCGATATCTAGCACAAAGAAATCAACGGGAAATACCAACTTTTCAACTTGTACAAGCACATTGTTGACTTCCAACAAGCCATATGGTTTCCTCTCGGATAAATCTGCCAATTGGAGTGTGATATTAGTTGGCTTGACATTGTTGATCCCTAACTTGTCATAGATGGCCTTTGGCATGATATTTATGCTTGCCCCAAAATCACAAAGTGATCGATGCCACGTTTTTCCTCCAACATTCACCGGTATCATAAAACTACCAGGATCCTTGAGTTTAGGGGGCAACCGCCTTTGAATAATGGCACTACATTGGGCATCTAGGCATACTTTTTCATCATCATCCCACTTTAGCTTCCTTGCCAAAAGATCCTTCATAAAACGAGCATAGTTGGGCATCTTGGTGAGGACATCAATCAAAGGAATGTTGACATCAATCTTTTTCAACATATCCAAGAAATGGGTGAATTGCTTCTCTTTTTCCTCCTTTCTTGGATCAATGAGTATTTGAGGGTATGGCACTTTTATTGATGGATCTATCTTCAAAGGTTCCTCCACATGCTTCTTCTTGGATACCTTAAGAATTGGATTATAGGGATCTCATTCTTTTGCTCCTTCTTGGCTTCATCGTCAACTACTTCTTTTTCAATTTCAACTACCTTGGACTTTTGCTCTTTGCTTCCTTCCTCCACCTTTTTCTTTTCCCTAGATTCAACCAATTCTTTTCCACTCCTTAGGGTTATGGCATTGCATTGCTCCTTGGGGTTTGGAATAGTATCACTAGAAAATGCCCCAATAGGTTTGTCATTATTCAACCTTGCCAATTGTCCCAATTGAAGCTCCAAATTTTTTGTTGAAGCCTTCAAATTTTCATAATCTCTTTTATGCTCTTCCGCTTTCCTATCCAATTCCCTTCTCAAATATTCGGCTTCTCTTTTCCAACCTTCTTCACCCAAATTATCTCTAGGAGCATATTGATCAGGTACATGGGTTGGGAAGAATTTCTATAATGGAAAGGAGGTCTTTGTTGTTGGTTTTGAAAAGAAGGATTGGGGAAATTTTGAGTTGGGTTGGACATTTCTTTGATGTAGCGGTTGAAGAAAGATAAGGTCTAGGTAAGGAATTCAGGGCTTGAGTGTGTTGGGCATTTTGAGATGGAGGATTTGGTTGGTAAGGAGGGTTGGATTGGTTGTTGGTATTACTCCATGAGAAATTTGGGTGATTCCTCCAAGACGGATTATAAGAGTTCCCATAAGCTCCGGATTGGTTCCTTGAAAATGATGATTGATTAGTCACATAATTGACTTGCTCATTAGCCCCATATGGCATTTCACAATTCCCATTGGCATGGCCGCCTCCACAAAAATCACATGTCATGCTTGGTTGAGTTGGAGAAGAAGTCATAGCATTCACACTACTAGGTTTCCCTAGATTCTCCAACGCCTTTGCCATGTTATTCATCACATTCATGAACATGCTTTGTTGAGCTAAAAGGGCGTCTTGCATGTTTAGATTCAACGTTCCACTACTTGCATTTGCTTGATTAGCTTGATGTTAAACCACCGGTGGAGTTATCGGTCCATGCTGGTAGTGGTTGTATGCCATTAAGAACAGCATACAACCTATTTAACAACTCTTAAGCTTCTTCCGGAGTCTTGTATGAGATAGAACCGTAGGCGGAGGCATCTACGATGGATTTCGTCTCTTGAAGTAGACAATTGTAGAAAGTTTGAACTTGAAGCCACAAAGGAATGGCGTGATGTGGGCATTTTCTTAGCCACTCTTTGAATCTTTCCAAAGCTTTCCCAAGGCTTTCACCAACATCTTGTTTGAACGATGTAATCTCATTCCTTAATTTAGCGATTCTTGCGGGAGGAAAATACTTCACCAAGAACTCTTGAGCGAGTTGGTTCCAAGTGGTGAATGTTCATTGGGCATGGGATTACAACCACGACTTCGCCCTATCACGAAGAGAAAAAAGAAATAGCCTAATCCGAACACAATCCGGATGTACTCCATTAAATTTAAATGTGTCCAAGACTTCTTCAAAATTCATAAGGTGAGTGTAGGGGTCCTCATTTGGTCCACCTCCGAACATAGCATGGGCTTGGAGCATTTGGATTATTTAGGCCGGGCTTGATTTTGATATTGTTGGCTTGCACGAGCATCCGTGCAATGCTTGAGTTTGCCCCATCAAAATTGGGTAAAGCATACTCCCTCAATGGCCTTCCATTCCCAATCATGTCATTCCCATTCCATTATTTCCACCTACCTCTTCTTCTTCGTTCTCCATATTCACATTCCCTTGATGAGCATTAGCATGTGCCATTTCTATCCTTTCTTGCTCTTGTTGCACCTTTCTCAACCTTCGAATTTGTCTTAGCCCTTTCTCCCTTTTCTTGTCTAGGCAAATGAATGGCTCTCGAGTACATCTTACCATGCACTACACAACCAAGGCAAATAGTCAATTAGAATTCCAGTCAATTCCACAAGATAACCAAATCAAACATAAAAATCAACAAAATTAAAAACTAAATTAAACTAATCTAAAGTGCTTAATCTACATGACCCATAAAGGGCTTGATATTGCCAAAAATCAAAGACAATCCCCGGCAATGGTGCCAAAAACTTGATGCCTCTTTTAACACCCTAGTTTTAAATCAATGAAAATACCTAAATCCTATCACTAACTAGGTGGCATCCCGCAAGTATACGGTTGTCAAGTAGTAGCAAGGGAAGTAGGGATCGTTCCCACGAGGATTGTCGATTGCAATTACCAAGGTTTTAAGAGTGAATGTGTAGTTAAGCTAAATCAATTAGTGGATGGAAGAACTATTCTAATGAAAGCTAAAACTTCAATTCTAACTTAATTTAATCTAATTAAGACAAAGATTTGAAACAAGTGCATGAATCAACTAAAAAGACCATAAAGCAATAAAAATTGATTACCAAAGCATTCATTTCTAAAGTATAAATTAAGAAAAGATTAACTAGGAAATTAAATATTTTTGGATTTTTTGATTAGAAATAAAGAAACCCACTAAGAATTAACTAGAAACTAAAGCTAGAAATTGAAAATTCTTAAATTGAAAGCAAGAAATTGATAAGAACCCTAATTTTACTAAAAACCCTAAATTGAAAGCAAAGAAATTTTTACTAAAATAGATAAGAAAGCAATTAAAAATTATATCTACTTGAAGCTTACGAAAATCCCACTACGATGATCTAATAAAGATATAAACTTGACAAGAAATTTAAAGAAGATCTAAGATGAAGATGAAAGAGATTTCTATTAGAAAAAGTAACTTGTACTATAAGCTATCCTAATCTCTATAGAATTATCTAAAATTCTCTATTCTAAACTAACTACTCTCACTCTACTTTCTACTACCTTCTAGCTTAAATAGTGCAGCATTATACAAGGCAAAATCAAGGTTTTTTGGCTGGAAATTACAAAATTGCCCTTACAACTTAACATTTAGCGAGTCGAGATCGCGGTCTGGAAGTTTTGAGACCGCGATCTCAACTCTAAAATGATAGGTCTGATTCCCGAGTCGAGATCGCGGTCTGGAATAGTCGAGACCGTGATCTCGACTCTCCTTCCAGCAATCCTCATTTCCTTCATTTTGCAAAGAGATTTAGTCCCTTGAGCTTTGTTCCTTCCAGCTTCTAACCTTTAATTTTTAACCTGTATAATATTAACACCATTAAGCACTTAATTAAACTAAAAATTTAACACAAAAATTATCACAATTAATTCAAAAATGAAAATACAAATACATATGAAAGAAATTAACTAAAATCTTCAATTACTTACCTAATTTCGGAATTTAAACTATCAAAATGCTGTAATTTAGAGGAAAATAACTCTAGTTTACTAGAGTTATCAATCACATCCTGGACCTACTGGTTAGGGAAAATTATTCTCTCGAAATGGTAATTAGTATATATGCATGATAGAATCATTTTTTGTTGGTTCTTCTCCATCTAATAGCTTGTTTTGTAAGTTGTTTATCGTTTAGGTGGATGACATATGGAGGATATTAAGAGATATAGAGCATCAACTTGATGAAGTTTTGGTGAAGAAGATAATGGAGGGTAAAGGATAACGTTAAGTGGTCAATTGTTTTTTTCTACACTGTCCACTTTTCTCTGCTTCTACAATAGCTTTATATTGAATTCTTAATATAGATTTGGCTTAATGAACGGTTGACTATGTGGATTGGACCATCCAACTGAAAGAATCCCAATAGGGATTCATCCAAATACATCAATATCTTCGAATAAGCATACAATTTGTAAAAATTTCCAACTTATGATCTTCAAACATTTGCGGACTCGAATTCCGGTTTAAGTTCTAACTGGAAATGATTCTTGGATTTATTTATTTTATTTGCGTGGAAATATGTTGAGATCATTATAGTGTACAAGTTGCTATCTGTAATTGTGAGGACAATCTTTAGATGGACCATAATATACGAGTTGCTATCTGCAATGGTGATGGCATCTTCTTAGTAGATATGGCCAAAAAATATGTGAGATATTCAAAACCAGAGCTATCTGAAGCAATGATTGTGACCTGCGAGGGACTCTTTCCAGTTTGCCAAGGCTCTTGGCTTTTCTAAATTCAGTCTTCATGGCGACGTTCTCCTCGCTTACAATTATTCTTAAATATCAACACTATGATAAAGATCTTTCCCCTCAATCCAATTCTTGACAAAGTTAAGCAGCTGATGATTGTAGTTAGGGCATTGGAATTAAATGGATTAGAAGTTGAGAGAACAGTGTTTCTCATCAATTGGCTCAATTTATTAAAAATAGCAATTAGGTACAATTCTTATGTGATTCACCATCGTACTTTTTATTTTCAAGTGATGGAAAATTTTTGACACTTCGCTTAAGAAAAGGTCTGGTATGGTTTAGAGGGCAAAAGTCCTATTCATTTTCTTTCTATTGATTCAAGAGACCTTTTTCATTCATTTTTAACATGTCCTTGAACTCATTTCATGCTTATATGTGACCAATTTATCATTGATTTGGTTCTTACAAAGTTGTGGTGGAAGTTGAGTTAGATTGAATTTCTGTAATCTATTTAGCTCGTGAGCTTTATAACTTTGAATTACCTCGCCGTTATGTTATCTTCATATCATAGTTATTGCTATAACAAAATTCAAGATTTTGCAACCCTTTTAATTATTTGCTTGCTAACTAGAATGTGTGCCAGCTTTACTCGAAAGTTAACTTGGTGATACATGTTGCATTTCTTGTGCTCTTATTTAGTATAATCACAGTTGTTTTATTTGTGTTTATTTTTTTGGCATCTCGAAGGACTCAGTAAGCATGTTGTTTCATCAAAGAAGGCCAAACCTAACCGGTAAGCTTATTTGAATGTTCCTAAAAGAATAAGTTATTGATTGCTTTGAATTTGAGATTTTCTTAAACTACTGGTATGGTTTGATTGCTCTAAAGATTGCCACAAAAACATAACTTTTTTTTTACGGCAATAATTAAGCACTTTTTCCAATTTGGTTTATTAATTATAGAATCTACTGACTTAATCTCGTCTTCTGTAATGTAGGAATACTACAAATGGAAGAATATGCATCACTTGGTACCTATATTTTCTTTGCATTCCACTCAAAGTTATTTCCATCCAGTCTATGATTACTAGATTCTTGAGCTATGGGCATGGAAAGGATATTCTTGTGAACTTGAAGATTGCAATCAGGACACTATTCTCAAATAGTTGAATAGCTAGAAAATTTTCTGACTACTATTGGGGGTAAAAACACCTCTTGGTTCCAATTTAAAGCCCAAAGAACTCACATCTAACGTCAAAACAAACAAAAATGACCATATTTATGTAATATCAAAACAAATTCATCATAGGGATTCAAAATACCGAATCTGAAAACAGGAGCATTACATAAGTTGAGAGTTGATTAGATCTAATAAATAAATCATCACAAAGGCTCAAAAATTTATCAAATTTCAACAAACATTGCATACACTCAGTTAAATCCGAAAAATAATCATCATATGGGTTTAGTTTTGTTTTTTAAAATATTTTTTAGCCAACAAAATATTAAAAATCCTCCAAATCGACATAGGACAGTAGATCGAAAGGAAAACATGATAAAAAAATATAAAATATATCGTAATATTCAGGAGGAAACAGATTAACAGATTCATGATCCTGTGGTGACATTTGAATATGATGATGGTGACAATGATATTTAATTTGAGTGAGAAAGATTTCTCTCAGGAAGGAGATAACTCAATAAAAGTGGGTTCAACCAAGTGAGCAAATAATGGGGGTGTTGTATCTTGTTATCTTACCATAGGAGAAGTGAATAGGAAGTGAAAAGATGAGATGTTGTTGAGGTTTTGGTTTGGCCAAGAGTGGGTGCTTCAAAGGGGGAGTTTTTAGGGTTGAGAGGAAAAAAATGGAATGGGAAGTAGATGGCAGGGTTCGTTGGGTAGAAAAATAGTTACACTATGTCTGGGAGTTTAGGAAGGAAGAGAAAAGAAGGGAAAGTTTTCAATGAGGAGGGAAGGGAAGACAAGAGAAGGGAATGGAGTAGATTTTGATGTTGTTTGGGAGTTTAGGAAAGAAACGAAATGATTTGGGATATGAAAGTAAATAAAATTTTGTTGTATTGTCTTTTGAGGACAAAGTTGGTATATTTATTTCTAAAATTTTAGTAAGTTTGAAAGTAAGTTTCCTTCCATTTCCTTCCAATTTGGAAGGAAATTTTTTTTAACTAAAGCAGCTACAGTATCCTTCTTTTTCCTTTCCATTCTCCTTTCCTTCCTCCCAAAAAAGTCTCCCAAATGGATGCAAATTCAATTTTCCCTTCTTTTCCTTTCTTTTCTTTCGAAATCCATCGCTCCCAAATGTACGCTCATGGTTTTTGAGTACTAGTACTACAATATATTATAGTGTACCAGTAATAACAATAATAATTATAATAGCAATAATAATAATATTAGCAAATAAGGGCCCCGATTGGATTGTTTTTTTTCACAAATTTTTTCACTTTTTACTGTCCTATTTATATTTTATAAAATATTTGTTTGGTCAGCAAAATTTTTTTGGTCAACCATTTCTACTTTGTTTCAAAAATACTATTCACTATTTACACAATTCAAATTTTTCTTTCACTATTCATGACTTACACAATTCAAATTTTTCTTTCTCACTATTCATGACTTACACAATTCAAATCTTTCTTTCACTATTCATTACAATTCAATCAATTATTTTACTATCGTCTATACGTGTATTATACTATTCACATATATTAGCATTAAATTTTTTCTATACTCTCCATTAGTATTCATTGGTATGAATTTTTTTTGAGCAACGAAAAAATGAAAATGTAAGTTCGGACTACCGAACCTAGGTTAGGGAGTCCGAAGTATAGGTGGAGAAATAGAGCTTAAAGTGGTATATAAGGTTCGGACTTCCGATCTTAGGTTCGGGAGTCTGAAAAATAGGCGGGAAAATAGAGTTTAAAATGGTCCTATGTTAGAGAATCAGAACTATGGGCAGAAAAGTGTAAATTTTAAATTGTATTTTTATTTTGTATTAAATAAATATAGGTTTAGCATACACATATGGACATATTTCGTTTTTCAATATTCGAATTTCAAACGACGAACAGGTAACTATTTTTTCATGTGGTTTTTTAATACTTGATTTGATGTATTATAAAAAAAAAAGGAACGGGATTATTTATTTGCATATTAATAATTTTATTCAAATTTTGCCTCTGTATTTTGTCTTTTAGTGCACAAAATTCTAAGTAATTTTTAAATTGTATTTTTTTATTTTATATTAAATAAATACATGTTAACATACATGTATGAGTATATCTTATTTTTTAAGATTTGGATATCAAACGACGAGAAGGCAACTATGTTTGTGTGTAGTTTTAGTACTTGATTTGATGGTGTGAAAAAGAAAGTGATTGGAATTATATATTTTGATATTAGTAATGTCGTTCGATTTTCGTGTACGTTTTTTGTCTTTTAGTGCAAAAAATACTATTCAAACACTTATTTACAAAAAAATATTTATACTATTCACAATCCAAATACTTACTCAAATTATTCACATTTTTTTATTATTTGCCACATCAATCATAATTTCTCGAATAATGCACCAAAATAATACTCCAAATTGTGCAATCCATAAGGGTCACATGCCTTTTTGTAAAGAAAAATAACCGATTTGACATTTTCTTTTTGCATGCTTTTCGACAAAAAAATTTTGACAAGACCACACCTCGAATTTGACTTTTGCCTAACAGTATAATTTGTGCCGGTCTCTCACAAAACGAAAAAAAATGTAAGTTTTCAAAAATTCTAATGATCAACGAAAATACATAAACATCGTAAAACTTTAATTTAGATCCAAAACGACACCCAGAAGGCTACTGTCGAAAAATGCACGTTCGGACCCCAAAAATATTTAAACTTAGAATGGGTTCTAAAAGGCTAGCGAAATTTTCTGAGGTGGTCCAAAACTTTGAAATAAGACTTGAGAACATTAAAAATCATATACATATCTAATAAAGTTAAGGCTTTATACTTACATATATTTTCCCTCTGACCTATATGACATAACTTACAAGCGCGGTCATCCTCATGCACCTTCTGCAACCTACTCTCTCCTCTCCCTTTATAGAATTCATCATATGCCCCAACTTCTCTCAGTTGTTATTTGCTCCCATCACTTTGCAATTCCTGATAGCCATCTATCTATTCTTCAAATTTCAAATACGATGTTCATCAAAATATGTTGATATCTTTGCTAATTTCTCGATTTTGTTCCTTCATCCATCCTTCAAATACAAAAATATTGTTAATGTTGACATTGTCAATAAAGATATCATATAAATCAACCAGATACTCATCTTCTTCTCAAATAGTCCTTTTCTTTAATCTTCTCCCTTCCCGTTTGATTTCCCTCTCTATAATAGCTTGCTGATTACCTTTGTTGCAGAGATTGTTAGTAGAAGCCCTGAGTAGATAGATCAAAAAGGTAGTGAAGATAATCCCTTTTGCCTTTTTAGTGTTCCTTCTCTGCTGGGGTTTCAATGGTGCCTTTACTGCTGAACCACAGATGGGTTACGCCCATGTTGTCTTCCAGGTTAAATCACACACACACTGAAAGACACATATTAATTGACATATGATGCCAAATATGTGATGACGACTCATATTTTTATTCCCTTTTTTTTCATGTGTGTGAAGATTGTTTAGCCCTCCAGCTAGAACTAGTTAACTGAAGTGATAACTTAATAAATATTGAATTTTGTGGCACGCTGAGGTAAGGCTTTGTTGAATTTGACTGATGAACATGATAAAAAAATGAAAACTTCGAATGAATTTCTAGAGGATTTTTTCTTTTTCATCGTCCTCCCGATTTGTTTACTTGAGTAGATTTTCGATTTTATTTTTACCCAATATTTCTGACTAGCCTAATTGGAAGATGGTTTGATATTTTTTTTATGTGCTTTTAGCTAATCTCTATATCTATCAGATAAATTGAAGGATTTTTTGGAATTAAGAGGATCATACTCTATCATCTTGAAAGTGTATTTTTTGCCCCTCTTTGTACCTGGATATTATCAGAGTAAGTAATGACCTTCTTTACCTACATACTGTTAATATTGATATTTAGAAACTGGACAGTAACCTCTAACTGCTCTATTTTTCATTAAAGATCAAAAGGGACTCCTTTATTTTTGAGATTTTATCCGTTTATGTATTTTTCTATGTGTTTTTTTTTTCCTGAATTGTGTACTACTAGATTAATGTTTTTGCTTTTTTTTGAATGCATTGGAATATTAATCTGCATGTGATAAAATTCTTGGGGATTGCATAGGGCGTAACCCTAGATCTTCCGATCTTCCCGCACAAATGAAATTAGAATTCCATTTAGTTAATTTGACAATTCTCTCCATTCACAGTTATAATGGTCGATCTCATCCAAGACTTACTGGTCAGGGGAAATTATTCTCTCGAAATGGTAATTAGTATATATGCATGATAGAATCATTCTTTTGTTGGTTCTTCTCCATCTAATAGCATGTTTTGTATGTTGTTACCCGTTTAGATCGATGACATATGCAGTATATTAAGAGATATAGAGCATCAACTTGATGAAATTTTGGTGAAGAAGATAATGGAGGGTAAAGGATAAAGTTAAGAGGTTAATTGTTTTTTTTCCTAGATTAACACTATTTTCTCGGCTTCTGCAATAACTTTATATTGAATTCTTAATATAGATTAGGCTTAACGAACAACGTTATTTAAATTACCACGGTTGACTATGTGGATTTCCCCATCCAACTAAAAGAATCCCAAAAGGGATTCCTCCAAATACATCAATTTCTTCGAATAAGCATACTATTTGTAAAAATCTCCAACTTATGATCTTTAAACATTTGCGGACTTGAATTCCAGTTTAAGTTCTAATTGGAGATGATTCTTGAATTTATTTATTTTATTTACTTGGAAATAAGTTGAGATCATTATAGTGTACAAGTTGCAATCCGTAATTGTGAGGGAAATCTTTAGATGGACTATAATGTTCGAGTTTCTATCTGCAATGGCGATAGCATCTTCTTAGTAGATAGGGACAAAAATGTGTGTGAGATATCCAAAACCAGAGCAGTCTGAAGCAATGGTTGTGACCTACAAGGGACTCTTTCCAGTTTGCCAAAGCTATTGGCTTTTTCTAAATTGAGTCTTCTTGGCGACGTTCGCACAATTATTCTTAAGTATCAACACTATGATAAAGACCTTTCTCCTCAATCCAATTCTTGACAATGTTAAGCAACTGATATTGTAGTTAGGGCATTGGAATTAAATGGATTAGAAGTTGAGAGAATATTGTTGCTCAGCAATTGGCCCAATTTAGTAAAAATAGCAATTAGGTACAATTCTTATGTGATTCTTCATCACACTTTTTATGTTCAATTGATGGAAAATTTTCGACACTTCGCTTAAGAAAAAGTCTGGTATGGTTTATAGGAAAAAAGTCCTTTTCATTTTCATTCTATTGATTCAAGAGACCTTTTTCATTCACTTTTAACATGTCCATGAACTCATTTCATTCTTATATGTAACCAAGTTTGTCATTGATTTGGTTCTTACAAAGTTGTGGTGGCAGTTGAGTTATATTGAATTTCTGTAATCTATTTAGCTCATGAGCTTTATAACTTTGAATTACCTCCCTAATACTTTATGTTATCTTCATATCATAGTTATTGCTCAAAATTCAAGATTCTATAACCCTTTTAATTATTTGGTTGCCAACTAGAATGTGTGCCAACTTTGCTTGAAAGTTAACTTGGTGATACATGTTGCATGAATTATGCTCTTATTCAGTTTAACCACAGTTTTTTTATTTGTGTTTATTTTTTTTAGCTTCTAGAAGGACTCAGTAAGCATGTTGTTTCATCAAAGAAGGCCTAAGCTAACTGGTAAGCTTATTTGAATGTTCCTAAAAGAATAAGTAATTGATTGCTTTGAATTTTAGATTTTCTTAAACTACTGGTATGGTTTGATTGCTCTAAAGATTGCCACAAAAATGGAACTTTTTTTTTTGCCTTAGGATAGATTTTGGAGTCGGTACAGCAGTAGTTAAGCTCTTTATCCTATTTGGTTTGTTAATTATAGAACCCACTGACTTAATCTCATGTCTTCTGTAATGTAGGAAGACTACAAATGGAAGAATATATATCTTACTTGGTACCTATATTTTCTTTGCATTCCACTCAAAGTTATTTCCATCCTGTCTATGCTTACTATTCTTGAGACGTGGGCATGGAGAGGATATTTTTGTGAACTTGAAGATTGTAATCAGGACACTATTCTCATACAAGTGAAGCAGAGGATTTTATGTGATAGGCCATGTTTGAGAAACTAGAATTTCTTTTCCTATTTGTAGCTGGTCCGATGATCATGCTTCAAAATACTATTTTTTTGGGGGGGTAGGAGGTAACTAGCATGGATACAAGTCTTTGTTTTTCATGTTGCAAGGATCAAATTTCTATTACCTTTGCACTTTTCTTGGGAGATATTTACCAGAGGATTTCACCATTTTTCATGAGAGGTCTAATGTTACTCTGTTGGCTTTACGTTGTTGTGCCCTTATGTCACTCTTTTCTACATGTGGTATTGGCTCATATCTATTTGATGAGCTAAAGAAGTTTAATTTTAAAGTTTATTTACAAAACACAACAAATACTCTTAGGATGAAATTTTAAGTGTGTATTCCGTTCATGTTTTTAATTTATAAGTCTATAATAGTATCTTAATTTCGGTACTAAGTGTTGATCTAGATATCTGATACAAAAGAAGTTCTTCTTGTGTTGCCTTCTTGAGTATTCTTTAAATATATCAATGAATTTGTCAAATAGTTGAACTGCCAAAAAAAAATTTGGCTATTATAGGGGGTAAAAACACCTCTCGGTTCCAATTTCAAGCCCAAAGAACTCACATCTAATGTCCAAACAAACAGAAACGACCATATTTATACAGATCAAAACAAAATCATCACAGGAATTCAAAATACCGAATCCGAAAATGGGAGCATTACATAAGTTGAAAGTTGATTAGATCTAACAAATAAATCATCACAAAGGCTCAAAATTTATCAAATCTAAACAAACATTGCATACACTCAGTTAAATCCGAAAAGTAATCATGATATGGGTTTAGTTTTGTTTTTTAAAATACTTTGTTGCCAACAAAATAATCTGCATTAAAAATCCTCCAAATCAACAGAGGATAGTAGATCGAAAGCAAAACATGATAAACAATATAAAATAACCATAATATTCAGGAGGAAACAAACATATTCATGATCCTATGGTGACATTTGAAGATGATGATGGTGACAATGATATTCAATTTGAGTGAGAAAGATTACTTTCAAGAAGGAGATAACTCAATAAAAGTGGGTTCGACCAAGAGAGCAAAATAACGGGGGTGTTGTATCTTGTTATCTTACCATAGGAGAAGTGAATAGGAAGGGAAAAGTTGAGATATTGTTGAGGTTTTGGATTAGCCAAGAGTAGGTGCATCAAAGAGAGAGTATTTAGGGTTGAGAAGAAAAAATCGGAATGGGAGGTAGATGGCTGGGTTCGTTGGGTAGAAAAATAGTTACACTATGTTTGGGAGTTAAGGAAGAGAAAAGAAGGGAAAGTTTTTAATGAGGAGGGAAGAGAAGAGAAAAGAAGGGAATGGAGTAGATTTTGATGTTGGGAAAGAAACGAAATGATTTGGGATATGAAAGTAAATAAAATTTTGTTGCATTGTTTTTTGAGGACAAAGTTGGTATTTTCTAAAATTTTAGTAAGTTTGAAAGTAAGTTTCCTTCCATTTCCTTCCAATTTGGAAGGAAAATTTTTTTTTAACTGTAGCAGCTATAGTATCCTTCTTTTTGCTTTCCATTCTCCTATCCTTCCACCCAAAAAAATCTCCCAAATGGATGCAAATTCAACTTTCCCTTCTTTTCCTTTCTTTTCTTTCCAAATCCATCGCTCCCAAACACACCCTTAGGGTTTTTGAGTACTAGTACTACAATATACTATAGTGTACCAATAATAATAATAATAATAATAGTAAATAAGGGCCCCTTTTGGTTTTTTTTTAACAATTTTTTTCACTATTTATTTTACTATTTATACTATTAAAAAAAATTAGTTTGGTCAGCAAAAATTTTTTGGTCAACCTTTTCTATTTGTTTTCAAAAATACTATTCACTATTTACAAATTGTCAATTTGAATTTTTCTTTCACTATTTATTACTTACATAATTCAAGTCTTTCTTTCACTATTCATTACTATTCAATCAATTATTTTTCTACTCGTCTATACGCGTATTATACTATTCACATATATTAGCATTAAATTTTTTCTATACTATTCATTGGTCTGAACTTTTGTTGCGCAATGAAAAATGAAAATGTAAGATCGGATATCCGAACCTAGGTTCGGAAGTCCGAAGTATAGGCGGGAAAATAGAGTTTAAAATGGTATGTATGGTTCGGACTTCCGTTCTTAGGTTCGGGAGTCTGAAATATAGGCTGCAAAATAGAGTTTAAAATGGTCCTATGTTAGAGAATCAGAACTATGTGCAAAAAAATGTAAATTTTAAATTCTATTTTTATTTTGTATTAAATAAATACATGTTTAGCATAAGCATATGGGCATATTTCGTTTTTCAAGATTCGGATTTCTAGCGACAAACAGGTAACTATCTTTGCATGTGGTTTTTATTACTTTGATTTGATGGTATAAACAAAAAGTGAACGAGATTATGTATTTTGATATTAATAATTTTATTCAAATTTTGTCTACGTATTTTGTCTTTTAGTGCACAAAATATGTTGGTCCCAAAGCAACCTAAGAGGGGGGTAAATTAGGTTTCTAAAGAAGCTTTAGAAATATTAAGATTTTCTAAATGAAAACTGATATAATTGAATCAGTGAAATAGTGAAGTAAAAAATAGAGAAAATTAATCAGCTAATACTTCCAAGCTAACAAGCTTGAAGTATCAAATCGCTAAAATGCTTCACACACTTGGTGAGCCAATAATCTTTACAAAGTAGGGATATTCTTGCTCACACTAAAATTCTTTTAGTTGAACTAAGAATCTTACTTACAACCTCACTTTTCGTACAAGATTATCACTCCACTCAAAATTGAATTGCACTCTAAACTGCACACTAATACAACAAAGCACTATAGCCAATTTGTATACAAATCTGCTGTGTCTAAGGCTTGTATTGTCAATGTATTAGATGATTTTTACTTAATGTCAAAGCAGTTATTTATAAGAGCAGTAAATGGTGGTTGCAACTACTTCCGAAAGGCTAAATAATAAATGCACAAAAAGTAGCTGTTGGGGTTTCGACGTCCGAGCCAGATGGGATGCGTCCGACACAACGTCCGATCTTCATGCAGTAGGTGAAGAGCTTCGTTCGGACGTCCGTGCATGCGTCCGTTCCTTCGTCCGATAGAGGCTTTGGACGGTCATGTTCATCCGTAAAGAGAAGCAGTAGGATTCTTCTTTCTTCCTGTTCGTTCGGACGGTGCAATGCGTCAAAGAAGTTTTGACACAGTTCAGACAGTTCAGTGCGTCCGAAAACCCTGTCTCTAGCAAAACGAATAACAGACCTGCAAAAACTTGTTTATAGAATTAAGTATTTATGTCATCATCAAAAAAAGGTTTGGAAAATATCAATCTCCCCCTTTTTGATGATGACAAACCTTCATGGAGTAATTATGTAAAAGCAATTAGATATGACTAATATGGGTCATTTTGCAATATAGAAGACTACTCTCCCTTTTGACATCATCAAATAATGCTCCCCCTGAGAACATGCAAGTATTTAACAGAAATGCATAAACAAAAAGCTTCAAATACCCAACTCAAAAAGTTAACAGTACTTAGTCGAAGGAAATACATAGAAGGGTAAATCTATGAGCAGTCTTAACTAAAAATAGAGAAATGCTAAAAACTAAACATAGATGTCAAATGAACTAATGCGAGTCATTTTTCTTCTTGGAGCGCTTTTCAGTCTTCAGACGTTTTAATGGAACATCTTCATCAGTGGCTTCACTGTCTTCCTCTTCTCCGGTGCGGCGTTGCATGATGAAATCAAACGTGTCATCAACATCCTCATCGTCATTTGCAGCTCCTTGAGTATTGGCAGCTTCTTCATCATCCTCACGAACATTCCCATCTTCATTTTCATCACTGTCGGAAGATGAGTCGAGTGGATATTGTGATTGAAGGTTGGCAAATTGAACCTGAGCCGAACACTGCAGACATGCCAAGGCTGAGTGCCTCTTGGAGAATCACCTGACGAGTTTCAAGTCTCTTTAACTTTTGATTAGTGCGACGTTGAAAGGAACTGACTTGAGTGCTCAAGGAGGTGAGAAGACCACAGATATGAGAGAGTGATGGTTCAGAGGTAGATGGATGAGGATCATTGAATGGTGGAGGTGGTTGAGGAAGAGGAGAATGGGGAATAGAGAAATCAGAGGAGGAGGCATGGGATTGTAAACGTGCAATATTAAAGGCAACCCTAGTTAACCATTGATCGTTGAAAAATCAGAGGCCTTTTCGTTCAATATAAGATTTGTTAAAATAAGGAGGAAATTGTTTGTTTCCGCTGAAAGGAACCTCGAGGAAATCAAAAATTTTGCTGAGGAAATTTCCAAAGGGAATGTTTCTTCGGGTATCAGTAAGAAATAGTTCCCATAGGGAACAAAAGAGATACCCAAAATCAAGAGGAATGCCCTTGAAAACACAAAAAACAAGTAAAGCAATGCATTTTTTTGAGCTCAGTACGATGCCCGTCAGTTGGCAATAACAAATTTGTGACAAGAGTGTATAAAATATTTAGTTCAGGAGAGAACAATGTGGTTTTGGCTTCCGAGGCCTGTTTAAAATTGATGTTAAAAATGGCCCTAACCTCATCGATGTCAAATCGAGTATCAACAGCGGGCCATTTATCTAAAGAGAAGAAATATGAGAAATCATGTGGGTTTGAGACTTCAGATTCAAAAATAGTGTTAATGATGTTGGATGAAATCTCAAGATTGGTGCTGTTTACATGAGAAATTAAAGTGCGAACAGTGGGGCTTTTTCGAAGATTGGCGGTGAATTGAAGCACCATGTCATGATATACGGGTAAATCAATATGCACTAGGTGACCCCAATTTTGTTTTTCAAAGCAGGATTTGACAATGGGAAGATTACACGTATCAAATAGACTCTGAGATACAGGACGTTGAACGATTATAGATTTACTTAAAAGGGATGTATACCGTTCTGGATGCCTTGGCATCGATGAATTTTGGCAAGATTGGATTTGTGGAGACTTGGGGATTGGCAGATGATTCTCCACGCACTGGAGCTTTCCCTTTTGTTTTTCGTCCACGATTTGCTGTAGAAGAACCTCCGCAAGATTTAACCATTGTGAAGGAAGGGAAGGAAGAGGAAGAAAATTTTAATTTTTAGAAAGATTGGTAAGAATTTGATGAAATGAAATGGTAGATGGGGGAAATTAGATATGATTCAGGTGAGAAATATTTTGGAGAGGATAATTTTCCAACCAATTTTGGGAAAGAGTGTAGGAATTTGGAGGGGGTGTTGAAGGAACAATTTTTGCCAGAGGGTTTTCGGGGGTGAGGGTGACTCCGAAATAGGGAAGATGGACTGTTTTAATCAAACAGGGAAACCATTCAGACGGCCGAACGTTTGGTGTGCGTCCGATGAAGCGTCCGAAAGCTGATAAACGGACAGCCGATGGAAGATCCAGTGCGTCCGATGTTCTTTCGGACGATATGATACTCGTCCGGAAGAATTCTAGAGAATTTAGTGAAGAAAATGAATATCGTTCGGACGATTATGAGCGTCCGAGGAAGATAGGCAGTTTTTGGACGAAACAGAGTGTCAGAAAGACAGAGTTGTTCAGACGAACGAGTGCGTCCGAACTAAGAACCTATACCAAATTGATCTGTAAAATCTCTAAACATTTTCTGAGAGATTCAAAGCGATCTAGAGCTAAGGGTTTTGTAAAAATATCAGCCAGTTGATCTGAAGTAGGTACGAAATCAACACGAATTTCCTTTTTACAAACAAGATCTCTAATAAAATCATGCTTAACATCAATGTGTTTGGTTCTAGAGTGCATAATTGAATTTTTTGTGAGATTAATTGCACTAGTGTTGTCACACTTTATAGGCACACAATCAAAAATTACACCAAAATCTTTCAGAGTATGTTTCATCCAAAGAAGTTGAGCACAACAATTTCCAGCAACAATGTATTCGGCTTCAGCCGTAGAAAGAGAAATAGAATGTGAATTTTGTTTTTTGCTAAACCAAGACACAAGACAATTTTCCAGAAAATGACACATACCACTGATACTTTTTCTATCAATTTTACACCCAGCAAAGTCAGCATTAGAATAACTAATTAAATCAAATGTAGAGGACTTTGGATACCACAAACCAAAATTCATTGAAACCTTTAGATATCTAAAAATTCTTTTAACAGCTATCAAATGCGATTCTTTAGGGCAAGATTGAAATCTAGCACATAAATAAACAGCAAACATGATATCTGGTCTACTGGCTGTTAAGTAAAGTAGACTTCCGATCATACCTCTATAGTATTTTTCATCAACACTATTACCTTTTTCGTCTTTATCAAGTTTGGTTGAAGTGCACATCTGCGTACCAACTTGTTTGCAATCTTCCATTCCAAATCGATTGAGTAGCTCCTTTGTGTACTTGATTTGTGTAATAAACGTTCCTTCCTTAATTTGGTCTTGTAGTCCGAGAAAAAAATGTAGCTTGCCCATCATACCTGCACCGGACAAGACTCTTTCAAACTCTTTTTGCATGAAATGTGAAAAGTCCTTGCACAAACTTTCATTAGTTGCTCCAAAAATAATATCATCAACATAAATTTGAACAATTAACAAACCATTTAAATATGTTTTTGTAAAAAGAGTGGTGTCAACTACACCTCTTTTGAATCCATTTTCTATCAAGAAACCACTTAATCTTTCATACCAAGCTCTTGGAGCTTGTTTCAAACCATATAAAGCTTTGGGGAGTTTGAAAACATAATTTGAAAGATTTTTATTTTCAAAGCCCGGAGGTTGTTCAACGAAAACTTCTTGATCAATAAAACCATTTAAAAAAGCACTTTTGACATCCATTTGAAATAATTTGAAATTATTGAAACACGCAAATACGAGAAACATGCGAATGGATTCTAATCTGGCCACGGGTGCAAAGGTTTCATCAAAGTCAATACCTTCTTCTTGAGCATAATCTTTTGCAACAAGTCTAGCTTTGTTTCTTATGATTTCACCTTTGTCCATTCAATTTGTTTCTAAAGACCCATTTAGTTCCAATAACGGGATGAGAAGATGGTATTTCAACTAAGATCCATACATTATTTTTCTCAAATTGACTAAGTTCATCTTGCATGGCAATAACCCAAGATTCATCACTCAAAGCAACATCTATATGTTTAGATTCAATGTGAGAAAGTAATGCACAATTACTATTCAACGGTTTATGAGAACGAGTAGTTACCCCATCGGATAGATCACCTATGATTAAGTCTTGAGGGTGACTAGAGAAGAATATCCAAGCTTTTAGAAGATCATTTGGAGTATCCTCATTCTTTTCATCATCTATTTGATGGTTGTTGACATCATTGCTTGATGTGATCTCTTGATTATCTTCATGAATAACGAGCTTTTCGAGCTCCTTTAGAATACCTACATCTTCATTTTCACATAAATTCTTTGAGATAACATCATTAGTTTCATCAAATGTAACATGCACAACTTCTTCAATTAAGAGCGTTCTTCTTCATATTGTAAACTCGGTATGCTTTCTTGTCACTAGAATATCCTAGAAAAATTCCTTCATCCGATTTTTTGTCAAATTTTCCAAGGTTTTCTTTGATTTTTAAAATAAAACATTTACAACCAAAAACTTTGAAATAGCTCACAACGGGTTTTTTTACAAAAAATTAGTTCATAAGGAGTTTTATTTAAAAAGGATATTAACAAAACTCGATTCATGACATAACAAGCCGTGTTAACCGCTTCGGCCCAAAAGTATTGAGGTAAGTCGCATTCACTAATCATAGTTCTAGCGGTTTCTTGAAGAGTTCTATTTTTCCTTTCAACAACACCATTTTGTTAAGGGACTCTAACAACCGAAAATTCATGAAAAATACCGTTGTGATCACAAAAGTCGGGAAAACCTCCAAATTTAAATTCGGTACCATTGTCACTTCTTAAATGAACAATTTTTAGATTCAATAAATTTTGAATTTTGGAAAACAGTTTTACAAATTTTTCAAACGCCTCACATTTTTGTGAACAAGAAATAATACTCAAGTATACCTAGAATAGTCATCTACAATAACAAATGCATATTTGCAACCACTAAGACTAGCATAATAAGTAGGTCCAAATAAGTCTAGATGCAACAATTCCAAAGGTTTATGAGTAGACACAAAATTCTTTGGTTTAAAAGAAACTTTGACTTGTTTACCAAATTGGCATGCATCACAAATTTTATTTTTCAAAAATTTTAGTTTTGGCAAACCTCTTACCAAATCTTTCTTAGCAAGTTTTTCAATCAAATCCATATTAAAATGACAAAGTCTCCTATGCCAAAGCCAAGGATCATCTATGGAAGCGGTAAGACATTTTACATTGCTATTGCTAATTTTATCAAGATGAATCACATAAACATCATTGTGCCAAGTGCCCTTGAATAAAACAACATGATTTTTATCAAGGATAAGACATTCGTGCTTGGTAAAAAATACATATAAATTTTGTCACAAAGTTGACTTACACTTAATAATAAGTTATAGTTCAAATTATCAACAAGAAGCACATTCTTAATTAAGGTTTCACCATTTTTACCTACATCACCAATGCCGATTGATTTTGCTTTATTGTTGTCTCCAAATGTGACTTTTCCACTATTTTTGGATATGAGATTTGTGAAGAGAGAAGCATCACTCGTCATGTGCCTTGAACATCCACTATCTATGAACCACTTAGCATTGTTGGTGATGTTAAGTACCTACACAGTAAATCAATTGATAACTTTTGGTACCCATATTTTCTTGGGTCCATTTGAGTTAGTAAAATTGCTATCAATCCATGCAACTTTCATTCCAAGTTTTTCATTGTTCTTGACATAACACATATTCTTAACATGTCCATGTTGTTGGCAATATCTACAAATAATATTTTTATTTCCATATAAAGATGATTTTGATTTTACAAAACTTAAGTCATCCCTTTTACACAGGACAAAATTTTTGTTGATTAATACATTTCTATTTCTTTTCAAATCAACAACATTTTCTTTCTTTCAAGTCAAGAGAACATTCAAATCATCCATTATTTTCTTCAAGGAGGCTTGTTCTTCCTTGATCTTTGATCTCTCATGCATTCGTTTCTTCAAATCACGATTTTCTTGTGATAGCCTATTATTTTCATTCACAAGTTTAGAGTTAGCATTCAATAGAGCATTTGATTTTTTGACTAACTCCTTATTTCTAGCATATGATTCCTTTAAGCTATCATGCAATTTCAAAATGAAAGCTTCAAGAGCATTTTCATCATTTTCATCATTAGAGTCACAGTTAGAATTTACTTCATCATCTCCAATGGCCATAAAGGCCATTTGTGCCGACTCCATTTCTTCTTCAACTTCTCCTTCGGAGTTGCAATCATCCCATGTGATTTGAAGTTATTGAATCTAGGTTTTCTTCCTTCCTTCTTTTTCTTGGAAGGGCACTCATTTGCAAAGTGTCCGGGTTGACCGCATTCAAAACATTTTTCGTTTTGCTTCTTCTTCATTTCAAACCTTGTCTTTCCTTTGAAATTATTTGAATTTGTAGCTCCGCCTCTTCTCATTCTTCGTTTGTTGATGTAATGTTTAAGAAATCCTTTGGTGATGAGTGCAAGATCTCCTTCAGCAAGATCTTCATCTTCTAGATTGATGGAGCTATTTTCATCTTCTTCTTGAGAGGTCTTTAGAGCAATGCTCCTTCTTGGCCTTGCTTCTACATCATCCACTACTTTGGCCTTCAACTTCAATTCATAAGATGTAAGAGAATTGATTAGCGATTCAATAGTCATTGAATTTAAATTCTTGGCTTCCTCTATAGCAATTGTTTTGGCTTCCCATTCTTTGGAGAGAGCATTTAGGATTTTTCTATTTTTTTCACCCGAAGAATATTCCTTACCCAAGGCTTCAAGATCCTTAATGATGTCATTGAACCTACAATACATTTTGTCAATGTTTTCATGTGGTTCCATCTTGAAGGACTCATACTTGGTAACAAGTAAGGATTTCTTTTGCTCACGAATATCATCACTCCCTTCATGTATTTCCTTCAATTTATCCCAGATTTCTTTAGCTGAAATGCATCCCTTCACGCGAGTTGATTCATTTGCATCCAAGGCGTTATATAGCACATTCATGGCTTTTGCATTTAATGTCAAGTTCGCCTTGTCTTGTGGAGTGAGCTCATCCCTCGTCCTTTCTCTTCTTCTATTTGTGTGATCATCAATGATAGTAGCTTCAAACGGACCTTCATTAACAACATACCACAAGTCAATTTCATCCTATCTCTCCAACTAATAAATTTTGCCCCGTTAAACATAGGGGGCTAGTAACGGATTGACCCTCAAAAAATAGAGCATTGTTGGTTGCCATAATAGTTCTTTTCTCAAAAGCAATTTAAGCAATAAAATGAGACCAAGCTCTGAGACCAAGCTCTGATACCAATTGTTGGTCCCAAAGCAACCTAAGAGGGGGGGTGAATTAGGTTTCTAAAGAAGCTTTAGAAATATTAAGATTCTTTTCTAAATGAAAACTGATATAATTGAATCAGTGAAATAGTGAAGTAAAAAATAGAGAAAATTAATCAACTAATACTTCCAAGCTAACAAGCTTGAAGTATCAAATCACTAAAATGCTTCACACACTTGGTGAGCCAATAATCTTTACAAAGTAGGGATATTCTTGCTCACACTAAAATTCTTTTAGTTGAGCCAAGAATCTTACTTACAACCTCACTTTTCGTACAAGATTATCACTCCACTCAAAGTTGAATTACACTCTAAACTGCACACTAATACAAAGTACTATAGCCAATTTGTACTCAAATTGCTTTTCTCTCAGGCTTGTATTCAATGTATTAGATGATTTTTACTTAATGTCAAAGCAGTTATTTATAAGAGCAGTAAATGGTGGTTGCAACTACGTCCGAACGGCTAAATAATAAATGCACAAAAAGTAGCCGTTGGGGTTTCGGACGTCCGAGCCAGATAGGATGCGTCGACACAGTGTCCGATCTTCATGTATCAGTAGGTGAAGAGCTTCGTTCGGACATCCATGCATGCGTCCGTTCCTTCGTCCGATAGAGGTTTCGGACGGTCATGTTCATCCGTAAAGAGAAGCAGCAGGATTCTTCTTTCTGCCTGTTCGTTCGGACGGTGCAATTCGTCCGAGAAGTTTTGACACAGTTCGGACGGTTCACTGCGTCCGAAAACCCTGTCTCTAGCAAAACGAATAACAGACCTGCAAAAGCTTGTTTATAGAGTTAAGTGTTTATGTCATCATCGAAATAAGGTTTGGAAAACATCAAAATACTACGTAATTTTTAAAATGTATTTTTTTATTTTATGTTAAATAAATACATGTTAACACAAATGTATGAGTATATATCTTGTTTTTTAAGATTCGAATTTCAAACGACGAGAAGGAAACTATGTTTGCTTGTAGTTTTAGTACTTGAACGAAATTATATATTTTCATATTAGTAATTTCGTTCAACTTTCGCGTACGTTTTTTGTCTTTTAGGGCAAAAAAATTGATATTCAAACACTTGGTTACAAAAAATTATTTGCACTATTCACGTTCCAAACACTTACCCAAATTATTCACATTTTTTTATTATTTGCCACATCACTCAAATAATTTCTCGAATAATGCACCAAAATAATACTCCAAATAGTGCAATCCATAAGGGGCCAAGGACTTGTTGTAGAGTAAAAGAACCGATTTGACATTTTCTTTTGGCATGCTTTTCGACGAAAAAATTTTGACAAGACCACACATCATGAATTTGACTTTTGCCTGACAGTTTAATTTGTACTGGTTTCTCGCAACATGAGAAAAAAATGTAAGTTTTCAAAAATGATCTATTGATCAGTAAAAGTCTATAAACATTGCAAAACTTTAATTTAGATCCAAACTCAAAAGGCTACCATCGAAAAATGCAAGTTCAGACCCCGAAAATGTTTAAACTCACAATGGGTTCTAAAACACTAACAAAATTTACTGAGGTGGTCCAAAACTTTGAAATAAGAATTGAGAACATTTATCAAAAATCATATATATATCTATTACAGTTGAGGCTTTATACTTACATATATATTTCCCTCAGTCAGACATGACATAACTAACAAGCGCGTTCATCCTCATGCACCTTCTATAACCTGCTTTCTCTACACCCTTTATAGAATTCATCATATGCCCCATCTTCTCTCTGTTTTTGCTCCCATCACTTTGCAATTCTTGATATCCATCTATCTATTCTTCAAATTTCAAATATGATGTTCATCAAAATATGTTGTTGTCTTTTCTAATTCCTCGATTTCGTTCCTTCAACCATCTCTCTTTTTCAATTTCAAAAAAATATTCCAACTTATCACAAATAACCCCTATCTTTCTCTTTTTTTTGAATTGGGATGATCGTACTTTATCATCTTGAAAGTGTAATTTTTGCCCCTCTTTATACCTTGATATTGTCAGAGTAAGTAATGACCTTCTTTACCTACTTACTGTTAATATTGATATTTGGAAACTTAACAGTAACCTGTAACTGCTCTATTTTAGGTTCATTAAAGATAAAAGGGACTACTTTGTCCAATGAGATTTTATCAGTTTCTGTATTTTTGTGTGTGTTTTTTTTCCTGAATTGTGTACTCGATAAATGTTTTTGTTTTTTTTGAAGGCATTGGAATATTAATCTACTTTTGATGAAATGCTTCGGGATTTCATAAGGCGTAACTCTAGATCTTCCGATCTTCCCACACCAATGAAATTGGAATTCCATTTAGTTAATTTCACAATTCTCTCCATTCACAGTTATAATGGTCGATCTCATCCTGGACTTACTGGTTAGAGGAAATTATTCTCTCGAAATGGTAATTAGTATATATGGATGATAGAATCATTTTATTGTTGGTTCTTCTCCATCTAATAGCTTGTTTTGTATGTTGTTTGTCATTTAGATGGATGACATATGGAGGATATTAAGAGATATAGAGCATCAACTTGATAAAGTTTTGGTGAAGAAGATAATGGAGGGTAAAGGATAAAGTGAAGAGGTCAATTGTGTTTTTTTTCCTCACTATTTTCTCTGCTTCTGCAATAGCTTTATATTGAATTCGTAATATAGATTAGGAATAGAACGAAGTTATTTAAATTACTACGATTAACTATGTGGTTTTGACCATCCAATTGAAAGAATCCCAAAAGCGATTCCTCCAAATACATCAATTTCTTCGACTAAGCATACTATTTGTAAAAATTTCCAACTTATGACCTTCAAACATTTGCGGACTTGAATTCCAGTTTAAGTTCTAACTTGAGATGATTCTTGGATTTATTTATTTTATTTGCGTGGAAATATGTTGAGAGCATTATAGTGTACAAGTTGCAATCCGTAATTGTGAGGGCAATCTTTAGATGGACTATAATGTACGAGTTGCTATCTGCAATGGTGATGGCATCTTCTTTGTAGATATGGCCAAAAAGTGTGTGAGATATTCAAAACCAGAGCTGTCTGAAGCAATGGTTGTGACCTGCAAGGGACTCTTTCCAGTTTGCCAAAGCTCTTGGCTTATACAGAATTCTAAATTCAATTTTCTTGGCTACGTTCTCGCAATTATTGTTCTGTTCCTACACTATGATAAAGATCTTTCTCCTCAATCCAATTCTTGACAAAGTTAAGCAGCTGATGATTGTAGTTAGGGCATTATAATTAAATGGATTAGAAGTGGAGAGAATAGTGTTGCTCATCAATTGGCTCAATTTATTAAAAATAGCAATTAGGTACAATTCTTATGTGATTCTCCATCACACTTTTTATGTTCAAGTGATGGAAAATTTTTGACACTTCTCTTAGGAAAAGGTCTGGTATGGTTTAGAGGGCAAAAGTCCTGTTCATTTTCATTGTATTGGTGCAAGATACCTTTTTCATTCATTTTTAACATGTCCTTGAACTCATTTCATGCTTATATGTGACCAAGTTTATCATTGATTTGGTACTTACAAAGTTGTGGTGGCAGTTGAGTTAGATTGAATTTCGAGACCTTTTTCATTCATTTTTAACATGTCCTTGAACTCATTTCATTCATGATGCTTATATGTACCAAGTTTATCATTGATTTGGTTCTTACAAAGTTGTGGAGGCAGTTGAGTTAGATTGAATTTCTGCAATCTATTTAGCTCGTGAGCTTTATAACTTTGAATTACCTCCCGGTTATGTTGTCTTCATATCATAGTTATCGCTCAAAATTCAAGATTCTATAACCCTTTTAATTATTTGGTTGCTAACTAGAATGTGTGCCAACTTTGCTTAAATGTTAACTAGGTGATACATGCAGCATTAATTTTCCTCTTATTTAGTATAATCATGGTTGTTTTATTTGTGTTTATTTTTTTAGCTTCTGGAAGGACTCAGTAAGCACGTTGTTCCATCAAAAAAGGCCAAACCTAACCGGTAAGCTTATTTGAATGTTACTAAAAGAATAAGTTATTGATTGCTTTGAATTTGAGAATTTCTTAAACTACCGGTATGGTTTGATTGCTCTAAAGATTGCCACAAAAACTGAACTTTTTTTTTTTTTCCTTAGGATAGAGTTTGAATGGAGTCTGTACGGCAACAATGAAGCACTTTTTCCTATTTGGTTTATTAATTATAGAACCACTGACTTAATCTCATGTCTTCTGTAATGTAGGAAGACTACAAATGGAAGAATATGCATCACTTGGTACCTATATTTTCTTTGCATTCCACTCAAAGTTATTTCCATCCGGTCTATGCTTACTATTCTTGAGATATGGGCATGGAGAGGATATTCTTGTGAACTTGAAGATTGCAATCAGGACACTATTCTCAAATAGTTGAATAGCTAGAAAATTTTCTGACTACTATCGGGGGTAAAAACACCTCTTGGTTCCAATTTCAAGCCCAAAGAACTCACATCTAACTTCCAAACAAATGGAAACGACCATATTTACACATATCAAAACAAAATCATCATAGGGATTCAAAATACTGAATCCGAAAATGGGTGCATTACATATGTTGAAAGTTGATTAGATCTAACAAATAAATCATCACAAAGGCTCAAAATTTTGTCAAATCTAAACAGACAATGTATACACTCAGTTAAATCTGAAAAGTAATCATTGGTTTTAATAAACTCCCTACAGTAGTTCGTCTTGGACCAGATCTAGAACTGTTCTCAACAGTTTGTGTAGCCATAAATCCTATTGTATTCGTTGAGACATGGGTTTAGTTTTGTTTTTTAAAACATTTTTCAGCCAACAAAATATTAAAAATTCTCCAAATCAACAAAGGACAGTTGATCGAAAGCAAAACATGATCAAAAATATAAAGTATACCGTAATATTCAGGAGGAAACAAACAGATTCATGATCCTATGGTGACATTTAAAGATGATGATGGTGACAATGATATTCAATTTGAGTGAGAAAGATTACTTTCAGGAAGGAGACAACTCAATTGTAGTGGGTTCGACCAAGAGAGCAAAATAATAGGGGTGTTGTATCTTGTCATCTTACCATAGAAGAAGTGAATAGGAAGGGAAAAGTTGAGATATTGTTGAGGTTTTGGTTTAGCCAAGAGTAGGTGCTTCAAAGGGGGAGTTTTTAGGGTTGAGAGGAAAAAATTGGAATGGGAGGTAGATGGCTGGGTTCGTTGGGTAGAAAAATAGTTACACTATGTTTGGGAGTTAAGGAAGAGAAAAGAAGGGAAAGTTTTTAATGAGGTGGGAAGAGAAGAGAAAAGAAAGGAATCGAGTACATTTTGATGTTGTTTGGGAGTTTAGGAAAGAAACGAAATGATTTGGGATATGAAAGTAAATAAAATTTTGTTGCATTGTCTTTTGAGGACAAAGTTGGTATTTTCTAAAATTTTAGTAAGTTTGAAAGTAAGTTTCCTTCCATTTCCTTCCAATTTGGAAGGAAAAATTTTTTTAACTGTAGCAGCTATAGTATCCTTCTTTTTGCTTTCCATTCTCCTATCCTTTCTCCCAAAAAAATCTCCCAAATGGATGCAAATTCAACTTTCCCTTCTTTTCCTTTCTTTTCTTTCCAAATCCATCGCTCCTAAACGCACCCTTAGGGATTTTGAGGTACTAGTACTACAATATATTATAGTGTACTAGTAATAGTAATAATAGTAAATAAGGGTCCGTTTTTTTTTTACAATTTTTGTCACTTTTTATTTTACTATTTATACTTTTATAAAATATTTGTTTGGTCAGCAAAAAATTTTTGGTCAACCTTTTCTACTTTTTTTCAAAAATACTATTCACTATTTACACGATTCGAATTTTTCTTTCACTATTTATTACTTACATAATTCAAGTCTTTCTTTCACTATTCATTACTATTCAATCAATTATTTTTCTACTCGTCTATACGCGTATTATAATGGTCGATCTTATCCTGGACTTACTGGTCAGGAAAATTATTCTCTCGAAATGGTAATTAGTATATATGCATGATAGAATCATTTTTTTGTTGGTTCTTCTCCATCTAATAGCTTGTTTTGTACGTTGTTTGTCGTTTAGATGCATTACATATCGAGGATATTAAGAGATTTAGAGCATCAACTTGAAAAAGTTTTGGTGAAGAAGTTATAATGGAGGGTAAAGGATAAAGTTAATAGGTCAATTTTTTTTTTTCCTCACCATTTTCTCAGCTTCTGCAATTGCTTTATATTGAATTCTTAATATAGATTAGGATTAACGAACGAAGTTATTTAAATTACTACGGTTGAGTATGTGGTTTTGACCATCCAATTGAAAGAATCCCAATCGGGATTCCTCCAAATACATCAATTTCTTCGAATAAGCATGCTATTTGTAAAAAATTTCAACGTATGACCTTCAACATTTGCGGAATTTAATTCCAGCTTAAGTTCTAAACTTGAGATGATTCTTGGATTTATTTATTTTATTTGCGTGGAAATATGTTGAGAGCATTATAGTGTACAAGTTGCAATCTGTAATTGTGAGGGCAATCTTTAGATGGACTATAATGTACGAGTTGCTATCTGCAATGGTAATGGCATCTTCTTAGTAGATATGGCCGAAAACTGTGTGAGATATTCAAAACCAGAGCTGTCTGAAGCAATGGTTGTTAGTTGTGACCTGCGAGGGACTCTTTCCAGTTTGCCAAAGCTCTTGGCTTTTCTAAATTCAGTTTTCTTGGCTACGTTCTCACAATTATTCTTTTGTTCCTACACTATGATAAAGATCTTTTTCCTCAATCCAATTCTTGACAAAGTTAAGCAGCTGATGATTGTAGTTAGGGCACTGGAATTAAATGGATTAGAAGTTGAGAGAATAGTGTTGCTCATCAATTGGCTCAATTTATTAAAAATAGCAATTAGGTACAATTCTTATGTGATTCTCCATCACACTTTTTATGTTCAAGTGATGGAAAATTTTCGACACTTCGCTTAGGAAAAGGTCTGGTATGGTTTAGAAGGCAAAAGTCCTGTTCATTTTCATTCTATTGATTCAAGAGACCTTTTTCATTCATTTTTAACATGTCCTTGAACTCATTTCATGCTTATATGTGACCAAGTTTATCATTGATTTGGTTCTTACAAAGTTGTGGTGGCGGTTGAGTTAGATTGAATTTCCATGTAATCTGTTTAGCTCATGAGGTTTATAACTTTGAATTAGCTCCCCGTTATGTTGTCTTCATATCATAGTTATCGCTCAAAATTCAAGATTCTATAACCCTTTTAATTATTTGGTTGCTAACTAGAATGTGTGCCAACTTTGCTTAAAAGTTAACTTGGTGATACATGCTGCATTAATTTTGCTCTTATTTTGTATAATCGTGGTTGTTTTATTTGTGTTCATTTTTTTAGCTTCTAGAAGGACTCAATAAGCACGTTGTTTCATCAAAGATGGCCAAACCTAACTGGTAAGCTTATTTGAATGTTCCTAAAAGAATAAGTTATTGATTGCTTTGAATTTGGGATTTTCTTAAACTACCGGTATGGTTTGATTGCTCTAAAGAATGCCACAAAAACAGCACTTTTCTTTTTTTTTGCCTTAGGATAGAGTTTGGAGTCTGTACGGCAATTATTAAGCACTTTTTCCTATTTGGTTTATTAATTATGGAACCCACTGACTTATGTATCTCATGTCTTCTGTAATGTAGGAAGACTACAAATGGAAGAATATGCATCACTTCATACCTATATTTTCTTTGCATTCCACTCAAAGTTATTTCCATCCGGTCTATGCTTACTATTCTTGAGATCTGGGCATGGAGAGGATATTCTTGTGAACTTGAAGATTGCAATCAGGACACTATTCTCATACAAGTGAAGCAAAGGATTTTATGTGATAGGACATGTTTGACAAATTATAATTTCTTTTGCTATTTGTAGCAGGTCTGATGATCCTGCTTCAAAGTACTATTTTTTTTTTTGGGGGGGGAGGAGGTAGCTGGCGCGGATACAACTCTTTGCTTTAAATGTTGCAGGGATCAAATTTCTATTTCCTCTCCACTTTTCTTGGGAGATAGTTACCAAAGGATTTCACCATTTTTCATGAGAGGTCTAACGTTACTCTGTCGGCTTTACGTTGTTGTGCCCTTATGTCACTCTTTTCTCTATATGGTATTGGGTCATATGTATTCCCGTGGTATGATGAGTCAAAGAAGTTTAATTTTAAAGTTTATTTACAAAACAAGAAAAACAGGGATGAAATTATAAGTGTGTATTCCGTTCATGTTCTTAATTTAGAAGTCTATAATAGTATATTAAATTCGGTACCTAAGTGTTGATCTAGATATCTAATACAAAAGAAGTTCTTCTTGTGTTGCCTTCTTGAGTATTCTTTAACTATATCAATGAATTTGTCAAATAGTTGAATAGCTAGAAAATTTTCTGACTATTATCGGGGGTAAAAACACCTCTTGGTTCCAATTTCAAGCCCAAAGAACTCACATCTAACGTCCAAATAAACAAAAATGACCATATTTACACAGATCATAACAAAATCATCGTAGGGATTCAAAATACCGAATCCGAAAACGGGAGCATTACATATGTTGAAAGTTGATTAGATCTAACAAATAAATCATCACAAAGGCTCAAAAATTTATCAAATCTAAACAAACAATGCATACACTCAGTTAAATCCGAAAATTAAAGGAAGCAATCATCATATGGGTTAAGTTTTGTTTTTTAAAATATTTTTTAGCCAACAAAATATTAAAAATCCTCCAAATCAAAAGAGAACAGTACATCAAAAGCAAAACATGATCAAAAATATAAAGTATACCGTAATATTCAGGAGGAAACAAACAGATTCATGATCCTATGGTGACATTTAAAGATGATGATGGTGACAATGATATTCAATTTGAGTGAGAAAGATTACTTTCAGGAAGGAGACAACTCAATAAAAGTGGGTTCGACCAAGAGAGCAAAATAATAGGGGTGTTGTATCTTGTCATCTTACCATAGGAGAAGTGAATAGGAAGGGAAAAGTTGAGATATTGTTGAGGTTTTGGTTTAGCCAAGAGTAGGTGCTTCAAAGGGGGAGCTTTTGGGTTGAGAGGAAAAAATCGGAATGGGAGGTAGATGGATGGGTTCGTTGGGTAGAAAAATAGTTACACTATGTTTGGGAGTTAAGGAAGAGAAAAGAAGGGAAAGGTTTTTAATGAGGAGGGAAAAGAAGAGAAAAAAAGGGAATGGAGTAGATTTTGATGTTGTTTGGGAGTTTAGGAAAGAAACGAAATGATTTGGGATATGAAAGTAAATAAAATTTTGTTGCATTGTCTTCTGAGGACAAAGTTGGTATTTTGTAAATTTTTAGTAAGTTTGAAAGTAAGTTTCCTTCCAATTTGGAAGGAAAAATTTTTTTAACTGTAGCAGCTACAGTATCCTTTTTTTTGCTTTCCATTCTCCTATCCTTCCTCCCAAAAAAATCTCCCAAATGGATGCAAATTCAACTTTCCCTTCTTTTCCTTTCTTTTCTTTCCAAATCCATCGCTCCCAAACGCACCCTTAGGGTTTTTGAGTACTATTACTACAATATATTATAGTGTACCAGTAATAATAATTATAATAATAATAATAATAATACAAGCAATAATAATAATAATAGTAAATAAGGGCCACGTTTGGTTTTTTTTTTTTAACAATTTTTTTCACTTTTTAGTTTTACTATTTATACTTTTATAAATATTTGTTTGGTCAGCAAAAATTTTTTGGTTAACCTTTTCTTCTTTTTTTCAAAAATACTATTCACTATTTACACAATTCAAATTTTTCTTTCACTATTTATTACTTACATAATTCAAATCTTTCTTTCACTATTCAGATCAATTATTTTTCTATTTATCTATACGCATATTATACTATTCACATATATTAGCATTAAATTTTTTCTATTCTATCCATTACTATTCATTGGTCTGAATTTTTTTTTTGCAAAGAAAAAATGAAAATGTTAGTTCGGACATCCGAACCTAGGTTCGGGAGTCCAGAGAATAGGCAGGAAAATAGAGTTTAAAATGGTATGTATGGTTCGGACTTCCGATCTTAGGTTCTGGAGTCTGAAATATAGGCGAAAAAATAGAGTTTAAAGTGGTCCTATATTAGAGAATCAGAACTATGGGCAAAAAAAATCTAAATTCTAAATTCTATTTTTATTTTGTATTAAATAAATATATGCTTCAACATACGCATATGGGCATATTTCGTTTTTCAAGATTCGGATTTCTAGCGACAAACAGAGAACTATCTTTGCATGTGATTTTTATTACTTGATTTGATGGTATAAAAAAAAAAGTGAACGAGATTATGTATTTTGATATTAATAATTTTATTCAAATTTTGTCTACGTATTTGTCGTTAGTGCACAAAATACTACGTAATTTTTAAATTGTATTTTTTTATTTTATGTTAAATAAATACATGTTAACATATATGTATGAGTATATATCTTATTTTTTAATATTCGGATTTCAAACGACGAGAAGGAAACTATGTTTGCTTGTAGTTTTAGTACTTGATTTGATCATGCGAAAAAGAAAGTGAACAAAATTATATATTTTGATATTAGTAATTTCGTTCAACTTTCGCGTATGTTTTTTGTCTTTTTGGGCAAAAAACTCTATTCAAACACTTAGTTACAAAAAATTATTTACACTATTTACAATCTAAACACTTATTTAAATTTTTGTGTATTATATCACGTTTTTTTATTATTTACCACATCACTCAAATAATTTCTAGAATAATGCTCCAAAATAATACTCCAGATAGTGCAATCCATAAGGGGCCAAGGACTTCTTGTAGAGTAAAAGAACTGATTTGACATTTTCTTTTTGCATGCTTTTCAACAAAAAAATTTTGACACGACCACACACCAGGAATTTGACTTTTGCCTGACAGTATAATTTGTACTGATTTCTCGCAAAACGGGAAAAAATGTTAGTTTTCAAAAATGATCTATTGATCACCAAAAATCTATAAACATAGAAAAATTTTAATTTAGATCCAAACTCAAAAGGCTATCGTCGAAAAATGCACGTTCAGACCCAAAAATATTTAAACTCACAACGGGTTCTAAAACGCTAGCGAAATTTACTGAGGTGGTCCAAAATTTTGAAATAAGAATTGAGAACATTAAAAATCATATATATTAAGGCTTTATACTGACATATATTTTTCCCTCAGTCCACCATGACAAAACATTACAAGCGCGTTCATCCTCGTGCACCTTCTACAACCTGCTCTCTCTACTCCCTTTATAGAATTCATCATATGATCCATCTTCTCTCTGTTTTTGCTCCCATCACTTTGCAATTCTTGATATCCATCTATCTATTCTTCAAATTCAAATATGATGTTCATCAAAATATGTTGTTGTCTTTTCTAATTCCTCAATTTCATTCCTTCATCCATCTCTATTTTTCAATTTCAAAATAATATTCCAACTTATCACAAATAACCCCCATCTTTCTCTATACTTTCATATACAAAAATGTTGTTAATGTTGATATTATACATTAATATATCATATAAATCAACCCGATGCTCATCTTCTCCTCAAATCATTCTTTTTCTTTAATCTTTTCCCTTCCTGTTTGATTTCCCTCTCTAAAATAGCTTGCTGATTACCTTTGTTGCAGAGATCGTTAATAGAAGCCCTGAGTAGATCGATCAAAAAGGTAGTCGAGATAATCCCTCTTGCTGGCTCTTTAGCGTTCCTTCTCTGCTGGGGTTTCAATGGTGCCTTTACTGCTGAACCACAGATGGGTTATGCCCATGATGTCTTCCAAGTTAAATCGCACACACACTGAAAGACACACATTAATTGACACATCATACCAAATATGTGATGACGATTCAATTTTTATTCCTTTTATTTTTTTTTTTGTGTGTGTGATGATGGTTTAGCCCTCCAGCTTGAACTAATTAACTGAAGTGATAACTTGATAAATATTGAATTTTGTGGCACGTTGAGGCAAGGCTTTGTTGAATTTGACTGATGAACATGATAAAAAAAATGAAAACTTGGAATGAATTTCTAGAGGAATTTTTCTTTTTCTTCGTCCTCCTGATTTGTTTTGTTGAGTAGATTTTTTATTTTATTTTTTCGTACCCAAAATTTCTAACCAGCCTAACTGGAAGATGGTTTGATATTTTTTTTGATGAGCTTTTAGCTAATCTCAAAATCTATCAGATAAATTGAAGGATTTTTATTGAATTGGGATGATCGTACTTTATCATCTTGAAAGTGTATTTTTTGCCCCTCTTTATACCTGGATATTATCAGAGTAAGTAATGACCTTCTTTGCCTATTTACTGTTAATATTGATATTTGGAAACTGGACAGTAACCTGTAACTGCTCTATTTTTCATTAAAGATAAAAGGGACTACTTTGTTCAATGAGATTTTATCAATGTACGTATTTTTCTGTGTGTTTTTTTTTTCCTGAATTGTGTACTACTAGATTAATGTTGTTGTTTTTTTTGAATGCGTTGGAATATTAATCTGCATGTGATAAAATGCTTGGGGATTGCATAGGGCCTAACTCTAGATCTTCCGATCTTCCCACACAAATGAAATTAGAATTCCGTTTAGTGAATTTCACAATTCCATTTAGTATGACCATAGCACTCATAAGAATCTCCATGAAGGCCAAACCTCCTGAACTTGTATTGTTCCATCGATAATGGTGAAGCTTGATCAAATCCCATATGCACTTCTTCACTTATCTTCCCATATTGTTTGGTTGGTCATAGACTTTCCCTTGAGTTGGAGAATGAATTATTCCATCCCTTGGATACCATTCACTATTGTGGTCCAAGGATAGTTACTCGTACTTTAGGGTTCTATTTGTTCATATATTGGTTATTGAGGTATGCAAAAAAAATAAGGATAATCTTCGTAACTCTAATAGGTGTTTGCATGGTTATACCATAACATTTGATAGTCGAAGTGGTAAGGAGAAAAACCAAAAGAAATATGCTCACAGGTCATGCCTCTATCACCATAAGGATGATAATACCATGGCATGAATCATTCCAATTCATATTCTGCATGTTCTTGGTTAATCAACAAAAACAAGAAAAAAAGAAAAAACAAAAACAAACCACATAGAGAAACTAAAAAAGTTTAGACTATTAGCTAGTCTAAACTAACTACTAAAAAGAGAAAAAAAATTCATTTTTTTCATATACAAACAATTAAACTGCCAAAGTAGAAAATCTGTCTTGTTTTTTTGGATTTTCAAAATAAGGGACACAACTATAAAAAATAAAAAATCTTATTGGTTTTTTAAATAGGTGAAACAATTACACAATAGAACAAATGTCACCTTCAAAGTCATATCAACCAAAATATATCGATATTGTCGAAACCCAGTCCTCGGAAAATGGTGCTAAAAACTTGATGTGTTTCACATCCAATTCTACATTTATAAACACCTAAATGTTATGACTAACAAGATAGTGCAGCACAAGAATACGAGGTTAAATAGTAGCAAGTGGAAGTAGAGATTGAACACATAAGAATTGGTTGCCAATCAGTGATTATTTAGTGAAAACTATATTTGAAGGGTTTGATTAAAACTATCCTAAGAGTCTATGAAAGTGGTCCTAGGGTAGGGTAGGTTTCAATTTGTTAATCTACGAGTTTTGATTAATTTATTAGGTTAAGTGATTCAATGGGTTCAATTGAAGGTCAAGCCAACCAATATCCTGGAAAGACTATTAGTTTCCTTAAACCTAAACTTGATGCTATCAAACCAACTAGGTTAAACAATATCTTTGTTAGACTATTATCTAATATAAACAAGCACTTGAATAGTCTAAACTTTGGGTTCAATTTTCATATTTTTGCCTCAAATTACCAAGTAGATTAAAGAGGTGATCAAGCTCTTAAACCTCCTCTAAATCCCTTAACAATTACCCAATTTTACTCCACTTTCACCATTCAGCCCATCAATTAATCAACAACCATTGAAAATTTGAATAATCTTGCTTTAACCTAAAACTAACTAATGTATATTTAAAAACAAAAAATTACAAGAAAGCATTTTAAAGCAATTAAACCAAACTAGGCATTAAAACTAAGAAATCAAGTAAATGAAAATGAAAACACTTACACAAAATAATTAACTTAATTAAACTATAAATTAACCCTAAGAAAGCACGTTTACACTAAACAAAACAAAAACACATAAAGAAGTAAGTAAAGAAATCATTTAACGAAGGATTTAAATTAACTACATTTGAATTAAAACTAAATAAAATGAATTAAACATAGAAGAAAGGTCTTACAAGAAAGTTTCAATCCTCAACAAGGAAATCAACTTTACACTGAAGAAATGAAAGACATGAAAGAATAAAAACTAAAGAAAATCCTCCCAAGTGGAAAGGAGAAAAGAAGACCTCCCCCTCTTCTCTTACTCCAAGCCTCTGTCATTTATAGTGCTAGGGTTGAGGAAGTAAGGATCAGCCATCTTTTGCCCTGAACCAGACTAAATTGCCATTAAAAATCCTAAACAATGGTGCAATATTTTGTGCCTTCAAAAACCATATCATGGTCTGATTCTTCCCTAAACTGTCCAGACCACGGTCTCGTTTTAAGCATAGAAGAAACAAACCAGGATCTGCTCTAAATCCAACCTCAATCAATACCTAAATTTTGTCCATTCCTCGCCCCAATTTTTGTACCGTTTTCTCTTAACCAATCCCTACATACGAACACACACTAATATACATATATATACACACACATATATACATACATATATACATACATACATATATATACATACATATGTATGTATATATATATATGGATATATAGGTGTATGTATATATAGGTATGTATGTATATATATATGTGTGTGTGTGTATATATATATATATATATATACACACACATACCAGGAGTCCTATACCGCACAATGCGCGGTAGACATATGCGTGTGTGCCATGATTAAAAGAGTTTATATAGAATATATTACTACTGGAATATTTTTTTCTTATCACTAATTTTGTTAATGAAACTTTAAAAAGAAAAGTTAGGTTGGTTAGAAAAAAGAAAAAAATGGGAGTTGTTTGACAAGATCATTGGTCGAATGCAAATTAATAAATACTTACAAAAAATATTTCAAATTTTGCAATTTGCACAACACTAAACAAAAGAAAAGACGTTATATTTAATTCAGGGAATATAGTCCAATAAAAACAATGCATAAGCACTCAATCTTTAGTCAGATTGTAGCCAATGTTTTGAAAATCGGACCGACCATTGAACCGGTGGCCTGTCCGGTTCACGGTTCAACCGGTCCGATCGGTTCACTAATTTAGGTTTTTTTTTTTTTTTTTAACCAACGTGTGATATAATTTAAAATGACCTAAAATATATTTATATAAAATCTAAAATAGAAGTGAAACACTATTTTTGGAGAATTATAGTCCTAATACCCAAAAATACTAATCAAATTTCTAATAAGAAAAGTGAAATTTATACAAAAATAAGTATAAAAAATATGAAAAAAATAATAACTTAATAGTTTAGGCATCGGTGTGTACAATATTTTTCCATTTTGGAGTTTATTTCACGATTTTTTAATTTTTCTCTTTATTTAAATTATTTTTTATTCTGAAATTTAAAAAAGTGGTTTTTTACCGGTTCCCGGTTTTTTATCGGTTCTGTTCGATTTTTTGAACAGACCGGATATATAGTTGGACCGAACCAGTGGTTCTTCCGGTTCGCGGTCCGACCGGTCGAACCGGCCAGTCCGGTCCTGAGTGCGGTTTTCAAAACAGTGATTGTAGTAGCTACGAACTAAATGCATACCAATAGATCGATACATTAGGATGATAGAATTGAATATAGTTCATATTTGTTGTACCATGAGAATAATTTTTCTTCACCATTTTTTTTGAATATTTTCACGGTAAATGTGTTTTTAGATTTTGGAATAAATACTAAAATTTCCTTGGCTTCAAGTGTTCTTGAACAAACATCTCCCAATTGTGTGTCAGTTGTCTTCCATGCATGGCAATCTCTATATATTTTTTTGTCCAGTTCTTAAAGTAATCCATGGAGTTCTTGCACCGTTTAGGAGTACACCAACAATTTTCGGAACTTTCTGTTGTCAACAAAATAAATTTCAAAGAATCAGTTTATAATAGAAGATGCTGGCATGAGTGGGTAAAAATTGTAAAACATAGAAGTATGTGGTACTTACAAACTGGTGAAGATTGATTTTTTTTTTGTCATAATTTGGTAGAATTGAATCAAAAAGATTTTGGATGAAATTTGGTTTAATAGATGAACAAACGTGTTGGGAGAGGAGTTGACTTAAATCATTTGCTTGATGAAAACGTATATATTAGTGAACAGAAAACATTTTCTTATAAATTGTAACAAATTGAAGTTATTACATGCCTGGTGGTGAAACTGAAATTATATCTAGCAAGGGACTTGTCCATGATATGTGTACTTGTTTTTTAAGTTAGTCAAAGTGTATCATATCAAAAACTAAAGTCCCTGCATGGAGGAGTAGTAATTTATCTTTTACTTTCACCATATTTTCCTTTCAGCATGCTTCCAATCATTCTTCAAGTATTTGATCGTTGAATTTAACTTTCCATGTTTTTGCACCTTGCCTTGGGAATGTGGAGTTCTTTTTGTGTTGTTCCAGCAGGTCAAAAAGGCATTGGGTAAAATCTGCTATACGCTTTTCTGTTTTTAGTTTTTACTTCATGCACATAGTTGTAGGTGATAATATGTATTGCTCTCATTTTTTCTAATGTCTTAGCCACAGTCAAAATGTTACCTCTTCTTTGTTGTTACATTTGAGTAGAAAGCAGCTTTTAGTATATTGGTGGATAAGCACATACTCTCAGTTGGTGTGCTGTTAGATGAACAGAAACTTTCAACTTCCTCCATAAAAGTCGTATGAATATCTACTGTAAAAAGAAAACTTTTGAATGTAAATTTTACTGAGGTGAAAATGATGCATTGTGTAAGAAAAAAAAAACTACCTGTTACCTTTAGTATTGAATAGAAGGATGTTCTTGTGATTTTTCTTGTGGAACTAAAGAACACAGCTACTTAATCAATTTGAAATAAAGTATTTTGTTTCTTAAATTGGAATATATTTGTAGAAAGTAAATGAAAAGAGGATTTTGCAGAGATAGACTTTATTTAATAGACTGTTCACTATAGTAAAGCTTGAATTTTGATTGAAAAGATATTTGTATTAATATGCTTTAAATTATACTACACTATGCTCTTATGGTTGGTGGCGCTATTAATTCCGTACATGTATCTATGAATACCATTGGATTTGATTTTTGTGTTAAAGTGAGGTCAGATTATTTTCTTGATGGAGCATTATAACTTTTTCTAAAGAATTCTTTTGGTAGTTGTTATTTGATTTTGTTATTTGTTGCACTCTGACTATAAGTGCTGGATAGGTAAAGATCCATTTTGGACACTTGTTAGATGATGTTTGATTAGAAAAAGGAATTAATTTTTCTGTAGTACAGTTAATAAAGCTAACTATTTTTAATTTGTTGTGATTATGCAATGTAAAATGTTAGTTTTTATTTATGATTTTCATCGGTAACTGTTTGTTTGATAGTTATTTAGAAGTAAAGAACTATTAGACATTTGACAAGTAAAAACTTAGATTGCAATATTTTACATAGTTTTAAAGCACACAAAATATACAGAATAAGTAGCGTACTATTACAGGACATTCATCTAAAGATGCTAAGAGAATGATCCAACAAAAGGGTTCTTTGAAGAAGCATATTGTTCTAGTAGCACACAAGTAGATGTAGTGTTTCAAAAGGGGATACTAACTTCTGTCTTCTTCATAACAATAATAAGATAAAAGTCATAGTTAGAAGCATTAGAGCATCAACTACCTGCAATTTCAAAGATTGTTCAACTTGTCCTTGCTTCCTTGTTCATGCTGTCATGAGGGATTTGTTCGCTAGTTTCATCCATTTTATCATCAAGTTCATGTTTTTTTGCCAGACAAAGGCAAGCTCTTGAAGTAGAACTCTTTGTTTCTGCATATTAAGAAGATTACTCTTATTAATTAATTAGTTCTAATTAAGACATAATAAGTATAAAATTGTAATAGAGAACTGTCTCAAACTTAATTATGAATTCATACCAGAAGTTTTAAGCTGTTCGATTTCAACTTGAGAACCAAGTGAAAAAACTTGAGGTCTTTCAATGTTTGGCAACTGTGTTGGATTCTAAGATGCTTCAGAGTCTTCACATAAATGAAAAATTGTATAGCGCTGTTTACTATCTGCAAACTAAAACTTAGTTTGCTCTGGCTTGATATGAACAAGATACATTTTAGATTTCAGCTGTTCATGAACTTTCTCCAATGGGTGCTCTATGTTCTGGAATGTAAAAGAAATAGAGAAAACAATATGTTCTATTTATCCTTGTCATGATGATTTAAAGAGATATTTTATCTGTAGGAGATAGATACAAGGCTTACTTGATTGTAATGCAGCATAGCGTCTGATGCATTATATGTAAGAAGTTTCACAGCGAATTCACCAAAGAGGGATGCCTTAATAGTACCAATTGCATCTTCTAAGTCAACATCAAAACGGCACCTATGCACTAACAACACTCATATATGTATACATTTTTTTGTGAAAGCAGAACAATGGTAAAGCTGGAATCACATACAAATTATTTAATTGTCTAAATAAAAAAGTATGCCATGGTTCAGCATCTTCTTGCACGAATTGTATGTAAATTCAAATCCATATGTTGCATCAGTAGAGCGAAGGCAGTTCTTACATGCCAATGGCAATTTACTAGAACTTCTGGAAAATTTGTTGGAGAGAAAGTTTAACCTTGACCCATACATCCTGAAAGTGTATTAATGTGAATTATACTGTAGCAGTTAGTAAACAATATAAAATTTTACTATAAACTGATTAATTTAAATTTTACCTTCTGTGTAGGCAACACATTTGAAACAAACGTTGCTTTTTGGTCTGGCTTACAAGAAAACTAAGGATTGAATCTGTAGTAAGCTCAACAATCTAGGCCAATACCTGGGCATTTCTCAGTGCCCTAAACATGAATTCCATGGATGAATATAGAAAAAGTTTAGTATAAAATAATTTAAATTGTCAGAGCAATAATGTATTTGTAATACCAATTCTTCAACTCTCTTGCTTGTTGAATAGGTGGGTCCATAAGGATTGCTTAATCATATTTAGTGCCAAGAGAGACTCCTAAAAATTGATATTGGATCGCATGCAAATTCAATTAATATTGCATTCAAATATAATACAAATTGTGGCTAGAGTGGATTAATGATTATTAAAAAGTAATGCATGTATAAACCATTGTAAGAAGAAACTTTGAGTCTTCAGCAAAAGACAACGGTGTAGTTTTGTATATTTTCAACAGTTTGACAGCCCTCATTGAAAATGAATTCATTCCATATAGTTAACATTACTGGCAGCAGCTTATTTCATCAACAAAGGGAATGAATATTAGTTGTTTAAATGAGATAGAACAACTGTGGACTGTAATATTCTGAGGATAAATGAAGCATACTCTTCATTGGTGACTGTTAAAGAACATGGGCTTTCATCTTAAAATCAATTAGTGATAAGTAGAGTGGTCCAGGAACTTATTAATTAACTCAGGATCTTTTTGGCTAGTCAATGTGGGTTTTATATGTTTTAATACCTTGAACACCCCGCTCACACGTGACTTGGGTTGGACATGAAATCCTGTTACACGTGATTCAGACGTATAAGAGCCCGTTGGAATGGGTTAGATAGGACTCAAGACACATGTGGATGGATAGAAATAAGAAAAAATACTTGAGGGCTAACTCTGATACCATGTTAAAAAATATGGGTCTATCTTAAAACTAATTGGTGATAGGTAGAGTGGCCCATAAACTTATTAATTAGTTCAGGATCTTTTTAACTAGTTGATATAGATTTTATATTTTTTAATACCTTTGACAATGACAACAATTTTTTGAATCATCGAATCTTCTTAATCTTTTTGCTTTTTAATATTCTTGGCTAGCATTGTATGAGTAACTATTGCCATGATGTCTAACAAAGAAGATCAAGTATAATAAGAAAAGTATGAAGTATATATCTGCTCATTATTGAAAAACATGCATACCAACTGGGCGATTTTTTAGGTACATGAACTATACCAAGTTCTTAAATTTGGTGCACCGAAACTCAAAAGGTAAAAGAGCTTCATCATCAGGAAGTTCTTCGATCATAGTTAGAGAAGTGATGACCCATTGTAAAGTAATTCCCTCTTGTTAGAAGTCTTTTAGAATAGGCCTGACTTCTAACATTGTTTTCGATATGAGATTTTTTTCGGGCTTCAATCCTAGAACCCATGACTGCAATGTTACAATTGAAAACAATTCCCTGAACTTTTGATCCCTACAAAGGAATTATGCATATGCATACATACTTAGAATGGATAAAAACACGTTAGTATAATTATAAAGCATTAAGCACAAAACTAAGCATACATACTTAGAATGGATAAAAACACGTCTGTATAATTATAAAGCATTAAGCACAAAACTAAGTGTAAGATCTGGACATATTATTCCAAATTATTAGACCTCTGAATCAGTGAAAATAAATCCTTGGTATTTGGTTGGTGTTGTTTTCGAAAAATCTGCGTGTTGTTTCTCCTAAGCAGATATCCTTGACATCCATGATGTCATTCCTTCCTTGATGTCTCTAATTGGTAGGTGATAACTCCAGTAAACTAGAATTATTTACTCTAAATCATGGTATTTTGTTAGTTTAAATTTTGAATTTTTGTTATTAATTGAATGTTTTAGTTTATCTTTAAAGCTAATTTTCGTATTATGTATTTACATATAAACTATTATTAAATATGACGAGGTTTTATTAGAATTTTAGTTAAATTGATTACTTAATTAGTTTAGTATTATGCAAATTTAAATTGGACATGGAAGTTGGAATAAACAAAGTAGGAGGGCCAAGTACAAATTAAGAAAAATTGAAGAAATTCCGTACAAAGGATGCATGTTGTGACATGGATTTCTCCAAATTGCGACATGGAGACGAAAAAGGATTAGTATATTTTTAGGCCATGTCCCAACATCAAATTCTCCATGTCGCGACGTGGAGATGAGTTTCAACAACAATTGTAATGGCATTTTTGTAATATTTCGGCAGCCAACTCCTAATTTTTTGGCTTGTGTCATACTTTAACTATTTAATGTACAATGGATATGTGTTAGTACACCTAGTAGATAGTGTAGTTTGCAGTTTTTAGATTAGATTAGAATAGAATAGAATAGCTTGACTCTAAAATTTTATTTTAATACCATAATAGCAACGTCTTTAATTTCCCTTTAGATCTAGTTTTTAATTTCTTGCAAGTTTAGATTTTGATTATGTTGGCCCAAGAGCAACCTAAGAAGGGGGTGAATTAGATTGTCTCTAAAAACAAACCTTTTAATGTGCTTAATGAAAATACAAACTTTGCATAACAAATAAATACTAAAGCACAAATGATCAAAGATAAATTTTCAATCAATTGAAACTCAAAGACAAATAAAGAGATTGAGAATATCAAACCAAACTTCCAAACTCATCAAGTTTGGAGTACATCCACTAGTAGTGCCTCTTCAAAGAAGGTGAGACAATAATCTTCTTGTACACAAAGTAGACTCACTCTTGCACCAACTAAATCCCTCTAGTTGAGCCAAAGGGTTTACACTACAATCTCACTTTTGTACACTTGTTATCCCTCCACTCTTACACTTGAAAATCACTCACTAATCTACTCTTACTCACACTAATTCCCTCTAGTTGAGCCAAGAGAACTATACTACCCAATGCCCAACCAATACAACCCATAATATTTTAGCCTATTTCTCTCCAAATAGCTCTTACAAGTGTTTATATCGAATGTGGTAGTTCCTCGCTCTGTCTATTGCATTTACAGACTTGGGAGTATTTACAGATGCCCAAAAACTGCCTCCAACAATTCTCTAACGTCTATTTTCTGTTTACTGGAAAACTAGCCGTTAGATCTTTCGGACGGCCAATTCAGTAAGTGTGCGTCCGAACGAACTAGCTGTTGGAACTTTCGGACAGGCGCTGCTAAGCTTTGCATCCGACGCTGCATCCGTTCCCTAGATAGGGTCTTGTCCTTAGTCCGAACGTGCATCCGTTCAATGGTCAGTGACTACTGGAATTGATCGGATGCTATCCTTCGTCTGAGGCTTCAGGTTCTTTGTGTCGGATGATTGGTAATCGCCCGAGGCTGCTTCAGGTACTCTGTGTCGGACAATTATCATCGTCTGAATTGTCTTCCTTTCGGATAATCATCAACGTCCTTAAAGTTCTACAGAATAAGAGTGTTGTTTTCTTGATTGTGTTCGGACGATCTGGTTATTTTCTTGATTGTGTTCGGACGATCATTTACGTCCGAACCTCCCTATTTTTTTTGCACACTTATTTTCTAACGGTTAGTACGATTTGGTCATCATCAAAACATGATTATCATCACTAGGGTTCAACAATCTCTTCCTTTTTTATGATGACAAATCAATTGGACAATTCTAAAAACAATCATAAAATGTGAAGTACAAGATAAGAGATTGTGTCCATTATTTTCTCCCCCTTTTGGCATCATCAATGCAGGAGGGGAAAAAAAACATTATAGGCTCCCCCTAAGTTTCATGTCTCCCTGAAATTGAGTAACCACAAAAAAATGCACTCTCTTTCTTTTGCAAGTAGAGACTTAATTAAAAAAATTTACCCAATTCAAATGATTTTGTTTTCATGTCATCTTTACCCATATGCTTTGAACACCCTCCATTGATGATCCATCTTGAATTCCTTGGTGCTCTCCAAGAATACTTACATACTCAAGTATCAAAATTAGACAACAACTTTTGGTACCCAAACTTTTCCGGGTCTACTTGGGAACATGCTAAAACACCAAAATAGAATTTATTCCTAACTTTTCATTTCTTTTAACATAACAATCTTTCTTTACATGGCCATGTTGATGACAATAATTACAAACAATACTTCTGTTGCCATAAAAAGAATATTTAGATTTAATAAAGCACAAATCATCCTTTCTATGAGTGACAAAAATTTTGTTGATATGCATAATTCTAGTTCTTTTCTTTTCAAAAACATCTTTCTTTTTCTTTTGCAAAAGTACATCAAGATCATCTAATCTCTTCTTCAATGAAGCTTGTTCATCCTTGATCTTGGTTTTTTCAACAATATTTTTCTTCAAAGCATCATCTTCTTTAGACAAAAAATTATTTTCATGCACAAGTTTTGAGTTGGCACTCAATAAAGCATTAACTTTAATTTTTAACTCTTTGTTCCTAGCATATGATTCTTTCAAACATTTATGCATTTTAAAAAAAATAAATGATTCAATATCATCATCATCATCACAAGAATCATAACTAGAGGATATCTCATTATTGCCATGAGCCATAAAAGCCATTTGATCCTCCTCATATTCTTCTTCAACTTCTCTATCCGAATTGAAATCATCCCATGTAATTTGGAAGTTGTTGAAGTAAGGCTTCCTTGACCCTTTCTTCTTCTTGGATGGACTTTCATTTGCAAAATGTCCCGCTTGGCCAAACTTGAAGCATCTATTATTTTGAGAAGCTTTTAATGCTATGCTTCTATTGGCCCTTGCTTCCTCCTAATCTTGTACCTTATTTTTCAACTTCAATTCAAAGAAGGTTAGAGAATTGATCAATGAATCAATAGGCATCGAATTTAAATTTTAAAACTCTTCTATGGCAATGGATTTAGGTTCCCATTGTCCTTAGGTAAAGCATTCAAAATCTTTCTATTCTTTTCATCCAAGAAATATTCTTTACTTAAACCTTCCAAATCCTTTACAATATCTACATTGAACCTACAATACATCTTGTCAATGTTCTCATGAGATTCCATTTTGAAAGATTCATATTTTGCCACAAGAAGTGACTTCTTTTGCTCTCTTATATCTTCATTTCCTTCACGGATTTCTTTCAATTTGTCCCATTCTCCGTGGCTGACTTGCAACCTTTCATTTTTAGAAGGCTCATCTGCATCTAAAGCATTATACAAAATATAACATTTAAAGATAAATTTATTCTATCTTGTGCATTTAACTCATATCTAGTCTTAGGCCTTAATCTATGAGTATTTTTATCAAAAATATTGGCCTCAAAAGGACCTTCATCAACAATGTACCACAAATCAATATAAATGGATTGTATGAAAATTTTCATTCTTTCCCTCCAAAAAACAAAATTAACGCCATTAAACATGGGAGGTCTAGAAATGCAATGCCCCTCTAAAAATAAACCATTATTGGTCGCCATAATGATTTTTACTCAAAGGTGATTAAACCAAAACACGAAGAGACGACAAGCTCTGATACCAATTGTTAGCCCAAGACCAACCTAAGAGGGGGTGAATTAGGTTGTCTCAAAAAACAAACATTTTAATGTACTTAATGAAAAATAAAACTTTGTGTAAAAAATAAACACTAAAACACAAATGATCAAAGATAAATATTCAATCAATTGAAACTCAAAGACAAATAAAGAGATTGAGAATATCAAACCAAACTCCCAAACTCATCAAATTTGGACTACATCCACTAGTAGTGCGTCTTCAAAGAAGGTGAGGCAATAATCTTCTTGTACATAAAGTAGGCTCACCCTTGCACCAACTAAATCCCTCTAGTTGAGCCAAAGGATTTTACAATACAACCTCACTTTTGTGCACTTGTTATCCCTCCACTCTTACACTTGAAGATCACTCACTAATCAACTCTTACTCACACTAAATCCCTCGAGTTGAGCCAAGAGAACTATACTACCCAAACCAATACAACCCACAATATTTTAGCCTATTTCTCCCCAAATAGTAAACTCTTACAAGTGTTTGTATTGAATGTGGTAGTTCCTCACTCTGTCCATTGCATTTACAGACTTGGGGGTATTTATAAATGCCCAAAAATGGCCTCCAACAATTCTCTAATGGCTATTTTCTGTTTACTGAAAAACAAGCCGTTAGATCTTTCGGATGGCCGATGCAGTAAGTGTGCGTCCGAACGAACTAGCCTTTGGATCTTTCGGACGGCCGCTGGTAAGCCTTGCTTCTGACACTGCATCCGTTCCCTAGATGGTGTCTTGTCCTTCGTTCGAACGTGCGTCCGTTTGATGGTCAGTGACTATTGGAATTGATCGGACGCTATCCTTCGTCCGAGGCTTTAGGTTCTTTGTGTCAGATGATTACCATCGTCTGAGGCTGCTTCAGGTACTTTGTGTCGAACAATTATCATCGTCCGAATTGTCTTCCTTTCAGACAATCATCAACGTCCTTAGAGTTCTACTAGTTATTTTCTTGATTGTGTTCGGACGATCATTTACGTCCGAAGATCTCCCTGTTTTTCTGTACAATTATTTTCAAACCGTTAGAACGATTTGGTCATCATCAAAATAAGATTATCATAATTGGGGTTCAACAGATTACATAGTTTTAGTGGGTTAATCATAGTTTCTAGTAGATATAATTTTTACTTGCTTTTTATTTTAAATCCTTGAAAATCTCTTTACCTTCATTTCAACTTTTCTTAGAGTAATTAGAGTTCTTGTTAATTTAATGCTTTCTAATTCAAACTTTTCAGTTCCAAGCATTAATTACAAGTTAATTTTAGTAGGATTTCTTTATTATTATAAAAAATCCAAAATATTTAGATTTCAAGTATATCACATTACAAATTCTAGATTAGAAATGGCATTTTCTTGCTTTACATGCTTTCTTAGTGTTCTCTTTAGTTAGGTTAATTACTTAATCTTTAATTCTAATAGTACTTTAGTCAAGTTAGAGTAAAATTAAGTGTTTTTATTTACTTACTTTTATTAGAATAGGTTAATTAGGTATCATTTATTAATTTTGTAGTTACTTAATTTTATTTACTTGCCTTAGTATAATAATAGTCTAATTTTGGTTTTAACTTATTTAAATGTATTATGGCTTTGATTAGATTTGGATCGTTCTACTCAATTTGATTCGCTTAACGATACAAAGGTCCATAAATCTCGATTATTGCTTGCCAAACAATCTTCATGGGAATGATACCCACTCATTCTATACTACTACCAACTCCATATACTTACAAAAATGAGGTAGAGTGCAGTGATTTTGTGAGGTTCTATTATTACTTATTTGCCTTAATTTGACTTCTACCTAAGGGCTTCACAAGTTTTTAGCACCGTTGCCAGGGATCTTCCTTTGAATTTGGTAGTATGGAGTGCTTTACGGGTCATGTAGATTAGGCATTTTTGTTTAATTTAGTTGTTAATTTTAGTTTTTATTTATGTTGGTGATCCTTCTTGTTGAATTGTCTTGGCAGTTGAACTAATTACTTGATTTGGCTTTTGTGGCCTGTATAGTAAGAAGAGACAGAGGACCTTTAATTTACTTGGACAATGAAAGAGAAAAGGAGTTGAGGGAAATCGGGAAGCATGAAAGAGTGCTACAAGAGTTAAAGAAAATTGAAATAACGAATGTCAACCAAAATAAAAGGAATTTGAACAATGAGAATGATGAAGAAGAAGTTGTCGAAAATCATGGAATTGGTGGTTATGTAAATGGGAATGATATGAACATGAATGGTAGACCGTTGCGAGAATATGCTGTACCAAGCTTTGATGGGGAAAATTCTAGCATTGCACAGATGACCGTGTAATCAAATAATTTTCAGATTAAGCCCGCTTTGACACAAATGCTACAAGCTCATGCAATGTTTGGGGGGAGATCTTAATAAAGATCGATACACACATCTAATGAATTTTGAGAAGGTTTTAGACACATTAAATTCAATGGTGTGCACCCGGATTGTATAAGAATGAGAGTATTCCCTTTTCCTCTAAGGGATAGGGCGAAATCGTTGGTTTCAATCTCATGTCCAAGGGACGTTCACCACATGAAACCAACTGCCACAAGAATTTTTGGCAAACTATTTCCCACCTTCAAGAACCACCAAGTTGCGTAATGAGAATACCTCCTTTAAGGAAGATGTTGGAGAGAGGTTAGGTGAGGCTTGGGAGCGGTTTAAAGATTTGTCAAGGAAGTATCCTCATCATGCAATCCCACCATGGCTTCAAATTCAAACCTTCTACAATGGATTGACACAAGAGATGAAATCAATAGTAGATGCATCTATCGATGGTTCTATATCCTACAAGATACCGGAGGAAGGTCAAGAATTGCTCAATAGAATGGCTTATAACCATTACAATCATAGACCAATGACTCCACCGGTAGCTCAACATCAAGCCCATCAGGCTAATGCACAAAATGGAGTATTGAATTTGAATGTACAAGATGCTCTACTAGCTCAATAAAGTATGTTTATGAATGTGATGAACAATGTTGCAAAAGTGTTGGATCAGAGATTAGAACTTAGGGAGACCGAGTAGTGTGAATGCAATGTCTTCTTCTCCAATCCAACTGCCCATGGTCTGTTATTTTTGTGGGGTTGGGCATGCAAATGGGTAATGTGAAATGCCATATGGCTCTAATGAACAATTCAACTGTGTGCCTAATCAACCATCTTTTTCAAGGAACCTGCTCGGAGTTTATGGGAACACATATAATCTCCCTTGGAGGAATCATCCCAACTTTTCATGAAGCAATCCAAACAATCAATCCAACCCTCCTTAACAACCAAATCACCCATCTCAAAATTTCCACAACCAAGTTTCAAGTTCATCTTCTAGACCATATCAACCTCTATAACAAAGAAACTTCCAAGCCAACTCCTATGAATCTCCATCTAACCCTCCATTTCAAAATCAACAACCAAGGCCTCCATTCCAACATTCAAATTCTTCCTAACCCATGTATAATGACCAATTTGCTCCAAGAGATAATGCATATGAAAATGGTTGGAAAAAGATAAGCAGAGTACTTGAGAAGGGAATTGGAAAGAGAAAGAAGGGATAAAGAAGAACATAGGGGAGACTTCGAGAATTTGAGAACATTAACAAGGAATTTGGAAATTCAAATAGGTCAATTGGCAAGATTGAACAATGGAAGACCTATTAGGGCACTTCCGAGTGATATTATCCCAAATCCAAAAGAGCAATGCAAGGCCATCACCCTTAAAAGTGGTAAGGAGGTGGAAGAAAGAGTTGGAAGACACTCATTGAAGGGCAAAGAAAAGAAAAAGGTTGAAGATAAAGAGAAAGAAAAAGGAGAACCTTCAATGGGACAAGGCAAAAAGATGGATGAGCCTACCATGCCCAATATGCAAAGCAATGAAGACAATGAAAATAGTGATTTGTTGTTTGAATACATAATGGTTGAACATTCATTTAAATGTATGAGCCCATATTTAATATTCATTATATCATAGTGATACATTTTCATTAATGAATTGGCGATTTGATATTGAGCTTAGTATTGTTCGTGAATGTGGATATGTATTCCTAGTTTTCATTACAAGTCATTATCTACATTATCTAAATAACAAAGTTGATACCTATCATGTTTTTGACAAAATACTCAAAAGAACATGTAAATTGATTCTGGACATATAGCCATTACATTTAGACTTAAATTACATCCTGGACAGTATATGAATCTTTCTGAATTTTGCAAATTTATTCTCAACAACTTAAGAAGTAGTGAATCTTTAAATTTAAACAAAACATGGAGTAAATTATTCAAATGAACATACCTAAGATTAACTGTACAACAAAATAGTCATGAAAAATTAACCATGAAAATTGGATCCTACTGATTCATTGCAAAGATTGGGCTAAATGAAAAAATAGAAAATAATAAATTTTACAACTCCTGCAAACATGACATATATAGTCTTCATCCGTGAAGATCAAACTTCTTGCTTTGGTGGTACATATGGATCAAACTTCCCAAAAAAAAAAAAAAAAAGAAAATTAATTTTCATGTTTAAAGATCAAACAAACTTTTGCAAACTCAAAAACTCTCTCTCAGTATTATTTAATATGCAAAACTTCAAAAGCTCTCTCTTATAATCCTTTAACTTCAATACTTCAAGTGCTTCACCAATCACTTCCATCTCTTTGAACCTATTACAAGTTCCAGAAGTCACATTAAAATCATAAAATAATATTAAAAGAAAGAAAAATAAAATACACTAAAAAAACTGGTCATCACTTCACCTAAGTTAACAATCGGCTAAGTGGGATGTTAGAATTTCGATGCTAAAAATCTGGTAGTTAACTTGATCAACAGCATAATGGTGATTTTCATGATCATTTGTCAACATACATGACTCCAAATTATTAGAATCAAATGCCTAAAAGTGCAACAAAGTGAAATTTATTGAATAGGAAAGACATACTCTATGTATAATTATAAAAACAACAAAAATATTTGAAGAAACGTACCTACAAATTTACATGAGTTTCCTGTCATTATTTCTTTGTTTCATTTCTCTTTTCAACAACACTTTTTGACCTAAAATTTCTTCCTCCTTTGGGTTTTTTTGAGTTAGGATTTAGAACCAAGTTCCCATAAGCTAAATTGACTTGCTCGTTGTCACAAGTAGCTTGTGACCCGCTACCTTCATTTGAAAAGATATTATTTTTATGTCTACTGACTTCAAACCTAGCTAAACTCAAATTACACCTGAAAATTTGCTCAAATGTATCATCCCCGATAGCCATACTCATCGATGAAAAAGAATCTCTCATAAAATTGTTAAGTGGTAATCTTAATGAAGATGATAAAATTCTATTTTTCTGTGTGTCATATCCATCTGTAGGAATATCTTGTTTGCCCATTTAGTCCAACGTCTTAAAATGCAACGTTGTGGGATACTATTGAGGCCCAAATTCATATGCACGACTCTTAAAGCATGACGACACAACCATCCCAACATCTCGAACATATGACAATTGCAAATAATTGTATGATTAAATAGATCAACTTTGATTCGGTATGATTTCATCCATTTTCACCTCTCTTAACTTTGTAGTAACTATAAGCACATTAGTTGATGTCTCCACATCTTTTTCTGACAGACCTTGTAAAAAATCATCTTGAAATTCGAAAAAAAATAGTCTTAGTGTACTCCTTGGCTGCATGAGTCAAAATTTTCACAATCATGGATCAAGAGTTTCGACTTTCCACGAGTTTTAAAATCATCAGCAATCTTAGTATTACGCATTTCTAGTACTTTTAACTCATAGTGGTTCACAAAATCAATAAGAGGCATTGACTTGCAAGCCATTTCATTAAAAAATCTATTTGCACTCTCAGTTCTTTGATTAGATTATATACTACTAGAAAAAGTATCATGATTAAATGTAGGGCTCCATTTCTCTCTCAAATTTTACAATCTATTTAGCCAATCATTGCCTTGTACATTACATTCCCTTGTCATCTTTTGCCAAGTTAATTTAAACTCTACTTCATATTTACAATTCCACAAAATTTTTTTATTAAAGTAGTCTTTAAAATTCTACTAACTCAAGAAAAGCAAAATATTTTGTTTGGCATTTTTCTCGATATGCCACTTACATAAAGAATGACTAATATAAGGAAACACTTTCTTTACAGCAACCGTCATAGCAGCATCTTGATCCGTAAATATTGCATTAGGTGATTTCCCTCCTTATTGACTGTAAGAAAGAAGTAAACAACCATTCAAATAAAGATGCACTCTCATTATGCAAAAAAACACATCCAAAATAAACATTTTTCCAATGATTGTTAACACCAAAAGACGGAGCACAAATCATATTATATTTATTCATCTGGTACGTGGTATCAAAAATCATCACATCACCAAAACATTCATAATGCATTTTAGACACTCCATCTCTCTAAAATACACTACACAAGTGCCCTTCTTCATCAAGTTGGTATCCATGAAAAAAATTTGCAACTTCAGCTTGTCGTTTATTAAAATGATTAATTAAAGATTGAGCATCTCCGACGTTAATCAAATGGTTTTTCCTTCAAGTTTGTTGGTAATTTTGGACATCATGCTCTATGAAACTAACATTTCAAATCCACCAGCTTCTTGTACCATATAGTTATAGGCTACTTTTGGTTTTACCCCGGAATCAATGAGAGAACTAACAATTTTTCTACCCGTGTGATTAAGGTTTCAAGCGGAAGAAATAAAAAGTCTTTGTTTTGGATGTATCATTAGATGACCATGATCATCAATAAAATTATCTATCACCCATAATCTATCAGAAATTTTTAATTTAATGTGAGCTTCACAACCATACCTGTATTCTAGCCGTTCTCTTTTTCTCTCTTCGTTAGAAGCCCGCACTTGAGATGCACCTTTACATGAACAAAGAAATTTGTAGCCACTCACCTCACTTTTCTGCCAATATTCTTTTCTGTTCCTTACTCCAAAACCATTTGATAGAGCATAAATATTGTATGCATCGTAAGCCTCATGCTGTGATTAAGCCATTCTAACTTTCAGCTCATTAATGTCTGGATGATTCACTTTGCTCATTTGTCGTGTTTTAGAGAATCACCCAAAAATAAAAAAAGATTAAACACAAATTTTACAATAACAAATTACACCCATTATAAAATCAATGATATAATAACTAATAGATAAATAAATATTGACAAATATTGAAAAAATATTGGTGACAAATAAAATTCTGATGCAAGGAACCTGTAATTTCTATTGTTGCTTTCTTGTTATCTGTGATCGACTTTGCCTCAATACTTTGGCATTTTAGAGAATTGAATGAAAAAAAAATTGAAAAACCGTAAATGAATTGATGGTCTTTTTCCTACTGGAAAAGTACGGATGAATTGATAAAGAAGAGATTTTTTTAAACCTAATGAAAATTGGAATTCTTAATGGCAATTGACTTCAGTAAACAAAAAGAAAGAAAATATTTTTTTCTTATTGAAAGCTTTCCATTTTAATGTTAGGCCATTTTAACGTAGTTACCTAACAGACTTTTTCTTTTTTTTTTATTGCCTTACCTAGATAGACATTAGTAATTGAGTTGGCACAAATTTTTACACCTAGATTCATTAGTTGTCTTAGTCGTCTAGCTAGTAAATGGTGATTGGTTATTGAACGACTACTAGAAGTCCTAATAGTTGTTCAATGACCACCATAAATTTTATGCTACAACTAAAGCATTAACACTAAGTAAAATACAATTTGCACCATGATCTACTACTTAATCTAATATTTAGACTAACTCTTGAAAATAAGCAAGAACTTGAAATAACTAAATATCAAGATTTGAAATGAGAAAATATGTGAAATTGGTATCAAATTAAAGCCAACAAAAAGCCCAATAACTTAAGAGTAGAAAGGTTAAATCTTACAACAAGATTAAAGACTAAAATTAAAGTTTAAGAAGAAGAAGAAAAGTAGTAATGACAAGACTACACTAATAGCTGCCCCCTATTCTATATAATACTATACCTATAACTATGTGTTTTTGGTGTAGATTATATGGTATTTTCAAAAATTTAACATGTGGTCAAAGTACTGATTGACTTAGTTGACCGCAACCACTATTTCTCCTACACAGATTCAGTGGTCACAGTTTATGACTGATTTCTTGTAATTACTTATTCACCGCGGTTATTGAAATTGCTTCTTGATGTCCTTAACCGCAATTAATGGCAATTTGAAGTTGAAGTAGTTGATGACCGTGGTTAATAATTTATTTTCATGATATCTTTGACCACGGTCACTGGGAGTTCAACAGCTTTGGACTTGATCTTCTATTTTCATGTAATTACAGTTTTGCCCTTGGCTTCTTCCATTACTTCAACTTCCCATCAAATCTTCAAACATTTCCTACGGAATATACTAAAATCACTAAGTCAAAATGCACTAAAATCATTAAGTGTCAATTTAGTCTAATTTTGTGTATAACTGCTACAAAAAAGCGTAATATTACTATAAAGTCTAAAATCATGACTAAGCATAAAATATGAATTAAAACACATAAAATCAACCTAAATAGAACGAACATGACCAAAATTACATTGTATTTAATGGCAAAATAACTCTATGTAATAGAGTTATCACGGTACTGGATTTAAGAACTATGCTTGTAACCGTTGTATTGAAACTTTTATATCAAGAAAGGTGACAGAAAATTTTTTTCCCTTCGGGGACAAATTGAAAATTCAAAATTTGATTCTGGTCAAAATTTCACCAGCTCTAATATATTTTACCAAGCAAGGTACACGGTCTCCGACTAAGACACATATCGAAAACTTATTAGTAATTATCAACCTGGATAAACGCAACGTAAAAGTAGAGAACAAGTGATATTGTGAAAATATTACACCTAATAGTCCCAAAATATGTGGCAAGGTCACCAACAAATCTTAAAGCATTTTGATCATTTTAGACCATAAAACCCTACCAAACATTCAAACGAAGTCTATTAAGTCTTCATGGCTCAGGTGATAATTTTTAAACTTTGTAAATTATGTAAGCCCTAATTTTTAAACTTGTAAATTATTTAAGATTTGTAAGCCCATCAAAGACTTGTTAAACTGAAAGACCGCAAGGTTAGTCAAAGATTATGTTACAACTTTTAACAACTCAATTTACTAGTTTTAACTTTTATTATTCTCTCTAGTCCAAAGAGTTTGACTTAAATGTTGGAATTTTTTCGAGATACAAACACTACCTTTTCTTTCTTGTCTTAGGTTTGCATACCATGAGTACAGCACCCATTTGCTTACCTTAGCATTGGAGTATTAGTAGTTGTTGCATGACCTATATACGACTACTTGATTCATTAACCTAAGTCTAGAATATTTCTAAAATCAACATTTATATTTAGTGTATATTAAGAATGTCGGCTAACTATTAAATTTCAAATAATCGAAAAAAGGAAAACCAGAATCAAAAAAGAATTGATCAACTAACGACCAAATAAAGTTTGATTTGAATATAATTTTAATTTTCTCATGCACCAAAAATCAAAAAAACAAAACCAACTTTTTTTAATTCAAAAAATCAAAAATCAACCTAATGAGCATCCTATCAATAACTACTACATGTGTTCAAAAGTCAGTCAAGTCAAACTATTTGATTAAGTCAAGTCGAAAAAACAATTTATTTTACCTATTCGACTTTTGCTCAACTTTGATTCGAAGTAAATTAAATAATCGATTCATCGACTTGACTTTGACTTCAATTTTCAAGTCAAATTGCCAAACAAATAAGTAGAACAATTATAATTTTTTTAATATATATATTTTAGCCATATAATGTAATAATATTAATGTATTTGTGTAAATAATTTTTTAGTCATAATATTGTTAATTCTTAATAATTAAATATCTTAATAACTGATAGTATTTTTAATTTTTAATATTTAAATATCTTTTCTTTGTATTATTGTTAGATTTACTAATGTATTAATTCACATTATATATGTATTAATACATTAATACAAGTGTACAACTTACTATTGTAACACTTTATTTTAATAACTAATAAATAGATTACTAATTTATTTTTAATACATATAGAGATGCTAGAGTAAAGTAATTATATATACTTTAATATTTGCTGAAATATCTATATATCTATATGTACATGTTCTGGTATTTATATAAAGACTAGATTTAAGAAATTATATATATTTTATTTAAGAATGTTGTAATTGTTTGCTTTTGTAATTTGATTATGTATTTAGTTCCGTATTTGTTATGAACTACTTGTAATCTTTGAATTGATTTCTATTGTTAATATGTCATATTCTAAATTTGTGCAATGAAAGTATATCATATTTTAAATTTGTAAAATGATGTACCAAATTCTAAAATTAGAATATGAAATGAATGTAAATTTTGTTCAAATTTTGAAATTAGAATTTAAAATAAAAGTGAATTCAACGAATTCGACTTATTGACCAAAGAGTTGAATTTAAATAATTCAATTTTAATTGACTTTCATTTTATATAATTTTGACTTTAATTTTAAATTTTTTAAATTAAAAATTAAATAAATCAAGTCAAATAAATCATAAATATGACTATGACAGTCAAACGAACATCCTACCGAATATACAACAGACAACAGCAGAATGTACAACACATGCTTTAACGAACGCATTGCTTTTACTATTTATCCATACCTGCTGCTTCTTTACCCACGCTTCCCCCTCCTTTCCCGGCGCCAAAAATAAAAATAAAAATAAAAATAAAAATAAAAATAAAAATAACATCTATTCCTACGGCCACCCAAACTACCCCTTGTTTGCGCACGCATTCCGAACGTTTCCAAATCCAACACATAAAGGAAAGAGATAAATTACAAGCAAATTGACCAATGTTCAAGTCATAAGGTAAATTATATTCTTATTTTACAAATCTACAATTAAATCTTAAAATCGTTAAATATTTTATTAAACAATCATTAAAAAGCAAAAAAATTTCTATTTAAAAAATTAGTTTCATCATTTGAAACTTTTAATCAAAATTGATTACTCACTCTAACATAAAACACAAACCTTCACTTTTTGTAAAAGAATTTTTTTGATGTCAAAGATTATTAGAATTAAAAATTTTCTTACTTTTTACACAAATTCGTTAAATTTTTAATTTTTTATTCACTTTACAAAAAATAAAGTTACAAAATATAACAACGTAACATGAATATTAATCCAACACAAGTAGTTCCTGTTAATTTAACCAAAGGAAAGTAAATTTGGGAACCCACCACACTTTATAAAAGCAAATCACAAGAGTATGTGCTACATACAGGTAGTCATAAGCAAAATATACACATTAAAGTCAAATAAACAAATGAAAACATTTGTCTATGAACAAATCTTGCGTACGTAATTCTTCAGTCCCAAGATCCTGACCAGAAGAGAAAAAGTGCCACAATGGATCAAACCCTACAGTTGGCACTCAAAACTAAACTAACTTGCATAACACTCGCCACATATGATGAGACTCCACTCGAAAGTAACCGTTGATGGGCTTCGTATAGTCAAATACTGTTTGGTACAACCTTGAATCTATAAAGAAGCTTCTTCTAGAATCTTCGTTGTTGGGTTGTCTATGGTGAGCAATATTTTGCCTAGCTCAACAATCTTGAAGCTGCTAGAGACCACAGGCTCATCAGTTGGGGACATTCTCCTCGGCTTCTGTATAATTACAGTATAGCCACCTTCGTTACTAGGCACATATTCCGCGCTGTAGTTCACTTCCCATCCCACAACCCGCAGCTCCCAGACAAGGATGCATTTCTGCACAATTGGCCAAACCTAGTTAGAAATAAGGAATACTGGACTTTACCATCAAAAAGAATCTGTCAAGAGCTTAGAGTAAATACAATCTCCTCCCTTTGTCATAACTATACAACCATCCTCTCTCTCTGTATATATATATATATTTTCGCTCTACTTGTCCACAAAAATATTTTTGTAGTTATGAAGTAATTTCCACCCATAAGTGTAAAAAATTTATTTAGGATTGTGATGGAGTGATGGTGGTATAAATCGAGATGTTACACATCGGATATAAACGGGTTGGACTAAATGCTAATAATTTGAGAATGGCGTCGGGAATATTATGCGGCCACAAAATTCCTTTACGACTTAAGGATAAATTCTATAGACCGGTAATTAAGCCAGCGATGCTTTATGGGTCCGAGTGTTGGGCAGTAAATTACACACATGAGCAAACGATGAGAGTAGCAGAAATGCGAATGTGAAGATGGATGTGTTGGTACACTAGGAAGGAAAAGATACGCAATGAGCATATTCATGAGAAGATTGGAGTAGTATCTATTGATGTGAAGATAAGATAAACACGCTTAAGGTAGTTAGATCATGTGTTAAGACGACCAATAAAAGTGCCTATCAAGTGAGTAGATTTTAGATAGACTAGTCAACATAAGAGAGGTAAGAGAAAACCGAAAAAGATTTGGTGAGTAATCTGTAAGAAAGATATATCCATCTAAGAATTGAGGAGGATATGGTCCATAACAGAGCGTAATGACAGGATTCAAACAGCCGACCCTACTTAGTGAGATTAAAACTTTGTTCGTTCTTCAGAGGTTTGTTTATGAAATCATTTCCATGGTTATAGAGAGAGGGAAGCGAATGCAACAAATTAATAATAACAACTATTAACATAGCAGAAAAAACGTAGAGCAAATAGCAATGTAATTTTTATAAAGCAGATGGCCTCCATAAAGGAAGGTTTCAACATAATGAAAATCAAAAGGGAGGTATATGTAATTTACACCAGTACTAAGCACATGGAATCATTTAGAAAAGCACAACTAGGAATATAATATGACTAAATGAAGAAAGACCATTATAACAGCTGTACCTCGTTCACTATAATTTCCACAGTCTGCTTGGTAGCAGGTTTTATAGTAATCTCTGGGGCAGGATCGTCAATGGTGAACTCGGGGTTGCACTCGCAGAAATCTACACTAAGCCCTCCATATTGAAGTGGAACTTGCTCAGGAGAGATATACCTATTACAGAAGAAATAAAACACTTGACTAATCCATCTTGAAGTTATGCAGCAACACTAGTTTTAGCACAGTCAAAGAACTGTCACATACTTGAAAAGGGTTTCAGCAGTTCTTGCAGGGCCAGCGAAAACAAATTTGCTTTTGGTCCTTTGAGTCAAGAATGGACTAATCATTGTGTAGAAAGCCAGATACCACCAAGGAACATTGACAAATACCTTCAAAAGCCCAAATAATCAAGCATAAAATATCAAAACAAGCCACCAGATTTAACAGCACCAGCATGTACCAAATAAAACTAGCTCAACAAACTGAGCACAAAGTCTGAAAAGCATATAAAGCATTTTGCTTCTCCTGGTCTTTTCGTTGCCTGGACATGAGAAAATAAAGGGAGAAGAGAAACACAGCAGAAACAGATCATGCTTCAACCTGAAAATCACATTGAAATTAAGGAAATTGTTTGCATGCAGGAAAGGCAAAAATCCATTTAGCCAATCAATTTTCTGTCATATACTATTTACTGCAAATCCCTTACTAACACCTCATACGTCAGCAACATAGACAATGATTAATATTAATCTCTTGTTTTATATACATTTTAGTTAATTCTTCAAAATCATAAAAAGGACCGCACTCTTCTCCTTCTTGCTCGCACTCCATTTTCTCAAGTTATGTTAGTTACATGAAGATATCTAAGCAAAATAGGATTCATGCTGCTATATTTCAAGGACAGAATCTTCCTACGGCAAGCAATTCATGGAATGTGGACTATCAAGAAATCACCTCTTTTGACTATTATCAATAATGACAAATGACAATGCTTGAGGTGTACCAAGCTATGCCTCAAAGAATGCCAAATTATCTGTATGAGCAAGAAATTTTGTGAAAGAAGTACACTGAATGTGATTTCCGGACTAAGCCTACTCAGAACATACAACCAAAAATATCTCATATTATCCCAATCCATGAAAATGAAGACCATCACTAATACCCCTGCTGGCGCACAATAAGCTGGTGCAAGAATTTGATCATTTAGCATGTTTTAGTGAAGACAATAAGAAGCTTTTCTAGTAGTAAAAGGAATTAGAATTCAAAGTCTTAGCTCCTTTGAATCTATCTCCTATTATTTCTTTATACTGTGGCTAAACAATAATCTACTTCCATATTTGTCTCATCATTCTGGTAATCAAAGCGCACAAAACCCTTCTCAGGCACTAAACCTCCAAAAAATAAAGGAACAACATATTTATTTCTTAACTAAAGCAAAAACAAGTCCCCTTCACAATCATGAGATACCTCTCCAATTCTACACCAAATAACAAAAATTACACCAAGAAAATTTAAAATATACCTGCTTTGCCACAAATTCAGGATAGTTATCCTGAAGCAACTGCAGAGCCTGCCTTGTGGCTATCCTGAGCTCCCTTTTCCCGGGTCCAGGCGAATTCTTAAGATCACTAACCTGAAAGATAGTATTAATCCCACCAGGCCTAAAATCCAACTTCCTCACACTCCTCTCCAAGAACTGAATCCTCCATCTCAAAAACCTCCTCCTCTTCTCCTCATCTGCAAAAGTCTTATTATACAAATCCTTATTCTGAAACTCCCCATAAACATTATAGCAAACAGGATGCCCCTCCTTGTCATGGCCGTGCATAAACACAACTTTTTCGAGATCATCCCCAAGCTCTTCATCAATTAGGCCATCAACATTGTACTCCTTTCTCCAAATAATCGTGTTTTTCAACATCACAAACGCTTTCCTAACATCGAAATCTCGCGCCCGCAAGAATTTCAGTAGAATCAAATCAGTTCTGTCATCTTCCATCAATGGCACACCCCAAATAGATACTTTCTCTGGCAAGCTGGTAACTTCTGATGACTTTCCAGCTTCTGCTTCTTGAGTTATGGCTTCTGAGGAGGAATGATATGGGGTTTCTTGAGCTTTTTGGGTTAACGGGGTGGTGAAAGTGCGGGTATTGAGTACTTCTTGAACTAAAGATTTGAGTTCTTCAAGTGCTTTTCTCTGTAAATCTGAGAGATCTGCGACTTTATTACTCTCTTCTTTGAAAGAAGCCCAAGAAAATAATATAGGACCCCTTTTCAATTCATCTGGCTTTGATTTTTCACCATCTATGGTGGCCTGAGCTTTACACGGCACCGGAAACTCAGACACCTGAGCCTCCGCTAAAGCCGCCGCTAACGGTCTAGATGTTGAGACATCTTTATCTGACAGAGCAACGGATACTTTCACCTCAGCCAGAGCTGCTGCTGGTTGTGCAAGGGATAAAGGGACGTCTTTCTCCACTACCGTAACCGCTGCGGGTGCTGATACTGCCACTTCAATATTAGCTGATGCAAGCGGGGGCTCTAGTTCATCTTCCACTGCTGTTGCTGCAGGTGGTGCTGGTACGTCTTCCTCAGTCGTGTTGGGGGTGGTGGAGGGTGGCTGATGAAGAACACTGATGAGGTCTGGGGTTTGCTCAGCCATGGTAATTTTCTAGCTCGATTGTATTGGGTAGACTAGTGAGTAGAGAGTTAAAAAGTAAAGTTGCTTTCTTTTGCTCTTGAAGGCGGTGGGACGGGTGTGTTAAGCATAGCATGAAAAGGAGGCGTAATTTTCCAGTTCATTCGAGAAAGCAATAGTAGATAGATAGGGGATTTGGATCTCTGTGATAATTTTAGTGTAATATTTATGTGATATTATTTAAATAACTGATATATATAAATTTTGTTTTTATTAAGAATAACTATTAGATATGTATAAAATTTTTTTATTTTAATTAAGAACAATTATTAAAAAAATTTTACTTTGATCACGAGCAACTACTAAACATAATAGTTACTCCTCAACTACTACGAGCTTACCATTTAACATGTAAGACTTATTTTTTTTGAATAAAATAGCCTTTTTATTTTTTAAAAATTTCTCTGAATATATATTTTTAAAATAATATATTTTACTCATTTAAATAATATCAAACGAATAAAATACTAAAAAGTATTGCAAAAACCCTCACCTAAAGATAAGAATTAGAGAGATTCTTATATAAAGCTGTTCATACATTAGTCACAAAATGGCTACTAAAACGCAATAGATTGATTTTTACTGGACGAAGAATTCATATAATACACTATCAAGGACCAGCCCGTTTCAATTATTTTTACTATGTGATGATTAGGTAACCCACTAAATATTTTCGTGATTTATTTATAATCACTCAATAATTGATAAATATTTAAATAAATTTGCTTTTTAACCACTTTTTAAATTATTTAGTATAGATTAAATTATATATAATAAACGACATCAGTTGAAATAAGTAAAATGCTATGTAATTTAATTTTGACCGTAAAATTTGTTAATGGGGTCTAAAATCGATTGTATTTAAATACTTTTCCTCAAGTATTTTATATTTTAAATTACTCACAGAGTCTTTAAAAAAAGTATGACTATTATATGCATATTGCACTTAACTATCATAATATTCAAAAGTATACTTTTTTGAAGGTTCAATGGGTGATGTTGAAACAAAAAATAGTTGAGTGGCAATAAGTAAACCATAAAAATTGTTCAGTAAGTAATTTGAAAACAAAAATAATTGGATGACCATACACAGTAGACTATAGAAAGAATTTAGTGACCATGTAGTTTTTTGCTAATATGATGAAAAATACTTAATTAGATTCGGTGTTGGATCTCACTTATAGACCGTGTAGTCAGAATAAAATCTTATGAAATTTTACTTATATCAGTTGATGTCATTTATTATACTACCTCCGTCCCATTGAAGTTGTAACTGTTCAACTTTTGTGGTCAATACATTAAGTTTTCATAGTTCAATTTTATATAGATTTCTTTAACTTTTTTAAAATTTTAAATTTGTATGTATTAATATTTGATGTAAATTTCACTTTTCTTTAATAAATTTCATTAAAAATCGAATGAAGTTATATATATTATTAATTACAAAATTACTCTGTTTGACCAAAAAAGTCAAACTGTAATAAAAAAAAAATGAGATGGAAGGAGTATAAGATTTAATCCATATTATAGAACTTATAAATAGAGTAAAAAAACTTAGACTACCTAAATATTTCCCTTATCCCACATTTGGTATACAAGAGATGACTTGGAATGGAAAGCCTTTTCTAACTTATCTTTTTTGTTTTTCGTTTGGTGTGATATTCTAAGTTGGAAAGCTCATAAATTCCACCAGGAATAGTCATTCCAACAAAATTCTGGAAAGTTCATTCTTCAAATTTCTTTTGAGGAAAGCTTCCAACACTAAGTTGGAAAGAAAAAATTGTGTGATGTTAGCGTATCCCTTTATTTTGAAATTTGAATCCAAGTATACTATCAATAAGTAAATATAATTACATAGAAAATAAATAATTAATTAATTTAAAATACAATTTAGATGTCGTATGTAGTCAACTATTTTTTTGCATAAATATCTCATTGTAACGAATATAAACCATTTTAAATAAATATAGTATGATAAAATTAGCTAAATCTTACTATTTAATATAAATTTGAATGCCAAAAAATTACTATGCACTTTTTAGATAGAGTATCCTTAACACAAAATATTTAAAATTTATTATATCAAAATATTTAATATTTATCACGAATAGCCATAGAAATTTTAATAATACGAATTAAACAACAAAATATGAATTTGTTATGTTTCAAATACAATTGGGAATATGTAAGTCAAATTAATATAAAATTCTTTTTATTCTGACATCTAAAAATTATTATACCAAATACTAAAAAATGATACTCATTCCGTTTTACCTCTAGTCAATAGACATTTAATGGTAATGAGCATTCTTTCCTATTCCGAATTGAAAGACATTCTGTCTAAAATGATCTTTCCATTCTAAAATATTCTCGCATACCAAATGGGAGGTTATGTTACTTCCTATGTTTTTTTAAAAAAATTATTTTGTCCTCAATAGCTGAAGTATGATTTGCTAGAAATCTATATTATGGTTTGACATATTTAAATTAAAATTATGTGTAAAACTGATAAAAATGATTATGTTACATCACATGTTTATTAAAGGTAGAATTATGAGTATAGTTGACTCAACAAACAGTGCTTTAGCTTTCTTCAGGATTTGATCGAATTTTCGATAGATTTGGACACATTTCGCACTCGATCACCATTTTGTTCTTAACTCTTCTTGTCTTCCCAGACGAGACAAACTACCTTTAGCTAAGGGTACTTTTTTTGCTTGAAATGATGGGCTTTTTTGTATTTTTTTTCTTGCTATTCGAGAAAAAGCTCTACTCTTCTAAGGCCTTTGTGCACATCTTCTAGTTCTTCCCTTCAATTGACATAGCAAGACTATTCTAAGCCACAGTTCCTATTTCAAGTTAAACCCTTCTTCGATATAAATGATTAAGTTTTGTGATAAGGTAAAATTACTTTTGGCTTGTCTTATGAATAGTAAGGACATTTTTTGAAATTATTTTTTAATAAATGGAACAAATTATTAACATGAAAAAAGATTTTTTCTTTTTTAAAAATAAGGGTAAATTACCATAATCGTCCATGTGGTATGTCCTTCATATTCATAGCCTCTATTTGTTTTGAAAATATACCCTAAACCCCTATGTGGTCTGGACTAAATGGTATAATATAGAAAATAGACGAAAAGCTTCCAAACTGACAGTTTCAGTTGAAATTATATTCTTCCCCCCATATTTAAATTACGGTAAATTACTGTAAACCCCATTGTAGTATGACCCTCGAATCTCTAACCTCGATATATTTTAAAAATATATCCTAAACCCCCATGTGGTTTGGATTGAATAGTAAAATAAAAAAATATCCAAAATCACGGTTTTGGTCAAAATTACATTTTTGCCCATATACAATTTAACATCAAAGATTGTAGATATTTCATTTTCCTTATCAGACATTTCAGCTTTTAATTTGTTTCATAAAAAAAATGAAGAAAATGGCATTAGTTTAATATTACAATTAAAAATTTGTAAATTAATGTACGGAAAAAAAGATAAAGAAAGCGCTATGGAAAAATACCTTATGCAGCCTTGTATTGTGCCTTTTGGTCGTCGATGATGGATAAGTATAGAAAATTTGAGAATAAGTTTATGTAAGTAAAAATAAGGGCAGATTGGGCATAAATTTTTATACATCATTTTTGGGAGGAAAAACACATTCTCAGGCAACAACTCCCAACAAGGATACGTTTGTAGTAAATAGGATTAGTTTGGATAATTTATGTCTGCTTTACCATTTAGTCTAGACCACATGAGGGTTTTAGGGTATATTTACAAAAATATATGGGGGTTATGGGTTCAGTATTCATACCACATTGGGGTTTATGATAATTTATTCTAAACTTTTTGAGAAAAAATTATATTTTTCATTAAACGCTCGCTTTGGAGGGCGTGCTTTTCAAATACTATTAATTTAGATTATTTCCGTCTACTTTACCTTTTGTGACAAACCATATAAAGGTTAAAGGTATATCCTATTAAATAGATAAGAAGGAGTTAGGAGTTAGGAGTTTGGTTTGGTAGTTGAACCATGGGTATAAATGGAATTTTGAATATATATGAATTACTCCTAACTATTTTTTAACTGTTATGAATTCTATAAAGGTAGATGTCTATTCGTCTTCCCAAGTACATCGATTAATGTGTATATTTATTCCCTTGAATTATGTGAAGGCTTATTGATCCCTATAATTCATATACATATGAAATGTTTATTCATGAATCTCCTATCTTGTAACCCTATAAATAGAAATTTTGGTACCTCGTTTGGAAGTCTTTTGTAAGACTTATGAAAGTTAATAATATAAAGTATTGGATAATTTTCTAGTACTTCTCTGCCTACTTTTCTCTTGTTTACAATTATAAATTTCCTATCTTAGTTAGTTTTGTAGTCAAGTTTAATAATTTTGACTTAGTTTTGTTACACATTATCAGCATGAGACTCTGACCAATTGAGATAGAATTTTAAATCAATACAACAAAGGTACGTAAAACTTTCAACACGATGAAGATACGTGTTTTCTGTATTATTATCTTTTATTTTTATACTTTCAATTGTACCAACATAATATCATTGGAATTTATGTTGACTATTATTTGGATCATTTCAAATCATATCGAGCTTGATTTGACCACCCTTGAAATATTATCCAACAGTAAGAATTATCTATCTTGGATTTTGGATTTTGGATTTTGAAATCCATTCGGATTCAAGATATCCTGAAGACATAATCAAAAAAGGGTAAAATACTATATCCAAGCAAGGTTAAAAAAAATCTATAATTTTTGTCATTATATCCCTGAAGGATTCAAAATTTTCTATTTAAAAGGTCCAGCAAATCTATGAAAATTTTGTACATATCATTAATGAATACATATTAGAGAAAATATTCTCTACTTTTCTTGTCTCAAATATGTTCCTAAAGAAGCAATACCAGCAAAGAGTTTTAGGAAATATACTAATATTCATGTATTCTTATGAATGAATGATTTATAATGAGTTATTATTTAAATGATTCCCGTTCAATTAATTATGCTCTATTCCCTGAAGTGAATGCGATAAAAATATAAATAGTACTTTATGGACGTGGTGATGGTCAAAACTAACATATTCATGATGGTTATCAGTAAGCACTACTCTAATTATAGTACAATATTTCACTAACCAGAAGTGGTAGAATAGTGAAAAGGCGAAATAGAAAGATAACGGTCATAAACTAAGAATGATATGAAAAATAAACGTTATTGTCATAGCATAAAAGACCATCGGTCACGTACCTGTCATACGTTAAATAGCCTTCTTAAATTTTATCAAACATCATTGAAAGGCCAAAAGAAAGCAATAGAAATAAATCTTGTCTAAAATGATTTTAACCATGTTAATTGTGCTATTGGTTTCTTCTCTGAATGAGGTATTTACTGTTTAGTTAACGGTGAAACGATCTAAGAAAGAAAATATTGTGATATTTTATTTAACATGTTTTTATTATAGTTTTAAAAATTCTATATGTCTTGTTCTTTTACATTAATTTGTTATCTTATATTGCTTTGTGATTATATTTATTTTATTTAATGAGAAATGTATGGATATACATTTAAATGTATTTGAGGTATGAGGATATATGCGTTTGACAGTGCAACAATATACACACATGATACTCAAAAGTAAGAAATATTTTCCCACATGAAATTGGGAGAAATAAATAATAATACCATAAGTGGTAGTGCAAAAATTAATTGAAAGCTCTGGTAGAGTAAATATATGTCTTTCTAAAGGAACAAAGTTGGTTATAAATATTGCACTTACGAAATCTCGAAGAAATTTATTAAGGTTTAAAGATATCCGGCGAAGAGGATATCATTTTGAGACTATGAATAAGAAAATTATTAAGTATCTATGTAACATAAGTAAAGAAATATGTTATGAAAAATTGCATATCTTTCCTTTTGGTTTGTACCATATTAGTACAATTGAAGTACAAGCTACAGTAAACCTGAAGTTTACTGATTCAAATACTTTTATTTGGCAATAACCGGTTAAACCATCTCGAGTCAATAATAACAAGTAAAAATTATTGAGAATTCATATGGATATCCATTGAATTCTTTATAGAATTTTAATAAGTATGAATTCTCTTGTGCTACTTAGCATCTGGGCAAAAATTAATTATAATCTAGCCAATTAATCATCATAGCTAAAATTGGGATTGAATCCCTTACATTTCTGGAATGAAATATGGGTGAGATATATGGGCCCACTCGCTCTTGATATGTACCATTTAGATATTTTATGATTTTGATAGATGCATATGCTAGATGGTAAAATGTGTACTTATTATCGACTCACAACATGGAGTTTGTTGGTTTGTTGGCTCAAATATTTTGATTGATTATGAGTACAATTTCCAAATTATGCAATCAAGAAAAATTATCTCAATAATAATGGTGAATTCAGGCATTTGATGATATCTATTGAACATTCAAAAGCACATGTTCACACCCTAAATAGTTTAGAAGAATTGTTAATCAAATGCCTCCAATCAATAGCTAGACCATTGTTTATGAAAACAGATTGTCTTCTTATGTATAAGAACATGTTATGCAGCATGCAACAACATTTATACACATCAGACCAACAAAATATTTTTAAATTCTCCTCTTTATAGCTAGCTTTTGGTCAAGAGACTCTTAACTAATTTTCCCATCTAAGAATTTTTTATTGTGCGGTGTATGTTCTAGTTGTTCCACCCCAATGCACAAAGATAGGTCATAAATAAAGTTGAAAATATTTGTTAGATATAAGTCTCCCTATATGATTAAAATATATCTTGAAATATTAAAGGGGGAAATCATTATGGCACGATTTGCCGATTGTCATAAAAATAATTTTTCAATATTAAGGAGAGAAGACAAGCAGTTGGATAGAAAATTGAATGAAATGAATTATCACATTTTGATACTCATACAAAGTATGTGAACTTGAAGTTCAAAAGATAATCCATTTGCAAAAAATTGTGAATCAATTGCCAGATTCATTACTAATCTAAAATGAGTAAAATCTTATATACTAGCTGAACTGCTCTAATTGGTGTCCCGACAGGACAGCCATCAATACAAATGATAGTTAGCCATGAATAAAAGTGGTTGATCAATCAATTCCAAATGATAAGAATTCTCGTAAGAGGAAAGGAACAAATATTAGATCATCAAGATGGTCATAGAGTAGATGCGGGTGTTGCTGAAGAGACCCTAAACATAACTAATTATAAAATCATAGAAGTGGATCAGGTACCTGAATGTAATGAAAATAAAGAGATTTTGATAAGTTATGTCACTACTAAAGAAGATGGAATCGAAAAGATATTGTTGTTGACAATATATTATTGTTTATAATATCAGCTGACGTTTTGAATAGAAATCAAAAATTTTGAACTTGACACAGAAATTATTGAAAGATGCAATATAAGAAAATTCACGTTTAAGACGTGAAGACTTTGGACTTGTAGTCCAAATTTCAAAGGTGTAGAGCTAGTTAGGTACAAATACATATTTGTGCGAAAATGAAATGAGAAAAATGAATTGTCCTATATAAAGCACACTTTGTTGAGCAAAATTTTAGCAAAAAATCCTACATTAATTATAAGAGATATATTCTCCAGTGGTAGATGCGATCACCTTTAGATATCTAATTTGTATGGCAGTTCATGAAATATTAAATTGCGTCAAATTAATATTGAACATATTTTGTATGACTCATTTGATATCGATATATGTATAAAAATCCCTCAAGGATTTAACATGCCTGAAGCATGTAAAGTTTCCCAGGAACATAGTTCAATGAGAATATGGAAATCTTTGTACGGATTAGATTAAAGTAATCTAGGCAAATGTGATATAATCGTTTCAATGAGTATCTCTTGAATAAGAATTATAAAAATGACCTAATTTGCCTATGCAATTTCATAAAAGGAACAAGATCAGAGTTTATGATAACTACTATATATGTTGATGATATAAATATTATTTGAACTCATGATGAGCTTCATTAGAACTCCTAAAAAGATTCAAAATATAATGAATTTATGTAAAAGATCTTGGCAAAGGTCTATAGTTCGAGTACTTATCGAACGAAATTTTTATTCATCAATGAATTTATACCGAAAAGGAATTACAGTGATTCTATATAAATGAAATGCATCCATTGAGTATCCTAATAAGTTGTGAGATTATTTGATATCAAGAATAATAATTTTTTGTCCTCGTGAGAATGGTGAAGAACTTATTAGTCCTGAAGTACAATATCTCTGTGCTAACATGTATTGTAAATTCGCTTGCAAGATTTAGTTCTTTTCCGATACGAAGATATTGGAATTATAATTAAGCATATACTCCAATATCTCTAAGACATTATTGATATGAGTCTATTTTACTCAGATGAATCCAAATCAAAGTTAGTTGGTGATGTAGATATTGGATATTTATTTGATCCAACATAAAGTTTGATCTCGAACGAGGTATTTATAGATGGAGAAATTGATATATGATGGTGTTTAAAATTTAGTCATTACTTCTTGCAATCATTTCTAAAATAACCGCAATACATGAAGCATGTAGTGAATATGTCTGACTAAGGTCATTGACCCAACATATCCAGATGATATGTGGTTTAATATTAGAAGTGAAACTTCTAATGATATTATATGAAGACAATGTTGAATAAATAGATGTTTCTCAGTTAAAGGAAGGCAATCTTAAAGGAGATAACATAAAATATATTTCTCCAAAACTTTTCTTCCCTCATGATCTTCAAAAAAATGATGAAATTGACATCCAACAAATTTGCTCTTGAGATGATCTAGCGGATTTATTCAAAGGTGCTGCCAAAAACAAAATTTGAGAAGTTAGTATGCAAAATTAGGATGTGTTATCTCAAAAATATCAAATGATATTTTTATGACGGGGAGTAAAAGTACACGTTATACTCTTTTTCCCTGGGCCATAGTTTTGTTCCAATGGTCTTTCTTGGCAAGGTTTTTATGGAGGCAGCATGCAAAAGTACGCTATAAACATTGAATAGGCACTGTACTCTTTTTTCCTCTACCATGACTTTTTCTCACTAGGTTTTTCCTGGTAAAGGTTTTTAACGAGACAGTAAGTTTTCACGTGTTCTTTAACACATAGACATCCAAGGGGAAGTGTTATGAATTCTATAAAGGTGGATGTCCATTCAAGGGATGTGGTTTTTCAAGCACATTAGTTAATGTGATATTCATCTCCTTGCATTATGCGAAACCTTATTGATTCTCGTAATTCATGTATCATATGAAATATTTATTCATGAATCTTCTATCTTGTAACCCTATAAATAGGGGGTTTTGGTACCTCGTTTGGAAGTCTTTTATAAGGCTTATGAAAATTAATAATATAAAGTATTAGAGAATTTTCCATAATTCCTCTATCTACTTTTCTCTTGTCTGCAATTATAAATTTCCTACTTTAGTTAGTTTTTTAGTTAAATTTATTAGTCTTGACTTACTTTTATAACATTAATGTATAACTAAAACTTCTTGTTTACTTGAAAGAATTAATTGGCCTTTTGGAATTCTTCATGACCTTTGATTTTGCTTAAACCTACACAAAGTGGATTCTCTCTATCCTCATCTTTTTCATCTCTGCCACTCTTCATCTTCTTTTCATTGTCTTTAATTTCCTTTTCCCCACTGCTTCTCTTTTCTCTCCAGTTAACCACTCAATTCTCTTCTGTCCATTTGGTTGAAGTGTTTCAGTTAAGAAGGAACTATCTAGTGTAATTACATGAAGATTGAGTCCATGTTGGATATTTCATGTCACAATTAAGATCGAGTCCATGTTGGATATATCATGTCACAATTAAGGTAAATTCTTTACTTTTCTATTAGAATATGTTTTACCAAAATATATATATATATATATATATATATATTTTGCATCCTTAATGCCTTGAATTATTAATCTAGATGTGATATATCTTATTTTTTTCATTAATTTCTTTTAGCTTATGTATTAAATATGTTTATATTAAACTAACGAACCTAAAAAAAAAAAATTGTGTAAGACTTAAAATATTAAACAACCACTTAGATTTCATTTGGATGGTAGATTTGATTTGTAGAAAGGATTGTAAATGAATGGATTTGAGTGGGTGGATTTTTTGAAATCACTTGAAATTTTGGTGAATTTGAAAGCTATCCATCTAAACAATTAAAAACTCAAATGATCCCTTAACTGTTAGTAGATTTTAAATCTCTGTGTATATTTGTTATGCCATGGTAAATGTTGAATTTTTCATGATACCAGGAGTTCTTATGTTTGATAATGAGATGCCTAAGGTGCAGCTGTATCTATTTATAATTTGTTTGTTTAATTGATTGGTTTAAATTGTTTCTCTTTAGTTCATTGATTGCCATAGTTAGTATTATGGTTCGTATTGCTCGACCTCCTTATCCACTAAGTAAATTAATCTTTGCTCCTCCAACAGTTCAATGTACAATCTAAACAAATTTTAGTAGTTCTTTGAGTTGGAATTTTCATATATTCCATTTGCAACCAATTGGTAGCTACTCAGGTAGCCCCTATAAATGTCTCTCTTAACTTTCTATAAAAATGAATCAATCAGTAAAAAAACAAAACTGTTTTGTAACCCATCATCGAAGAAAATGAAGGTACAGGAAGAATATTGAGCCATTTGATTAATAACTACTCCACTTTCCCATTTTTTTCTATGAAAGTATGTCCGAAGAAATTCAGTTAAGTTTTTTTCCATGGCAAAGATTACTAAATCGATGTTAATTTTTATCTTGTATCTCACTTATTCTTAATTATATTTTTTTTTGCACTGTGTAGAGAAAAATATTGTCCCTAACACCACACAAGGGGCTTGCATGTGCTATAAGAGAACTTGAAAATATATGTCTGATTCAGGATGATCCAGAGTTATATGCCCCTTTATTCCTCAACGTGTCTACTTTCAATAGGTAATTATCATTATGGTTGTATTCATTCGTGTACCACAAACCTTGTGGAGTCATAGGATTTTTCAGGACAAGCCTCGGTTCATAATGAGGTTTTGCATTTAATCTTCGAAGTTTAATGGATAAAATACATATAATGAGGTCTTGGTAATAAGCCTACTGAATATGGTTCATGAGCTAATAGTCATAATGCAGAAAAGAGCTATTAGAAATGCTGCATAGGCTTCATATTTTGAACTTTTATGAAAATATTTAAGTGATAGAGGCCTTGTGATTCGTTTCTTTCCACTTGTTTACTGATAAGCTATTTTGGTAGTAGGTGATATGATCATTCTTTATGTAAATACTTGCTTAATTTAGCATACTTGAGCAACAAATTTTATATTACGGTTAGTGAATTTGTCAATGCTCCAATTAATAAAAGATAAATAACTCGGTGTAGCCTTCTTCAGTTAAAATATGTTTAATGTAATCCATTTCAATAAATTTTTTTAAATTTGACAACTTACATAATATTTTATGAGATATTTTTGGAAGGTCAAAGCTTTTGAATTTCTAATCTAGCTGAATGAGTAGAAGTGTGGTGATAAAATAATTACTTGACTGACAAATAATTTAGCTGTTACAGAGTATTCAATGATGCACAGAAAGCTATGATTTATTTTGCCCAAACTTAGTATATTGCTTTCCCAAATACTCGTGTTGGTGAAAGATATTGAGGTTCTTATAAGTTATGACTTCTAATATTAAAATTGTATATTTTACATTCTAAGCATATATTGATAAAGTAGAGTCGTATAGGAACTATAAATTTTCTTGTTAGCACATCTGAGTGATAAAATATAACTCTGTATATGCTTAGCAGGGGAACAAAGGGAATTTAAAGTTAGAGTTGCCTTGGTACTTGTGGCAACAAACTTGCTTCTAACTTATGGTCTCGTCTATTATACTGAGCTTTTGTATACGTAGTTTGTCTCTAATAACTATTCTTGCCTTTTTTTTCAGCATTAGAGAAATGATATGATGTACATTGACCTTTACTATTCTGTCTACAACCCTCTTTCTTGAATGGTGTGTTGATCTTGCAATCTAGAATTTTTTTCTTCATTTGTAGTATTGTGTCAGGCATATGCTAGAATTTGTGTCATTGCTGAAAATTGCTTGACCAAAGCTTTTAATTATTGGAAAATTAATTGATTATTCCATAAATAAGTCAAGTTCTTTATGTATAACTTATTCAACTAGGTTGATTATGACATTTAAAGCATATGGTTTGTCTTATTTCCTAATAACATATTTCTTTGTACTTTCTAAAATTAATATTTTAGTTTTGACAAATAATTCTAGGAAAAGTTGGTGTGAATCTAAGCAGTTTAATATTTTACTCTTCCCTTATGCCTTGCACTTTCTACATTACTTTTTGCCTGCTTTAGACTCGTTTTCAACTAAATCTATTAGACTAATAGAAACTTTACACTTAAAATCTCTTTTCCCATCTTACCTTACCAACATAAGAAAAAGACAAGGCAATATTGACTTCAAAATCTGGTTAAGCAAATGAGGTGCATAATTTTGATAAATTATTTGGTTTGGCAGTGTCAAGGAAGAGACTGTTGCAATCCTTTAAAGACACTCTCTGCTAGAAGATCGACATTGCACGTGACAAGGTGTTCAAAGTTTAGCAACATTTTTATGAAGTTATGCATTTGAAGGACATGATTTTCCTGAGAATTAAAAAGTATTGTGATTGGATTTACAACATTCTAACATGGATAATGATCTACAGTTGCTGTTTTTCTTTGTTTCCTTCATCAAGATATGATCTTTCTATATCTCTCTAAACACACATTTTCTTACATAATTTATCCACAGGTATCCAATCTTGCGCATCGCACGAGACAGAAACTAGTTTCCAAAATATATGGGGGATATGAGTCAAAAAGCTATGGTACATAAAAATTTATGATAATTTACACAAAAATATTTTAAAAATGCATTCTAGAGGGTAATGATATTGCCACAACAAAAATCTTATTGCCATAGCACATTCTTTTTATATGGCCAAAATGCCCTTCTGAGGACTCCACCACTGCACGGCTTCTCTTTCCCATCCCTCTCATTTTGTTCCCCAACACCAACTTACTACTGTTTTCTGTCTTTCTTCTCATAACACCCTTGTCTCCAGTAAATATAGAGTCCAGGAGATCAAGTAATATAAAGTCCAATATATCACCTTTATGTAAGCTTGACTCTCTATAAAGAGAGAAAATTAGACGAAAAAGAAACACCATATCCTTTAATTGCACAAGATTTATAAAAATCCACAAATGATAAAACAAAAAATAAAGCTGCTGAGAGAAAAATAGTAATTTGCAGAGAAATATATAAATTTGAAGAGAGAGAATAATTTTTGGGAGAGAGAAAGTGATATATTTTATTTGTGGCTTGTTATTGCTTGATTACAAATAAGAAGTAAATTCATTATTTATAGAGATTTGAGCAATTGGGTCCATGGGCCAGACATGACATACCTACTTTTGTACTGAACTACTTGTGTCAACCTACTTGTACCAAACCCGACCTATGGAGTCTGACCTACTACATATAGGTCTTGAGTAGGTCATTTTTCTGTATCATTAATAGCCCTCTTGACTACTCAGACTCCGCCAACCCTATTCTTTTTGGTCAGTAACCCCCAACAATGCTTTTGTACTGCATTTTGTCAGTCTAGGATCCTCCCTTTAGCCCCCAATTTGTTAAATTTTGTTTGGTTGATTGAACTTTACCTATAAATATGCATATGAATTAGCAGCATAATTGATCAGCCTACCTAATTGTCCTGCTGTTTGGGTTTGAATTCGACCCTTTGTATACCACTTTCTCTTTCTTTATTTTAATTTTTTGGGTTCATTGTCTGTTTTTAGCCTCACCTTTGTATTTTAGGTTCCTAGGCCTTTATTATATTATTTTTTAGATTCAAAGCCTTTATTTCGGGTTATTGATGTTTTGCTTTTGATTTTTGAGGTTAGACCGTGCATTTTACCAGGTCTATTGGTCTCATATTCATTTTTCAGGATATAATTATTAATCAATATTTTACCTCATTTTTTGTGACTTTTTGACCACTTATGCCACTTTGGTTTTTATTTTATATTATCACTTTGGTCGTCCATCGTGATTAAACATTTTCTTGTAAAACATTGGCCACTTAAAATACTTCGTCGATCCTTGCACGCAATATTTGCATCAATTTAGGAACGTAAAGCCATTTAATGCGTTTAGATGAGCCTGTCCTTATTGTACGATTTGACCACTTGATGCTCTTCGACGGGTCGATTTTTACTCTTTTAATTACGTGGGGTTTTTTATTTTTGAAGTAATTTCGACCTTGTAGCCTCTTTGAGATTGTTTTTGGGCTTCTAGTCCATTTGAAATAATTTTCGATTACCGTTGTTCAGTAGATTGGCTATTGGAAATCCATTATTTTTATTGAGTAGATCGGCTGTTGCATTACCTTAGCAGCCCGACCCCTTCCAAGAACTCTAGGTTGTTTGGTGCTGTGGGTTCATCGTTCCAACACACTTTCATTTTGACCAGCCAATTTTGTTGTACGTCTTCGCCGATCGGAGATCAGAGTTCTGTATTCTGTTTCAATGTAGAGCTCGGATTGATGGTCAAAAAGAAAATCGCAGCGACAGATGACATTTATTACGAGTTTTAAAATCGTAAAAGGCTATCGAATTCTTCATCGCCGCCCCAAAAGTGAAGATTGCTGCTCATCTTTGCACTTGTTTTTTTAATGATAGACCATGTCCAAACACATCGATTGACCGTGGGCAATATCGACTTGGTGATCAAATTTCGAACATTTTGAAGGAGTTCGACTATTTTTCTCCCTCTTAAAATAATGACATTGATGCTGATTTATAGTTGCTCTGCATGATGAGGCTGAGGTGCCAAACCTCCATCTTTGTCGTAATTTAACTTCAGCTGTTCAGTTAATGGAACTCCCAACTCAACTTGATCGACTTTGCCAATAAAAGCCCAGAGTTTCTACATTCACTGAACCTCTAGATCATCTTTGTACAACTTTTCCTTGAATTAATCCCGATCGGACAAGATGATGTCAGGAGCTTCTCGGCTTTGGAAGCCCAGCTCGGTGCAACTGTTTAATCTTCTTGTTGACACCTTTACTGACATGCAATTAGGTAGATAGAAATAGTGAATTCATATCTGATCTAATTAACCCCAGTTCAACTTCAGCTGGCTATGTTTTGTCGGCTTCATTCCACTTCGAGCGCCAGGCCTCAACCTCAGGCATGAGGTTTAATTGTCGCAAGACCTCTTTAAAGATCTGGTTCGGAGTTCGTCTCTTTTTAGTTGATAACCTCGTTTGCTTGTAGGTTCAGCACAACGAGGCCAGCCTTCCAGTTAGTGTCGGACTGCACGGTGGCATTAACTTTGAACTTCTGCAGATTGGCTGTAATGATTTTTCTTCGGAGCCTTTACAATTGATCAGTCGCAAAAATCTTGTAATATTGCAGACGACGGAGTTGTGATCTTTCAAGTGCATGTCATAACCAATTAACAAGATAACAACTTCGTCTTCGTGCATGAAAGAAGACTTGCTGCTGGTGCTTTATAATCTCCTGGATAAGGCCAAAATATTCTTCATGGGGGAATGATTTGTCGTCTCGTTCCCTTCATCAATATCATAACAGCCACATAAATCTCCAAGCTACAGGGCATTTTTCCAGCTCTTCTTTCGGAGTTGTTTCATTTCACAAAGAATTTGATGACTTTCAATTGGCTCATTGCTCGGTCGGTTCATGCCTCAACATAATAAAGATAAAAGTGAGCATGCAAAGCTAAACACATGTCCTATATATAATTCGTTTCATTAAAAAAGAACATGCAAAATTTGTAGATTCCAACATGTAATAAAGCTGGTCGGCCATCATCAAAGACTATGCTATTTGATGTAGTATTCAATAGCAATGCATTTCTAACTTGTTAATAATTTGAAACGGATGTTGCCAAACTGACAAAGCAGGTTAAGGAGTGAGAGAATAAAAATGAGAATTTCAGGCAACAATGGTTTTTTGTACAGTTACCAAAAACGGCGTCATTTGATAAAACAAAAAAATACAGTTGTTTACAGCAAAATAGTAATTTATAAAAAAATATGTAAATTTCACGAGAGAATAATTTTTGAGAGAAAAAAAATGGTGTATTTTATTTATGGGCCAAATAATTTATTAATATTTGATTATAAATGAGGAATAAATTCGTTATTTATAGAAATTTGGACAGTTAATTCAGATTTTAGTTCATACATGTCTGAGTTTTTTGTATGTCGAGTTATTTATTTCCACCTACTTATGTTGAACTGACCTACTACATATAAATCCTGTGCAGATCATTTTTTTTTATCATCAAGTATATTCAGTGTGTATTAGTAACTTTGTGTGAAATTTCAATTGTGGAATCCGAGACGATTTGAGTACATTAATGTTTGGCCGGGGGCAATGGTCCACGCTATTCTTTGAACTTCTTTAATTTCAAAAACTGATCAAAGCCAAAATGATTTTTTTGGCTTAGGAAAATTTTGGATTGATATTATGAGTTCTCGGTGAAAGAATGAAGGGAGAAAGGAGTTTATGGAAGAGGGATAGGCGGTGGTGGTGGAGCCGTGGAGGAGAAAACGAAAGGGCGGGAGTAGCGAGGAAGGCCAGGGGTGGTGGGGTCCATAAAACAACAGGGAATCATAAGGGATAAGTTTGTCATTTAACGAATATTTGCCCTGGCAATATCATTACCACTAAGAACAACATGAGACAGCAAAAGAGGAAAAGAATGAGTGATTGATTTGATGATTTGTGTGGTAGGATTCATGTTAAATTTTCAATGTCAATTATCGTGTGTTATTTTGGCATCTTACTATTAATAAAATACAATATCTTAATATGTCAAATTTAATAATATTTTTAATGAAAAATTTTTATATGGATTCGATTTACGGTAGATGGAATGAATCTATTAATCTACATTCATTTATATTATTCTAACTCATTAAAAATAAATTTTTTTAAAGTGATGTGGACGTATATGAATGTAAATCAAGAGATCTATTGCATCTATCGTAGTTTGAATTCATATAAGAATTTCCCTATTTTTAATATATCCTTACTAAATTATTAGATAATTTCCTATATTATCGTAATTTCCTTCCCCACTACCCCATCTACAAATTATCCATTATTTTTTTTTTAAATTTTTAATAACTGTTTCAAGAATATTTTTTCTTCACCAATTACAAAAAAATAAGAACTAGACAATGATTTAATATTCTATATTTGATATGATTATTGTCAAATATATATTTATACACTTTTTTAATTGAATGGGTATAAAATTTTGACAATCACTGGTTATCAATAATAGTCTATATCATAAAAATTTAGGGAAAGATTTAGATAGATATGGTCTTTGACCCCACTTGTAAATCTTGTGGTGTGGATTAAATATTATGGAATCTATGACATAAACTGATGTAAGCAAGATTCTATAAGATTTAATCTTGACTGCATGGTCTACAGGTGAGGTCAAAGATCGGGTTTATTTAAGTTTTTTCCAAAAATTTAATCCTTAAATATTGGATAATGCTAACGAATGAAAAGAAAATTCAAGTAGCACACTACTATCTAGAAAATTTTTGTATGAATCGGATCCGTGACATAATATCATACATCGCTTGGTTCACAAACTTTCACATTACTCTCCTAGAATATGTAAAGTGATAAAATTTTATGAACTATAAAATTTATGACAATGTATCATAAATCGAATTTATGATAACAATTTGCCCAACTGTCGTATGACACCAAACAATTGAGTACTAAATAGGTGTCTGATTTTGCGAGATGTGGCGTATCTCTATGTGTGTGTGAGATCAATGGTCAGGCCTTTCGCTAAGTGTCGAGGTTAGCTGTTGACAAGAAGGGGTGAGCTACAATCTGCTTGGTTTAAAGAATATTTTTAGTCTTTAAAATTTGATCCATTAACATTTTTGGTGTTTAAAATTTTACACATAATAAATCATGTTTCTCATTTTCTAAATTTTAATTCTATTAAGATAATTGATATAAAAATAACATAATTTTTGTTTTCTATACTTATACCCTAACAAATATTTAATTCCTTATCGGATAAATAAATTTTAACAAAAAGGTATACTATTTTGTTATCAATTATTCTAATCTAATAAAAATTTAAAAGATGAAGAATATGATTTGTTTTTCATAAATTTTTGAAAACTAAAAATATCACTTAATCAAATTTTGAGGATTAAAAGTTGTTTTTTTCCATCTGCACTGCTAATGACCATATGTTTCAGCCTGACAAGAATCCAAAGCGATTGGTATTACCTTAAAAAAAAAAAACCCAAAGTGCTGGTACTGTCTGGCTTTTCCTTTGTTTTTGGTACAAGAACCCGAAGTGCTACAAATCAAATTAAGGAAGACTGCAAGAACAAGTAGTAACGTTATAGTAGCAGTTCTGTATTATTTAGCAACATCTCTCGCTAATAACAGAAACATTTTTGCCATGGAGAAATATGCTTAATTACAGTTTGTCCCTTATATAAATAGGGAATAATTATGAATTATTTTTTATATTTATTTTATCTATAATTATTTCTCAATATTTAATAAAATTAAAATTTTTATCTAAAAAGTATAGTAAAATATCATAAACAATTTTCCATATATATGAAAAAAATTTATACAAAAATATATTGAGGACTACATGCTAAAACCAATTCACATGACAAAATCATATTAAATCACCAACCCACTTATTAAAGCATACCTGTAAAACCCATACTATGCACGAAAAGATTAATATTTTTGTTAGGGTAGTACTCTAAACCCAATCGAATTATCATGACTGTAGTAGAACATCTTTATATTTAAACTTATCTCACATTTTAATCAATGGCAAGCTTATGTTTCATTCATGTATCTATAGTAATAGACCTATTTTGAATGAAAAAAAATTATTTTGAATAAGTCCATTTGGTGATGTTAAAGATTTTTTCACAAGAATATTGAATACGAGACACTAAATCTTTAATTATATCATTCATAGATATTTATACTTCGTAGTAGAGGGTGCTCAATTGGTCATGGCTACTCTTAAAAGTTAGCATCGTTACATTTTCTCAATATGACATGAGTTGTTTACAAGTGAGGATGATCTAGTCTCATAATTTCACATGAATTGTGATGATTGATAAGATAGATGATTGTTAAAGCAATGCACTAAACTAGACAATAAATCATATTGGATTACACGGGATTTTCACTTACTTATCAATAATCCAATAATGTCATGATTGTGTAAATTAGTCTTTTTACTTATAGTATTATGAACGTCTCATGTTTGAATATATGATATTCATAGTGTATAATATTGTACTCTTTTACGGTATAATAAAGTACTAATTGGCATCATATAGTTCAAACATAGATAGGTTGCATATCGCGTAAATATCCATTACTTTTAAGTGAAAAGTAAAAAAGGTGTGAATGATATGATAATGGTAAATTTGTTAAGAAAATCCCTGTCCAATGTAGTTGACCTATAAAAGAAAGAGTTTTTTAATTAAGTATACATGTTAAGATACAGATAAGTCATATAAGAGATCACTAATCGATTTGACAAGGAAACTTTGACTATGATGTAGATTGGACACCAAAATGGATGAATTTTACCACATGGTAATCATGAAATAAAGTTTTATGATGAATTTCTTTCATTCATATCCTATTGATAGCCACGATATGGTGCTAGAAGTCACTCATGGATTTCGGAGGCAATTTGAAGGTTAATAGTTAATATCTCCCAAAAGATACTTTGGGGTTTTTATGTCAGTTATGAGATAATAGACAAAACTCTCTTTCAAAACTCTGAAAGAGAGTGGCATGGTCGACAGAGGAGTCAACCACCCAACCCTACTGGTCAGGGGTGCGCCGGGCATAGGTTTGAATCATCGGGATCTTTTGGTTCAACTTTCTCCCAATTTTGCCGAGGGAGCAACCCCATTTTTCATCTTGAATTAGTCAAAATATGTGGAATTTCTTACTTTTCGTGGAGGATTAAGTTAGTAATTATAAATTTATTTGATAATAATCCTCATGTCATCAGAATCATGAATCTAGATGGTCGCACACACAATGCCATGATGATCACTTAACTTCAAACTAACAGATGAAAGTACAAGAGTTGCACAATGTGTATCGTATTATATGGTGTTGCATGAGATACACTACTTCAGCCTTAACAGTGGCTTAGGCCAAGTTTAGAAATGACAAGACAATATGAGCGTTGATTTACAAAAATTTGAAGTTTTATAATGCATGCAAAAATATTTTGTATATAAATTATTAAACGTGTGTCTTTAGTTATCGTATTTAAATTAAGTAGAGGCTTAAGTTTAAAATATACTACGTGGGGAATAAATAACATATTTGGGATGGTCTAGTTATTTTTAGAAAGTTCATAGTTAGCTATTAATACATGGAATTAATTCGGGAAAAAAATTAGATTTTTTGCTTCAGCCATATTAAACCTGGTTCCACTAAAGATTAATTTCCTTTAAATGGTATATAAATACTCACTTATCTCTAAGTATGAAGAGTAGCAACATTTTACATAAAAAAGAATGGGAGATATTTCTTTTCCCATCTTTCCTTTCAAATCGTCTCTCTTTCTTTCCTTTCCTAGTACTTTTAGGATTAGAATTTTTGACTAAAAAGAGAATTCTTTCACTTGTATGTTAATTTTCTTGGGATCTTCGCTAGCATGAGGTAGTAACAGTTGTTACTATCTAAAAGTAGTTGGTTGATCAAGTGCTCATGTAGATTACAAGTGACATAAGTTATTCGTTTGGCATTCTTCTTATTCTTCAGCTTGGCATTTCTTTCTTTTATTACAAAAATTTAATTTTTGAGATCTCTTCTTTGCCCTTTGGATCACATCCTAATAATAAAGTTTCGTAGATTGATCCATGAATGAGAGGTTTCAAATTATTTTCATGATTGTTTCTGCTATGTTTAAAATATCAAATATATTTACGCCATAGTAACCTCATCCTACAACTGGTATCAGAGCTATAGCTGCGAAACTAGTTAATTATTAGATTATTTTGATGCACTTTTAGTTGGATTAAATTTTTTTGTCTGTATAATCTATTCATGAATTTCTTCATGTGATTGAGATATTGTGATGAACAAAAAAAGAAAAAAGAAAAACTGCAACTTGGGTTTTCGATAAAACCCTAGCTTTCAGCCAACCTAAGGATGTAGCCAATCCTTGGGCTTTGACCTTGGGGTGTGTGCAGCCATGCTGATTTTTTCGAATCCTTAAAATAGAAAATAAAAAAATAGTGAAACCATAAAAGAGAAAGAAATCGGTAAAATTAGGGTTACAACCCTACGTTGTATAGTGATCGTCTCATTAGCAACCTATTACAAACCTTCTAGGATTTGTGTGGTTGTTGGATTGAGGCTCAATAGAATGCTAGGCAGCCCGAATTTTACAAATATTAGGTTTTTTAACAAAAAATCATTTTTTATCTTATTTTGCTGTGATTTTTGAATTACATGTTTAGAAAGGTGTTTGTAACATGTTAATGGACCCGAGTCAATTATTTAATTAATTTAATTAGATTTTATTGAAAATTTTGGTTTTGGACCTAAAGTAGGTATCCAATTGAATCATTGCATCTTTATATAATTACAATTGTTAATTTTTGCCAATGATATTTAATGGGACTTAGTAGACAATTTAATATTGTTTTATGGGTTGTAAAACTTCTATAATGGGCCTATGATTGCCATTTATCCTATTAGGTGTTGTAAATCCCCTAGTATGAGAAAATATTCTCATCCCTTAGAATATTTTCTTGTAAATTTTGGGAAGTATTACAAGATCAAGAAGTGGGTGTAAATCATGGTGAATCCAAGTAGTTCGAATGAACCTCAAACCTAATATTGAGCCTAGAAGAGTTCAAAACCCCAACGGCTGCAATAGTCCAAAATTTTTTTGGACCATTATGAATGTCTAGAGATTCAATCTAACTTAGTGGTTCAAGTTGGATACCTTTGTGGCCCATTAGTACCATTTTATTTTATAGGCATATGTGAAATATGTATGACTTTAATTATAAGATGATTAAAATGGTTCTAGTGCAAAGAGAAACCTAACTAATAACCTAAATCTTCTAACATTAAATTGTTGGTTTATAACGTTAGAAAAGTTCTAATGTAACTCTTCACGTCAGTGGACCCATAAGGCTTATAAGGTATGAGATGTCAATATATTGAGGATATATAATTATATGGTCCAAGAGACTGTTATGTGCGGGTAATTATATTTAAATCCAATCACACTTATGATGGTGGGCTTAAATCTAACTAACTAATAAAATGAACCAAGAAACTATTATGTGAGTTTCAGATCACTAGGAATTAAATTTATCCATACATGTATGAGATACATTGAGTAAGAGTTACTCTCTCATTAAACCTAATAAATCAAGAAACTATTATCTGAGGTTTATTAATTTTGATGGGCCATCGATTTATTCACTAGAAACGCTTTCCACGAGTATTTCTGTTTTTCATTTCGAAGTGTGAAATTTAAAAAACATAGTGATTGACACTATTTTGATTCAAAGACAAAAATCTAATAAAGGGATTAGTTAAACAACTAATAATCTCATTTATATTTTCTGTAGATGTCTAATAGCACATCAAGCCCCAATTTTCATATTATTGACTGCTTTACTGGTAATAAATACAATGATTGGCTCTGTAATTTTTAAGAATTTTCTCAATTTGGAGAAAATTGCTCTTATGTCTTAGATCAGTCATTTCCGGTAGCCCTTCTTGAGGGTGTGATCTAAAGGGAAGGGTACACCTTTACAAAATGGCAAGATGATGACAAAAAGGTAAAGTGTTACATGTTAGCCTCCATGTCTGAAGAACTGCAATGATAGCATAAAAAAAATACCAAGTGCTCGTGCTATTTTGTTACACTTGCAAGAGTTGTGTGGTAAGCAAAGTATATCCGATATATATTAGATATCAAAAAGACTGTTCCACTACAGGATGACTGAAGGTTCGGATGTGGATAAACACATTCTAAAGTTGATTGGCTTATAGACGTCTAGAAAGCCTAATATCTTTAGGGAAGCAGATCTTCAAGAAGATATTTCAATCTTTCCCTAACTGCTTTTCTCAATTCATAATGAATTATTATATGACAAAGCAATAATATAATTAGCGAAGCTTTTGTAGATGTTAACTCTTGCTCAGAAAGAGATGAAGAGTTGAAAGGCCAGGAGACTGCTTTCATTGCTAGATCACTTCCAAGCAAAAAAGTTTAAGCCCATGAAGGGATATAGCAAGAAGAGAAAGACTCTTAATGCTAAGCCTAGTGGGAGTGACTCCAAAAAAGATAAGAAAAATAATGGAGTTACGGTAGACAAAGGAAAGTGTTTCCACTACAATAAGGAAAGTCACTAGAAGAGGAATGGTATGGAATACCTAAAGACCTTAAGGATAAAATGACTGAAAGTCAACACAATTCATTAATTATTGAAACTACTCTTGGAATTGGTTCCAATACTACTTCTTGGGTTTTAGATTATGGAGCAAGTTACATGTTTGTTCATCTTTTCAAGATCTTATTAGAAGTAGGAGGCTCGCCGAAGGAGAGAAAGTTCTTCGAGTCGATAATGGGATAAATGTTATTGTTGTAGCCGAAGGAACTATAAGTATCATTCTTCCTTCATCTCACATTTTGATTTTAAAGTTATTTTAGTACTTTGATTTTTTAGAAACATTATTTCTTTATTGTACTTGGTTGAAAGATAATTATGAATTTTCTTTAAAGAATCGTGTTTGCTATAATTATTTTAGAAATAAATTAGTTGGTACTGGTTCATTATTCATGATCTATATTACCTAAATTTGAAAGTTGATGTGCTTAACTAAAGTGTCATTATGAATGACAAGTCTAAGAAAAGAACTAGGAAACTGTTAACCTTAATAATCTATGACATTTAAGATTTGGTCATATTGGGGAATCTAGACTAGACAAAATGGTAAAACGAGGGCTATTAAACTCTTCTAGTTTTGAATAATTATTACCTTGTGAGTCTTGCATCCTCAAAAAAAATGACCAAATCATCTTTTGTTGGACAAAATGAAAGAGCCAGTGATCTTTTAGTCCTTATACGCACAGATGTATGTGGACTACTAAATGTTACTGTGTGTGGGGGTTATAATTACTTAGTAATTGTTACTAATGATCATTCTAGGTATGGTTACATATATTTGATGAAGTACAAGTTTGAACCTTTTGAAAAAATCAGTTCAAAGAGTTTAAGGTTGAATTAGAGAATCAACTTGACAAAAGTATTAAAGCCTTACAATAAGATCGAGGAGGCGAATCTTCGAGTGATGAGTTTGATGGGTTTCTCAAGTATAATGGAATATTTCACAATTGACTCCATCGGCAACACCACAACTCAATAGTGTTTCTAAGAGGAGAAATAAAACTTTGATTGTACATGGTCCGGTCCATGGTAAGTTATTAAGAATACCAGAATCCTTCTGGGGTTATGCACTTTTTATTGCAGCCTATATATTGAATAGTGACCTTCTAAATCTGTCCCTACACCTCCATATGAAATGTGGAAATGCAAACAACCAAGCCTTAATTACATTAAAATCTAGGGTTGTACGACTTTCATTAGAAAGTTTGAGATAGAAAATTTAGAAATTAGGTCCATTAAGGGACGGTTTGCTGGATATCCTAAAGATAGTCTAGGATATTAGTTTTATATTCCGAATGAACAAAGGGTTGTCATTACTAAGTTGGAATGTCCTCTTTCTTGAAGAAGAGTTCATTAGAGTAGGAGGCTTTGGAAGGAGTGTAAAACTAGAGGAAACTTATTATCAACAAATCAATATGGACATAGTGTAAGAAAATTAGAAGTACTACCAGCTCCAGTTGTAGCGCAAACTCCTCATAGATCTAGTAGGATATTTCATCCAACTTTAGGAGATTGTGATCATAAAGATGATCCTACTACATAAGAAGAGGCAATACCTAATATCTATTCTAGAAAGTAGCTAGAAGTAATGAATTTTGAAATGGATTCAATGCATACCAACCAAGTCTGGGATCTAGTAGATCTAACTACTTCCAATAGGCAACAAATGGGTCTTCAAGAGAAAGATTGATGCCGATGGTAAGGTAGAGACCTATAAAGCCAGGGTTGTAGTTAAAGGGTTTTGTCAAGTCCATGGAATAGACTAAGTAGAAACCCTTTCGGCAATAGCCATTCTCAAATCCATCAAGATTTAATTAGCTATAACTATAGCTTGCATATCATGATTATGAGATTTGGCAAATAGATGTTGAGACTACAAAATTAAATGGATATATTTAAGAGGATACTTACATGGAATTGCCTAAAGGTTTTGAATCCATTACAAAAGCTAATAAGGTATGCAAGTTTAAGAGATTCATTTATGGACTTAAGCAAATTTTCAGAAGTTGGAACATCTATTTCAATGAAAAAGTCAAAGGATTTAACTTCATTAAAAAATAAGGATGAACCATGTGTTTGCAAGAAGACTAGTAGGAGTGCAATCACCTTTCCAGTTCTGTATGTTGTTGACATACTATTGATTGGTAATTATATAGGGATGTTAATATCGGTCAAAGTATGGTTGTCAAAGACATTTTCCATGAAAGATTTGGGAAAAGCTACATATATCCTTAGAATTTGAATCCATAGTGATAGAGATAAAAGGACAATAGGTCTTTTTTAAAAATCTGTATATAGACACCATGTTGAAGGGATTCAGCATGGAGAATTCCCTAATTGAGATTTATTAACTTTTAGACACGGAATTCACATTTCTAAAGAAATGAGCCCAAAATCACCTGAAGAAAGGGATCGAATGGCAAAGATACCTTATGCATCTACTATAAGTAGTCTAATGTATACCATGCTATGTAAAAGACTTGATATTAGTCATGCTGTAAGTATTACTAGTAGATATTAGTCTAATCCAGGAGAAGATCATTGGATTGTTGTCACGAACATCCTTAACTACTTGGAAAGGACTAAGGATCTTTTCTTGGTTTATAGAATAGAAAGCTAAAAGTATATGGGTGTACAGAATCAGATTTTTAGTTTGATGTGCATGATGAAATCTACATCAGGATTTGTGTTTACTCTTAATGATGGAACAGTCAGTTTTCAAACAAAATACGACTATATGACTCAACCATTGAGGTTGAATACATTGTTGCATCTCATGCTGTAAAGGAGGCCGTTTGGATTAAGAAGTTCATCAACGAACTTTGGGTTGTTCCTAAATCGATTAGTGATCCAATACGTTTGTACAGTGAGAATAACAGAGTCATTGCATAGGTTAAGGAACTATAATCTCACAAGAAATTCTAACATATTGAGAGACGATATCGCCTAATCAGAGAAATAGTTGGAGGAGATGACATCACGGTACAAAAAATTATGACACTTGACAATGTGCTAGATCCATTTACCAAGGTACTGATACTACAATAACTTGATCGACATCTTGAGAAGATGGGTATGATATACCAAGGCGATTGATTTTAGTACAAGTGGGAGATTATTAGAGTAGTACTCTAAGGCCATTCGGGTCATCATGAGTGTAATAGCATATGCTTATGTCTAAACTTACCTCGAATTTGAATCGATGGCAAGTTTATGTGTCATTCATATATCTCTAGTAAAAGATTTATTTTGAATGAGTCCATTAGGTAATGTTAAAGATCTGTTCACAAAAGTAGTAAATATGAGACACTAAATCTTTAGTTATATTATTCATAAATATTTGTTCTAGTTCTTAATGGAGGATACTCAATTAGGAACGACTACACTAAGAAGCTAGTATCGTGATTTTTTCTCAATGTGACATTTGTTTTTCACAAGTGTGGATAATCGAGTCTCATATTATTTCACATGAGTTATGAGGACTGACACGATTGACTATTGGTAAAACAATATATTGAACTAGACCATAGCTCATATTAGATCATGTAGGTTTTTCACTTATCAATGATCCAATAATATCTTTGATAAGCAATAATTGGCGTCAAATAGTTCTAATATGGTAAGGTTGCATATCACGTAACAATCCACTACTCCTTAGTGAAAAGTAAAGAGGGCATCAATAATATCGTAATGGTGAATCTTAGCAAGGAAATCCTTGGCCATGATGGCTGACGTATAAAACGAAAGAGTTTCCTGATTAAGTATACGTGCTAAAATACACACAAGTCATATAAGAGATTGTAGATCGACTTGACAAGGAAACCATGGCTATGATCTTGATTGGATACCATTTTTCTAGAAAATAGAAGGATTTTACAACATGATAATCATGATATAAAGGTTTATGATGAATTCCTCTGACATCCTATTGATAACCAAAATATGCTACTAGATGTCACTCATGGACTTTGGGGGCATTTTGGGGGTTAAGAGTCAATATCTCCTAAAAAAATGCTTTGAGTTTTGATGTATGTTATGAGATAATTGTCAAAACCCTTGACCTAGTTGGTCATTATTAATTTATTTGATAATCATCCCGATGTTATTAGGATCATGAACCTAGTTGGTCACCACACAAGGGCAGTATTATCAATTAACTTCAAACTAGCAGATGAAAGTGCAAGAGTTTCACATTGTGTATCGTATTGTATGGTGATGCATGGGATAAACTAATTAGGCCTTTCAAGTGTCTAAAGATAATTTTAGAATGAGACAATATAAAGGTTGATTTAAAATAATTTGATGTTTAATAATACATGCAAAAATATTTTGTATATAAATTATTAAATTTGTATATTTATTATCATTAAATATCGTATTTAACCTAAGTAGTGACTTGGTCTTAAAATATATTATGTGGGGAATAAACAACATATGTGGGATAATAGTTATTTTTAGATAGTCCATTGTTAGTTATTAATAACTAGATATATTAAATGTGGTTTCACTATACCCTAATTTACTTTAAGTGGTCTATAAATACTCACTTAAGTTCCCGAAGTCAGAAGAGTAGTAGCCTTCTACGTTTAAAAGAATGTAGAAATTCTTTCTCCCATCTTCCCTTTCGAATTGTCTCTTTTTTTTTTTCCTAGTGCTTCTAGGATTAGGGTTTTTGGCCAAAAAAGTAAATTCTTTCACTTGCAAGTTTATTTGTTTGGGATCTTTGATAGCACGTGGTACTAACAACTATCCGAGAGGAGAAGTTGGTCTATCAAGTGCTCGTGTGGACTGCTAGAGACGCCATACATTTGGTGTTCTTCTTTTTCTTCAGCTCGGGACATGTTCAGTTTACTAAAAAATTTTGATTTTTGAGGTAAAGGAATTATCTCTTCTTGATCCTTTGGGTCATGTCTTAACAACAAAGTTTCGTAGATCGATCCACAGATGAGGGGTTTTAAATTATTTGCATGATTGTTCTTGCTACGTTGAAATTTTTAAATATCTGTATATTTTAGTAACCTCATCCTATGATATTTAAGTCATAAAATGAAATAACAATACAGTACCATAAACTAAAAGTAAGAAGACAATTAAAGATCATGATTGTCTAGTATGCACGTCATATCTAATTTGTTTCAACCCTACAAAAAAAATTAAAAAATAACGAAAAAGTTAGTTATTAATCAAGAACTTTATGTGGTATGTGTGTGATACTAAAAGTATTATAGTTAATAATGTGTTTGTTTTTTTTTATTTTTAAAACAACTAAGGAAGGGACATCACACAATAAGGTATTTGTTTAAAACAAAAACACTGTATGACATTTAGTTACAAAAAAATTATAGGAGCTCATTTTTTTTTTTTTTAAATAACAATGGGATATTTAAGCTTTAGATAACATCATGAGTATGCTATTGGGATTTTCAAGTAACAAAATCCTTGTGAAATTAAATTAAAACTTGCATTACCATATCCATTTAACAAGTAAACAAATACAATTACAGAAAATTAATTGAAACACAAAGGATATTTTGATATTCATATTTGGATTGGAGAATTTTAAATTTTGTCTCTACATTTGAACCAAGAACTCCTTTTCGTGACTTTGCTATCTAATATTGGTTAACTTTGTATTCATCTGGAGGTAGCTAAAAGAACAACTATTGAGATTAAACTTTTAAAAGAAAAAAATGAAAAAAAATCTCAAAATTGTAGTTTATAACAGCTAATCATTAATCATTTGGCCTTTTTTTAATCATTTGGCGTAAATCTTGTAAACTGCTATGATAAAGTCAAACTTTTTAGCCTTTTTCTACCACTCTATTTGTTACATCTCTAAGCAAATCAAAAAAATAAATACAACCAATAGAGACGCCAACAGTAGCAGATATAGTCTTAATTCAATATTTTGATATTGTCGAATAAAAGAATATTGTGCCCACATAAAAAATAGTCCAAATTCATATATATCTTAGGATTAAAGTAAAATCTTTATGGATTATTTAGAAAACATAGGTGAGATGTGGTCTGAAATTAAAGCATTGAACATAGCGATGCTCCAAGTATAAGGCTAGAAAATATGGGTGTGAAAAACAAAAACCTATATCTTTGTGTTGAAGGATCAAAGCGAAGGTATTTACTTAGCTATCTGTTCAACTAAGATTGGATTGGTGAAAACAAGCACAAACAAGTAATAAATGAACCTTAATCATTACCTAACCTACTACACTCTCGGAAGTATACGAGACAAGTTTGTAGGTTGGTAGTGAGTTACTATCATTCCCACAAAGATTAAGTACTGATTACTAGGCTATTCGGGCCGTTACATTAGATAGACAAATGAAAAGAAAGGGGTGTTTCCTACACTACTAAATCAATAAAAAGCTCACAAATAAGAAAGCACCCTTAGAATAAATTAATCTAAGAAGCAATTAAGCTACCACTAACTAAGCTAGGCAACCATGAAAAGGAATAAGCACATATGAAGGTATATTAGACTAAGAAGGACAACACATAGTGCAAGAGCAATTAAGAGGTGGAGATAAGATAAAGCTTAAGACTATTTCTGCTAAAGCAAGAAAATTAAGCTAAAATGCTAGATTAAATTACCATACTAAAAGAGTAATTAAAGAGTGAGAAACTAAGTAGATAAATAAAATCCTACACTAGAAGGCAAACTAAAGCTAAACAAGTGAACAAATAAAGTAATACTAGTACGAAACTATTCTATCTTCTAGGAAAACAATTAAAGTCCTAACTAAGAAAGTAAGGAATTAAATGAAAATAAGACACAACAATTAATAGCGCTACCCTAGGAAAGCACATAAATGCCAACTAGTAAATGATTGGACAATGATTGAAAAATAGGAAGGAATTTATCAAAAGTGGAAAATCCTACACTAGATGCTGTGGACTGCTTTTCATTTTTTACTATTTTGAGAAAGAAATTGAAGTGCAAGATTTCTAGATCTAGGCTAATGATTAAGCTAATAAAAATAGATTTAATGAAAACTTACTACTAAATGAAGCTTAAAACTAGGAACAACAAAATTTAGTGCAATATTAACCACTAGAAAAAGAGATTTATACTAAAAGTTGGAAATAGTAGAAACTTTAACTAGACTAAAATACAAGAGAGAGAAAATGAAAATAAGTGAAATTGATATCAAATGAAGATAATCAACTGCTCAATAATTAAAAGTGAAAGGTAGAATTTTTACAACTAGATTTAAGCTAAAAATTAGAGTTTTAATAAGAGTAGGAAGTAGCTCTATGACAAGACTATACAAAGTAGGCTAAACTACTAAACTAAACAACACCTACTACTACGTTTTGGAAGGTGTATTCCGTAGGGTAATTTCAAAAATTTCCTGGTCAAAGTGCTGATTTTTTGCCATTAACTGTGATCACCATTTTCCTTTTATACAAATTTATTGACCGCGGTTATTGAAGGATTCTTGTTTTTGGTGGGAAAACAGTTGTTGAATTTGCTACTTGAATTTCTTGACCGTTGTCATTGCACCTCGAAGTTGAAGTAGTGGAAACCGCAGTTGTAAGTATCTTGATTTGCATTCCTTGATCGTTGTTGTGAAGCCGTTGACCAAAATTTTACCTTGTCTTCTATTTCCAACTAATTGCACTCTAGTCTTTGGCTTCTTCCTCTCTTTAGTTGATAGTAGATTTCCAAAATTACCTGCAAAAATACACCACAAACTATAAATTCAAATACACCTAATATTATAAATGCCAATTCCATCTATTTTGGTGCATAATTCTACTAAAAATCCTAATATTAGCCTAAGCTCCAAAAATTCACTACTAGGCACGAATTATGTATAAAAACAAGCAAAACTAATCTGAATCAAACAACATGGTCAAAATTGCATGGGAATTAAAGGTAAAATAATCCTATATAATAGAGTTGTTGTATATCACACTCCAAACCTAGCATTTTGCTAGTCCCAAGTAAAACAAGAAAGAAGAAAAAACTAAATACATCACCAATGGAAATGAAAGGGAATTGATAGGGGAACTAGAAACCATTATTAAATCATGTGCAAATGGCGATTTAACTCAACAAACTAAACTTGTTCAATCACTTGCTAAATTTGAAAAATAAGACTATTTCTAAATGCACGCCTCATGTTGACAAGTGAAGTATTAAGAGAGTGCCAACTCAATTTCCAAGGAGATCAAGAGTAAACAAATCAAACCCTTTGGGAAGCTCTTCAATTCTTGGGCTTGAAACTTCTTGGACTTGGACTTTATTTGGCCACTTGTGCTTCACTTTGAATAATTGGACTTTATATATTAATGAATTGAGGCTAGTCCAATCCAACTTGATCATACGTCATGAATAATTCTAATCATCACGAGCTTGAGTCTAAACTTGCTCCGGTTTTCATCTCCTCAACTCGGTACATCCTTAGCTTGTCATGTGTAGACTTGTATCATTTTGAATCCTTTTCCATTCAGTCTTTTGTATGTGGTATATGGGATAAGGTTAATGGATGCTCCAAGGTCACACAAAGCTCTATTAATAGTCAATCCCTCGATCTCGCATGGAATTGAAAATGACATAGGATCCTTCAATTTCGGAGAAGGGGTTTTCTGGATTATGGCACTACATTTCTCATTCAAGCACAAAATTTCATTCTCCATAACCTTCCTCTTGTTGGTGATGATTTGCATCATGAATTTAGCATAGCTCGGCATGGTTTCCTAGGCCTCAATGAAGGGGATATTTATTTCAATCTTTTTGAATATCTCCAAAAATCTCTTAAGCTTCTCGGCTTTCTCATCCTCCTTTATTCTTTGAGGAAATAACGCTCTTACTTGCTTTGTCAAAAATGCCGATTGATCCTTGCCTTTGTGTTGTTGGGTAAGGGGCTTAATAGTTTCTTTATCTTTCTCAACCTCGCCCTTCGAAGACTCTCATCTTTTCTCCCATGCCATTCCCTAAACATCTTTCATTTCCCATTTCCTTTGCATTTGAGTTCCTTCCAACTTTTCCTTCCAAATCTTTCCCTCGGATTGGGGACGGTATTACTCGGTAATGTTCCCCATAGTCTTTCATTTGAGTTTCGAGCCATTTGACAAAATTGGATCTCTAGATTCCTCGTAGAGGCTCCTTAGTTTCTTACAAAGGCTTTATGATCTCTCCTCAAATCTTCATTTTGCCTCAAATTTTCATTCTCCCTTATAGAATTCTCCATTTCTCTCCTTGATAGTTCGTGTTCCCTCCTTAATTCTGCCATTTGAGCTTGCAAATCCTCTTGATTTTTGTTCATGGATGGAGAATGGCTATGTGGTTGATATTGAGGCCTTGGTTGATTGTTGTGGTAGTGAGGATTTGATTGAGATTGTTGGAAAGAAGATGATGCATGATTCCTTTGGTGAGGTGGTTAATAGGTTCGGGATGATAAAGTTGTTGAATCCCAATCATGAATTTGATGATGACAAATTCCTTCTAATGGTTAAAAGTTGAGTGTGTAGGAAGATCATAAAGTAACAGGTAGTTCAAACGCTGAGGATCGTCCGAAAGAACAAGGATCGGATACAAGGGAACATTAAAGGAAGAACACATCTTTCGGATGCAAATAACTGTATGAAGGACAGTGCTCTGGATGTAAAAGACTGTCTGAGACAAGGAATCCAAAGCCAAAACGATCGGACACTGAAAACCACCTGAAGAAATGAGCTCAAAATGAAGAAGATTCTGTCAAGCTGGAGGATGCATATGACCGTCCAAAACACTGTTCATGAAGCTGTAGGACACTTGATCGGAGTCCAAGTCACCGTTTAAACTCTTAACGGCTAGTTTTTAATAGTTAGATTTTTGACCGTTAGAGCTCAAATTTCAGCACATCTTTCATCTATAAATAGCCAAAGGACGCCAAAATGAAATGTAGAGCTACTAAATTCAATACAAACACTTGTAAGAGATATATGGGGAGAATTCAAATATAGGCTAACATAGAGTGGGTTGTATTGGTTTGGGTAGAATAGAACTCTTGGCTAAACTAGAAGAAGTTAGTGTGAGGAAGAGTAAACTATTAAGTGAACTTCCAGTGTAAGAGTGGAGGGATAACAAGTGTACAAAAGTGAGGTTGTGGTGTAAAACTTTTTGCTCAACTAGATAGACTTAATTGGTGAAAAGGATGATCCTACTTTGTGTACAAGAAGGTTATTGCCTTACCTTCTTTGAAGAGGCACTACTAGTGGATGTACACTCCATGCTTGAGAAGCTTGGGAGTTTGGTTTGCATTTCTTTATCTCAATCATCACATTTCTCATTTGTCTTTAAGCATTAATTGATTGAATATTTATCTTTGATCACTTGTTCTTAAGTGTTTACTTGTTGCATATAGTTTGAATTTTCTTTAAGCACATTAAAAGGTTTGTTTTTTTAGACAATGTAATTCACCCCCTTCTTAGGTTTGCTTTGGGCCAACAATTGGTATCAAAAGTCTTGGTCTCTCTAATTGAGCTTAATCGACTTTAGAATAAAGATCATGGCAACTAATAATGCATTGTTTCTATTGGGGAAATCCATTCCTAGACTTCCCATGTTTAATGGTGTTAATTTTATTGGCTAGAGGGGAAGAATGGAAATATTTATTCAATCTAATGATATTGATTTGTGGTATATTGTTAGTGAAGGTCCTTTAGATGCTAATATCCTAGATGTTAACATACATAGGTTAAGGCCTAAGATTAGATATGAGTTAAATGCACAATACAGAGTAAATTTAACTTTGAATTCTAAAGTCATGAATATTTTGTATAATGTTTTAAATATAAATGAATCTATTCGGGTAAAAGGGTGTAAATTGGTTAAAGAATGTGGGATAGATTAAAAGAAATTCATGAGGATAGTGATGATATTAGAGAGAGAAAAAAGTCTCTACTTCTGGCTAAATATGAATAATTTAAAATGGAATCCCATGAAAACATTGATAAAATGTATTAATGTAGATTCATTGATATCATAAAGGACTTAGAAGCCTTAGAGAAAAATACTGTTTGGGTGAGAAAAATTGAAATATTTTGATTGATTTACCTAAGGAATGGGAAAATAAATCTATTGCTATAGAGGAGGCTAAAAATCTAAATTCTTTTGAATCATTGATCATATCACTAACCTCCTATTAGTTGAAGCAAAAATATAAGGTACAGGATGATAAGGAGGAAAGGGAAAAAAGAAGCATAGCATTGAAGGCTTCACAAAAAGATACAAGCAAGAAGCCAAGTGAAAAATGTTATGAATATTGCCAATTGGGACACTTTGCAAATGAGTATCCATCAAAAAGGAGAAAAGACTCAAGGAAGCCTCACTTCAACAACTTCCATATCACATGGGATGATTGCAACTCGGATGGAGAAGTTGAAAAGAACACGAGGTAGCTCAAATAGCTTTTATGGCCTTTGGTAAGAATGATGAAAGTTCTTGTTTTAATTCTTGTGATGAAGATTATGTGATGATGAAGATGATGATGATGTTGAATCATTTGTTTTAAAAATGCATGAATGTTTGAAAGAATCATATACTAGGAGCAAAGAATTGAAAATAAAAATAAATGCTTTGTTAAATTCTAATTCTAAACTTCTTCATGAGAACAAAAAATTGAAAAAGAAAATGAAGAAATTAAGAAAATTTTGAAGCAGAGAGACGAGTTAAAAAGAAGGTTGGATGAAAAGACAAAGTTTTATGAAAAGATTAGAGAAGAGCAATTCTTGTTGAAAAAAAGATTGGATGATCTTAGCTCTTTTATTCAAAAAGAAAAACAGAATGTTTGTGAAAAAAAGAAAAAAATGCTATATGGGTGCAAAGCCATTTCACTAACCCAACTGGACAGAAGAAAGTTTGGGTACCAAAAGTTGTTGCCTAACTTTGTATGTAGGTATGCTTGGAGAACGCCAAGGGATTCAAGATAGATCATCAATAGAGGGTGTTCAAAGCATATGAGCTTAGATGACATGAAAATAAAATCAATTGAAATGGGTAACATTTAAATTTTTGTTAAGAATGTGCTTTCATTTGATAAAGTGAACTGTGATCTCTTGAGTGTTTAGTCAACTATATGATAGAATTTGTTTATCTTCTTGAAGTTTTGAATGCTTGATTCTTGACAATAATTTCAAATATGTTTGTTTATGGCATTAAAGCTTTTGAGGATGTATTTGTTTGATCATTCTCAACAAACTAGTGAAAACTAATATACATTTCTCTAATGCCTATTCAAACATATTCCTTGTGTGAAAACTTGTTTTCTATTGATCTATGTAAACATTAGAATGCTTGACTGTGAGTACCCCCAAAGTTTGCCTAAAGTAAGTCATTATTTGCAAAAGAAAGGGGGATAATTTAATGAAAATGAGATTTGTTGTGACTAATATGTCTATTTCGGTTATGCACTATGGTTGAATAACTCTTCTATGAAATAGTTATGTTGTTAAATGGCTAATTAAATTCAGGAGGAGCTGGTTAATTGGTTTATGCTACTTATGTTTTGATGATGACAAAAGGGGGGAGAAATAAAGGACAAAACTTCTTGTCTTATGCTTCATTTCTTACGGTTGTTTTAAGATTGTCCAATTGATTTGTCATCATAAAAAAAAAGAATATTGTCGAATCCCAATCATGTTTTGATGATGACGAATTCCTTCTAATGGTTTGAAGATGAGTATACAAGAAGATCTTAAAGTAACAAGTAGTTCGAACGCTAATGATCATCTGAAGGAACCAGGCAAGGATACAAGGGAGTGTCTAAAACATGACCAGAGAACACTGAAGGAAGAACACATCTTTTGGAAGCAGATCATTGTCGAAGGACAGTACTTCGGACATAAAGACCGTTTGAGAAAAGGAATCCGATACCCAAAGGCTTGGATGCTGAAGACTATCCGAAGAAAGGAGCTCGAAATAAAGAAGTTTCTGTCAAGCTGTAGGATACATATGACAATCCAAAATACTATTCATGAAGCTGTAGGATGTACAGCATCATGATTGGACGTCCGAACCACTATTTGAACTCTTAACGGCTAGTCTTTAACAACTAGTTTTTTGACTGTTGGAAGTCAAATTTCAGCACATCTTTCATCTATAAATAGCCAAAGGAAATCAAAATGAAAAGTAGAACTACTACATTTGATACAAACACTTGTAAGAGCTATTTGGGGAGAAAAAGACTAAAATAGAGTGGATTTTATTGGTTTGGGTAGACTAGAACTCTTGGCTCAACTAGAGGAAGTTAGTATGAGCAAGAGTAGATTAGTGAGTGATGTTCTAGTATAAGAGTGGAGGAATAACAAGTGTGAAAAAGTAAGATTGTGGTGTAAAACCCTTTGCCTCAACTAGAGAGACTTAGTTGTTCCAAAGGGTGATCCTACTTTCTGTACAAGAAGGTTATTGCCTCACTTTCTTTGAAGAGGCACTACTAGTGGATATACACTACAAGCTTGAGGAGTTTGGGAGTTTGGTTTGCATCTCTTTATCTCAATCTTTATGCGTCATATTTCTCATTCATCTTTGAGCATTAATTGATTGAATATTGATCTTTAATTATTTGTTCTTAAGTGTTTATTTCTTGCATATAGTTTGAATTTCCTTTAACCACATTAAATGGTTTATTTTTTTTGACAACCTAATTCACCCCCTCTTTGGGCCAACAGAGGGTTGATTAGAGAATTTTTGTTGTGGTGGATTTGAGCTAGAGGCGTTGTTGCTCCATGAGAAGTTTGGGTAATTCCTCCGTGGGGGTTGTCGGTATTTCTATAGATGTCAGGTGGTTTCATGAGGTGGATGGCTGATTAGAAACATATTTCACTTGCTCACTTAAACCAGTAGGGATCTCACATTGCCTATTAAGATGATCACTAACACAATAATTATACGAGAGAGTTACTTGTGGAATTGAAGAGATGGCATTCAATATGTGTCCTCTACCAAAATGCTCCATCACCCTAGTTAAGTTTGTTATTGCATTCATCATTAAACCTTGTTGATTGAGCATTCAATATCGCATCATTTTGATTGAGATTTAAGACACCTTCTTGTTGAGCTTGGGCTTGTTGTTCTTGTTGTTGAGCACCGGCTGGAGCAATTAGACCATGATAATAATAATTGGATGCTATTCTATTGAGAAACATTTGTGCTTCCTCTGGCGTTATAAAAGACATTGAACCACCCCCAGAGGCACCACAATTGATCTTTTTTATGGAGACAAGCCATTGTAAAATATTTGGATTTGGAGCCAATATTGGCAATGGCATGATGAGGAGACTTCCTCAACAATTCCCTGAATCTTTCCCATGCCTTACTAAGGCCTTCACCTGTATCTTGTTTGAACAATGTAATCATATTTTAGAGCTTTGCAATCCTTGAGAGGGAAAAGTGTCTTGCCAAGATCTCTTGAACCAATTGATTCCATGAGGTAAATGGTCCATGCTCAAATGATTGTATCCACCATTTTTCCCTATCCTTCAAAGAGATGGGAATGCCCTTATATGAATGCTATTCAGATGAAAAGGGTTTTATATGAATCACCATTGTTTTCGAATAGGTCTAGTACCTCCTCGAAGTTCATCAAATGGGTGTATGGATCCTCATTATGGCCATCCCCAAACATGGCGTTAGTTTGTGCAATTTGGATAAGGGCAAGCTTGATTTCAAAGTTGTTGGCTTGAATAGGTATACGGGCAATTCTAGAGTTTGCCCTTTCAAAGTTCGATGTCGTATAATCCCTAAGAGGATGTCTATTTGCATTACCCCTATTACCTTTGTTACCAAATTCATCATGAAAGTTCCCATTAACATTTCCATGCTCATTGTTCCCACTAACTCTTCTTGATCGTCTTGTCTCACATTCTCATCAAGTTCCCTAATATTAAGTTGTGGGTCTCCCATTTAGCTATCATTTTGGTCTTGTTGTTGTGTCATTTCCTTCTAGAGTCTAATCAAGGTATGTTCTATCTCGTGATCTAAAGGTTTTAGTGAATGTCTCCCCATGACTATAAAGTACACAACAAAGCAAACCAGAAGTCTAAGTCCAAATGACAATTAAAGAAATAAACAAAAATTAAAGAAACTACAATTAATTTAGACTACAATTGATTACTAAGGAAAGGAAAATGTCTAACCTAGTATGACCGGATGGTTTCTAATATCACCATTGTAAAACTCATTCCCCGACAACGGCCCAAAAACTTGTTCGGCTAAGATTGGATAGGTGGAAACAAACTCAATCAAGTAATAGATTAACCCTAATAATCACCTAACCAAAACTTGTGCTCTCGCAAGTATACGAGATAGGCTTGTAGGTTAGTAGTGAGTGGGTGTTGCTTCCATGAAGATTGAGTAGTGATTACTAGGCTATTAGGGCCGTTACACTAGTTAGACAAATGAAAAGAAGGTGAGTTTCCTACACTACTAAAGTAGTAAAAAGCTCACAAATAAGAAAGCACTACATGAATCTAAGAAGCAATTAACGTGCCACTAACTAAGCTAGGCAACCATGAAAAGCAATGAGCACATATGAAAGCATATTAGACTAAGAAGGCAACATATAGTGCAAGAGCAATAAAGGGTTGGAGATAAGCTAAAGCTTAAGACTATTTATGATAAAAAAAGAAAATTAAGCTAAAATGCTAGATTAAATTACCACACTAAAAGAGTAATTAAAGAGTGAGTAACTAGACAAACAAAATCCTACCCTAGAAGGCAAACTAAAGCTAAACAAGTGAACAAATAAAGTAACACTAGTATTAAACTATTCTACCTACTAGGAAAGCAATTAAAGTCCTAACTAAGAAAGCAAGGAATTAAATGACAATAAGATACAACAATTAATAGTGCTACCCTAGGAAAACACATAAATGTTAACTAGCAAATGATTGGACAATGATTGAAAAATAGGAAGGAATTTATCATAAGTAGAAAATCCTACACTAGATGCTACGGTGTTCTTCATTTTTTACTATTTTGGGAAAGAAATTAAAACTAGGAATTATTAGAAACTTCAACTAGACTAAAATGTAAGAGAGAGATATTATAAAAATAAGTGAAATTGATATCAAATGAAAGATAATCAAATTCCTAATAATTTAAAAGTGAAAGGTAGAATTTTTACAGCTAGATTTAAGTTAAAAATTGGAGATTTAACAAGAGTATGAAGTAGTTCTACGACAAGATTAGACTAAGGAGGCTAAACTACCAAACTAAACTACACCTACTATTATGAGTTGGTAGGTGTACTCCCTAGGGTAATTTAAAAAATCTCCTGGTGAAAGTGCTGACTTTTTGTTTTTAACCGCAGTCACCATTTTCCTTATACAAATTTAGTGACCGTGGTTCTTGAAGGGTTCTCGTTTCTACTTGGAAACCGCGGTTGTTGAATTTGCTCCTTAGATTTGTTGATCGCGGTTATTGCATGTTGAAGTTGAAGTGGTGCAAATTTTAGTTGTGGATATCTTGATTTGGATTCCTTGACCGCAGTTGTGAAGCTGTTGACCAAAGTTTGACTTTATCTTCTATTTCCAACTAATGGCACTCTAGTTCTCGGGCTTCTTCCATCTCTTCAATTGATAGTAGATTTCCAAAATTACCTACAAAAATATGCCACAAACCATAAATTAAACTACACGTAATATTATAAATACCAATTAAGTCCAATTCGGTGCATAATTCTACCAAAAATCCTAAAATTAGCATAAGTTCCTAAAATTCACTATTAGGCACGAATTATGTGCAAAAGCACACAATAGCAATCCGTGTAGGACTAACATGGTCAAAATTGCATAGAAATTAAAGGTAAAATAACTCTATGTAATAGAGTTATCACTATTATATAAAGATAAGAAGACAACAAATATTCAACATAGATAAAGGGAAACATTAACAAAATTTTTAAAACCTGTAGTATAAAAAATATAATGGCTCTTAAGATGATTTAAAACCAAACTTAAAATAAAATCTTTATGACTTTTATTTTGAGTAAGAGTTGAACATGTTTTACCTAACTGCTAAAGTTGTGGTTCCATGTGATGCAAACGCACTATCGTAACGAAATCATGAACACTTAAGTAAGCTTATGTATTGTGCCAAAAGTTTCTTTATATCATGTTGATACATAAATCAATCACAAGGTGGGGCATTCTCAAAAAGCCCATAAATTGAAATCATGTCATGCAACCAATCTTGCTGAATTTTTTCAAGGTAGATAGCTGCACAAAGAATATAGATAAATTGCATGTAGAATATATGATTGCAAAAGCTTTCACCAAAGATTTTATGCACCAGATTGTACTTTTGAAGGTCAAAATGCATTTTTTGGTGTAAGATTTTTTTTTTTTGGATTTATAGTGTATAACATTGAATAAAAATACAACATCAAAATAAGAAAGACATAAAGATACTGTAAAAACTTTGAACCCATAAAGATATACATAAACTTATAGTGGTGGAACTATGTATCTTTACATAAATTTGTCCTCTATTATGAGAATTAATCGTTAGAGAAAAAAATAATAGAATTATATACACTAGTTATCCTTATAAATTTCAGCATATGATATTGACAAGGTTAGGTTTGCATGCAAGGGATTCCATTGAAAAAGAAAAAAGAGATTACTTGAGGGATTCCAAAAGCAAGAATGGTGTGGAAAAATATATGCTTTTTTAGGGAATGATATGGAATGCATGAATGAGATTTTTATAAAATACTAAAATTTCTTAAATTTTAAAAGAGATAGTAAAAGAGGAGAAAATCTTGATGAATTATTTTTTGGAATTGAAAAGGGATAGAGGATGGGGAAAAATCTTGATAAGTTGTAAATCTTTTTAAAATATAAAACATATAGAGGGATTGTGGGAATCAGGAAAGGAAATTAGGAAAGAAGTTTGAGATAGCTCGTTGAGAAATAAATTAAATAAGATAAATTTGTTTGGCTAAAGAAGAGCTTTTACTTATTAGGAAAAACTTTTATTTTAGAGCAAAGTACATTTATGAATATATGAAGCATCTAATGAATCTAAAGTAACAAGCCCTTTAACATTTGAGGGTAGAGAATTAGCTAGCTAAAGTGATCAAACTTTTGCTTGTGCTTGCCATCTTTGCTAAAGTGTTTGCTACTGAGTTAGTCCCATGATATTGATGATGAATGGTGATTGGATGTTGTGACATGAGATGCAAAGCCTTTTGATGCTGGCTATCCAATTGCCATGGTGCTCTTTAATGATGTTGAATTTAATCCACAAATGTTTTGGAATCTGAATCAATAATTAAGGGTAAGAAACCTTTCCATATACTCCATTCAAGGCCAATAATTAAAACTTGAAATTCTGCCTCCAATGAAGTAGCCTTTCCGATGTAGTAGGAGAAACCAAAGCAAAAGCAACCCATACTATCTCGGAAAATCCCACATCTTCCAAAAGGACTAGGGTTACCAAGAGTGGATCCATCAATGTTAAGCTTATAATAACCCTAAAAGGGCGAAACCCATGAAACAACTATTGCATAATGCTGATGTTGAGTTGCCATTTTCAGTCCAAGGCCATGAGCTACTAGGGCCGAGGATAGGTGGAAACTGGATGGAGCAATGAAATTTCCCGTTGCAAGCTATTAACCCAAAAAATTACCTGCTCAACCGTTTGCCCAGTGCCTTGGAAATAGGGTATGTTGTGAGCTTTCTAGAGTTCCAAGCAGATACGAAAAGGTATGAGGTCAGCCATTTCTGAGTGAAGATGATGGAGGTGCATGGGAACTGTGGACTCTCTAATAGGAGGAAGGCCAAGAATCTGTGCAAAATTATCCCATACATCTTGTCCAAATGCAGAATTTCACAAGACATGGTCTGTAGAATCTCGAGTTGCAAAATTGACATTTAGAAAACAAGTGAAAACCCATTCGCATAAGAACCTCTGTGAAAGGAAGTTTGCCATTCTGTAATTGCAACATAAAGATAGATATATTGATTGGTATCCGTTTGCTACAAATATAATTTCACGAGGATAAAATTTCTCGAGGATTCGTAATACAATCATACACAGAAGATGGGGAATAGGCTCTACTAACGCTTGGCTGGACAGACCATATAATTCAGTCCTTATCCGTAGAGAGGAAAAAAAATGTCTCCGGATCATTTCCACCTCCTTGGCCGAGACAGATGTTGCCAGATAAAACTAAATAACTATAATAAATTTTGAATACCACAGTGTAAAAATAAAATAAGAACACAATTAAGGAATTGAGTATGCATTTATAATATTGATATTTTTACCTATATATTATTAAAAATTAGTTATTAATTGAGAACTATACGCAATATAAGTGCAACAGTAATAGTATTATCATTGTTGAATTTGTATCTTTTAATAAAAAATATGCTTGGAATTTTCAATACAAAATATAGGACAAAATCATTTTTTAGGAAATTAATGAATTTAATTTTGTTAGTATAAATGGTTAAACAAACATAATCAATAAGAAATTATTTGTTAAAGTCCATAATTATTTATAATCAAAGTGTATTTGGTAGTGATGAAGATAAAATAATTATTTTTAATATTGAATACTAATTTGGTTTTTTTAATTAGATTGAGACTATTCAAATATATATATATAAAACTTATTTATTAAAAATTTTATTTATTAACAATGACATATAGATAAATTTTTTTCATAATTAACATATATTTGTTTCTTAACTTTTTGTTAGTAACTAATACTTATATGATGATTTATAATACAATTTTAATTTCTAACTCTTTAGAAAAAAATAACTATAAAGGTGTGCGTAAAATATGAATTATAAGAAATAAGGTTAGTTAAAGGCAAGATTTAGCTAATTAATTTGAATTTCATTATTAATTAAGTAGTTCATCTTTTACCCCTATTATTTACTATAAATTTTCTTTTATCTAATTTGCCACGTATCAATTACTTAAAGTTTCTCACTAAAGGAGGTTTTGCTTTATTTATATATATATATATGGAAAAACTTTACCCATAACGAAATTATTCTCTTGTACTATAAAAACTTGTATAGTACTGAATCATGTGCGTTAAAAATTTATGTTGTACAAGTCTTTAATGCCAATGGTATGGGATGGTTTCCTCCAAGGGACTATGGAATTCCGCATATGTATGATACACAAATATTGTATGAATAATACGCAAAAGATTATTATATTGTAAAATGTTCATATTAGAACATTTATTAACTTTTACATTTTCTTATTTTCCTTTTATAGGTCAAGGTCGGTAAGAGTTCTCGAATTTTACTGGATTACTAGATTTAGTTTTGAGCAAAAGTAATAGATTTTCATTAACAAGGAAAAGGTAGTTTTCACGAGATGAAAACAAGTCTCAATAATACATAAAGGCTTAGTTTGAGGGTTGAGATTTGGAGGGAAAAGAAGAGAAGAGAAAAATGAATCTCTCCACTTGTTTGGGAGTTTTAAGTGGGAAGAAAGAAGAGAAATGGGGAGAAAAGGAGAGATTAATTAGTTTAAAAGTTTTCTCTCCAAAAATGGAGAGAAATGAAGAGAAAAGTTTATCAAAGACTAATAAAATTTTTAAAATACCACTTTTATCCTCAAATGTCTTATATAAACAACAAAATAATAATACCATATAAGTACAAAATCATCCCATTCCTTTCCAAAACTCCCAAACAAAATGAGAAGAAATACGTTTCCCTTCTCTTCTCTTCTCTCATAATTTAATTTTTCTTTTCTTTTCTCTTCTCTCCCAAACTCCCAAACCTAGCCAAAGAAAACTCTATTCTACTATCAAGTATTTGTTGGTTAATCCCCTATTCCATGAAAGCTTCTAGTCTAGTCACTTATTTGAAATTTGGACCATCTTGATGTTGCCAATTTCACATTAGAAATAATTCGACCAACCACTTCACAAGCGATAAACCTCTTATGCAAAACACAACTTCATTTATTGCCTTCCAAGTATGATAGATAGTAATAGCAATAGCAAGCTATAGTAAATCAGAAACGGTATTCTTGGATTTTTGTGTAGCAGCCACCCTAACTCCATATAATAACCTATATATAAAAGCTTTCTTTAGATCAAGATTGTTACCCTCCTATCACCTATGGTCAGCAATAGAATGTAGGGCCATGGACACACAATGGATTTATGTAATGGCAAGGTGTGTTTCTGCATCAGATCTTTCTAGGAATGTTAATTTCAAATCGGCTAGATATTATGAAGTACATAAAGATGATAGTGCTATCATTGCTTGAAGCCTTTTTAAAGTCAAGTTCAAATGCTAAATTCTAGGGGCTTAGATCTGACAGATGAGGAAACATCTATTGTGTCTAGTAGTTCATTTTTTAGGTGCAAATTTTGGGCTTTTCACGACCCAAAAGCTGATTTTCCTCTCTTTTTGTAATCTATGTTTTGGGCTTTGGAAAAATTTTGGCTGATCAAAAGGCTCAAAAACATATTAAGATATCCTATTTTCTTTCTTCTCTGAGTACAGGTTTGAAATAATTACTTTTTCTTGTTACTATCACGTGGGAAAATACTTAGAGCCGATTTTGGGCTTTATCTGTAGACCTTGTGGTCAATTTTCATTAATCCATAAGATTGGGCTCTATTATAGTCCAAAAGCTAAAAAATTCAATGGGCCAAACACAATGTTAGAAGCATGGAGCTCTTTGGTTTATCCTTTTATTGCCAGTTCATAGGGTTCGATTGTTTGTGCTTTCTCCATTTTTAGTATACGAATGGACTTGAGCCAACCAGTTCCTAATTCAATTTATCAAATCGATACCCAGTCCAAGTTTAACAAATTTTTTACTAGAAAAAGAAATTTTCCAAATTAAGTAAGAAAGACTTTTCTAAGAGAATGGAATTTCGAACTTAAAAGTTTGATACTAAACATGATATATAATAGATAAGTTGGAAGGACATTTCTATTCTTTGCTTTTCCTGGGTACTGGACATGGGGTATGGTTCAATTACAATTTAACTTTCCTTTATTCTTGCTCCATAATAGTAGTTTGTCTCCGTTAACCAGATGAGCACTTTACCTTATCTATATGTATACATAAATACAAACCTTGAATTTTTTTAAACAAACGATGCACTACATAAATAACTTTATCACATTCTATTAAATATTTCTAAGTCATGTTTATGAGAGAATATACATACATATATATATATATATATTGTTGGGGGGATGCCACTCCTTAATTTTATTAATGATATGAAAAATGAGTACAGGGTGGGGGACGTAATACCAAAACCTCCTAGAAATTAGGGTTAAACTAGAACCCTAACTGAATATGTTCAAACTTTGGAAACCCTTAGATAAAAACAAGAAATCTTGTCTAAACTAAGAATATCTCGAGCTAGTCTAGGCAAAGTAGAAACATTATAGTGAAGATTACATTGTTCATCACATGCGAAATCAGCTAAATAATCTACCAACTTGTTGCCATTTCGGAAGACATGTCCTATTAGATAATCCAATGCTTCAAGCTCTTGCCTGATAAGTAACAAGACCCTGTCAAGCTGCTAGGGAGGTCTGTGCTTTCCAGTTATGAGTTTTATTGCCGTAGTCGAATCCACTTCTATCATTACCTTCTACAAGTGTAGCTTTTGCGAAGAGAATACAATCTATCCAGTACTGCCATATGTCCTGCAAAGAGGTTTGTTTGTATTTGTGGATAAAATGATAAGAAAGTTGCTAATAGGTTTCTTTCTGAATCTTTTATAGCTCCTTCACTTGTTGTCCATCCTGGGTTCTCTCTCGAAACTCCATTTGTGTTGAGCTTGTAAAAGGATAGCTGAGGAGGTTCCACCTGACCAAAGTTATTTACTTTGAACACTAGCAACACGCAATGGAATGGGAGAGCTCATATGTGAAATAATCTCATGAGAAGTTGCAATGGGAAAGGCTTGGAAAATGAGTCTCAGGTAATTGTCATTGAGTTCATAGATCTCCAATCAAAAAGGCTAATACATCTTTCTTTCCATATTTCCCAACAAATAAGAATTGGTATTAACATATTCAATACTCCCAAAAAAGTATTATCTAGAGCTTGCAGCTATAAAGCTTTTAGAAGCCACTTTAGTGCAGTCACTGATGAGTGAAATTTAACTGGCCAAAATATCCTTTTCCCAAACTTCTTTCGTCAAGTTGCATTCTATAAATCAGAGTTGAAAGGTCTCCTCTGAATTACAAAAATTACTTCTTGAAGCAAAGGAAAACCCTATTCTTTTCAGTTGATCATCCACAGGCAGTACATCATTTAGAAATCTCCACATGAAGATGGAAATCTTGGGAGGAATTCTCTTGTTCCAAATCATTTTCCTTGAGAGAAGAAAGGGGTGATGAAGGCTTAATTGATTAACAGTAGAAGACACTGTAAAATCACCTACTGAGGTACCTTCCAAGCAATGCTATCCTGTTGTTTATTTAGACAAATTGATTTGCCTGACAAAAGCTACATATTGAAGTTTGGAAAAGCTGAAAGAATGACTTACTCATTCCAATTCTTACCATTCCATGCTTCAGCAATTCTTAAGTTGGTTTCAAGAAGGTTATCAAAGTGAGAATACAACTTGCCTTCATGACTCTAGTCTTCAAACTAAAAGGAGGAATCGCCTTGCCTAATGAGAGTCAGTCCATATTTTCTTCCGCTATGTCCGTAATGCTAATCATTCTTTTTCCATGTTGGGGAGAAGAGACATTTCTTACCAGCAAAGATTGAATGGAGAGCATTTTTAAGATATCCTGAGGACATGGTTTGTCTTCAAAGAGAATATTTAGTTCTAAAATTCCACCATAGCTTGATAGAAAAAACCATTTGTAGGTCATTTAAAGAGTTGATCCCCAAACCGCCTTTCTCCTTTGCGGTGCAAATTCTCTTCCATGAGATCCAATGGCTTATGTGCCCATATTCTGAATCACCCCAAAAGAAGTTTGCAAAGCTTTTCATTTCTTTTAGGACACTTATAGGGCCCTCAATGACTGTTAACAGATATAAGGGAATAAATCTCAAGACATGTTTGATAAGAATAAGTCTACCACCAGGAGACAATAGCTTCAAATTCCAGTACATGATCTTATCTTAACCTTTTCCACTATTGGCTGAAATACTTGCCTTCTTTTCTTCCCTTTATTTATTGGCTACCCCAAATAAATAAAAGGTGAATTTTTATGGACAAAACCAATAAGCCTTGCAATTTGTCTAATTCTCTCCGTAGCCATTTTCTTTGAAACCACAAAGGTGCTTTTGCCTATTCATAGAGTTGAATGAATATCATCATCCTTTTAATTGATTTCTTTTGTCCATTAACATAGAAAGTGACATCCTAAGCGTATGATAGATGACTGATTGGGAGGTTTGCTCTACCAGTAGAATAGCCACCTATTTCTCCTTAATGGGAAGCCTTGTTTATCCCTCTTGAAAATCCTTTAGTAGTAATGATAAAAAGTGATGGAGACAAGGATGTCCTTGCCTTACTCCTCTGAAAGAGCTGAAAAAGCCAGTACGACTACCATTTATGAGTGTAAAGTACTATCATGATTGGATGATTGAATAGAATGAGAAACTAACGACATCCAAGCTGGAGAAAACCAAACTTTAATAGGACATCTTCAAAAAAATTCTAAGACACTCTATCAAGAAAGAGGAGCATGCCTTTGTCATATCCAGTTTGAGAATTATGTTGCCTCCTCTAACCTTCTTGTCAATGAATTCCATCGTCTCTTATGCAAGAAGTATGTGTCTGATATGACTCATCCTTGCACATATCCTCTTTGTTTAGGTGAGATCATTTTTGAAAGTAAAGAGCTTAGCCTATTTGCAAGAATTTCAAAAAATTTTGTTGGAAAAGGTACATAAACTTATAGGCTTGAAGTCAACAAATGTGTATGGATTTGCTACCTTTGGAATCAAACAAAGGAGTGTGCTGGGGAGAGCTTTAGGCATTATTCCCCCTTTGAAGAATTCTATTATAGCATGATGGAGGTCCTTAGCAATAATGGACTAGTAGGTTTGGAAGAAAGAACCATTAAATCCATCAATTCCTACAGCACTGTTTGGATTTAGAGAAAAAGTGGCCTCTTTAACTTCTTTTATAGATGGAATAGCTAGCATGAAATCGATATCCTCTTCAGTGATGACTCTTGGAATACTGTGCTTCAAGAACTCCCTTATGGTTTGAGAGCTTCAGTAGGAAATTTTTTTTGGAAAAAGGATATTGCCTGAACTTTGATACTGTCTATATCCTTTACCCAATTTCCATTATCCCCCTCTATTCTCTTGATGCAAAAGTTGTTCCTTTTTGCCTGAAGTTGGGAATGGAAAAACTTGGAGTTATTGTCCCCTTCTTGCAACCATTTTGCATTTTGCATATGCTTTCTACCTCAAAAACACTCCTCATTTGCAAGTGTCTTATGCTATTTTTCTTGTGTAGAAGTAAGCTCTTCTTGAGCAATCAACAAAGGGATATGTTGAAGATGATTCTCCTTCAGCAAAGTATCTTCCTCAGATTCCTTTATTTTCTAAAAAATGTCACCAAAGTGTTGCCTGTTCTAGGTTTTCAAATCAGTTTTGAGTCTTTTCAGTTTTGCTAAAAAGGACTGTAAAGGGGTTCCTTTTGATGGTCTTGCCTAACTCTCCTCTACCACCTTCATGAAGTTGCATGTTCAATCACCCAAACATTTAAAAACTATAACATTCTTGGTCTAGAAAAATGGTAGACGTTAGGGCAACCATAATGGAGAATGGTCAGAACATGTTTTGTTGAGATGAGCAAAAGACAAAGATTGAAAACTATTAAGCAGTTCCTAATTACCAATACCTCTATCCAATCTCTTCCAAACCCTACCTGTAGGTTTGAAGCCATTCCAAGTGTAATTTGAGCCTATAAATGGCAGCTCAAGGAGGGAACAATAGTTCAAAATATCCTGTAAATCTTGCATTGCTCTAGCATGTTGTTGATAAGTGCCTAAATATTCTTCGATTGATAGTATTACATTGAAATCAATTGCCACAAGCCAAGGGGAGTTGCAAGAAACTGAGAAGGCTCTTGCTGAATTCCACAATTCTTTTCTATCTTCCTTCGTACATTCATACACTGCTGAGATATTGATGGCCTTCAAAAATTGTTTGTGAGTCAATCTTCATATGAACAACCTGTTCTTCACTTGAAAGAAGACTTGCACCAACATTGTTGTTTTCCAGAAAATCCAGCTACTATTTTGAATGTTACTAGTAAAGCCATGAAACCCTAATTTATTCTTTGTACCCTCTAACTGTTTGACAACAATTAGAGGTACAAAAAATGCAAAGAAAAGAAATATTATGCAGTCTAACTACCTTATTTAATCTCCTTATTGAGGGCTTGCTGCCAATCTCTCTAATATTCCAAAACATGCAATTCATTGATAAGATTGAGTAGCAAGCTGTGTAGGCTTTAATGTTGATCTTGTCATCACTCTAGGGCTAGCAATGTAGCTCTTCTTCTTTCTAGTTCTCTTTCTTAATACCAAGGTGAATTCCTTCTCTACCTTGGGGCCTAGCTTAGATGTTAGCTCTTTACTGGTATTTTGCCATTATACCAATTGCTTCTCACGTTTAAAAAGGGAAGAGTTGGCATTGTCCAGGTTAGAAAAGGAATGAGGATCATCATCTATTTTGATTTGATTGATAAGTGCACCACAATTGTCATCACTAACCCTAGCCATAGTTCATTTGATTTGGGAATGAACAAACCTTTTGCATGGTTTTTGTGGCTAAGGTGTTGGCCCCAGAACCTGCTAAACTAGAACCACTTCTTTTTCTTTCGCTTGCTTGTTTAGAATATCTCTCACTTCTTCATAGTGATAACTCTAGTATACTAGAGTTATTATACTATTGTAGGTTTAAGTTAGTTCATTTCATATGCATTTATATTTTTGTTCTTATTAAATACGTTAAGTTTTTATTAAAAATTTAGCTTAATTAATAGTTTAATTGTGTAAATTTTGTGTAGGTCAAATTTAGAAGTTGGAAACTAGATTAAATAAGCTCTAGGGACCAAAGTGCAATTATCAGAGAAAAGAGGGATTGCTGGGGAGAGAGTCGAGATCGCGATCTGGAGACTTGATAAAATCACTTATAACATTAGCGAGTCGGGATCGCGATCTCGATTCGCAGATTGCGATCTCGACTCGCGGATGGTTAAGGTCTAGTAATAGGGGCAATTTTGCAACAGTCTAGGAACTAGTTTTTGATTTTGCCTTGTACTGTTTAAGCTACTTTTAAAAATAGTTGTAGAGGTAAGTAGGATTAGAATTAGATAGTTAGTAAGTGTTAGGATAGTTTAGGATATCTTGAACATCAAACTTCTTCTTTAATAGAAATTTCTCTTTAATTATCTCTTAGATCTACTTTTCATTTCTTAGCAAGTTTAAATTTTGATTAGATAGTTGTAGTGGGTTAATCTTCAGCCTCAAGTAGATATAATTTTTCTTGCTTTCTAGTTTAAATTATTAAAAATTTCTTTGCTTGCAAATTAGGGTTTTTGTTAAATTCTTTCATTTTAGTTAAGAATTCTTCATTTCTTGCATTAAGTTCTATATATTTTTTAGTGGGATTTCTTTAATTCTGCCAAAAATCCAAAAATATTTTGATTTCAAGTTTAACTCTTTCAATTTCTAGTTTAGAATTGGTAATTTCTAACTTTGCAATGTGTTGCTTTTTATGGTGATTTTATTGGATTAATTTACTTGGTCTTTAATTTTAGTTTTATTCCAATTAGTTTAGATTGGAATTTTACATGCTTTTACTAGAGTAGACTAAGTAGTTTCTTAATTTCATAATTATTTAGTTCACTTATTTGCTTTAGTAGATAATCCAGTTTGAAATTAGGTTTTAATTGCTTGCATTGAATTATGATTTGAGTAGAGTAAATTCACCATCCATTGTTTGATCTTGCTTAACTGCACAAAGACTTGTAAAACTTGGTAATTGTCTTCTAATAATCCTTGTGGGACGATGCCCACTCATCCTATACTACTACCAACTCTATATACTTGCGGAAGCGAGGTAGATTGTAGTGGTTTTGTGAGGTTTCTTATTACTTATTTGCTTTAAATTGATCTCTACCTAAGTACGTAGACAAGTTTTTGGCGCCGTTGCCAGGGATTGTCCTTGATTTTTGACAATATCAAGCGCTATACGGGTCGTGTAGATTAAGTCCACAGGTAGGACTTTAGTTTGGTTGTTAATTTTGTGTTTTTTTATGTTTGTTGGATATCTTGCAGAATTGACTTGGAATTTCAATTGACTATTTGCCTTGGTTGTATTGCTGTGGACAGTACGAGGTGATCAAGGGCCATTCATTTTCTTAGACAAGGAAAGGGAAAGAGAGCTAAGGGAAATCTGGAGGTTTTGAAGGGTAAAACAAGAGCAAGAAATGATAGAAATGGCAAATGCTAATGCTCATCAAAGGAATTTGAACATGGAAAATAAAGAAAAAGTGGTTGTTAGAAATAATGGGATAGGTGGCTATGGGAATGGAAATGGCATGAATGGGAATGGAAGGCCATTAAGGGAATATGCCTTGCCGAATTTTGATGAAGTGAACTCGAGTATTGCACGGATGCCCGTGTAGGCTAACAACTTTGAGATTAAGTCCGCATTAATCCAAATGCTCCAAGCTCATGCCATGCTCGGGAGTAGTCTCAATGAAGATCCCTATACACACCTGAGAGCATGAATTTTGAAGAAGTTTTGGACACTTTCAAGTTTAATGGAGTATATCCGGATTGTGTGCGAATGAGGCTATTTCCGTTCTCTATTCGGGATAGGGCAAAGTCATGTTTGCAATCCCACGCCCAAGAAACATTTACTACATGGAATCAACATGCTCAAGAGCTCTTGGCAAAGCACTTTGCACCCGGAAGAACGGCCAAATTGAGAAATAAAATCACCTCCTTTAAGCAACACATTGGTGAAAGATTGGGAGAAGCTTGACAGCTGTTGAAGGAGTTGCAAAGGAAATGTCCTCATCACGCGATTCTTTTGTGGCTTCAAATCCAAACTTTCTATAATGGTTTGACTCAAGAGACCGAATCCATAGTGGATACCTCCGCCGATGGATCCATCTCATATAAGACTCTGGAGGAAGCTCAAGAGTTGCTTAATAGGATGGCATACAATCACTATTATCATGGACCGATGATCACCGGTGACTCGACACTATGCTAATCAAGCTTGCAATGCCAATAGTAGAGTGTTGAATTTGAACATGTAAGATGCTCTTTTGGCACAACTAAGTATGCTCATGAGTGTGGTGAATAATGTTGCAAAGGCGATAGAGAACTTGGGGAAACCAAGTAGTGTAAATGCCATGTCTTCTTCTCCAACCCAACCAAGCATGGTATGTGGTTTTTGTGGAGGCGGTCATGCTAATGGACAATGTGAGATGCCTTATGGGTCAAATGAACAACTCAATTATGCATCTAATCAATCATCATTTCCAAGAAACCCATCCGGAGCTTATGGGAACACATATAATTCATCTTGGAGGAATCATCCTAATTTTTCATGGAGCAACACCAACAATCAATCCAAACCTCCTTACCGACCAAGTCCACCTTTTCAAAATGCTCAACACACTCAAGCCTCAAGTTCCCCACCTAGACCTTATCAACCGCCACATCAAAGGAACTTCCAACCCAACTCATATCAATATTTTCCTAATTCTTCATTCCAAAAGTTCAACCACCCAGGCCTCATTTTCAATATGCAAATTCCTCCCAACCTATGTATCATGACCAATACACCTTAAGAGAGAATGTGGGAGAAGATGGTTGGAAAAGAGAGGCTGAGTGAGTTGGATAGGAAAAATGATGAACACAAGAGGGATTATGAGAACTTGAAGGCATCTACAAGGAATTTGGAAATTAAATTGGGCCAATTGGCGAGCATGAATAATGAGAGACCTTTAGGGGTGCTCCCAAGTGATACTATTCCAAATCTTAAGGAACAATGCAAGGCCATCACCCTTAGAAGTGGTAAAGAGTTGGAAGAAAATGTTGGGAAGAATGTGTTGAAAAATAGAGAACAAGAAGGAATTGAGGATGAAGAGGAAGAAAAAAAGAAGTCTTCAAATGGGCAAGACAAAATGATGAATGAGTCTATTAAGCCCAACTCACCAAGAAATGAAGGCAAGGATCTGAAGCATCATGAGCCAAAACATGTTAATGTGCCATTTCCTCAGGTAAGGCTAAAGGATGAAGAAAAGGCAAAGAAGTTCAATAAGTTTCTTGAGATTTTCAAAACGTTTGAAATCAACATTCCATTCATGGAGGCACTTGAGAATATTCCCGCCTATGCTAAATTCATGAAACAAGTCCTCACTTCAAAATAGAAATTGTATGGGGTTGAAATCTTATGCTTAATGGAGAATTGTAGTGCACTATTTACAAAAAGTTTGCCACCAAAGCTCAAGGACACCGGATCATTTTCTATACCTTGTGAGATTGGGGGTTTACAATTTGGGAGAGCATTGTGTGATTTGGGAGACTTGATAAATCTCATGTCTTTTACGGTATTTAAGACATCTAAATGGAGGACAATTGAAACCAACAAATATTTCATTGCAATTTGCGGACCGGAGCATAAAGTTTCCAAAAGGGATCATTGAAGATGTGATTGTGAAAATTGACAAACTCTACCTTCCGGCCGATTTCATTGTGCTTGAAATGGAAGACGATGATGAGAAGTGCCAATCATTCTTGGAAGACCTTTCCTTGCTACCGGTTGTGCACTTATTGATGTTCAAGAAGGGAAGTTGGAATTCCGGATAAATGATGAAATTGTTACATTTTTTTTTTTTAGTTCATTAAAGCTTCCTTGAATTTTTGAAGATGTCATGAATATAAATGTGGTAGATGATTTAATTGATGATTTTTGTAGGAATGGAATGGAGAATTTCTCAATGGAGGAAGAAGTCTTGGAGTCAAATGCTCTAAATCAAGATGATGAAGAAGGGATGAGGAATGTGAATCAATTGGTGGATGAGACCTTATTGAAAAGGAGAATGAGGAGAATTAAGAAAAAGGTAAAGGGAGGTCTCCGACTAACGAACCCCCCAAGTTTGAACTTAAACCTCTTCCTACTCACCTACTACATGAATATCTTGGTGAAAATGAGACATATTTACAGATTGTGAATGCATCTTTAACAAGTGAGCAACTTGATAGATTGTTTGTGGTGCTTAAAATGCATAAGTAATAGATGCCATTGCTTGGTCTGTTGATGATATTAAGGGAATTATCCCTTCCATATGCATGCATAAAATCTTGTTGAATAATGGAAATAAACTGGTAAGGCAACCTCAAAGGAGATTGAATCCTACTTTAATAGAGGTTGTGAGGAAGGAGGTTCTCAAACTTTTAAAAACCGGTATTATTTACCCTATTAGCGATAGTGAGTGGCTTAGTACCACTCAAGTCGTTCCAAAGAAGAGTGGTATTACCATCATCATAAGTGAAACCAATGAGCTCCTGCCCTCTAGATTGGTTACGGGTTGGCGAATGTGTATTGATTTTTGAAAGTTGAATGAAGCCACCTAAAAGGATTTATTGATCAAATGCTTGAGAGGTTGGCCGATTTTTCATATTATTGTTTCCTTGATGGTTATTTCGGTTATCTGCAAATTGTCATTTGTCCGGAGGATCAAGATAATAAAATAACTTTTACATGCCCATTTGGTACCTTTGCATATAGGAGAATGCCCCAATGTCTTTGGGCTTTTCAATGCACCACGCACATTTCAACGTTGTATATTTTCTATTTTTCAAGACATGGTCGAAAAGAGCATAGAGAGCTTTATGGATGATTTTAGTGTATTTCGTGTCTCATTTGATGACTGTCTTGCAAATTTGTCCTAAGTATTGAAAAGATGTGTAGAAACTAATTTGGTTCTCAATTGGGAAAAGTGTCATTTCATGGTGACGGAAGGAGTTGTTTCGGGTCACCAAGTTTCATCAAAGGGGATAGAAGTTGATAGGGCAAAGGTGGAGGTTATTGAAAAGTTGCCTCCTCCAATTAATGTTAAGGGATTAAGAAGTTTCTTAGGTCATGTGGGCTTTTATAAAAGATTCATTAGGAATTTTTTACATATCGCTTGACCTTATGCTTATTACTTCAAAAAGATTGTCCTTTTCATTTTGATGATTCTTGTTTGGAAGCATTCAATAAGTTAAAATATGCTCTTGTGATTGCACCGGTCATTGTAGAGACAATGGGTTTTCGATTGGTCTCTTCCGTTTGGGCTTATGTGTGATGCTAGTGACTATGCAATAGGTGTTATTTTATGTCAAAAGACGGATAAGATGTTGCATGTCATCCACTATGCAAGTAGGACCTTAAATGATGCACAATTTAATTATTCTACAACGGAGAAGGAATTACTTGCTATAGTCTTTGCATTTGATAAGTTTAGATCATATTTGATTGGATCAAAGGTAATTGTTCATACCGATCACTTCGCATTAAAATATTTATTTTCTAAACAAGATTCCAAACCACATTTATTGAGATGGATACTTTTATTGCAGGAGTTTGATTGGGAGGTGGTCGACAGGAAGGGTGTGAAAAACATGGTAGCTGACCATTTGTCAAGGATTGAAGCATCGAGACTTGTCAATCATGAAGAAGGAGCCATTAATGAAGAATCATCAATTGAGAAATTATTTGAGGTAAAGGAAGTGAGTCCATGGTATGTGGATATTGTGAATTATCTTGTGGCAAGGTAGTAATACCGAAGAGGCTAAATTTCAATGAGAGAAGGAAATTCTTTGTGGAACTTAAACATTACTTTTGGGAAGAGCCATATTTGGTCCGATGGTGCAATGATCAAGTCCTTAGGAGATGTGTCCCGGAATGTGAAATTACCGATGTGTTGAGACATTGTCATTCATCTCTGGTTGGTGGACACCATATGGCTCAATGAACGGCTTTTAAGGTTCTTCAAAGTGGTTTGTATTGGCCAACTATGTTCAAGGATTCCTAGGAATTTGTGCTCAAGTGTGATGAATGTCAGAGGGTGGGAAATATTTCAAGGAAAAATGAAATGCCCCTTCATGGCATTGTTGAGTTTGAGGTATTTGATGCATGGAAAATTGATTTCATGGGACCATTCCCGGTCTCATTTTCCAACAAGTACATTTTGGTTGTGGTGGACTATGTGTCAAAGTGGGTTGAAGCAATCGCCACCCCAACCAACGAAGCCAAAGTGGTCACCAAATTCGTTAGAAGTAAGAATATATTTTCTCGGTTTGGAGTGTCTCGGGCTGTCATTAAAGATGGGGGCTTTCACTTCAAAAATTCACATTTTGAGGCTTGATGACAAAGTATGGCGTGAAACAAAAAGTTGCTTTAGCCTATCATCCTCAAACATTGGGTCAAGTTGAGGTTTCAAACTGAGAATTGAAGAGGATCTTAGAGAAAACGATGAATAAGGCTTGGAAGGATTGGGCACTTAAACTAGATGACACATTGTGGGCTTATCGTACGGCATTTAAAATACCCATTGGTATGTCGCCGTAACGTATTGTATATGGAAAATCTTGTCACTTGCAGGTGGAAATTGAGCAAAGAGCATATTGGGCAATAAAGAGCTTGAACTTTGATTTGAAAGAGGCATACGAAAAAAGATGCTTGATTTGAATGAGTTGGATGAATTCTAGAGCGAAGCATTTGAAAATTCTTTGATCTATAAGGAGAAAACTAAGGCATGGCATGACAAGCTCATCCTAAGAAAGGAATTTAAAGTTGGTCATTTGGTTCTACTTTACAATTCAAGGCTCAAGTTATTCCCGATAAAACTCAAGTCAAGGTGGAGTGGCCCCTTTGAAGTGGTTCAAAATTTTAAGTAAGTTAGTTTCAATTAGGTTTAAAAATCTCAGTTTTATTTAGTTGAATAAATGGTGCTACGGAAAGAGTGAATTTGTCATCCTAACTTATTAATTTTGTGTTTGTAGGTTGTCCTTGCAAATGGAGAAAAGTGATGAAGAATTGAGCAATCTTGGCTAAGTGTAAAAATTATACTTTGCAGAAATTGAGTCGAGATTTTGATCTCAAACTCAAACTTTTGGAGGGCATAATGGTCCAGGTTAGATGTGTGTAATCTTAGATTTGAGATCACGTTCTCAAATCCAAACTTCTGCACAGGTAAATTTTCCACCTAGTCGAGATCGTGATCTCGATAATGAGATCGCAATCTCAACTCAATTGAGATCGCGATCTCAAAATGCAGAAACATTTTTTAAATCTCTTATTCTTCTTATTCTTTTCTCACAAATCCATTCTATTTTCTTCTCTCTAACCGAAAACCCTTCCCCAAACCCCTCAAAATTCATCCATAATCTCCACTAAAAAATCATTCTAAATTCCACAATCACCACTCACATCATCTCTCCTCCCGAAAGGAACATCAAAGCAAGCATCTTGGAGAAATTGGATTTGGAAGGAGAATTGGCGAACAAATTTTTTTTGGGAAATTTCAATCCGTAAATGGGTAACATCTTTCCTTGGATTTTTAGTTTCAATTGTCAATATTTTGAAGATAGTTTTTGGATTTTTGTTGATGATTGTGTAGTGGAATTATTGATAGCCAATTTGTGATTTTTGGGTAAAAATTTCTTAGAATTTCTTGAAGTAAAAATTTGATGTTGAATTGTTCTATATTTTGAATTATTGGCTTAATATTTGAATTGGGTTGAATTATTTTGAAGTTGTTGGAAATTTGTGATTTTGATTTTGTTGGTTGTTGTGTATAGAATCTTGAATTGGGGGTGAATATTTGAATTGTTGATTGAATTGGACTGTTATAATGACTCGAGGAGTTTATGGCAGTACTGAACGTAGGGTAAGAATAAGGGGGAGAGGAACTAGGTCGAGAAAAAGAAAATTCGAAGAGGGGACTAGCGGAGAAGGGGGCTCGAAACAACCTTTTGGGAGGGGCGAGAAGGTGGAACCCCAGTTCTCGAGCGACAGAACTAAAAAATTGTACAAGAATAATGAGAAACATGAGGTGATTAGAGAGAGGAATTTTGACCTATCAATAAGAGGGGGGGGGGTTATGAAGATGCTAGAAAAGCTATTGAGGAACAGATTAGGTCGAGGCATTGGGAGGGATTTACCACTCAAGTTGACCCCGGGGCTTCCTAGTTAGTTAAGGAATTCCATTACAATTTGTGTGAACTGGAGGATGGAAAGGTGCAAATACGGGAGGTGTTAGTGGATTTTGGTGTTGACTTGATCAATGCTTACTTTAACGTACCCCTCCCATCTTTTCCATGTACATCGGTATTTGGCATTTTTGAATAACAAAGAGAAAAATTTGAATTCAATTAAAAATGTCCTTTGTGATAGGAATGTGGACTGGATTAAGAGTACTTCCTCTAAAACTAAACTAAAATTTGCACGGCAAGGACTTTCATTGGTTGCCAAGTTATGGTTTTACTTCATTGGTTGCCGTATTTGGGGGTCCAATACTGTGAGTTTTATCTAGAGGGATAAAGTGTTCTTAGTTTATGCTATTATCACTAGGGTGCTAGTGAATATTGGTCACCTTATCAGATAGGGATTCTTGGAGAGTGGAAGGTCAAGGCGTAGTCTGATTCACCATCTTGGCACTTTAGCAGGTTACCCAATTGATCCTTTGGAACCATTGACACATCCAAGAGGAAAGATCAATCGAGAATATGTTTACACGATGGTGAAGGAGTATGAGAAGCACCATCAAGAAAAGAAACCTACCCAGCCACAACCACCACTACCTCAGAGTACTTCTGTGATTCTTATGCCATCACGCCCAAGATATGTGTTTAATGTTCCGGTGAATAATGAAGACAGGAACGAATTGCAAGGATTTTGGATGTACAGCCAGATGGTAATGCACAACAACTTGACCCTGATTGGTGAAACTTTAAGGACTACCTCATTGGGCCCATGGGTTCAGCCACCACCACCACCTCCGGTCTAGAACTTTTGTGCACCTCGTGGACAATACTACACACCACCTGCAGCTTCAGCATATCAAGGAGGATCCAGCCGAGCAGGTGCCACTGGAGGAGATCAAGATGATGACAACGAAAAAGCCCAGCTTAGTGATGCCGAGCAGGGTTAGGAGGATATGGATTTAGAAGATTGAAGCCATCAACTGCACTGTGCACTGATGATCTCCAGTCCTTGCAATTGAAGTTATTTTGTGAATGATGAACAATTTTTTTGATTCTCATGACATTAGCGCCATGACTTTTGATTACCTTTGTTTTATTTTATTTTTAGTCTTTTAGATTTGGAGTATTTTGGTTTTTCCATTTTAGTAGATTAGCTAATGGCCTTAAGTTGACGCCAAGTAGATAATTATTTTGATGCTTCATGGATTGGATCTTTGTGGAATTTGTTGCTAGATACTTGGTGTAGCTTTGGTCAAGATTATTGCCAAATAAGAGTAGCATGGCTAAGGGCCCTAAGCTAATGCCATTTTTGCATTTGTTGATGGATTGAATTGGATATTGATTTTATAGAGCTTAATTGGTGAGATGTATGGCACGGTTTATTACTCTTAGGATTTTTACTCAATTTTAATTCTTAGCTTAAAATTAGGCTTGGTTTGAGTAATTTTTGTTATTTTTGGACAGATCTTTATGTTTCATTTTGGGTGAGTGGAAGGATGATTTATTCATCAATTGGAATAATAGAGACAAGTTTTGGGGTGTTTATTTTCTTTTGTGTTGGGAATGGTTATTTTGTACACATTGATGTCACTTGATGTATAATGGATGGAAATTGTTCAAATGGGTACTCAATGATGATGAATTTCGATCACTCAATACTCTATGATTGAAATATTTGATTGACTCATTTCAAAGATTTTTGTGTGAGTGAGTAGTTCGTTTGCAACATAAAGATTTCATAAACTTGGCATCACTATTTTTCATAAAAAGAAGTGTTGAAAATTTAGGAAAATTTATTTGAAATGTTATTTCTGATCAAATCACTTGTATTATTTGGTTAGATGATCTATCTTTTGGAAAAAAATGAGTTAAATAAAATAGAAGGAATTTTAGGACATTTTGTATGTTTGCATAATGAATGTTCTTCTAACTTATGAATAATTGATATTCGAGATTAATTTTAGGTACATTTCACTCCTTTTCTTTGGTTTAGGACCGATTGAAAAAAAAATGTAGAAATAAGGTGAGTATGGGATTCCGACATGTAACCATGTTGTTTCTCCTAAATAAGCCATTAGAGTAGTAATAAGGCGAATACGGGATTTTGACATGTACCGATGTTGTTTCTCCAAATTAAGCCATTAGGAATTGCGTTCTTAGTATACCAATAAGTTAAGGAGTAAATGTTTGTAATACTTATCATTGAGCTCATATTACTTATTCCTTGTTAGAGGTCTATTTCCGAAATGTGTGATATTTGCATTTAAGTTGATTCCTAAATGAACTTCTTTTTTCATGATGCCTAGTCGAGATAGTTGACTAACTTCATAATATTTGTGATTTGAGAAGCAATGATGTTTTAAATGAATAGAACTAAAACTTTTGGTAACTCTTTTTGAGGATAGTAATTCTTAGTGATGTGAAATCTTGTGTAGTGAATGAACGTGTGCTTCTTTGTAGAACAAAATTGTAATTTTAGATTGACTCACGTAAATACTTCACATATCATTTAGTATTGAACGTTTCTTGAGAGGTTTGTTAATTGTTCTAAGTACATTCACAATTCATCAAGTGTATCATCAAATTTGGTGGTGTTTATGTGTTTTAGTGTTAGTAGATTCCTTTTAGTTTTTGTTTTGCTGGAGACTAGCGAAACGCTTGTTTCCAAGTTCGGGGGTGTGATAACTTTGTGTACTGGAGTTATTCTACTCTAAATTGTAGTATTTTGATTGTATAAATCCCAAATTTTGAGTAATTAATTGTAGGTTTAAGTTAATTCCTTTCACATGCATTTATATTTTTCTTCTTGTCAAATACGTTAAGTTTTTATTAAAAATTTAACTTAATTAATTGTTTAATTATGTTAATTTTGTGCAGGTCAAATTTAAAAGTTGGAAGCTGGATTAAACAAGCTCGAGGGACCAAAGTGCAATTATTAGAGATCTAGATGTTGCTGAGAAGAGAGTTGAGATCGCGATCTCGTTTCGGAAAAATCACTTAAAACATTAGAGAGTCGAGATCGTGCGGATGGTTAAGTAATAGGGGCAATTTTGTAATAGTCCAGGAACCAGTTTTTGATTTTGCCTTGTACTATTTAAACTACTTTTAAAAACAATTGTAGAGGTAAGTAGGATTAGAATTTGATAGTTAGTAAATGTTAGGATAATTTAGGATCACTATCTTGAACATCAAGTTTCTTCTTTAATAGAAATTTCTCTTTAATTATCTCTTAGATCTACTTTTCATTTCTTAGCAAGTTTAAATTTTGATTAGATAGTTGTACTGGGTTAATCTTCAGCTTCAAGTAAATATAATTTTTACTTGCTTTCTAGTTTAAATTATTAAAAATTTCTTTGCTTGCAAATTCGGATTTTTGTTAAATTCTTGCTTTTTAGTTAAGAATTCTTCATTTCTTGCATTAAATTCTATATAATTTTTAGTGGGATTTCTTTAATTTTACCAAAAATCCAAAAATATTTTGATTTCATGTTTAATTCTTTCAATTTCTAGTTTAGAATTGGTAATTTCTAACTTTGCAATGTCTTTTTATGGTGATTTTATTGGGTTAATTTACTTGGTCTTTAATTTTAGTTCTATTCCAATTAGTTTAGATTTGAATTAATTGCTTCCTTTACTTGCTTTTACTGGAGTAGACTAAGTAGTTTCTTAATTTCATAATTTATTTAGTTCACTTATTTGCTTTAGTAGATAATCTAGTTTGAAATTATGTTTTAATTGCTTGCATTGAATTATGATTTGAGTAGAGTAAATTCACTATGCATTGTTTTATCTTGCTAAACAACAAAAAGACTCGTAAAACATGGTAATTGCCTCCCAACAATCCTTGTGGAACGATATCCACTCATCCTATACTACTACCAACTCCGTGTACTTGCGGAAGTGAGGTAGAGTGTAGTGGTTTTGTGAGGTTTCTTATTACTTGTTTGCTTTAAATTGATCTCTACCTAAGTACGTAGATACACAGTCAAATCCTAAGATTTCTGTTGGCTCCTGAATTGATGAAGGATCCAACAAAATATTCTAGTTAGGGCTATAGATTGTCCCCCTGCACATTCGCAATTCTGAATAATTTTTTGAGAGTCCAATCTTTCACAATCTTCTCCAGATTTATTTGTTGCATCTTTTACCAGATCAACACTAGTACATCTTACTTATTCTGCTGCTCGCCTTATCTCCAGAAGTCCAACTTGTCCATTTTGAACTTGTACCCATTGTTGCTTGTTCTCAACTGCTTTTCCTTTTTGTCGTTGGTTTGTTTCTTCCATCTTCAGCTGTTTCTGGTGCACCATGTGCTGTGGAGGATCATGCCGGCCTGTGGAACATCTTTCAATCATGTGACATAATTTGAAGCATTTTTTGCAGAACAATGGTATATCAAGATATTAATCTTTTGCCAGAAACCTTTCTCTCTCATTGTTAACCTAATGCGACTAGGTTGAGGCTTCTTGTGGTCTGCTTCCACACACACTTTGGCTTGACTAGGACGAGACATAGTGGCTGTGGCTACATCAATTTTCAATGGCTTTCCCACGACTAAAGCCATTGGGAAAACTAATGCTTGTTGCAAAAGTACAGTGGCAGGTTTTTGAATGTAATCCAAATAGGAAAGATGGAGTGGTCTACAATCGATCTAAACAAAGGGTGCCATTTAATGACTTCCATTTGAAAAGAACCTTTGACATACCGTATGGATTTTAACCAGTAACGCATGAAATCTTCTGCTAATTTAAAGTGGAACAAAACATATTTGTTGTCCATTTGACCAATTGCGAATTCTCTAGCAAAGCCAATTGTATGAAAATTCTTTCGAAGCACCTCCATGGAAGGCTTTCCATGTGAGAATTTACCCACCAGAGAAAATTTGAGCAACTGAGACAGTGTTTCAATTTCCCCTTGTGAGAAAAAAAATGCTAGTTCCACCTTGAATGATTACAGATTCTTGAGCTCCATTCAATCATTGAGGATATTAGCACCAACAACCTCATTTTTTCTTCGAAGAATCTTAGGGAATGAAGGAGGTTTCAGCCCTTTAGCTGCTACTGAAGGGCCGCTATGAACCAAAATTAAGAATTCTTAGTGAGAAGGTAGAGAGAAAAAGCTAAAGAAAGAATTGTGTGTCACTGTGTGTGTGTATATATATATATCATGAATCATCTAAAATTATCTTAGTCATAAAATGTAGGCATTATCTAAATTTTTTTTCCAAAACAGGGTAAGAAAAAAGGAACAACTTATTGATGCTGCTTGTTCTTGATGCTAATTGTTTTGTGTTGATATTTAAGCAGCCAAAAAGATTCAACAAAAAAGCAAACAAACAATATCCATGCAAAATTGATATCACGAAAAGAAAAACGAAATAAATAATTTTGCATAAGTAGATATTGATAAGTTTATAACATCACATGAATTTTATCAGGCATACTATAGAAACATTTAAGTGAAAAATGTTAAACTTTTATTGTCGCTATGCTTAACTAAGTTAAAATATAAGGACATACTTATTTTAAAATAAGTGTTAATAATAGGTAAAAAAATTAATAAGTAATTTAGATAAGTTTGATTAAAAAAAAACAAACATTTATAAGTTATTTAGATAAGTGTGCATAATAGCTATGACCTGAAAAAACAAAAATTTAGATAATTACAACCCATGAGTATATTTATTTTGAAATATTGTGTGGTTGCATATGGAGCATATATGTACTGCAAAGATAAGGGTTGAATATGTTTGCCTCCTGTTGTGCCCTATTTTTCGAGGAAGAAAAGAAATAGTATAAATAATAACTTAATTTTCTGGTTGAAAATAATAATAGTATTTGCAAAAAGATTAATGGAGAAAAGGACCAAAAATGCAACTTTAGAAGATGTGAATTTGAGGGTACTAAAATAATGTAGGATAGGTCATCTAAAAACGAATAAACAGATATAGACACCTTTTGATGTGTAAAGTGTATCGGGGCACTAAATAACGTAAAGGGATAATCCTAAAGGTTGATGCAAAATGTAATGTACAAGCTCTAAAGACAGGAAATGAAACGATATAAATAAGAAAATAAATAAATAATTTTGAAATACTAGATGACTCATAGTCTATGAAAATAAAAGAAAAAAGTGTGAGAGTCATATTGAAGAAAAGGCAGGCTAGACTACTTTAAAGTTAACCGGGCACTTTTTAACTTCCGGTAAAATCATGTTTGACTACGGGATTTAGTTCATATTTCTTTAAATAATCCCTAATTGATAATAATAAGTTTGGATGAATTTATAGAAATCCAAATAAATGAAACTATGTGCAAAAAAACGCCGGGGGACAAGAGTCACCATTGTGCCAGTTTTGGACTAGCGAAAGAGTTTTAATTTTGATGTCTATATGAATTAGAGTTATTTTATGTTTATTTTGGTCTAATCTTTGGCTAATTTTAGAGTATTTTTATTATGATTCAGTCTATATTGTGTTAGTTGTTGATTATTTGTGTTTTTGTGGAGTTTATGGGTGATTTTGTATTTTGTAACTTTGAGACATAATTGGTGATTTAATGTACGACAGATACGTGATGTAGAGCTGAAATAAAGCATATGGGTTTGTTGATTTAGTGTTGTGGCATTAATATTGAAGCTATTTTTCAATGTTGCGATGTTCGTCCAGAAATTTTGAGATTTTGAGAGTTTAGTGCCGAGGCATTTTGTCCAAGGCTAATGTTAGAGTTAATGCCACAGTTGTGACTTCAATCAGAATTTGAAGTTCTTGTTTCTTGCCTTGTGTGAGTTGGTGTTCAGACCTGATTGGGAACTCCTTCAAATTAGAACTTATTCCAAACCCTACGGTTACCTTCAACCTATAAATACAACATCTCAGAGTCAAAGCTTTTGATAAATCTAGAAAACTAGAGTTATTCTGCTTATTTAATTATATCATATTGGTAATATTATCCCGGTTTTAATGTTTTATTAGGTGTATATTGCATTTAGTATTTTATAAATATTAAGGCATTAGTATTAATTTAGAGTTATTTTGGTATAATTAGGTTACTTAGTATATTTTTTGGTTAATTTAAATGATTAATTAAAATGGACCAAAGCTAGAAGAATAGAAAAGGTCAAGGACCAAAGTACAGGAAGGAAGAATTCAAAATTTGTGCAGGAAGTTGGTCCAAATCGCATTTTCAAATATGCATAAAGGAAATGAAATCGCAATATGGAAGTAGACAGTATTTTGAAGCCATTTTTATGAGTCCAAACCATGGTTTGAAACCAAGATTAAGCATTTGAAATTGCAGTCTGAGTCCCACATTTTAACTTTGAATGGGCAAAAGTATAATTCTTGTAATGGAAGTTTCCTTTTAATTACTCTTATACAATACACACAAAACACATAGTAGTATAGTTAGTAGATTAGTTTAAACTTCTTTTCTTTCTTTCTTTACAAGCTTTCTTAGATAAAATTTTATCTAATCTTAATTTTAGTTTAATCCAAGGTAAAGTTTAAATATTTCTTAGCTTAAATTAGTGTGCTTTTCTTTATCTTCTAGTGTAAATAAAAATCATTAATTTTTAATTTTCTTTTCTTGCTTTCCAACTAGAGTAAAATCTTAGTTTAACTAGTATTTCTTGAGTTCTAGTTAATTTGAGTGTTCTTTGCTTAAATCTTGTTTTTTTGTTCTTTTGTCTAGATTAATTTAGTGGATTTTTCATTAGTTTTCCTTTAAAATATCAAATTATTAGCTTTTAATTTGCATTTCTTGTCATCTTAGTAGGAAAAAAATCTTAGTTTGATTTGTAAGTTTTTATGTTGTTGAAAGTTTGAATCATCTTAGCTTAATCTTTATTTTCTTGTTCTTAATCTTAGTTTAGTCTAGTGGGTTTTATTTTATTTCCATTTTGAGCTAAAAATTTATACTTTTTAATTAATTTTTCTTTTCTTCCAAGCAAGCTAAATTTCAGTGAGAAAAATTATGTCTTCTAATTTTTCACGCTTTATTTGTGCTTTCTTAGTTTAATTTAGAATTAATTGCTTTCATGTCTTAAACATGCATTCCTAGACTAGTAAATTTGTGATAATTCTTAATTCCTTTTAGTATATTAAGTTAATTAATCCTTAATTTCTACTTGTTTACTTATTTTGCTTGCTTTCTTTAGTAATAGTTTGGGTAATTTGTAGTGATTAATTATTTTAGTTAGTCGAGTTTCTTAGTGGTTAACCCAAAATTCCTTTGATTATTTGTCTAAATGGTGCATATACCCTTTAAAGTATAGTAATTGCCGGCAACAATTTCTATGGGAATGATACTCCCACCACTAACTAGCTATCTAATCTGTATTCTTGTGTGTTTGAGGGTAATAGTTTGGTGATTGAAAAGGTTTTTATTACTTGTGTTGTTCAATTTTAAATCACCTTATCCTAATCACAATCAAGTTTTTGGTTTCATTGCCGGAGATTGTTCTTGTATTATGGTAATATTAGTTGCTTTAGAGGTCATGCTAGATTAGACATTTTTTAGTTTAGTTGTTTAATTTTATTTTATATAACTAGTGGGTCCTTATCAATGCTCTATTTTCGTTATTGGTGCCTTGTCATTTGGATTTGACTTCTTGTTGGTTGTTTCTTGTAGTTTACTGTTCTTGAAGGAGAGGTATTTTTACCTTTTGATTGTGAGATAGAAAGAACCTTAAGGAGAATCTGGAAGGTGAGAAGATTACAAGAAGAGCAAGACGAATTTCAAATGACAAAACTTGAATCAGTAGGAGGAGATGATGAGAACTTGAGAAATAATGATAGTGTAGAAGGTTATGGTAACAATGCTAATGGAGGCAATGGTAACGGTGATCATGGGTTGAATGGTAATAGGAGGCCACTTAGGGATTATTTGATGCCTTGTTTCGATGGGGCTACTTCGAGCATTGATAGAATTCCAATTCAATAAAATAACTTTGAAATCAAACCGGCTTTAATTAAAATGCTACAAGTCCGCGATATGTTTGCGTGAGGACTGAATAAAGATCTGTATTACCCATTTGATGAATTTTGAAGAAGTCCTTGATACATCCAAGAGTACATTCCGATTGTGTAAGAATGAGAACCTTTCATTCTTTTTAAGGGATAGAGCTAAGTGGTGGCTAAAAAGCCATGACCAAGGCACATTTACTACATGGAATGGATTGGCACGAGTTTCTTGCAAAACACTTACCACCTTCAAGAACAGCAAGGTTAAGGAACGAAACTACTTCTTTCAAGCAAGATGCGGGTGGACGCATAAGTGAGGTATGGGATCGTTTCAAGGAACTACTTCGAAAATGTCCACATCATGCAATCCAATTATGGCTTCAAATTCAAACCTTTTACATTGGGCTTTATCAAGAGACTAAATGTATAATGGATGTATTGGAGAGTGACTCTCTTTCATTTAAGACACTGCAGAAGATCATAGATTTTTAAATGCCATGGTATCAAATTATTACCAGCATGGATTGGCTCCACCTTCTTTGGTTCAACAATAACCTCAAAATTAACCTCAAAATCCACCTCAAGGACAAGGAGGTGTTCTTCAATTGGACCATAACGATGCCTTGATGGCCTAAACTAATTTCATGACCAATATGATGACTAATATTACTAACGCATTGGAGAACTTAGGAAGAGTGAATGACATCTAAAAACATCCTCAATGCCATTAGTTTGTGACTTTTTCTTGGGTAATCAATCGAATTAACGATGTTCAAATGAACAATAACGGACCATTTGTGGGAAATGAACAATTGAACTATGTGGGTAATCAAGCTTCTTCTTCTTCTAGAACTCTACCAAATGTCTTTGTAGACACTTGTAATCCATCATGGAAGAACCACCCAACATCTCATAGGATGGTCAATCATCCCAAAATTCCCTCAACAAAATTTAACCAACCATGCCTTCTTATATAGAGCTTATCTACCACTTCATCAAAGAAACTTTCCATCAAATTTCCAAAATTCTCATCCAAGCAATTCCCATCAAAACAACCAACCAAACTCTTCTTATCAACTTTGTAACCAACCACAACCTACTCATAAAGGTCAAGGTTCTCAAAAGAAGAGGATGATGTTTATATCCAACTTGCGAAATTGAGAAGAGAGCTTGAAGCCTCAAGGAGGGAAAGTGAAAAAACAAGGAGGGAAAGTGAAATGGTAAGAAGGGAAAGTGAAACCCTTAGGAGAGATCATGAAGCATTTGCAAGAGACCAAGGAGCTTCAACTAGAGACCCTAATTTAGAAACTCATTTGGGACAAATGGCTAGACTAGCTAATGAGAAACCAAATGGAACACTTCCAAGTGATACTCTCCCTAATCAAATGGAACATGTTCTAGAAATCACTCTTAGAAGTGGTAAAGAAGTGGACAACAAGGTGGGTGGTGAAAGAACAAAGAATGAGGTTAGCAAAAAGGTTGCAAAACTTGATAAGATTGTACAACATTAAGGCATGGTTGAATCTTCTAAAGGATCAAGCAAGGTAATTAATGAGCAATGAAGTGCCAGATTCCCACTAGAAGAGTTCATGATGAAAGGAATCGTCTTTTGGAGCCCACAAGGAGCCTTCAAATTCCATTTCCACAAAGGCTCAAGGGTAGGAATAAGGTAAAGAAATTCAAGAGGTTCTTGGATATTTTCAAGAAGATTGAGATCAATATTCTATTTATTGAAGCATTGGAGAACATTCTAAGCCATGCAAAATTCATGAAACAAATGCTCACATGTAAGAGGAAGTTAAGTGTTGGGAGATAAAATATTGTTCTTGACCGAGGGATGTACATAAATCAAAAGAATCTTCCACAAAAAATGAAAGATCTAGGATCATTCTCTATCCTCTGTGAGATTGGTGGAGATAGCTTGGTAAAGCCTTTGTGTGGTCTTGGGCCATCCATGAAGTTAATTTATTTTTTTACTCTATAAGAAGTTGATTGGAGGTTTGAAGCCAACAAATGCAACTCTTCAATTGGCAAACTAAAGTATTAAGCAATTGATAAGAATAGTTGAGGATATCATTTTAAAAGTTGGAAAGGTGTTCTTATTAGCTGACTTCATTATTCTTAAGATGGATGAGGATACTGAGATGCCACTCATTCTTGGGAGGCCATTTTTGCAATTGGAAGAGCTTTGATTTATATTAAAGAGAGCAAACTACAACTAAGAGTCAATGATGTTATTGTTTCCTTTATTGTTTTTAATTCTTTGAAGTTTCCTTCTTCATATGATGATGTGATGAGAATTGATACGTCATTGATGAGATTGTTAATGATTTTTGTAGGGACAATCTCAAGAAGCAAGCCTTTGAAATGGCACTTATGCATGGGGATGAAGAAAGTGACTATGAAGAGGATATCCAAGATAACATTGACATACTAGAGAGAAGCAAAACTTTGAAAGAGGAAGAGTGCATCAATAAGGATAAAGGTAAAGAAGGTCTCCAACAATGAACCCTCCAAGGTTTAGTTGAAACCTTTTCTCCCTCATCTTTGTTATGCTTTCTTAAGAGATAATGTGACATACCCTGTTATCGTGAATGCACTTCTAACTCATAATGAGTTGTCTAAATTGCTTGTTGTTTTGAGAAAATATCAGGGAGCTATTACTTGGAGCATAAACAACATAGAAAGGATAATACCATTTTGTGCAAGCATAAGAATTTCTCAAATGAAAATTAGGGGCAGGCAAAAAACTCGTTGATCTGAAGACTTGCCCGTCGTGCCCACTTCGATCCAAAAAATGTGGATATCAGACTGTCTCTATCCAACAACCGAGTCAACTAAGGTTCAACTACCCCCATTTTTCGGATCCGAATGCAAATCACAAAATAAAAAATCTGTGGGTACCTGACGATTGAGTTATATAAGTAGTTTTATAAAAACCCTTACATCGTTCCATTATTTTTGCATCCTTACTGGCTTCAAACCTCTTCCCCTAGCACACATCTCCTCGTCCTCCTACAAATCACTCCTCAATGCCCTTGTCGCTCTTTTTTCCTATTTCTTAGTTTTATCCAAAGAAAATACCAACCCAAGAAACCATAATTAAAGTTGAAAGAGTTAGACACTATACAACTGATCACATTGTACCAAATAGGGCAAGAATTGGTTTTGTCAACATTAAAGCAGCATAATGGTTTTTTTTTTTTCAATTATTTGGTACAAAGAGAATTTAAAGTTACTACAAGAGGAACAATGATGGATGGTTTTTGTTGGCCAAATAAATTTGTATTAGGGCTTAATCAATTGTTGCATACCAACCCCTCTAGCCACTTGCACATTCTTTCTCTAAGCCATTCTATCTCTCTCATCAAGTGTTAGCCTACACGACAGCTCCTATGCCCACCAATCCCCATGCTAGCAATCAGATCCCCCTAGTATATTATGATCAGCTGAACATTGGAGTGTGTAAGTGTGTGCGAGTTGGTGTGGTGTGTGAGAAATGAGTTTTTTTTGTACATGGTAAGGAGTAGGTATCCACAATCTCCGACCCTTTCCTCACAAGTATCCATTATGCAGGTATTTGAAGACATGACGGGTGGGTTAGGTTCGAAAAATTATTGACTCACAAGGTGCAGAGCAGGTCAACCAAAAATGTTGAGCGGTGGGTATTTGTCCCTTGTCTATCCCTAATGAAAACTACAAGCCACATAGACAACCTCAAAGGAGACTAAATACCATTTTGAAAGAGGTAGTGAGAAAAAAGGTTGTGAAACTCCTTGAAGCTGGGATAATGTATCCCATTAGTGATAGAGAAGGGGTTAGCCCAACACTAGTGGTACCTACTCTGTCAAAAAGGGGGGTAACAGTTATATCCAATGAGAAAAATGACTTGATACCTTCTACAATTGTAACCGGGTGGTGCATTTGTATTGATTTTAGAAAACTTAATGATGCCACTAGGAAAGACCATTTCCCCATTGTTGGCCCCAAAAGCAACCTAAGAGAGGGGTGAATTAGGTTGTCTCTAAAAACAAACCTTTTAATATGTGTAATGAAAATGCAAACTTTGTGCAACAATGAAGACTTAAGCACAAATGATCAAAGATAAATATTTAACAATTGAAACTTAAAGAACAAATAAAGAGATTGAGATAAAGAATATCAAACCAAACTCCCAAACTATTCAAGCTTAGAGTACATCTACTAGTAGTGCCTCTTCAAAGAAGGTGAGGCAATAACCATCTTGTACACAAAGTCTGCTCACCCTTGCACAAACTAAGTTCCTCTAGTTGAGCCAAAGGATTTTACATTACAACCTCACTTTTGTACACTTGTTATCCCTCTATTCTTACACTCTCACATTCTGAAGGTCACTAGTCTACTCTTTCTCAGACTAATTCATTCTAGTTGAGCCAAGAGAACTATACTACCTGTAGACACCTATTTTTGTCCCTTAAGTTCTCCCCTATTTTCCTCTTAATTTGACTCTCAATTTTCTTTTTAATTCCCCGTTTAATTTCTTTTTAACCTGCTCTTCGATTTTCTCTTAATTTATCCTTTAATTCCCTCTTAATTTGTCTTATGGTGTTTAATTACTATGTGTTTTATGCATTTGAAATACTAAGAATGAGTTTTAATATTATTAAGTTTTTAGATTTTTCAAAAACAAAAAAAAAAAAAAACAAAAAAAAACAAAAAAAAACAAAAAAAAAATTAATTAATTGAAAAATTAAAAAAAAATTAAATTTATTAAAAAAAAATTCAGCGAGTAAACAGAACCACGCGTACTGTTCATGCCCTAAGCAGTCAGCTCGACAGAGCTGTTTTGGCCACGTTTTTCTCTGTATTTTTTCACCCATTCTCACCAAATATCAGATGCATTATCCATACTCCCAACATGACAAGGAATGGTCTTTGACCATTTTTACACAAAATCCACCTCTTTAAAGAGCAAAAAACTCAGCCTAAAAAGGGGGACGAAAATTTCTGCAGGAAGAAAAGAAAGAAAAATTTTTCTGAGTTTAAAAATTTTCCAAACAGCCAACTTTGAGCCGAAATTCCAAACGATAGAGGAGGAATTAGACTAAACTCAAAGAAGAAAAGTTGTAGAGGGTACCTGGGACTACAACTTATCTTTGTAAAGCTCAAGAAAAATCATTCATTTGGAGGGTACAAAACGTGGTAGAAGAAGGCTGGTGGCCAAGAAAATCTTCAGAAAAAAAGAGAAATTTTTCCAAGTCTGGAAAATTTTCCAGACAGCCAAATTTGGGCCAAGATTCCAAGCGATATAAGAGGAATTAGACTAAACTCAAAGAAGAAAAGTTGTAGAGGGTACCTGGGACTACAACTTCTCTTTGTAAATCTCAAGAAAAATCGTTCATCTGGTAAGTGGGTGAAAAATGTGGTGGAAGAAGGCCGGTTCATCAACCGGAAGCTTGGAGGTGCCGAAAGGAAATTCGGCTCAAACGCACTCCAAGCCAAGTATTACGAATTCCACCACATTCCTGAGATTGAGGTGAGTTAAATGGGCTTTTGAATCGATTGTTTTGGTGACAAAATGCTTATCTTATTATTTTTACAATATTTATGACTTAATTTTTGAATTTAATTTTATAGTTCATAATGCTTAAATTTAATGTTTTTATTGGCTTTGGAATATATTTTGGAGTGTCTCTAAAGGTTTACATGAAAATTTTGTGGATGTTTTATGCAAGTTTGTGTTTGGTTCATATGCCCACTTTCACCCTTTGATTTATGTTTATGTAGTTGTTTATATTAATTAATTGTTATATCTTCATGTTCTATGTAAAAATTAGAATTTTATGACTATTTTCGTAGAATTTTTGGGTTAAGGTTTGAAGGTTTCACGTTTTGGGGTGGTTATGGAGTTGCGGGAGAATTTTGAATGTTTGTTTACCGTTGGGGAAGAAGAGGAAGAAGTTGGGGGAATACAGAGAAACTTTCAAGTGTATAAATAAAAAGAAACTGAACCTCCACCCAAAAATGGGTTTGGGCTAGTGGTTCAGCAGCTGGTGTTTTTTTGGTGGCTTGGGTTCGAATTTCCTTGCCCCCATTTTCCTTAGGATTTTTTGAGTTTTGTCCCCTTGGGTCCATAGGACTGCCACGTCATCGATGACGTGGAGCATGTCATCCCACGTCAGCGATGACGTGGCAATCCCAAAAAAAAAGAAAAGCCTTCTGACAGGGCCCACTTGATGACACGTCATCGATGACGTGGCACCACCAGATTATACCACGTCATCGATGACGTGGCAAACAAAAAAATTTTTTAAAAAAAAAGTTCAGAAAATTTTTTATTTGCCTTTTAACCCTCCAGATTTCAGATTTTTGCATTTTAGCCCTCAAATAATTTTCTAAATTACATTTAGGTCCTTAAGAAATTTTCTGTAAATATTACTGTTTTTTTCTTTTCAAATTTCTTCTAAGTTACATTTTTAATGACAATAACCACCAAGTTTTAATTTGATTTTTGTTTGACATTTTAATATGTTTAATTACCCTTTGATTGTGAAATTACCGTTTTGCCCTTATGAGTATTAAATTGTAAATAGGCTCTTATTTTGCACATATTTTTCGATTAGTTTCTTTTGTGATGATTTGTGCTTTATTTTTTGATTTTTGTTGGTCTCGATATAATATTTATGCTTTTTCTTACTTGTTAAATGATGTGAATCTACTCTTCTGTCCTCAAATTTTGTTTAGTTGCACGACTAGACATTAAATATTTGAATCAAACTCAATTTAGTCCATGACTTAATAATCGTATCAGCTATAAAATGGGCTAGAAGTAAACTCTGGCGTGAATGACAAACGATTGTTTTGCCCCTTGGGAGTTAAAGGGCACTACAAGCTAAATGTGTGCGACTTTAAATTGGACCCCGGGCTAAATTTACCTGTCAATGTTATTATTTACCATTTATTTTCATTTCCTCATTAATATGTACATATTTTATTACTTTAAACTATCTCAAGCACACGTACGCTACAAAGTCGGCAATAATGAATACTAAAATTAAAAAAGGAAAATGCGATAAAATCATGCAACCGGTCCAATGCCGGGTAAAGTGGGTGCCGAGAGAAATTCAAATCTATCCCAAACCTTCCCATTTTACAACAGGATTTCCGAACTAGACCCTTTTTTTTGAAATATGTGGACCTAGGATGTCTCTCTAGACTATCTAGATATTTTCTCTTTAAATTTTGATTAATGTTTGTGTCCCATTTACTATTTACAAACATAAATTTCTTAATCTGTGTTCCCTAGCTTAGATTATTTTTGTACAATTCATAGTCGCAGTTAAAGCCCCGTTATGTAATAGTAAATAGGTGATTCATTTAAATTCGTAATAGTAAGTAAGAAATTTATGTTTGTAAATAGTAAATAGGATTTTTGCATTTAATCACCTATTTCACTGTATAAGGCGAGCACCACATGGCGACGGCGCCAGTCCCAAAGGTGCCGGCCAGACCGCGGGTTGTGGGGGGGTGCGACACTACCCAAACCAATACAACCCACAATAATTTAGCCTATTTCTTTCCAAATAGCTCTTACAACTGTTTGTGTTGAATATAGTAGTTTCACACATCATTTGGATGTCCTTGGGTTATTTATAGATGAAAGATGTGCTGTAATTTGAGCTCAATGGTCAGAAAAGTAGCTGTTAGGGGTTCGAACGGTGGTTTGGACGTTCGATCATGCATCCTACAACATTATGAACAGTGACTCGGACGGTCATATGCGTTCTACAGCTTTGACAGAAAATTTCTTCATTTCGAGCTCATTTCTTTGGACGATTTTCAACGTCCGATTCTTTTATCTTTCAGATTCCTTGTCTCAGACAGTCTTTTGCGTCTGAAGCACTTTCTTTGAACAGTTATCTACGTCTGGAAGATGTGCTCTTCTTTGGTGTTTTCTAGTCATGTTTCGGACGTCTCGTTTGCGTCAAAGCTCCTTTGTTTCAAACGGTGGTTCGGATGATCATTTTCATCTGAGCCTTCCTATTTTTCTGCACACTTGTTTTCAAATTGTTAGGACGATTTGGTCATCATCAAATTATGATTATCATAACTTGGGTCCAACACCCATTGCTTTCAATCATCAAATATTGGAGGGACTTTCGGGGACATGCTTTTTATTCTTCCTTGGTTGGTTATTTTTGGTATTTTCAAATTTTTATTATCCGGACGACCAAGAAAAGACTAAATTTACTTGTTCCTATGAGGCTTTTGCTTATAGGCGCATGCCCTTTAGTCTATGCAATGCTCCAAGCACTTTCTTATGTTGCATGTTTTCTATTTTTCATGATATGATTGAAAAATTCATTGAAATGTTTATGGATGCTTTAGTGTCTTTGGTGACACTTTTGATGCTTGCTTGTATAACTTGTACTTGAAAGATGTGTGGAAACTAATTTTGCATTGAATTGTGAGAAAACATTCATATAAACCATTTTATGGTGAATGAGGGAATAATGTTAGGACACAAGATTTATTCTAAGGAAATTAGGTTGATAAGGATAAGGTAGACATGATAGAATAGTTACTTTCTCTACCTGAGTTAGGAGTTTCTTGGGACATGCCGGTTTCTACTGACGATTCATTAATTATTTTTTTCCACATTTCTTGGCCTTTATGTGTTTTGTTGCAAAAAGATTCTCCATTTGTTTTTTCATAATGAGTGTTTACTACTTTCCATTGGTTGAAAAGTGATCTATTTACTACCCTCGAAAGAGTTCTCCAAATTGGGACTCGCCCATTGAGATTATGTTTGATACAAGTGACTATGCCGTTGGAGCGGCTCTTTGTCAAAAAGTTAACAAAAGTTTGGATGTTGTCTATTATGTGAGTTGCACTTTTAATGAAGCACAAGTTAATTATTCTACCACAAAAATGAACTTCTTGATGAAGTGTTTGTATTTGACAAGTTTAGATCATACCTTATTGGGAGTAGAACAAGGTGATTGTCCATATCAATCATTCGACCCTAAAGTATTTACTTGCAAAACATGATGGTAAACCAAGACTCATTTTTTAGATTTTACTCTTGTACGAGTTTGATTGGGAAGTGGTCGATAAAAAAGGTAGCGAGAACACCATTGCTAACCACGTCTGTACAATTGAAGGACCCACGGGAAAAAGTCAAGAAGATCTACCCATTAAAGAGAGTTTTTTTGGAGGAACAACATTTTATGGTTAAGGATTCTACGTTTGGTATGCCGATATTGTTAATTACTTTGTGGCCAAGATAGGTCCCTCAACATTGGATGTGAATCAAAAGAAAAAAGTTCCTTTTAGAGGTCAAATATTTCTTTTCAGAAGATCCTTTCCTCAATCATCATTGCAAGGATCAGGTTATTAGAAAATCTGTTCCCATAAAGGAAGTGATTGACATCCTTTACCAGTGTCATTCATCACCGAAGAGAGGCCACTATGGTTCGTAAGGGAATGTGGCTATGGGATGAGTTCTTCAATGTGGATTCTTTTGGCCGAGCCTTTTCAAGGATGCAAGAGATTTTGTAATACAATGTAATAAGAGCCAAAGGGTGGGGAATGTGTCAAGGAAAGATGAATTGCCCCTCAATAACTTTCTAATTTGTGATGTGTGGGGTATTGACTTTATGTGTCATTCCCAACTTCATACAACGACAAGTATATCTTGGTAGAAGTTAATTATGTTTTGAAATGGGTTGAAGTTGTTGTATTGCCACCTATGATGCTAGGTCATTGTGAACTTCGTAAGGAAGAATTTTTTGCAAGATTTGGGGTACCCAAGGCCATAATTAATGACAGAGGAACTCAGTTCAATAATTCACTCTATGAATCCACTTGTCTAAAGATTGGTCAAAGATCTCTCTTGCATATTATCCAAAAACCTCTGGTCAAGTGGTGGTTTCCAGCGAAGAATTGAAGAGAATTTTGGAGAAGACTGTGAATTTCTCAAGAAAAGGTTGGTCAAAGGAATTAGAGTTTGTCATAGACCATGGATCTGTCTAATTATGATTTATTGGCCTATAGTGCCATTTAGAAGACCCCTATAGGGATGTATCCCTATAGGATGGTCTATGACAAACCATGCCACCTTCCGGTAGAATTGGAGCATAATGCATATTGGGCGATCAAGAGCCTTAACATTGATGGAAAGATACAAGTAAGAACAGACTCTTGGACATCAATGAAGTTGATGAATCTGAAGAGAAGCTTATGACTATTCAACGCTCTACAAGGAAAGGATCAAGTTGTGGCATGACAAACACATTTTTATGGGGATTTAATGTTTCTCTACAATTCTAGACATAAATTGTTCCCAAGAAAACTCAAGTCAAGGTGGAGTGAGCTGTTTGAGGTAACTCAAAATTTTCCACACGGCTTGGTTGATCGGTAGGGAAATGAAGCGAATTTCAAAATGAATGGACATCATCCCAAGTTTTACTATTGAAGAATTATTGAACAGGAATAGGAAACCGTTCATCTTGCTACTACATTATCATTCTATTGCCTTGTGTATTCAAGCTAATGACTATAAAAAAATGTTCTTGGGAGCCAACCCAAGATTTATTTTTTGTTTTTATCTTTCTTTGAGTTAATTTTTATGTTATTGAGTGTTATTTTTTAAGTCTATTAAATTAGGGATAAATTAGGTTTAAAGTTGATTATGATATTTGCTATAAGTTTTGGAAGGGAAATGAGTGAAATTGTACACTAATTTGATAATTTTGATGTTCGTAGATGTTTGATGAAGTTTGAGATTCAAGATGAAAACATGTAAATTTGGCTATGTATTGAAATCAGAACTTCTAGAAATTTCAGACGAAACTGCTATTTCGTATATTTGAATCTGCGGTTTCAAGCCAAACATGCAGGAGCAAGATTCTAGAAAATTCAAACAAAACTACAGTTTCGAATTTTGATGCTCTAGTATCAACAAAAGTATATCCTATGAAACATCAGTTTGAAAAATCTGAACTGCAGTTCCAAGCTAAAATATTAGAACAAAAAAAGTTTCCATCCTACCATACCAAGCTCAAAACTATGGTATCGAACGCAATACAAAAATTTGATACCGTAGTATCCAAAACTTTTCTGGCAAAATTGCACCTCAAAATTGTGGTATCAAAAATTTGTACTGCATTTCTTACTGCGGTATCAACTATTAGGAATAAACAATTTTAAGGTTTTTAGTCACTTTTTGCCTAAAATCTCAAAACCCAAAACCCTTATTTTCTCTCCATGTTTTGTCCACTCTACAAATCTGCCTCCCCACTTCAAAAAATTCCCCAAAACCACAATATCCTACAACCTTCTCTCATCAATTTTATCAACAAATTTGCATCAAGAGGGGGTTTTTCAAGCATCAAGAAGGGTTTTCAAGATTTTGCAGAGTTTTCAAAAATCACTTTCCTATGGTAAAAATTTTCCAATTCTTGCTCAAAGTTCAAAGTTTCTTATTTTAAATCCTTATTTGATTGATTATACTGTTGATTTTGGCAAAAATTGTGATTGCTACTTGGTCTTCCTTTGAATTGAAAGGATTGTGATTGTAGTAATTTTGGGCTTGTTTGGGTTGAATTTTGGATTGTTGAATTTACCTGTTATTTGTATCAATTTTGTGTTGGATCATGCCAAGAAGAAGGGGTAGAGGTAGGGATGCTACTTCGACCTCGGGTCCAAAAAGTGAAAGATAGGAGAAGGGACTAGTGGTGCAAGTGAGGCAAATAAACCTATTGTTGATCCCATTTTTGCTAGTGATTGACTTAAAGAACTTTTTGAGACTAACCCAAAACATAAGGTTATTCAAGAAGGGGGTTTGATTTTTTCAAAAAATTGGGGCCAATATGAGGGCATCTGGATGGAATTAGAAGCCCAATTGAAACCTAGGAATTGGAAGCGTGTTGATAGAGCTGTGGGACGGGTTACACAAATTTAATTAAGCAATTTCATTGCAACTTGTGTGAACTTGAGAATGGTATGGTTTGAGTTTCAGGTCAATTGGTTGATTTTAGTGTTGACTAGATTAATGCTTATTTAATTTACCATAATTACTATAAAGAATATTCGGACTTTATTGCGAGAGATAAAGATATAGTTGCAATCAAGAAACGTTTGTGGTTTTAAAATGTTGATTGAGTTATGAAGCTACTAGTGATCAATATTTGAGATTTCCTAATAGGGGTCTCCAGTTGTTGCTCAAAATTTGGTTCTATTTTGTGAGTTGTAGAATTTGGGGTTCAATTATAGGAAGCTTTGTGCAAAGGGATAATACGTCTCGTATACGCTATTGTTGAAGGAAAGACCATCAATATTTTGAGGATAATCTGACAGGGCTTTTTAAGCAGTGGGAATTTTGGGCGGCCGTCAATTTCTTTACCGAGTGTGGTAACTTTTTAATGTATGGATAAATGTTGCCAGATAGCTTCTGGTGAGCCTTAAATATTTGAAAGAGGTTATATCAATAGGAATTATGTGAACTAGATGGTGATGGAGTTTGACTAGCATCACCAAGCCCCGAAACTGTAAATGCAACCACCTCTTTCTCCACAAGAACTCCTTACAGAAACACGCCAATAAGGAACATAAACAATCCAGTGGTGACTGATAAGGAAAGGAATGCACTTCGGGGATATCTGACCTATAGCTCTATGGTCCTTCAAAACAACTCAGCACACATCGGTCAGGCCTTTCAGACCACCACATTGAATACATGGATCCATTCTAGGCCACCTGCTTGGTACTACAGAGCACCTCAAGGGCAATCATTACATATACCACAAGAGGGTCGGGTTGGCAATTTCTGACACGATCCGATAACATGACACAAAATTAATAGGTTATGACACGACCCAAAATTTATCGTCATTATTGGATCAAACCGTTTATGACATGAAATTAAACGGGTTGGGTTAGGTCAACCCATGGGTTGACACGATAGCCCATTCGGTTACTGTTAGATCACATTTTGCTGAAATATTTTCTTTGTTATAATTTAATATTCTATACTTTAAAATTGTTAATAATAGATTTAATATTAGATTATTAAATCAAACATAATAATTTATTTTAGATATTATCCAAAAAATTTCAATAATTCTAATTATGTGTTTTAAATTACTACGATAACAAGGTTAGTATTAATAATTGTTTAAGTTATTAAATAATTAAAATTTGAGATTTTAATTCAAATGGATCGCAAGTTATGTAATTTATCAAATAGGCTGATACACTCTGTTAATAGTAAACAGGTTCGTTACGAAAAGGACATGAACCCGAATGGGTTAGTGACGAACACAATACGATAAGAAATCCCACATGACATGACACAATAAGAAATGAGTAACACCTGACACGATACGGTAACCTGATTACCCAACCCATTGACATCCCTACATGAGGAGTCAACGCAAGAGCCACAATAAAATCCAATTGGAAGAATGGATCTGCATCAAAGTCCAATTGGTGGGACCAGAGGAGTTGAAGAGGATGATTTTGAAGAAATCTAGCATAGTGGTGTAGAAGAAGGCAATGATGGAGCATATGAGGACAACAATATAGCCGATGATGAGGTATTGATGGCTTAATTTCGTTGGAGAAGACTCTTTATCCCTAATTTACTATCTCCCACTCCCGCATTAGTCATTGATCTTGATTGAGAGATGGAACATTTCACCAACATTCTCCTTTCATTTCTTTAGTATTTCTGTACTCTAATATTTTATTGCTTTGTTTGATAGATTGTTTGTTTTAGTTTTTTTTTGAATAATTAGCTGAGGACATATTACTTCAGGCCAAGTAGTATCCATTTCTATGATTGGATTGTTGATTTGGACTTGTGTGAGCTTAATTGAGATAACTGCTTTGCTTTTGTTGTTATGCCTTGGTTTATGGTTTTTAGTTGTTTGGTTTTGAGTAAATACTTGGGATGGTTTGGTAGGGCTTTACTCTTTACTTATGTCTTTTCATGCTTTAAGTTAAACATATTAGTATATGTCTTGTTCTATTTGTGGTGAGTAGTAGGATGAGTGGTAATAATCATTCAAACAAATTATTATGATTGGTGGAGTTTTTTCTGAGTAAGTCAATGTTGTCTTGGAATTGTTTTTGTGATTGTAAATATGTGCTGGTTATTCTTGGATGGAAAAAGAGTGACAATGGCACTTAATGATGATAATTGTCTTGCTATAACACATGGTTGATTTATTCGAATTGGACATTCCAAATTTTTTATGTAAGTTGTGTTTGTTCTGCTATGGGCAAAGATTTCAAAACATTATTAATGATTAATTTCAAAAAGATAAGGCATTATGGGTTTTTAAATTCATTTGAAACGTCTTTTATTTGATCTTAAAAGTGCTCTTTGTTGTCAAGTTTTTCTTTTGGTAAAATGTCTAAGTGATAAGAAATGAGTTAGGCCATTTGTATGATTATTGCATAGAGTGTTATTCTGTTTTGTGAATGTTTAGGTTTTGATATGATTTTGGGTGTATTTTGTCCCCTTCCTTGGTTTAGGAAGCTTTCAAAGAAAAATAAAATATATTTTGCTCTTACGAATAAGGCGAGTAGGGGAATAGACATCACCAATTGTTGTTGCTTCGACATATGCCCTTACAATAGAAATAAGGCTAGTACGGGATTCAAACATCACAAATGTTATTTCTCTGAAGTGGTCATTAGAATTGCTTTTAAAAATTTGGCAAGTAGAAGCAAAGTTTTCGAAATTAGTCTCGCTATTTTAGTATACCAACAAGTTGGGGATAAGGTGTTATAATTTACCCATCATTAATATCATTCAAAACATTCCTTTGCTAGATTAATACTTCAAATTGCAGGATATGTCCATTCTAAGTAGAATCCTATGGATCCTTTCACTTCCAAGTAGTTTGTCAGATAACTTGATTAACTGGAAGTCCTTTTGATTTGAGTAAAACATGTTTGTCGTGAATTGGAACATTTGTGAAAACCTTTTTGATTGAGGACAATTCTTGTTATTTTGCAAGTTATTTTGATGAGCAAACCATTATTTTTGGGAGAAATGAAAAATTGGAATGATTGGTCTGAATATGTCAATTGTCATATTCTATTTGAGGTCAATCCAGAGATTGCCAAATCATTCAAAAAACATCCAATTGTTACCTTTCTTTGGGTTTAACTTCGGTGGTATTGTTAGTGTTTACTGATTTTTTTTCTTTTTTTCTTTCTTGTTTAGCCCCGGACTAGCGAAACACCAAATTTAGGGGTGTGACAACTCTAGAAAAATTGAGTTTTTTTACTTATTTAACTACAGCATTTTGGTAGTATTATCCCGGTTTTAGAGTTTAACTAGGTGTCTTTGTTTAATTATTTTGCGTTTAGTGTTTACAGTGCATTTTGTAAATATTAAGGCATTAATATTAATTTGGACTCATTTTGGTATAATTAGGTCACTTAGTGTATTTTGTGGTTTCTTTACAAGGATTAATTAAAAGGACCAGAGCTAGAAGAATGGAAAGGCCAAGGACCAAAGTGTGAAAAGAAAGAATTCAAGGCTTGTGCCAGAAGGGGGTCCAAAACACGGTTTCAAATATTTACTAAGGAAATGAAACCACAGTATTGAAGCAGATTGGTAATTTTGAATGCATTTTACAAGCCCAAATCATGGTTTCAAACCAAGAGCAATTATTTGAAACCACGGTCTGATTCCCAAATATGAACTTTTAATGGGCGAAAATGTAATTCTTGTAGTGGATGTTTCCATGTAATTACTCTTGTATAGTACACACAAAACACATAGTAGTATAGTTAGTAGATTAGTTTAACTTTTTTTTTTTCTTTATTTCTTTACAAGCTTTCTTAGATTAAATTTTGTATAATCTTAATTTTAGTCTAATTCAAGGTAAAGTTTAAATATTTCTTAAGTTAAATGAGTGGGCTTTTCTTTAACTTCTAGTAGATATAAAAATCATCAGTTTTTAATTTGCTTTTCTTGCTTTCCGACTAGAGCAAAATATTAATTTAACTAGTACTTTCTTGCATTCTAATGAATTTGAGTTTTCTTTGCTTAAATCTTGTTTTCTTGTTTTTTTGTCCAGATTAATTTAATGGGTTTTTTCATTATTTTTCATTTAATACAAATATATTATTAGCTTTTCATTACATTTATTGTCATCTTAATAGGTAAAAATCTTAGTTTTATTATTAAGTTTTTATGTTCTTGAAAATTTGAATCTTCTTAGATTAATCTTTTTTTCTTGTTCTTAATCTTAGTTTAATCAAATGGGCTTTCTTTTATTTTCATTTTGAACTAAAAATTTATAGTTTTTAATTACTTTTTCTTGTCTTCCAAGAAAGCTAAATTTTAGTAAGATAATTGGTGTTTTCTAAATTTTCATTCTTTATTTGTGCTTTCTTAGTTCAATTTAGAATAATTTCTTTGATGCCTTACATGCTTTCTTAGACCAGTAAATTAGTGATAATTATTAATTGCATTCAGAAGATTAAGTTAATTAGTCCTTAATTTCTACTTGTTTACTTGTTTTACTTGCATTCTTTTGTAGTAGTTTGGATAGTTTGTAGTGATTCATTACTTTAATTAGTTGAGTTTCTTAGTTGTTAACTTAAAAATCCTTATTTGTCTAAATTCAAGAGTGCTTATACCCTTTAAAAGTATAGCAATTGTTGACAACAATCCTTGTGGGAACGATACTTCTCACCACTAACTAGTTATCTACCCCGTATTCTTGTGGGTGCAAGTATAATAGTTTGGTGACTGAAAGAGTTCTTATTACTTGTGTTGCTAAATTTTAAATCACCTTATCCTAATCAAAATTATTATTCATTAGTTAGTAGTTGGTCAATGCTGACTTCATTAGTTTAGTTATTCTTTGTTGTTAAGTTTAGTTACAGTTTTAGTAGTTAGTTTAATAGCTTTCTTAATAATTAGAAGAGCTCTTGAAGATTTTTGAAGCATCATTGAGAGTTTTGATCCATATATATGAGTGAAGACCAAAGTGTTAATTGTCTGTTTCGCTTTCAATCTTTTGAGTGTTTGATGTAATGTGTCTTAGATTAGTGAAGATGTATTTTATCAAAATCTTGTCTTTTAGTTCACTATTTGTGGAGTAGTTCTTTTTAGTTAGCGGTTGGGAACCTGTAGTTTATACTGCATTCTATGATCTATTTATGATAATAGATTCGATCTTTTACTCTTGTGGATTGTACATTTGATGTTTTAAGGCTTTTTTGTATTTTAATTAATGATTTGTTCCGAAATATATCTGAAAAGATATTTTAGTACATTGAATTAACTATTTATACAATTGATTTTTAGTCTAGGCAATTCTAATGTGCTACAATTGTTTATGATTATTTGGGAGAACATTCTTGGATAATTGTGTAGTCAATTAGTTAACTTGGAACAGTAATTAATTTTGGCTTGTCCTTTGGGAAGGGTTCGGTTAATATGACTAGTTTTTCACGGATATGTTAGTTGAGTGTATTAAATTCCCTAGAGTTGATTTTAGTTTCTTACATTTGTTAAGTGGGATATTCAATTATTGCTTTTATTGCTTCCATTTAATTTCTTGTCAAGATACAACTTTGATTAAATTTTTCGTATTTCATTGAGATTTAGCTTAGAATCCACTTTATTTTTACTGTTCTGTTAGATAAAAATCTTTCCTTTAATTGAAATCAACTTGTGGTCAACAATCAAAATTTCTATTTTATAATTAGTCTACATGGAACGATACTTGGTAACCCTAGGAAATTAGGGTTTTCTGTGGCCAAATTTGAACGTTTTTAGCCTTGGTTTCGAGTATTTTTAATGTTTATGTGTGTACTTTTTTTACATTTCCATTTCTATGTTTTACTGTGTATTTAATGTAGTTTTTATGTGTTTAATTAGTTATTGTAATGTGTATTAACGTATTTTTATGTGTGCTTAGGGTTTTGGTGGCACGAAGCGAAATTGAACGACATGCTGATTGACGGCATGGCTACTAGTCAGCTCGCTGCTGAGGAGCTGCCCAAGATAGAAGAGCTCGATGTAGGTGAGCTCTTCTTGAGGCGTACCTCGTCGCCAGTGAGCTTTTGACAAGAAAAGTGCAGAAATGAACTTTTTGGACTGTTTTCAAGGGGCTTTGATGTCTTTTCACCGAACCCCAAAACCTATCTGTTACTATAATTACATGTTTTACAGGATAAAATAAGGAGAACCTTAGTTTTGTTTCTTCTTTTCTCCTCCCCATTTGGAATGGAACTTTTAGTTTCTTCTTCCATTTTCCAGACTATTTTATAATTCAAGTATGTAATTTTGCTCTACAACTTTCTAAGTCTTTATTATGTGTAATGTATCTTGTTTCCTTGGATTTCCATGTTTATTTAAGTTATACTTTCACTAATTGCCTTCACCTCCTAGCTTTCATGCATTTGTTTTGTGTACTAGTTTTTACATTTCTTGCTTTGATCACCTTTATGGCTTTCCAATGCTTTTAATTGCTTTCTTGTAGGGAAATATATGTTAGTTTAATATGGGTTAGATTTTGTGAGCTAATTTTATATGGATAGAGGTTAATAAGCTGATTAGTTGGTAAAATGGACTATTAGGCAATATTAATGGGCTTAAGGGTTAACTAGGAAAATTAGATACTTTCTTAGTTTGTTTGGATTAATATGGGTGTAATTACCCTTATAGAATTAGACTAGTATTGACTACTTTAATCCGGCTTCTTCGTTGTTCTAAATGACTAATTAACCCTTTGAACACTGTATATACACACAAACATAACTAACAATAATTAACATGTTTAGACAAATGAAACCCAACATTTAACACTTGAAACATTTTACTACCTAAAACAATAATTATTACCACTAAGACACCATAATTAGGACTAAAACAACGCAAAGTAAGCAAAAAAGAAAAATAAGTAACACTATTTTTATAGAGGTATAAGTAATTTAATAGATGCATAAATCAAACACTCAAAAGAAAAAAAAAACAATATAAAATACTGAAAAATTAAATTAAATTCAAATAATATCTACCTAATGTATAAGAAAACAACATGAATATTGTAGCAGTCTCAGGGATTGCCAGTTGGCATCATGGTTTAGAGAGAAATTTTAGTATTATTTCTATGAGCTTTGTGTTTATTGGGCTTTGTAGAGATGTTTTTATTAATCCCAAATTCAATAACCCTCTTAACCATAAATATTTCTCATTTTGTTCTCGTTTATCAAGATCATGAGTCTCCATCCTTCTTGTTTTCATCTCTCTAAAAAATCCCTTCCACTACTACAGAAAATAGTAGGCACAACATCCCTCAAGCCTATGTAGCAAACTTCTCATATTAACAGAAAATTAAGTTAATTATAAAGCTTAGATTTCATTAATAAAACCAAACCTCCAGCAGTATCAATTCAACATAATTGAACTTTAAAATAGAAGAGAAAATTAAGAAAAAAAAGAAAATTATACTTCAGAGAAAGAATAGATGGAATCAAGAGTTAAGATGACAAGATTGCATGAAATACCAAAAAAGAAGGAAAATCTCAAAAGAGCAGTGTAGAGAATAATTCTCAGTAATTGGAAAAAAAAAATAGACAATCATAAAAAGGAGCCAAATGAGCTTAAGAAGAAGAAATGGCTTTTGACCCAACCTTGCTAATCATGCGTTGACACGCATGTAGTGTTTATTTGCAATACCTTGGGTACAACTGGTGCTAAAAATGATGTCTCATGTCTCTCTAATTTCCCAAAATACACTGCATGAATTGGCCTTAATTTCTTTTCTTTCCAATTCTCCTCCAAATGTTTCCATTTCACTAATTCTTTCTATTCTTTCTTTATATTGTAAAATACCATTTAGAATTTACAAAGAAACTTCTAATTATTTTCAATCACACCCAAAAGTTTTTCTAGCGAAATGGCCAAGATGTTACAATGCCTTTCCCTCAAGTTGATCCTTGTCCTCAAGGATGTCGACAAACTAGTAATACTAGGATCCGAAACAAAAGCTTCTAAGGTACATTGAATTGATTAATGGTTAACATGGTTTTGATTCAATAACTCTAGGAAACAGGGTTATATGTACCTTAAATTTATCGATTTTTGTACTAGTTTCTAGCAGTTTTAGTGTATATGTGTGTGGTTTTGTCCTATTCCTACTTTTATGTATTAGAATGTATTAGTTTGTGTACCATTTATGTAGTTTTTTAGTGCTATTTAGGTGTTAATAACCTTATTTTATTATGTTCTTGTGTTTAGAGTTCGTGTTTTATCTTTGACCTAATTTTTCCAAAAGTTAGGGTTTTCAAAAGTTGTTGTTCATCTTTAGTTTTTAGTATCTTTTAAGTCTTTAGGATTTTTGTAAGTGTTTGTTATAGTTAATGTGTTTATGCTTTAGGGTTCAGTAGGAGAAAACGGTGCATCAATCAGACGTTGGACAGAAATTTTCAGTGAAAAACAGTAAACTGGTGCATGAATAGAACCCTAATCGTGGTCAAGGATTTTTAGGCATAAACTCCTTGGATGTAGTGAAGAATTTCATAGAAACTTTTGATCACGGTCAATGCAGCTGGGGCAATTTTGTCTAGTTCGGTCGAGTAATTATCTAAAATTTCTCTTCTCAAACCTAGCAATATATTTACGTCCTTTAAGCCTATTTTCTTCATAGGTTATATAGATTAGATTAGAATTTGAGACCCAGAATATAGAATTAATCCTTTTTCCTCCCCATTTGGGGAGGATTTCAATAGATTAAGATTTCATTTCATTTTTTATTTTTTGTAATTTTTCATTTCTAGTTGAAGATTCAAGAGTCCTAGTGTAAAACATTTTATTTTTATGTTTAGTTTCCTTTAATCGCTTTCTTTACTTGTTTTCTTTGTCCAAATGGTAGATTAGTTCTTGGGCATTCTTAATCTACGAATAATTTAATTACTCTATTAATTGCTTTCTTTAGTTGATTTCTTAGTAGTACATGGTAGATTAGTTTACGGATTTTCTTAATTCATGCTTTCTTAGAGTTAATTCCTAGTTTAGATTAGTTAATTGCTTTCTTAAAAAGCTTTCCTTTTACTTGTTTTCTTTGATTACTCTTTTAAAAATGCTTTCTTTTCATTTGTAGTCTTTAATTATTCACTAGTTAGCCATGATTGACTGGTGTGCTCGATAGTGGAAGTGGTGTAAAATTGGGTAATCATTGCGAAAAAGTTTTATTAGCAATTGGGAAGGTGGCCTACTTCTTGAATCCACTTGTAAATTTTGGGTAACATTATGGAATTTAAAATCCTAAATGTAGGCCATTCAACAATAAGATGAAGCTACATAGTAGTCTGGCCTAGATATTATCTACCTAATTGGTTGGAAACTCCAAGGAACATTCATGTTTTAGAATCATGAGCCATGCTAAGGGATTGATTTATTATAGAGAGTTACCTTCGATTGAGCCCATTGAACTAGCTGACCTAATCAATTGACCAAAACTTGGGAATTGGCTAACCAAACACTAACCCAATTCAAATTGCTTTTGGTTTCTTTAAATTTAGTTTTAATCAAATTCTTACTTTTAATAAAACTCTTCGTAGAGCATTCTAACCAAATAACCGCTAATTACCGACTAATTCTTGTTGATTCGATTCCTACTTCGACTTCTTAGTATTTGACAGCGTATAAGTGCGGTGCACGTCTATTCCGTAGCAGGATTTAGTTGTATTTATAAATGTGAGGCTAGATGTGATGCACATCACCATTCATACCACGTACATATTGCAAACCATGACCAACAAACTCTTCCACTATATTAATCTTCCGGACCATGTCTGCATTCTCTACAGCCTTCCATACCACTGGAAAACTATACGTCTAAAGACTCTTCCAGGATAGTACAATGGCTAAGAAATTGGAATTGTGTGTAATACTTGATAGTTTCTTAATCATATCTTTTGCATTGAAATATATAATCTTTCTAATGATTGAGATATACTTGTGATGATCAGGACCATTTATATTTTGAACCACATATCTGGATAAGAACTTAAAGAAGATCTATTCAATTTGTTGTAGAAATTCAGGTAGAACAATTAACAATATCTCCCAAGTTGAAACATCTTTCAAATTTACATTTGAGTCCTCTTGCTTTCTAGCATTGCTGCCCAGTAACTTCTGAGCAAAGGATCTTTGATAACTAAATTAGTACTTTATGGAGGAGACAAGTTTCATCATATTGAGATAGATTAGATAAAAATTCATTTGCTTGGTTAACGACCTCAACAATTTGTTCAGATGTGAAAGCTCTAGACAGCATGACAAACAAATCGTTCACCTCATCACCCCAAATTTCCTCTTATTTGGAAGCTACAAGCATGGTGTTCCAATCGAGCAACTGCAAATCTTTTCTCAGCCTAGTTGCATCAAGACACTAATCAGTTATAATAGTTGTGAGGTTAAAAGTTTTTGGATTCAACTAATGGTGCATTTTATAAGCCCATCAATTAGAATTCTCCTCTTTTTCCCTTTATCTCAGGTTGTACCACAAGAACAAGAGTAGGACCCAACAACTGACCCTTATGTGCACAATACATACCCTCTCTTTTTGGAAAATGCAAAAAATCTACAATTGCTACTTTTGGAATGTCATTTTTCTTGGGCACAGTATCATCACCAAAAGTAATGACTTCCACAAAAGTTAAAGCATCCAAGAAGGAAAAGGTAGTCATAGCCGAAGTGTATTCAAATTTTATCAACAATCCAGCTTTATTATTCCTGAGCTCCGAGGTTCTGAACAAAAGCTTCATTTCCCAAGCCTAGATTTTGAGGATTCTCATGTTCCTTATGACTTTAGATGCTGTTTTCATACTACATCTCCCAGTTTTATCTGTTTAACATTAATTTTCCTAATGGGATGATAATTAGCATAACAAAATCAATTGAAACAATTACAAGGGAAACAAGCCCAAGATTCTTACATAAAATTATTAACACTAGAGTAACTTGTAGAGCAGCCTTCCATGGATCAAGTATGTACCAGCCAAAGTTGTCAATTCTCTTATCATCAACTACCCTAAATTTAATCACTTCCCCATTTATGTGCCCTTCATATTCACTTTAATGGTCCAAAAACTTTAGCTGCAACAATAGCTCATCAGAGAGTATCAAATATGGCCATTAAATCACCCTACCATTCCATTTGTTTTGTGAAAGTTCCAAGAACTCAGCCTCATGGTTATTAATACTTGTCTTCCTTTCTAGTTGTGAAGATATTCTAATTCCACACCAAGGAAATTTTGCTTGTCTGTACTTGATTGGCATGCTTCATGTGAGATCAATATCTCTTTGTTGACGGGTAGATTGGTACCTGAGCTAAAATAACCTGACCTTCTGATGTTGGATCCTTGAGAAACCTTGGGAATATTGCTAATAATAGCTTCTTGGAGAGGTTATATATGAAAGGCTGTATGGTCCAAGTTTTTGTGGAAGATGCAGAGGTAATGGCAATGAGTATCTGGTATTCTGAGTTTGGATGGCTCAAAATATCCTTTCCTGTTGGCAACTAATAACTCTAATAAATAGAGTTATTTTATCTTTAAAAGCCCTAGTGTTTTGATAGTATTGTTCCTGATTTAAGTGTTTCTAAGTGTGTTTTTCTTAATTTTATGCTTGGTAGCTTTTGTTGGTAGCATTAGAGTAATATTATGCCTTTGTGGTATTTTATGCTAGTTTTATAATTATATTAGTTCCTTATTAAGTTTCTATGTTACATTGTAGGATAAATTTGCAAGTAAGAGCTAGCTTAAAGAATCAAGAAGTCAAGGAGCAGGCTGCAAATAGAGAAAAAGAAAAGAGCTATAGTGGTCTGGACTGTAGTGCCAAACTCCAAGGCACCATTATTCACACTATAGTTCAAAAAGGCCAAAGACCCTAGTTTGAACAAGAATCGGACTGCAGTCTGAAAGGAATTTCCATATAAAGGGAATTTAGCCAATTTTGGAAAGGCTACAAATTTTGTAAATAACCCAATTATGTACACTTAAAATAGATAGTAGAGAGTATGCCTAGTATAGAATAGATAGATGGGGTTGTTAGTAGATAGGATAGAACTTTCTAAACTTAGCCTCCAAGTAAATTTTAGCTCGACTGATATTATGAGAACTTTAATTTCTTGAATCACTCTCTTTATTTTATGCAATCTTAAAGCTTTCATAGATATTCTTGGTGGCCTTTTACTAGCTTTCTTTAGATATAGATGTGTAAATTCTGTCATTTTTATGCTTGTTTGTCTATTTTACTTGAGTGACTAGTAGTTTAATTTTCCTGTTGTTATTACTTGTTGCTTCAATTCTAGTCATGACATGCTTTTATTCTTCTTTGTCATTTCCTTCCTTAGGTATGGATAGCTATATTCCAATGGGTTTGTGCTAAGGAAACATAAATCCTACCTATGTGTGGGTGATTCAAAGTGGATGAGCATGACAATGGTAGACATTTGACCGGTAGTAAATGGTTTGAAAGCTTCGTCAAAGGGAAAATGGCCTTTCCTTGAACCATTTTTGTAGGTTAATACAGCAAACGCGATTTGGGTTTTAATTTCCTAGACTAGTTTACCAATTGGTTAGGAAGGTTAGCAGTTGGGCCATGATGCTAGCTTCTCTAATTGATTCCTAGAATTTTATGCTGTACATTTGACTAGAACCATGAACCGGGCAAAGGTATTGGGTCATAGTTTGGAGAGAATCCTTATTTGAATTGATTGTGGCAATTTGTCATCCACTAGAAGAACCCACCTAGTAGAAGAAACATTTTCATAGCCCAATCTCCCTTTATTACTTGTTGATGATTTAGTTGCTTACTTATCGCATTTATTTAAATTTCCTTATTATCTTAGTTTAACCTATAACATGAATTACTTGTCTAGATAGTACATATGTCCTTTGAATCCTGGAACGTGTTATTAGCATTCCTTGTGGGAACGATCCCCTTATCACTAGCTACAAATCTTCCTCGTATACTTGCGGGCGTGTGGATAGTAGCCCAAGTGTCCTAAGAGGTTTAATTACTTAATGTGTTTGTTGATATTTTTATAACACTTAGAATACACCAATCATGTTTTTTGCACCATTTTCGGGGAATGTATGAAATGATAATATAAGGTGCTTAAGGATAGTGCTAATCATGTTTGTTCGATGCCTTGCTAATGGTATTTGAGTTGTACTTGGTTGTTATTTTGCAGTTTGTGATTCTTAGGATAGAGGACTTGTTAGGACCTCTTGATTTTGAAGTTGATAAGACACTAAGGAGAACCTGGAAAGAGAAAATATTTCAACAAGAATAGAGGAAATTACAATGGCAGATGATAACAACAATAGGAGAGTGGAAGATGAGAACCTTAGGAACAATGATAATTAAGAAGGCATGGGCAACAATGGTCTGGGTGGAAACTTGTATCGTGGACATGATTTGAATGGAAATGAAAGACCGTAAAGAGATTACGCTATGCCTACATTTGACGGTGCACTCAAGCATAGCAAGAATCCCCATACAAGCAAACAATTTTGAGATCAAGCCGGCACTCATACAAATGTTGCAAGTACATGCAGTGTTTGATGTGGTCCAAATGAAGATCCCTCCAACACACTTGATTAATTTTTAAGAGGTGATAGATATATTCAAATTTAATGGAGTACAACTGGATTGTGTTAGAATGAGGGCCTTCTAGTTTTCATTAAGGGATAGAGCAAAAGTGTGATTGCAAAGTCATAACCAAGGAATATTCACAACTTGGAATGAGTTGGCATAAGAGATCTGATGTTTTCCAAACCTTATTTTGATGATAACATAAACACTTAACTCTGTAAACAAGTTTGTGTAGGTCTGTTATTTGTTTTGCTAGAGACAGGGTTTTCGGACGCACTGTACCGTCCGAACTGTGTCAAGCTTCTCGGACACATTCCACCTTCCGAACGAACAGGCAGAAAGAAGAATCCTACTGCTTCTCCAAATGGACGAACATGACCGTCCGAAACCTCTATCGGATGATGGAACGGACGCATGCACGAATGTCACCGACTGCATGAATATCGGACGCTGTGTCGGACGCATCCCATCTATCTCGGATGTCTGAAACCCCAACGGCTATTTTTTGTGCATTTATTATTTAGCTGTTAGGAAGTAGTTGCAACCACCATTTATTGCTCTTATAAATAACTACTTTGACATACTATAAAAATTATCTAATACATTGAATACAAGCCTTAGAGAAGAGCAATTTTAGTATTTAGACAAATTGGCTATAGTGCTTTGTTGTGTGCAGTTTAGAGTGCAATTCAACTTTGAGTGTAGTGGTAATCTTGTACGAAAGTGAGGTTGTAAGTAAGATTCTTGGATCAACTAAAAGAATTTTAGTGTGAGCAAGAATATCCCTACTTTGTAAAGATTATTGGCTCACCAAGTGTGTGAAGCATTTTAGTGATTTGATACTTCAAGCTTGTTAGCTTGGAAGTATTGGCTGATTAATTTTCTCTCTTTCTTACTTCACTATTTCACTGATTTGATTATATCAGTTTTTATTTGGAAAATCGTAATATTTATAAAAGTATTTTTAGAAACCTAATTCACCCCCCTCTTATGTTGCTTTCGGACCAACAATTGGTATCAGAGCTTGGTCTCATTTTATTGCTTAAATTGCTTTTGAGAAAAGAAGTATTATGGCAACCAACAATGCTCTATTTTTAGAGGGTCAATCCGTTACTAGGCCCCCTGTTTAATGGGGCAAATTTTATTATGTCTTGAGACCTAGTTGGAGAGATAGGATGAAAATCTTTTTGCAATCTATTGACATTGACTTGTGGTATGTTGTTAATGAAGGTCTGTTTGAAGCTACTGTCATTGATGATCACACAAATAGAAGAAGAGAAAAGACAAGGGATGAGCTCAGTCCACAAGACAAGGGAACTTGACATTAAATGCAAAAGCCATGAATGTGCTATATAACGCCTTGGATGCAAATGAATCAACTCGCTTGAAGGGATGCATTTCAGCTAAAGAAATCCGGGATAAATTGAAGGAAATCCATGAAGGGAGTGATGATGTTCGTGAGCAAAAGAAATCCTTACTTGTTGCCAAGTATGAATCCTTCAAGATGGAACCACATGAAAATATTGACAAAATGTATTGTAGGTTCAATGACATCATTAAGGATCTTGAAGCCTTGGGTAAGGAGTATTCTTTGGGTGAAAAAAATAGAAAAATCCTAAATGCTCTGTCCAGAGAATGGGATGCCAAAACAATTGCTATAGCGAGACTGAAGCCAAGAATTTAAATTCAATGCCTATTGAATCGCTAATCAATTCTCTTACATCTTATGAATTGAAGTTAAAGGCCAAAGTAGTGGATGATGAACATGCAAGGCCAAGAAGGAGCATTACTCTAAAGACCTCTCAAGAAGAGGATGAAAATAGCTCCATCAATCTAGAAGATGAAGATCTTGATGAAGGAGATCTTGCACTCATCACCAAAGGATTTCTTACACATTACATCAACAAACGAAGAATGAGAAGAGGCGGAGCTACAAATTCAAATAATTTCAAAGGAAAGACAAGGCTTGAAATGAAGAAGCAAAACAAAAAATATTTTGAATGCGGTCAACTCGGACACTTTGCAAATGAGTGCCCTTCCAAGAAAAAGAAGGAAGGAAGAAAACCTAGATTCAATAACTTTCAAATCACATGGGATGATTGCAACTCCGAAGGAGAAATTGAAGAAGAAATGGAGTCGGCACAAATGGCCTTTATGGCCATTGGAGATCTAGATGAAGTAAATTCTAACTGTGACTCTAATGATGAAAATGATGAAAATGCTCTTGAAGCTTTCATTTTGAAATTGCATGATAGCTTAAAGGAATCATATGCTAGAAATAAGGAGTTATTCAAAAAATCAAATGCTCTATTGAATGCTAACTCTAAACTTGTGAATGAAAATAATAGGCTATCACAAGAAAATCGCGACTTGAGAAAAGAATGCATGTGAGATCAAAGGTCAAGGAAGAACAAGCCTCCTTGAAGAAAAGAATGGGTGATTTGAATGTTTTCTTGACTAGAAAGAAAGAAAATGTTGTTGATTTGAAAAGAAATATAAATGTATTAATCAACAAAAATTTTATTATGTTTAGAAGGGATGACTTATGTTTTGTAAAATCGAAATCATCTTTATATGGAAATAAAAATATTATTTGTAGATATTTCCAACAACATGGACATGTTAAGAATATGTGTTATGTCAAGAAGAATGAAAAACTTGGAATGAAAGTTGATTCATGGATTGATAGCAATTTCACTAACTCAAATGGACCCAAGAAAATATGGGTACCAAAAGTTATCATTTGATTTACTGTGTAGGTACTTAACATCACCAACAATGCTAAGTGGTTCATAGATAGTGGATGTTCAAGGCACATGACAGGTGATGCTTCTCTCTTCACAAATCTCATATCCAAAAACAGTGGAAAAGTCACATTTGGAGATAACAATAAAGCAAAATCAATCGGCATTGGTGATGTGGGTAAAAATGGTGAAACCTTGATTAAGAATGTGCTTCTTGTTGATAATTTGAACTATAATTTATTAAGTGTTAGTCAACTTTGTGACAAAAATTTATATGTATTTTTTACCAAGGATGAATGTCTTATCCTTGATAAAAATCATGTTGTTTTATTCAAGGGCACTAGGCACAATGATGTTTGTGTGATTCATCTTGATAAAATTAGCAATAGCAATGTAAAATGTCTTACTGCTTCCATAGATGATCCTTGACTTTGGACATAGAAGACTTTGTCATTTTAATATGGATTTGATTGAAAAACTTGCTAAGAAGGATTTGGTAAGAGGTTTGCCAAAACTAAAATTTTTGAAAAATAAAATTTGTGATGCATGCCAATTTGGTAAACAAGTCAAAGTTTCTTTTAAACCAAAGAATTTTGTGTCTACTCATAAACCTTTAGAATTGTTGCATTTAGACTTATTTGGACCTACTCAATATGCTAGTCTTGGTGGTTGCAAATATGCCCTTGTTATTGTAGATGACTATTCTAGGTATACTTGGGTATTATTTCTTGTTCACAAAAATGAGGCTTTTGAAAAATTTATAAAATTGTTTTCCAAAATTCAAAATTTATTGAATTTAAAAATCATTCGTTTAAGAAGTGACAATGGTGCCGAATTTAAATTTGGAGGTTTTCCCAACTTTTGTGATCACAACAGTATTTTTCATGAATTTTCGGCTGTTAGAGAGTCCCTCAACAAAATGGTGTTGTCGAAAGGATAAATAAAATAGGACTCTTCAAGAAACTGCTAGAACTATGATTAGTGAATGCGACTTACCACAATACTTTTGGGCCGAAGCGGTTAACACAGCTTGTTATGTCATGAATCGAGTTTTATTAAGATACTTTTTAAAGAAAACTCCTTATGAACTCTTTTTTTGTAAAAAACCCGTTGTGAGCTATTTCAAAGTTTTTGGTTGCAAATTTTTGTTTTAAAAATCAAAGAAAACCTTGGAAAATTTGACAAAAAATCGGATGAAGGAAGTTTTCTAGGATATTCTAGTGACAAGAAAGCATACCGAGTTTACAATAGAAGAACGCTCTTGATTGAAGAAGTTGTGCATGTTACATTTGATGAAACTATGATGTTATCTCAAAGAATTTATGTGAAGATGAAGATGTAGGTAATCTAAAGGAGCTCGAAAAGCTCGTTATTCATGAAGATCATCAAGAAATCACATCAAGCAATGATGTCAACAACCATCAAATAGATGATGAAAAGAATGAGGATAATCTCCAAAAGATCTTCCGAAAGCCTGGAGATTCGTCTCTAGTCACCTTCAAGATTTAATCATAGGTGATCTATCCGATGGGGTAACTACTCGTTCTCATAAACCTTTGAATAGTAATTGTGCATTACTTTCTCACATTGAACCTAAACATGTAGATGTTGTTTTGAGTGATGAATCTTGGGTTAATGCCATGCAAGATGAACTTAGTCAATTTGAGAAAAATCACGTATGGACCTTGGTTGAAAGACCATCTTCTCATCCCATTATTGGAACTAAATGGGTCTGTAGAAACAAATTAAATGACAAAGGTGAAATCATAAGAAACAAAGCTAGACTTGTTGCATAAGGTTATGCTCAAGAAGAAGGTATTGACTTTGATGAAACCTTTGCACCCATGGCTAGATTAGAATCCATTCGCATGTTTCTCGCATTTTCATGTTTCAATGATTTCAAATGGATGTCAAAAGTGCATTTTTAAATTGTTTTATTGATCAAGAAGTTTTGACAGTCGTTGAACAACCTCCAGGCTTTGAAAATAAAAATCTTCCAAATTATGTTTTCAAACTCTCCAAAGCTTTATATGGTATGAAACAAGCTCCAAGAGCTTGGTATGAAAGATTAAGTGGTTTCTTGATAGAAAATAGATTCAAAAGAGGTGTAGTTGACACCACTCTTTTTACAAAAACAGATTTAAATGGTTTGTTAATTGTTCAAATTTATGTTGATGATATTATTTTTGGAGCAACTAATGAAAGTTTGTGCAAGGACTTTTCACATTTAATGCAAAAAGAGTTTGAGATGAGTATGATGAGCAAGTTACAATTTTTCCTTAGACTACAAGTTCACCAAACAAAGGAAGGAATGTTTATTACACAAATCAAGTATACAAAGGATCTAATCAAACGATTTGGAATGGAAGATTGCCAACAAGTTGGTACGCCTATGTGCACTTCAACCAAACTTGATAAAGATGAAAGAGGTAATGGTGTTGATGAAAAACACTATAGAAAACAAGGTATGATCGAAAGTCTACTTTACTTAATAGCCAGTAGACCAGAAATCACGTTTGCTATCTGTTTATGTGCTAGATTTCAATCTTGCCCCAAAGAATCGCACTTGATAGCTGTTAACAGAATTTTTAGATATCTAAAGGGTACAATGAATTTTGGTTTGTGGTATCCAAAGTCCTCCACATTTGATTTAATTAGTTATTCTGACGCTGACTTTGCTGGGTGTAAAATTGATAGAAAAAGTAACAGTGGTATGTGTCATTTTATGGGAAATTGTCTTGTGTCTTGGTTTAGGAAAAAACAAAATTCTATTTCTCTTTCTACGGCTGAAGCCGAATACATTGCTGCTGGAAATTGTTATGCTCAACTTCTTTGGATGAAACATACTTTGAAAGATTTTGGTGTAATTTTTGATTGTGTGCCTATAAAGTGTGACAACACTAGTGCAATTAATCTCGCAAAAAATCCTGTTATGCACTCTAGAACCAAAAACATTGATGTTAAGCATCATTTTATTAATTAGAGATCTTGTTTGTAAAAAGGAAATTCGTGTTGATTTCGTGCCTACTTCAGATCAACTGGCTGATATTTTTACAAAACCCTTGGCTCTAGATCGCTTTGAATCTCTCAGAAAATGTTTGGGGATTTTACAGGTAAATTTGGCATAGCCTCTTCATTCGGACGCACTCGATCGTCCGAACAACACTATCTTTCGGATGCTCTGTATCGTCCGAAAACTTCCTATGTGCCTCGGACACCAATAATCGTCTGAACGATATTCATTTTCTTCACTAACTCTCTGGAATTCTTCCGGAACGTACCATCGTCCGAAAGAACATCGGACGCACTGGCTCTTCCATCGGCCGTTCGTTCATCAGCTTTCGGATACTTCATCGGACGCACACCAAACGTTCGGCCGTCCGAGCGGTCTCTGTTTGATTAAAACCGTCCATCTTTCCCATTTCGGACTCAACCTAACCCCCGAAACCCTCTAGCGAAATTTTTTCCTTCAACATCTCCTCCAAATTCTATCAAATCCTTCCCTCTTTCCACAAATTGATTGGAAAATTAACTTCTCCAAAGTATTTCTCACCATTATCATATCTAATTTCCCCCATCTACCATCTCATTTCATCAAATTCTCCCAAATCTTTCCAACGAAATCAAATTTTTCCTCCTCTTCCTTCCCTTCCTTCACAATGGTTAAATCCCGTAGAGGTTCTTCTATAGCAATACGTAAAACAAAAGGGAAAGCTCCAGTGCGTGGAGAATCGTCTGCTAATCCCCAAGTCTCCTCAAATCCAACATTACCTAAATTCATTGATACCAAGGCATCTGAACGGTATACATCTCTTCTAAGTAAATCTATAATCGTTCAACGTCCTGCATCTCAGAGTCTTTTTCATGAGTATAATCTTCCCATTGTCAAATCATGCTTTGAAAAACAAAATTGGGGTCACCTAGTGCATACTGATTTACCGTGTCTCATGACATGGTGCTTCAATTCACCGCTAATCTTCAGAAAGGCCCCACTATTAGCACTTATGATAATTTCTCGTGTAAACAGCACCAATCTACAGATTTCCTCTAACATCATCAACACTATTTTTGAATGTGAAGTCTCAAATCCGCATGATTTCTCCTATTTCTTTTCTTTAGACAAATGGCCCGCTGTTGATACTTGATTTGACATTGATGAGGTTAGGGTTATTTTTAACATCAATTTCAAACAGGCCTCGAAAGCCAAAACTACATTGCTAACTCCTGAACTAAACATTATATACACTCTTGTCACGAATCTGTTATTGCCAACCGAAAGGCATCGTACTGAGCCAGGAAAAATGCAGCTTTACTTATTTTTTTGTGTTTTCAAGGGCATTCCTCTTGACTTTGGGTATCTCTTTTTCTCCCTGTGGGACCTCTTCGTTACTGATACCCAAAGAAACATTCCCTTTGGAAAATTCCTCACCAAAATTTTTTATTTCCTCGATGTTCCTTTCAGCGACAACAAGCAATTTCCCCCTTATTTTAACAAATCTTATATTGAACGAAAAAACCTCCCTGTGTCTCTTCTATTTTTCAACGATCAATGGTTAACTAAGGCTGCTTTTGATATTGAACGTTCAAAATCCCAGGCCTCCACCTCTGGTTTGGCTATTCCACATTCTTCTCCTCCTCAACCACCCCCACCATTCCATGATCCTCATCCATCTACCTCTGAACCCTTACTTTCTCATATCTGTGGCCTTCTCACTTCCTTGAGCACTCAAGTCATTTCATTTCAACGTCGCACTAATCGTAAGTTAAAGCGACTTCAAACTCGTCAGGTGATTCTCCAAGAGGCCCTTACCCTTGGCATGTCTGCTTCGGCTCAGGTTCAATTTGCCAACCTTCAATCACAATATCCACTCGACTCATCTTTCGACAGTGATGACAATGAAGATGGGGATATTCGTGAGGATGACGAAGAAGATGCCAATACTCAAGGTGCTGCCAATGATGATGAAGGCGACGATGAGGATATTGACGACACGTTCTATTTCATCATGCAACTCCGCACTGGAGAAGAGGAAGATAGATAGTCTGAGGCCAGTGATGAAGATGCTCCTTCAAAACGCCAAAAGACCGAAAAGCGCTCCAAGAAGAAAAATACTCGAATTAGTTCCTTTGACATCTGTTTTTAGTTTTTAGCAGTTCTCAGTTTTTTAGTTAAGACTGCTCTCAGATTTACCCTTCTATGTATTCCCTTGAACTAAGTACTGTTACATATTTGAGTTGAATATTTTAGTTTTTATGCATTTCTGTTGACTACTTGAATTAAGTACTGATTAATATTTGAGTTGAATATTTGAGCTTTTTGTTTATGCATTTCTGTTGAAATACTTGCACATTCTCAGGGGGAGCTTTGTTTGATGATGTCAAAAGGGGGAGTAGTCATCTATATTGCAAAATGATTAGTTATATCTGATTGTTTCTACATAATAACTCCATGAAGGTTTGTCATCCTCAAAAAGGGGGAGATTGATGCTTTCCAAATCTTATTTTGATGATGACATAAACACTTAACTCTGTAAACAATTTTTTGCAGGTCTGTTATTTGTTTTGCTAGAGACAGGGTTTTCGGACGCACTGTACCGTCCAAACTGTGTCAAGCTTCTCGGACGCATTCCATCATCCAAACGAACAGGCAGAAAGAAGAATCCTACTGCTTCTCCAAACGGATGAACATGACCATCCGAAGCCTCTATCGGACGACGGAACGAACGCATGCACAGAAGTCCGAACGAAGTTCTTCACCAACTGCATGAAGATCGGACGCTGTGTCGGACGCATCCCATTTATCTCGGACGTCCGAAACCCCAACGGCTACTTTTTGTGCATTTTAGTGATTTGATACTTCAAGCTTGTTAGCTTGGAAGTATTGGCTGATTAATTTTCTCTCTTTCTTACTTCACTATTTCATTGATTTGATTATATCAATTTTTATTTGAAAAATCGTAATATTTCTAAAAGTATTTTTAGAAACCTAATTCACCCCCCCTCTTAGGTTGCTTTGGGACCAACAAGATCTTAGTGAAGCACTTTCTTCCTTCAAAGATGGCTCGAGCCTAGGAATGAAATCACTTTTTTTAACAAGACGCTAGAGAAGGAACCGGAGAAGCATACAAGGAAATGCTTAAAAGATGTCCTCACCATGCCATTCCCCTTTAGATACAAGTTCAAACATTTTACAACGGTCTCTACCAAGAGACTATGTCAACTGTGGATGCCTCAGCTAGTTTGTCGCTTTCATTTAAGACACCAGAGAAAGCTCAATGTTTCCTGTTCGATAAGATATTGATTAGGTTTTGAAGATAATGAACAAGTAAAAATAAAAGAAAACCTTAATTATCCTAATCAACTACCACACACTCGCAAGTATACAAGGTATGTTTGTATACAGGATAAGTAAGGATCATTCCCACGAGGACTATTGGAACAATTACTAGCTTCACAAGCCTATTTACCAGTTAGACGAAATATTCAGCGGTTTTTTGACTAAACTTAAATGAAATTTAATTGCAAGAAATTAAACTAAAGACAAGAATGTAAAATTCTAACCCTACGAAAAGCAATTAATAATAATTAACTGAAAACTCTAATTCAATCTATCCTACTTGCGAGAATTTAATTCAAAACAAAAAATTAAATTAATCTACTCTACGAAAGCAAGCAAAAATGATGAAGTAAAACCCTAACTACTAAACTACGAAAGTAATTAAGAATTTAAAGGCAACAAAAGAAGAATGATAATTAAAGAATATGATAACAGTACAAATGAAAATTAAATTGCATAAAAATAAATCAAAATCAGTAATTGAAGCAAGAACTAATGTTGATGATAATCAAATTTTGAATTCTTGACAAGAGAATGAAATTCTTGCGAGGACAATTAAAAAAATCTACCATACGGCTAAATTATTGACCTAACTATTGAAAACCTAAAAACTAATGATGGCTGATGATGATTTGCTCCCCTTCTCTTGGTGTATTTATAGATAGTTTGATTTTGGGGCTCCAGGATGATAAGTACTCGCTTTTCCATGTAACTGGGCCCACTTGAGGACTTTTCTTCTGCAAAGTAAGTCACTTTACATGACCTATCCATCAATTGGCGCTTGGGTGCTGCACTTTTGCAGCGCCTGGGCGTTGTTTCTAGTGAACATAAGTACCTTTTCTAGTCTTAGCGCCTGGGCACTAGGTTAAGTAAGATGGCTCTACTTCATCTTCATTATTCTATATCATAAAGCAAGAATTTGAAAAAACTCAAAATATGAAAGTTCTAGATCTATATATCACCTTTCCAAAACATCTTGAATCACCTCAATTTCAGTTAGGACACAAAAGTTATGACCAATCTACCAAACTATGTTAGAATCGCTTCTCGTCGGTGTATATTTTCCAACTTTTCAATTTTGAACAAGATCCCAATTGAATCGTGGAAAAATCAAAAATGAAAGTTTTAGAATCTTTCTTAAATCTCCAAATCATCCAAAATCACCGCAATCAGAGCTCTATCAAGGGAGTTACGCTTGATCTTCCAAACTATATACGATTTACACCACGCCAGTGAACGTATTGTGTTTTCCTCCAATTTTGTGATCTATTCTAACTCATTTTTCACTCAAATCCTACAAAACTCAAAACAAACCATTTTCGTTCATAATTACTCAATTCCTGCATAAATTATATTAAAAACAGAGGTAAACGGCACATAAAATATACTATATTTATGAGCTTATCAAATATCTCACACTTAATTTTTGATCGTCCTCGAGCAAAAGATAGAATAAATCACAAACATACTTAACACATCTCATCAATTATCTACATGAATAACCAATAACCAAACCATCATAAGGAAAATAGTCAAATGATAATAAATCCCTATACATGAATTCTAGTGAAGTTGTGTGCATAGCAATACAAAAATAATTTTTAGGACACTTATATCAAATCATGCAAACCCTTTGAAGTTTTTTAAACACTTCATAGCTTACTCTTCTTACATTTCTCCACTAATGTAGACAATCGGCTCGACTTAAATTTGGTAGGACTTTTAGCTTATTACGTTAGGCTATGGTAGATTGGCGAACAAAGAAGGGAAAAAGGATAAACAAATAAGAAAAATATCTTTAAATTAATGCTGGCCGTACATTAACATAAAACTTCTTCTTAAACATTAAAACACCCATCCTTCGAAGAAGTAATCCCACACTTAATTTTCCAAACACCCATAAAAATTTTGTCCAACAAGCAGAATCAAATTCTACTTTTTTCAATTTCAACCCTGCTCACCAACACTTTGCAAAAACATCACCCCTTTTTTTCTTTTATTTTCTCCCAAAACGGGTACCAGTGGTAGGTATTACCCGCAAAAAAATATCTACGCAGGTACCAGTGATGGGCACTACCTGCTAACACTCCAATGCAGGTGCCAGTAATGGGCACCACCTGCTATGGTCAACAATTTCTTTTAACACCCCTACACCTTAATTGTACACCATTTATTCAAACATTCTCATACAACTACCTTCCATCCTTATATCACCTTAACAATTAATACGGCATTAAAGCTCTTAAGGGACATTTAGGATAGCTCACAAACATAGATAAAAAATGTGTTAGAAAAAAAATGAATGTTGCTTCTATCTATTCAAAACAAATTAAAGCTCAAAGAGGGTTCTAGGGATAAATTTTATAATAATGGTTGGCTTGAAAGGCTGAAACATCCAAAGAAATGCCTATCCTCATCTTTAAATCAAATCAAATTATCTAAAATTTAGCCTAAAAAATGTAATAAAGCAAGTGTCTGGAGTGCAATATACGTGTATGGACACAATTATCTCTTAGTGCCAAAAAGCTACAACATTGTAGGCTATTAATGCTAAAAAATTAGAAATCATGCTAGGAAAATATAAACATCGACTACCCTATTCATGACAACTTAGCTAAAAAATTATCAAGTAGAAAATCAAAGAAACATGCTAAGCAATGTGTGAACAAAAATTTCAAAAATTTGAAAAGCTCTCAATTCAAAAGCTAAGCAACAAATGTGAAAGAAAAAATTGAACAAAATGAACACCAAACAAATCAAAATTAAGAAAACTCCCCACCTCACACTTAAAGTAAAGCATTGTCCCTAATGCTAAAATAAAGAGTAAAAAGGGTAAAAGGAAAGCTTCTCTGTTATGAAGAACGTTTGGTGCCATTTATTTTGAAATAAATTCACTGGAGTCGAGGTGAAAAACATCAATCAGTAAAACCAAAAACAAAACATAAAAACCCTTAAGAATTAAGAAAAACAATAAAACCACGAAACAAAACAAAAACATAAGAAATAAAATTAAGAAAAAACATGGGTTGCCTCCCATATAGCGCCCTTGTTTATAGTCTTAGGCTTGTCTTTGGCACTTGAAATCAGTTCAAGCACTTAAATATGGTCGATCATTCTTTTTTTTTCAGCTTCCACGAAAAAAGTTTAACACCATTTTTCTTCACTCTTGAAGCTTGATTTCCAACATGAAGTTGAACTTGCCCTCATTTCCAAGCATTTACCAGAGATAGTGCACAAATGACAGGCTCAACTCACTCTTTGCATTGCTTTATTCTTCTTCTTGCCCTCGGTCCTTTTACCCAAACCCTCACACTTCCACGCTTGTGAAACGATCCATGAATCCTTCTCCTCTCACTTTCATCATCTGATGGTTTGTTATTGAAGTCAATTTTGGAGTCTTCATTTAAGTCATCATCCATTTTGAGTGCATTACCGTGAACCACCTTCGGTTCCTCGTATTCAAACCAATCAACGAATGAACCAAGGGAATAATTAGAATATTTTTTCTTAAATATTGGAACATTATCATCATAATTAAAAAAAATCAATATCAATAAATTCATTATGAACTCGCAAAATCAACTTCCCTTTATTAACATTGCAGTTGATAAAAACGGTCTCCCTAGATTCAACAAAATTTTATTGTCCTCGCCGATGTCTAACACCAAGAAATCAACAAGAAACACCAACTTTTCCACTTGAATAAGAACATCCTCCTACAAGCCATATGGTTTTATCACAGACAAATCTGCCAATTGGAGTGTAATGTTGGATTGGTTTTGCATTGGTGATCCCTAGGTTAACATAGAAGGCCTTGGCATAATGTTGACACTCTTCCCAAATCATAAAGTGAACGATACAATGTGTGTCCTCCAATGTTCACCGGTAGGGAGAAACTATTGGGATCCTTGAGCTTGTGGGGTAACCTCCGTTGAACAATGGCACTGCACTTGGTGTTAAGATAAACCGTCTCATCATCATCCCATTGCTGCTTCTTAGCCAATACATCCTTCATGAGCCGCGCATAATTGGGCATCCTGTTGAGAACATCAACCTAAGGGATGTTTACCTTCACCTTTTTGAGCATCTCAAGGAACTTGTGGAATTGTTTCTCTTTTTCCTCCTTCTTTGGATCAATGAGTCATTGAGGAAATGGCACTTTTATTACAGGATCCAATTTAAAGAATCATCCACTTTCTTCTTCCTCGACTCCTTTATTGCATTCTCCTTGGTCATCTTCTCGTTGTTATCTTCAATTTCAAGGTTTTCTTCAAGGTTTTATCTTGGATTTTGGTTTTTCGGCTTCAGTATCAACCGTTATCTTGTCATTTTGTATAACAAATTCCTTCCCACTCCTTAGTGAGATAACATTGCATTGCTCCTTTGGATTTGAAATTGTGTCACTCGGCAATGTTCCAACCGGTCTCTAATTGTTTTGTCGAGCTATTTGTCCCAATTGTAGCTCAAGATTCCTCGTGGTTGCCTGCAAATTTTCTCACTCTCTTTGCGACTTCTCAAAATTCCTTCTCAAGTTATCATTGTTAGATGAATCACGATTCACATGTGCGGGATAATTTAGACTTTGAGATGGTGGTCTTCTTGGTAGAGACTGGTATGAGCTATTTTGTTGAGTTGGAAAATTTTGGGTATACCTTTGATGAGGTGGTTGATATGGTCTAGATAATGATGTTTGGTTGGGAAAATTTTGCTGTGGTTGGTTAGGCTGAAATGAAGGGTTTTGGACATTATTTTGGTTAGTCCAAGAAAGGTTTGGGTGATTAATTTTTCACCAAAGAGGGTTGTATGTGTTGCTGTAGTATGTGGGCTGAATATCTAAGCTAGAATTTTGATTAGAAACATATTGAGCCTGCTCATCTTGCATCAATTGATGTTTCAAAATAGCAATTTTGGTGATTTCCTTCGCAGAAATAACAATTCAAGATCCCTTGGTTTGTTGAACCTATGGCGTTCACTGAGCTTCTTCCCATATTCTCTACAGCTTTTGTAAAGTTTGTAATGGCACTCATCGTCATGTTTTACTGAGATAAAAAAGAATCATAGCTAGGTATACCTCCTTGTTGAATGTTGGCTTGATTCACTTGTAGTTGTTGTTGTCCAACTGAAGGAGTTATTGCTCCATGATAGTAATGAGTGGATGCTATTCTTTCTAACAATTCTTGTGCTTGCTCCGGAGTTTTATAGGGAAAGAACCTCCCGCACTTGCATCAACTATTAGTCTCATCTCCGAAACTAGTCCATTATAGAAGGTTTGAACTTGTATCCATAGCCTAATAGAAATATAGCATGGTACAGATACTTCCTCAATAGCTCCTTGAAACGATCCCACACTTCACCAAAGGTCTCTCTAGTGATTTGTCTGAATGATGTGATCTCACTTCGGAGCTTAGCGGTCCTAGCCGGTGAAAAATGTTTGGCTAGGAATTCTTGAGTGAGTTGGCCCCATGTTGTGAAAGTGCCTTGTCGATATGATTACAGCCAAGACCTTGCTCTATCACGTAAGGAAAAAAGGGAATGCTCTCATCCAGATACAATCGGGATGGACTCCATTGTACCTGAATGTATTAATGACCTCCTCAAATCTGATTAAGTGCTCATAGGGATATTCATTGGGTCCTCCTCCAAATATATCATGTGTTTGGAGCATTTGTATTAGCGCAGGCTTGATTTTGAAGTTATTCGCATGTACTGGCAACGGAGCAATGCTAGAACTTGCCCCCTCAAAATTTGGTATGGCATAATCTCTAAGATGTCGGGGGTTAGTATTAGCATTAACCAAGTTTCTTGACAGAGTGTTGCCTGCAACCTCCTCTTGTTCATTGACAGCACGGTTTGGATTCTCCAATAGGTGGTTGCCTTGGTTTGAGTCTTGTCGTCTACAATTTCTACTTACCGTACGCTCAATCCCAAATCAATCGGATGAAGTGGTTGATCGGATTAACGAGTATCGACCGTAAACTACAAGAAAAAGAAAACCAAAGATCAAATATCGAAGACAAAATCCAAACTGTCTCTTATACACATCTAGATGTGTATAAATAGATAGTAAAAGAAATAAAAAGTCTAATCTAGTAAGACTCACTACACCTAATATTGTTACCAAACAAAAAATAGCCCCCCTGCAACGGCCCCAAAAACTTGTTCGGTAAGATATTGATTAGGTTTTGAAGATAATGAACGAGTAATAATAAAAGAAAACCTTAATTATCCAAATCAACTCCCACACACTCGCCAGTATACAAGGTGAGTTTGTATATAGGATGAGTAAGGATTGTTCTCACGAGGACTATCGTGGGAATAATTACTAGGTTCACAAGCCTATTTACTAGTTAGACGAAATAATTAGCTATTTTTTTCTAAACTTAAATGAAATTTAATTGCAAGAAATTAAATTAAAGACAAGAACATAAAATTCCAACCCTACAAAAAGCAAATAAAGATAATTAACTAAAAATCCTAATTGAATCTATCCTACTTGCGAGAATTTAATTCAAAACAAAAATTTAAATTAATCTACTCTATAGAAACAAGTAAAAATGATGTAGTGAAACCCTAACTAAAACTACGGAAGTAATTAAGAATTTAAAGGCAATAAAAGAAGAACGATAATTAAAGAATAAGAATGTAGAAAAAACAAAAATTAAATTGCATAAAAATAAATAAACTTAGTAACTGAAGCAAGAAACTAATGTTGATGATCGTCAAATCTTGAATTATTGACAAGAGAATGAAATTCTTGCACGAACAATTGAAAAAATCTACCCTACGGCTAAATTATTGACCTAACTATTGAAAATAATCAAAAAACTAATGATGGTTGATGATCATCGATGATTTGCTTCCCTTTTCTTGGTGTATTTATAGATATTTTTAGGTTTTGGGACTTCGGGATGATAAGTACACGCTTTTCCTTAAACTCGGGCCCACGGGAGGACTTTTCTTGCATAATAAGTCACCTTACACGACCTGTCTATCGACCAGCGCTTGGGCGCTGCACTTTTGCATCATCTGGGCACTGTTTCTAGTGAACGTACCCTTTCTGGACTTGGCGCTGCGTCCAGTAAAATGGCTCTATTTCATCTTTATTTTCCTCTATGATGCAAGAAGAATTTGAAAAAATCTCAAAACATGAAAGTAGTAGCTTTATTTTTTCTTTCCAAAACATCTTGAATCACCTCAATTAGATCTTGGACACAAAAGTTATGCTCAATCTGCCAAACTGTGTTAGAATTGTTCCTCGCTGGTGCATATTTTTCAACTTTGCAATTTTGAATGGGATGCCTATAGAATCCTAGAAAACTCAAAATCATGGAAGTTGTAGAACTCTTCCATAGCTTTCTAAATCATCCAATATCACAGCAATCGGAGCTTGAACAAGAAAGTTATGCTTGACCTTCCAAACTATATCCGATTTGTACCACGCCAGTGAATGCTTTCTTCCAATATTGTGATCCATTTTAACTCATTCTTCACTCAAACCCTACAAAACTCAAAATAAACTATTTTAGCTCATAATTACTCAATTCTTGCACAAATTACATTAAAACGGAGGTAAACGACACACATAATATACTATATTTGTGAGCTTATCATTTCCTCAACACCAGGGCTTCCAGTTACCAATCAACATGAATCAGTTGCACTTTCTCCACAATATCAACATTAACAACAACCTCCAATTTACCTCAGACGACTCAAAGGGAATTTCTTCACTTATATCATTCTGATGCTAGATTGGCCCAAAATGGCTCATGATGAATATGTTGACCAATTTTACCAAAGCATTAGAGAATATGGCCAATGTGAATGATCACCCATATCTCCATAACCCTACATTCCATTATTGTACCACTTTTGGTCGGGTGATCATCCCAATGGTCAATATATAAGTGAGGGACTATCAATGCAAAGTGAGCAAGTGAATTACTTGGGGAACCAAGCTCATTAATCTAGACCCCAACCAAATGTCAATTAGAACCCTTACAACTCATCTTGGAAGAATCACTCCAATTTCTCATAGGGTGGTCAATCATGTCAAAGTGCCCATCAACCCAAATACCACAATCAAAGTTCCTAATCTAGACCATATGTTCACCACATCAAAGACCTTTCCAATCTAACTTCCAAAATTCACAACCTAGTTCATCCCATCAACCTCAACCATCTTACACTCAACAAAAAACCTTGATGCTTGGTCCACCCCTTCAAAGATGTGTGGAAGATATGTTATCCCAAATTATGGAGAATATTGAAGACACCAAGAGGGAAGTTGAAGCTTTAAAAAGAGATAATGAAGCCCTTAGGAGGAATCATGAAACCTTTTTTGAGTAACCAAGGTGCCACCGTCAAGAATCTTGAGACTCAAATTGGCCAATTGGCAAGGTTGCACTCTACTCTCCCAAATCCAAGAGATCAATATCCCAGGAAACAATACCGACAAGAGCATTGCAATGCTATCATCTTGTGCAGTGAACAAGAATTGGTTGTTGAAGTTGGAGAGCATAAGGTTGAAGAACAAGTGAAAAAGCCAAACCCGGAAGTTGGGGACACTCAAGTTGAAGTCACAAGAGAGGTTAAGAGCCCAACAAAAATAAGAGTAAATTTGAGAAATGGAAAGAACCTTTGGAAACAAATTTCTCGGTGAAAGTCCCCTTCCCATAATGGCTGATTGATGACAAGAAAAAGGTGAAGGACCAATTTTCTACGCTCCTTGAAATGTTCAAAATGCTCCAAGTCAATATTTCATTACTTACTGCATTCACCCAGAAACTACACTATACAAAATTTATGAAGGAAATCTTGTCCAAGAAAATGAGGTGGATAATTAAATGAAGAGCTCTTCTGTCTAAATGAGCAATGAAGTGCACTCATATAACGTAAGTTACCAACTAAGTTGAAAGATCTGGGAAACTTCTCTATTCTGGTTACCATTCGAGACCACACTATCAATCATGCTTTATGTGATTTGGGTACTAGCAATTAATTTGATGCCTAAGGTAGTTTATGACAAATTGAAATCAATCATGCTAAAATCGCAAATATCACTCTTCAATTGGCGGATAAGACCATGAGGGAACCATATTGTATAGTGGAGGATGTTTTAGTTCAAGTAGAAAAGTTGATTTTTCGGGTAGATTTCGTGGTACTATAAATGGAAGAAGATGCCGGAATTCAACTAATCCTAGGAAGGCCATTCTTGTCTATCTCAAATGCTCTTATTGATGTCAACAAAGGAAATTTCAACTCCAATTTGAGAATGAAATTGTCAAATTTAATGTTTTTGATCATATGAGAATGTTGCGAATGTAAATGAATGTTATCTCATTAACTCTAACACTTGTCCCTTATGTTGATTGGTCAAAGGAAGCGCCATCATAAGTTGAAGAAGCCAAATGTCCAAAGGATGACAAATGGAAAGACCACTCTTGTGGAAGGGTACACAATTTTTATGCAAAAAAAAGGGGAATTCAAAGCTCATGTACCAAGCACCGAAAGTTTTAAATTGGGGACAAAGTGATGATGACAAAGAAGAAGCCGTGTTGGTACGAGAAGGACAAAGCCACTAGGGTTAGCTCATTCCCTATCATTGACATTTTACCGGAGGGGCACATTCACTTAAAGGATGATAATAAAAAGTTCTTTGTTGACAAGCATAAGCTGAAATTTTACCCTTGGAAGCCAAAGGAGAAAGAGTGGGCATTCGTACTTTGTGTTCACAACTAAAGCTCAACCATTCCATAGTCAAGCTAATGACTATAAATAAATTCTCTTGGGAGGTAATCCAAGTTTTTCCTACCCTTAAATTGTGCTTTAATTTGATTTTATTTTCATTTAGTTGGCTTAATTGTCTACTTAGGTTAATTAGTAAAAATTAGGTTTACTATAGTTAATCGTGTATTTTCAAGTGTTATTTTTTTTGGAAATGGAAGTGAAAAATGGTCTCTAAAATGTTGCTTTCATGCTTGTAGATAATGAACAAGTTTTTGGAAGCAATTGGAGCAATGATGAAAAGTGGAAAATTGCATAAGGGTTTTGGAATGTGGTTAGAGGTGCGGTCCCAAACGATTTGAGGCTACTAAAATTGTAACCGCGATCTCAAAATAAAGAAGGAAAAAATGGGACCATGGTATCAAATCAAGGGGATGCTACTAGAATTGAACCACGATCGCAAAATGCAGTACAAAATTTTGGGAATGCAGTCCGAAACTCATGACAGGCAACCTAAGTTCTTTTTCGGCTCACAATGTGAGATTTCAATGGTGTGGTTGAAAAACCTCCTTGTTGTAAATATCCATACTTGGTTGAATTTTCAACAGAATTTCCTTCCTCTAGTTGCAACAAAAGCTTCCTAGCCTCCACTCTCTCCTCCCATACATGAAATTTTCTTTTTTAGTTCAACAATTTCACTCCAATTTCAACCCAAATCTTTGATCTTAACCTCCTTATCCGTTTTGACTACTAAATTCACTTGGGGTATTCAAGGACAACAATTAAGTATTGATTTCAAGATTCAAAGGAGGTCAACCAAATTTAATTTCTTTTGGTAACATTGCTTTAATTTCACTCTTGGACTGTAAGTTTCTGTGATTAATTGTTCAACACCTCTTTACTGTGGTTCTTTAAGGATTTTGGAAAAATTTTCTTGGGCATTACTTGATAGGAATTTCGTTTGATTAAGTTGTGCTTGTTGGGCTAATTGAATTGTTTTGCCTATATTGTGCTTGAATTTAGACTGTTTAAATGGCTAGAGATAAGGGAAGGGCAAAGTTGTGGCTACCCCTTCAACTCATAAAAGAGAGAAACCAAGGAAGGGTAAGGTCAATCTACTAAGAAAAATGGTAAATTTGATAAGAATGTGTTTGTTAATACGAAAGCTGAAAAATTGTTCAAAACCAATGCTAAATATGTGGTAATTCAATTACGGGGCTTTGATTTATCTAGTGATTGGGGGAACTATATGGGCATCTGTTGGGAAATTAAAGTTCAGTTGAGGTAGTGCCAATGGGAGTTCTTTGATGCAGAAGTTGATCTGCGAGAGGAAAAGTGCATGATTAGGAGCAAATAGGTTGACTTTAGCAAGAAGAAAATAAATGTATAGTTTAAACTTCTTAGCATTAATAACAATGGCTACTAAAATCTTGTGGATATGTAAAATGGGGGGCCGAATTAAGGAAACATAAAAAACTACTTATGCTATGCTGACGTATCTTGGGAGATGAATGTTGGGAGGGGGGAAGGTGAAAGTACTTGGGGTTCCCTAGGAATGGCCTTCAACTATTGCCTAAATCTGGTTCTATTTCATAAGCTGTCATATTTGAGGTTCGAGCACGGTGAGCTTTGTTAAAAGGGACAAACTCAACACATGTTTAGTTTTTGATATTATGGAAGAGTTATTTGTCGATTTTGGGAAAAATTATTCGAGCCGGATTCAAGAAAAATAGGCAATCGGGGAGACCGGGTTTTATGGTGTTGGTTTATTACTAAACTGTGTAATAATGTAGGTTATCAGCTTGTGCCTAAGAATCTGGTAACATATCCAAAGGGTTGTATTGATGGCCATTATGTGCACAACATGGTCAAGGATTTTGATAGGCATCATAGGAGAATTGAGCAACTGGGTGCACTACTTCCACAAGTGACTCCACATGATCCTTTTATCAACATGTAGTTGTATATTTCTATGATCCTTCCCAAACCGATGATGCGGGGAATGAGATAAATGCATGGCTACCTATAGCCAAATGGTCCAACACCCCAATATTGGTCTCATTGGTCATGTTTTCCAAGTCACCTTATTCAATAATTGGATTCATCCGTGCCTACCTGTTCTTTGGCACTATGGGTCACAACGAGAGCAACCTTCCAACCAACCCACAAGATGAACAAGGTTAAGGTGGTAAAGAAGAAACTGATTTGAAAGAGAACTTCGAGGAGATCCAAGTTGGTAGCCTTTGTGAATGGCACAATATCAATTCTAGTGAACACGAGAAGGACGAGTACAAGAATGAGGAAGATGATGATGATGAGGATTGATGCTTGCCACCCATAAGAAGACCCTGCTTCCTTAATTTACTTGTTTACTCCCCATTTACTTCCCCCATGTTTTATATGATGCTTGGTTGATTAATGAGACATTTCCATTGACATTTCCTAGCTTTTGGATTTTTAATTAGTTTATTTAGCATATGATTGCTAGTTTTCTTTATTTTGCTTTAAATAATTAGTTGACAACAATTAAGCTATGGCTAAGTAATTTATTTTCTTGTTGAAGTTAAAGTAGATATTATTCTTATTGATGCTTATGTGAGGATTGCTTGGCTTTGATTAATTTCCCATTGGTTAATTAGTTGTTAAATTGTTGTTGTTTTTGGTTCATTGATTGGGATGAACTTTGGGTCAATTCGGCATGGTCATTTTTGGTATATTTATGTGATTGTGTTAGGAGTATTAAGTAGTGTTTGGGCCGGTTTGGCAAGACTTAACTTGGTTGTGTCGTTTTACAAGCTTTTAGTAGTATTGCTTTTATTTTTCTTCTTGTAATATGGGTGAGTGGGAGGATGAGTTGCACTTATCATAAAATAATGTGAAAAGTTTAGTGTTGTATTGTGTTGTTTTGTTTTTTAAAAGGTTTAAAAGGATTTCTGTTGTGTGAACAAGTGTTGATTGATAGTTGGATGAAAAAAGTTTCAAAAGGTTACTCAATGATAATATCTTGACTTGCAATAGCATATGATTTTATTTGAATTAGTCATTTCAAGTTTTTAATGGTGTGATGTACTAGCTCTTTGTGAACAAATATTTCAAAAAATACTTATTGCCAATGTCAAAAAGAGGGAGCATCGTTGATTTTGAAAATGGTTTATCTGAAACATCTTTTGTTCATAACTTAAAATTATTATTGGTATGTCAAGTTATCTTTTGAAAAAATATTTAAGTGGTTGAAAATAAGTCAGGCCATTTGGGTGATTTTATCAATAAATTATTATATCTATTCTTTGGATGTTTAGTTATAGATATGAGTTTGGGTGTGTTTCATTCCTCTCTTTGGGTTTAGGCCGTGTTCAAAAATATATATTGCTATTAGGAATAAGGGAGTAAAGAAATTGCCATCACAAATCTCATACTGTAGAAATATGCTATTAGAGAAGAAAATAATACTAGAGGAATGACATAAAAAATGTCATGCCTTCGAAGCAACCTACAGGATTGTTTTAAAATTAGGCAAGTAGAAGCAAAGTATTTGCAATGAGCTTTTTCGCTTTTAGTACACCAACAAGTTGGAAGTGAGATATGGTGCACTACCCATAATTGATATCGAACCAAGCACTCCTAATTAGATTAATACTTCCTTGTGTGACATTTGCATTCTAGGTAGTGTCCTAACGATGACCTTCCATTTCCAAGTAGTTATTCGAGATTGCATGTTTGACTTCTAGTTCTTTTGAGTGGAGTTAGACATGTTTTTCATAAATTGAAAATTTTTTGAAAACCTTTTTGATTGAGGACAATAGTTAGTACTTTGAAAATGTTGTTGATGATTGAACTATCTTTTTTAATCAATATGAACAATTGGGATGACTACTTGAAATGCTTTGACTAACATAAGCTATTTGAGGTCTTTTAGAGCATAACAATTGATCCAAAATACATCCGATTGTCAATTCTTGTTTATGTGCAAATGGTGGTTGTTGTTAAGCTGTTGCTAGTTCTTTCTTTTTATTGCTTTACTTGGAACTAGAAAACACTAGATTTGGCGGTGTAAGAACTCTAGTAAATAGTGTCATTTTATTTCTAAAAGTCACAGGGTTTTGATAGTATTGTTTCTGATTTAAGTGTTTGTAAGTGTGTTTTCCCTAATTTTATGCTTAGTAGTATTAGAGTAATACTAGGCTTTTTGGTAGTATTTTTATGCCGGTTTTATAATTATATTAGTTTTTATTAAATTTTGGTGTTCCATTGTAGGGTGAATTTGCAAACAGGACTAGGATCCAAATACAGAAAACAAGGGTAAAGTGGCCTGGACTGTGGTGCCAAAATCCAAGGTACCATTATTCACACTACAGTCCAAAAAGGCTAAAGACCCCAGTTCACAGGACTTGGGCCGTGGTCAAAAATTAAAGCAGGGAAAAATAGGATTGTGGTTCGAAAGGACTTTCCAGACAAAGGGAATTTGGCCAATTTTAGAAAGGTTGGGAATTTTGTAAATAACCCTATTATGTACACCTAAAACAGATAGTAGACACTATGCCTAGCATATAGCAGATAGATAGCGTTCTTAGTAGATAGGATTGAACTTTCTAAACATAGCCTCTATTAACTCACTAAAAGTGAGTATATTCATATACTTTTAGCTTGGATTTTATTCGTAATTTGAGAGTTCAGTTTATAAAGTAGGGGTCATGTTGTTTTGTAATTTTTCAACCCGAGTCCGTAAATTAGGTTTTGATTGTTTTATGTCAAAAATGTGTATTTATGCACTTAAAATGTGTTTTTGTATCTTTATATGCAATGGAGGCCAAATGGAGAGAAAACAGAGCAAAATGGTGAAGGGCGAGAATCCCTAGAGATGAGCTAGGCATGTCCCTGGGATCTCTAGTCATTCCCAGCCCTTGGATGCTAGGCGCTGCCAGTGCCTAAGAGGTTGTCCGGTACCCAGCCTTCAGCACTAGCGGGTTTTGATGGGTTTTTATGCTTTGACCTGGGGTTTTGTTATTTTTTATCCATTTTCATGTAAACTCTAGTTAGGACTATGTAAGGGTCATATTAGGTCATTATTTACCATAACTTAGGCTTAGGAAGCTTAAAAGTCGATAAAAATCATTAGAGTGCCACTTTCAAGAAAATCAACATAAGAACAATTGTTCGAGGAAATATAAGGGATAAGAAGAGAAGACTTAGTCTAACAATCATAGTTTTTCAGGTAGCTTTCTCTTCCCTATTTCTTGTATTTAATATTTCTTTTCATAGTTGTATTAGTCTTCTGTTGTATCAACTCGTTAAATGATGAAATAGACCCTAATTCTAGGGTTTCATTCATAACTTGCCATGAAACTCACTTGATTTGATTTTTTTCATTCATGATTATGATCTTATGCTTCATTCCTTATTAGATGGTATTGAATACTTTTATAAGCCCGATCAACTTATAAATTGATTTGTAACCCTAATTTAGAAATTGAAGGAGTAGCTTTAGGATAAGAAATTGGTCTAATTAGCCTTTGTTCAGAAGTTCTAGTGACAGGGATGGATGTTTTGTGAATACAAATCAAAAGATACTTGTACATCTTAGGTAGTCCTATAGAGTGGTCATTTATGCATTAAGTTTGACTCAAATTCACATAAAAATATAGTGAGTTGACTCAGTTTAGTGGATTTGTGAGAGAAGTTGAAAGATAACTCATAATTACATAGGACTCTAGACTAGTACACAAATAATGGCATAAGTGAACCAAGAATTAGTAGAATGAATAAATTGATCAATTGAGGGGATTGGTAAGGGACGAGTGAATCTTAGATATCTCAATTATTGATTTTCTCTACTATTTACGTGATTTATTGCTTGGTTTTCATGTTCTATTTTTGTTATTTCTCAATCTATTGTTTCTTAGTTTAGATAGGATAAAAAGTGTGACATTTAGGTGATTTGTCGAGTGTTAGAGTACTCTACTCATCATTATATTACATGTTCGATACGTATACTTATTTCATGAGTCATGCCTAGTAATCAATAACCGCAACACACGAACAAGTTTTTAACATCGTTGCCAAGGACTAAGTTCTAGCACTGTATAGTTGATTAACATCTTAATAAGTACTTTAATTCTAGTATAAACATATTTTTCTTTTTTCTTTTTTGGTTTTGCATTATTTTCTATTTTTTATTTTATAGTTTTTCTTTTTCGTGCTGTGGTTGAAAGGTTTTCCATGTTTATGCCATGAATCGGAAGGTCAAATAGGAAAATTCTGTCCTTAGACCTTGAAATTGAGCAGAACATGCATTAACTATGAAAAAAATCTAGACGAGGATTTCAGCTAATAATTGAGATGGTAGATGATCACGTTCTAGTTAACCCTGTAATACCACGCCAACTGAATGAGGAGAAGTCCATCACTTTAAGGGGCTTTGCTATGCCACCTTTGGATGGACTTCAATTGAGCATACTTAAACCACCAATTTAGGTAGGCAATTTCGAATTGAATCTGCAAATCCTTCAAATGGTACAATATTCATTTATGTTTAATAGGCAACCAAGTGACGATCCAAATGTTCATATCTTCAATTTCTTAGAGATTTGTGATTCATTTTGTTGTAATGGATTTTCAGAAAACTCCATTTGGTTAAGACTTTTCCCATTCTCAGTAAGGGATAAGGCTAAAGCCTAGTTAATTTCTCAAACACCAGGTTCCATCTCATCCTGGAATAATATTTGCACAAAACGACATAGACGAAACAAAAAAAAAAAAACTAATTGAGAGTCCAAAAAGAACAGGTTAAGGCGAACTTATCATGAGAGCCCAAAACGAGTAGGTAAAGTTTAATGTTTTTAAAGCTATGAAATTACCTAAGCAAGAGGAATGTTTTGCAGTGGATATAGTTCTAGACGAGGTTGTACAGGAAGTATTCAACTAAACTCACCCTGATGATGTATTGGAGGCATTATTAGTAGCTGAAATGAAATGGGAAGACAAGGAGTCTAAGATATATGCATAATATGTGCTAGCAACCATACGTTGGATATGGAACAAACTAGTTGTGGAACCATTATATATAGTCAGACCATCGACCAAGCCACCCAAACCTTCAATTGAAGAACTGCCTCAACTAGAAATTAAACCGCTACCAGATATTTGAGGTATGAATACCTTGGAGAAAATTCCACTTTACCTGTTAGAATCTCATCCAAGTTTCCTAGTGTGCAGGAAGAAAAATTGCTAAGGGTCATTCGGGCATACAACCAAATACCTAGATTGGACAATTGTTGATATCAAAGGCATTAGCCCATCCTACTGCATGCACAAAATCTTATGGGAATATAATGTCCAACTAGTGGTGGAATGGAAAATACAACTCAATCCAATCATGAGGGAGGTGGTGAAGAATAAAATCATCAAATGGCTAGATGCAGGTATTATCTATCTAATTTCCTACAGTGTTTGGGTAGTCTAGTCTAGTGTGTATTGAAGAAATGAGGAATGACTATGGTAGAAATTGATAAGAATGAACTCATTGCCGCAAGGATAATCATGGGATGGGAAGTATGCATGGATTATAGAAAGCTAAATAAAGCAACTTGCAAGGACTACTTTTCTATTTCATTTATCAACTAGATACTCAATAGGCTTGTAGGTAAAGGTTTCTATTGTTTTCAAAATGGATATTCAGTTTGTAATCAAATTATAATTGTAGCAAAGGATCAAGAAGAAATAACATTCATGTGCCTTTACAGGACATTCGCCTTTCATATCGACGAATGCCTTTCATCTTGTGCAATGCCCCAGCAACCTTCTAGATATTCATGATGGCCATATTCTTAGATATGGGGAAAGTATGTATGGAGGTATTTATGGATGACTTTTCTATTTTTGGTGACTCATTTGAATTCTATTTGATGAACTTACACAAGGTGTTAACAAGATGTAAAGAGATGAATTTGGTGTTGAATTGGGAGAAATGTCACTTTATGATGCAAGAGGGCATTGTTCTCGATCATAAAGTGTCCAATCAAACCATAGATGTTTACAAGGCCAAGATTGGGATTATTGAGAAGTTATCTCCGCTGACATTTATCAAGGGAGTGAGGAGCTTTCTTGTCCATGTAAGATTTTATAGATGGCTCATTAAAGATTTTTCCAAAATTTCTAAACCGTTGTGTAATTTATTAGAAAAATATTATGTTTTCAAATTCAATGATTCTTATTCACAAGCATTTGAGTTATTGACAAGAAAATTAATCACGACATCGAGAAATCTTGTTACAGCTCCTAACTGGGAGGTACCTTTTGAGTTAATATGTAACACTAGTGACTTTGTAGTTGGTGCAGTTATGGGCCAACGCAAGGACAAAGTTTTTCACTACGTATATTTTGCTAGCAAAACATTTACAAACACTCAAATGAACTATACCACTATAGAAAAAGATCTCTTAGTAGTAGTAGTGTTTGCTTTTGATAAATTTGAGCTTATTTTGTAGGTAAAAAAGTGATCGTCTACACAGATCATGCGGCAATCAAATATCTCATAACCAAGAAGGATACAAATCCACGACTAATTAGATGGATGTTACTACTGTAGGAATTTGATTTGGAAATAAGGGATAGGAAGGGAATTGAAAATCAAGTAGTTGTCCACTTGTCTCGCTTAGAAGGATGAGAGAAGGAGCATTCAAATGTACAAATTTGGGAGATATTCCCAGACGGGCAACTATTTTTGGTAACTAATCGAGTTCCTTAGTTTGCTGACTTTGTTAATTACATTATGTTAACTGCCAATATTTTACCTCCAGATTGACTTTTCAGCAGTGTAATAAATTTCTTTTTGATGTTAAAAATATACATGGGATGATCTTTTTTTGTTTAGAACATGTGCTGATCAAATCATTCACATGTGTGTGCCTCAAGAGGAGACAACTGATATTTTATACCACTGTCATTCGTCAGAATATGGTGGGCATTTTGGGAGTATCGAAATTGCATCATATGTTCTGCAATCAGGGTTCTACAAACCTACCCTATTCAAAGACGCACAACAGTTCATTGCAGATTGTGATCAATGTTAAAGAAAGGGTAATATCTCTAGGAGGAATGAAATGCCACTAAACAATATTCTAGAAGTGGAGATATTTGGTGTATGGGGATCGATTTCATGGATCCGTTCCATTCTTCATATGCCAGTAAGTATGTATCAGTAGCTGTGGACTATGTCTCCAAGTGGGTGGAACCTGTTGCACTATCCATTAACGATGCAAGGATGGTGGTAAATTTCCTCAAGCTAAGAACATATTTACATAGTTTAGTACTCCTAGAGCGGTGATAAGTGATGGTGGATCACACTTTTGCAACCGACAATTTTAAACACTTTGGCTAAAGTATAGGGTAACACATAAGGTTGCGCTAGCTTATCATCCACAAATAAGTGGCCAGGTGGAGATCTCCAATAGGGAAATAAAGAACATCCGAGAAAAGAAAGTTTTCCCTACACGAAAAGATTGGGCAAAATGTCCTGACGAGGCTTTATGGGCATATTGGACAGCATACAACACTCCAATTGGTATGTTGCCCTATATGTTGATTTTTGGGAAAGCTTGTCGCCTACCATTTGGAATTAGAACACAAGGCATACCGGGCAGTAAAGAAGCTTAATTCTGATTGAATACAGTAGGAGAGAAATTTCTTCTCCAACTCAATGAGTTACATGAAATCCGATTTAATGCTTATGAAAATGAAAAGTTCCACTAAGAGAAAACTAAGAAATGGCATGATAGATATATTGTCCTTCTAATGAGAGTTCATGGAGGGTCAACAAGTTCTGCTATTCAATTCAAGATTAAGACTCTTTCTAGGTAAGCTTAAGTCTTGATGGACAGGCCCATACATCATATCAAAGTCTTTCCTTACAAAGTAATGGAATTAGTGGATCACAAAGGAAATCAGTTGAAGGTAAATGGCCATCGGGTAAAACCCTATATGGGTAGTGATGTGGATCTACACACCACATCAATGGAGCTTATGAGTCCATGAACTAATGGAAATGTCTAGCTAACGATGTTAAGCAAGCGCTTAATGGGAGGCAACCCATGTTTCTATCTCTAACTTTTAATTATTGTACTTAACTTTAATTTTTAACAAATTTCTTTTTAGGCTAATATAAGTTAATTTGTTGTTTTCTAGGTCTTAAATGATGTTTGGTGAAAGTTTATAGAGAAAATTTTGAGATACACAAGAAAAATGGTCCAAAATGGACCGAAAGAACGAGTAGCCACGTAGTTAGGCACTGGACGTGTTTGCCTAGACCCATGTGAGCCATGCCCAGCCACTGCAGTCCAGGTGCTGGCAGAGCCCACAGGGCTAGGAGCTACACCCAAGCTCAAGTAGCATGAGATAAGGGCTGAAATCTTGCAGCCCATTCTTCCTCAACCCCTTCAAACACCTTTAAAACACCCTAAACACCTCCAAACCCTTCCCCATCCTTCCCTGAACAAAACCCAATTCAAATACACCCTAATTCTTGAATATAAACATCAAAAAGTGACTGTTTGGTTGCATTCTTTAGATTTGAGAAAGAATCAAGAAGGGTGGAAATCAAGAACTTCAGGAAGAGGAATTTCTTGAGCAATTTCTAGGAGACAACAATCAAGATACATTTTATTAGTCTTGGGGATCTGACCGTACAAAAGACTCCCTAACTACCAAATAGTAGCCTTCAGGATTTCTATGCCCTCTTTGCCTGAGGTATTATAAAGGGCTAAACCAAAAAGATTTTCCATTTGGGGTCTTATTTGACTTCATTAATCAAGATTTTGTGATACATGTCAAAGTATAAAAATTTTTCAAAGTGGAACTAATCTTGTTAGAATTAATGGTTCAAAAATGCATATAAGTTCTCTATTGATCTTTAAATCCTTTGAGTTAAAAAGTGTTATCACTATGCGCTCAAATATATTCTCTTGAGTGAGGGTGTGAAAGTGAGGTAATTTTTAATGAGTGTTAATCATGTTTACCTTCTGTTATTTGTTTAGCTTGTGACATTCATTGGAATTGTGTGTGATTTATATTGTTGCGAAATATGAGTAGATTTTAAACCAAGGAGATGATTTAGGCAAGTTATTTAGACCTTTTGAGCTAAATCGCCTACCTTAATGTTATTTTATTGTAGTTAGTGTAGATGGTGAACAATATCAGTACCATGTGCATATTTATTGTTATTGATGGTTGGGAAGAACATGAGCTTTTTGTTGGAGGAAGTTAAAGTTATACATCTTGTTTGATGTATACATCTATTATGTTGAAAAGTTGCTTATTAAGGGAAAGAAAAGAAGAAAAAAATGTGTGAGAAAAGGATAAGAAAAAGCAAGAAAAGAAGGACAAATCATTCTATGTCATGCTAAATGTTATGAATAAAGAAGGACAATTTCTTTTAAATTGAAATAAAGAAGGTGCATCTATGCCTTCGAAAGTGAAGTTGATTAAATATTATGGTTGAATGGGGGGATATTTTAAAGGATAGTAGGTTGAAGTTATTCACTAAAATGTCGATGGTGATTTAAGCTTCTTTTATCCAAATATATTCTACCTTTATCCCTTATTCTATGTTACATGTTTTAAAGACCTACTTGATTGTTGGTTTGAGTTTATTTGTATTAGTGAGTATTTTGTGTGCTTAAAATTTCTTCCAACAGGTTTGTTCCTTCCTAAACTTATGTTCAATGGATTTTTCATTGATTAGTAAGTGAGTAATATCTACTTTCATGAGTGGAAAGTTAACATTTTCATGATGACGATTTAGAGTTTATTAGCAATGTTCTCTTATCTATCCATATTCAATTCATATCTTTTCTTGTTTAGTTTTACCTTTGTTATGACATTTGACATGTTGAAGAAAGCTAATGTGCTTGAATATGTTTATGTATTTATGTGTTTTTTATTTGTTTTACTTGGGACAATTAGAGTCCAAATTGGGGGTATGTTAACTCTTTAAAATATAGTATTTTCATGTACGTTTAGCTTGACCATTGTTCGTAATTCGAGAGTTTTAGTTTATAAAGTAGGTGTATTTTTGTAATTTTACACCCTGAATCCATAAATTAGGTTTTTAATATTTTTTTATGTCAAAAATGTGTATTTATGCCATACAATGTGTTTTGTAAGTTTTGTATGCAATGGAGGTTAAACGGGGCAAAAATAGAACAAAACGGTGAATATAGGGCACCCCTAGCAATGAGTTGCGCGATGCCCTTGCCCAGACCATTGGTAGGGGCACCTAGCCTTTAGATGTTGGGTCCTGCAACTGCCCAGGAGGTTGGCAAGGGTGCGCAGTCACCACTCTTACACTAGCGAGTTTTGATGGGTTATTATGTTTTGACCTAGTTTTTGGTTATTTTTAACCTATTTTTGAGTAAACTCTAGTTAGCACTATATAAGGGTCATGTTATGTTATTAGTTAACATAACTTAGGTTCAGGAAAGCATGAGAGTGGACAAAAATAATCAGATAATCGCTTTCAAGAAAACCAGCATAGGAACAACCATTAGAGGAGAGAGTAAAGAAGAAGAAGAGAAGACTCGGCTTGACGACCCTAATTTCTCATTCTCTTCCCTATTTCTTGTGTTTAATATGATTTTCATGACTTTGTTCAAGTCTAGTGTTGTATCATCATTTTAGATAATGCAATAAACCCAAATTCTAAGGTTTCATTCATAACATGTCACGAAACTCAATTGATTTTATTTATTTCGTTCATGATTAAGATCTTATGCTTAATTTGGTTAATTAGATTGTATTAATTGCGTTTATAGGCCTAATCAACTTATAAATTATTTTGTATAACCCAAATTTAGAAATCGAAAGAGAAGTTTTAATGTAAAGAATTGGTCTAATTAGCCTTTTCCGTAAGTTCTAGTGAAAGGGACGGAAGTTTCATAAATACGGATCGAAAGATATCTATTCGTTGTAAATAGTCTAATAGAGTGATTATCTATGCATTAACATTGGCTCGAATTCACATAGAAATATAGTGAGTTTGCTCGGGTTAGTAGATTTGTGAGAGAAGTTTTTGCCTCGGGTAGAGTGCAAACTAAACCAAGTAACAAATTAACCACACTACACCTATTATAGTACCGTTACTCCGACAAGTAGATGGGAAAGGTAGTAGTATATGCCAAGTGGGTATCATCCTATAAAGATTATTGGTTTAGCAATTATCAAAACTTAAAGGTCTGTATAGTTAGACTAACTAGTAATAGGAGAAAAACTAGCATTGAACATAGTCAATTAAGTAAGCAACTAAGAAATAAAGGACTATCTAAACAAATCGAACGAAAGAAAGAAAAAACTAACTCCAAATCTACTAAATTAACTAAAATAAAATGAGAATTAGAAAATAAGTAATCTTAAATTTACTAAAGAAAGTATAAAGAGAACATGAAAGAAAAGAGATTTCCATTTTTTACTTAATAAAGATATACAAATTTGCAAGGAAAACTAGATTAAAACTAAATATTTTTAGATTTTTGATTAAGGAAAAATGAACCTACTAATATTTACTAGAAATTAAAGCGAAGAAATATAGATTTTTTTTTACTAAAAAGTGATAAATTAACAAGAGCCCTAAAACCTTCAAAGAAAACTTGAAATGGAAGAATCTTCATTTGCCAGAAATTTAAAAAGAAAGTATGTAAAAATTATATCTACTAGTAGTTAATGGAAAAAACACTAAGATTAACTAATTTAAACTTGCTAAGAATTGAAGACAAGATCCAAAGGAAAATTAAAAAGGACTTTGATTAAGAAAAGAAGTCTTGAAGATTCAGAAAGCTCCACTAATCTATTCCAGTAAACCAAAAGTACCAACTACACTCTAATTATATGTTTCCTACACTAATTCCTACTTACTACTTACTTAGTACAAATCTTGTACATAAGGATTTTTTTTTTGGGTAAACACCCATAAAGGTGATTTTTATTGAAAGAATAATCAAGTCTAACAATGATGGATGTATGGGCAACCCCTAGCATCCAAAGACAGCAACCCTTTTACAAAGCTTGGGATTGAGTCTTTGGAATATTCAACAAATGACCGTGTTCGAATACCCTCATTTGCTAACCAATCTGCTATTTGGTTAATCTCTCTAAATACATGAGTAAACATAAAAATTTTGCCTATTACAAAATCCGTAATGAACTGAATTTGAGGGTCAATACTTCATGCTGCTTGTGCTTTGCCAACCAGGATGTTTACAAGGACTTGCAAGTCAATTTTTACCTCAATTTGCTGAATCCTTAATTCTCCACATAGCTTGAGTCCATCAATGAGTGCCAATGTTTCTACTTAAAAATTTTGGTTTGATGGTTGTAAAAGTTGTAAAAACCCTTGAGAAGCTATCCATTATGACTTCAAATTATGCCACCTCCTACTGCCATTCCCGAGTTTCCTTTTAAAGCTCTGTCCACATTCAATTTAGAGGTTCCACAAGGAGGACATAACCAGGAAACCGATATTGCTCTTCTTGGTTTGATTTGCATGAATTGGTGGATTTCTCCTTGAAATAAAAGCATGTCATGAGCCATCCCCATCCTTTTGAAAGGCTTCATAAATGATACATCCTTCAAGTGATAACATACCTCCAAAAGAACTCTTTGGGGGGAAACACTTTGTGCATCATAGATAACTTTGTTCCTTGCTTTCCATACAAACCAACATATGAAACAAGGTATGATTTTATGGAAAAATCCAACTAAATCCAAAATTGATGAGTGCCACCACCATGAGTTCAGTTTGTCCAAAATGCAATTTGTTGGTGGAAAAATCGGTTCCGTACAATTTTCAAAGAAACTCTAGATTGGCCTGTACCATTTCACAATCCACAAATAAGTGATTGGTTGTTTCAATATTATTACAAAAATAGCACTTTGAGACCATGCAAAAGCCAATTTTTTCAAGGGCATCATCTAGGGGAAAACGATTATTCAATAAACGCCACATGAAGATTGAAATTTTTAGCTGGATTCTTTCATCCCATATCATTTTTCTTGTGAATGAGATTGCCCATGGAGGGAATGTTAAGGAGATGGAGAAAGTGCCTTTTGGGGTCAATGTCCATAGTAATCTGTCTGCTTCTCCATTCAATACAAGATCTTTGTCTTTAAGGGATTTACTAATGTGAAGCAGCTCCAATTTGGAATATCATGGGTCTAGCAGTGATAAGTCTGATCTATTTTCTCTCCAAACTTGTGAAAACCGGATTTGTCCATCATATACTTGTTCTACAAGTTGAGATAGTGGCCCTTGGTCCGTCCACGTATCATACCAGAAGGAGCAACTTGCATCCCTTACCAAGAAAAGCATGTGTGTTTTCAATATCTTCTCAGACTGTTAGCATTCTTTTCCATGTGGATGAGTCGCCCAGATTAGGGGTAGTTAAAGTGGGATGAATGCTATTCTTTAGGTACTTTTCTTGGATAAAATTACTCCATAAAGAATCTCCTTTGCGGAATTTCCACCACAGCTTGGTGCTAAATCCTTTAACCAAGTCTGAGATAGAATTTATGTAGAGGCCATTGGAGGTTGTAGGATGGAAAATGGTGCTCCAAGATATCCATTGATCGTGTTGATTTTCCAACACTCCCCAAAAGAAATTGTCAAATAGCTTATCTATTTCCTTAATGATTGGTTTGGGCTGATCAAGAACAGCCATGAGGTACATTGGGATGTTGCTTAGGACATGCTTAATGAGAATTAATTTTCCCCTCACAGATAGGAATTTGGTTTGCCAGCCATGATTCCGAGAAGTTACTTTCTCTAACATTGGTTGAAATAGGGATTTCCTTTTTTGGCTTTCTGAATTAGACAGCCCACTCCCTAAATATAAGATTGGCAAAGATTTTTGCATCTGTATTGTACATAAGGATTAATAGAGCTTTTCAATTACAAAATTTGGCAAAATACAATGCTGAAACGCATGTCTATATCGCGATATGGTTCCCAAAACGAAATTTCCAACTTTCGTGTCCATATCGCGATATCGCAATATGGAGTGCAATCTCAACATCTTCAATTTTCCTCTTTTGCCCTTCTTCTGGTGAACATTCCAATCCTTTATGCTCCATATCCTTTGTCCTAAACCTAAAAAAATATTCCAAAACCTAATTTGTTACAAATTAAATTATAATTAGTACTAAAAGGATGATATTTACGGAAATGCAAATAAGAATACTAAATGCAACAAAATTAAATAAAAACACATAAATCCATAACAAAATCCTGAAAATACTAAAAATAAGTTAGGTTAAATAAGTAAAATAAATCTAGTTTACTAGAGTTATAACACCGCCAAACTTAGTATTTTACTATTCCCGAGGAAAAGAAGAAACAAAAAGAACCTTACTAAACAAACAAACAATAATACCACACCAAAAATGACATCACAAAAGATGAAAAATGGATGTATTTATGAAAAATAAGGAATTCTCACAAGGGACCTCAAATTCCATATGAAAATTGAACCATTTAAGCTAGTCACTCCAAATTTTCAACTTTCCCAAAAATTACAAGTTCAAATGCAACACAAAATTTCAAATAACCAACCATTAACCAATCTCAAAAGTTTTTCAAAAAACAAGTTCCATTCATTCAAAATATAATTTTTACTCAAATCAAAAGGATTACCAAGTTGTTCATCCATCCCGACATGGTTGCATGGAAATAAAAGTTCATTAAGAGTCTACCTACAAGCACATGTCACACAAATTGGGATCACTAATCTATCAAGGAATGAGTAACATGATATCAATGATAGGTAATATAGACATTTCCTCTATAGCTTGTTGGTATTCTAAAATGGAATTCCTAATGGCGTATTTTGAATTTGAATCTTAAAATAACACAGGAATCCTGTACTCGCCTTATTTCTACTCTAATGGCTTATTTTGGAAAAACAACATGAGTACATGCTAGATTCCCGTGCTCGCCTTATTCCTAAATGCAATTTGATTTTCTTTTCCCACAGCCCTAAATCAATGAAGAATAAAACGTACCTAAGATTAATATTCAGTACTAATCATTCACAAGATAGAATAACATACCCTATGCAAACACACAAAATGTCCTAAATTTCTTCTATTCCATTTAAACTAAATTTTCCAAATGACATATTGACCAACAAAGTAATATTCATGATTTGATCAAAAATAATATTTCAAACGAATTTAGGCAAAAATGTTAGTCCCTCTTTTTGGAAATAGTAGTAAAAAGTTTTTGAAATTATTGAATTGCAAAGGAACTACTCAATACACACTTAAACTCATGGAGTGTCCAATTAAAATATTTCAATATATGTGATACTACAAGTCAAGTGTTATCATCAAGTAGCACACTGATCAAGTTTTTCATCCAAATGTCATCGAACACATATATACACGTATAAAAAGGACCATTCCCGATACAAATAATGAACACCCCAAAACTTGATACTTTTATCCACTTGATGAGTAAAACTCATCCATAATGCCTTTTAAGTCATTCAGAGAAATATACTATCTTTCACTATCCAATCTTCAAGGGTCTCAATTTTCTTCTCTTTTCCACTTCTCTTTAAACAATTGATGAAAGTAGTAGTAACCCTTTTGTTAGTTATTTGGGGCCTTAGTCGACCAAACATGTAGAAACTATCTAATCCAGCAAAATGCAATCAACATCATTAATCACAAATACTAATAAATGGAAGAATACTAAGAGTTGGACAAGTTAAATGTTATATTTCATAAATGGAAGGTAGATATTTTCCTTGCTGATCTATTGTAGATGAATAGATAAAATGAATAATAATAAACCTCAAAATACCTAAGCCACAATATAGAAATTCAAGCAAAATAGATGAAAAATAAGTTTTTGAACAAAACCCACAAAAGTTCAACAAATTAAATTACTGATAAATTTAAATTCCTTGCAGTAGAAATATTTGGAAGAGAGACTTACCGGCAATAGCAAACAGTTGGCAAGTCCAGTCATCCTTGCAGTTGACTACTGATTGCTAACTGCTGCTTTCTTTCCTCTGGCTTTCCTTGAGCTCCTAGTGTAACTCTTCCAGGATGAGGAGAGTGAATTAGAGAGACGAGTGTTAGGGCTTCGGGTATGAAGGTGGTGTTCGAGAGTGGTGGATGGAGAGGAAGCGTGGTTTAGTGAGTTGTGTTAAGGAGTATTTCATAAGCAATTTCGTAGAAGCGGAGACATTCAGATGACTGGTGTCTTCGATTTGCTTTGTTACTGCGGCAATGGATTTGGAAATCGGAGAATAGGGTTTGTTCGTGGAGCACCAGGAGATATTTTTGGGACTAATTAGGAGAAAAGGGTTTTTTATAGTGGAACCTATTTTAATTTCTTTTCCTAGTTTAGAACTGGAATTGGACTAAAATGTCCAAGTTCTATTCACTTGTAGAATAGTTAATACTCGATTTTTATCAAAATGTATGGATACATCCATAATTTGACACGTATAAATATGAAAAATTCTACAGTGTATACAGTTGTGTTTTAAGACTTGTACAATACAATATCATATTTTTTGAATATTTATATAGTATAGGTCTTAAAATTACAACGAAATGGTGTGCTTTTATATTGTACAAGACTTTATAGATAACGAGATGATTTCTCAATGAGATTCGTAGACGATTGATGTCATATTGGAGCCAAATTTACTATTAGTCTTTAATTAGTATTTAGATATTGATATTGAAAAATACGTGCTTTGTAAAGAGTTAGAAGTCATTGGCTTCATTAGCAAAAATCGAAGTAAAGGATAATACTTCTCTTTAACCAATTTGGCTTGGTGATATCATTCATAATTTTAATTAAATTTAGTATTTAGTGTATTACATGATTTAATTTATTATGTAACCATTTGAGAAATTTTCGTCATAAGTAATTTACATATTATTATGTTGTTTACTATTGATGAGTGAAAATGTGTAGCACCACAATTATTCTAGTCTAAGTTATTTGTCTTCTCGATACTCCAAAACTATGGTAAATCGTGCCTGCACCCACGTTCTAGGAAACGTGCAACAAGAACCAGAGTGGCCGGGCTATGTCCCCCCCAAGAGAAGCTCTGACGCACAAGTTAGAATTTATGATAGCAAGGAAATTGAGGGTAAAATGAGACTTGAATTGGTAAAGTGTGCAGTTGAGAGAATGAAAATTAGAATCCCTTTGTTTACCTTCCAACTCAATATTTATACTCTTCCAAGATGGGCTTAAGAATAATTATTGGGCCCATGGGGTCCTTGAATGTATTGAATATCTTCATGGCTTAATTTTAAATAAAAATTGTCAAAATTTCCTCCCATATGTTTGATAGCTTTGACCGATTGGCCACGTGTCCACGAACTATGAGATAATATTTTTATGACATCAACACTTTGCCCCCACTCTCAAGTTGAGTTTGCACGGATTGAGAGCAGTACAATAATCACTGACTTGTTTCTTGAATGGAGGCGAAAAAATATTTTAGTCGGACCCAATAAGGGTTTGGCCGGAGTCAACAAGATTTTCGCCGGAACCAAAAATTCTTGGGGAGAAAGATTGCCTCCCAACTTCTTTAGTACTTACACACCTCCTCCATAAATTGAGTAGTCGTACTCATTTGCTCATTTTTGAGCTTTGTGATACTTGTACTTAGTATCTCAAAATAATTATTTTTACTTAAAGCACCACCTTTACGCCAACACCCAACACCCAACAGTTCACCCTCAACCCAACACTCAACCCTTAACACTCCATCCTCACATCAAAACCCAACACTCCGCCATCAACCCAACACTCAACCCTTAACACTTCACCCTTATGCTAAAACCCAACATTCCATCCTTACCCCTACACCTATCACTTAACATCCACCTTAAACACTCCACGACCCTTACCCCCATACTTTACACTTAACATTCCACCTAAAACACTCCACCCTTAACTCCCTACACCCAAACTCCAACATTCCACTCTTCCCCATTAAAACCAGGATCCAAACCTACATACAAGATAAAAAATTCTCTTGCATTTTTCCCAAGGTTCGGATCAAGTAAGTACACACTTTCACTTATTTTACTTTCTCTCTCTTCTTTTTCCTCTTTGACATTTTATCAAACATATTGTGTGCACATGATAGAACATCACTTCTCCTCTTTTGCTTGATCTATAAAGTTCAAAGTGATAATGGATCTAGATGTGTCTTCATAGATTTTGATTGCAATAACGTCGACAAGGGTTTATTTGGCTTGGAAATGTATATGGAAAAATTGAGAGAAAGAGATGGAAAAAGAAACAGGAAGAAAGAAAGAAAAGAAAAAGGAAAAAAGGAGAGAAATTACGATTTGGAAGGAGTTTTAGAAAATGAAGAAAGAGATAGGGAGAATATGGTTTGCTGAAAACTTAATTGGTGAAGTTGTTGCTGGTCAGAATATTTTGGAGGAAGAAAACATACTTGGAAACCAATACCCCACGACGAGGACACTTCTACCTAATATAGCAATGGTTTTTCAGCAAATTTGCACTCCAAGACTCCCATTATTGCTGCTATTCGCAGCTCTACATTAATGCAACTTGAAGGGGATAGAAGTGAAGCTTACACTGCCAAGCCTGCCACCTCTTTTGCGCTGGGAAAGCAGGAACGAGCAGATGAAATGCAGCAGTGCTTGACATCAACTTTCAGCTACCAAAACTTTGTAGCTGCTCCCCATCCTCCATTAACTAATCCTACTCGAAGAAATAGCATAGCAGCTGCACTGGACCTCAAAATCGATGTCGCTACTACTTGTGATCCTTCTGTGGGTAATTTCACAGCTGGGAAACACACCCTTGGTGCCGCTGCTACTCAAGAAATTCTTGTTGATGTCTCTGCTACTGACGAAGTTACCGTAGATGTGCATGCTGCTACTCCAAATTGTGTTGTTGACGTGGCTACTTTCTACCTTTCTCCAACGATCATGAGGTAAAATTTGCTGCTGCTATGCTAGATGATAAGGACACAGAAGTTGTTTGGAAGGAAAGAAAAGAAATGGCAGCTATTGTTCATGACCAAGACCATTGCAGCTTCAAGTCCCATCATTAACGCTACTGTTTGTCTAGGATCCGTTGATGATTCTGCAGCTATTAGTGAGTTTAATACCGCCCATCTCGCGGTGGCTTGGCAAAGGAAATTAGAAGCATCTACTGCTGCTGTTATTTCTCAAGATACGGCCTCTTCACTTGAGGGAAATAAAAATGCCGAAGCTGTATGTTCTCAAATCCATAACTCAATTGCAGAGGCTGTCTTCATTGTCATGCCTCATTCCTCCATGACTACTAGCAAAGGAAGTGTTAATGCCAATGCCGAAGTCCCACACATTCAAAAAGAAAATGATGTGGCTGCTGTATCTTGCTCTTCCTATGGGAAGGAAAAATCGTCGACAAAAGACCTTGAAGTGAGCATGGTTGTGGGCTTGCTCGCACAAAACATATGTAAAAGGGATAAAGGAGTCCATGGCAAGAAAAAATCCGTTCATCATGTAGTAAAATCTCATTCACTCAATTTGGACCCCAAGGAGTTAGTTGACGATGATAGTGAATTTGATTGTGCCTCGGAGCACGACATTGATAATTTGAATGAGATGCCAAAGTTAGCACAAGAGAGGAGGAATAGCGCCCAATATTTGAATAATGTTCTTGTTGATAACTAAATGACTCACGGGGTCGCCAAAGATGGTAATGATATTGATAATGTACAAGAAAGAAGTGTTTATGAGTTGGGTAATACATCAAATATGGTTTGTGATTATCGGGAACACTCTCTGATTTAGGCGTTGGATATTCTTAAGCATGTCTTTGATGAATTGAGTAAGGTCCCGAGTAAAGTGGATAGCCCATTGCGCGAACCTTTGTACTTGGATTTCTTGAGCCCTTCTCTCATCTTCAAGATGACTTTGATATGAGACCCAAACCAAGAAAATTTTGGCAAAATATGTATCGGGTAGACCCTTACAATTGTGCCATCGGGACATCCTCAAGTGCATCAGGCTAGAGAGCATCACCTTGAGTGGAAAAAATCTATTGAAGAGGAATTATCTCCTCATTAGCATGAGTCCTCTAGTGAAGAAGTTGTGGCTTCTCCTTCACCAACTAAGAGAAAAAAGATCAAAATTTCTCTCAAGCATGAAGGAGAAAAGAAAGTTAAAGGTGATATTAATGACCCCACATATGTATACTCTCAATTCTCTCCTTCGATTGTTGATTTGGAGTTGATCAGGAAATGGATGGAGAAATATCACATTCCTAATTTTTACAAGGTGATGGTTCCTCATCTTGACCATAGACCTTGCATAAACTCTTCTGGATATGTGTCTGTGTATTTGGCACAAGTAGAAGCGGGATTGAGATTCCCATTGCCGTTATTTTTCTGCAAGGTGTTGGAGCGGATTACCAAGTGGGGCTTGGACAATTACATGCCAAATCCATCCGCAACATCAATACATATTTGATCACTTGTGCCGTTCTTGGGTAAAACCTTCCATACGCACCTTCAAGGAGTTTTTTCGACTTGCGCCGAGTGGAGTGGGTAGACCTTTAGTTGGCGATCTAACAAAAAGTTGGCCAAAAAAGCTCAGCCCAAACTAGTTGATTGGAGAAGTCATTACTTCTTGATCCAAAGATTGCTCGAAAGGAATTTTCCCATTTGGAGTTATAATTTAAAGGTTTCAAAAATCAACAAACTTTCTTCCTTTAGTGGGCGCAAGACTAGGAATCTTACTATGAATACGGAGGCTGAACCACTTGCTTGGCAAAAATTGGTTAATGAACAAGTATTGGTGTCAGCTGGGTTGAGTTTGGCTAACCTTGATCCTCTTGTCTCTCTAGGTCACCATGCATATGCATTTTACTTAGCATTTTTTGCACATATTTTTATTCATCTTCATCTTGTATATGAAATTCAACTTGAGTTTAACTTGTTCTTCTTGATCTTGTAGTGGATTCTTTGAAAGATACCATTTGAGAGCGCACTTTGAAAAGAAGACAAGCAAAGCATGAAAGATCATCTCAATCCCCCAATAAATCTACCTTTGGGATCTTGGGGCCAAAGAGCCCAGCACAAAAAGTACTTGAGCCATTTCTACCTAAAAAGAAGGCGATACCTTCCAAAGAGGCAACTTCGACACCATTAGCTCAACTTGAGGCTTCTACTCAAGAACTATCAACCCCACTAGTTCTTTATTCAAATCCGTCTCAAGAACAAGCTACCTTGGGTTGAGGGCTCTACTTCTTCCCGCGTGATCTATACTTCTTTTTGGGAGGTCAATGAGGATTACTTTCTGGAAGAAGTGAGTCTCCCATTGGTGGAGGCACTAGCATTGCCCAAGTCACGGAGAGAGAGAGCCAGCAAATCTTCGAGCTCTACTTTTATCATCGATGCCGACGCCATGTTAATCACATGCTATTGCTCAAGGAAATTGCTCCTTCTTTTCATAAAAATTACTAAGTATTTTTTGATTATACTTATGAATAACATTGTTTTCTTCTCATGGTATTTAGATTGTCGATCTTTACTACCACTTGAACAAAGCTCGAGAATATCGTCTTTCTCAAATTTTAGCTTTGGAGGCTGAGCTTAAAAAGTTAGAAGAAGCAAAAGAAACACACATCCAAGCCATGTGCGCTGCATCTAAACACAATCAAGAGAACCTCCAAGAGATCACCAAATTGAGAAAAGCGAACCAAGAACTTCAAGCCTGTCATAAAAATGAGATTTAAGCATCTCATAAGAGTAAGGAAAAGAAGTTTCGCATGTTGCACAAGGAGGAGCTTAAATCCATAGAAAATAATAGTAGAGATTCTACCACCTTAGAGTTCCTTGATTCTCAAGACTACATCGATCACATGGAAAAGCATTTGTAGACTACCGTGCTAGCCCCGAGTTTGAGGATTTGGGAGAAGACCTCTTCTAGGTATATACATGAGCATGGGGTATTTTGATGAGGGTCATGATCGAGCCTTGACCTATGTGAAGAAAAAGTATCCAAACTTGGTATTGAAGATGTTGGCCCAAAAGCAACGTAAGAGGGGGGATGAATTATGTTGTCTCAAAAAACAAACCTTTTGAAGTGCTTAATGAAAATTCAAACTTTGTTAAACAAATGAATACTTAAGCACAAATGATCAAAGATAAATATTTAACAATCAAAGCTTAAAGAAGAAATAAAAGATTGAGATAAAGAATATCAAACCAAACTCCCAAGCTTCTCAAACTTGGAGTACATCCACTAGTAGTGCCTCTTCAAAGAAAGTGATGCAATAACCTTCTTGTACACAAAGTAGGCTCACCCTTGCACCAACTAAGTTCCTCTAGTTGAGCCAAAGGGTTTTACACTACAACCTCACTTTTGTACACTTGTTATCCCTCCACTCTTACACTTGAAGATCACTCACTAGTCTACTCTTGCTCACATTAATTTCCTCTATACAGAAGTTGAGCCAAGAGAACTACCTACCCAAACCAATACAGCCCACAATATTTTAGCCTATTTCTCCCAAATTAATTCTTAAAAGTGGTTGTATTGAATGTAGTAGTTTCTCACATCATTTGGATGTCCTTGGGTTATTTATAGATGAAAGATGTGTTGAAATTTCAGCTCCAACAGTCAAAAAACTAGCTGTTAAAAACTAGCCGTTAGGAGTTCGGACGTCCGATCATGCGTCCTATAGTTTTATGAAATGTTTTTCGGACTGTTGTATGCGTCCTATAGCTTGACAGAAACTTCTTCATTTTGAGCTCTTTTCTTAGGACGGTCTTGTGTGTCCTACAGCTTTTGGTTCGGACGGTCATATGCGTCCTATCCCTCAGCCTCTGGTCCGGACGGTCATGTGCATCCTAAAGCATATGGTTCATTTTTCTTGATTGTGTTCGGATGATCATTTTCGTCTGGGCCTTCCTACTTTTTTGCACACTTGTTTTCAAGCCATTAGTACGATTTAATAGGTTATCATCAAAACATGATTATCATAACTGGGGTCCAACAATCTCCCACTTTTTGATGATGACAAATCAATTGGACAATTCTAAAAATAACCATAAAATATGAAACAAAAGAAAAGAAGTTTTGTCCATTATTTCTCCCCCTTTTGGCATCATCAAAACATAATAAAAAATAATGCAATTTTAAGCTCCCCCTAAGTTTATTTTCCCCCTTAAAAGGTGAATGCAATTCAAGTGAGTACATGGGGAATAAGTCAAGCTGTGCAAAACATTTCTTCCCTTCAAAAAATATGTATTCAAGTAGATATGAGGGAATTAATGCAAAGAATTAGCATTAAGACATTTTTCGCTCAAAAGCATCATCAAAACAATAAAGAATATGTGATACAATTTCATGTGATGCAAAATAATCCATTAAAAAAGATAATGCTCCCCCTTACTTTTGCAAATAGTGACTTATTACAAACAAAAAATTGGGGATACTTGTACCCAAGCTTTCTATAAGAACAAATTTAAAGTAATGACACATAGTTGAAAAACATTTAAGAGATCATAGTTCACATTAGCAAGTGAAAGCACAATTTTGATAAACAATTTTAAGTGTTACCCATTTCTAACATGATGTTAGCTCATATTCTTTGAACACTCTCCATTGATGATCCATCTTGAATCCTTTGGTGCTCACCAAGCATACCTACATGCAAAGTTAATAACATGTACACAAACTTTCTTGGTTCAATTGGGTTAGTGACACTACTAAAAAATAGTTAATTAAGAAATGCATATTTTGCTGCGGATTTTATCCAAAAATCCGCAGGTAACAATACTTTCCGAGGATTTGGGCGCCAAAAAAAATTCGCGGGTAAAAAGGCCGTGGATACTTATTTGCTGGGGATCATAAAATCCGCAGCTAATTTGATGCGGATTTTGATGCAAAAATTTAGATACGAATATTTTCCGCTTCTAATTCTGCATCAATATTTCGTTAAGAAATTGTTTAGATGGACTTTTAATGGGGATTTTGCTGCGAAAAATATTCGCATGTAAATTTCCGCAGCAAAATCCCTATTAAATTCCGCATAAAATTCCACAGCAAAATCCCTAGCAAATATCCCCAGCAAAATCCCCATGTAAGTATGTCGCAGCAAAATCCACAAGTAATATCCACAGGAAATTCTGCATGTAAAAAATATCTGCATATAATTCCGTAGCAAAATCCCCAAATAATTTTCGCAGTAAATAATTTCTGCAGTGGAATCCCCAAATAATTTTCACAGAAAATTTTTGCTAATGTTGTTTGGTTTTTTCTTTCCCCTGTACCATTATGTCACATTCCAGCAAATTCATCTCAAATAACAATTCACATTCAAAGAAATATAATACGAAACAAATTCAAATACAAATACAAATACAAACATAACAAATTAGTTTCTAAATAAGCAGTCAAATATAGTCTAAACATCCGAGCTACCATCTGCATCATCCTCATCATCTGCATCAGGAGGTGGGGAATGCTGGCGACGAGAGGATCCAGGAAGACCTTTACGCCCAATCGCTCCATCAAAATATTCAACTGGCTTCTCGTTTCAGACAGTTGGGCTTGTAGTGAAGCTTGCTCTTTCTTCATTTCTTCCTTCTCCAATCTCTCCCTTTCTACTTGGGCTTGTAGTTCGGCACTAAGGAAGTGGACTGTGCTCCTGATCCGCTCATTAACATCCTCAGGTAGGCTGTATGGATGTGAAGGTCTGGACGAGGAACTCTTCATAGTCCTACCTAAAGAACCAAGCCCAGAAACTCTGCCTTTCTTCTTTCCTCCCACGGCGTCATACCAAATATCGAAGTCAGATGGCAGATGTTGTGAGTGTTGAGAACCATCGGCAGACATATTGTCATTCTCAATAGTACTTTGAGAAGATATTTCAGCCCTTTTCTTCTCAAAGTTCTCCTGCAAAAATCATACAAAAAAAGATCAACTTTTTGGAAACAAGAATATTAAAGGACAAATCAAAAAAGAATTGTAATCAAGCTAATGACTTACATAAGCAGCTTGGGCCTGAAACGGATGAACCCAATCTCTCTCATTCTTCTTATGGGTGCAGAAATAGAAATCAGAGAATGGTGGGTCTTCACCCCTCTCAGCCTTCTATAATTAAAACAAATAAATATTTTCACGTCATCAATAACGAAGGCATTTTAATATAATGAAGTACTAAAACTACAAAAAATTAATTAGTATTACCATTTTCTTGAAATGCACTCTATGCGGTATAGAACCACCCGTATGCAGTGATGCACCTGCATTGGAGTCCCGGTTCTTCTTATTCTGCTCGGATTTTTGTTTGAACTCTAGGGACTGCCAATATCTATTCAGTTCTGCCCATGCACTATCCCCATCCAAGATGGTTTTTTACTATGTTTTCGGACTTTTTGTAGCATCTGGGCCAGCCTACCAGCCCCTCTTTTCTCAAAATTCTCTCGCACTGTTGCATTGTGCGTAGGTGGCCATCTAAATTTTTTCTGCAATGCTCAAAGTAAGTTTTCATATAAAAATATGAAAAATCAAATTACCTATTTGTTGGCATCAATTTATACATTGAAACAATGTAGACAAAAATACCTGAAATTCCTCAAACCACATGTCTCTTGTGGCTGTAGAAAACTTCTTCCACGAGGGTTTGCCTTCTTCAAACTTGGTCTTTATGCATGCAGCGATGCCCTCAATTGCTGGTTTGTGAGGCCAAAACCTAGTTAACAACCAAACAACATTAATAAAACATGTTATCTTTGGGTAAGAAATTAAATCACAATTTTATATTTATTATGAATAATATTAACCCATCTCCATCGGGCTCTATTTAAATCAATGTGTCATTAGCATCATTTCCAATGGCACTAGAAGAACTGGCAGCTGTATGAAGGGCACCAGCAGGAGAGGGTATCAATAAGGGATTGCTTTGAGACTGATGAAGGGGCCATTGAGGATTTCAACTTAAGCCTGAGGATTTTGCTGAGATGTGGATGGACTAGATTGACACATGGCACGAAGGTTAGAAATGGGGATTAACTCAAGAATGTGGGCATTTGTTTAGTGTTGAGTTTGTGATGCTAGGGAGCATGGCGGTGGAGGAACTTGGGCTGCCACGCCTGCTGCTGTCATACTCTGCCTCTTTTGTTTTTTCCCGATCTTTTTGGTTTTTGCTCCTCCTTTATCTCCTGCATCAGCCATCTACAACAAACAGATGAAACCAAGTAAGATACATCACAATCCAATACACAATCACATAGCAATAATATAAGGATTCTTGAAAAATAATATGAATATTAGTTATGCAATCATAGAACAATAGTAATGCAATATGTATGAGATGATGGTTCTTTATGTTAAAAATTTGGAAAGATCCAAATTAGAACATCAAAAACAAAAATATTTATGGAATTATTATAGTTTATGTAGCTGTAAAAAAGAACAGAAATACAATAATTAATCAAGAATCTCAATATTCCAAGACTCCATATTTATAGCATTAGAAAAATCAGCATTTGAACATGAATTGCTTCTCAATCTAAGTTTAAAATCAAACAAGTAAATGTCTTTTGTTATGCGGGAAAATCTAGACCAAAGATTGGACAACCCCCCTTGCCTCTTTACCTATTTTGTTGATAATACAATAGATATGCAAGACAAAATCACATAGCACTAATATATGCAATCTTGAAAAAATAACATGAACAAAAGATACATTCAAACCATAAAATAATAGAAATACACAAATAATTATTCTTATGCAAAAATTATTCTTCTTATATAACTATAGATAGGATAAGAGATAGATGTACTATTCTTCCTGTTCTTTGTCTTCATCATCATCATCATCTTCTTCTTCTTCTTCTTCTTCTTCTTCTTCTTCATCATCATCATCATCATCATCATCATCATCATCTTTTTCTTCTTCTTCTTCTTCTTCTTCTTCTTCTTCTTCATCTTCTTCTTCATCTTCCTCTTCACTGTCTTGCCTCCTACCTAAATGAAATTCTTAACCATTGTGTTCATCATCATGCAATTGATCAATTGGGTCTTCATCAATCATTGCATTAAAATAGGCTTGATGGTGTGATCCTCTTGATAAGCAGTTTCTAATGCTTGTTTGTTATCCACAGCCGCGATTGGCTTATTATTAATAACTACCCACCAATCAATTTTTCCAATTTCTTTTCCAGGATAAGGGCAATAATAAACTTGTGTTGCCATTGCAGCAAAAACAAAAGGGTCAAACTTTGTGTATCTTCAATTTTTCTTCACCTCAATAATTCAATACTTCCCGTGTACTTTAACACCACGTGGAGATGTATCAAACCACTCACAGTTGAATAATATTAGATTCTTTATTGGTTGTCCTGGCCACTCTAATTCAAGAATCTCTTTGAGGACACCATAATAGTCATTGCAACCCGAGCCTTGTCCCGTGCCCCTAACACACACTCCACTATTGTATGTTTTTCTACCTTCACCCCATGCAGTAGTATGAAATTTGTAGCCATTAATGAACATGATAGGCCATGACTTTGCAACTCTCAATGGTCCTAAGGCCAGGTAATGCAAATGAGGATTGTGTGACATGAAGTCGCGTTCCGCATTATTAGTCACCTATTAAGTCTATCTTGTTAGTAAGATATACATTGACAATATTGTATACGTTATAAATATCGAATTCAAATACTTACATACTCTCAGAACCAACGGGAGAAATCAGCTTCAATTTGTTAATCAATAATAGCTTCGCTAACATTACCATACATACTTCTCACTTGATGCTCATATATGCTGCACCAGAATTGTTGATATGGTAAGAGTCTTATCCAACAAAACATATTTACAAACTTAAAAGGGGCACTACTTACCCAAGATATTCTTTAACCTCCACACAATTTAACAAAACATGTAACTGGGCAGCTTGCAATTCTTTATCACTTAGCCATCAAGTTGTGCTCTTACCAGTCGTACGCCCAGGAAAATTGAAGACTGAAAGAGTTGATTGCCTTTCATCATTGTCAACACCATCGTCATTACGATGAACTCTATGTCTACTACAGAGTACATGTGGCTCAAAGTAATGAGAACTAAAGTCCACTGCTATTTCTTGAGCCAAATATGCTTCACATATAGACCCTTCTACATGAGCTTTATTCTTCACAGTCTTTTTAATCTTGTTGAGAAACCTAAATTTTGGAAAAAAGCCTTGTAATCGTGAAATAAGTCATTTGAAGAATAGTTTTCAAATTTGACAATAAAATGGGTTAATTATATGCGGTTGGTTACCTTTCAAACGGATACATCCATCGATATTGGACAGGGCCACCTATCCTTGCTTCATAGGGTAAATGAATTGGCAAGTGCTCCATTGAGTCAAAAAATGAAGGTGGAAAGATGCGCTCAAGTTTGCATAATATGATAGGAATGTTTTCTTCCATTCTTAGTAAATGATCTTCCCGTAAAACTATTGCACATAAATCCCTAAAGAATTGGCTCAATTCTATAATTGGATTCAATATCGCATAAGGAAGTGCACAGAACGCCATTGGAAGAAGACACTGCATCATAACATGGCAGTCGTGACTTTTCATACCAAAAAACTTTGCCTCTTTACTTATCCACACATCTAGCTATGTTGGACACATAGCCATCCGGCATTTTCAATCCCTGTATCCAGTCACATACATCATTCCTTTGGGTTCGAGTTAAACAAAATTTGGCTTTAGGCTTCCTCCAATTCCCATTGGCAAGCTGTTCCAAATGCAACTCCGGTCGCCGACAATACTCTGCCAAGTCTAGTCTTGATTTTACATTGTCCTTGGTTTTAGCTTTGTTGTCCATAACAGTATGGAACACATTGTCAAACACGTTCTTTTCAATGTGCATGACATCGAAGTTGTGTCGAATGAGGTTATTTTTCCAATAAGGCAAGTCCCAAAATATGTTTCTCTTTGTCCAATTATGAGTTTGAGCATATCCAGCAAAGCGGACCTGCTGACCAGTATCAGTTATCTTGGGAAGGTGACAAACTTTCTCCCATAGTTGGTCTCCAGTCAACCTCGGAGGAAGGATAGAACGCTCTTTGTTTCCTCTTAAGAAGTCATTTGTATTCCTTCTAAAAGTATGATCAGGCTTCAAAAATTGACGATGACAATCAAACCAAGAATTTTTCTTCCCATTTTTCAAGTAGAACGCTTTTGAATGCTCCATACAAATAGGGCATGCTAGTTTTCCAACCGTACTCCACCCTGATAACATGCCATATGCAGGAAAGTCTCCAATTGTCCACATCAATGATGCCCGCATTGCAAAGTTTTGTTTCTTATATGCATCATAAGTCGAGACACCATCATTCCACAATTGTTGCAACTCATCTATCAGGGGCTGTAAATACACATCAATTTTACTTTTTGGATTATGTGGACCTAGAATGATCACAATTAAGAACATGAAAGGGAAAGTCATGCACAGTTCAGGAGAAACATTATAAGGAGTAACAATTACGGGCCAGCAAAAGTAAGGTGTTGCAGATTGGCTAAAGGGAGTAAACCCATCAGAACACAAACCAAGTCTGACATTTCGAGGCTCAAAAGCAAAGTCAGGATAGGTGCAATCAATATGCGGGCAATGTTTCCATGCCACTCCATCGGACGGGTGACACAATACACCTTTCTCCCTACGATTTTCCTGGTGCCACCTCATGTGCCTTGCAGTGGTCTCCGAAGCATATAAGCGTTGAAGTCGTGGAATAAGAGGCAAATAATGCATCTTTTTACATGACACATCTTTGCAATCATGTTTACGCCCTCTACGTTCTCTATAACGAGGTTCATGGCAAAACTTACATTCTCTCAAGTCCTTATCATGCTTCCAATACAACATGCATCCATTAGTGCAGCAATCGATTTTTTGGCTAGTAAGACCTAATCCTGCTACTAATTTCTTTGCGCTATAAGAATCAGAAGGAATCTTATTTGAAGAAGGACAAATTTCATTCATTAGTTGTGCCATGCCATCAAAACATCTATGGGGCATATTGTAGTCAGATTTTAAACTCATCATCCTGACAGCTGCCGACAACACCGAATGCGTCTCACAGGATGGCCATAAATATGCATGGCATGTATGTGAGACGACATATCATAGAACCTAGCAGTATCCATATTTGGAGGTTCATCCACATTTTGTTCACCTTCTTGACAGATCCTAAACCTGCAGCATCATACACCATGCCCTGATATTTATTGACATGCTCATAACCGCCTGTAGAAGGCCCACTTGTTTGCCCATAATACATGTCAAAATCACCCCTTCCATCAGCTGAATCCATATCAAAGTTTAAATTAATTCGAGGCGCTTCCTCCCCGTGTGATGTCCAATACCAGTATCTAGGTTTAAAACCTTTCCTCAGAATATGAACATTCACAATATCAGGGACATGGTGTCGTTCATTTTTGCACTTCACACACGGACATCTAATAACTCCCTCAGTTAAATATTTTGGTTGTTGACAAGAAAAATTTATGAACCCCGCCAAACCCTCCAAAAATTCTTCCACATATCCCCGGCGATTTGGAAGAAGTCTATTATACATCCATCTTCGATGCTCCGGGATTTCCATTTTTCCTAACCAAACTAATAAATATGACTTACTTAGTCTCCTGTTAAACAATTAATTTCCAAACAAATATAAGAATATAATTTTAAAAAAATATATCTTATATTAAATTATCTGTTATTATAAAAAATTAAAAAAATATTAAATATTTTTTTTTAATTTTACCATGCAATAGCATAAAAGACAATATAATCTACTCTTTTAATCACCTTTTCCTTTTTTCCTCTTAATTAAAGTTTACAATTATCATTCACAATACCTACATTTATATTACCTGGTCTGTCTCAAAGATGTACACGTGGTTTAATATTTTTCATATAATATGCATTATGAACTGGTTTAAGCAAAATTGTATAATTTTAGTAAAAAACATGAATATCTCAAGAAATAGAATTGTTTTAAGAAATATGTAGTGTGTGTGTGTGTACATATATATTAAAAGAGCGAATTATGTTGTTTGTAACCATTAATGTAAAAGTGTAATTTAGTCACTTTTTGACCTATATTTTTGTAAAATTGAGCCAATTTAATTTTTTATTATTTAATCCGTACCACCAACTCAAAACAACAGTTTTTGAAAATAGAAAAAGTATATTATAAGAAAATTTTATAGTTTCGTTAGGGTACTATGACGTTATACTTTAAATATTTAATTAACTCAATAATTCTGACATTCACATTACGGATATCCATAGTAGGATACCCGATTGAAAACCATTATTAATTTTAAAAAATCAAGACTAAACTAATTAACTTCATCTTAAGTACCAAACTTTACGTAATTTTTATGATTAACAAGTTAACTAATAAGTACTCTATATATAATCCATAAGAAGAAAAAATAATCAATATTAGTTATTCCAAGACAAAATTTAAGTTAAAAAATTACATCATGTTTTCAAACTAAAACGAAAAATAAAAATAGTATGACTGAACAATCGGATAATAATAGTATAACTGAAAAATTACTGAATAAAGGAAAGACAAATAAACTGTGTAACCTTCTTGAGCACTCTAGACCTTTATTTTCCTCCACACAAATTGGCATATGAGAGACCTTTAATTTTCCCAGTGTTTGGTCAATAAAAACAATGATGCAATCCTTGAAGTTAAACAATAAATTTCAAGACTCTCTAATCTTTCGTGCATTCGAGTCATCTATATGGCAAATAGTAAATAACTCTAGATGCTTCATGAATGAAGATTCAACTTGGGGAAAAAGAAAATCATCCACAATGCATATAAAGCCAAAACAAAAACTACTAGAAACATCTTACTTTTATCCTATTTAAACTGCAAACTATCTATTAAGCATTTTTAATTAAACACATCTAACGCCATCAATTGCAGAAAACACACAAACAGACATAGTATTATTGTTAACACTGATATTATGACATAAATTTGAGAAAAATAATACAATGTCCCAGAAAACACACAAACAGCACTATCTTTATCTGTGTCTCACCTTCCTATCTGCAAATGCCAAGATTCTCCAAAAAACAAAAAAAAAAGTAGAAATCGCAAGAAAAATAAAACTAAAAAAAAACAAAATAAAAATCAATCTTTAGGGAAATTATGATAACAAAAATTTGCAAAAAAAAAAAAAAAAACACGAATAAAAAAAATTAAAAAGTGGAAACATAGAAATACATTACCTTGCAACTGTTTGAGGAGGTGGCGATTTGAGGAGGTGGCGGCTTGAGTAGGTGGCAGCTTGAGGAGGTGGCGGCTTGAGGAGGTTGCAGCTTGACGAGGTGGCGGCTTGACGAGGTTGCAGCTTGAGGAGGCGGCGGCAGAGGCAGCTTGAGGAGGAGAAATAAGCAGCCTTGAAGAGGAGAAACCAACTTGAGGAGAGAAAGAAATGAGGAAGAAGGGATGGGAAGGAGAGATGGAAATAGGAAGAAGACGGCGGGAAGAAGAAAGGGAAATAGGAAGAAGGAGGGCAGGTGAATGGTGGTAGAAGGTGGCGGAGCTGGGTGGAAAGGGGAAAGAGGGATTTTTTCCCGATTTAATCTGGGATGAGATGGGTAGGTTTTGTGATTTTAATTTGAAATTTTCTGCGGATTTTTGTTGCGGATTTTTCCGAGTATATTTGCTATGGATATTTGCTTCGGATTTTAAATTTGCTACGGATTTTGCTGCGGAAATTTGCTATTTGCTGCGAATTTTGCTGTGGATTTTCCCAAAATTTTCTGCGGATATAGCTGTAGATTTTTGGGAAGAATTTTTTGGCCTTTTACATGCGAATTTTCCTGCAGATTTTTGTTGCGGATTTTCCTACGGAAATTTCCTGAGGAATTAGCTGTGAATATTTTCACATGCAAAATATCCGCATCTAATTCCGCATGTAACTACATAAAAGGCCAAAAAATTCTTCCCAAAAATCTACAGCTATATCCGCAGCTACATCCGCAACAAATTTACGCAGCAAAATCCGCAGAAAATTTACCTACAAATTTTGCTGCGTATTTTTTTGTAGGTAATACATACCCACATTATGGAGGGAATTTTACCTGCGGATTTTGATGCGGATTTTTTAATCTGTAGCTAAATTTTATTCTCAAAACAAGAAAACTATAAGAGACTATCCACAGTAAATTCCGTAGCTATTACCTGTGAAAAAAAGTCACAGCAAAAATCCGCATGAAATTTGCAATTTTTTTGTAGTGTGACATGCTTAACCAGCCAAATATAATTTATTCCCAACTTTTCATTTCTTTTAACATAACAATTTTTCTTTATATGACCATGTTGATGACAATAATTGCAAATAATATTTTTATTGCCATAAAAGAAGATTTAGACTTAATAAAGTACAAATCATCCTTTCTATAGGTGACAAAATTTTGTTTATATGCATAATTCTAGTTCTTCTCTTTTCAAAAACATTTTCCTTTTTCTTTTTCAAAAGAACATCAAGATCATCTATTCTCTTCTTCAGTGAAGCTTGTTCTTCCTTGATCTTGGTTTTTCCATCAATTTTTTTCTTCAAAGCATCATTTTCTTTTGTCAAAAAATTATTTTCATGCACAAGCTTTGAGTTGGCACTCAATAAGGCATTAACTTTAATTTTTAATTCTTTGTTCCTAGCATATGATTCTTTCAAACATTTTTGCATTTTAAAAATAAATGATTGAACATCATCATTATCATCATCACAAGAATCATAACTAGAGGATACCTCATTATTGTCAAGAGCCATAAAATCCATTTGATCCTCCTCATATTCTTCTTCAATTTCTCCATCCGAATTGCAATCATCCCATGTAATTTGAAAGTTGTTGAAGTGAGGCTTCCTTGACCCTTTCTTCTTCTTGGATGGACTTTCATTTGCAAAATATCCCGCTTGGACACACTTGAAGCATCTATTATTTTGAGAAGCTTTTAATGCTATGCTTCTATTGGCCCTTGCTTCCTCCTCATCTTCTACCTTGTATTTCAACTTCAATTCAAAGGAGGTTAGAGAATTGATCAATGAATCAATAGACATAGAATTTAAATTTTTAGACTCTTCTATGGCAATGGATTTATGTTCCCATTCCTTAGGTAAAGCACTTAAAATCTTTCTATTCTTTTCACCCAAGGAATATTTGCTAAGCTAAACCTTCCAAATCCTTTATAATATCATTGAACCTACAATACATCTTGTCAATCTTCTCATGAGATTTCATTTTGAAGGATTCATATTTAGCCACAAGAAGTGACTTCTTTTGCTCTCTTATATCTTCACTTCCTTCATGGATTTCTTTCAACTTGTCCCATATCTCCTTGGCCAATTTGCACCTTTTCACTTTCATAGACTCGTCTGCATCCAAAGCATTATACAAAATATAATTAAAAATAAATTTATTCTATCTTGTACATTTAGCTCATTTATAGTCTTAGGCCTTAATCTATGTGTATGTTCATCAAGAATATTGGCTTCAAAAGGACCTTCATCAACAATATACCATAAATCAATACCAATGGATTGTATGAAAATTTTCATTCTTTCCCTCCAAAAACAAAATTAACGCCATTAAACATGGGAGGTCTAGAAATGCAATGGCCCTCTAAAAACAAAGCATTGTTGGTTGCCATAATGATCATTACTCAAAGGTGATTAAACCAAAAGAAAGAGACCAAGCTCTGATACCAATTGTTGGCCCAAAAGCAACCTAAGATGGGGCATGAATTAGGTTGTCTCAAAAAAGTGCTTAATGATAATGCAAACTTTGTGCAACAAATGAATACTTAAGCACAAATGATCAAAGATAAATATTTAACAATCAAAGCTTAAAGAAGAAATAAAAGATTGAGATAAAGAATATCAAACCAAACTCCCAAGCTTCTCAAACTTGGAGTGCATCCACTAGTGGTGCCTCTTCGAAGAAGGTGAGGCAATAACCTTGTTGTACACAAAGTAGGCTCACCCGTGCACCAACTAAGTTCCTCTAGTTGAGCCAAAGGATTTTACACTACAACCTCACTTTTGTACACTTGTTATCCATCCACTCTTACACTTGAAGATCACTCACTAGTCTACTATTGCTCACACTAATTTCCTCTAGTTGAGCCAAGAGAACAATACTACCCAAACCAATACAACCCACAATATTGGTTACGCATGTTCAGTTAGCCTATTTATCCCAAAATGGCTCTTACAAGTGTTTGTATTGAATGTAGTAGTTTCTCATATCATTTGGATGTCCTTGGGTTATTTATAGATGAAAGATGTGCTGAAATTTGAGCTCCAACGGTCAAAAAACTAGCTGTTAGAAACTAGCCGTTTGGAGTTCTGACGGAGGTTCGGACGTCCGATCATGCATCCTACAGCTTTATAAACAGTGCTTCGAACGGTCGTATGAGTCCTATAGCTTGACAGAAACTTCTTCATTTTGAGCTTCTTTTCTTCAGACGGTCTTGTGCGTCCTACATCTTTTGGTTTGGACGATCATGTTCGTCCTATAGCTTATGCTTCGGATGATCATATGCGTCCTATCCCACAGCTTCTTATTCAGACGGTCATGTGGGTCCTAAAGCTTATGGTTCGGACGGTCATATGCGTCCTATCCCTCAGCCTCTGGTTCGGATGGTCATGTGCGTCCTGAAGCTTATGGTTCATTTTTCTTGATTGTGTTCGGAAATGATCATTTTCGTTCGGGCCTTCCGGTTTTTCTGCACACTTGTTTTCCAGCCATTAGTACGATTTGGTCATCATCAAAATATGATTATCATAACTGGGGTCCAACAGAAGACTTGCTTCAAGGCCTAGTTCCTTCTACCCCTCTTCACCTTAGCTATTCAGGGATTCCCCATGAGGATGGAGCATCTTAGTTTAGCATGTATCTTAACTATTTTACCCTTTTGGAGACCTGGATCTCGGGTCTCTTATATGCACGGGCTCCATCTCGACTAGTATCATGTTACTTGTTTTCCTTATTACCTATTTCACTTGTGTTTGTTGCTTGGCTTTGAGTTGGGGCCTTCCCTTGCACCAACTCCACCTATGCTATGCTTTTCCTTTGTTTATATGATATCACAGCTTTCTTTCGATAGTTTGTACTTCTATTTTTCTTCAAACATTTCCACATAAGCCTTCGCCTCCCTTAGACATTTGAATTTTTTTTTCAAGTGACTAAATTTTTTAGTTTGAGATGCTTTCATCGCCATGCTTAAGTAAATAAGTTTCTTGCCCCCCGAGAGTAAACCATGGCTCTTACATTGAACCAAAGTAACTATTGGCATAACTCTTATATGAGAAATTTATCATCGCATCTGGAAGGACTATGGTGGTATACTTAACCAAGGAACAATGTCTTCAAAGAGAAGTTTATTTTCGCCCCCAGAAGGGTTGTCCTAGGATCAATTCACCCAAGTAAAACTTTAGTGTTGTTACTAAGGTTTTCTTAGGTGCAAATCTTCTAGGGAAAATTTTTCTTATCGCCCCCGAAAAGGCTATGATCGTTCTTTCGAGCATACTTATCAAAGGAACTATTTCTCCAAGGTTAAGCTTATTTTCACCCCCAGAGAGGTTATGCCGACTTCGGAGAGTAGTCTTTAATTTTATTTCCCGGAGGGAATAAGTGACCCTGTAGAGTTGTAGTATCATGAAGGATGTTCCTCGGAGAGAATAAGTGACCCCAAAAAGTCATGGTTTCCCGGAGGAAGAAATTCCCGCTGTTCTTCGGAGGGAATAAGTGACCTCGAAGAGTCGTGGTATCCTGGAGGATATTTTGTACTAGGAGGTTGGGTGGAGGGTAGGGTCAGTTTTCTAAACAAAATATTGAGCCACTACATAGGAAAAAGACACAAAAATTTTCATTAATAGCAAAAGAGAATATTTACAAGTTGCACTAACTTGTTTCACCTCGGAAGGTGTCGCTTGGCTTAGGGAATTTCATAAAAACATAGGAAAAATAAAGAAAAATTTTAAAAAAAGAACTTTTTCAAGTTTTGGGCATTCCAAGTACGAGGTACGAGCTTCCCATCCTTGGTCTTCAATTTGTAGGCACCGTAAGAGTATGCTTTAACTACCTCATAAGGACCTTCCCAATTTGGCGAGAGTTTTCCAGAAGGTTGGGGTTGGCTCACCTCTGCCTTTCTTGTAACCCAATATCCTACTCAAAATCTCCTACCTCAGACTTGCCGGTTTAGTAGAGAGCAACCCTTTGCTTGTCTTCTTAAGCATTTTGAAGTACGCCTTATCTCTTTTCTCTTTAAGTAAGTCAATGTTAGACCTCAACCCTTCTTCATTTTTCTCCAAGTTGAAGTTGTAGACATGAAAACCCTGCATACCAATTTTTACAGGCATAAGTGCTTTGGTTCCATAAGTGAGGCTAAAAGAAGTATCTCCGGTAGCATTCTTGTAGATGGTGCGGTATGACCACAAAACACTTGGGAGCTCTTCAACCCATTTGTCCTTAGCATCTTCGAGCCTCTTCTTAATGTCATCAAGAATGGTGCGATTAGTCACTTTAACCAAGCCATTGCTTTGTGGATGGTTCACTGAGAAGAAACATTGTTCTATGCCCAAGTCTTGGCAAAACTTTTTGAAGGTGTTCCTTCAAATTGAAAATTGTTATTTGAGGTAAGTGTCTTGGGTATTCCGAAGCGACATATATCATTCTTCCAAAAGAATTGTATGATTTCGTGATGAGTAATGCTCGCCAGGGCTTCGGCTTTCACCCACTAACGTAATAAAATAGTCGATGATTACCTCCACAAATTTCTTTTTTGCTGGAACTATTAGAAAAGAACCCAAGATATCTATATCTCACTAAGAAAAATGCCAAGGAGTAAGAATTGGAATAAGTTGTTCGGCCGGATGGCGAGGTTGGTTGGAGTAAAATTGGCACTTGTCATATTTCTACACATATTTCATGGCATCCTCTAACATTCTTGGCCAATAATAACCTTGCTTTTGCACCTTTTGAGCTAGAGCTCTTCCTCCAATATGGTGTCCACAAATCCCCTCATGTATTTCGGCTAAAACATATTGAGCTTCACTTCGATTTAGACACCAAAGATAAGGCATTGAATAAGACCTTTGATACAAAGTTCCATCAATGTGCAAGTACTTGGCCGACCTTCTTTCTACCCTTTGAGCCTCAATCTATCGTCAGGAAATTTTCCTTCATTCAAGTATTGAAGGATGCGGTCATCCAATTTTGAGTGGAGTCGATATCCATGACCTCCTTTCAAGACTCCAGAGAAGGAGCTGTGCTCTATACTTCTTTTCTTTAGAACCTCCAAGGACACTTCCATCAACATATTGGAATGTATCGAGCTTGCAATTTTTGAGAGGGCATCTACATCCTTGTTTTCTTCTCAACTCACATGCACTATATCAAATTTTTCAAAGTGTGAGATCAAGCCTTCACCTTGTTTAAGTAAAATTGGAGGGATGGCTCCCTTGCTTCATACTCTCCTTTAACTTGTTGAACTACAAGGTATGAGTCCATATTTACCAACAAGTTTTCAACCTTCAACTCTTTAGCTAGCCTAAGTCTGGAGAGTAAGGGTTCATACTCGGCTTCATTATTACTCGTTTGAAATTCAAACCTTAAGGCGTAGCTTGTCTTGAATCCCTCAAGAGAGGTAATAACAATACGCATGCCACACTTTTTGGCGTTGCTCGCTCCATCAACTTGCATTTTCCATAGGGGTGATTCTATGATTTGCCCTCCGAAAGGAGTCCTCTTGAATTTTCTCGTTGCATGAACTGGGATCTTCTAAGTTCTTGTGTTCCACCCCTTCCAATATGAAATTAGCTAAAGCTTGTGCTTTGATTGTCGCCTTTGGTTGGAAACGGATGTCATACTCACTTAGCTCAACAGTCCACTTTAACAATCTCCCCGAGAATTCGGGCTTTAAGAGGATGGACTTGATTTGGTGATTGGTAAGAACTACAATTGGATGACTCAAGAAGTAGCCCCTGAGTTTCCTTGCTACCATCACCAAGGCTAAAACCAATCTTTCAATGTTAGGTTACCGAGTCTTTGGATCACTTAGCACTTTACTCACATAGTATTTCGGCTTTTGGATCATATCTACTTCTTTCATGAGAATGGCGCTCACCGCCACGGATGAACAAACTAAGTATAAGTAAAGAGTCTCTCCGGGTTCAGGCAAAGTTAGGAGTGGGGGAGAAGCTAAGTAGTCCTTCACCTTCTCAAATGAATTTTGGCATTCCTTCATCCATTGAAAATTATTGGAATTTCTTAAATCTAATGTCGAAGAAAGGCAAACTTCTATCTCCGGACTTGGATAAGAATTGACTTAAGAGGGCAAGTCGCCCCATAAACCTTTGCACTTCTTTGATCCCCTTGGGAGGTTCCATGTCTTGTATGGCCTTGATTTTTTGGGGATTAACTTCAATGCCTCTTTGAGTTACCAAGAAACCCAAAAACTTTCCCCTAGAAACTCCGAAAGCACATTTTTCTGGATTTAGCCTCATTTTGAACTTTCTCATGGTAGTGATGGTTTCTCAAAGGTCCTCTACATGATCTTTCAACTTACTTTTGACAAGCATGTCATCTATGTAAACTTTCATATTTCTTCCCAATTGATTGGCAAACATTCTATCCACAATCCTTTGAGAAGTGGCTCCAGCATTTTTCAAGCCAAAAGGCATTACCCGGAAACAATAAGTGTTGGAGTCGGTGATGAAGGCGGTCTTTGCCCTATCCTTACGATTCAAAAGGATATGGTAATACCTTCTGTATGCATACAAAAAGGATACTTACATAACTTCACACCCAGAGGTGGTGTCTAGCACGGTGTTTATGCGAGGTGTAGGATAGCAATCTTTGGGGCAAGCCTTGTTCAAGCTTGTGAAGTCCATGCACATCCTCCACCTAGCCCCTGGTTTAGGCACCATGACTACACTGCTAAGCCATTCGGGGTATTGGATTTCTTCTATGATCTTGGCATCTAAGAGCTTGTCTACTTCTACCTCTACTGCTTGGCTTCTTTCCCTTCCAAAAATTCTTTTCTTTTGGATGAATGATTTAAAACTCGGATCTACATCGAGGGAATGCATGGCGATATTGGGGTCAATCCCTAGTATGTCTGAGACATCCCAAGCAAAGAGATCTTTGAATTCCCTGAGCAAAGAAATGAGGTCTTCCTTGATGTCCCTCGGGAGGGACTTTCCCACTTTCATAACTTTGCAAGGATCATTTCCATCTAAGAGGTCATTCTCAAGTTCCTTGGCGAGTTCTCCTTTTGGGTTGAGTTCCTCTTTTTCGTATTTCTAAGAGTTGAACATTGCAACTAGGAACAACTTCCTTCCCTTCAACTTCAACGAAGCTATATAGCACTACCTCGCTGCGACTTGATCTCCTTTTATCTCACCCACTCCATTCTCTGTTGGAAATTTCATCTTCATGTGATGGGAGGAAAGGATAGCACCAAGTGCTCCAATAGTAGGTTGGCCAATAATAATGTTATAAGGAGAAGAGGCCTTGGCTACTACAAAATCAATCATGAGCTAAACATCTTGAGGAGGTGTACCAAACATGTCAGGGAGTGTAATATATCGAAGAGGTCCAACCACTTCTCCAAAAAACCCAACCAATGGTGAAGTCACTAGTTTCAAATCTTTCTCTCCCAATTTCATCTGTTTGAAGGCTTCATAAAAAAGAATGTCCGTGGAACTTCTATCATCAATCAAGGCTTTCTTCACATCACAATTTGTCACGGGTAAGGTCACTACCAATGGGTCGCTATGAGGGTGACTTGTGCCGCCTCCTCCGCGGTGAATATTATGTCTTGACACAACCTAGACTTTTCAGGCTAGATTTGACCAAGTTTATTTGACGAGTATATGCCTTGTAGGATGACGCAGAGTCACCATTTGTTGCCTCCCCAGAGATAGTATGAATGATAATTCTCCCTTGGTTTTCCACTCCTGCAACTCTTTCTCCTCGAGGCGGACTTTGATCTTCTTTGTCCGAGTTTTGTGCTTGGCGTTGGGGTGATCTTCCACTATCCATCCCTTTGATGAATTGCTTAAGGCAACCTCTTCTTATCAAGTCTTTAATAAAAAATTTGAGGAAAATATAATCATTGGTCTCATGTCCATGATCTTTCTGAAAATAGCACCATTTGCTCTTGTTGCGCCGCTCTAGGTCACTTCTCTTTGGCCCAAGCCACTTGACATAGGGTGTCTTCTCTATAATAGCCAAAATGCATGAAGGCTGGGTATTGAGTGGGGTATAAACTCTAGGAGGGTCAAGACTTCTCCTATAAGGAACAATACGTTATGGATAACCAATCCCTCACACTAACCTTCTTTGGAGGTTTCACTCCACTAACTCTTCCATTTGCTTTCCTCTTCTTCCCACTTTCATCCCGAGACTCTTTTTTTCTCCTTTCGCCTTCATCAACTAGAGCAAACTCTTCGGCCCTATGAAAAAGTTCATTGAGGGTGATGGGTGACCTCAAATTAAGATCAAATAAAAACTTTTTGGCCTTAACCCTGCTTTGGAATGCCATGATTTACATACCTTCTGTAACTCCTTGAATCCCAATTGTCTCCTTCTTGAATCTATCGACATAGTCGAGGAGGGATTCTTCTGATCTTTGCTTGAGACGAAGTAGGTGAGTTCTTGTCTTAAAAATCCTCTTTTGGTTCCCAAATTTGTTCAAAAAGAGGTCTGAAAGTTGATCAAAACTTCTTGTCTCCTTTGTTGTACCCTCTAAACCAATCTGAAGCAGCGCCCTTGAGGCTTCCGGGGAATCCTTTGCACAGGACAGATGTCTGAAGCACCTTGAATAAACACATCTTGGCTCGATAAGCATCAAGGTGCTCCGAAGGATCCAAACTTATCATAAGATCAAAATGAGGTGTCTGCCAATGCCTTGGGAGGGGTTCTTGCATTATCTCATCGGTGAATGGAAAGGAGTACTTGTATCTTGCAGCTATCCCCTCCTTCTCATCATCTTGTCTACCCAAATTTGGAGCTCCTCCAACTTTCTTCTTAGCTCTTCTTCTCACCAGGTATACGCTCCAAAATTTGCTCCCTTTTACAAGGTCTTCTTCTCTCCCTTGCTACTGAGGTTACCTCACTTGGGCTCCTTGGTCTAGCTTTTCCTGGCCTAGAGGAGGCTTCTTCTCTAGACTCATGCCTGGCGGACCGGCCTTCATGTTCTTGTCAAGCGGACCTAACTAGAGTTACTTCCCTTCCTTCTTGATTATCCTTGTAGATTGCACAAGAGTTTCTCTCATCCAAAGGGCTATGATGTGTAGAGTGGACAACCCGGGGGTTGCCACCAGAGTTATGTGTAATATTCCCTTCCACCTTCAACAACTTTTTGCTTATGCTGATGTTTCATGAGTAACTCCTTCAACATGGCATTCTGTTTCCTTAACAATTGTATCTCTGTCTCTTTATCATTACTCTGGGAACCGGGATCCCCATTTTGCCCCTCCAATCGATCAAATACTCTAATTGATCGATTTGAATGGTATTGGGATATAACCTCTTTCCCTCTATATGGATTGTTGTGGTGGGTGTTGCGCGTACTAGGAGCCATAGGTAAAGACACAAGATGGCTTCTTGTTTGTTTCCCACAGATGGCACGAAATGTTGATGCGTGAAAAAATATAGCACCACAATAAAGTATTCTAGTCTAAGTCCTTAATCGTCTCGATACTCCAATGGTATGGTAAATCATTCGTGCATCCATGTTCCAGGAATCCTGCAACAAGAACAAGATTGGCGAGGCTATGTCCCACAGGGAAAGCTCCGATGCTCAAGTCAGAATTTGTGATAGGAAGGAAATTGAGAGTAAAACGATTTTCCTGAGAGCTTAAATTGGCAAAGTGCGGAGTTGAGGGAATGAAAATTTCATTTACCTTCCAACTTACTATTTATACTCTTCCAGGATGGGTTTGAATATTTCATGGGCTTAGGAATAACTATTGGGCCCACGAGGCCCTTGAATGTAGTGAATATCTTCACGGCTTAATTTTAAATAAAAATCGTCAAAATATCCTCCCATATGTTTGACAGCTTTGACCGACTAGCCACGTATCTGCGAGCTATTGGATAATATTTGTAGGCATCATCATTTACGTATTATTACTAATATCAAGTTTATCATTCAAGTTAACACATTATTCAAGTTCATTGCATAATATAAATTGCTTTCCTTTACATTTTGCTTTTATGTAAAGTAATATTGTACATTAGGCATGGTAGTTACATTTTTCAATGTTTAGAGAATTCTAATATGAATTCTTATATGTAATTCAAACAAGAATTTAGCTTAGAAACATGTATTTACTTAATATGCAATATTATTGATATGTACGCTTTTTGATTTCTTTTTGTGTTCTTTTTTTTTCATTTTAACTCAACAAATTACATTTAACTACAAATAAGAGTTTAATATAATTTGTATTAGTCATTATTCATTTTATGACTATCAAATCTAGAAGACATTTATATTAATTTAAAAATAAATTATACAAAATTAAATAAATAAAACATCAATTATACATAATAATCTAATTTCAAACCTAAAAAAGTATAAATGCAATTATTTTCAATAAGTAATCCACAAAAATCCAAGGTTTTATGGCAATGAAAGCTGCCACTAAAAGATGTGAGTTAATCAATGACAACTTCAACCCACTTGTCACTATCAATGTGTTGAATACTAGTAACCAGTGAATAAAATGTTGTTATTGATTTGGTCATCTTTGATGATGTTTATCACCATATGTTTGTGACAAAAAGTACTGTCACTAGTAGTTGCACCAACATTACAGCTACAACTCATTGATGTCATCACTAAAGAATGGCAAAATCAACAGTGACAACAATACTAGCTTGTCACTATTGTTGCAAATTTTTTTCGTGCGTACAAAAAAGAATAATTCTGTGGGTTGGATGTTGTGGCGCAAATTTAAATGTTGTCACTGAATGACTTTGTTATAAATGTATATATATACATTTATACATACATATATATGTGTGTGTATATATAAATATATGTCTTTTAGAAAATGGTAATAATAATTAGTCTAATAATTGAGAATTATATTAAATTAACTTTATATATCAAATGGAAAGTCAAGGTATCATACATAACAATTGAAAAATAACTTAACAAAATTAGAAAGGTTAAAGTGCATTAAATTACCTCAACTCATTAAAAAAATTAGGGGTTAATTGTAGTATGCATTATGAACAATCACTATTTTTCACTTTACACCATAAACTGTTAATTTTAGTTTTTTAGTATCTCATACCATCAATTTTTAGTACATTACTCAAATTAGTGGAAAACTAGAGAATTTTTCAAACTCTTTTGATAGTGAAAAGACTTTAATAGTTTTAATTTACATTTATTACTGAAATAATCTTATTCATGTATCGGTATTAAACTTTTTTCATTAAAAAAAAGACCATCAGAATTCATTAGTTTCCAACCATTTTAAGTAATGTGCCAAAAATTGATAGTATAAGATACTAATTTGCTAAAATTGATAGTTTGGAGTGCAAAATTTGATAGTTTGGAGTGCAAAGTGCAAAACAGTGATAGTATAAGGGTGCATATTACAATTAACCCTTAAAATTATTTCAAGTCCTTTCAATATCGATAGCTAAGTCTCTTCTTCTTTACAAAGTTGTCACTAAATATTCCATTTAGTGATGACTTTTGTGGTCACCGCTGAGAATGATGTCACTAATGAACCATTTTCTTGTACTGTAAATAATCTTAATAAAATAGTTACCAAGAGCACATTAAGTCAAAGTCAAGTATCATCCATATAAGTCCACAAAAGTCAATCCAATCGATCAAATAACAACAAATAGTTTATACTTGACATCAGCATAAGACCATTAGCTAACTACTACAAACTCAATCACATAAAGCACTAAGAGCATCAATAAGCTAATCACTGAGCATTCATCAATCAAAGCTCGACATGATCAATCCACATACCAACTCCAATAAGAAATCTACTTGGCATCAGTTTAAGACCCTTAGCCAATTAACATTCAAACTATCCAAAGTGCCAAATTATCTTAAAGTGATAAAGACAATAAAGTAAATTAATACAAAGTGCCAAATTATCTTAAAGTGATAAAGACAATAAAGTAAATTAATACTAAAAGTACTAGAAAATGGAATAGAAAATGTGTCTCTCAAAGCCAACTTCTAAGATAAAGAAGATAAGTGGTGATTTTTCAACTCTTGTTTCCCTCACAATTCTGCATTAATCTTATTAATTTCTTCAACATCCAATGATTCTTCTGCTCCTCCATGTTGGTTCTCTCATGATCTTCCTCCTAATCTTTCCTCCATATGGCTTGCTCCCACACATATTTGTCCTTTCTCTACTTGAGTAGTCCCCATTGGTGGTCTGTTAAAATATTGTCTATGAGGCACTTCATAATGCCAAGTAGGTGACAGTGATGGATGGATCCATGAGCCCATTATAACTGACTGCGAATGCTAGGCCATGAGTGCCATGTTGTGATGAAGAAAAATCTGGTTATGGGTCTAATGCATGTATAACTCATTTCTCTCTTCCTTATTTTGGGGTGCATTGAAGACATTCTCGGGTTGTAAAAGCATAGGTCGCGTTGGTTGCATTGAGGGTTCCTCTTCATGGTTGTCGACATCCTTCAATTTCTTCAAAACATATATCATATTGATTCTACCTCTTTCATGCGTTTAGGACTCACTTGGGATGATTTGGCAACCTGATTCGACACACAAGAGAGAAATTAATTCAGGCAGATAAAAGTTAGGATGGTTAGACATCTCATTCCCAAATAAGACCCTATCTAATCTATCTCGCAAGGTTTAATGCCCTGTGAGTTAATAATAGCATAAACAAGATAAGTCTTGTCATTTGGAACCACATTAATTGTTGTTGAACCCCAAATCTTGTAACAAATAAAGTAAAACCAATCCTAGGCAGCAATTCCAACCCTATACGAGGCAATCTCAAATAATCAGTACTGGAGGAATTTATTATCCAATTCACACTTGGTTCGCTCAACACATTCTTTATTGCCTCTATGTCATTCCTTCCCCATACAAAATTTAGATATTGATCATAAGACACATCAGGTATATTGTAGAAAGCATTAATCCGTTTGGGGGAAAAATCAACCAAAACACCACACACATGACATTTGTTATTAACCAAATCACACAAATTGCATGGGAATTCTTTAACCATATTAGTGTAAACCTATTTAACACTCTTCTTGAATTGACCCCAATTTCTTGAAGTTAATTGTGCATCCAATGCTTGTCTAGAATTTTCTATATCTCTTCAATGCCCCAACAAGTCAAAAGTTCGCTACCTATAACATCATAATGTCTTTTGATAATTCTCAAAAATTGCCTTAGCTTTTCACTAGCAAAAATCAAATCATCACTTAGTTCTAGAATTTCCTCACTTGGCCTTTCATCAACTTTTCTTTTCTTGGATGATTCACCTCTTCCCCTACTTCTGCCTCTCTTACGACTACAATACAAATCCCTTGTCATGTCTTTAACAAGTTAAATCAACAACCACAAAAATTTCACAATTGAAGTAATTCAAACAAGCCACCACCACAAATTTCAATTCAATATAGCAAACCCACACAAAAATCAACCAATATGAAACCAAAGATTCACAAACCCGATTGAATTTTTAAATTTACCAAACCATAAAAATGTTAGTACAAATTCATCCAGAAAAAATCCAAAAAAAAAATTTCAAGTTTTATATCTCAAAATTGATGGGAACCAATTACACTACGGCATTAAGCATAAAAGAGAGACATTACCCCATACATTGGAGATAAAATTAAACCCTTTAAGCCGTTGAAGGCTTGTGAAATTCACACATTGAACTCCTTTGAAAACCCTTGATTGTTGCTTGAAATTGAATGGAATGTTGTTCTTTGATGCTTCTAGAGTTGATTTTGGTTGTTTTTGGTGGATTGGTAGCAATTTGTGGTGATTTTGTAGGAAGGGTAGAATGAGGAATACAACTGCTAGGGTTTTAGAAGAAGAAGAGGAATGGTAAAAAAATGACTGAAATTTTTGATTTATGAATTCTGGAATTTGGGTCGACATCCCAATACCGAAATTATATTGAAAAAAATATTGTGATATCGCCATGGTTTAGGCAATGGTCAATTGCCGATATCTCGATATTGACACTCAGGTAGAAATTCCACCCTTCTAGAAGTTTGCACCCATATTACAATATGGGATTGATATAATGATATGGATTGCGATATGGAATCCGTATTGCAATATGGATCAAACTTCTGTGAAGGCCAAATTTCACACTTAGCCAAATTTTAGCCAAACTTCCACCACTTCACTTAACATTTCTTCAATTTGCATCCTACCACCCACAATCATGAAAAAAAACAAGTGTTAGAAGACAATTTTCATCAATTTCGTAGCACAATTTATTGAATTCAAAAGCAAACTTTTCAAAACAAAATTTAACCAAAAATGAACCAAATCAGACCAAATCAAAATTAACTAGAAATAACACTATAAATAAACAAAACATGGAATTTAAAACTTGGGTTTCCTCCCAAGAAGTGCGTGTGTATAGTCATTAGCTTGACTATAGCATGACTTGATTAAATAAAACAATTAAGGATGGTCGGCCATCCTTTCCCTTCTGGTCTCTATGAGAAAAGCTTGATTCCTTTCTTTTCCACTAAGAATGCTTGATTCCCGGCTTTCACATGCACTTGCCCTTTTTTCCAAGTATTTGAAAGAGCTAGTGGACTAAGCAATTCACAAAATTGCTTCTGAAATCACCATCTCTTCTTTTTACATATTTTCACTCTTTTGTAAGTTCCCGATCTTTGGCAAAAACTTCGTGATTCTTCATCACATTTTCGCAACCATTACCGGGTGGCTTTTCCTCCAAGTCATTTTTCAAGTCTTTCTTCACTTCATCCTCCTTTTTGAATAATTTTCCTTCTTCAACTTTGAGTGCCTCTTTATTTAACCTATCAAAACGAGAACCAAGTGAGTTGTTGACACTATTTTCTTCAAAAATTGGAATATTTTCATTATAATGAAAGGCATCAAATTCAACCATATTATTTTTAATTTGTAAAGTCAACTTCACTTTGTTCACATCAATTATTACATGAGCGGTTGATAGAAAAGGCCTATTCAAGTTCAATGGAATATTTGAGCTTTCCTCATATCAAGCACTAGAAAATCCACAGGAAAAATGAAATTATCCACTTGAATTAAAACATCTTCCAATAAGTTATAAGGCTTCCTTTCAGACATATCTAACAATTGGAGGGTGATTTGCATCAGTTTTGCACTATTTATTCCCAATTTGTCATAGATGGTATTAGGCATCACATTTATGCTCATACCTAAAAAAGTCACACAATGATCGTTTCAATGTATACCCTCCAATATTCACTGATATAGAGAAACTACCACGATCTTTTAGCATTGGTAGTAAATCCCTTTCACAATTCCACTGCACTTAACATTAAGGCACAGCTTCTCATCATCCTCCCACTTTCTCTTCTTAGCTAGAATCTCTCTCATGAATTGGGAATAGTGGGGTATCTTTGTGTGTGCTTCAAGCAAGGGTATATTTATTTGGCGCTTTTTAAATACCTCAAAGAATTGATTGAAATGTTTCTATTTTTCTTCCCTAATTGGGTCAAGCAACCTTTAGGGAAATGGTATCATCACAAAAGGGTGAAGATTTAAAGATTCTTCAATTTTCTTATTCTTGAACCCTTTCTTCTCTTGCAAGTTACCTTTACCCTCTTCAATCCTTCATCACAATTGACTTTACTTTGAGTTTCAACTATCTTTGATTTTTTATTTTCTTTTTCTTTATCAATTTGATTCTTATCACTTCCTACTATTATACTCCTTTCCACTCCTCAAAGTCATAGCATTGCATTGCTTCCTGAAGTTAATCTATTCCATTTTGCTCTCTTGGATAGGGAATGGTATCACATGGCAAAGCTCCCAAAGGCCTTTCATTTTGTTGTCTAACCAATTGCCCCAATTGTATCTCTAAATTCCTTGTAGTGGTTCTTAAATTTTCATACTCCCTCATTTGATTCTCCATTTCTCTCCTTTGATTTTCATTTTCTCTCCTCAAATTTTCAAATTGCATTTTGAGATCTTTACCTTCTCTATGGAAATGTTGATTGTAGTTCAAGGGTGGTGGAGGGTTGTGTTGTTGATATTGAGGCCTTGGTTGGTTGTCAGGATATGGAGGATTTGATTAGGATTGATAAGAGTTGGTTTGGAAATTCCTTTGGTAATGGGATTGATAAGGTCTAGAAGATGAAGATGCTTGGTTTTAGAAATTTTTTGGTTGAGGGTTGGGTTGGGAAGGAGGATTTTGTTGTCTGCTCCAAGGGAGAAATTTGGATGGTTCCTCCATGTTGGCTTATAAGTATTTCCATAGACTCCAGGAGGATTCCTTGAAAATGATGGTTGATTGGACACATAATTCAATTGTTCATTTAATCACATGGAACTTCACATGTCCATTTAAATGTCCACCAACACAAAATGACAAACATGAGGCACCTGAGATGAAGAAGCCACGGCATTTACAGTGTTTCCCTTTCCCAAATTCTCCAAAACCCTTGTCAAATTGCTCATAACATTCTTCGAAACTTTCCCACGCCTCGCTAAGACCTTTACCTAAGTCTTGCTTGAATGAAGTAATTTCATTGTAGAGTTTGGTGGTTCTTGAAGGAGGGAAATGTTTCACCAAAAATTCTTGGGCTAATTCATTCCAAGTAGTGAATGTCCCTTGCATATGTGATTGCAACCAAGCGTTTGCTCTATCCTTCAATGAAAAAGGAAAAGTCCTCATGCGAATGCAATTTGAATGAACTCCATTAAATTTAAAAGTGCCTCCAACGCTTCTTCAAATTGTGTATATGGATCCTTTTTAGCATATCCACCGAACATCGCATGGGCTTGCAACATGTGTATAAGGGCAGGCTTGATTTCAAAGTTATTTGCTTGCACCAACATATGTGCAATGCTAGAATTAACTCCATCAAAAGTTGCCATTGAGTAATCTCTTAGAGGACAACCATTTCCATTCACCCCATTGCCATAGAAATTAGCACCTATGCCGTTATTCCCTACTACTTCTACCTGCTCATCATTGCCATTGTTAACAATATTCTCATTCAAGATCCCTTGATTATGTCGAGGATTAGCCATGTTGAGTCTTGCCAAATCTTATTGTACCCTTTTCTTTTTTTGAATTTCCTCAATTCTCTCTTTTTTTTTTCCGTCAAGGCAAATCAAAGTCCCTTTTTCTCTTCTTACCATGCACTAAAAGAGAAAGTTCAACCAATTAATCGCAAGTGCCAATTCAAACTAAAAGCAAGAATTAAACATAAATAAATAACTTAGACTACTAATTAAGAACTAAAATAAACTACTAAAACTAGTAAAAATGCTTAATCTATATGACACTTAAAGCGCTCAATATTGCCAAAATACCAAGAACAATCAATCCCCAGCAATGGCACCAAAAACTTGTTCACCTCAGGTAGAGTCCAAACTAAACCAAGTAATAAATTAACCACACTACACCTATTACTCCACCCTAACTCCCACAAGTATACGAGGTAGGTAGTAGTATATGGAAAGTGGGTATTGTCCCACAAGGATTGTTGGTTAAGCAATTACCGAGATTTAAAGGTCTATGTATAGTTAGGCTAAGCAATAATAGGAGAAAAGCTAGCACTAAACATAGTCAATTAAGTAAGTAATTAACAAATAAAGGACTATCTAAACTATTCTAACTAAAGCAACTAAAAATTACCTCTAAATCCACTAAATTAACTAAAACAAAATGAAAATTAGAAAGCAAGTAATCTTAAATTGACTAAGGAAAGCATAAATAGAAAATATGAAAGAAAAGAGATTTCCATTTTCTACTAAATAAAGATATACAAATTTGTAAGAAAAGTAGATTAAAACTAAATGTTTTTTGGACTTTTGATTAATGAAAAGAAAACCCACTAACAATTACTAGAAACTAAAGCAAGGAAATGAAGATTTTTTACTAAAAAGTACTAAATTAGCAAGAACCCTAAAAACTTCAAAGAAAACTTGAAATGGAAGTAACTTGATTTGCTAGAAAATTAAAAAGATAGCATGTAAAAATTATATCTACTAGAAGCTAATGAAAAACCCACTAAGATTAACTAATCAAAATTTAAACTTGCTAAGAATTGAAGACAACATCTAAAGGAAAATTAAAAAGGAATTTGATTAAGAAAAGAAGTCTTGAAGGTTAAGAAAGTTCGACTAATCTACTCTAAACTAAAAATACCAACTACACCCTAACTGTGTTTCTTCCTCTAATACCTACTTACTACTTACTTAGTACAAGTCTAGTATATAAGGATATTAATAAAGCTTTTGAATTACAAAAGTTGGCAAAATGCAATGTTGAAACATGTGTCCATATCATGATATGGTATCGATACCATGATATGTCACTCAAAATTTAAATTTCTAGATTCTGTGTCCATATTGCGATATGGAGTGCAATCTCACCAACTTCGATTTTTTTCGTTTACACTTCTTCTCGGGAATGTCTAAATCCTTTATGCTCCATATCCTTTGTTCTGAACCTGTAAAAATACTGAAAAACCTAATTAGTGACAATTTAAGCTATAATTAATACTAAAATGATGATATTTACAAAAATGTAAATAAAAATACTTAACGCAAAAAACTAAATAGAAACACAAATCTATCCTAAAACCATTAAATTACAAACAATGAGCTAGGTTAAATAGGTAAAATAACTCTAGTTATGAAAGTTATTTAGAAGTCGAAAGATAACTCACAATTACATACGACCCTAGACGGCATAAATTAATAAAGAATTAATAGAAGGAATGAATTGATCAGTCTCGAGGGGATTGGGAAGGGACGAGTGAACCCTAGATATCTTAATTATTTATTTTCTCTGCTACTTATGTGATTTATTGCCTTGTTTTCATTTTGCGTTTTTATTATTTCTTAATCTCAGTTTAGATAGGATAAAAGTGTGATATTTATGTGCTTCGTTGACTGTTAGCGTAATCTCTATAGGAATGATACTCTACTAATCAATATATTACTTTTCGATACTTATACTTGCGTATTTCATGAATCATGTCTAGTAAGCAATAATTGCAGCACATGAACAGCATCCAAGTAAATTTTAGCTCTTGTCTTATATTTTCAGCACTTTAATTTCTTGAATCACTCTCTTTATTTTATGAAAGCTTAAAACTTTCTTAGATATTATTGTTGGCCGTTACTAGCTTTCTTTAGATATAAAATTTCCTCATTTTCATTCTTGTTTGATGATTTTGCTAGAATATCTAGTAGTTTAATGTTCTTCTTGTTATTACTTGTTGCTTTAGTTCTAGTCATGACATGCTTTTATTCTTCTTTGTCATCCATTTCCATAAGTACGGTAGCTAAATTCCTATAGATTGGGCTAAGAAAATGTAAGGGAGAATTGTAATTTTGGTCCCCAAACTATAGGTAGCACTCAAAATTGGTCCCCAAACTACGAAAAATTATAGTTTTGGTCTCCAAACTATGCAGAATTGCAGATTTGGTCCCCAAACTATCAATCATGCTCGAAAATAGGACAAATGACGAAAAAGTCCAAAACCCTAACTGATGTGATGTTAACTCTAAAAAGCTTTTGTCAAAATTCATCAATTATGTGCGAAATTGGTCCCCAATCTTTTTGAATTTTAACTAAATAGGTCCCCGCTCTAGAATGGTTTGCCAGATTATAAATAATTTAAACAAATGTCATTCAACCCATATATTAAACATTACAACAACATCTTATTACAATTCAATACCTAATAAACTTACAAGAAGACATTTGTAGCATAATCGGCCACCCAAGATTGATTTTATGCTCGTAATCGAAGAATTTTTTACCTATTTACTCTGATTGCAGGGATTCTTGAAAACCTATCAATGAAGCCATCCAGCATTATAGGTCTCGCATTTCTCTTATATTTTATACCTTCCCTCTACTATAAGTTCTAATTTCTTTGTTTTATGTTATTTCTGATGATAAAAATTGATTAATTTCCCTTTATTTTTAGCAGTTGCAGAAGAATTTTGACTTTGACATTCAAGCAATCCTGTAATTGTAATTCATTATAATTTCGGAGGTATGTAGTAGTTGTTATCTTTTTTTGATATAAAATACCTATATTGGTTATGAACGTGATTTGTTAATTAAGCTAACAAAGTTTGTCTGCAATTCCCTATTGAGAAGCAGCTCGTATTTTGCTCAATTGATATCCACTATACTAGTTTATTGCATAATCATAGGCATATTTTTTATTTTCCTTCTCTTTTTAAATTTTTTAACATTTTATTTAACATTAATAATACTCAAAAAATAAATCAGGATGCATGCATCTTATATTAAGATGTTGTTGTTGTACTCTTTAATATATAGATTAAATGACATTTGTTTAAATCATTTATAATCTAGCAAGCCATCCTAGAATGGGGACCTATTTAGCTAAAATCCATAAAGATTGGGGACCAATTTCGCACACAACTGCATGAAGTTTGACAAAAAAATTTTAGAGCTAACGGCCATGTGCACTACACATGACCAAAACTGTTAAGTTTTTGGACTTTTCCGTCATTTGTCCTATTTTCATGCATAAAGGATAGTTTGGGGACTAAAACTATAATATTACATAGTTTGGGGACCAAAACTACAATTTTGCATAGTTTGGGAACCAGTTTTGAGCACTACCTATAGTGGGGGACTAAAATTGCAATTATCCTGAAATTGTAATTTCTACCTATGTATGAGTGATTCAAATAGATGAACTTGACAATGGTGGACATTCGAGTAATAGAAAATGGTTGGAAAGCTTGGTAGGAGGGGAAAAAGGCCCTTTCTTGAACCATTTTAGGTTAGAGGGTTTAACACAACAAATGATCGTTGAATGTTAATTTCATAGACTAGTGTACTTCTTGGTTAGGAAGGTTAGTAGTCAAACTATGATGCTACCTTTTCTAATTGATTCCTAGAACCATGAGTCATGCCAAGGGACTAGTTCAGAGTTAGGATGGAATACTTATTTGAACCCATTAACCTGTCATCCACTAGAAGAACCTATCTAGTAAAAAGGAACATTTCTGTATCCTGATCCTCCTTTATTACATGTCGATAATTTAGTAGTTTAAATTATCACATTTATTTAGTTTTCTTGTTATCTTAATTTATCAAATAACGTGAATTACTTGTCCAGATAGTACATACATCACTCGAATCCTAGTAATTATTGTTAGCATTCCTCGTATAAACGATCCCCTACCACTAGCTGCAAATCTTCTCGTACACTTGCAGGCGTATAGGTTGTAGTCCAAGTGTTCTAAAAGGTTTTATTACATGAAATGTATGTTGATATTTTTACATAACACTTGGAATACACACATCACCACCCTTTTTCTTTTAATACTCTCGTATCGTGAGGTCCTTATCCGCTGGTTATTGGCTTGTCTTCAACCACTTTTCAATGTCCGACTAACATTGTTCCTTATTTTATGACAGGGTCGTCAGGGGCATTAAATTATAGGATCTTAAATATCTTGAGCATTAAATTCCAAACTCTGTCCTCTTCCCCAAGCTTAGTATTAAATGTCAAGTATTAATATTTGTCTTTACCGCCATACTTTGTATACCTTTTATCTATTCTTACATGCCACTTGGAGTGGTTTGAACTATCTTCTATCACTTATATGCGGTGGCAACATGCTGTTTGTCCTGATTCCTCGTGTGGTCCTGCTTACTCCTCTAGAGTTGGTATCATCTTATCTAATCATGCCAAGGCAAAGGGGCCTCATTCCTGTCCCTCTTGTCTCACGATTGCCTCCAATACTAGATTGCAAACTCAAACAATTACCATTTTAACCATATATCTTATAGGTCCTTGTGTCAAGTTTTCGTCAACCTTGTACTTGTTTCCGAAAGGCATCCTTAGGATGAGCCTTCCTCGCTAGGGCAACTCATTCATCTCAACCATCCTATCCAAGAAACCTCTTATCCCACATGAGGGAGAGAGCCTTGCTGAATATTTTACCTTTCCCTCCCAGAGGGATCTGAGCCTTGCAACCATGCTCAGACCCTCAACATTGCTTAATTTCAAGGCACAAAGTATCAGAGTCCATCCACTCATTGGATCGTCCGCTCTTGGGACTTTCTCGGGTACCTTTCTCAGCTGTTTGTCGTAATAATTTAGCGGAGCAAAATATTCTATAACGTGGCTAGGGATTTAAGTTCCACATACAACCATGCATATTTGATTTATTAATACTCCATGAATTGTAAAATCATCTTTGCTTTCATCCGCCTTCATCATGTTTCATTTTCATCTTCATGTTTGATGAGTACCACGAAGTTATTTTGATATTGATATGGACATATATATATTTGAATTCTATTGGCTGAGATTATTTATCCATCTACTCCACTCTATTATCACCCACAATTTCCTTTTTATCCTTACTCAACCCCACCTCCTCTATTTTTGTCATTAAACCACCCGGATCAAATGAAATTCTAATAATGGTCTTTCCATATCCTTTGGACAGTCATTTCCTAAAAACAAAACCATTGATTGACTTTTACACATTTCATCAAACACGTGATTGCCACCAATTTCAACTTCTAAATTTTCCATATTTCTCTTCCTTTCTAGTCTAATGAGCTCCTGAGTATCAACCAACATATCATAGTTCCATTACATCTTTCATCATCATTATCTTTATGAACTATACTGTCCAAATCATCTAACATTTGAGTTTCACTACTAAGATTTACTACCTGGATTTTTGCTATAAAGATGCACTACTTGGGTCTCATTACCCAAGTCTACCATTTTCATCCAAATGCATCTCCAAGCAGAAAAGCTTCATCCGCATATTTTAGATAATAAACCAATGAATACTTTGACGGTTCTTCCAATTCAAATTCACCACATAATTCAAATCCCTTACTCATAGAATTATCTCCATGGCATATTTCCTCATTTAAATTATCCGTGTCCTCAAGGGTGTTAGTAGCCAATTCCATTGTTCTATCTTTTTTTACTTCAACAATATCCATTGCATTATCTTCAAATTTTGCTTGGAGTTATGCTTCCAACAAAATTCAAGGTGGTCTCCTAAATCTACCCAATTTCAACTTGATTTTCCTATTAAGCCCTAAATTTAACTTCACAATGAAATATCCTTCACTGAGTTTGAATTTCACAATCAACATGCCGTGTATCCATTCTTCAAAAGTTTCGTAATATTTCATCACTGACATAGTATGTCTATCTGTTGTGCTCTAGCATGATATCATCCATCATTGCAGTAATTTCTTTTAAAGACATAATCTAGAAAAAAATTTGCAATATCATACTAGAAATTTTTTTAAAAATATAATAGATGGTGATTAGAAAAGAGTTGATGATTGATATGAATCAGATCTAGTTATAAATTTATAAATACCTAAATTCTACTACTAATTAGATGGCATACTGTAAAGATACAGTATCAAATAGTAGCGGAAAAAAGGATCGAACCCACAAAGATTAGTCGGTAATTACGGATTACTTAGTTGAATTAGGTTAAACAAATAAGAAAAAGATTTTTAAATTAATATGTGCTTCATAAACATAAAATTTCTTTTTGAACATAAAAATACACATCCTTCAAAGAAGTAACCCCACACTTAATTGATCAAACACCCATAAAAATTTTGTGCAACAAGTAAAATAAAATCCTACTTTTTCAATTTCAACCCTTTTCAGTAACACTTTGAAAACAAATATCTCTCTCATTTTTTTTTCTTCTTTTTTCTTATCCCCAAAACGAGTACTAGTGGTAGGTACTACCCACAAAAAATATCTACACAGGTACCAGTGATAGGCATTACCTGTTAACACTCCAATTCACACGGTGCCAGTGACGAGCACCACCTGCAATACTCCAACTCAAGTGCTAGTGATAGGCACTACCTGCTATGGTCAAGAAAAAAATATAATTAAAACACCTCTATACATTAAACTGTACACCATTCATTCTAACACTCTTATACAACTACCTTCCATCCTTATGTCACCTTAATAAATAATGCGGCATTAAACCTCTTAAAGGACATTGGAGACAGCTCACAAAGGTAGATAAAAAATGAGTTAGCAAAAAAAAACGAATGGTGCTTTTGTCCATTCAAAACAAATTAAGGCTCAAATAGGGTTTTAGGGATAAATTTTATAGTAGAGTTAGCTTGAAAGGCTCAAATGTCCAAACAAATGCCTACCCTCATCTTTAAATCAAATCAAATTATCTAAAATTTTGCCTGAAAAATATAATAAAGCAAGTGTCTGGAGTGCAATATAAATAAATCTTCACAATTATTAGTGCCAAAAAGCTACATTATTGTAGGGCTATTAATGCTCAAAAATATAAATTTGTAGAAATCATGCTAGGAAAATATTAACACCGAATACCTTACTCATGACAACTTAGCTAAAAAATTATCGAGTAGAACATCAAGGAAACATGCTAAGTAATTTGTGAACAAAATTTTCAAAAATTTAAAAATCTCTTAAATCAAAAGTTGAGCGACAAGTATGAAAGCAAGATTTGAACAAAATGAACAAACAAGCTTAAGAAAACTCCCCGCCCTACACTTAGAGTATAACATTGTCCCCAATGCAAAAACAAAGAGTGAAAAGGGAAAAGGGAAACTTCTCTGTCAATAAAGAGTGTTTGGTGCCGTGTATATTGCTAAATACCCTTGAGTCGAGATCCAAAACATCAACCACTAAAATAAAAACAAAACATAAAAACACTTAAAACATTAAGGAACAACAACACCAAGAGACTAAAGTTTTTGATAGCTAAGAAAGAAATTGTAACCCCTTATAGGTATACATACTAAAGCTACGAAATAAAGCATAAAAGAGTACGATGAATTTTCAAATTAAGATGCAAGAAAATAGGAAAAATCAAGACTATGGTCAATCCTCGCCATCCGGGGCCAACTCTTGAGGAAAAAGAATGAAAAGGTGGAAACATCAATGGACTCTCCCCATGCTCTCTAGCCATTTCCGGAGCCTTCATTGTTTGTTGCCACGTATGCTGGTACATAATATAAGCATCAAAGCGCTACCGCATACGTTGTTGCTTTTGTAAAATTTGTTGGAGGATCTCCTCTTGAGTTCTCAGCTCACCTTCACTGGCCGGTTGTTCAGAAGTAGAAGCATGAGAACGCATCCTTCTTGCTTGTGGCTTGACAACCCCTTCCATCACAAGTGGTTTCATAGCCTTCAATCGTTCCTCAGCCAGATCCATAACCACACCTGCCTCAAGGGTATATTGCTAAATACCCTTGAGTCGAGGTCCAAAACATCAACCACTAAAATAAAACAAAACATAAAAACACTTAAAACATTAAGGAACAACAACATGCCTCAAGGGTATGTACTGCTAAATACCCTTGAGTCGAGGTCCAAAACATCAACCACTAAAATAAAACAAAACATAAAAACACTTAAAACATTAAGGAACAACAACACCAAGAAACTAAATTTTTCGATAACTAAGAAAGAAATTGTAACCCCTTATGGGTATACATACTAAAGCTAAGAAATAAAGCATAAAAGAGTACGATAAATTAAGATGCAAGAAAATAGGAAAAATCAAGACTATGGTCAATCCTTGCCATCCGGGGCCAACTCTTGAGGAAAAAGAATGAAAATGTGGAAACATCAATGGACTCTCCCCATGCTCTCTAGCCATTTCCCGAGCCTTCATTGTTTGTTGCCACGTATGCTGGTACATAATATAAGCATCAAAGTGCTACCGCATACGTTGTTTCTTTTGTAAAATTTGTTGGAGGATCTCCTCTTGAGTTTTCGGCTCACCTTCACTGGCAGGTTGTTCAGAAGTAGAAGCATGAGAACGCATCCTTCTTGCTTGTGGCTTGAGAGAGCAACCCCTTCCATCACAAGTGGTTTCATAGTCTTCAATCGTTCCTCAGCCAGATCCATAACCACACCTGCCTCTAAACATAAGGCTGTGATCAATTGCGGGCACCATAGCCCAGATTGCTTGGTAGTCGTTGAATGAAAAATTTTGTTATGAATTAATTTGCCGACATCAATAAACCTTCTGTGGCGACACAATACAACAATCTAGTATGTTCCATAGTAGCATCTGACAGATGACTTACTGGAAAAAGTCAGGCACATATAAATTTAAACCAGACTTTCCATTAGAGTTTAAGCCCATTGCAAGCAAAATGTCGAGCTACGTCCCCAGCAGTTGTAACGGTCCATTCTGCGTCCCCATCACACAGGACACTAGTAATTGTGTTGAGCTCCATATTTGCATCACAAATTTCCACCACTTATTTCTTCGAACCCGGTTTACCTTCAAAAGTCGATTGATCATATCTTTCCAGACGTCCACATACACCCGTTGGTCACTATATTGAGTCAAATTAGAATAAACTTCCCTTACCACTGGTAGTACAATGTCAACAGGGATAACAATGAAGTGGTTCCATCCATTTTTCCGTATAGCTTGGCGAAGCACCTGTGCCCTACGCGGAGGTACATATACTTCTTTTTCTTTAATCGACGCCCTCTTTGATATGTCATTCTCATATTTCTTATGGGCAGTAGCATTTAGAAATTGTCTAGGTACTACCAGTTATTGGGGTTTCTCTTGTGCTTGCTGTGGCCCTGATGATGATGATACTTGAGCCTTACCCTTTGTCGGATCACGTGTACACTCCATACCTAAATGAGTCACGTGTTAGGATAACCAACAACCTCATACTTATACAATTCCACAATTACAATTAATAACCCATCCTATTCACTCAGAATTGTATCATAGGATTAGTGGGCATTCTTAGTAACTCATAAATAATGGAGTTATCCCAATCTTACTCACAATTTATGAAAGATTTCCTTGGATGGAAATTCATGCAATTACGTGCCAAGTGTTTTAACAAATTCACTCATATAGGCATTCAAACAAGTAATTGGCGTGCATAATCTAATAACTCCATAATTTGAAAAAAAAAATGGTCCAATTACTTTGTACTAACCACCGTACACCACAATGAATATCCAAATTTCAATTCATAAACATAATTATGCCTCAAAACTATGTATTGAGATGGTTGAATGTAAACTCAATTAAGTATAGCCTCACAATTATAGGATAACAAAATCACTAGGGAAAATATATGAAAAATATCACAAACCATCCTTATGATCATATTATCACATAATTGAAGTAATTCTAATGATAGGAATAGAAAATCCAACTAAAATGAACCCAAACATTTTATCGAACACATGGTGGGCATAAACACAATTCAACTTATTGAAAGAAAGCTCATATCAAAAATCATCCTACACAACAACAACTATCAAATTCATGCATAATTTATACAAATTAAACAATTTAAGATAAACCGTGCATGCAAAATTGGCGTATGTACCTTTAATGATATGCAAGTAAAAACCCAAATAGAAAAAATAATTTAAGAAAGATAGAAAATCATACCTTTGTTAATGCAAAAGTCGTGTGGGTTCGAAATTTTGATGAACATAAGATGGAGAAACAAATTGAAAAGTTGAAGACTTGGGGGAGGAAGAGATTTTGAGGACGAGGTTTGGGAGAGATTTGAAAAATAGAATAAAGGAGAGTAACCCTTGGTTGTGTAATCGAAGTGTTAAATAACCCTTCTCGGTGTCGCACCTGTGTGCTACAAAATTGCAGCGCCTAGGCACATAATCCATTAGGTTCAAGAAATTTCACTGAGTTTGCGCTTGGGCACTGCAATTTTGCAATGCATGGGCTCGAACTCCAGTAAGCAAATATTCATCTCAATGCTAAATTTTTCAACTTAATAACTTAAAACATTCCTCTCTTTACCCTAAAACTCACTTTTTCTTTCTATTTTCCCACAAATTAATTTAACACACGCTTAAACGACACGAGACAAGCAAAAAAAGCAAAACAAAAACATAAGAACAAAAATTAAAAAGAAACATGGGTTGCCTCCCAAGTAGCACCCTTCTTTATAGTTTTAAGCTCGAATTTGGCTCGTTTGATCAAATGCTGACAAGTTGGACAGTTTCTTGCCCCTTGTTAATAATCCCACCATAGTAGCATTTCACCAGTTGGCCATTAACCATGAAATTGTCTTGATTTCCTTTGAGTTCCACCGCACCATACGGGAATATCTGCTATACTTCAAACGACCGGCTCCATCATGACTTCAACTTTTCGGGAAACAACTTGAGCCTCGAATTGTATAATAAAACCATGTCCCCGACCTTCAAAATTTTTTCAAGAATATGTTTGTCATGCCACATCTTATCTCTCTCTTTGTACAGTCATGTATTTTCATAAGCTTCTCTTTGGAGCTCAGCTAACTCATTTAAATCAAGAAGCCTCTTCTCATCGACCTCCTTTAGGTCATAGTTAAAAGTTTTGATACGCACCCAATATGCCTTGTGCTCAACTCAACCAGAAGATGACAAGCTTTACCATAAACTACCCGGTAAGGAGACATCCCAATTGGGGGGTCTTGAAGGTGGTCCTATATGCCCAAAATGCATAATTTAGTTTCTTGGACCAATCATTTCCTCAACGAATTTACAGTCTTTTCAAGTATGCACTTCAACTCCTGTGTGAAGAGTGGCAATGAGATAAGACACTTTGCACCTAACACTCTAGAATTCACTGTCGGATTACTTTATCGTTAATTCGACAATAGAGGTAAGGGTCATTCCAAATATAGTACTTCATTTCTAAAAAAAATTTCTTTCTTTTATTTACATCCATGGTGGACAGAATGATCTTGGCAGGTAAGAAGTTGATAATATCCACGTACCAAGGTGCTCCATCCTCCATTCTCATCAAATGTTCTTTCAGGAATGTCTTATTTATGGGCATTTTATCACCCTTTCTTGCCAGGGGTCCCTCTAGTCATTAAAGTTGATCGATATGCTGTGATTCACCACAATATTTTCGGCTCCTTTCTTGTCTACCACCTCCAAGTCAAATTCTTACAATAGTAAAATCCAACTAATTAGTCTAGGTGTAGCATCATTTTTGATCAATAGATATTGATGGGCTGAATGATCAGTATGAACTATCACCTTATTACCTATCAAATACGACCTAAACTTATCAAATGTAAAAACTACTGCCAATAATTCCTTTTCGATGGTAGAGTAATTCATTTATGCATCATTAAGGATTCAACAGGCATAATTCACAACATGCAACACTTTTTCTTTCTTTTGACACAATGTCGTACCCATGGCATAGTCGCTTGCATCACACATCAATTCGAAAGGTAAATTCCAATTTGGTGCGACTATCACGGGTATGGTAATTAAAGCCTCTTTTAACATATTAATTGCAGACAAACATTTATCATCAAAAACAAAAGGCACATATTTTTGCAATAAAGCAGATAAAGAGTGAGAATCAAAGAAAAATTTTTAGTGAAGAACGCCGGTAAAAATCGTCGTGACCAAGAAAACTCCTTACTCCCTTCACATTCATGGGGGTGATAATTTTTCAATGATTTCTACTTTACTTTCATCTACCTCTATGCCCTTTGATGAAATACGATGGCTTAAAACAATCCCCTCCTAAAGCATAAAATGACAATTTTTCCAATTAAGTGCCAAGTTTGAAGACTCACATCTTTCCTATACACATGCAAGATTATTTAAACATGAATCAAAAGAATCACCGAACACACTGAAATCATCCATAAAAACTTCAATAAACTTTTCAATCATATCATGCAAGATAGAAAACATACATCTGTAAAAGGTACTAGGAGCTTTTCATAAGCCAAAAGGCATGCGCCGATACGCAAATGTGCCATATGGACAAGTAAAAGTGATTTTCTCTTGATTTTCAGGGGCTATGGAAATTTGAAAATACCCTGAATAACCGTCGAGAAAGCAATAAAATGCTTGTCCATATAATCTTTCAAGCATCATAATACTATAATCAATGAAGGTCAGTGTAATTTTGCTTGGGACTAGGAAAATTCTAGGTTAGAGGAAGTTGATAACTCTATATTTAGAGTTATTTTTGTTCTTCTTTTATTGTGAATTTGAGTAGGTTTAGCCCCATTTGTTAGTATTTTGTGTTGTGAGTTAGTGCTTAGTAGTTTATAGTTTTTTTGTGTTGTTTTTTGTGTTAATTGTGTGCTTAGGAAGTGTATATATCTGTTCATTATATTTTCTATTATGTTCAGGTATTAGAGAGGGATAGAATTGTCATTTGAATGAGCAGAGCAAGGGTTGGGTCAAACTGCCAAGTTGAACTGTAGGCTAACAAATCCCATCTACAAGCTGCATTTGGGCAAAAGGAAACTAGTTGCTGACTGTGCCTGAAACAGAAGGACATCCATAGACTGTGGAGGCAAATTGAAGCAAAATGCTTGCAGGCTGCGGTTGTCCTGTACAAATCACTCGCAGTCTGCAAGTGACCTACTGCGAGTGACCAGTCTTGTCAGCTTAGACTTTTTATTCTCAATTGTTTTAAACAAGAAATTTTTTGTAACAATTATACAGACAACTATTTTAACTTTTAACCTAGGGCTTTATTGTTATTTCCTCAGACCTACTTGCTTTATTATTGTTCTTATTTTTCATTGCAATTACAACTTCGGATTTTTTAGTTCTTCAATTCAAGTTCAGATTTTCGTTGAGTTTAATTCAGATAATTTGTTCTTTTATTGAAATTGCGTTATTTCTTATCTCTTGCTTAATAATGAATTTTTGTCAATAAATTAATTACTGGTTTCCTACATAACCAATGAATTGCCAATTTCGTTAGGGTTTTGGTGCAGGTGATGCAATCATCTCAGTTAGTTAAATCAAAAGTCAATTATAAAATTATATTAATTGGGTAATATTTAGCACTGAAAGACAACTCTAATGAGTAGCTAACTTTAGTAGTGGTTATGTCACGCCCCAAAAACGGGACCGTAACACGCCGCGCTAATGGCACACCGGTCTTCAAAGCGCAAGGCACAAACGAACAGAGCGGTAAACTTATCCGCAATGTAATAGAACCATCAAACCATTTCTTAACTATAAAATCGAATATTTCATTTTTACACAAAAACTACGAATTACAAAATTCCTTCTTAGTACAAAAGATGCTACAACAAAAAACAAAGTTCATCAATACAAAACCTATCTAATACACTACCCCTTTCCAAACAAAAGAGAAGCTTGGAAGATTATCCGCAGAGTCCTACCAATAGCAAAAAGATCCAATCATTTCAAAACATAGTATGCTAAAGCATAGCGTAGCCAAAAAGATCCAATCATTTCAAAACATAGTATGCTAAAGCATAGCGTAGCCAAAAAGATCCAATCATTTCAAAACATAGTATGCTAAAGCATAGCGTAGCCAAAAAGATCCAATCATTTCAAAACATAGTATGCTAAAGCATAGCGTAGCCAAAAAGATCCAATCATTTCAAAACATAGTATGCTAAAGCATAGCGTAGCCAAAAAGATCCAATCATTTCAAAACATAGTATGCTAAAGCATAGCGAACAAATCCAAGTACAGTTTCAATCCAGATGTAGTATCATCCTAGTACACGGTTCTCCCCAAATCAAACATTTCCGAACACATCCAAAATTATATACCTAGGTCACCTATGAGCCAAAACAGTCATAAAATGCTTTCAAATCAAAAGAGTTTGCTTTCATATCAAAAGAGTTTGCAAACATATCAATTGATTAACATAAAATAGCTTGGTCCCGATTTCGTATGTAATAATTCCAAAATTTGATAAAAGTGCAGTTCCAAACATCATACACATTTTAAAATCCATCCAAACATATTTTCAAGTTCTTAATTTTCTTAACAGTTCTTTCTAAAGAGCTGTTGGTGTCGTTTTCTATCGTTTCGCGTCGTTTTCGCTCTGTCTCTTATACAATCTAGACCTTGGTTACAGTTGAGACTGTATAAGGTCAGTTCAATAACCAACGGTTAATCCAATTCCAAGGTATTCATCTTATACACATTATAATGTGTCAAAACAACATATTCAACCAACCAACAAAATCCATAAACGGAAAGATTCACCGGAGCAATAGCCGGGACTATATCAATAGCATCCCACAACAAAGGAAAACACCTAAAACCATCAAAAGATCATTAAAGACCCTTCAAACATAACCAATTATCCAAATTATCCTAGTTGCGCCAAACTTCCGCTTACTTACAAAATGAAGGGAATCAATTCCACTTGGTTCAAGTCTCAATTCCTATCCAAACTTGCTTTCAACCTTAAAACACTCTTAAAACATCATTATGTGCATAGACATAAGCATTCATAGCATAACACTCTAGGGCCACATATGGAAGACAAAACCCCAACTCATAATCTTAAAATTTGTAATCTAACCATGGAAAGTTGTTAAAAATCAACCCCAATCACTTCCCAACTTCCAAAACACTAAAAACAACCCATAACATACATAAATCAACACATATAAGGCTGAAAAGAGGGTTTTCTCAGCCATAAAGAATCCTACAAAACTTGAAATTAAAGCTTGGATCATAAAGCCCATAAATGCTAAAATACATAAAATCTTACCTTCCAAGTGATTCCTACTTTAAATCCAAGAAAATTTTTGGGGGAAAATGGAGGAGAGAGTTTCGGCTGCTGCTAGGAAGAAATGAGGAAGAAAAACAACAAGAAGAAGACTTAAAAAAACTTCTTTAAGTTGACCCAAATAGTACCCAAGTTGACCAAATAGTCTCCAAGTTGACTATTTAACCCAAAAAGCTAATTTTTGCTACTAAATTAACATTATAAATCAGCCATCAAACAACACTCACACACCACAATGCACTAATTACACTTAGTCCAACTTTTGACCCTTTTACCCGCCGGTACCGAAATCGCGTATCATCGAAAAATTTGCCGAATTGGTGATTGAAGTACTTTATGACAGCTACTTAATATGAAAAACATTTTAAACCAGTTAAAATCAAAGAACAAGGCTATTAAAATACTGGGTTTCACAGGTTAGGTTGGCCGAGATGATATGGCAATTGAACCTCCGTCATAGACCCGTGTTAAATTATTTGATTAATTAATCCGAGACCAATGTGGTGGCATTAATTAATTGGTTCACGAAGATTATATACATATAGTACTCAAATTAAACTAATCTGGATAGAAAAGGTCTCGAACCCTAGTTAATTAAATTTGATAGGATTCAATATCCAAAGGTAGGGGTTGGGTTGAATTTTTGGATTTGAACCTCAATGAAATGTAATTGAGTAAATAATTCACCTAGGATTCAATTAATGGGTAAGGGTTGCTAGCCTAGCACTTGATCCATCTTCTCTATTGCTTCGGACACTTTACTATTAATTTGCATTATCTTCTTTTTGCATTCTTTAGTTGTATTTATTTAATTTTTGTAATTTAATTTTACAATAATATAATTCAGTTGTCTAAATAGAAATTGGCTTAGAATCTCGGTACTTGCTTACGTAATCCTCGTGGGAACGAACCTTGCTCAGTCTACTACATTAATACCATGCACTTGTGGATGTCAATAGAAAATTATGAAGAGGTTAATTAAACTTTTCTTACAGCACACAATATTAGATTTTCCTCTTCATACTTCCGTACCACGATATCAACTGGATCACTTTACTATTTTACACTGGAAATCTTCATCCTATGTCCGATTGATGCGTCATCTCCTTCTACAGAACCCTAACACCAGAACACACATTAATAAGTGTATTAGCACCTAAATAAGAATAAAAACACTGTATATAAATGAACACATAAAACACATACTAACACATAAAAGTAAAAATAGACAAAAACACACATTAAAACACTAAGAATCCTTGAAACAAGTACTAAAACAATTAATTCAGTGCAATGATGAGTATTCCTCCCTGTCACTTGGGTGTTCAAGGTTCGATCCCTGACAACGGCATCAAAAAATTCATGCAAATCACATCTAATTTTATATTTGTGAACACTAAATCCTACTACTAACCAGATGGCACACCGCAAGTATGCAGTGTCAAATAGTAGCAAGTCGAATTAGGAATCGAACCCATCAGGATTAATCGGTAGTTAGCGATTATTTAGTTGAATTACTATTTGAAGAATTGCTGAAAAGAAGATTCAATTAAATTGATTTTAAAAAGACCAGAAAAGCAATTTAAAATAGGTTAAGGTTCGACTAGCCAACTCCCGAGATTTAATCAATAGATTGGGTCTAATTAGGGGTTCACTCCCAACTATGAATCAATTCCTTTATGACTCGATTCATGATTCTTAGTCTATCTCTCAACATGAAGTTATACGAACCAACTAAGAAAAATGGCATCTTGGCTCAACTAAAACTCGTTCCAGTCTAGTAAAGGTTTGGTCTAGAAGTAACAAGCAGCTATCGTATCTAGTGTTAAACCCACGAAACAAGTTTAAAGGTTGGCCATTCTCGTCACTTAGCTCTCAAAACACCAATACTACCTAATTTTTCACCTTTTCATCGTTCAACCCACCAATCAATCAATACCCATTGGAATTGGCAATATTAAACCTTAACCCAAGACTAACTAATGCCTTAAAGTGAACATTAACACCAAAGAAAGCACTGTTAAGAAAGCAAGTGAAGAAAGCATGAAAAAAAGAAAGCAATTAACTAACCTAAACTACAAATTTTTCACCAAGAAAGCATATTTAAAGAAAGCCCATGAACTAATCTACCAATTAAACTAAGATAGCAAGTAAATAAAGCCATTAACGGGAAGCAATTAAACTAAGGATTTTGAAGATAACATGAAGTTCAAGATTAACTAAAGTAGTTTGAATGTAAATAAAGTACCTAAAACTGAAAAGCTTCCATCTTCAGCAAAGAAATTAAATTAAACTAGTGGAGGACATAAAAATGAAAACCAAAGCTAAAAAGTTTCTCCCCAAGTTGGGCGGAGAAAACTCTACATTACACCTACTAACACACTACTAACTATTTAATACCTATCTAACTAAATCTAAACCCCTATCCCCAAATGAGGCTGAGAGGGGTATATATAGTGATATGGTTGAGGAGAATTGGTGCAAACCAAATCATGTAGGAATTGGTGTTTCTGCCACCAGAAAATTTCAGACCTCGGTATCAAATTTTCCTCTATCAAATCGATATTGCGGTATCAACTAAAACCCAAATTTTGCAGAAGCTAGGTTTGATATAGTGGTATCAAATTTTCCTCTTCAAAATTCCATACCACGATATTAACTGCATCACATTACTATTTTGCGCTAAAAATCCCCATTCGATGTCCGATTATTCTCTTGATGCATCATTTTCTCCTACAGAATCCTAACACAAAAACACATATTAATAAGTACAATTAGCACCTAAATAAGCAGTAAAACACTAAATGAACACATACAAACCCATAAAAGTAAAAAATAGACAAAAAAAACACAGTAAAACGCTAAGAATGCTCAAAACTATTCCCAAAATCATTAAATTGAGGACATATACAACTCTAGTTTCCTAGAGTTCCAAATGATAAAAAGAAAGAGAATGATAGAATGAAGGAAATAAGAAGAAGAATCATAATTGCATTTAGTTAGGCCTAGACAAATCGAAACATGCTCTAATACCATCTATAACAAACTTCTTAGATTAACAAAAAATTAAGCTAGTTATCAACCTCAATTAACAGGAAGCAAGCTCATATTTCATTAATAAAACTAAAACTCTAGTTGTCGTATCAGTTCAATACAATTGAACTTCAAAATATAAGAGAAAAATTGGAAAGTAGAAAATTACACTTCAGATAAAGAATAGATTGAGACAGAAGTAGATGTGTGAGCTTGTGAATGAATAAATAAGGAAATAAGATTGAAGGAAATACCAAAAAGGTTCAAAATAACTCAAAAGAGCAAAGTAGAGAACAATTCTTAGTAATTGACATAAATCACATAACCTTAAAAATGAGTAAAACAAGCTTAAGAATAAGAAATGACTTCTACCCCAACCTTGCTAATTGCACCCTGACACATGTGAATGGAAAAGACCATTTTGGTCCCTTATATTTGGGGTTTGCCCCAATTTGGTCCTTTATGTATTAGAACAAGCCAACTTAGTCCTCATCTTCCGAAGCATTAGCTAATGTATAACTTTTAACGAAAAAGGAGGACAAATTAGGTTCGAAAGCCACGTGAATATCACATGGCTGTTAAAACACAAATAATTTGAGTTCAAAAAGTTTTATTCCTCTTTACCCCTAGTTTGTTTTTCTTTTCTCTCATTTCCTTAACTTTAATTTTGTCCCATCTTCTTTAAGTAATCTTCAATGACAATAATTAATGCTATGAATTTTTAGCATTTTTAGGTGGCATCTACCGCTAATTTGTGAAACCTTTCAATCAAAAGCCATACATTGAGTAACATTTTAAAAGATAAGGGACTAAATTAGTTTGTTGTGACATATAACGGCCAAATTGGGGCACGCCCTGAAGATAAGGGACAAAAATGGTCTTTTTCCCATTCCCAAAATATGCGGTACGAATTGGCCCTAATTTTCTTGTCCTCCAATTCTTCTCAAAATGTTGCCACTTCACTAACTCCTCTTCATCTTTCTTCATATAGTGAACAACCTTTAGAGTTTATGTTGTTGCAGGAATGTTTACAGAGAGAAAGCTGAGAGAGGTGCAATATAATGTGTTTGATATTATATTTTATATGGCTTATGGCCTCATGTTTCTTCATGTTCCTTTTGTTCAACTTCTTGTGGCTTATGTATAATGGTGCAAGTGAGCCCCTAATTATGGGCATTTGGCTTGAGTTCAAACCCCTGATTGGTTAGTCTCTGATCCATTAGTTTTGACCGAGGAAAATTAGCCTACCTGAAGTAACCTCAATGGTCCTTGATCAGTAGTTCCCAAGTTATGTAACGTCTTCTATCTATCATAAAGCTACATAAGCCATTGTCTAATCAACAAGTCCTCAGTTTCATTTTGTCCGAATAGTGATTTTGAAATGCCTTATTGATCAATTTTGCAAGGTCGTCTCTCATTTAGTTCCAGTGCATTAAATGCACCATGTTTTCCAGTTTTCGCTCCTAGATTTGGTTTTGTGTTTTTACAACACATCTAAACCAGGTTGACCCATTTTCAACATAACCTCTTGCCTTCCATTCTTCTATATTTTTATAAATTCTTCTTTTCTTCTACTCAAAATACTTTTGTCATCTCTAAAAATTCTCTCTTTTTTGCGAACTTATTTATCTTCTATCTACTATATACCTTCCTGATTTTTGAATTCATGTACCTTTTCCTCTTAAAATCCTCATTAGATCAATGGAATCGTAATATAATAATATTTTTAACTTTGGCAAAGACTAACATCTAACAAGAACACTTCTCTTATTGTGAATCCGAGTAAGGAAAAGAGATTTTCACTTTGGAGCTTGCTCTTCGCCCCACTGAAGAGAACAATTGCAGAAGTTAAATCTTCTTAGGGTTGCTGCCAACAATTCCAAATCACCTATTCAATTAAGTGTTGTGCTCGGTTTAACTCCATCGAACTCGATCACACAAACTCCTTTTCAATCGATCTCGTAGCCTGAAAGGGTACAAATACTTCCCCAAAAGAGGATAGGATCTCTTTTTGCCAATCTTAATCCTAAGAAGGCTATGAGTTCTTTTGTTGTTCCCTCAACCCAAGTGCCTACCTCTACCATTTCATATATATGGCATACAATCTGCAAATTTATCTGAGCTACAAAGCCGGCGATGTTTAAATAGCCTAGAACCTCTAAGTCTGAGCCAATAAAGTTCACACGGAACTAGTCAATCACAACTAATGACTGGCTCGACAATGTAAAAGCTATTCATGAATTCTTTGGTCAGTATTCAACTACCTTTTTACCCAAAGAAGTGGAATTTATTCAGAACTGCTACGATGATAAACTCTATGCTCGGGAATCCTTGGGCAATACAACTACAGCCATTTGCACTTCTAACTTGATTCAGCAGCTTTATGGTGCTTGGAAAGCTATAGCTGAAGCAATTTTAATGTGGGTGAAATGAAAAAAAGGAAGTCGAGGCTAGGGTAGTCTTTACAGAGTAGTTAAAGAGAGAACAGGAGTCTATTTTTTCTAAACAGAAGTAGCAATTGAACAAAGAATCTCAAAAGTGATAGTAGTTAAAATCTAAACACACTGTCAAAGTTGAGAAGCTCGAGTAAGCTTCTAAACATATTGCCAATGATCTAAAAGGCAATTAAGCTAGGCTTAAGTATTCTAGGGTTGAAGTAGATAGGTTGAAGATCGAGCTCAAAGCACTGAGGGTAGAGAAAACATTTTGAAGGAACTGTTACCTCTTCAAAGTATTAACAACTTTATTTCCTCTAAGCGACCTCACTCAAGACTTGACCAAATTTTATCAAGTTAGGCTTTGTTTCGAGTTCAAACAGGCATTGAAAAGGATTGTCAAACAATATCCAATGCTATAGCTAAACCCTGAAGGCTTTGAGCTGTTTGATCCCCGAGTCACTAAAGCATGGATGAAAGAGATGGGGGGGACATGTTCAGGAATGATTGATCTAGTGAAAAAACTTTACTTGATTATACTTCCAAAGCCTTCTAAGAGAGTAGTACAGTTCAAGTCACTTCTACCTTACAAGGCAATCCATCAGAGGTATTAGAAACTTAGAATATCTGGAATTTAAATTCTATAGAATCTTAAGATATGGATTCACTAATGGCTTTGTTGGCCCCAAACAGCAACCTAAGAGGGGAGGTGAATTAGGTTGTATCTAAAACAAACCTTTTTGTGTGCTTAATAGAAATTCAAACTTTATGCACCAAATGAAAACTTAAGCACAAATGAATACAGTAGATATTCAACAATTTAAGCTTAAAGACACGACAAATTAGAAGATTGAGATTAAGAGTATCAAACCAAACTCCCAAGCTTCTCAAGCTTGGAGCTTACAACCACAAAGAGCTTCTTACCAGGCAACTACCAAGTTCTCAATTTGAAGTTTAGCCACTAAAAGTCTCTTCAAAGTAGGTGAGACAATAACCTCTTGTACACAAATGAGGATCACTCTTGCTCATACTAATTTCCATTAGTTGAGCCAAGAGTTTTACACTCACAACCCTCCCTTTGTTACAATTGTTATATCTCCACTCTTACACTTGAAGAACTCTTACACTTTTAAACTCTTTTCACAAAACTACCTACACTATTACAACACTTGTACCCACTATTTCTCCCAAATAGCTCAAGTATTATTGTTATCAATGTAGAAGTCTCTTTTGTTTAATTCAGGCTTAGGGGTATTTATAGTTGCCCAAAATTTGCTTCCAACAACTTTTCAACGGATATTTTCTGTTTACTGGAAAACTAGCTACTGGGACCTTTCGGATCGGCCGATGCAGCAAGTGTGCGACCGAACGAACTAGCCGTTGGACCGTTCGGAGGGACGTTGCTAAACCCTGCGTCCGACGCTGCGTCCGTTCTCTGAGGATATTCGTTCGGACGTCCGAGGATGCGTCCGAACATGCGTCCGATCGAAGCAAAGTCTTCTGGAAATATGATCATAAGAGACAGTTCGTTGATTAGACTTGCTTCAAATTTTTTGTGTCGGATGATTACCATCGTTCGAAACTCTGTCTTTCAGACAGTCATTTGTGTCCATGGAGTCTTCTCGTTGTTTTGTTCAAACGATCATTTGCGTCCGAACCTACCTGTTTTTCTGCACACTTGTTTTCAAACCATTAGGGTGATTTGGTCATCATCAAAACAAGATTAACATAACTGGGGTTCAACAGGCTTTATCTTTCAATTCCCGTTGCCAGGCTTTGGTTGGTATACCCACTTCGTTTGGGGTTCTTCGAGGCGAATCAGACTCAGGACCAGCTTGAGAGCATGATCAACATCAAAGGCTTGCACATATAGAGCAAGAACCTCGATATCTCCTACAGGCAATGAATTTTACCTTTTTTCTTTACTCTTATCTTTTCATTCTTCTTTCTATTCTTCCATTCATTTGTTCTTTTATTTCATGCGCATCTATTGTGCATCCGTATATTAAATTGACCACTTTTCTAGAATTTCTCCCAACTGGGTAGTTCCCTTAGTTCAAATCAGATTGTCCAACGTGATCAGCTAACTAGATCTAAATGACCCTGCAGACTTCTACGTAAGATAACCGACCAGTTGCGATTATTACCCGATCACTAATGCGCATTTACCTAAGGCAAAGATAACACAAAGTCACATAAATAACAAAAACTCACAAATCACTATACTCTACCACACTACCACAAGTATACGGAGTGAATAGTAGTATAGAATGAGTAGGTATCATCCCACGAAGATTGCTTGGAGGATAATTACCAAGTTTCACGAGTCCTTGTATTGTTAGGTAAATGCCTTTAAATAATTGGTAATGGATTTAAACTACTCAAAAACTTGATGAAAATGCATACTATAATTCTAATATCAAAATATCCTATCCAACAGAATAAGTAATGAAAACAATTATTTGCAAAATCAAAGTACTAACAAATCTATGCTATGGAAAGCAATTAAATGAAAGCAACTAAAACTAACTCTAATTCACTAGAAAGACCAACTTTATACTAGAACTGAAAAGCAGGTTAGTCCTAATTTAAACTAAAAAAGCACTTAAAGAGCATGAAAACAAAAGAGCATTCATTTTCTACTACTTGAAAAAATATTGATTTTGAAATAACACTTGTTCTAAACTAAATATTTTTTTATTTTTGTATTGAAATAACAAAGCCTACTAAAAATTAACTAGAAATTAAAGCAAAGAAACTCGAAATGTGTATAAAGAAGTGCCAATTTAACAAGAACTTGAGTTACTTCAAGAAAACTTGAAAGAGAAGTGAAGAGATTTTTAAAGAATTAAACTAGAAAGCAAGTAAAATTTATATCTACTTATTAAAGATGAACAAACTAAGATTATCTAATCAAAATTAAAACTTGAAAAAAATTAAAGACAATATCTAAATTTAAATGGAAGAGAACTTTTAAATTGAAATAAGAAAGTTGAAGATCTTAATCTACATTACTACTATGTGTAAATTTACAACCTATACTACCTATTGAGTGTACTAGCACACACTAATTGTATCTTAAATAGTTGAAGTATTACACAAGCAAAAATTGGAAGTTGGTTGCTAAAATATTACAAAAATGCCATTACAAATTTTCTGAAATGTGCTTTCATGTCGCGACATGGGTGTACAACTATATTCACCATCTTCCGCCTCCATGTCGCGGCATGGAGAAATCATGCCGCGTCTATGTCGCGACATGGACCCTGTTTTCAACAAGTCTTCAATTCTTCTTAATCTGTACATTGGCCCACGTACTTTGTTCATTCCATCTTTCAACCTCCAATTTATATCTGCATATCAATATTAAACTAATTAAGTAACTAATTTAATTAAAATTCTAATAAAAACTCATCATATTTACTAATAATCAAAATGTAAACACATATATCAAAATTAAGTAAGACACTCAATTAACAACCAAATTTTGGAATTTAGACTAACAAAATGTCATGATTTAGAGTAAAATAACTCTAGTTATCTCATGCCGAACTTAGTTTTTTGTTAGTCACGAGGAAAACAAGAATTAAAAAGAACATTACTAACAAAGAAACCAAGCAATACCACCAAAATTGACAATACACTAGATGAACAATAGATGTACTTCGAACAACAAAGAAACCTCTCAAGGGACTTCCAATACTATGTGATAAATGAAATATTTCAATGAGTTAATCCAAGTTTCAAATTTTCTAAGAAAAATAGGTTCATTTACTACACAATACTTCAAATTACTAAGCGTTAACCATTCTTGAAAATATTCCAAAAAATTGAGTTCTATTCATTGAAAACATCATTTCTTCACGAAATCACAAATATGACGAAGTTGGTCAACTATCCCAACAAGGTCGCATGAAAATAGAACTTCATTAGGAATCTACCTAAATGCATAATCACACAATTTGGGAACATTAGTCTAATAAGGACTAAATAGTATGATATCAACTATAAATATTACAAACATTTCATCCTCAACTTGTTGGTATACTAAGACATTATCCCTAATGGCTTAAATCAGAGAAACAATATGGGTACATGGTGGAATCCCGTACTCATAAGATTACTATGCTAGTGGCCTATTTCGAAGAAACATGGGTACATGCCAGAATCTCGTACTCGCCTTATTACTAACAGCAAATTTTTTTTTGTGGCCCTAAATCAAGGAAGAGGAGTAAAACATACTTAAGATTAAACTCAAATATAAATTATTCACAAATTAGAATAACATTCACTATGCAAACACACAAAGTGTCCTAATTTCCTTCTATTCCATTTAACCTACTTTTTCCAAAAGATAAATCGACTAAAAAGGTAATATTGGTGATTTGTGTTTATCAAAAACAATATTTTAAGTAAATTTTCTCCAAAATATTTGTACCTCTTCTTGAAAAATAGTACTACCAAGTTTTTGAAATCCTTATGTTGTAAAAGAACCACTCACACACACTTAAATCCATGAAATGAACCTATCAAATATTTCAATCATATAATATTGTAAGTAAGATATCATTATTGAGTACTCAATTGATCAATTTCCTTCCAATAGTCATCAAGTAACACAAATACAAATCAAATAACCATTCCCAAAACAAGAAATAAATTTCCCCAAACTTGTCTCTTTTATTCTCTTTGATGAGTGAACTCATTCTACCACTCACCCAAAATATCAACATGAAAACATAGTAACAATTAAGCAAGGAGTAAATAAACTATGACGAAATCTTAATCTAGTAAACATTGCCAAATGAAAGCGCTAAGGGTATATAACCATTCCACGTATTTAATCAATAAAGCAAATATGGCATCAGCTTAAGGTCCTTAGCCACTCTACTCTCATCTTCCAATCAATGAAAATGACCAAAAACCGCACCAAACATTTATCAAATCAATCCTCAAAATGATCTAATCCACGAAGTAAAAAAAAAAAAAGAAATCTACTTGGTGTCAGCTTAAAGCCATTAACCAATCTAATTCAAAACTAAAGTATCCAAATCAAAATATCTAAAAATAGACATAAACTAAACTTCAAAGTGCTAAAGCATGAGAAAAAATAAAGAAAATGTCAGCCATCATAAAAATCTCTCTAAATGCTTCTCCCAATTCATCAATAGCCACTACTGGTTGCTTCAAATCTCTTGCTCCATCTCCTCTCGACCATCCTCTGCATCACTAGGCTGAGCTTCCTCGTGGTCATCATCCCGAGCTCTCCCACATCTTACTAATTTTTGTGCTTCATCATGATATACAGATATTGCTGGTAGTGTATAATATTGTCCACGATATGGGCCATAATGCCAATGTAGAGGCTGTGGTGGACTAACCCATGTATCTTGTGGTCTTGAAAGTTTCTCCTATAACTCACGCCAAATTGTTGTGCCTTACTAGCTAGCTGTAGGCCCAGTATCCTTGCAACTCATTCCTCTCTTCTACATTAATTGGAGCATTAAATACATATCTAGGCAAAAGAATAATATATGATGATCTCTGAGGTGGTGGTGGTACATGGCCTTCTTCGGGATGATGCTTTTCATAATCCTGAGCCATCCTATAAAAATATTCTTTATTAATCCTGCCTTCGGGATGTGTCATGGGCTCCATGGGATTAATAGGACACCTTGCAACAGTACATAAATGGTATATTAGACTGGATGCTTAAAAAATGGGTCTCCCAAATCTTCTACTTTAAAAAATCCCTGTGTAATCAATTTACCAACATCCACTAGCATTCCCATCATAATAGCATAAACTAATAAAACCTTATCTTTCTGAATGAAACTTAATGACTTCAACCCCCAAATACAGCAACTAATAAAATAAGACCAGAGTTTGGCCAAAAGTGAAAGTCCATACCGAGCAAATCTTAATTTAAAGTCTGCACTATTTGTGGTGCTCTGAACCCAATCTATATTCACATCATATAAAACATCTTTGATCACATTCATATCTTTCTCCTTATCATTCAGCAGTTCTAAACATTGATCAAATTGAATAGGATGTATGTTAAAGAAGGAATTAATCATTTTAAAACTAAAGTCAACTAGTATCCCCCGAACTCTCACCTTACCATCCTCAAGATCACAAGATTATGATGGAACACTATTACCAATTGTGTGATCCCAGGATCAACTAGAGAATCAATTTTTTCCCATTGTCTTGCCTTAATCTGAACTTCTATTGCCTTTCTAACCTCTTCATACACTCCCCAATCCATAGATAAATCAAAATTCCTTTCTTTAATCACTTCATATTTCTCATTATTTTTAAATAACTGATGAGCTACTCACTAGAGAATTGAGGTTCTATTTCTTGTTCATTTCCTCCAATTGCCAAGACTAATTCACCTTATCTACTTGACCCTTCACCGGCTTTTCTTTTTCGTGTAGTATGTTCACTAATCTGCACCTCATTCTTGTTCTTCTCTCAGCACTTCCATACACATCCTGTGTCATTTTCACAATAATAGCAACAAATATGTGTGCCAATAATTCCCAAATTCATGTAGCCAAGCACACAATTTCAACAAAATTTCACAATCTCTAAGACAAGAAATCAAACAATCACCACTTTTGTGGAGTATTTCACAGAATTGCTTAGTTCAAGACCCCAAATATTTAGTCCAAAATTCGCACAAAAATTTGTTCCAATTTCACCCAAGTTATCTTCAAGAATTTCAAAAAACAAAAGTTCAAGTTTACCAACAAATTGTCCTTACAATTCTTACAAACTCGATCATAAAATTTAAGAAAGATGTTACCCGATTGGTGCTAAAAATTCCCAAAGAAGAGATGTCCAATTTCTTCGTTTGTTGTTTGAACTTCTCCCGAAGAAACTCCAAATAAATCTCTCCTTGATGCTTGAATAATGATGTAGAAGGGTTGTGGTGGGCGAATAATCATGATGATTTGAAGGAAATTTATGGAAGAAATGGAAGGAAATAAAGGGTTTGGGAAGGGATTATACGGTAAGGGCATGAGGAAAATGAAGAATTGGGATAGAAGAAAAAGAAGAATGGCCCTTTTAAAAATTGATTCTGGTCAAGTCCATGTCACAGCATGGCATTTTCAATGTCGTGACATGGTTTGATCTCCTTTTCTAGAACATGCTTCCATGTCGCGACATGGAAAAAATGATGTCGCGACATGAGCTTGAAGAAAAAGAAGAAGAATGGCCTTTTTAAAAATTGATTCTAGTTGAGTCCATGTCACAGCATGGCATTTTCAATGTCGTGACATGGTTTGATCCACTTTTCCAGAGCACGCTTCCATGTCGCGGCATGGGCTTGACAAGTGACCTCCATGTGCAGCGATGTCGCGACATGGACTTAGGTAAAATTTAAGCCTTTGCAGAAGTTCGAGGTTGATGTTCTTCATATTGCGACATGGACTAAATAACCAAAATTCCCATCTAGAAGTTCGTAGTAGATGTCGCAACATGGAGAATCTATGTCATGACATGGACCTAAACTTCTGCAAGGTACAGTTTGCACACTTAGCCAAAATTCCTCCCTTCTTCACCAAATTTTTTCCAAGTCCATGCACTGCCTAAAAACACCAAAATAACAAGTTTATATGACAATTTTCACTCATTCTTTAGCATTATTTATTCTATTCAAAAACACTTATTTTCAAACTAAAATTCTAACCTAACTTAAGCCGAATCACTCAAAGTGTAAGCTAACTAAAAATCACACCAAAAGAAAACAAAAACAACTAAATTAAAGCTTGGGTTGCCTCCCAAGAAGCACTCTTTTATAGTCACTAGCTTGACTATGGTATGGTTGATCATTCTTGCACAAATTGGATGATTTCTCGCTCTTTATCAATAATTCCTTCCAAGTAGGGTTTGAGTCGATGACCATTGACCTTAAAATTGCCCTAATTTCCTTTAATCTCCACAAGACCATAAGGATAGACTTAGCTGAGCTACTTCAAACAGTCCATTCCACCTTGATTTGAGTTTACTTGGGAATAGTTTGAGCCTTGAGTTGTAGAGTAATACCCAATTGCTGGTTTTGAACTCTTTCCTTAAGATGAGTTTGTCATGCCATGCTTTAGTCCTTTCCTTATACATCAAGGAATTTTCATATGCTTGTCTCCAAAATTCTTCTAATTATTCAAATCAAGAAGTCTCTTTTCACATGCGTCTTTCAAATGAAAATTTAAGCCCTTGATTGCCCAATATGCTCGATGATCAAGTTCTACCGATAAATGGAATGCCTTACCATAGACAATGCGGTGTGGAGACATGTCTATGGGAGTTTTGAATGCCGTCCGGTACACCCATAATGCATCATCTAACTTGATTGCCAATCCTTCCTTGCACAATTCACTATTTCCTCCAAAATTCTCTTCAATTCCCAATTTAAAACCTCAACTTAACCTGAAGTTTGGGGGCAGTAGGCCAATGCAACCTTATGTTTTATGAATTGCATCCCCATACTTTGCCATCAATTATTCAAAGTGATAATTATTGAAATATATACCCCCATCTCCAATAATAGTTCTAGGCACTCTAAACCGTGAAAAGATGTTCTTTTGAAGAAATTTGGTGACCACTCTAGCATCATTGATTGGGGTGGCTAATGTTTCGACCCATTTTGACACATAATCCGCCGCAACCAAAATGTATTTGTTGGAATATGACAATGGAAATGGTCACATAAAATCAATGCCCCAATCATCAAATACTTCCAATTCCACAATGCCATGAAGGGGTATCTCGTGACATTCATCAGACTTAAGCACAAACTCCCTAGAGTCTTTGAAAAGAGTTGGCCAATACAAGACATAGTGAAGGACTTTAAAAGCCGTTCGTTGAGCCCCATGATGACCTCCTATGGGAGATGAATGACAATGCTCCAGAATGTCGTTAACTTCACTTTCTAGGACAAACCTCCTTAAAACATGATCATTGTAAAGCTTTTCCCAAAAGTAAAACTTGAATTTCTGCAAAGAACTTCCTTTTCTCATTGATATTGAGAATGTTTGGCACAACTCTTGTAACCAGATAGCTCACAATGTCCACATACTACGGGCTTGTTCCCCATACTTCAAGCAACTTCGCAATGGATGATTCCTCATTGATGTCTCTTTCTTCATGATTGACAAGTCTAGTTGCTTCAATCCTTGATAAATGGTCTGCTACCATATTTTCAACACCCTTTTGGTCCACCACTTCCCAATCAAACTCCTACAATAGAAGTATCCATCTCAGTAAATGAGATTTGGCATCTTTTTTCGGAGAATGATTACTTAAATGCAGAGTGATCGGTGCACACAATTACTTTAAATCCAATTAAATATGATCTAAACTTGTCAAATGCAAAAACTATAGCAAGTAATTCTTTTTCTATAGTAGAATAATTTAAGTTGTGCTTCATTTACGGTCCTACTCGCATAATAAATGACATGCAACATTTTATCCATTTTTTGACACAAAACAACACCTATGTTGCATAGTTGCTAGCATCACGCATAAGCTCAAATGTAAGACACCAATTGGGTGCCATAATGATAGGTGCAATTACAAGATCATGTTTTAACTCATTAAATGCTTTCAAACAAGAATCATCAAAATCAGAAGTACAATCTTTCTGAAGTAAAGAGCATAAAGGTCTAGCTATTTGTGAAAAAATTATAATGAATCTCCTATAGAAACCCACATGACCAAGAAAACTTCTCACACCTTTAACATTTATGGGACGAGGTAACCTTTCAATCACCTCTACTTTTGCTCTATCAACCACTATTCCTCTTGATGAAACTTTATAACCCAAAGCATTTCCTTCCTGAACCATAAAATGACATTTTTTCTAATTAAGCACCAAATTAGTCTCAACACATCTTTTCAGCATGTTAGTTAAATTTACCAAGACAATCATCAAATGAGCTACCAAAAACACTAAAATCATCCATAAAGATCTCTATGCACTTTTCAACCATATCATGAAAAATCGCAAAACCCACACATGCAACGTTGAAATGTGCTAGGAGCATTGCAAAGCCCAAAGGGCATTTTTCCTATATGCAAAAGTACCAAATGGGCATGTAAAGTTGTTTTATCTTGATATTCCAGGTAAATAACAATTTGAGGATAACCATAATACCTATCAAGAAAGCAATAATATGCAAAACCAGCCAACCTCTCAAGCATTTGATCAATAAAAGGCAAAGGAAAATGATCCTTGCGGGCGGCCTCATTAAATTTAAGAAAATCAATACACATACGCTAACCCGTGACCAATCCAGAGAGGAGGAATTCATTGGTTTCACTTATTATCACAGTAATGACACCCTTTTATGGAATGACTTGAGTGGGACTAAACCACTTGCTATTGCTAATAGGGTATATAATACCGGCTTTTAAAAGCTTGATGACCTTCTTCCTCACAACCTCTTTCAATGTAGGATTCAATCTTATTTGAGGTTGCCTTACCGGTTTGTTCCCTTCATTCAACAAGATTTTATGTGTATGTCGTAGAAATGGAAGGGCCAACCCCCCTTAATATCATCAATAGACCAAGCAATGGCATTTTTATACATTTTAAGTACCACAATCAATCTTTCAAGTCGCTCACCCATTAAAAATGCAGTCACATTCACCCGGTATGTCTCATTTTCACCAAGATATGCATACATCAAATGAGTAGGAAGAGGTTTATGTTCTACCTTGAGGGATTCATTGGTCGGAGACCCCACTTTACCATTTTCCATGTCTTCATCTTCTTCTTTTTTTCAATAAAATATTATTCTCCAAGTGATTCAAATTCTCCATTCCTTCTACATCACCTTGATTAAGGTCATTCGAAGTCGACATAGCTTTTTCCAATGAAGAATTCACCAACTAATTCCTACAAAAATCATCAATTAGATCATCCATTACATTTATACTCATAGAATCATCATAAATTGAAGGAAGCTTTAATAAATTAAAAACATTGAATATGACAACATCATTATTTATCCGAAATTCTGACTTTCCTTCTTCAACATCAATGAGTGCCTGCCCAGTTGCAAGGAAAGGTCTCCCCAGGATAATCGGCATCTCTTCATCTTCTTCCATGTCTAGAACAATAAAATTGTCCCGAAGATAGAGTTTGTCAATTTTAACGATCACATCCTTAATGATTCCCCTTGGAAACTTTATACTACGATCCGCAAGTTGCAATGAGACACTTGTGGGCTTAAAATTTCCTCCATTTAATTTCTTGAAAATTGCACAAGGCATGAGATTTATTGAAGCCTTCAAATTACACAAAGCCTTCCCAAATTGCATACCTCTAATCTCACAAGATATGGTGAAGGATTTGTGGTCCTTAAGCTCAGGCGGTAACCTTTTGTAAGAAGTGCACTACAATTTTCCTTAAACATAAAATTTCATCCCCATGTAATTACCTTTTTGATGTGAGGACTTATTTTATGAATTTAGCTTAAGCAGGCAAGTTCTCAATTGCCTCCAAGAAGGTAATGTAAATTTCAAGCTTTTTGAATATATTTCAAGAAACATTTTGAACTTCTACATCTTTTCGTCTTCCTTCACCCTTTTAGGGAATGGCATTTTCAATTTCCTAGACTCTTGACATGTAGGATCCTTGCCTTCATCACTTTGCATATTTGGCATGGTAGGCTCATTCATCTTTTTGCCTTGACCCATTGAAACTTTCCTTTAACTTCCTCTTCATCTTCAACATTTTCCTTATCTTTACCTTTGAATGAATGTCTTCCAATCCATTTTCCACCTCTTTACCACTTCTAAGGGTTATGGCTTTGCATTGCTCCTTTGGATTTGGAATAGTGTCACTAGGAAATGCCCATATAGGTCTTTCATTGTTCAATCTTGCCAATTGACCTATTTGAATTTCCAAATTCCTTATTGATGCTTTCAAATTCTCATAGTCTTTCTTTTGTTCTTCCTTATCCCTTTTCTCTTTCCAATGTCTCTTCTAAAGTACTCGCCTCTTTTTCCCAACCATTTTCATAAACATTTTCTCTTAGCATCAATGGGAACAAATTGATCATTATGCATAGGTTGAGAAAAGTCAGAAGGTTGGAATAGAGGTCTTGATTGTTGTTGTTGAAATAGAGGCTTAGATGGAGATTGATAGTAGTTGGTTTGGAAGTTTCTTTGGTATGGGGGTCTAAAAGAGGAACTTGGGGGTTGGTTTTGAAAGTTTTGAGGTGGGGGGATTTAGTTGACAAGAAGGGTTGGATTTATTGTTTGGATTACTCCATGAAAGGTTAGGATGATTCCTCTGAGAAGGTTTATATGTGTTCTCATAAACTCAGGACGGGTTCCTTAATAAAGATGATTGATTGGATACATAGTTGAGTTGCTCATTAGAACCATAAGGCATTTCACATTGCCCATTTTCATACCCATCCCCACAAAAATCACATACCATGTGTGGTTGAGATGAAGAAGAAAACATTGTATTCACACTACTCGGTCTCCCTAAGTTCTCCAACACTCTTGTAACATTGTTCATCATATTAATAAACATACTTTGTATTGCTTGGCAAGTAAAACATCATGCACATTCAAATTAAAGACTCTATTTTGCTCATTAGCTTGATGGGGTAGATGTTGAGCTATCAGCGAAGTCATTGGTCCATGATAGTAATGGTTATAAGCCATTCTATTGTGCAATTCGTTGGTCCATGATAGTAATGGAACCATCGGCATAGGCATCAACTATTGACTTCGTCTCTTGTGTCAATCCATTGTAGAAGGTTTGAATTTGAACCATAGTGGAACTTCATCATGGGGGCACTTCCTTGACAAATCTTTAAAATGCTCCCAAGCCTCACCTATGCTCTCTTCAACATCTTGTTTAAAGGAGGTAATCCCATTATGCAACTTGGACGTCCATGATGGTGGGAAATGTTCTGCCAAAAATTCTTGTGCTAGTTGATTCCATGTAGTGAATGTCTCTTGAAAATGAGATTGAAGCCACGATTTCGCCCTATCCCTTAGAGAAAAAGGGAATACTCTCATCCTTACACAATTCAGGTGCACATAATGAAGGTTTACTATTGAATTTAAATGTGTCCAATACCTTCTCAAAATTCATTAGATATGTGTATGGATCTTCATTAGGACCTTCCCTAAATATTGCGTGAGCTTGTAGCATTTGTATCAAAGCGAGCTTTATCTTTAAATTATTTTCTTGCAGGGCATCCGTGCAATATTAGAATTTTCCCCATCAAAGTTTAGGATGGCATACACTCTCAAAGGATAGCCATTCAAGTTCATCCCATTCCTATTTCCAAAACCACCAATTCCATGATTTCCAGCAACTTCTTCTTCATCATTCACATTGTTCAAACTCCTTTGATTTTGGTTGACATCAATTCTTGTTAAACTCTTATTTGCTTCCAAATTTCTCCCAATTCTTTTCCTCTTACGTTGTCCTAAAAAATTAACAATCCTTTGTCTCATTTTACCATGTACTACAAAAGCCAAATCGAGTAATTAGTTCAAATGTGAAGACAATTCAACAAGAAGGATCACCAACATGGGCAAATAGACTAAAAACACTTATCAACTAAATTAATCAAAATTACCTAATCTACATGACCCGTGAAGTGCTCAATGCTACCAAATACCAAGGACAATGCCCAGCAATGGCCCCAAAAACTTGATGCCCGTTTACCTTACGTCGAGATAACACAAAGTCGCACAAATAATAAAAACTCACAAATCACTATATCTACCACACAACCGCAAGTATACAGCCTGAATAGTAGTATTGGATAAGTGGGTATCATCCCATGAAGATTGCTCAGAGGACAATTACCGAGTTTCACAAGTCCTTGTAAAGTTAGGCAGTTCAAATAATGAGTAATGGATCTAAACTACTCAAAAATTTTATGAAAATGAATATTATAATTCTAATATCAAAATATCCTATCCAACAAAAAGTGATGAAAACAATTATCTAATAAATCAAAGTACTAACTAGTCTATGCTTTGGAAAGCAATTAAATGAAAGCAAGTAAAACTAACTCTAATTCACTAGAAAGACTAACTTTATACTTAAGAATTGTAAAGCAAGAGTCATAATTTAAACTAAGGAAAGCAACTAAAGAGCATGAAAGCAAAACAACATCCATTTTCTACTAGAAAAACTATTGATTTTGAAAGAAAACTTAGTTCTAAATTAAATATTTTTGAATTTTTGTATTGAAATAAGAAAGTCCACTAAAAATTAACTAGAAATTAAAGCAAAGAAACTAGAAATTTAAGCTAAGAAGTACCAATTTAACAAGAACTTGAGTTACTCTAAGAAAACTTGGAAGAGAAGTAAAGAGAATTTTAAGAATTTAAACTAGAAAGCAAGTAAAAATTATATCTACCAAAGCCTAAAGATGAACCCATTAAGATTATCTAATCAAATTTAAAACTTGCAAGAAATTAAAGACAAGATCTAAATTAAAATGGAAGAGAACTTTTAAATTGAACTAAGAAAGTTGAAAATCCTAATCTACACTGCTACTATGTGTAAATTTAATACCTACACTACCTACTATCTATTGTAGCCCACACACTAATTGTATCTTAAATATGTGGATTATTACACAAGAAAAAATTGGGAGTTGTCTGCTAAAATATTACAAAAATGCCATTACAATTTTTTTGAAATGTGCTTCCATGTCACAACATCGGCATACAACTATATTCACCATCTTCCGCCCCCTTGTCATGACATGGAGAAATCCATGTTGCGACATGGACCCTATTTCAGCAAATCTTCAATTCTTCTTAATTTACACTTTGGCCCTCGTACATTGTTCATTCCAGCTTTCAACCTCCAATTTATACCTGCATAATATTGTACTAATTAAGTAACTAATTTAATTGAAATTCTAATAAGAACTCATCATATTTACTAATGGTTAAAATGTAAATACATAATATAAAAATTAACTAAGACACTCAATTAGCAACCAAAATTCAGAATTTAGACTCACAAAATGCCAATGATTTAGAGTAAAATAACTCTAGTTTACTAGATTTATCAATGACTTATGTACATATCAACTTGGATACAACCATATGTTTTTTTGCAAATATCCACAGCCTCTCCTTAACCATGTTTTTCATCTTTTGATATGCATGTTTTCCATTTTTCAATATGCAATTAAAGCTATGGTCATTTTTTATGCACAATTAATGCAATTCATTTTGTGATTTGTATCCATTGCAACTTCTTTTCTTCCCTTCTTATAAATACCTCTTTTCAACGCTTAATCAAATCAATGGCTCCAAATTTGAGTAATTATTTTAACTTTGGCAATAATTCTTGATGTTCTGCAAATTATTTTTCATGTAATTGCATAATTTTTCCAAGTTCAAATCCAATTTGGATTTGAGGATTGATAGTTGGATGCTTGTTTCTAATGGACATCCCTCTACTATAAGAAATTAGATATTAGATCGGTTGTTTCAACAAGATTCGAGGCATTCCAAAATGTGTTGCAACGATGAGACCATTGCTTGGCTTCCCTTCGCAGGCTTTTGCAATGTCAGCACATTATGTTGGGGTTGTTTTGTATATTTTGAGAACTTGTTGATTGATATCAGAAATAACCCCAACTTGCTGCATAATACAGGAATAACCTCAATTTGTTTGTTTGGCTTCCCTTGCAAACTTTTGTATCTTTGTTTCATTGATAATAAATTGGTCATCTAGAGATATTCCTTTTCATTTGTTTGCCTTCCTTTAACTAAACTAGATCATCCTCATTTGTTTGGCTTCCTTTAACTAAACTAGATCATCCAAAGTGATTCATTTCATCAGCCACTCTTTTTAACTGATCGCCCAATTTGTTCAACTTTTTTGTAAGATCTTTCTGGGTTCAGATAAATTTGTAGAATATAAGTAGAAGAATTGATCAGAAATAATTATATAAGCTCTGAATAGCTCTACTTGATTAGCAATAACTGAGTAAATTTTTGAATAAAAGTTCTAATAAATTATTGTGGTCTTTGTTCATCCAATGGGAGCAGTCTCTAATCAATTATTGGTAATGATCGCTACAAGCTTCCAAGTAAACAAGTTGATCAAGGGTCTTTGTTGAGGATTGGTTTATAAAAAAAACTACCTATAATCAGTCCTGCATAAAAAAAAATGTCAAGTAAGAAAGAATCAATCATTGACCAATTGCTTTCCTTGACTAGAAATTGATATTATCTCTGTCAATAATATCCTATCTAGCAGATCTCCATATTCTTTTCTTGGCATTTTGCTTTTGTTTGGTTGTGAACTTCTTAAGGCACTCCACCGAGTTCATACCATATCTTTGTTTATGTTTGGTTTCAAACCTGTCAAGGCACTCCAGCGAGTTCGTACCATATTTTTGTTTATGTTTGGTTTTGAAACCTTTTAAGGTAATTCAACTAGTTGATACCATATCATTTCTTTTTGTTCGGCTCTGTTGCAGACCTCTATCATTGTTGATTAGAAATTTTGTCATCAGATTCTAAGGGACAACTTTAAAAATGATATTGAAGTTGATATGAGGAGTTGAGTTCATACCACACTTCTTTCTTTTCATTTGGCTATACTTCCAATCTGGGTTAGCTATCTTTGTTGATCAGAAATTTGGGAAACCCATGAAGTGTGACACTTGCAGAATCATTTCCTCGATATTACTATGCATTAAATTCCATATCTTTTCAGTGACAAACCGCCATCCTTTTGGATTTCCATTTTCCTTCCCAAAAGTAATTGAGAAATTGTGACCCAAAAAAACTTAACCCCAGATATTCATCTGATACCAAAGAAGTGTAAAGGTCGTAACTCGATTATAACCAAATCTGGCCCATGTCTGTATACCCTTGTTCTTCTATTAATAGTCTTTTCTTTATCTCATTGATTTTTTGCCTTTTTCTCTATCGACACTTCGAGTGATTTCATTGTTTCCCTACAATAGTAGTATTTTGATCTGATAAGTGCTTGAAAGTTGCCATTCTATGTTCTTTTTTGAACAATATCTTCTTGATATGAAAACAAGTTCCAAAAGATTTCAACTTTTTACACTTGTTTGAAGAAATGGCATCCATCTCTGGTACTAAGAAAATTCAGCCTTTTGGTGATTAAAAACATGAAATAAAACTAATCATCTTCCAGTCACTCCAAACACACTTTGAATGGTTTGGAACAAGCTGAAGGGTCTATAGAAGCTGGACAGGTTCCTGTCGAACTAATTCTCTCTACTGCAAATATTTCAAGCATCATTTCTTCTGATTATATCCTTCATCTCTTAGATGTTTACTATATTCCCAATTTAGTTGCCATTCGCACTCCCGAAGAGAATAAGCGTGCTCATAATCCTTGTAAAGGGTATGTAAACCTTAATGAAAATAAGCTCAGAAATGCTCTCCGTCTGCTGTTGAATAATATTTTCCTTTCTTTGTGTATCCATTTTGGGATCTACATATCCCAACTTGTCTTGAATGCAATCAGGTTTGTCTATTTTTGCCTAATCTGTAAACATTTGAACCTAAAGCCTAAGGAGATGGGCTTTAGGTTTTTTGACAAATTATTGAATCTTTGGCATATCATCGTAATAGGAGTTCTCTGATGCATCGATGGTATCTTTCTTCAAACAGGTGTCTTCAATCACTCTAGAACTACGATGCTGGTAAGTACTATCATATCTGGCTTCCAATATACTATTCCCAGTTATCATTTGAATTTTGTTGCTTATATTTTATTCAGATTTGACTCTCTTAGCACTGACTAATCCTCTTGAGAAGATGAGGGGATCAAAGAAAACAACAAAGAGAGTCACTATCACAATTCCTTTGCAAGCTATCCCCGTTGCTCTATAGCTTTTTTTATTTCAGCACTAAGCTCAGGTTAAGCGCTCAAGAGGAAAGCTTCTTCTTTCCTGTCTCAACCAATCAAAAAGAAAACTGGGGGTATAATGATGACTGAAATGGCAGTTGATCCTCCCCAAGAAAGAAGAAAGCTAGAAGTGTATCAATTATGGAGGTGACGACTAATCTTTTTCAACGGACTCGATCCGATGTGGATGAGGATAGATCTAACCTCAATCCCTCCCAGTATTCTCTAAATCCCCCTCAGCTCAAGATGGCTCCTAAAGATATGAATGAGTGGATCAAAAGGGTTGTTCTCTCTCTCAATATTGTCGTGATTAGAGGAATATCCATCTAAGAGGCTTCCAAATGAGATGAACCACTGAGCTCAAACTATAATTATTGGTACTTGGATTTATCTCAAGTCTTGCTCTCAAAAACAATGTTAACCTTTGTGTTTTGTTCTGTTCAGCTCCTGATAATCATGTTTGGCATCCAATAACACTTCTCTACTTTCCAGATGCATGTATCTCAGCTAGACAAGGCTCTATCTGAACAAAAAGCCATTAATGATATATTGGCTACTCAATTGAAAAAGAATGAGACTACTCTTTCAAACTCCAAGAGAAGCATGAAAAAGATTTAGATAGAATGCTAAAGCAAGAGAGTTGCGACTGCAACAGCTGATAATGCAAAAAATGAGACTAGACACTTGCATAAACCCTTGAGGCCAAACAGTCTGATAAGCTCGCAAATCGTATATTTTATGTATCGTTTATCTCGTTTTTAGTGATGTATAAGCAAGAATTGAGTAATTATGAGCTAAAATGGCCTTTATTTTTATTTTTGTAGGTTTCGAGTGAAGAAAAAGTTAAAATTGATGACAAAATTGGAGGAAACTTGCAAAATTGGACTTTACATGCACCGGCGAGGAGCGATGCAGATGCAGTTTGGAAGAAATGGCATAACTTTCTTGTCCAAACTCATATTGAAATGACTTTAGATGCATTGGAAATCTAAGACAAATATTTACAACTTTCATGTTTTGAGTTTTATGAGATTCCAGCAGCATTAGGATGAAAATCGTGAAAGAATGAGGTCTCTTCTAGAAGTCGCGCCCAAGCCCGACCAATTTACCGAGCCCAGGTGCGATGTACAGTATCTTAAATCTTCATTTCTGGAAGTCACACCCTGACACAACATTTATGCAGTGCCCAGGCATGCATCATCGGGCACGTTTCATGGGCTTGCTTATTTTGCAAGAAACGTCATCCCGTGGGCCCTTTACAAGAGAGTTCGGGTACTTATCATTCAAGAATTCTGTTGTTGTAATGTTACGTATAAATAATTGGAATACACCAAGAGAAGGGGAGGAAATAAGAATCCATCATCGGCCATCGTTAGTTTTTAGCTGATGTAAGGTAGATTTTCTCAAGTATTCAAGCAATAATTTTGTTCTCTTGTCAAGAATTCAAGATTCAACGATCATCAACATGGATTGTCACTAAAATTATTGAGTTTGATTATTCACATGCAATTCAATTTATTTTTATTGCGTTCTTGTTCTTTAATTATCTTTCTTGTCTTATTGCATTCAAATTCTAATTGCTTTCGTAGATGAGTAGTTAGGGTTTTATTTCATCGTTTTTAATCACTTCTGTAGAGTAGATTAATTTAAATTCTTGTTCTTGATTAAATTCTTACAAGTAGAGTAGATTGATTTAGTTTTTTTGTTCAGTCAATTTTATTTAATTGCTTTCCATAGGTTTATTATTTTACATTCTTGTCTTTACTTTAATTTCTCATGATTAAATTAAGTCTAGATTTAGTCCAAAACTCTTCATTATTTCATCTAGACTAACTAGTAAATAGGCTTGTGAACCTAATAGTCGTTGTGAACGATCCTTACTCATCCTATAGACAAACTCACCTTGTATATTTGAGAGTGTGTGGGAGTTGATTAGGATAATTAAGGTTTTTTTATTATTATTATTTGTTCATTGTTTTAAAAATCTAATCAACATTTCACCGAACAAGTTTTTGGCGTCGTTGCCGGGAACTATTTTTGTTTGGTAACAATATTAGGTGTAGTGATTCTTACTAGATTAGACTTTTTATTTCTTTTGTTATTTATTTACAATTATTTCTTGTTCTCTCAATTTTGTTTGGATTCTTTCTTCTATAGATGATCTTTGGTTTTTGTTTCTTAGAGTTTATGGTAGATACTCGTTCATCCAATTAACCATATCATTGATTGACTTGGAGATGGAACAGATGATAAGTAGAAACCACAGACGACAAGACACAAACCAAGGTGTCAATCAAATGGAGAATCCAAACCACCCTATGAATGAACAAGAGAGAGGTTACAAGCAATAATGGAAACCAGGTTAATGCTAATGCTAACCCCTAACATCTTAGAGATTATGCCATACCTAATTTCGAGGGGGCGAGTTCTAGCATTGATCGACTGCCCGTGCAAATAAAATACTTTGAAATCAAACCTGCAGTTGTACAAGTGCTCCAAACACATGCGACGTTTGGAGAAGGACCAAATGAAGTTCCTTATGAACATTTGATCAAATTTAAGGAGGTCATTGAAACATTTCGATACAATGGAGGTCATCCCGATTGTATCCAGATGAGAGCATTCCCTTTTTCTTTACTTGATAGAGCAAGGTCGTGGTTGCAGTCATATAGACAAGGTACTTTCACAACATGGGACCAATTCCCTCAAGAGTTCCTAGCCAAACACTTTTCACTAGCTAGGACCGCTAAACTCCAAAACAAGATCACATCAATCAGACAAATTACTAGAGAGAGCTTAGGTGAAGCCTAGGACCATTTCAAGGAGCTGTTGAGGAAATAGCCCGCACCATTCTATACCTCTATTGCTGCAAATCCAAACCTTCTATAATGGACTATTTTCGGAGACAAGATTGATTGTTGATGCAAGTGCGGGAGGTTCTTTCCCCTACAAGACTCCGAAAGAAGTGCAAGAGTTGTTGGAAAGAATGGCATCCACTCATTACTATCATGGAGAATAACTCCCATAGTTGGACAACAACAAGAAGTGAATCAAGCCAACGTCCAACAAGGAGGTATGCCTAATTATGATACTGTCTTATCTCAACAAAACAAGATGAGTGCCATTACAAACTTGACCATGGCTGTAAAGAATATGGGAAGGAGCTTGGTGAACTCTATTGGGTCAACATCTCAAGGGATCCTGCATTGTGATTTCTGCGGAGGAAATCACCAAAATGGCTTTTGTGAGACTTCAATGATGCAAGATGAGCAGGTTCAATACATTTTTAATCAAAATTTTAGCTCACATAATCAGCCCACATACTATGGCAATACATACAGTGACCCCTCTTGGTGAAATCATCCGAACTTTTCTTGGACTAACCAAAACAATGTCCAAAATCCTTCATTTCAGCCCAACCAACCACAAAAAAAAATTTCCAACCAAACCTCATTATCTTGACCATATCAACTACCTCATCAAAGGTATGCCCACAACTTTCTACCTAAACAAAATAGCTCATATCAACTTCCACCACCAAGACTACCATCTCAAAATCCAAATTATCTAACACATGTGAATCATGATACACCCAATGATGATAATCTGAGAAGGGATTTTGAGAGATTGGAAATATAGTATAAAAATTTGCAGGCTACCACGAGGAACCTTGAACTACAATAGCAACAAATACCCTGACAAAATAACGAGAGACCGGTTGGAGCGTTACCGAAGTGATACAATCCCAAACCCGAAAGAAAAATGCAATGCTATCTCCCTAAGAAGTGGAAAAGAGTTAGTTGTGCCGAATGAAAGACAAGAGGATGGTAAAGAAGAAAAGAAGAAAAACTCCAAGGCATCTCCTCGTGATTGAGGAAAAAATGAAGTTGGTTGTGATAATAACAAGTGACAAAAGTGGATGAAAACAAGGAGTTGAAAAAGAATCACACAGTGGAGCCTTTTGAATTTGCATCCTTCAGTAAAGATTCCATTCCCTCAAAGCCTCAATAATTCTAGAAAGAAGAAAAAAGACAAGCAATTTCAACAATTCGTCAACATGTTCAACAAGGTTAATGTCAATATTCCTTTGGTTGATGTGCTCACCGAAACACCCAACAACACACGGTTTATGAGGAATTTATTGGCAAGGAAGCGAAAATGGGATGATGGTGAGAAAATTTATCTCGATGCCAAGTGTAGTGAAATTTTTCAATGAAGATTAGCCCCTAACAAAAAAGATCCTGGTAACTTCTCAATACCGGTGATATTAGAGCAACATCGCTACATCATTCACTTTGTGATTTAGGGGCTAGTATCAACATTATGCCAAAATCCATGTATGATAAATTAGGAATCACTAATGCCATAAACTGACTAATGTTACATCCAATTAGTAGACTTGATGAAAGGAAACCATATGGCTTGCTGGAGGACATGCTTGTGCAAGTAGAGAAGTTGGTGTTTCTCGTTGATTTCTTGGTGTTGGACATCAGCAAGGACAATGAAATACTATCAATTCTTGGGACGCCATTTTTATCAACTGCACATGCATTGATAGATGTTAATAAAGGGAATTTGATTTTACAAATTGAAAACGAATTGGTTGAAATTGATATTTTTTGATATAATGATAATTTTCCTATTTTTGAAGACAAATGTGCTAATCATTCACTTGATCCTTCTATTGGCAGGTCAAATGAAGATTCAAAAGTACCCGATGATGTGCGTAGGGTGAGAAAGGATCAAGAAAGTTGCGCAAAGCATTGGAAAGTTTTATGACGTCCAAAAGTTTAAAGAGCGCAAAAAGAAGAGGAAATGTTTCGAAAAACAATTGGATGTGCTACTAAGGACATTGGATTTGGTGACTACAACGAAACGGGTGGATTTCTTCAAGGAAAAGCTGAGAATCTAGAAATGACAGTTAATAAAAGTGGGATTAAACTTTTTCCCTGGAGGCCTAAAGGAAGGGGTGGCCAACCACCCTAACATGTTTAACATGAGCAGAAGTGCAATAGTCGAGCCTAATGAGCAGAAGTGCAATAGTCGAGCCTAAAACTATAAACAAGGGTGCTACATAGGAGGCAACCCATATTTTTTTAATTTTATTTCTTATGTTTTTTTTAGTTTCTTGGTTTTATTGTTTTTCTTAATGCCTTAAGGAATTTTACGTTTTGTTTTTGTTTTAGTGATTGATGTTTTTTACTTCAACTCAAGGGTATTTAGTTCGACATAAACGGCACCAAATGTTCTTTACTGACAGAAAAGCTTTCTTTCTTTCCTTTCTCTTCTTATTTTTTGCATTGGGGACAATGCTATACTCTAAGTGTGGGGTGGGAAGTTTTCTTAATTTCTATTTGTTTGGTGGTTTTTTTATTCATTTTCTTCAAGTTTTTGCTTTCACATTTGTCGCTTAGGTTTTAATTTGACAGCTTTTCAAATTTTTGAAAATTTTGTTTACAAATTGCTTAGCATGTTTCTTTGATTTTCTACTCGATAATTTTTTAGCTAAGTTGTCATGTGTAGGGTAGTCTGTACTAATATTTTCCTAAGATGATTTCTAATTTTTGAGCACTAACAGCCCTACAATGTTGTAGCTTTTTGGCACCAAGAGATAATTGTGTAGATTCACTTATATTGCACTCCAAACAATTGCTTTATTACATTTTTTAGGCAAAATTTTAGATAAATTGATTTGATTTAAAGATGAGAGTAAGCATTTCCATGGACGTTTGAGCCTTTCACGGCAACCATTATGTGAAATTTATCACTAGAATCCTACTTGATCCTTAATTTTTTTTGAATGGATAGAAGTACCATTTGTTTTCTTAACTCATTTTTAATCAACCTTTGTGAGCTATTCTAAATGTCCCTTAAGAGTTTTATTGCCACATTAATTTAATTGTTAAGGGGCTATAAGGATGGAAGGTAGTTGTATGGAAGTGTTAGAATGAATGGTATACAGTTTAAGTTGTAGGGGTGTTTTATATATATATATATATGTATAAATATGTATGTATATATTGTGTTGACCATTTCAGGTGATGCCCATCACTAGCACCTGCATTGAAGTGTTAGCAAGCAATGCCTATCACTGGTACCTACATAGATTTTCTTGTGGGTAGTGCCTATCACAGGTACCCATTTTAGGGAATTGAAAAGAGAGAGAGAGAGAGAGAAAGAGGGGGAAATATTTGTACAAGTGTTGGCCAATAGGGTTAAAATTGAAAAAGTAGGATTTTATTTTGCTTGTTACACAAAATTTTTATGAGTGTTTGGTTAATTAAGTGTGGAGTTACTTCTTTAAATGATGAGTGTTTTAGTGTTCAAAAAGAAGTTTTATGTTGATGAGGCACACATTAATTTAAAGCTCTTTATCTTATTTGTTCATCCTTTACCCCTTCTTTGTTTGCCAAGACCCTAGCCTTACGTTACAAGCTAAAGTCCTACCTAATTTAAGTCGAGTCAATTGTCTACATTAGTGGAGAAATGTAGGAAGAGTAAGTTATGGAGTGTTTACAAAAATCAAAAGGTTTGTATGATTTGATCTGAGTGTCTTAAAAGTAATTTTTGTATGACTATACACACACTTACACTGGAATTCATGTACAGGGGTTTTCTATCATTTGACTATTTTCCATATGATGATTTGGTTCTTGGTTATTCATGTGGATAATTGATAACATGTGTTCAGTATGTTTGTGATTTATTTTTATATTTTACTCAAGGACGATCAAAAACTAAATGTGGGGTAGTTGATAAGTTCGTAAATATCATATATTTTTTGTATTGTTTACCTCGTTTTTAGTGATGTATAAGCAAGAATTGAGTAATTATGAATTCAAATAGTTTATTTTGAATTTTGTAGGGTTTGAATGAAGAAAAAGTTAAAATTGATCACAAAATTAGAGAAAACTTGCAAAATTAGAATTTACGTGTACCAATGAGAAGTGATATGGACGGAGTTTGGCAGAAATTGGCATAACTTTCTTGTCCAATATCTGATTGAAGTGATTTTGGATGTATTGGAAAGGTAATACATTTGAATTTTCTGAGATTCCAATAGCATTAGGATCAAAACCGCGAAGGAAATGGAGGTCTCGTTACTGGAAGTTGCACCTAGGCACGATCAATTTGCAGAGCCCGGGTGATAATTCTAGGAAACTAGAGTTATATGTAGCCTAAATTTGATAATTTTGCTCCTAGTTTCGAGTTTTAATTATAAGGAAATGAAAGAAAAATAAGAAAACTAGAGGAAAGAATTTTTTTAAAAAAATTCTTTTATAAGTGAAAAGAAATAAAAAAAAAATTAACATCTTTATGTCATATTTATTTTTTAAATATAATACAAAATATTTAAAATAAAAATATTTTAATAAAATACTAATATTAATATATATATTTTTTTTCTAAAACTCTCAAACCCATAGTTGTTAGAATCCCGATCCTACCCTTACGATCCTACGATTCTACGATCCAAATTTATAAAATCGATCCCGATCCTAGAGGTAGGATCGCTATTATAGATAAACTCTAGTTGGTGCCATTAGTCATGTAATTTATGTATATATTTACTTAAATTAAGTCAGTATTTTGATAATTTTTCATTCAAATGTTATATTTTATGAGTTTATACTGTCTCTTATACACATCTAGATGTTTAATTAAAGAACAGTATTAAATTTGCGATAAAGCATAACTTTTTATAATACGAATATATAATGTCAAATGTTATAAATTTTAGTTAAAGAAATTTATTTCATGATAAATATTAAAATTTTATATTTATTTGTATAAATTTTTATTGAATATTAGCTTTAAAAATAAATAAAAGTTATATTTTTGTCCTTTTGATAGGATCTTACAATCCTACGATCCTATCTACGATCCAATCCTGTAACCTTCAAAACAAGATCTACGTAGAATCCCGATCTTTTACAAACCTTGCTTTCAAACAGCTTAAATAAACATTTTTCTCTTTCCCAACTCATTAAAAACTTTCTTATCTTTTCCCTTCCAACTCAAACTCCCAGACATTGTGTAAGAAGACACAAGAGAAGAATCTGAAACAGAGAAAGATAAAAAAAAAATCTTGTTCTTAAGGTTTATATTAATAGTTTGTGATTTTCTACTCGGAAAAGAATGGCTGAAGAAAAGAGAGAAGTAACCGCAGCGGAAGCGGCGGCTCAAATCCCACCACCTCCCTACAACGATGTGAATGCCAAGTGGGATGCCTGTATGGACTTGAGCATTCGCCGGGTTTTCTATTCTACCGCTACTGGTGCTTTTACTGGGCTTCTCTTTTTCCGTAATCCCTCTTATACTCTCCTCTTTATTATTATTATTATTATTATTATTATTATTATTTTTTGAGTTTTTAATATTTAAATTTCCTCATTTTAGGAATAAAATTGTTGTTTTGAGTTTCTGGGGGTGGAATTGGATGATAAATGTATAACTGGTTTTTTTTAGATGTATTTGTAATCTGGGTCAATAGAAATTGCATATCATGGATTTTTTTTTTTATTGGAGTACATTTTTTGGTATAATCATGATCAAGGGTTTTGTCATATGGGTAATACAAGGGTAAGAAATGGTGGATGGTGAGGAAATCTGTAAAATATGATAATGAAGGTTTTCGATTTATGTTCTTGTGATTTCGAGTTATGATTCAAAAATTTTGATGTGATACTGATGGATAATGGATTGAGATATTTGGGGAATTATTTGGTTATTATTGGGATTCGGGTGTTCCAAGTGTAGCATTCAGATTTTGTTGCTGACGATAGGACAATGTCAAATCATGAGTTTAGAAGCATTATGCCTTGACAGGACTTGAGGGAATGAATGATGTTAGGTGCAAATTTTATTATTTGAGTCTCTTTTTAAGACATGTTAAAATTTTTCCATAAGAGAATCATTACATTGTTTGTTGATTCAGAATCTTATATATTTGTTAGTATGTTTAGGTTCTAATTTCTTGATGAATCATTGATGTCAGGGAGTCCTGTTACAAGATGGGCTTCTATATTCTTTGCCACCGGCATTGGTGTGGGATCTGCTTATGTTGAATGCTCTTACAAATTTGGCGATCTGCAGCAAAACTGATGCCTAACCTTTCTGAGGCTCCTATTTCTAAGGTACAATTTACAGTAATTTTATTTAATAATAAAAAATTGTAGGTGATTAGAAGGTCTACATGTCATCAAGTTACCTAGGGATATCATAATGGAGGAATTAGTTTATAATGGTTAGTTGGTTATGCATTTTTCAAACTCTAATTCCTGTCATAATGGTTAAAGCAGGATGGCTAAGGTTTGGATAAAAAGTAGATGATAAATTTAATGTCAGCATCTGAAAAATACCAATGCTTCAATGTCTCATTTTTGTTAAAGTTTATTTATTTGCTTATAGTACTCATCGTAGCTTTTCGTTGTTATGGCAAGATGTGATCCTAAATATGATAAAGAGATCGGCATTGATAGATTCTTCCTTTTTTGGGGTTTGTAGGATTATCAATTCAATGATTGCCAATTTGTGATTTAAATGATTACTAAGTTCTATTTATTTGCCAAGTAATAGTTGATTATTGTTTTCAGTAATTGATTTCTAGGGGTGTGATTCCTCATAGTTGCTGCTTTAGGAATGATCCTATTTTTTCCCTAATAAATTGTAAAGGTAGATAGTGTTTTTTTTTCGAAATGGTGTTTCTAATTTGTTATTGCAGTTGCAATAAGTCTGAAATTTGTGCCAACATAAACAAACAAACAAACAAACCAGGCCTTAATCCCACTAAGTAGGGTCGGCTGCATTAATCCTACTACGCCATTGCGCTCTGCCATTACGCCATTGTGCCAACATAGAATATAAAATTTTTATTCTAGAGTCACATTTCATGACAAACCATCAGATGTATTAGCACAACTGTTTTTGGTCTTAAAATCTGAGTAATATAATTTACCTAAAAGACAAGCTAGGATATGCTACCAAAACAACAGAAGAGGGTAGTGTAATTTGATCATATAACTGAGATGAAGAGAACAAATTAATTTGTGTATAAGCCTGTTGCAGTTATATCCTGTATACCCATGAACTTGGAACCTGAGTTGCCCTGTTTCAGTGCTTCATGTTGAATAAATACATTCACATTCAGATATAATGTTTCCCAGTGCTTTTTGTTGGTACTTTCATGATCTTAAGCTCTTGATCTGCAGTTTGGATTGGATGCTAATCGTTCTCTGTTCTGACTATAAATCCACCAATTTTACATATAGTTCATTGTTGACACAGCATCTAGTATGTAATGACTCTGTGTCATATTCCAAATTTCTCGTGAAGAGTCTTTTATGATTTGTACAACTTTTGAATATGTTTCATGATGCCATATATTTCTCAATAGAAGCATATTCCATCTATGGCTATCTTGCCGACCTCCTATTTCTTCCAAGATTTTCTACTTGTATATTTATCATTGACCTTATTTCATGTGAAATAAAGTTTTAGCATTTCATGTAACTCCTAACAGATAGTGGTGGTCTTTTTTTTACACATTTAGGGGTAAATTGTAAGAGGATCTACACTGACTCGACGACCTAGGTCACAGGCGAAGTGTAGTCTTTCCTACACTTCATTGTCATATGTGAATAGATAGTCAAATGCTATCATCTTTTTCTATGTTACTATATGTTTGCCTGTATACATGATCAATTGCCCACAACACTAATTAATTTTTCAAAAATCATAAAAATCCAACATTATATGCATTTTACCCTAGCATTATGTAATATGCAGTTGCAGAAAAGGTAGGTGTCTAGTTCACAAGAAAATTATCATATCAAATCAATTAAGTGGTGCTAAATGGTTGACATTGACAGTTGCAATAGCCATATTGTCTTTTTGGTGTTCAAAATGAGTGATATGAGACCGCAAATTGGCTGCTTGAGTGTAGATCTATTCCTAAGTAGTCTTGCATGTTGTACATGTGATTCTTCATAACTTAATTGGAAACAGCTGCCATGTATCTTGCAGCTCCATATTATTCTATCTGAACTAAGGGTAAACATGATCATTTTATTTACAATATCGAATAAATTTAAGGTCAAGGATTCGTAAATCCAAATGAACAGATAATACTAATGAATTCCTTGTGAAAGCAAATTCTATACCTTCTATTGGGCGACCTAGTGTTGAAATGGGATAATAAACTGGATGACAAGGTTATGAAGATACAGTAATTCAAAAGGATATAAATTGACTAGATAATCATAAGGGAAAGGAAGAAATATACTGCTAAAGAACATGAAGGTTTACTGCTAATATTTGAACTCTGATAGATAAAGAAAGCAAAACTGTGTTTGTTGAGCTCTGATAGTGAAAAGGCTTCGAATGTTATACACAATTTATGACCATGTATATTACAATGTCCGTCATATTGAATAGTTTTCAGATTTAATGTTCCTATAGTTGACGCAAACTGTCAATAAGTGATGGTATATAAACACTTGTGACATGCCACACATGAAGTTTACATTTATGAGTCAAACGAGATCTGTTTTTGGCCATGTAGATTGTCCAGAGTATTTTGTTAGTGAACTAACTGGGCATACATTTTACTCTACTTATTTGAGCCGGAAGATAGGGGTATTCAGTTTTCGTGTTTAGATATCCTTCTTTATTTTTCATTTAATAGTTCCTTTCCCCTCCCGAAGGGAAAAAATTAGAGGAAGTGAGGTTAGACATTTGTGATTTTTTTTTCTTAAACAGATATCAATCTCTTCCAGCATTATTTTTTCATACAAATTTAAGTGCTCGTCTGTTCATTGATGTTGCCTTTCCTTTATGGTCCTTCACTGCTACCTTTGCAAGTTTGTTGCCCTTTTTTTCCATTTATGAGTCAAACGAGATCTGTTTTTGGCCGTGTAGATTGTCCAGAGTATTTTGTTAGTGAACTAACTGGGCATACATTTTACTCTACAACAGTTGCCTATTTTTGAGCCAGAAGATAGGGGTATTCAGTTTTCGTGTTTAGATGTCCTTCTTTATTTTTCATTTAATAGTTCCCTTCCCCTCCCGAAGGGAAAAAATTAGAGGAAGTGAGGTCGGACATTTGTGAATTTATTTTCTTAAACAGAGATCAATCTCTTCCAGCATTATTTTTTCATACAAATTTAAGTGCTCTTCAGTTCATTGATGTTGCCTTTCCTGTCTGGTGCTTCACTGCTACCTTTGCAAGTTTGTTGCCCTTTTTTTCCTCCTGCATATGCAAGTGCTTCGAAGTTCATTGATGTCGCCCTTTCTGTATGGTGCTTCACTATATAAGAATGTACCACAGACCAGCTACCTTTGCAGAACTTTGTTAATTTTTTGTTTATGCCTATTGTTGATTGTGTTGCCTAACATTTTGCTTTCTTTTTCTTCCCCTTGTTTTACTTAAGTTTTCTAAAATTGTGGTGAAATGCTTTGATTTTACGAAGCAGACTAATTTATTTCTGTGACTCTGTCAGGATGTCAAAGACTGAAGTGGATCTCAAATATGTGGGTTCCAAATCAAACTTTTTCCTAATTTGACTTGGTTGTGGGCTTGAGCAGCTTTGCCTCTTGCAAGATTGTTTAACATGATTTTGATTATCTAACATGATCTGTGGCAAATTTTCTTATGAATTCCAATGCACTCTGTTTTGCAACAGTAATACCCGTTAAGTTAATAGGGAAGGAAAAGGGAAAAGTAAATACTTCGCACGGCATGCTCTGCATAATAAAGCCCATTTACCTTCTATGGGACGAGCTTTTTCGTGCTATCTAACTAGGGTGCATTTCAGAAGAAAGTTCCATCTTGAGATGCAAAGTATGTTTTAGCTCTTTTAAGTTTCTGAACTTCTTTGGCATAGCAGGGAGATTTGTGCCAGACATGAGATATGGGTGGGGAAGGAGTGGGGTTGATCAAATTCATCAACACTTGAAACAAGTTTCATTAATTTAAATTAGGGGTAAGTATTATACACTCCTTCACTGATCTCGATCGAAATTTAAAAATAAGTCTTAAAATTATTAATCAGGTTAATCGATTAAATAATTCGATCGAAATTTAAAAATAAATCTTAAAATTATTAATCACCTTAAATTTCAAATTAAATTCGAAATAGAATGTGATTAATTAAATTTGATTTCATTAATCAATCTTGATTTTGATTAACTATATTGGTCAATTGGATCAATTACCATTAGACTAATATCAATTATTCAATTGTTGAAAAACCCATAGTTATTAATCTCAGCCCGGAGAGGAATCTGGCAAGGGTAGTGGATTAATGGGTTATTGGTACAATTAGTGGATCACTAAAATATAATTTTTTTATTAAATATTTAATAAATTCAAGGTAGTAGAAATAAGACATACGATAAAAACATTGATAACAAATGTTACATCAAACTTTTAATTGTTGTAATGAATTCTAAAATTCCTTTACTTTTTTTTTAATTTTTTTTTTTTTGCAAAATTTAACAATCTTCCATTTAAAAGCCGAGGCAGTAATTACAGTAAAAGGGACAAATGTCTCAAGTCAAACTGTGATATTCGCATCGGAAGGTCTCCAAGAACAATCAACCATAGTATTAGATGCATAATTTGCTATGATTCTGCTAAAACTATTCCCAGTTTTACTGACAAAAAAAAAAAAATAGGAATAAAGATTGAATAAGAAACTGAGAATTAGAATGTCCTCTAGAATGGTAGTGAGAAGATTATGTTGATTGTTAAGGGAGTTAATTATGCTAAACAAGGATTTGTTATCAATTTGGATGTCCACCTCAGACCAGCCTTCTTCTTTGGCTTTGATAAGGGCCATTCCAACAGCTTCAGCCTCTTCCACTTCAACTTTCCCTATTTTATGTTCAAACAAACCCTAGGCAGTTTTCACTTGTCCTTTTTCTTCCCTAGCAACAATACCAATCCTACTTCTACAATTCTTCCCCCTAACTGTAGCAGTAGTTTGAGCCTAATACAGCCCATCTTTGGAGGAATGTCCAATTTGTCTGTTCCTTGTTCAAACTTACTCCTTCCACTGATTTAGCTTTTTGTGAACTTTTAATCTTGCTATACTCTTCCCATTCTAAAACTGCTCTTTGAATCCTAGAAAAAGCTAGATCAGTTATCCCTCCAAACACCTAGCTATTCCTTTTTTTCCAGATATGTCAAAGTATGTTAACTATAGCCTCGACATGATCTTTGCCATTCATTCTTCTTGTAGCATCCATTAATTCTCCATCCAAATCCCACAATCTCCTCTAAATCTATTTAAACCATCCCAAACCACATTAGACAACCTCCACACTTTCACAGCACTTGTGCAAAAGAATAAACAATATTCAATTGTTTCGTCCTGTTCGCCACAACAAGAGCACATAGGGGTTCCTATACATGTTCTATTAAGTAATATTGCATTGATAGGCAACACTTGATGGATACATTTCCATAGAAAATGTTTAAGCTTAAACATACATTAAGCTTCCAAATAAACTTCCACAGTGTAGATCACTTGCCAGATTGATTCCTTTTGCTAGTCACAGACTCTATTTCTCTTTCACTGACTCTTTCATCATCATATTTTTTTGGGCATCAAATAACATGAATTGACAGTATACAATTCATGTTCAGAATACTACCAATACAAAGAGTCTTGTTTTCTAGCCAAGCTAATGGGCATGTTGACTATCTGTTGGACATCATTTGCATTAAACAACTAATAAAGCAACTCCTTTTTCCATCTATAGTTTCTGATTAGTTGATCCATTGTTTCAAATAGGTAGTCATCTGGTCTAGAAGAAGTTTACTTTTCTAGTTTCATTATTAGGTAGCCATCTATTTTCCCAAATTTTGATTGACTTACCATTCTCTACTTTATTCCTAATCCCACCCTCAAAAAAGCCTTTTGCACTCATTATTCCTTTCTAAAACCAGGATGCATTCTTTGCAATTGGGATTGAAAAATGTTATGCCTGCTTCAATACTTGGCCTTCAACACTTTACTCGTCAATAGATAAGAAGTTTGGCTAAATCATTATCCTCCATAATTGCTTGGCCAAAAGAGTAGAGTTAAAATGCAAAATATCCTTGAACCATAATCCCTTCTCTTCCTTAATTTTTGTCAATTTTTTCCAGCTAACCTAGTGCATGGCATTCTTCTTATCCTTAGAGCTCTACCAAAACTTCTTAGACAACCTAAAGGTGGACATGACATATGTAGGCATCACCATAACTACCGATTTGATCAGCACCTCTTTTCCTGCTTGCCTAAGCAAACTATTCTTCCAATTGCCGAGTTTCTTCTAAATTCTTTGTTTGACAAAACCAAACACTTGATCTTTAGATTTTGAGATTACCATTGTTATCCCCAAGTACTTCCCTTGGGATACTCTCTTCTTCGTAGCTCATCACACACTTTATCCATCTTGCATAGGTTCAAATTCTTACTGAAAAACACAAAACTCTTCTCCAAGTTGATCAACTAGCTCAAGCAGGAGTCATAACTATTCAAAATTAGCAAAACTAGGCTGAGATTGCTTCTTCAATTGAGGCTTTGCAAAAATTCAAGGAGTCATCTGCAAAAAAAAAAAAAAAAAAATTCAGTAATAGGGGAACCATTCTCACAATTCTTTAAACCAATAATATTTTTCTTATTCACAGAATGTTGGAATAAATTGGAAAGAGCTTCAAAACAATGCAAAAGGAGATAAGGAGAAAGACGGTTCCCCTACCTAACCCTCTACACGGCCTAATAGAACAAGACTTCTCTCCATTAACATTGGAAGAGAAAGACAGATGTCCTACACATCAAAATCCAATTAATCCACTTTTTACAAAAACCTATCTTAGACATGACAGCAGCCAAAAAATGCCATTCTATTCTATGATAAACTTTAGACATGTCCAGTTTCAAAGCCATATAACCAAACATTACCAAATCTCTTATTTTTTAAAAAGTGTAGACACTCATGAGAAATGATAATATTGTCAAAAATTTGTCTTCCAGGCACAAAAGTAACTTGGTTTTTACTTCTAATGCATTTATCCAGTACATATTTCAGTTTGTTAACTAAAATTTTAAAAATAGGTTTATACAAGACATTACACAAACTAATTGGTCTAAAATGGGATAGGTTAGCAGGATTGTCACATTTAGAGATAAGGGAGATGATAGCTTCATTGATACACTTGAGAAGAAAACCAGAATGAAAACAGCTTTTGATAGCTAAAACAATATCCTCTTTAATCACATGCCAATACTTATGACAAAAAAGAGGAGACATACCATCTAGACCTGGAGTTTTGTCAAGATTCATGGAGAAAAAGGCTTATTTCACTTTTTTTTCTTCAACAGGTGTGGTCAGAAACTTATTCATCTGAGTTGAAATTGAATGTGGAATTCCCTCAAGCAACTCCTAGAAATCCATTGAACCATTAGAAGGGAAAACCTGACCATAAAACTTATCCGATTCCTTCCCAATCTCCTCATTACCTTCTTACCGACTACCATCATTCTTCTGGATTTTACTTAAACTGTGGATTTCTATTCCTTCTCCCATTGACACAAGGATGGAAATAAACTGAGTTTTTATCCTTATCTTTGAGCCATTGCACTTTAGCTTTTTGACTCCAAAAACTCTCTTCTTCCTTATACGCATCTTTCAACTAAACTTTGGGGTTATTGATGATGGTTCTTCATAGGATCACTACTAATTTTAGCTTGGGAAATCTCAATTTTCAACTTTTTAATATCCTTACCAATATTCCTCTTCATCCCCTTACTTCATCTTTGAAGCGCCTGTCTAACTAACTTAATTTTCTTGGTCAACCTATTACATCTAGAACTAGAACAATTACTCTTCCAAGTCTTCTTGATAATCTCCTCAATCTCCCTATATTAAACCCATCTTTTGTCAAAATGAAACCTGACATTTTTCTTCTCAACATTAGGATTAGTATCCAAAGCTAAAATACAACGGTCAAAAGCCTCAACATCAAGATGTTTGAACCTGGCGCTATCAAACAACTGAATCCACCCTTACATCTACAACTTGCTAATCCCCAATCTAATCTTTGCTTGACTTTCCCCTCCCCCTCCCAATTATTACACCAAGTCCAGGCAAACCCTTCAAAACCTATGTCCACTCATTGGTTATCTTGCACAAAATTCCTAAAATCCTGAAAACTCCCTTCGCTTCTAAACCTACCACCCTACTTTTCATCCTTACTCAATATATTATTGAAATCCTCAGTCAATAACCAATTATTCTCCCCCCCCCCCCAATACAACTTTCCTAGCACTAAGCACCTTCCACTGTTCCCATCTAATCCTATCATCACAACGGGCATACACATCAACAAACCACCATTGATTCAAACTTTCACTATCCTCCATTTTGAAGTCAATAGTAAAAGTAGTATGTTGAATAGTAATAATCTTGACATTTTCAGGCCAAAACACAAATATACCACTGATTTACTATTTGCCTCAACAGCATAACAATTCTCAAATCCCAAAATATTTTTGATTTTTTGCATATAAACTGATTTATTTTTGGTTTCACTACATAAAAAAATAAAGCTAGGGGTGAGGAGTTTTTCTACCTCTTTCAACTGGAAAACTGTCAAGGGGTTTCTCGCACACTAGAGCCCTCATTGAGAACTGGAAGACCCTTCAAGCTTTGCCCTCTCCATTTGAAAAAAAAATTTGCTGCCAAATCTACTAAATGCTACTGCTTCTGTTTTTTCTTTTCACCCACATCCTCCCTACTTATCACCTCAATAGGGTCACAACAAATTGACTTCTCTTGCAAACCAGTGGTTCTGAGAAGGCATTGATACAGACTTCCTTTAATGGTACTCTATCTTCTTTGTGTAGAATTTTGATCTTCCTCCCTCCCTTCTTTCTTTCTCTTGTTCTTGCTTTTTCAGCTTCACTAGTGGTTTATCCACCCACATCGAGTCATCCTCTTGCTCCTTGTTTTCCAATCCCAACCCAGTATTAGTAAAGAGGCCAGCGTAATTTACCTTACCTTGATCTGTAATCTCCTTAGAAAGCTCATCCCTATACTCAAAACAATTATATTGTTGTATTGCAACCCTAGTCGCTCCCCATTCATGAGAGCACTCACCTTAACTAATCAATTCTCCTCCTTTGTCGATATCAGTCTAAGGTCTTTTGAAGTTTTTTTGGGGACTGCTCAAACTATCAGAAACATTCTTATCACCATCTAATTTTATCTCTTCCCTCTTCTTTTGCCTTTCTCATATTCCTCTAGATCTTTTGACCCTAGATTTGCAATGCCTTCCTTGTTTGACTTAAACTAAATAGATTTCTTTACTAAAGAGCAGCTACCTTCTTCCTAGCCATGTTCTGTGATTTCTGTATTCCCCTTCTTTCCTTCTCTAAAAATAGTCTTTCCTGGAGAAACTTTACTCCTAGCTCTTCACCACAGACCATATTGATCTCATGGGGATCCTTTTGGAATATCAACATGCCTACTGCACCCCTTCTCATTGTGCCCCAAATCCTATACTTGTAACAGAAGTCAGGGCACCTTTCATATATGAAATTAACCCATTTATTTATAGTGCCATTCAACGTGATCATTGTTCCACATAGGAGAGGTTGTGAGATGTCAATTAGCAACTGGAACTTTAGGTGTTTGCCTTTCTTGCTCCCATTTTGTGGTATCAACACTTCCTTGACCCCTTTGAACACCTGATACCTCTTTAACACATCTAATTATAATTCAATTACACACTTAAATCCTACTACTAATTAGATGGCATCTCGCATGTATACGGTTGTCAACTAGTAGCAAAAAAAGAAGTACAGATCGTTCTCACAAGGATTGTCGATTGCAATTACCAATGTTTAAGGGTATTTGTGTAGTTAAGCTAAATCAATTGGTAGATGATAGAACTATTCTAATGAAAGCTATAATTTTAATTCTAACCTAATTTAATCTAATTAAGACTAAAATATAGAACAAGTGAATCAATCAACTAAAAAGACTAAAAAAAGAAAGAAAAATTGAATCCTAAAACATTCATTTCTAAAGTATAAATTAGATAAAGATAAATTAGGAAATTAAATAATTTTGGATTTTTCTATTGGAATTAAGGAAACCCACAAAAAATTAACTAGAAATTAAAGCTAGAAATTGAAAATTCTTAAATAGAAAGCAAGAAATTGATAAGAACCCTAATTTTCCTATAAACCCTAATTTGAAAGTAAATAAATTTTCACTAAAATGGATAAGAAAGAAAATAAAAATTATATCTACTTAAAACTAACAAAAAATCCACTACGATTATCTAATAAAAATTTAAACTTGACAAGAAATTTAAAGAAGATCTAAGATGAAAGTTAAGAGAAATTTCTATTAGAAAAAGTAACTTGTAATTTAAGCTATCCTAATCTATCTAGAATTATCTAAAACTCTCTACTCTGAAACTATCTATTCTCTCTAACTATCCTCAAAACTCCCTACTTACTAATTCTACTTAGCTTAAATAGTGCAGCATTACACAAGGCAAAATTAGGGGTTTTCTGGTTGAAAGTTTACAAAATTGCCCCTACAACTTAAAATTCAGCGAGTTGAGATCGCGGTCTGGAACATTTGAGACCGCGATCTCAACTCTAAAATAGTAAAACTAATTCCCGAGTTGAGATCGCGGTCTGGAATAGTCGAGACCGCTATCTCGACTCTCCTTCCAACAATTTTTATTTCATCCATTTTGCAATTTGGTCCCTTGAGTTTTATTCCTTCCAGCTTCTAACCTTTAATTTTTAACATGCATAATATTAACACCATTAAGCACTTAATTAAACTAAAAATTTAACACAAAATTATCATAATTAATTCAAAAACGAAAATACAAATACATATGAAAGAAATTAACTAAAATCTTCAATTACTTATCTAATTTCGGAATTTAAACTATCAAAATGCTATAATTTAGAGGAAAATAACTCTAGTTTACTAGAGTTATCACACCCCAAACTTAGCATTTTGCTAATCCTGAGCAAAACAAAGATTAACAATAAATGAAACCTACTAACATTCAAACATTTAAACACCTCCAAAGTTGAATTCGTGACACTTGATGAATCATGCATGTGCACAGAATAGTTAAGCGATCTCTCAAGAAATGTTCAACACTACGTGACATGCGAAGAATATGAGTAAATCAATCCAAAACTGAAATTTTGTTTTACAAAGAAGCACACATTCATTCACTACACAAGATTTCACATCACCAAGCATTACCATTCTCGAAAAGAGTTACCAAAAGTTTTAGTTCTTTTCATTGGAAACATCATTACTTCTCAAATCACAAATATTATAAAGTTAATCAACTCTCTTGACTAAGCATCTGAAAATAGAAGTTCAATTAGGAATCAACTTAAATGCAATTGACACACATTTCGAAAATAAACCTCTGACAAGGAATAAGTAATATGAGATTAATGATAAGTATTACAAACATTTACTCCTTAACTTATTGGTATACAAAAAATGCAATTCCTAATGGCTTAATTCGGAGAAACAACATGGGTACATGTCGGAGTTCCGTACTCGCCTTATTACTACTCTACGATGGCTTATTTCAGAGAAACAACATGGGTACATGTCGGAATCCCGTACTCGCCTTATTTCTAATTTTTTTTCGGCCTTAAACCAAGGAAAATGAGTGAAATGTACCAAAAATTAATCTCGAATATCAATTATTCACAAGTTAGAAGAACATTCCCTATGCAAACACACGAAATGTCCCAAAATTCCTTCTACTTCATTTAACTCATTTCTTTCCAAAAGATAGTTCATCAACCACATAATATAAGTGATTTGATAAGAAACAAAATTTCAAATCAATTTTCCTAAAATTTCAGCTCTTTTTTTTGAAAAATAGCAATGCCAAGTTTATGAATTCTTCATATTGCAAATGAACTACTCACTCACACAAAAGTTCTTGAAAAGAATCAATCATATACTTCACTCACAAGGCATTGAACATCAAAATTATCATCATTGAGTACCAAATTGATCAACTTTCCATCCATTAATCATCAAGTGGCAACAAAATGAAAAAAAAAAGAAGACCTATTTCCAACACAAAAAGATAAACACCCCCAAACTTGTCTATTTTATTCAAGTTGATGAATAAATCATCCTTCCACTGACCCAAAATTAAACATCAAGACAAAACCCAAAAATAACGAAAACTACTTAAACTATGTCCTACTTTTAAGCCTAGAATTAAAATTGAGTAAAAATGTTAAGAGCAACCATGCCATGCATCTCACCAAGTAAGCTTCAAACAAAATTAATATTCCATTCAACTCATCAACTAATGCAAAGATGGCATCAGCTTAGGGACCTTAGCCATATTACTCTTATTAGGTAATAACCAAACTTCACCAAGTGTCAGTTTAATAATCCAAAAGAAATTTCATCCATAAAGCATCAAAATGTATCACTTGGCATTAGCTTAAGGCCATTAGCCAAACTACTTAAAAGAAAGAAAAAAAATTGAAATACTTCAATTCCAAAAATTGAAAATAAAACAAACACAATCTAAAGTAATTAAAAGCTATGGTGTCCAATGGCACATTGAAAAACAAGGAAAATCAACATCATCCATCAATTTAATTCAATGATCAAGGTTGGTCTTCTTTCATGCACAAACAAATGGTGGCTTCTTCTCTTCATTCCATCTCGTCTTGACCTTCTTCAGTGTCACTAGGTTGGGCCTCCTCATGATCATCATCCGTGTCCCCTCCAGTCGCACCCGCGTGGCTAGATCCCTCATGATGTGTGGTAGCCGCCGGTGGTGTGTAGTACTGTCCACAAGGTGGACCAAAGTGCCATGCCGGAGCTGACGATGCCTGGACCCAAGTGCCTAATGAAGTAACCCTTAAAGCTTCTCCAATAATGGTCAAGTTATTGTGCATCACCATTTGACTGTACGACCAGTACCCCTGTAGATCGTTCCTTTCTTCTTTACTTACCGGAGCATTGAATACTACACCTGGGGGTATCGGAATCATTGAAGTTCTCTGAGGTGGTGGAGGTTGAGGCTGTGGCTGTGGCTGGGCAGGGTGCTCCTCTTGGTGGTGCTTCTCAGTAAATATTCTCTCACTATCCTATAGACATATTCCTGATTGATTCTTCCTCTAGGATGTGTCAATGACACTAAAGGACCAATTGGGCAACCCGCTATGGTGCAAAGATGGTGAATTAGACTAGGGGCATAAAATATGGGTCGTCCCGACCTACCACTCTCTAAAAACCCCTGTCTAATTAGGTGACCAATATTCACCGGGATCCCAGTCATGATGGCATAGACTAAGAGTACCTTGTCCCTCTGGATAAAGCTCACTGCATTGGACCCCCAAATGCGGCTACTAATGAAATAAAACCATAACTTAGCCACTAATGAGAGTCCTTAACGAGAAAATTTTAATTCCATGGCAGATGAAGTACTCTTAATCCATTCTACCCTCCTATCACAATTGGTGTTGGCCCAAAAATCAACCTAAGAGGGGGGTGATTAGGTTGTTTCAAAAACAATCCTTTTTATGTGCGTAATAGGAAATGCAAACTTTATACACCAAATAAAAACTTAAGCACAAGCTCAATGAATACAATATATATTCAACAATTTAAGCTTAAAAAACAAATAAGAATATTGAGATTAAGAGAATCAAACCAAACTCCCAAACTTCTCAAGCTTGGAGCTTAAAGGCAACTACCAAGTTCACAACTTGAAGTTTAGCCACTAAAAGTCTCTTCAAAGTAGGTGAGACAATAACAAATGAGGATCACTCTTGCTCACACTAATTTCCTTTAGTTGAGCCAAGAGTTTTACACTCACAACCTCCCTTTGTTACAATTGTTATCTCTCCACTCTTACACTTGAAGAACTCTTACAATTGTAAGCTCTTTTCACAAAACTACCTACACTATTACAACACTTGTACCCACTATTTCTCCCAAATAGCTCAAGAATTACTTATAATCAATGTAGAAGTCTCTTCTTCTTTAATTCAGGCTTAGGGGTATTTATAGTTGCTTAAAATCTGCTTTCAACAACTTTCCAACGGCTATTTTCTGTTTACTGAAAAACTAGCCATTGGACCTCTCTTTCGGATGGCCGCTGCTAACTTCTGCGTCCTTTCTCTGAGGGTATTCGTTCGGACGTCCGAGAATGCGTCTGATCAAAGTAAAGTCTTCTGGAAATATGATCGGACTCTGTTCTTCATTCGATACTGCATCAAATTCTTTGTGTTGGACGATTACCATCGTCCGAAACTCTGTCTTTCGGACAGTCATTTGCGTCCGTGGAGTCTTCTGGTTGTTTTGTTCGGACGATCATTTGAGTCCGAACCTACCTATTTTTCTACACACTTGTTTTCAAACTATTAGTGTGATTTTGGTCATCATCAAAACATGATTAACATAACTGGGGTTCAACAAATGGCATCTTTGATTACATCCATATCCTTATTTTTATTATTCAAAAATGCCAAATATTAACTAGAAGGTACGGGGGTATGTTGAAATATGCATTAATCACATCAGCACCAAAATCTACCAAAATCCCCCATTTGCGCACCTTGCCATCTTCTAACTCACATAAATTACAATGAAATTCTTTGACTAACTGGGTAGCCCCGGGTCAACCTGAGCGTTAAAACCCTCCCAATGCCTTGACCCAATTTGTTCTTCTATCGCTCTCCTAGAATCTTCATGTACTCCCTAATGCATGGGTATGTCAAAGTTCCTCTCTCTAATTACCCTCATGCTTCTCGTTACTCTTGAATAACTGTTGAGCTCTATCACTCGAGAATTGAGGTTCAATTTGATCGCCACCCTTAAATGGTTATTCCGATCCCCCCTTCTCCGCTTGTGCCCTCTCCGAATTTCCTTTTTCTAGAACCAGTCCCTCTCCCTCTCATTCTCACCCTTCTCTCAGCACTGCCATAAACCCCTCTCTTCATATTCTAAAAGGAATTCAATCAACAATTTCAAAAATCCAACTTTCAAGCAAAATTCAACACCAAAAAATCGCAATCCAAATTCCCAACAATTGTTTGAATATTTCAATTCAACTCAATCACAATTCAAACCAAGAATTTTGACAATTGGACAATTCAAAAATTCTTCTAGCACAAATTAGTACCAATTACTTGTCCACAATTCAATAATTCAGTACCACAAATTTTTCATAATTTAATCCACCAAATTCCACAATTGTCTTCAAAAATTGCTAATTACAACTAATAATTCAAGGAAAGATATTACTCGTCTTTTTCGAATTGAAATTTTTCCAAAAATTGCCTTTCTGTCAATCCCCATTGAAGCCAAATTTCTTCCACAAATCTTCAAAAAGTTGGTTGCTTTGATGTTCCTATAGAAAAACAAAGTGAAATTAGTGGTGGGTGTGGAGTTTTTGGTGATTTTTGGCGAAGATGAGAGAAGAATTGGAGGATTTGGGATTTAGGGTTTTCGGAAAAGGGAAGAGGAAAAGGGAGATTTTGTGAGAAGAAAAGAATGATTCGATCTTTTCAAAACTTTCTGGCAGTTGAGACCGCGATCTGGCCTGATGTTGAGATCGTAGTCTCAGTTTTGAGATCGCGGTCTCAAACAGTGTGAGATCGTGGTCTGAATTGATTTGAGACTGCGATCTCAACTCGGTGCAAAATAATCCTTTGCAGAAGTCTAGAGTTGAGACCGCGGTCTCAAAGTTGAGATCGCGGTCTGGACCAAATGACTTGAGACCGCGGTCTGGACCAAATGACGCTGCCCTTCAGAAGTTTGAGGTTGAGACCGCGATCTCAAATCTTTGAGATCGCGGTCTCAAGCTCAATTTCTGCAAAGTCATTTTTTACACTTAGCCGAAATTGCTTTACTCTTGACCACTTTTCTCCATTTACAAGGATAACCTACAAACAAAAAATTCACAAATTAGGGTGACAATTTTCACTCATTCTTTAGCACCATTTATTCAACTCAAAAACTCAAAAGAAAAAAAAAAAATATATATATATATACATATATATATTTTTAACAAAAATTCAAACCAATTTACTCAAGACCAAGACAATTAAAAATCACACCAGAAGAAAGCAATAAAAATTAAAGACTTGGGTTGACTCCCAAGAAACGCTCTTTTATAGTCACTAGCTTGACTATGGCATGGCCCTCATTCTAAGTAATTGAGGATGATTGATCCTACCTTCCCTTTTGGTTTTCACGGAAAAAGTTTGATCCCCTTTTTCTTCATGATTAAAGCTTGATTTTCGGGTTTTCCATGCACAAGTCCTTTCTTTCTAGCCTTAGCCATCGCTAGTGCCCCAATTAACATCTCCAATTGTTTCTCAAACAATTTTCTTTTCTTTTTATGCCTTCTCAATTTCTTGATATCACCATTGTGCTTATTCTTTGCAAAACTCTCTTCATTGTTCATCAACACAGATCCTTTATCGGGTGATTTTTCTTTCAATTCATTTCTCGGATTTTCCTTTATTTCGAACACTTGCTTGAGTGAATTGCCTTGGCTCACTTCAATTTGCTCTTCCTTTGACCTAGCAAGGATAGAATTAAGAGATTGGTTAGCACATTTCTCTTCAACAATGGGAATATTATCATTGTATTCAAACACATCAAATTCAGTTGATTCATTTTCAACTCATAAGATCAACTTCCCTTTGTGCACATCAATTAATGCATGAGCGGTCGTAAAGAAAGGCCTCCCTAGAATCAATGGAATCTCACTCTCTTCACCTGTATCTAACACAAAGAAATCAATGGGAAATACCAACTTTTCAACTTGTACAAGAACATCTTCCAACAAGCCATATGGTTTCCTCTTGGATAAATCTGCCAATTAGAGTGTGATATTAGTTGGCTTGACATTGTTGATCCCTAACTTGTCATAGATGGCCTTTGGCATGATATTTATGCTTGCCCCCAAATCACAAAGTGATCGATGCCATGTTTTTCCTCCAACATTCACCGGTATCATAAAACTACTGGGATCCTTGAGTTTAGGGGGTAACCGCCTTTGAAAAATGGCACTACATTGGGCATCAAGGCATACTTTCTCATCATCATCCCACTTTCGCTTCCTTGCCAAAAGATCCTTCATGAAACGAGCATAGTTGGGCATCTTGGTGAGGACATCAATTCAAAGGAATGTTGACATTAGTCTTTTTCAACATATCCAAGAAATGGGTGAATTGCTTCTCTTTTTCCTCCTTTCTTGGATCAATGAGTCTTTGAGGGTATGGCACTTTTATTGATGGATCTATCTTCAAAGGTTCCTCCACATGCTTCTTCTTGGATACCTTAATCTCATTCTTTTGTTCCTTCTTGGCTTCATCATCAACTACTTCTTTTTCAATTTCAACTACCTTGGACTTTTGCTCTTTGCTTCCTTCCTGCACCTTTTTTTTCTCCTTAGATTCAACCAATTCTTTTCCACTCCTTAAGGTTATAGCATTGCATTTCTCCTTGGGGTTTGGAATAGTATCACTCAGAAATGCCCCAATAGGTTTGTCATTATTCAACCTTGCCCTCTGCCCCAATTGAATCTCCAAATTCCTTGTCGAAACCTTCAAATTCTCATAATCTCTTTTATGCTCTTCCGCTTTCCTATCCAATTCCCTTCTCAAATACTCAGCTTTTCTTTCCTTTCAACCTTCTTCACCCAAATTATCTCTAGGAGCATATTGATCATGGTACATGGGTTGGAAAGAATTTGCATAATGCAAAGGAGGTATTTGTTGTTGGTTTTGAAAATAAGGATTGGGAAAATTTTGATATGAGTTGGGTTGGGCATTTCTTTGATGTGGCTGTTGATACGGTCTAGATGAGGAATTCGGGGCTTGAGTGTGTTGCGTATTTTGAGGTGGGGGATTTGATTGGTAAGGAGGGTGGTTGGATTGGTTGTTGGTGTTACTCCATGAGAAATTTGGGTGATTCCTTCAATAAGGATTGTAAGTGTTACACTAAGCTCCAGATTGGTTCCTTGGAAATAAAGATTGATTAGCCACATAATTGATTTGCTCATTGGCTCCATATGGCATCTCACAATTCCCATTGGCATGGCTGCCTCCACAAAAATCACACGTCATGCTTGGTTTAGTTGGAGAAGAAGTCATCGCATTCACACTGCTAGGTTTCCCTATATTCTCTTCAACGTTTTTGCCATGTTATTCATCACATTCGTGAACATGCTTTGTTGAGCCAAAAGGGCATCTTGCATGTTTAGATTCAACGCTCCACTGCATGCATTGGCTTGATTAGCTTGATGTTGAACCACCGGTGGAGTTATCGGTCCATGATGGTAGTGGTTGTATGCCATCCTATTTAACAACTCTTGAGCTTCTTTCGGAGTCTTATATGAGAAACAACCATTGGTGGAGGCATCTATGATGGATTTTGTCTCTTTGAAGTAAACCATTATAAAATGTTTGAACTTGAAGCAACAAAGGAATGGCATGATGCAGGCATTTTCTTAGCAACTCTTTGAATCTTTCCCAAGCTTCCCCTAGGCTTTCACCAACATCTTGTTTGAACGATGTAATCTCATTCCGTAATTTTGTAGTTCTTGCGGGAGGAAAGTACTTCACCAAGAACTCTTGAGCAAGTTGGTTTCAAGTGGTGAATGTTCCTTGGGCATGGGATTGCAACCATGAATTGACTTTGCTTTATCACGAAGAGAAAAAGGAAACACCCTCATCCGAACACAATCCGATTGTAGTCCATTAAACTTAAATGTGTCCAAGACTTCTTCAAAATTCATGAGGTGTGTGTAAGGGTCCTCATTTGGTCCACTTCCAAACATGGTATGGGATTGGAGCATTTGGATTAGTGCGGGCTTGATTTCAAAATTGTTGGCTTGCACGGGCATCCGTGAAATGTTTGAGTTTGCCCCATCAAAATTAGGTAAATCGTACTCCCTCAATGGCCTTCTATTCCCATTCATGTCATTTCCGTTCCTATAGCCACCCATTCCATTATTTGCACCTACCTCTTCGTCTTCGTTCTCCATATTCACATTCTCTTGATGAGCATTAGCATGTGCAATTTCTATCCTTTCTTGCTCTTGTTGTACCCTTCTCAACCTTCGAATTTGTCTTAGCTCTTTCTTCCTTTCCTTGTCTAAGCAAATGAATGGTTCTTGAGCACCTCTTACCGTGCTGGTACTACACAACAAAGGCAAATAGTCAATTGAAATTCCAAGTCAATTCCACAAGACAACCAAATCAAACATAAAAATCAACAAAATTAAAAACTAAATTAAACTAATCGAAAGTGCTCAATCTACACGACCCATAAAGCGCTTGATATTGCCAAAAACCGAAGACAATCCCAGGAAACGGCTCCAAAAACTTGATGCCTCTTTAACACATCTAGTTATAATTCAATTAAACACCTAAATCCTACTACTAACTAGATGGCATCCCGCAAGTATACGGTTGTCAACTAGTAGCAAAGGAAGTACGGATCGTTCCCACAAGAATTGTCGATTGCAATTACCAAAGTTTAAGGGTATTTGTGTAGTTAAGCTAAATCACTTGGTAGATGATAGAACTATTCTAATGAAAGCTATAATTTTAATTCTAACCTAATTTAATCTAATTAAGACTATAATTTAGAACAAGTGAATCAATCAACTAAAAAGACTTAAAAAAGAAAGAAAAATTTTTTGAATACTAAAAACATTCATTTCTAAAGTATAAATTAGATAAAGATAAACTAGGAAATTAAATATTTTTGGATTTTTCGATTGGAATAAAGGAAACCCACTAAGAATTAACTAGAAATTGAAAATTCTTAAATAGAAAGTAAGAAATTGATAAGAACCCTAATTTTCCTACAAACCCTAATTTGAAAGTAAATAAATTTTCACTAAAATGGATAAGAAAGCAAATAAAAATTATATCTACTGGAAGCTTACGAAAAACCCACTATGATTATCTAATAAAAATTTAAACTTGAAAAGAAATTTAAAGAAGATCTAAGATGAAAGTTAAGAGAAATTTCTATTAGAAAAAGTAACTTGTAGTTTAAGCTATCCTAATCTATCTAGAATTATCTAAAACTCTCTACTCTAAAACTATCTACTCTCTCTAACTATCCTCAAAACTCCCTACTTACTAATTCTACTTAGCTTAAATAGTGCAGCATTACACAAGGCAAAATTAGTTGTTGCTGGTTGGATGTTTACAAAATTGCCCCTACAACTTAAAATTTAGTGAGTTGAGATCACGGTCTGGAACAGTTGAGACCGCGATCTCAACTCTAAAATAGTAAAACTAATTCCTGAGTCGAGATCGCGCTCTGGAATAGTCGAGACCGCGATCTCAACTCTCTTCCCAGCAATCTTCATTTCATCCATTTTGCAATTTGGTCCCTTGAGTTTTATTCCTTCCAGCTTCTAACCTTTAATTTTTAACCTGCATAATATTAACACCATTAAGCACTTAATTAAACTAAAAATTTAACTCAAAATTATCATAATTAACTCAAAAACGAAAATACAAATACATATGAAAGAAATTAACTAAAATCTTCAATTACTTATCTAATTTCGAAATTTAAACGATCAAAATGCTATAATTTAGAGGAAAATAACTCTAGTTTACTAGAGTTATCACACCCCCAAACTTAGCGTTTTGCTAGTCCCGAGCAAAACAAAGATTAACAGTAAAAATGCTAGTTTATTTTTTCAACAAAAAAAAAAAAAAGGAAATAAAACATCAAGATAAAACAAAAAGAGTAACAAAAATTGCTCGTTAAATACCACCTACATAAACCCGAGCAACTAAGAAAGAATTATATAACTTAAGTTTGTTTCCATTTATTCAATATAAATCTTGAATTTTTGTTAAAATTACACAAAAACAGATTTTTATCAATAAGCCTAGTAAAAACATAAAGATGCAACAAAAGTTTACAGAATAAAAGACATCAACGAAGATCCTTGCCTCTATTCATGTATCCTTTTGAGTTGGAATCCTTACCTCTTTGCACCCGCGAAACAAAGTTCAGCCTTTTTAATCTACATATAAACAGGAAAGCTATAAAAAAATAATAAAAAAATTATGAAAAATATAAAATAGAGAATATTGATAGACACAGTGGAAACATTCATATACGAAACAAAGTACCTCACCTGATATAGGGAATGGGTACGGAACAAAATGCCTCACCTTATATAGGAAACAGGATCCACATTATAGATGCGTAACTGTTAGAACAACCTGCCTAACAAATTGTAAATATAGAATATGAGCTAGTTATAATTTCTAAATCGAAGTTAGAGATGTCAATTTTGAATATATATATTTTTTTTGTTTAGTGGAGGCGGAGAAAATTGAAAATTAATAAACTACTAGGTTTTGAGGTAGAAATATAGGCGAGAATAGATTCGCATGTGGTGTATGATTTTTGATAAGTTGGAAACTTTTTTTTTGGAATTTCAGAAGAGATAAAGAGGTGACGGAGAAGAAAGAGCACGTAAAAGTTGAGAAATTCGTGGGAGAGTTGCGAAAGCAAGTGTAATTCACCCTCCAATTAATTTATGTCAAACAGGAAGAGAATGAGAAAGACAGTGTATGTGTTTATTTTATTATATTTATATATGATAAGATAAATAATGATATGGAACTATGTATTGTTTTACTATTTCTTACATAATTATTTTATAATGATTATTAATTTAAGAGCAGTAAATGTTAACCTTAGGAAAATAAGCATTTGTAAATAATAATGGGTACATTTTGTTTTGGGGAATATAATACTAGTAAACAGTACATTTTGTCTTAGGGAATATAATACTAGTAAATAGTTTTGAAAAGCTAAATGGTTTTTGAAATTTAATATTTTTACACAAAGGGGAAAAAATGAAAGAAATATAGGATGAAATTTGAATGAATAAATAATAAATAGCCATACAAATTTACTCAAGCAAGATGTGGTTATGGTGGTAATTGAAGAGCTTTAATTTCTTGAGGATTTGAGTTCGATTTTTTCCAACTGGAATTGTTTTCGAAAAAGTTGAAAGCTATCTAGATGCTTGGACGGTTTAACCGGACTGATTACTGGTTCATTCAGTTGAACTACTGGGTTGTTGAAAATTCAATGATCCTGTGGCTGTTCACCTTGTTAACTGGTCTGACCATTGAGACATGCCTAGTTTAATGACTATGGAAAAAGCTATCTAGAACAAATTCTAACTAGCAGCTTATCAAATAATCTACAATCCCATATTATCATGGATTCCTGGTTTATTCGGTTGAACTGTCGGAATGTTGAAAAGTCAATTAGATTTCATACCTATCTGGTTAGATGTGCTACCTAACCCAGTCTTATAGTCGGTTCACTTGGTTAACCGGTCTGAATGTTGAGCCGTGCCAGGTTTAATAACTTTGGAAAAACCTATCTGAAACAAAATCAATATTTACATATCATCAAAATTACAGTATGGTTGAATAGATGCAATGTTTTTTTATACATTATATATATATATATATATGTATGTGTGTGTGTGTGTGTTATTTGAGAGAGAGATTAAGACTTTATATACATAAATTGTATACATACGTATGTTTGTTTTTGGGTATACATGTATAGTATCATGTGTGCAACTATATATGTATTTTATAAGTAAAGTAATAGTTCTAGTTTTTAAGACCATATTATATAAAGCATATTTATTTTTAAAAAATACATAACGTTTCAAGCTAAAGTGTGTACTAAAAATTTTCCTTGAAAGGTCGTGAGATCATCAAATACCGAATTGAATTTGTAAATCGGTTAATTTTGAATTCAAAACTCAATTTCAATTTGTAACCAATTTTCGATTTTAGAATTCAGTCAGACCAATTTATTAACTAAATTCTGATTAATCAATTTCAAAATTTCAATCTGGAAGTGCAAATGGTCACGAATTCAATTAACCAAATTCGTACTCACCACCAACTTATATTGCCTATATTAGTAGTTTTTTGTAGTTAAAATTTGGCGTTCAAGGTCTTTTGTTACACTTTTGTTTTATATACACTCATTTTATTACACGTGTTAAATGATTAATGAAAAAGAGTAGGAGTTAGGTGGTTTTGAAGATTTGGTGTAATAATTATATAACACTTAGCCTGAGTTAATTGGTATAATAGTCTAAGTGTAATAGCAAAAAAAAATGTAATAGAAGATCTGCTGCCAAATTTGGAGGCTCGCTTGGGGCAACCTGATGGGTTTTACTAATTTGTTTCAATTAAATTTTTAGGTTCACAATTCATTCAGTTTTTATATTTTAGGTCCATGAATTTTTTCAGTTGTTTCTAATTTTTGGCACAATTAACATTTACTTGCACATCAATTTTTGATCAAATACTCTCGTGGCACTTCTCCTACTTGTTCGGCCACAAAATTGTTCAAATGAATGCAAGTAGAAATTTATTCTTATCAAGTACTTGCTGGCTTTACAGTCTAAATGTCTTGAGTGTTTTACATTGAAGAATGTTGCTTGTCTACTTTTGGACTGATAATACATAGATAGGTTACTTGTAAGGCAAGAAAACTCATTAAGGGCAAAAATATAATTAGGCTTGTTGGAAGGGGCTCTAACCCCTAAATCCTCGCCTATAAATAGGAGCACACTCCTCAAGATATGCAACTAACACCAATCAATTCCAGCCCATTCATATTAATACAATTCAAACACATTTATTGTACTCTCTCTGTGCAGCTTTACTTTCTTTACCCCTACAAATAATATAAGTGCACCACTATTCGTCATGGACGATGAACAATAACCCGCTGACATAAGACTCAACGCTTAGTTTGTAGGAGTCTTGCTTCATAGATGGTTGAGTCAATTTATCTATATCTATCAAACTAGCTATATATTGTACTATTTTTTTATATAATATTCGAATAATTTCTTCCTTTTTTTGTGATGTCTAATATGTCCTATATCCGACACATAAAAATGACTTTTCATAGCTAATTTCAAAGAATTTGATGTGTTGAATTCTAATCCTAACTAATATATACTTGTTCAAATAATTTGCTTTAATTAATTTTAATTCTAAACAATATGAAATCCAATGATGCAAGAAAATTTTTATTCCATTTAGCAATCAATCATATATATTCCTTTCCATCTTTCCCCTTTGTCTATATTACATCGGACAAATAGCAATCAAATCCTATAAATATTTTTTGTTGTTTCCTTTTATTTGTTATTCTTTTAATAGTCTATTATACTTTACCAATTAAATGCGAATAAACCTAGATTGATTATTCATCTATTGTTAAAAAATGAGTTTAATTACTCCTATAAAAGAATTAATATTAAGGTGATTGATGCCCAAAAAAAAAAAAAGGAGACACAAATTAGTTTACGAAAATGTTGTTTAACAATTGGTTTAGAGAAGTAAGAGGATTATGGATCAATTGAATATAATTTTAATGCTAAACATAATTTTAGCTAATAATAGCATGAGATTATTTAAAAGGAATTTATTGATTAAAAATAAAGAAGTAAATAGATTAGAAGCCTCAGTAAGTTAATGTTGCTCATTTTATACACACAAGCGTACATATCGACTCATCTAATAAAATAGTGAAGTAAAGTTCGTTCCTACGAAAACTGTACTCAACTCTTGTTAACTACCAAAATTAACACAATTTCACTCTATTCAAATGATTCAGCAATAGTGTGAAAATTGTTAAAAACTAGAACTAATAAATTAAACAAAAAAATAAGGGTTAATTTAAGAGAGCTTTTAAAGTATCTATTACAAAAGTTTGAGCCCCCATCACTATGAATATGTTCTTCTTCAGAAAGTTGAGAACCACCTTAGAGTCATTTGTAGGAAGGCAATTGCTTCCACCTATTTGGACACTTAATCCATAGCTACCAAGATGTACTTCTTGATGTAAGAGGAGATGAATAGTCCCATGAAGTCTATCCCCACATAACAAATACCTCCTCATCAAGGATGTTATTAAATGGCATTTCACTAAAAAAAATTACGCGATTAGCAACGTATTTAGCAACGAAAAATAAATGAAACTTCGTTGCTAAATAATTCAGCCATGAATTTAGCAACGAAAAAAATTCCGTGGTAATTATGCTCGTGGGTAACTGGAATAGCAACGAAATTGATAGTTTCGTTGCTAATTAGCAACGAATAATATTCAATGGTAATTTCGTTGCAAATTAGAAACGAATATAGCAACGACTTATTCCACGTATTTAGCCACAAAATTAGTATCAAATTCTCCACACGGAAATTTTGTAACGTATTTAGCCACGCAATTAGCATTGAAATTTGGGTAACGTATTTTGCAACGAATTTTTTCGTGGCAAATTAGCAACGAAATTTGCTACAAATACCAACAAAATCTGTCTTTCAGAATAAAAATATTATTCCAGTTTCCAACGAATTTAGCAACGAAAATATTTAAAAAATATTATTTATTTTCAGAATTAGCAACGAATATACCAACGAATTTTTTATAAAAATATACAAAAATATTTAATATTTTAGATTTTTCTTGACCTAATTTTTTATTTTATAGTTAAATTTACTTGTACAAACTTATAAGCCCAAAACTGTATAGAAAATATAACAAAAGCGCAATATAATTAACAAAATACGATGTTTAACAACCAAAATACAAAGATTCACACATAAAAATTTTGTTTATAACAAAAGAACACTACAAAAGCTAGGTCGTAGAAGAGCTAGGTAGTAGACGGTCTAGTTGGACCGTGAATGATAGAGGGTCAGACTCCAATACTAAATGTTGAGCCTATTAGACATCCAACTTTTGCCCTGTACTTCTAAAAAGACCTCCTCCTATTGGCCAGCCTTACAAGTAACCTATCTATGTACTGTCTCTTATACACATGTGTCCTGCATATTATGAATCTGTTCCTTGAGTTGTTCTAACTCAATCTGGCCAATAGGAGGAGGTGGAGATGGAGGTGGAGGTGGAGGTACAGGAGGCGGAGCAGATGAACATCCAGTATTGGCACGGACAGAAGATGTATGCCTTTATGGCCAATCTGACCCCTACCAAACTCTCTCCTCCACTTAATTCCACCAGAGACACTACACCCAATAAGTGCATTAATCTTGAGTTGGAACAACTCCTTTAACAGTTTTTAATCTGCCTGTCTCTTATACACATCTAGATGTGTCATAAGAGACATTAAAATAGATTGATCGTTAGTCCACTCCAACTTTTATCCTTTTTCTTATAACACTTTACGAAGAGCATATCAAAGTTAGGAGGATTACCTTCTCTATCTGTCTGTAAAAAAGAAAAAATAAAATAAAATAAAATAAAATAAAAAAGTTAGCACCCAATCACTTTATAAAAGTTAATACTAAAACTTAATGAGAAAAAAAAAAGATTTTAAATATTTACTAACATACCATCCTTCGTTTGTGTTCCTGGATGTTGACTGGTCCACCGGCATATGGAGCCATCTTTGCAGCATCTGAAATCCTATTTTCCTTGTTGATTGCTGCCCTTTTTCGGGATTTTGAATCATCCCAGCCGGCTACAATTTGATACATACTGTCTCTTATACACATCTGGCTTCTTCATATCCTTCTTGGCCTTTGCCATGGTGGTGCGCAAACAGTCTCCAACTTTTTTTTTGAAGATCCTAAAGATCTCACAATTGTGCTAGTCTTCCCATGAATAGCGGCGCTACAAAGTTTAGGAAAAAAATAAATAAACAACAATATAGGTAATAGAGGAAAATAAACAAAAAATAATTTGAATTTTTACCTTAAACAGTCATTCCACCACAAGTCACGTACATTCAATGGTGCAGTCGTCTAGTTGATAAATTTATCATGCCAACGGGACTTGATGATACTATTTACAGTGCGGACCACTATACCAGAATCCGAAAACCTACAACGATTTGTCGTTGGAAAAAATAGATAATAAAATAGTAATATATAAAATAGATTTAAAACTACTAATATAGTATACTTACACGTCATTGTTAGGTGTAATGTGCTGCCTAACAAATGTTGGCGGCACGACTGCAGTATCAGTGTGTTGCCCCTGCTGAGATTGTAGTATGCGCGGGGTCTCAGATGCACCGGCAATCGAAATATGACTCATGCTAGTCGATCTACTCATAATAGCAACAAAATGGGGGAAACGACACTTACGAAATGTACAATTTTGCACAATTATAGAATGCAATTCTGCAGAATTGCAAAATTCAAATTCTGCAATTTTACATTGCAGATGTGTATTAGAGAATGTGGTATTGCAGAAATGGAATTTGCAGTTCTGCAGAACTAGATTCTGCAGTTCCGCAGAAATGCATTCTGCAGCTTCTCTGAACTAGATTCGCAGTCGCAGAAATGAGTTCTCAGCTTCTCGAATCTGGATTCTCAGTCTGCTGCCAGTTCTCTGCAGTTTTGTAAATCTCTAGTCTGCAGTTCTGCAGAATTGAATTCTGCAGTTCTGCAGAAATGAATTCTGCAGTTATGTTGAAGTGAATTCTGCATTGAAACTGCTATAAAAAAAAAAAAAACTCTCTTCTATATACACCAAGATCCTCCAGTTGCTTTCATCTCCAAATCCCAGTAAGCTTTATTTTTTTTTTGAAGCCTCAAAAATACACATGGTTTTCTAGATTTTATTAACAATATAAGAGTTGAACAACAATTATATTCAAGATTTAGAAAGAAATAAAAAGTTCCGTGTCAATAGCCTAATTTGAAATCCTCGCCTGTTAAAAGTTTGTTTTTCTTACCGAAATGATGCCAACTGCTTAACCATAAGAGATTTAAAAATCTTGGTCTTGAATGGTTTTCAAATGATTTTGCTCCTTTTGCCGACCTGAAAAATGAAACAAGAATCAAATATATCATTCATAGTGCAAAAATTCAACCCATGCCAAGTAATAGAAAAACTGCAATCTCGTCAAAAATTTCCATACCAAGAAAATGCGTGAGGCCTTCAAGACCTTCTGGATCATTGAAAGCACCGACACCAACGTTCCTCGAAGCACCACACTGAAACTCCAAGAAATCGCATCATCTTCCCAAAAAAAATTCAAAAAAAAAAAAATCAAGATTGGTGTCTGCCAATTAGTACATTTTAAGGGGAAAAAGGAAAAGGGAGAAGGAGATGGAAGAGGGGAAACTTATGCAGATCTTCTGAAAATTAAGAGGAGAGGAAAAATTAGAGAGAATTTGGAATTTGGGGGAAGGGGAATTTAGGGTGGAATGGGAGGGCTTCTGAAGATTGGGGGGAAAAGAAAAATATGAGGAGGAAAGCCAGAAAGATACTGAAATGACAAAATTTAAGCGGGTCTATGTTTTGCGGTTTTGTTTGTTTTTTTTTCTCAGATTTTTTTTTGTGTAACTTTCTTTTATGTTATCATTTAAATTATAAATTTCTAATTTTACATGGTATTTACTCATAAATGTCTCACTAATTATTTTTTAAGGCATTCCTGCTACAGTATCTCTATAAATATGCCATAATAGGGGTATTTTCTTGTAGTGATTACTATGATTTGGATATATAATTGTATTAAAAACTTATACCATGTTCCATATTAAAATAGGTGATAAAACTTATTTTGTTAAATGTGAATGAGTATAGTTTGCAAACAATTAAGAAGTATTACCTTTATATGAGTATATTTATTTTTTCTATTGAAATACACTTGATATATATATATTTACTTTTATGAATAATTAATTGGTAATTAAATTGATAGAATCCTTAATTAAGGTGTATCGAATATTCAAAAGTTATCGAGATAGTTATATGATTTATTATAGTATTGCTTTTTAGTTAGTTATAAATCGAAAATAACTAAAAAATATTGTGAAATAATAATAATGGCATAAAACTTTAACATATAAACCAAATAAAAACAAATAATACAAAGTAATACTTCATTGACCACAAAAACAAAAATCAATACAACTGGGGCAAAAGGAGTAGTGTATTAATAAGATTTACAACATGATGGACTAAAAATTTAGAAAAAAACAACTAAAGGAATTGTTGTTAAGTATGCACTTATGAGTTGGATATATAAACATATATTAAAAAATTTCATCTACTTATTCCGTAGATGAAATTGCATTTTTTACAAACTATAAATCAACTTAATTTTTTTTTTATATATGAATAGGTATACAAATAAAAATCAAGAAGTGTTTTTTTTTTTAAATATGAACGAATTAAACTTCGTAAATATACATATATATATATATATATGCATGTATGTATGTATGTATGTATCATAGATACATATATGTATATATGCGTACAAAAAAAAGATACAAGTGTAGTAGTATGTAGTATTAATAATATAAAATTTACTTACGGTGAACTAATCAAAATCAAATTCGTCAGCTTCATCATTGTCGACATCATCGTCTTCTACATCCTCCGATGTGTCATCTTCATCATCATCATCATCATCTTCTTCTTCTTCATTAAAACTAGTAATATCGAACTGGGGTAGATGTATTTCAATTTCATCAACGAATACTACTTCACCACTTGGATCCTCCAGTGTTGGGATATCATGCAATTCTGGTTCAATTGGTGCTACAACTCGATCCTGTTGGTATGCCGTATCCTTCCAGTGTTCTTCAACTTTAGAACGAGCTCTTGTCTTGCAAACAGCTAACCAATCAGCACGATCTCGCTTTAGGCTTGGATACGGTACATAGTACACCTGAACTGCTTGCTGAGCAAGGACGAATGGATCGTAACTCTTGTAACGCTTCTTATGATTTATTTCTACCAAATTGTACTTGCGATGCATATTCGTCCCTCTAACAGGGTCATACCAAATACATTTAAGCATGTAGAATAATGCAACACGCATTGCAGGCCCAGGATATTCCACCTCTATGATATTTTCAATTACTCCGTAGAAGTCATTAGAAACACTCTCAACACAAACACCACTATTCATGGTTCCCTTGCCGAATCCATGGGTAGAAGTATGAAAATTATATCCATTAACAAAATATGCCGGCCAACTTCTGACTTGTGTGTTTGGTCCCCAAGCAAGATAGTACAGAATCCCTTTTTCCATGATCTTGTTATTATCACTTAGTATCTGTATGTAAACAACATATCACTTCTCATTCGATAAATACCATGTCATTATATTATTACTCTATATGTAAAGCATTTAGCAAATATCTTACGATCTGTTTGAACCACTCTGTAAAGTGTTCATTACACATTTGGTCAATTCTATGGTCAGGAACACCGTAATATGAAGATCGAAACATCCTATACATGCAAAAGTATTAGAAACTTTAATTTATTTCAATAAACATGAATGTGAATAATCAAAACTACCAAGTACATAATATATATATTTCTAAAACTTACTGAACATATGGCTCGACTTCGGGGCAATTTAACAAGATATATATGTGAGCTATTCGTCGTTCGTCGTCAATTAAGTAGCCTCATTTACATGTTCCAGCAGATCTACCTAAATAGTTAAAAATAGAGAACGAAGGAACATTTGGATCGACAGGTCCTTCATCGTTCCTACCGGCTCTTTCCCTCTTCGATTGAACATGCGGCTCAAAATAGTACGATGCAAAGGTTGTTGTCTCTTCCACAATGTACGCATTGCAAATTGAGGCTTCAATGCACGCCTTATTCTTAATCTTTTTTTTTAGGTGAAACAAGAATCTACAGATGAATGTAACATATTTAATACAAACACATTAAAACAAATAAAATTATTCAAGCATAATCATTGTACCTTTCGAACGAGTACATCCACCGATATTGTACTGGACCTGCAATTCTTGCTTCGTATGGCAAGTGGATTATCATATGCTCCATAGAGTCGAAAAATGCCGGTGGAAAAATCCTTTCTAGGTTACAGAGGATTATGGGAGCATTGTTCTCAAGTTTCTACATGTTTGTTACGGTTAACGATGTTGAACAAAGGTCTCGAAAGAATAGGCTAACCTCTGTTAAGGCTGACCATACAAACGGTGGTACAAACTCATTAAAGGTAATAGGGATAGCCTTTCCATAAGCATACGTGACAGTCATGACTTTTCATTCCAGTCAACTTGCATTCGTTCAAATCAATGCATCTGCTAATGTTTGACACATAACCGTTTGGGAATTTTAAGTTCTTCAACCATTCACATACCACACGTTTCTCATTTTTGGTCAATGTGTACACTGCTTTTGGCTTCCGACCAGTGCTCGTCACGTCTACTTCTAGTGCTGGACGATCACAAATATCTTGTAAATCCTTTCTCGCATTCAAATTATCTTTTGTCTTCCCAGTGATATCCATTACAGTGTTCATGATATTGTCAAATACATTCTTCTCAATATGCATCAGTGACGTCTGCATTATGAGGTACAAGATTTGTACTCCAGTATGGCAAATCCCAAAATATGCTTCTTTTTGTCCACTTGTGGTATTCCCCGTATCCATCAGGCATGCGCTGCGGATCATCATGTGCTCTCTTCAAATGTTCAACTCGCGCAAAAATTTCTGTCCCTGACAGTCGCAATGGTGGCGGAGTTATTTCAACTTTTTTGGTAAAATCCTTCTTGTTCTTTCTATAAGAATGATTCAGAGGTAAAAATTGCCTATGACAATCAAAGTAACAAGCTTTCCTACCGTGCTTCAACCTGAATGCCTTTGACCTCTCCATGCATATAGGACACCCAAGAAGGCCTGCAGTACTCTACCCTGATAGCATTCCATATGCAGGAAAATCATTCACCATCCATAAAAGTGCAACTTTCATGCGAAATACGTCCCCAGTCGTGATGTCCCTAGTAGGAACTCCTTGGTACCACAACTGCTGCAATTCTTCAATCAATGGTTGCATGTACACATCCAATAAGTTTCTTTGCATTATGAGGACCAGGTATAATTAGTGTTAGAAACATGTATGGTTCCTTCATACACATTTCTGGTGGTAGATTATAAGGAGTTAAAATAACAGGCCAACACGAATATGTCTTTCCAGATTTACCAAAAGGAGCAAATCTGTCAGCACATAACCCTAAGCGAACATTACGAGTTTCTATTGCAAATTCCGGATGAGTCCTGTCAAAGTGTTTCCACGCCTCTGCATCTGAAGGATGACACATAAGGTCATTTTTTTTTTCATGATTTGCATGCCACTTCATATGTAAAGCCGTCACTTGAGACGCATATAGTCTTTGCAACCTGGGTGTCAGCGGTAGATAGAATAATTGCTTGAAGGGTCTTGCTTTCCCATTACCGCCTCTTTTGGCCTTGTACCTTGGAAGTTCACACCATTTGCAAAAATCTGCATCATTATCATTCTTCCAGTACAACATGCATCCATTTGGGCATACATCTATTCTCCTAACTGGAAGATCTATCGTAAAGTTTTAACCAAATTCTTTACCTCATTGAAGTCGTTAGGCATTATATTGTCATCCGGCATCGTCTCGCGCATCAATTGCAACATTGAATTGAAACAATTTTCAGACATATTATTCTCGGCCTTAATATTTAGGATCCTTGAACTCCCTGATAATTGAGAATGATTCTGGTAGCCATCCCACAAAGGCTGATCTGTAGCCTTCATTGCATCCCAAAATTGCTGACAAAACCCTTCTTCATTTCCCATCCTTGTTAGCGGATCTTGTTGGAACACTGTTTGGCTTGTACCTCCTTGCTCAAAAGAGTGCTCTAACTAGTACTACTCTGACCCCAGTTTGGACCGGTATTCTGTCCTATGGCATCAAAGACCATCCTTTGATAGGGATTAAATTGGTTATAATCATCAAATGGCTGAGTTACAGGAGCTTGCACATTACTGGAATTGGCATATTCCTGAAAAATTTCACCGTGACAAGTCCAGTTGTAATAGTTTGACACGAATCTGGATACATATATTTCTCAATTAACGAATATATATATAGATTACATTAGACACTTGAAAAAATTTAATTACGTGCAAATCAAGTAGTCCGTAGATTATTAAATTTAAAATCAAAATATTAAAAAAAATTAAAGATTTAAACTTACTTCACCAAAATCAAATAATCTCCACAAAATTTTTTCACCACCAACGGCTACCAACCAACTCGTTTCAAGTTTTGATGTTTATGAGACTTTCATACAAAACAAAAATTTTGGAAGCTACAAAATTTAGAAAAAAGTACTGAGTAAGTTTCAATTGGAAAAAAAAAATGAAGGAAGTTGTTATATAGCTGAAATACCAACGTTTTTGCAACGAAAATATTTGTTGCTAAAATCAGCAATGAATTTTCCAACAAAAATATAAATCGTTGCTATACCTACCGTCAACACGTGATGCACGAGTTTACCAACGTATTTTTCCACAAATTATTCGTTGCAAATATTAGCAACGAAATTAGGCACGAATTTTTGCCACGAAGTAATGTTTTTAGCCACGAAGAAACTATTCGTTGGTAATTTTACCAACGAATTTAGCCACGAATTAATCTTACGAATTTTCCAACAAATTTTACAACGAAAATTTTTGTTGCTAATATAGCCACGATTTTTAGCCACGAAATGTTGGTGACAAATGTTGTTTGCCATTTAGCAGCGAATTTAGAAACGAATTATTTCGTGGCCATAATTCGTTGGTAATTATTTTGAAATACGTTGCTAATTAGCATCAAAAAATTTTCGTTCCTAATATTCGTTGCTAATCCACAGTTTTTTTGTAGTGTTTCGTGTTTCCTAGAAATTTTGCCTATGCTCTGGCACCGATCACATCTAGCTACGAACTCATGAACTTCTTCAAATAACGTTGGCCAATAAAATCCAAACCGAACTACCTTTCATTTTGTTCTCATACCTTCAAAATGACCACTGTCTTTAGACGAGTGGCATTGATATAAGATAGTTTCTATCACTTCTTAAGTACATTGATATAAGATAGTTTCTATCTATTCTTGAGGTACACATATATGGATAATTTGATCGACACATAATCTGAATAGGAAAGACTCATCCCATCTTGTTAAAAATTGATTTTGTAAGGTAAAATGTTAGCAACTAAAGAAATAAAAAATTCAGCAAACCATGGAATTTGATTATTTACAAAAAAATAACTGTTCATCAGGGAAGGTCTCTCGAATTTGAACTCCAATTGCCTTTTCTCCCAAGAGGTTTCCAACCTTGATAACTAACCTGCTACTTGATTTAGTACAAGAAAATTGACTTTCAGTGACAAGTACATATTATCACATAATATTGAAAAGTTGTTATAAAATGTCATAGGACGACTTTTGCTGTGTCACTTGGCCGTTATAAATTTATGTCACAAATAACCCTATTTGACAACTCAGTATTTTGTCAAAAAGCGTAACCAACAATGACAACTTTAGGTCATCACAACAACTTTTACAAATTTTTCACAAGAGTTGTTGTCACTTTTTCATTTACTATTTCATCACACTAGGTACTCAGGTCATCACTAAAATAAGTAGTTCAGTGACAACATCTTGTCACAATAAATAGCTATGTTTGTGACAACTTTTCTTGTTATTGATTGAATTTCTTCCTTGTCATAGACAATATCCCTGCACCCAACTTATTAGCAACAACTTCTTTTCACACAGTCTATTTTTGCTCTGCTTGGTAGTGACAATTTCTTATCATACAGAGTAGCTATCTTATGTAGTTACAACATCCTTTTGTTGTCATTGCTTTTGGTTTCCTCTTCCCCAAACCTATTCTTTCCAATACAATACAAGATATAAACCTACTTTTAAATTGTAACAAATCATATAATGTAGAAAATCCCAACTACAACAAGAGTCACAGTACATCTATTATCAAAAGCATCCCATTTAACAAAAGTAGGAATATTTACAAAAGCATTAAAATAGACTCAGTAACCAAAATGCTGAGTTTCAAACCATACATGTACTACTAATAGCATACAAAATAGAGTTCTAAATATACTTCTTTTAATAGAAACTAATTGCAACAATAGAACAAATAGGAGCAGTAATAGAGCCAACATTTTCCACATTGCTTAAATATAACTAAGGGATATGCATAACTAAGAATGAAGTTCAGAAATGTAGGAGAGTTCAAATAGAACGGAGGAAAAAAGGTGGGGGAAGGGCATTGAAGTTGGAACTTGAAAAGAGACGGGAGCATTTTAAATATTTTCGACAAACACTACTTGATTAACTTATTCATTGTTGCAAGAAGTTGCTTGTACAACACTTTAGTTTCTTTTTGTTATTGCTTCAAGTTCCTAATAACCTCTTGTTGAGCATTGAATTACTCAAAGATTTCTACAGATTGTTGTTCTATTGCATTTTCCATTTTCTGTGCTCCTCAATTTTGAACCTGAAGAGTTGAAATTTAGCAACTTGTTTCTTGCTACTGCTATAATTACGTGTCTGTCCAGGAACACATCCAATTTCTTTCTTCCAAATTTTTGTAGTCGTCATTGATGTTATAGCCTATAATTCTTTAATTTTTTCCTAAACAAATAGAACAATATGGTTATGCACCTTAAAATCAAATTAATAAAAGAAGAATATATTTGGCACAATAATTTTGTTGACCAGTGTCTCTTTCACCCTATCATTAACCAAGCCTCTTTTCTTCTTAGAATGCTGACTAAGTGTAAACAATTTTATCTTTCTCAAAGTTCAATTCCTTTATCTCCTTTTCTATTACATTTTTAAAATGAAGTTAATCAATTTAAATGCTCCAGGATATATGTGAAAACAATTATGCATAAACTTCTTACCTTTTGTGGCTTAGTTAAAAAAGGAAATCGCTCTCTTATATGAGAGCTCTCTCTCTTTCTCTCTCTTCAGTGACAACAATTTCTTTTCATAGTAAGAGCCCAAAATCAACTCTATTGAGCAAACCCCTATTTACTACAGATCTACCTTTAATGAACCTCATAAATGCAATAGAGAACTTAGTTTTAAATCAATCCAAGAATGCTAGGAGGAGTTTTTACTGTGTATTAGTCAGTTGCTATTTTAAAAAATAATAATAATAAAGAGAGAGAGAGAGAGAGAGAAGAAAGAGTAATTCAAAGTTGTAGTAGAGGAAGGAATTTCCTAGAGAAGTTGAAGGGGGAGAGATTTTGAAAGTGAGGACCCTAAAGCCTTGAAGGTCGAGACCAAAGCTTAGATTGGAATTGAGTCGCGAAAGGGCCACTTGCTTAAATTAGATTCTTTTTTATAATGAATTCTAATAAAATAATAGATATAATATTCTATATCTATCTATAAACAATGATAAAAAACAATATAAATAAAGAAATTTTGGAATCCAATTGTTCGACTATCAACTACAGATTGGTTGAAATTAAACCCATTTAGGTTGAAAGCCATAGTGCTAATACCTAAAGCTGTGAACCAGATACCTACTACTATTCCCCTCAAGGTTTCTGAGTGAGGAGGGATTTTCTTTGTGGTCGTAACAATTACTTCAAGCAGTGGAAAGAACAAAAGATGTGCTCCAAGTCCTTGGGCTGTTGAACAGAATCCAACCACATCACAATGGATGGTACAAAGTCCTCCAGCTTTTCATACTTTTGGAGAACTTCCGGCCCCACAGGTCTAGCTCCCCCTTAGCAACTCTAAGGCTAAGGAAGTAGGAATGCCGGGGTGAAGAAGGTGGCTCCATACTGGAACTGGTGGTCTTTTTATGGCTTTTCTTCCTTAAATTGGAGTTAAGGAGTTGGTTTATTTTTGTTGTTGCAAGAAAGCCTATCTTTGTTTCGTGTGTTCCCGCGAGGAATGAAATCTATTCAATCTCGGGATACTGCCTAAATAACTGCGGCCAGAGAGTCAAATAGGTCAAGAAGAATGAGTCTGAGGTCGAGTTGGATGACATTCATCTTGGTTGGTCCCACCACCACTAGAGAGTCCGTTTCTGCTCCGAAGAAGAAGGTTTGGAGAAGTCTTTCAATCTTATGTCGTGAGGGATGTGACCTATGTTAGGTCCATAAGATACCACACCTTTTGGTGTTCTATGATTCACTTCTGAATAATGAGTAGGTAGTTCGATCCTTTTTATGTTTCTCCCATGCTGGGTTAATCGTATTCTGGGCCGGAGCAGTGAACCTATTTGAAGTAGCTCATTTCGTACTAGAAAAGCCTATGTATGAACAAGAATTAATTTTAGTTCCCCACCTTACTTCTCTAGGTTGGGGTCGGGAAGGGGCAACTCACTATAACAACTCAATAAAAACTCTTCCTTTATCTTACAGTCTTTTTGAATGTTTTTATTGTACTTGATAGCACCCGAACCACTATTTCCTTTTAGGAAAGGCCTTCTTATCTACTAAGTAGCAGTCATGCGGTTTTTTATACAAACCTAACTCAGGAAAGTCCCAATTGACCCATTTTACCCTTTCTTAGCCCGATTATATAAATATCGAGTTCGAGTTAGTGGTCCCAATAATGTGAACCTTGTCTTAGCCAAAGCAAACAAAATCCCTGCTATCAAGAATCAAGAAATGCAGAACATTTTCTCTTCTTTAAAACACAGAGTTATTTGAAAGCGGCATTCTCCCTTGACTCGATCTTTCATTGAAATATGTAAGTAGTTTCTAAAATGTCTCATGCCATTTAAACGTCAAGCATGTCCAAAACATAGTCAAAAAGATCCAATCATTTCAAAACATAGTATGCTAAAGCATAGCTAACAAATTTTTAATCCGGAAAATAATAAAATCGAGTATCTTTTAGCATGAGTATTTATCTTTCTCTAGTAATCTAACACCTACCAAGTTATCCCATTTAGTTCATCACATTGCAATGGATGACTATAGAACATTCTCCACAAATCAAACATTTCCAAACACATCCAAAATTATATACCTCACCTATGACATATCGCAAACATATCATTTGATTAACATAAAATAGCTTGGTCCCGATTTCATATGTAATAATTCCAAAACATTGGAAAAGTGCAGTTCCAAATATCATACACATTTTAAAATCCATTTAAACATATTTAAAGTCGATAAATGGTTTTAGGTGTTTTCCAATGTTGTGGAACCTAAAACAGATATTCTTAGAAAAGATGTAGAAGTTAAAGAATGACTTAACAAAATGTCGACAAGCTAAAACCCACCAAAACAAGTTAAAAAAGATTGCAAAACTTCGCCTCCCTAGGCTATAAGTAGGTTATCCTCGCCAACAAAATCCAATTCCAAGGTATTCAAGGGACCTTGGTTACAACCCAACTCAAAACAACATATTCAACCAACCAACAAAATCCATTTCCAAGGTATTCAAGGGACCTTGGTTACAATTTAAGGAGAAACAGGTAACTTAAAGGTGCAAAAGCTGTCTCTTATACACATTTAGATTATGTATGTGAGACAGACCTATTCCACTTTTTAATCTTAAACACCTAAAACCATCTGTAGATCATTAAAGACCCTTTAAACATAACCAATTATCCAAATTATGTTTAAAGGGTGACTTCCGCTTACTTGTTTGATGAAGGGAAATCTGATTTATAGTGTTAATTTAGTAGCAAAAATTAGTTTTTGGGTCAAACACAACTTGGAGACTTTATACACATCTAGATGTGTATAAGAGACAGGTTAACACTCTAGGTCACATATGGAAGATTTGTAATCTAACCATGGAAAGTTGATAAGGCTATCTTAGTTGTAATTAATCCTACAAAACTTGAAATTAAAGCTTAAATCATAAAGCCCATAAGCCATAAATGCTAAAATACATAAAATCTTACCTTCCAAGTGATTCCTACTTGAAATCCAAGAAAATTTTTTGGGGAAAAATGGAGAAGAGAGTTCGGCTGCTGCTGGAAGAAAATGAGGAAGAAAAAAACAAGAAGAAGACTTAAAAAGAAATTCCAAGGTTGACCAAATAGTGTGTTGAGAGCCATAGTTTCCAAGTTGACTATTTGACTTTTGACTAATTTTTGCTACAAATCTAGATGTTATAAATCAGTCATCAAACAACACTCACACATTTATAATGAATGCACTAATTAAAATGAAGAAAACTTTTGAAATAAACCGAAAATTTGCCGAATTGAAAACTTGAAGGTCTTTATGACTAAAAATAATATGAAAAACATAACCCAGTTAAAATCAAAGAACAAGGCTATTAAAATACTGGGTTTCACAGTAACCCCAAAAAGAGATAGATTTATTTAAAGACAGATACCGTATATACTGATTGACCAGATGCGACCGATGGAAGGAATATATTTTAAAAAAGGAAGTCATTCGTGAACTGATTCTGACCGTTTACCAGAAGACAAGAGATTCGCGCTATGGCTTCAGAAAAGGGCTACAGGATAAGCTTAGAGAAATCTTCATTTGCTGAGATACTGGATGCTTAACGAAAGAGGGGAATTGCACGTAAGAAAAGGGAGAATCTTCATGGACTGGCTTCCACCAATTGAAGTTTCGCGCATTTCAGATGGTGGTAAAGTGAGACCACACCCTAATAGAAACAAAGGGTAAGCTCTTTGCTCTATTTGCTTGCAACGCTATGCGTATCAAAGTTGGCGAAGGCTTCTGTAACCTTATACTCTTTAGGCTGTTCGCGACAGCCTGCCTTTCTACACAGATCCCAATCTCAAAGAAAGAAAGTAGGAGTACTTTTGTTTAATGGCTTTCAGCCTACTGAGTACCCATGATACAAGTCGAATCCTAGATGTAGAAATAGAAGAAGATGGGTGGGCCCCCTCTCCATCGAAGAAAAGGAAAGGGAACTTCTCACCAAAGGAGGCAGGAAGCTACCGCTTCTAGAATGGAAGCTTATCCTTTACTTTTTTTTAAAGCCTATTGCCATTTTTGAAATAATAAAAAAAGGTTTATGGATGAAGTAATCGGAATGACAAATGGTTAGGGTTGCGGCATACATACTAAGACCTTGTTCACACAGGGAAGAAAGGCCGAGTGGAAGGGGCAGTCAACTGCCTGCTTCTCGGCCACGTTACCCCAGGGAAAGGATAGAGACCGATCATTATGACCAAGCCGACAGGCACCGTTCCTTAGAAGGTAATACATTTCATATAAAGAACGAAAGAAATTGCGTACTTCACCCCTACCTATTATGCGAGCTTCGGGGTGAAGAATGTGGCTCCATACTGGAACTAGCTGGGGGTCTTTTTATGGCTTTTCATCCTTAAATCGGAGTTAAGGAGTTGGTTTATTTTTGTTGTTGCAAGAAAGCCAACTCCTCGCTTCGTAGCTTACTGAGGAAAAATCAATACTTGCCGAGGGCTTTCCTCTCAATTGCCAAGGGCTCGAAAAGTCCCCTATCCTGCTACATGGAACTGAGGCAAGGAATTTAATCAAATGTTCATTGTTCAATATCTCAGCTGCTCAAGAAGTAAGACTACTTGCCTCTCCGACCCATAGTGGATTCTAGGGAAAGGGAATAGCCTCACCTTGTAGTAGGAAGGTGTTCGTTGTTGGGACGGGTTCAAACTGCCTATCCCACCTCATATTATGCCAGAATGGTATTTCCTACCGATCTATGCCATTCTTGATAGTATACCTGACAAATTGGGAGGTGTAGCTGCAAATGCACTAGTTTACGTGTCAAACAGAGGATTCAAGAACATAAGTCCCACAGCGTTTGCACTGACTCCCACTCAACTGAGGTACACTATTATACCCCTTCTGGGCAGTACAAAAAATTCCAGAACCAGCGTACCGACAAAACAATAGACCCGCTGATATCACGCATAGCTGCTTACTTCACATCCAGAAACATGGCCCATTTTCGATCACCCATCCTGAGCAGCTGCCTTTTGCCCTGATCTACGACCATCCTCCATTGCAGCTTTCCAATTATCATCTTTCAAAGCCTGTCGGTAGTGTTCACGTGGTGAAGGTTGAACTTGAGCCTTGGCTTCGGTTCCAGAGAGGGGTTCTGTGGCGAACTCGATTGAAGAAGACAAGTCTTCCTCAAACTTTTAGCTTGGAACAAGAATGGATAGAGTTGACTCTCAAGGAGGAATCCTAAAATTCCGTCAGTCTTCTGGGTTTGGAAAAGTGTGGATTTTCAAGAACGAGAATCCTATGATATGTTGGGAATCTCTTATGATAATCATCCACGCTTGAAACGTATCTTAATGCCTGAGAGTTGGATAGGATGGCTAGAGAAGAGCTAGTGAGGGCTACCGGAATGGAATATCATATGTAGTGTAAAATCAGATCTGAAGCTCTTTGGAACAAGCGAGAAAGGAGTGACCACAAGCTCCGCTTAAGCTCTTGACATGCAGTTAGCTTAAAAGATGTTCATCATGTGGCCGAGTGGTAGTCTTTCTGTCCTTCTCAGTGAGATTGGATAGGATTCTCTATCTTTATTTCATGAATTCTGTCTTGTATAAGCTAGTAAGATCAAGAGGAAGAATGCGCTCTTTGACAGGGTTGTAACAGACTAGGTTGTTTCAGAAGCCAAGAGTGAAAGAGATAAGGAACCGGATGACCTGGAATCAGTTTACCAAGTTAAGCTAACACGAATAGTTTAACAGTCAAATCCGTATCAATCCATTTGATGAGATCACGGGGCTCGAAGCTAATATTGGAAAAGACACAGTCTTCTTTGCTGGGGTTGAAGATAGAGACAAGGAGTCTTGAGATTCTAGGGTTCCCAGAAGGCGCAGCCTGGAGTCTATGATTGGTTTGAACTAGAACGTCTCAAGATTTAGGCGATTGCATATGATATAACTAGTAAATATGTTCCTCCGCACGTCAATGTATTTTATTGTTTAGGGGGAATTACGCTTACTTGTTTTTTAGTACAAGTAGCTACGAGATTTGCTCCCTTGGTTTGGGGCTGTGCCATCCCTATCCTTTAAATTAATGGATTCCCAGGTCTTTTTCTTACTGTTGGAATATTTTTGAAGACCACCTGGTCAGGGACAGACGTATAAAAACTGGTGCTATTGCAGCTACACCTCCCGATTTGTCAGGTATACTACGAAGAATGACATAGATCGGTAGGAAATACCATTTCGGCATGAATAGAAGTGAATGAATAGGGATGATTAAGGGTAGAAGACACCACGGTAGTTTAGTAAATCCTAGAATTGGCTCTTTGCTTTTTAAAGTCTACATGGAGGCTTAAGGGTGAAACTTTCTTTTTCTTATAGTTTATTTTATTTTAGTATAAATTCCGTTGCAATCCCAATTAAGGTGCCTAAACGATCATGATGATTCCAATGAATTTCCTGGGGACGACGGGTAGGCCTACTTCCTTGCTAGATTGATGAAAAATGGAGCTAAAGGTGAATTGTAAGCCCCAACGACAAAGGAACCTATGGGCGGAGCATTGTCGGGGGGATTCCTCCAATTGAGCATTAATGTGACATTAGTCGGACGAGGGCCAAAGCTCTGCTTTGGTTCAACTCATGGGTACTCGCTCAGAATGGAATTCTTCGCTCGAAGCCTTGAATCAAAAGGCAGGAAGGATGCTTTGGGAAGGCATTTGACTGAATCTACACCAGAATCAAAGAAGGGCAAGCTGCGCCTTCTGGGAACCCTAGAATCTCAAGACTCCTTGTCTTTATCTTTAACCCCAGCAAAGAAGACTGTGTTTTTTCCACGATTAGCTTCGAGCCCCTCTTCCCTAAAATGATATATTGTTCATTCTATGCCCTTTTTCCCTATAATAGGACCTTCGGGGATGATATAGGATTATGGGGCCCCTCACTAAACACAATGAAAGAATGCCTTGAGGGGCGAGGGCCGAGATTCTTCTAACAAAAAATATGTAATTGTTAATAAAGTTGTTTGTTTTTTTTTCTTCAAATCCAAAAAATTCTTCTTATTTATATTTATACATAACACATAGGTCGTCGATCCAGCATTGGATAAAAGGGGCAAAATGCTCATTTTTACGGGCTAACAGAACTGCAGGCCGAGGGGTATACCGCAGTTGAAGACTCCATTCTGCGTCTTCTTTGAGAATTGATGCAGGACGGTAACCCTCTCTTCTGCTACTAGTGGACTATTGCACAGAGAGGCCGAGAGAAGCAACATTTTAGTGCTCTTTTCAAGCGCTTAGCTTCTGCTAGCGGCGGGGCCATGTTGTTCGTCCCACGATTCTACTAGTTTAGAAATTAAGGAGAAGGACAGGGTGGGAGAGGCAGGATTCGAACCTATGTAGAAAAACTTCAACATATTTACAGTCTGTCGCTTTTGACCACTCGGCCACTCTTCCCTTCCTGGGCTGAGGGCCCCCCTCAATCAATGGGTTCTAATTCTAAGAAGGGGGACGGCACCCTATATCAGGATCTCCTTTTGTTCGGCCACTTCTAGGCCGCAGGGGCCAAGTGATTGTATCCGAGCCTGATACTGAACGAAGTGTCATCTCAATGAGTTCAGAAACCACACGTTTCTCTGGATCACCATAGCGTACCCCCTTCGTTTGTTGTGGGTCGCGCCTCGCCGCAGCCACTGAATGAATGAAATGAGTGGAGATCTTCCTTCCCCCTTGCTAATTACCAAGAACTTCGTTGCCACTAGTGGCGAAGAAAATTTAGACCATCCCACCTAAAAACACAACTCGGACGAAATAACGATTAAAGTGGATTGCTCCCTAGGACGACTTAGGTGCTTCTTTTTAGTAATAACATTTGAATTTCTCTTACATTCTATGTTCCCAAAATGGATCCTATCAAATATTTTACATTTTCTATGATCATCTCTATTTCAGTGTTTTCTTTTCTTTCCTATCTTCTATAGGAGATTGGTGTATCCAATCCAATATGATTTTATCATTTCTGTATCCACAATTCAATAGCGATATATATATATCCTAGATATATATATCCCTGTCACCTTTCAAAAGGATCAACATTAGTTTTGGTGATAGAAGGTATTAAGATTAGGCATTTAATACCCAAATCTAGTAAGATTCATTATCTACCTAATTTGGGATGCTATTTTAACGCCATGTAACTGTTGAACATCTCTTGCTTCTAGTTTATGTTAGATCTAGTTATTTCCAATGTGCTTTTCTTTTCCTTTTTGTGTCTATTTGTGTTGTCTTTTGCTTCTTGCCTACCAGTTTTCTTTTTGAAAAAATCTCGTCTCTAAATCTAGTTATTTTTGGGTTCAACTAGCTCTTTTGACTCATCATCGGTTACTGAGTTTATGAAAACTTAATTTTCTCTTGAACACAGAAGAAGAATTGGTTAAGGGTATGGAAAATTTTGCTTGAAATGATCCAGAAAAGGGAGGTATAGACCTCGAAGATGGATAGATGTGAGAAAAGGAAGAGAGGATTGCAAAATAAGCCTATTTGGGAAAGTGATAGGAGAAAAAGTGGCTAACTACACAAGAATCATAAGTTTTACAAACCATGTGTAGACGTATCCAAAGAATTTCCAAGTGGTGGAATTGGGTATGAACTTTTTCCAATTTATCTTTAGGGATGTTGTAGACCTAGAAAAGCCCTAATAGGTTGTCCATGGCTTATGTATAATCAGTTGATGGTCATTAAAAGATGGAGAGAGGCGATTGAAGTAGAGGACATGGTGTTCACATCATCACCCCTGGGGGTACAAATATGGAACCTACTAGTTCATTGGATTACCAAAGAGGCAGGCATCAAGATTGGCAATATTTTGAATGAAGTTACTAAAGTGATTGTTCGTGGTGTGACTAACTGTTACCAAATATAACTCATGAAATATGCAAGTATATGTATCAACAAGTAATATAATGATGAATAAAGTATCATTCTCATAGAGACTACACTAACTGTCTAACCTACTAAGTACTTAAACATCACACTTTTTATCCTATCTAAAGTAAGTAATGATGGAATGAAAAATAATAAAATACAAAATAAGAAAAAATCAATAATTCAAGTAAACAGTGAAGATAGTTGGTAATTAAGTTATCTGGGGTTCACTCGTTAGTTACTAATCCCCTCAATTGATCCAATTATTCGTTCTATCAATTCTTCATTCACTTATGCTGTTTACTAGTCTAGACTTTTATGTAGTCGTGAGTTATCTTTTGACATCTCTCCCAAATCTACCAAATTCAGCCAACTCACTATATTTCTATGTGAATTTGAGCCAAACTTAATGCATAGATGATCACTCTATAGGACTAACTAAGATGAATAGGTATCTTTTGATATGTTTTTAAGAAATGTTCGTCCTTCCCTATAGAACTTCTTAACAACGACTAATTAGACCAATTCCTTAGCAAAATGCTCCCCTTTCGATTTTTGAATTAAGTTACATATCACTTTAAGTTTATCAGGCTGACAAGCACATTAAATACCATCTAATTAAGAAAATCAAGTATAAGATCATAATAATGAACAGAATAAATCAAATCAATTGAGATTCATTAAAAGTTATGTATGAAACCCTAGATTTAGGGTTTAGTGCATCATCAAACCAAACGATACAATACAAGACTTGTAAACAACTGTGAATAGCATATTTAATACAAGATATAAAGAAGAGAATGAAAAATTAGGATTGTCAAGCCGAGTCTTCTCTTCTTCCTCACATGCTTTCTCTTCCAACAATTGTTCTTGTGTTGATTGTCTTGATTGCTACTGTCTAATAAATCTATCAACTCTCACACTTTTTCTATAGTCTAATCTCTCCAAGTATCTTAATTAATGACCTAACATGAACCTTATATAGTTCTAAGTAGGGTTTACACAAATATGGATCAAAAGTATCCAAAACTCGGGTCTAAACATAAAAACTTATCAAAACCTACTAGTACAGGGGCCTGGGCGTCCCTGCGTGCCTAACAGTCTCCTAGGCACGTCCAATGCCCAAAGTCATTGGCTGAGCATTCTTGCTTGCCCTCTAGTGCTGCCAGCACCCAGTTCTTTGCTAAGGGTGCTTGATTTTCTTTGTTTTTGCTCCATGTTTCTCCCGTATTACCTCCATTGCGAACAAAACCTATAAAAATACATTTTAAGGACATAAATATACATTTTTGACATAAAACAACAAAAACCTAATTTATGGACCCGGGGTGTAAAATTATGAAAATACCCTACTTTATAAACTAAGACCCTCGAATTAGGAACAAAATCCAAGCTAAATACATAAAAATACTCTTTTTTAAAGAGTCAACATACCCCCTAACTTGAATTTTTACTCATCGTAAGTAAAACAAAACAAAAGCACATAAACACATTGATGTACATTGACTTCCTTTGACATGTCAATTGTCGTAACTAAGGTAAACTAAACAAGAAGAGACAAGGATTCAATATGGATATAAAAGAACATTGCTAATTAGCCCCAATCATCCCCTCATAAAAGTGTTAACTCTTTATTCAAGAAAGTAGATATCACTGATTTACTAATTATTAAAAGACTTATTGAACAATACTATAGCAAGGGAAAAACATGTTGGAAGGGATTTTTAAGCACACAAAATACTCACTAATCCAAATGAATTCAAACCAAGGATCAATTAGGTCTTTCAAACTTTTAACGTAGGCTAAGGGATAAAGGTAGAATATATTTGGATAAAAGTAGTTCAAATCACCTTGGACAAGTTAGTGAATAACTCCAACCCATAATCCTCCAGAACATCCCCTACAAACCAAGCATTTAGCCAATTACACTTTTGAAGGCAAAGATGCACCTTCTTTATTACACTTTAGAAGGAGTTGTCCTTCTTTTATTCATAACACTTGAAGCAACTTAGAAAGAATTGTCCTTCTTTCTCTTTTTTTTTTTTTTTTTTTAGTTTTTTAACCTATAGCTGGTTTCCATCAAGCAAGATGTTGAATTTAACTTTTCCCCCTAATAAAACAAAGCTCATATTCTTTCTAACCATCCATAACATTGTGCACATAGTATTGATATTGTACACCACCAATACTGACTAATTAGGTGATAGGTAGAAAGAAAGATAAAATAAAAAGAAGTTAATTGGTTAAAATAATATGGTTAAATAAAGAATTAATGCTTAGAATGCTCAATAAGGGACACTAAGGATAAAATAACATTTAGATAGAGTTTTTGGCTCAAACGGTTCAAAGTACTTGCCTAAATCATCTCATTGGTCTAAACTCCACTCATAATTCATAAGCATATAAATCACACAAAATTCCAACGAATGTCACATGTTAAAAAAAATGTGCAAGGTAATCATGATTAACACTCATTAAAAATCACCTTACTTTCACACCCTCACTCAAAAGAATATATTTTAGTATATAGTGATAACACTTCATAACTCAATGGGTTCAAGAAGCAATAGAAACTTATATGCATTTTTAATCAGTAAATTCTAACAATATTAGTTCCACTTTGCTGAAACATTTTTAAACCCTTAACACATATCATTGCTATTAATGAGCTTAAACAAGACACTAAAAAGGAAAAACTTTTTGGTTTAACCCTCTACAATACTTCAAGAAAAAAAGGGCATAGAAATCCTAAAGGCTACCATCCAGTATTTAGGGAATCTTTTAAACAATTAGACCCTAAAGATTGATAAAAAAAATTCCTAAAAATGATAAATCATTTTGGATTTTTGGAAAATGTTTTGAAAAGAAAACCTGATTCTAAAAAATATACCACCAAATATGAACACAAATAAAACAATCATTCTCAACACATAACACATATTCACAATCATACCACCAAAACACTAACATACCCTCAAGTTAAAATGAAATATTGTCCTTAATGTTTCACATGCAAAGAGAAAAATTTAAAAAAAAACATAAAACTACAATAAAAATAAACAGACCCTCACTGTGTGAATGGCATTCACCCTCATCCTTATCATCATCACTCATCGCATCCTCCTCTTCCTCATCACATCACTATCATTACATTGTCTTCTTCATCATCCTCATCAAAATTAGGTGTCCTTGGTAAGATTGGAGCTTCACTCATGTCTACCCTAGAGGCCTTGCCAACATGGGTAATCAACCTACCTATGGCCTCCAATTGTCTTTCCATCCTTCACAACCTATCCTCCACGCGTCGAATTGAACCCTTGTATTGACTTGAGCTTGTCCTACTGCTTGTGGGGTTCTTTTCTTCCTTTGGAAGCATTCTCGTCACAGCTCATCCATCAATGTGTTATACCATTAAGACTTTATTGCCCACAGCTTCATTCCATTTTACACCTGCATGGAGACAAAGTTGGGTGATTAAACAAGGGAACCATAATTCCTTACTTTTGGTTTTGGCTGTACGCAAGATTTGAGAATAAATAAGACGGCCGATATCAATCAAATACCCTTCAAGAAGACAAAATAATAACATAACTCAATCAATAGTGATGTGTGTGGCATGACCTACTGGAATTAAGTTGGAGTATTCATGAAATTGAACCAAAATTTAGCAATTGGACTGCAATAAGTACTTGGAAACAAAATTTTAGTTGTTAAAGTATTTTGTTCTCTCGTCTAAGTAACATCAACATCATTGCATTTTGTTTTAGCTATCATATCCAAATCCAGATCAAATTGATTTTAATAACAGAATAAACCATCATTATCAATTTTTTTCAAACCAAAGAACGAGTTTCAAGAATCCCGAGTGCATAAAACTTAACTACAAACACAACACCATTATCATGCTCTAAGAAGTTAGCGTATAACTCTCTAATAATTTTCGCTATACAAATTCTGAGTTTGTGCACAATCTATCCCAATGTCTCTTATGAATGGTTTTTCAACCAAGACCTTTTGGTCATTATATGACCACTCTGAGTTCAATTGAAAACCTCTTTCACATATTAGCTTCTTCTTGATTTTTCCCTCTTCTTACTTTTGCAAAGCATTTTGAGATGTGAAAATTTTCTAATCAAACTTCCTTCATTCTTGGAGCTTGACTCCTTAGTCAAAATTTTACCCTTACATAGTGAAATTTTTCAATAAAACACAAAAATTAAACTTGAATGAAACCAAATTGAAGCACCCACACACCAAATATCACAATTTACACGAAGAAATCTTCTTACGATGCCAAAAAAATCAATTTCAAGCAGAGAAATCCAAAAGCACATACAGTTAAGAACACATGAATCCATTAATTTAATCTCACAAATATGGAATAAAATCATTTAAAAAGCATTAAATTAGAAGTATTTCACCAATATGAAGCTTTTGAAACACTTTGTGCTTGATTTTTGGCACCTACTAACTTGCCCAAGAAATACTCTTGTTGGAATTCTTACTTTTCACCCTTATTGATTCTTCCTTAAATATGAAAATTGTAGCAAATTAGTAAAATTTTTATGTTTAGATTCAAGAATTAGGATGAAAATATAGTGGGTTTTGTTTGGGAAAAGATAGGGAAGGATTTAGAGGAGTTTGGGTATTTTGCATATTATTTATTCAAAGAAGTTTAAAGGGTTGGGGAAGGAATGTGCAGCGCTTATGTTTGGCTAGCCGAGCCTCTTGGGCTAATGGGCGCATCTAGCACCCGGCCCACAATGGCTGGGCACGACTCATATGGGCTTGGGCGTGTGCAGCGCCCGACCATGTGTTGATTCACCGTTTCTGTCCATTTTTGGACCATTTTCACGTGTAGCTTAAATTTTTTTTTGAAAACTTTATCCAAGCATCATTTAAGATCTAAAACATCGAACAGTTTATGTTAGTAGAATATTAAAATATGTTCAAAATTAAATTTTAGTACAAAAATTAAAAGTTAGAGTTAGAAACGTGGGTTGCCTCCCTCTAAGTGCTTGTGAAACGTCTTTAGCTAGATGTTACTAATCTTTCGCGTGATTGAACCTCTTGAATCTGCATTGGGAATGGTATTAAGTTTTGCACATTCCTATAGCCCCGTATAGAAATGCCCCTGTGATAACTCTAGTAAACTAGAGTTATTTTTCTCTCATACTAAATTATAGCATTTTGATAGTTTAAATTTCGAAATTGGATAAGTAATTAAGGATTTTAGTTAATTTCTTTCATGTGTATTTATCTTTTCATTCTTGAATTAATTATGATAAGTTTTGTTAAATTTTTAGTTTAATTAAGTGCTTAATGGTGTTAATGTTATGCAGGTAAAAAAATTAAAGGTCAGAAACTGGAAGAAACAAATATCAAGGGACCAGATTGCGAAATTGATGAAATCAAGAATGCTGGAAGGAGAGTCGAGATCGCGGTCTCAACTATTCCAGACCGCGATCTCGACTCAAGAATTTTTTTTACTATTTTAGAGTTGAGATCGCGGTCTCAAATGTTCCAAACCGCGATTTCAACTCGCTGAAAGTCAAGTTGTAAGGGTAATTTTGTAAACTTCCAACCAAAAACCCCTAATTTAAGCTGCACTATTTAAGCTAAGTAGAATTAGTAAGAAAGGAGGAAAGGAGTAGTAGATAGTTTTAGTAGTAGACAGTTTATCTTTAGTTAGTTCAAGATAGATTAGGATAGCTTGAACTATAAGTTTACTTTTTCTAACAGAAATTTCTGTTTACTTTCATCTTAGATCTTCTTTAAATTTCTTGTCAAGTTCAAATTTTTATTAGATAATTGTAATGGGTTAATCGCAAGCTTCACGTAGATAATTTTTATTTGCTTTCTTGTCCAATTTAGTAAGAATTTCTTTACTTCCAAATTAGGTTTTTTAGGAAAATTAGGGTTCTTGTTAATTTCCTGCTTGCTATTTAAGAATTTTCAATTTCTATCTTTAATTTCTAGTTAATTCTTAGTGGGCTTTCTTAATTTCAATCGAAAATCCAAAAATATTTAGATTTATGGTTTAACTCTTTCTAATTTATAGTTTAGAAATGAATGCTTTTAATATTCAAAGTTTCTCTTTCGTAGTCTTTTTAGTTCAGTGATTTACTTGTTTTAAATTTTAGTCTTAATTTGATTAAATTAGGTTAGAATTAAAATTATAGTTTTCATAATAGTAGGATAGTACTATCATCTACCAATTGATTTTGCTTAACTACACAAGCGCCCTTAAACCTTGGTAATTGCAATAGACAATCCTTGTGGGAAAGTTCCCTACTTCCCTTTGCTACTAGTTGACAACCGTATACTTGCGGGATGCCATCTAGTTAGTAGTAGGATTTAGGTATTTTATTGAATTATAACTAGGTGTGTTAAAAAGGCATCAAATTTTTGGCGCCGTTGCCGGGGATTGTCGTCGATTTTTGGGATTATCAAGCGCTTTATGGGTATTGATTAAGCACTTTAGATAAGTTTAATTTTGTTGATTTTTATGTTTGATTTGGTTGTCTTGTAGAATTGACTTGGAATTCCAATTGACTATTTGCCTTGGTTGTGTAGTGCATGGTAAGAGGTGCTCAAGAGCCATTCATTTGCTTAGATAAGAAAAAGGAGAAAGAGCTAAGAGAACTTAGAAGATTGAGAACGGTACAACAAGAGCAAGAAAGGGTAGAAATGGCAAATGCTAATGCTCATCAAGGGAATGTGAACATGGAGAACGAAGAAGAAGAGGTAGGTGGAAATAATGGAATGGGTGGCTATAGGAATGGAAATGACATGAATGGGAATGGAAGGCCATTGAGGGAGTATGCTTTACCTAATTTTGATGGGGCAAACTCAAGCATTGCACGGATGCCCGTGCAAGCCAACAATTTTGAAATCAAGCCCGCCCTAATCCAAATGCTCCAAGCCCATGCCATGTTTGGAGGTGGACCAAATGAGGACCCCTACACACACCTCATGAATTTTGAAGAAGTCTTGAACACATTTAAGTTTAATGGAGTACACCCGAATTGTGTTCAGATGAGGGTGTTTTCTTTTTCTCGTCGTGATAGGGCAAAGTCATGGTTGCATTCCCATGCCCAAGGAACATTCACCCTTCGAACCAACTTGCTCAAGAGTTCTTGGCGAAGTACTTTCCTCCCGCAAGAACCGCTAAATTAAGGAATGAGATTACGTCGTTCAATTAACAAGATGTTGGTGAAAGCCTAGGGGAAGCTTGGGAAAGATTCAAAGAGTTGCTAAGAAAATGCCCGCATCACACCATTCCTTTGTGGTTTCAAGTTCAAACTTTTTATAATGGTTTACTTCAAGAGACAAAATCCATCGTAGATGCCTCTGCCGACGGTTCTATCTCATATAAGACTCCGGAAGAAGCTCAAGAGTTGTTAAATAGGATGGCATACAACCACTACCATCATGGACCGATAACTCCACCGGTGGTTCAACATCAAGCTAATCAAGCCAATGCAAGAAGTGGAGCATTGAATCTAAACATGCAAGATGCCCTTTTGGCTCAACAAAGCATGTTCACGAATGTGATGAATAACATGGCAAAGGCGTTGAAGAATCTAGGGAAACCTAGTAGTGTGAATGCGATGACTTCTTCTCCAACTCAACCAAGCATGACATGTGATTTTTGTGGAGGCGGCCATGCCAATGGGAATTGTGAGATGCCATATAGAGCCAATGATTTAAGCAAATCAATTTTGTGGCTAATCAATCTTCATTTCCAAGGAACCAATCCGGAGCTTAGGGGAACACTTACAATCCTTATTGGAGGAATCACCCAAATTTCTCATGGAGTAACACCAACAACCAATCCAACCCTCCTTACCAATCAAATCCCCCACCTCAAAATGCATAACACACTCAAGCCCCTAATTCCTCAGCTAGACCGTATCAACCGCCACATCAAAGAAATGTCCAACCCAACTCATATCAAAATTTCCCCAATCCTTCATTTCACAACCAATAACGAAGACCTCCTTTCCATTATGCAAATTCTTCCCAACCCATGTATCATGATCAATATGCCCCTAGAGAGAATTTGGATGAAGAAGCTTGGAAAAGAGAAGCCGAGTATTTGCGAAGAGAATTGGATAGCAAAGCGGAGAGCATAAAAGAGATTATGAGAATTTGAAAGCTTCGACAAGAAATTTGGAGATTCAATTGGGGCATTTCCGAGTGATAATATTTCTTTGAACCCCAAGGAGCAATGCAATGCCATAACCCTAAGGAGTGGAAAAGAATTGGTTGAATCTAAGGAGAAGAAAAAGGTGGAAGAAGAAAGCAAGGAACAAAAGTTCAAGGTAGTTGAAAATGAAAGGGAAGTGGTTGATGATGAAGCCAAGAAGGAGCAAAAGAATGAGATCAAGGTATCCAAGAAGAAGCATGTGGAGGAACCTTTGAAGATAGATCCATCAATAAAAGTACCATACCCTCAAAGACTCATTGATCCAAGAAATGAGGAAAAAGAGAAGCAATTCACCCATTTCTTGGATATGTTGAAAAAGATTAATGTCAACATTCCTTTGATTGATGTCCTCACCAAGATTCCCAACTATGCTCATTTCATGAAGGATTTTTTGGCAAGGAAGCGAAAGTGGGATGATGATGAGAAAGCATGCCTTGATGCCCAATTTAGTGCCATTGTTCAAAGGTGGTTGCCCCCTAAACTCAAGGATCCCAGTAGTTTCATGATACCGGGTGAATGTTGGAGGAAAAACGTGGCATCGATCACTTTGTGATTTGGGGGCAAGCATAAATATCATGCCAAAGGCCATTTATGACAAGTTAGGGATCAACAATGTCAAGCCAACTGATATCACACTCCAATTGGCGGATTTATCCGAGAGGAAACCATATGGCTTGTTGGAAGATGTGCTTGTACAAGTTGAAAAGGTTGAATTTCCCGTTGATTTCTTTGCGTTAGATACGGGTGAAGAAAGTGAGATTCCATTGATTCTAGGGAGGCCTTTCTTGTCGAACGCTCATGCATTTATTGATGTGCACAAAGGGAAGTTGATCTTACGAGTTGAAAATGAATCAATTGAATTTGATGTGTTTGAATATAATGACAATATTTCCATTGTTGAAGAGAAATGTGCTAATCAATCTCTTAATTCTATCCTTGCTAGGTCAAATGAAGAGCAAAATGAAGTGAGCCAAGGCAATTCGCTCAAGCAAGTGTTGGAAATAAAGGAAAAAATTATCCGAGAAATGAATTGAAAGAAAAACCACCCGATAAGGGATGTGTGTTGATGAAGGATGAAAAGAGTTTTGCAAAGAATAAGCACAATGGTGATGTCAAGAAATTGAGAAGGCACAAGAAGAAAAGAAAATGGTTTGAGAAACTATTGGAGATGTTAATTGGGGCACTAGCGATGGCTAAGGCTAGAAAGAAAGGACTTGTGCATGGAAAACCCGAAAATCAAGCTTTAATCATGAAGAAAAAGGGGATCAAACTTTTTTCGTGGAAACCAAAAGGGAAAGAAGGATCAATCATCCTCAATTACTTGGAATGAGAGTCATGCAATAGTCAAGCTAGGGACTATAAAAGAGAGCTTCTTGGGAGGCAACCCAAGTCTTTAATTTAGTTGTTATTGCTTTCTTTTGGTGTGATTTTTAATTGGCTTGATTTTGAGTAAATTGGTTCGAATCAGGTTAGAATTTTTGTTTAAAAAAAATATTTGAATTTTTGAATTGAATAAATGGGAACTGCTAAAGAATGAGTGAAAATTGTCATCCTAATGTGTGAATTTTTTGTTGGTAGGTTACCCTTGCAAATGGAGAAAAATGGTCTTTAGTGAAGCAATTTCGGCTAAGTGTAAAAATTCACTTTGCAGAAATTGAGCTTGAGATCGGGATCCAAAAATTTGTGGCCGCGATCTCAACCTCAAAATTTTGGATGGCAGAATGGTCATTTGGTTCGAGACTGCGATCTCAAAACTGAGATCACGGTCTCAACTACAAAGTTCTGCAAAGGCATTTTTCATGCTGAGTTGAGACCGCGATCTCAATTTCCTCAAAAAAAAAAAAAATTCAAAATCACTTCAACCATGAATTTATTTTATTTTTAGCCTTTTAATTTGGAAGTAAGTTGATTTTCCTTTTTAGTAATCTGGCTAATGGCCTTAAGCTGACACCAAGTGGCTAATTATTTTGATGCTTCATGGATTGAATCTTTGTGAAATTTATTGCCAGACACTTAGCGTAGCTTTGGTTATGATTGAGCCTTATTGTCAAATAAGAGTAGTATTGCTAAGGGCCCTAAGCTGATGCCATCTTTGCACTAATTGATGAATGGAATTGAATAATGATTTTGTTTGAAGCTTGAATGGTGAGATGCATGGCACGGTTGCTCTTGACATTTTTACTCAATTTTAATTCTGGGCTTAAAAGTAGGACATAGTTTAAGTAGTTTCTATTATTTGTGGTTTGTCTTGATGTTTAATTTGGGTGAGTGGAAGGATGATTTATTCATCAACTTGAATAAAAGAGACAAGTTTGGGGATGTTTATCTTTTTGTGTTGGAAATGGTCATTTTGTACATTCTGTTGCCACTTGATGATTAATGGATGGAAAGTTGATCAATTAGGTACTCAATGATGATAAATTTTGATGTTCAATGCTTTGTGACTGAAGTATATGATTGATTAATTTCAAGAATTTTTGTGTGAGTGAGTAGTTCATTTGCAATATAAAGAATTCATAAACTTAGCATTGCTATTTTTCAAAGAAGAAGTGTTGAAATTTTAGGAAATTTATTTGAAATGTTGTTTCTTATCAAATCACTTATATTATGTGGTTGATGAACTATCTTTTGGAAAGAAATGAGTTAAATGAAGTAGAAGGAATTTTGGGACATTTCGTGTGTTTGCATAGGGAATGTTCTTCTAACTTGTGAATAATTGATATTCGAGATTAATTTTTGGTACATTTCACTCCTTTTCCTTAGATTAGGGTCAGAAAAAAAATTTAGGAATTAGGCGAGTACGGGATTTCGACATGTACCCATGTTGTTTCTCCGAAATAAGCCATTAGAATAGTAATAAGGCGAGTACGGGATTCCAGCATGTACCCATGTTGTTTCTCCGAAATAAGCCATTAGAATAGTAATAAGGCGAGTACAGGATTCCGGCATGTACCCATGTTATTTCTCCGAATTAAGCCATTAAGAATTGCGTTTTAGTATACTAATAAGTTAAGGAGTAAATGTTTGTAATACTTATCATTAATCTTTACATATTACTTATTCCTTATTAGAGGTTTATTCCCAAATTGTGTGACAATTGCATTTAAGTTGATTCCTAATTGAACTTCTATTTTCATGATACCTAGTCAAGAGAGTTGATTAACTTCATAATATTTGTGATTTGAGAAGTAATGATGTTTCAAATGAAAAGAACTAAAACTTTTGGTAACTCTTTTTGAGAATGGTAATGCTTGGTGATGTGAAATCTTGTGCAGTGAATGAATGTGTGTTTCTATGTAAAACAAAATTTCAATTTTGAATTGATTCACTCTTATACTTCACATATCACGTAGTGTTGAACATTTCTTGAGAGATCGCTTAATTGTTCTAAGTACATCCATGATTCATCAAGTGTCACGTCAACTTTGGAGGTGTTTAAATATTTGAATGTTAGTAGGTTTCATTTAATATTAATTTTTGTTTTGCTCGGGACTAGCAAAATGCTAAGTTTGATGGGTGTGATAACTCTAGTAAACTAGAGTTATTTTCACATCTCTAAATTATAGCATTTTGATAGTTTAAATTCCAAAATCGTATAAGTAATTAAGGATTTTAGTTAATTTCTTCCATATGTATTTATCTTTTCGTTCTTGAATTAATTATGATAAGTTTTGTTAAATAGTTAGTTTAATTAAGTGCTTAATGGCGTTAATATTATGCAGGTAAAAAAATTAAAGGTTAAAAGCTGGAAGAAACAAAGCTCAAAGGACCAGATTGCAAAATTGATGAACTGAAGATTGCTGGAAGGAGAGTCGAGATCGCGGTCTCGACTATTCCAGATTGCGATCACGACTCGGGAATTTGTTTTACTATTTTAGAGTTGAGATCGCGGTCTCAAATGTTCTAGACCGCGATCTTAACTCGCTGAAAGTCAAGTTGTAGGGGCAATTTTGTAAACTTCCAGCCAAAAACCCCTAATATTGCCTTGTGTAATACTACACGATTTAAGCTAAGTAGAATTAGTAAGAAATGAGTAGTAGATAGTTTTAGTTAGTTCGGTAGATAGATTAGGATAGCTTGAACTATAAGTTTACTTTTTCTAATAGAAATTTCTCTTTACTTTCATCTTAGATCTTCTTTAAATTTCTTGTCAAGTTTAAATTTTTATTAGATAATCGTAGTGGGTTTTTTGTAAGCTTCGCGTAGATATAATTTTTATTTGCTTTCTTGTCCAATTTAGTAAAAATTTCTTTACTTTCAAATTAGGGTTTTTAGGAAAATTAGAGTTCTTGTTAATTTCTAAATTTCTATTTAAGAATTTTCAATTTCTAGCTCTAATTTCTTTAAATCTTAGTGGGCTTTCTTAATTTCAATCGAAAAATCCAAAATATTTGAATTTCTAGTTTAACTCTTTCTAATTTATAATTTAGAAATGAATGCTTTTAATATTCAAAGTTTCTCTTTTGTAGTCTTTTTAGTTGATTGATTTACTTGTTCTAAATTCCAGTCCTAATTTGATTAAATTAGGTTAGAATTAAAATTATAGTTTTCATTAGAATCATCTAGTTCTATCATCTACCGATTGATTTTGCTTAAATACACAAGGCCCCTTAAACCTTGGTAATTGCAATCGACAATCCTTGTTGGAACGATCCCTACTACCCTTTGCTACTAGTTGACAACCGTATACTTGCAGGATGCCATCTAGTTAGTAGTAGGATTTAGGTGTTTTATTGAATTATAACTAGGTGTGTTAAAAAGGCATCACCCTACTTCCATCACATCAAATGTGACCGAGTCGTTTCTTACTCTTAGGATTACTTATTCTTGGTCCACATCAATTAGTGATTTTGTCGTTGCACCATGTCGAGGACAATGAAATCAACTGGAAAGTTGAGTTTTCCTACTTTGGCGAGAACATTATGTAATTCTCCCATTAGATCTACATTTCTCCAATTTTCCAACTAAATTAGTTGATATTATTCTTTGAGGTCCGTCAACCCTATTCTCCTACAAAAAGGTAAAGGTATTAGATTGCTCCTAAATCACATAAACCTCATTCAACAACAAAAATATCACCAATAACCAAGGTATAGTGAAACTCCCTAGATTCTTATTCTTTTTTGGAAGTATGTGTAGGAGTTTGTCATTACAAAATTTTAAAAATTTTAGCATCTTTTCATTCTCCCACTACTTTGGCAATGCTGTCATCTCAGCATACTCCTTTTTTCTATCAGAATACTCAAGTATTTCATTAACACAATGAGGGGAAACATAATCCTTGTAAAACTTTTGCTCATTAATGTAAATGGTCCACCCTTCTATTGTTTTCCAATTTATTCACGTGTTCTTCTCATTCTTTCCAAGTTTGTTTCATCTTTAATCTACTTGCACTCGATGAACTGTACCCAGTTGTCGTCAATTGAGGAGAAATTTCCAAGAATGGGCCATTTGTAGAAAGTGTTCTATACTGGTGTTGGTTTTGGAGATGTGATCCGTCAGGTACTGTTCGTATTTGTGGAATATGAACTAACTCTAATTCACATTTTGTAAATGCGAGTTACGTCCTAATTTTACATTTATATATATATATATTTTTTAAATTGCTTAGTTCATATTCGTGGAATATGAACTAAGCCAAATTTTGCTCTTTTTTTTTTGTTTAAAAAATTGCTTAGTTCGTATTCAAAACAAAGCCAAATTTTGGATAATTTTTTTTACAAAATGCTTAGTTCGTATTGTCATTCTTTAGCTGAAGCACTCTTCCTTCTTTAGTTGAAGTGAAAGTTTTGGATAGTAGGTCTTAAATCTCATACTTTAAACTGACCCAAAAACCTTAAATTGTTGAAAACAATAACATAGAAGTACAATGTGTACATATTTAGATATTTTTTTAATGTTGATTTTGACGTTCAACTGTTATGACAAAAGTGTTGTAAGTTAATAATATTATATAGTCAATACTTGTGAAATTAATTTAGAAATAAAAAATTTTAAGTTGTAGTAATAATATAATCTTTCATTTAATCATTACTTTTTTTAATAAATTTTGACAAAGTTTCCCCTATTTGTTGGAGATTCTCCATGCTATGATTCAGCAACCATACCCAACAAGGGCAACAATATAAATAAAAAACCCAACTAGGGCAACACGTATAGACAAAAAAAGACAAATTTACCTTAGTAGTACAATAATCAATAACATAAGTCATCCTATAGTTATACTACAATAATCAATGCCTATGTCTAGTGCCACATCCTTTGGTCAGTGTATCCTTTTTGATCGGCGAACATAAAATTGTGATGTGTCACGTACTCTGGTAAACTGTTCTTGAGTAAGAGTAACGATGGGGCCCCTAGAACCAGGCTATGATGAATCTTCAGGACTTGTTCCCAGTGACATGCCACCTAGGCCACGGAAAGGTGTAGATGATGATGACTCCAATGGAATGGTGTCTTATAGAATGAACTAGTCACTAAAAAATTGCATAGATGCATGAGGACCTGTCAAAGAGTGGGGTGGCATAGGTAAATATGGATTCTCATCATCTTCACACATATCAATGCAATCCTACATCAGGCTCAGGCTCAAGTGACCTAACTCGAATGACTATGCGCAACGAACACCACCACGTTGTCATCCAGATTGAGTGGTGCGCCGTATCCTCTGTGGATGTAGAACTAGTTCTGGATGATAATTGGGGACAACTGCACAAGCAAGCTGAAGACATCCCGCCTTTCCTACTTCATATAGAGACTGAGTTGTAAAATCTGTAAAATGTAGGTATATGATAGATCTGATGCGATCATCGTCATCCCCAACCAAGTCTAAGGTCATGTGGTACATTTGACACATGCGATCAATCTACATAAAAGTGAGATAGAATAATTTAACACAATAAGAAAAATGTTTAGAATAAAAATGAAAATAAGTAGATTTGTACCAGATAATCTACTCGTGCACTGTCACCTTGGTAATGTTGGCCCCAAAGCAACATAAGAGGAGGGGTGAATTAGGTTTCTTAAAAATTATTTCGCAAAGTATGAACTTATAAAACCTTTTGTACTTACAAGTACTTTGACAAAGATAAAATCAATTAAGCTTATTAAGTACAGAAAAACAGATAAAGAAAGAGATTAAACAAGCAACACTTCCTAGCTACCAAGCTTGAAGTGTTAATCACTAGAATGCTTCACAACTTTGGTGAGCCAATAATCTTCTAATTTACACAAAGTAGGACAATCATTGCTCACACTAATTGTCTTAAGTTGTGCCAAGGATTTTATTCTCAACCTCACTTTTGTACAAGATTATCACTCCACTCAATATTTTTTAATAGCACTCTTTCAGATGGAGAAATACATCTGAGGGATATTCCTTCGGACGCGCTTGTGTGTTCGAGAAGTATAATGCTGTTCGGATGGTGTACATCGTCCGAAAGTTTTGTTTTAAATCAAACCTGTACAGCTTAGATTAAGAGGTTAAAAGCATTTGTCATCATCAAAATAAGGTTTTTGGATCATCAATCTCCCCCTTTTTGATGATGACAAACTATGAATCAAAATCAACACCCCTACTCCCCCTTTTGACATCATGAAAATGAATTAAGCTCTCCCTTAGAAGGTGCTGACATCTGATGAACCCCCTTTCAGAATCAAACCAAAAGAGAATATATTATATTTGAAAATGGTCGATAAGCCAAATCAAACTAGAGCAAATTAAGAGTAAAACAAACAACATTAACAACAATATGTACAACATTATCAGTCAAATAATATAAGCCAATCAACAATACACGGAAGAGGAAACAAAAGCAATGAAAAAAAAAGAGCTAAGTGGAGTCATTTTTCTTCTTGGAGCGTTCTTCAAGGTTACGTTTCTTGAAGGGTACATGATCATTGGTAGCTTCACTATCATGAGCATCAGTATCTCATCGTTGAAAGTGTCATCAACGTCAACATCCTCATCCTCGTCATCATCAGCACCAGGACCAATAGATTTGTCAAGATTGGTGGTGCGAATAGGGTCCTCACGATCGTCCTCCTCAGGAATGCAATGATCATTATCATTGGTGCCATCATCATCGCTTTCAGAGGAGGATTTGAGAGTGTTTTGGGACTGGATATTGGCGAACTGGACTTGAGAGATGGAAGCAGACATGCCTAAGCTAAGCGCCTCTTGAAGAATTGTTTGACGAGTTTCAAGGCATTTCAGTTTGCGATTGGTGCAACGCTAAAAGGAGCTCATTTGGTCTCTCAAAGAAGTAAGAAGGCTGCAAATATGAGAGGGGAAAGGTTCAGAAGAAGAGGTATGGGGATGATGGGATGGTGGAGATGTTTGAGGAGGCAGGGAATGACGAAGTGCAAGTCCGGAGGTAGAAACTTGAAATTTAGATTTTTCAATTTCAAAAGCTGCTTTTGTGAAACATTGGTCGTTGAAAAACCTCAAACCCTTATGCTCAATGTACGCTTTGTTAAAGTAAGGAGGATATTGTATTTTGCCGGTGACTCTTAATGTCAAAATGATCGAAAATTTTAGTAAGGAATTTTCCAAAAGATATGTGGTAACTCTAGTAAACTAGAGTTATTTTCCTCTAAATTATAGCATTTTGATAGTTTAAATTCTGAAATTAGATAAGTAATTGAAGATTAAAGTATTAGTTAATTTCTTTCATATGTATTTGCATTTTCGTTCTTGAATTAATTATGATAATTTGTGTTAAATTTTTAGTTAATTAAGTGCTTAATAGTGTTAATATTATGCAGGTCAAAAATTAAAGGTTAGAAGCGGGAAGGAACAAAGCTCAAGGGACCAAATTGCAAAATGGATGAAATGAAGATTACCAGAAGGAAGTCGAGATCGCGGTCTCGACTATTCCAGATTGCGATCACGACTCAGGAATTTGTTTTACTATTTTAGAGTTGAGATCGCGGTCTCAAATGTTCCAGACCGCGATCTCAACTCGCTGAAAGTCAAGTTGTAGGGGCAATTTTGTAAACTTCCAGCCAAAAACCCCTAACATTGCCTTGTGTAATACTACACGATTTAAGCTAAGTAGAATTAGTTTTAGAGTAGAGAGAGAGAGTAGATAGTTTTAGTTAGTTCTAGATAGATTAGGATAGCTTGAACTACAAGTTACTTTTTCTAGTAGAAATTTCTCTACAAGAGCTTACTTTCATCTTAGATCTTCTTTAAATTTCTTGTCAAGTTTAAATTTTTATTAGATAATCGTAGTGGGTTTTTCGTAAGCTTCGCGTAGATATAATTTTTATTTGCTTTCTTGTCCAATTTAGTAAAAATTTCTTTACTTTCAAATTAGGGTTTTTAGGAAAATTAGGGTTCTTGTTAATTTCTTCCTTTCTATTTAAGAATTTTCAATTTCTAGCTTTAATTTCTAGTTAAATCTTAGTGGGCTTTCTTAATTTCAATCGAAAAATCCAAAATATTTGAATTTCTAGTTTAACTCTTTCTAATTTATAATTTAGAAATGAATGCTTTTAATATTCAAAGTTTCTCTTTTGAAGTCTTTTTAGTTGATTGATTTACTTGTTTTAAATTCCAGTCCTAATTTGATTAAATTAGGTTAGAATTAAAATTATAGTTTTCATTAGAATAGTTCTATCATCTACCGATTGATTTTGCTTAACTACACAAGCCCCCTTAAACCTTTCTAGGTAATTGCAATCGACAATCCTTGTGGGAACGATCCCTACTACCTTTTGCTACTAGTTGACAACCGTATACTTGCAGGATGCCATCAGTTTGTCATAGAATTTAGGTTTTTAATTGAATTATAACTAGATGTGTTAAAGATGCATCAATATGTTGCGGCGAGTATCAGTTAAGAAAAGTTCCACAAAGAGCCGAAGAGATAACCAAAATCCAGTGGAATGCCTTTAAAAACACAGTAAAATAAATGGACCTGCATTTTACCGAGCCCAGTGCGATGCCCATTAGTTGGTAACAATAAATTAGTGACTAAAGTGTATAGAATGTTGAGTTCAGGGGTAAGCAAAGTAGTTTTGGCTTCCGAAACCTGTTTAAAACTGACATTAAAAATTGCTCAGACCTCGTCGATGATAAGCTCGTAAATGTCATATATTGTATTGTCATTTACATCCATTTTAATCTAATTTGAGTAATAATTGAGTAATTATGTGTTAAAATAGTTTCTTTTTTTATTTAGTTTTTTAGGGTTTGAGTGAAGAATGAGTTAAAATGGATCACAATATTGGAGGAAAACGTTCACTAGCGTGGTGCAAATCGGATATAGTTTGGAAGATCAAATATAACTCTCTTGTTTGAGATCCAAATGATGTGATTTTGGATGATTTGGAAATCTAAGTAAGAGTTCCACAACTTTTATGTTTTGAGTTTTCTAGGATTCTATAGGCATCTCATTCAAAATTACAAATTTGGAAAATATACACCGGCGAGGAGTGATTTTGACACAGTTTGGTAGATTGAGCATAACTTTCTTGTCCGACATCCAATTGACGTGATTCAAGTAGTTTTAGAAAGCTAAGACATAGATATACAACCTTTGTGGAATATTTCACAACATGCTACCATATTGTGGGCCTGTTTTGGCTAGATATTCATTCCTTCTAGCTTTTGGTAAGGGCCTTTACTTGTGCAGTTAGAGCGGTGAATGAGTCCACATTGTACATCCTTGTTGTTTTTCTCATTCATGTTACACTCACTTGCCCACTAGTGATTGTTTGAGGACATGTCCTCAAGCATCTACACAGCTTCCTCATAGCTTTTGTTTATTATTGCCCCACCAGCTATTGCATCAATTATGGTTTGTGATGGCCAATGTACCCTGTTGTAAAATGTCTAAATCTGCAGCCAGCCAGAGAGGATAAAATCTTAATAAATCCTTGAATCTTTCCCATGCCTTAAAGAGTGGTGCGTTATACTATTGCACAAAAGAAGTAATATCATTTCTCAATTTTGTCGTTTTAGAAGGTGAATAATATTTACTCAAAAACTTTTGTGCTAAATCGTTCCATGCAGTAATTGAACCTAGGGGCTATGATATCAACCAAGCTTTGCCTTTATCCTTGAGAGAGAATAGAAAAAGCCAAAATTTAATTGCATTATCAGATATCCTGTTATAACAGAATGTGTCACATATTTCATGGAAATTGAATACGTGCACATTCGGGTCATCATTTGGTGCTCCACCTACCGAACATAGCTGATGTTTGAACCATTTGGATAATTTGTGGCTTTAGCTCAAAGTTATTCACTTGGATTGGCTGCTTGATAATGTTCGACTAATGTCCATCCAAGGTTGGCACAGCAAGGTCCCTTAAAGGGATAATCTCCTCGTCGTTCGATTGGTGTTGTAAAACTATGATGATTGGAACTTGATTGTCTGCTATCTCAATTATCAATTGGAACCCTCCTCTAGCTTCATTTCATAATCGATGTGTGGTTCACTCAATTTCGAGATCTAAGGGTAGAATTTCCCTGTATGACCTTCTTGGCATAAATAACAAGGACTTTTTAACCAAAACACGAATTTCCCTGTATGACCTTCTTGGCATAGATCAGCTGCTAGGTGTCCCTGCCAGCCCTCTGGGCATTGGCAGAGCCCATTTCTTTGCTAAGGGTGCCCGATCTTCTCCATTTTTGCTCTATTTTCATCCCATTTGACCTTCATTGCAAATAAAACCTACAAAAATGCATTTGTTAAGGGCATAAATATACATTTTTACATAAAAATAATAAAAACCCAATTTATGGACTCGGGATGTAAAATTACAAAAATACCTCTACTTTATAATCTAAAATCCTCGAATTATGAACAAGAGCCAAGCTAAAAGTACATGAAAGTACTCTCTTTTAGAGAGTCAACAGTGATCATCCCACCAGGGGTAGTAAAGAAAGAGGACACATCAAATTGTTGGCTGAAGTAGACATTTCAAAACCTCTGCTAAGGGGAACAAATTTTAAGCTAAATGCGGTGATAAAATGAGTTGACTTTAAGTATGAAAAATGGCCTGATTTCTGTTACTCTTGTGGATGCGTAGGGCATGGAAACAAAACCTATAAAAACAAGGAAGAGTTGGGAGGGGATAAAAGTGAGAAACAATATGGAAATTGGCTAAGAGCTAAAAGTAGAAAAGTGGGCATCAAAAGGCTACTTACCAATGGTAAGAAGACAAAGAGCAATATGAAAGAGGCCCAGCTCTCCACAATGGGAATCTGAAGAAAGAAGAATACAACCAATGGGAAATCAAAAACATGAAATATAACAAAGTGAAGAATCATCAGAAGCTCTAGAAGGGGATTCAGGAGGGAAATTGATGTTTGTAGATAATGAAGAACAGAGGGATAAGAAGGATACAAGGAATAGCTGTGAGGAGGAGTGAAGCTCCCAAGTAAGGAGTATAAACAAGTAATAGGATGTATCTAAGAAGGGAAAAGATAGATTCAGAGGCAATAGAAGGGTGCAGACAACCCTTAAAGAAAAATATTAAATACAGGAAGTAGGAAGTAACTTGGGAGAAATGATAAGACATTTCCAAGTCCACATAGGAGGTAACAATGCAAGTTCCAAAAGGAGGATAGAAGAACAAGGAAAGAGAGACAACAGGAAGAGGTGTGATGAAGCTGACGATAAAACAAAGGTAGAAAAGGAGAAAGGAAAAAAGAATTAGAGTAAGGAATACAAAGGAAAACATGGTAGAAGGAAAATGACAGGGTTAAAGTAAAAATCATATCCAAGAACATGAGAAAGCCTCTAATGGAGATAACCTAGGAGAAAGAGGAAAAGAACCAGAATTGGAAGAAAAGTTTCAAGTTAGTGGATGAAAAGGATTGGAAATGGAAGATGGTAATGAAGAAAGAGACTGAAGCCATTTAAGCAAAGACTTTACACTATGAATCTGAGCAAGGTTCCTTCATAAGAGTTTTAGCATGTCATGTTCAGTTTCCAACGGCACCAAAAATATGATTGTTGGAGTTGTACAACACAAGACACAAAGAATGTAGGGAACTCCTTCTAATCTAGAAATTATGTGATCATTTATGTGAAGGTATAACATGTAATAGCTGTTGAAATTCCTTGTATTTTTACATGTATATTAATGTTGTAGTGCACTATTTTAGATGTATTTGTTATCATTCATAGTGTTAATCAATTTAGGAGTAATTTGTTTTGTGAGATTAGATGCTTTAGGGGCTGCATGACCGAGGATAGAGTTAACTTAAGTTTTGTTTTTAAAACCTTGATGGAATTGGAATAAATGAGTTCTAATCAAATTAATTAGAAACTAATTTGAAAGTGTGGGATATTTACTTGATTTACATATGCTATGGTTTGTACTTGTTCAATAAAGCCTTTTGGGGATGACTTTTACTTCTACAATTACTGGTGAATTTGGCCTATTAGTTTAATCTAATTAGGCTCTATATACTTAATATAATTACGTTGGATTAAATTTAGGGGCAATATTATATTTAGTGCTCTTATTTGTTCTTTAACATTAATGTCAGAATTACAAGTTGAGAGAAATGTAATGTCAGTAATGTGCTACTTAACCTAGAAGGTTTGGTTTGAGTTTCCATTAATAGGCGTGGTAGCAATAATAAGTTCAAGCGAAATGTGGTTGGAAATGCAAGGTGTAATTCAAATATCAATGATAACTACCAATGATATCTGAACTAATTTTAAAGAACTCTTTATTCTGAGTTACGCTATGTTCATTGCATTTGACATCTTAAGTGGAGAAAGTAATATAGATTGGATGCTCTTGGTGACTAAACAAGTAAAGGAAAAGAAAGAAAATGCGTTAAGGCTTTAATATGAATTGTGAGTGTTCCTATCTCTTGTTTCAACAAAGACTTTTTTGGTGAATTTCATGTTACTACTAAAATATTAAGTGACTTTATTTATTGTTCGGATGTCTAAATAATTTACAGAATCTTATATCTCAATGCTAGAGTGATCTGTTTATTTCAAATTCCTTGAAAATGATTCATTTACATATGTAAAGTTGTTTGTGCATGTTTGTTCACCCGGTTGTGTACTTTATCGCACTAGGATAATTGAGTCTAAAGAATCTCTTGTTATATTTTAATATATAGAACTTCATGCTATATTGAAGAATTATTTGTACATGTTTGTAAACACAGTTGTGCACTTTATCACACCGGGAAGAACTAGGCCCTGCCGTTTGCAGGTTGGATGTGTCATGCCAGTATTGGACTCGTCCAAAACAGTCTAGCTGTAGGATACTATGACTTTGCAACCCACCTGCTTTGGACAGGACAATTGTCAGCTTGTGGGTGAGTGATTATTATTTTGGGAGTCTCGAGATTTTTCCTACTGTTGCGACCACTTGGAGTTTCATGGTGTATTCGAAGGAGATTCAGAATTGGAGAATGTTTTATTTATTTCAGAGTTATTTGTATGAAGATGGTGTCACACCCTGAATTTCTAACCTTTGAACAATCGGGAGGGAAATAATGTATCCATTTAGAACCAAAACTGCTTTATAGCTACATCTTAAGTGACCATAAATCCATAATAATATAACCAAATTACAAAAGTCCAAACAAATAAAACTATATCTAAAAGGTGGATCAAAAAATATTACTGCTTGATACAACCCATGACACTTTTGTGGGGTCCACATCTCAACCATATAGCTCCAATCAGTTCTTAATTGTCTGAAAAAAATTGATAATAATGGGGAAAGCTAAAAGCTCAATAACCAAACCCCTAACTAGTTAGATCAATACACATCTAGTAGTGACACCACACAATAATATAATATTGAAAATTTCAAATAAACCAATTAAAATCAACATCCATGTTTATCAGTTATACAAACGTGACCATAAAATATAGATAACACCAAACACACGTTATTACCCACCGCTGAGTAAACATAGGTAACCTGGGTTAGAGTCAAACTTCACCCCCTTAACTTTGGTCACCGGTTGGACTTCACCCCTCCAACTTGGATCACGACTACATACTTAACCCTGGTGTAGCACAACTGCCATGGCCAGTTATTCCGAAATGACCCATAACTCAGACACATAAGCTATACATAAAAATTCAAAAAACAATGATTTTTAATCAATAGTTAAAAAATCTAACCCAGTTTAACCAATTCTAAGTAGCACATAGTTTCACAATGACCATTATCACAAACTTGATCCATTTTTCTATGCAATACCATGAATATTCAAACTTTAGAAAAAATAAAAACTCGTTATTTTTCCACAAAAAAATTGTATCGTAATACAACAATAATATATATTTATTTTTAGGAAAAATACTAGTTAAAAATAAGACCACTTACCTCATCCACGTGCAAATATTGTTCCTAACCTAGAAATTTGCGCCCATATCATGCTTAGCAAAGGCAACCCGAACTATGAATTTCACCATATCCCGAATAATAGTGGTCGCGTTAATTCAACCCTATTGGAAAATTAAACAAAATTCAATTCCTTTTCATACAATACTAAATAAAACAGACACAAAGTAAATAATAATACTCACGGCTAGCCAACTTAAATTCTCTCAAAACATTGTCGGTCAAATCTATATTCTTTAACCTTTCTTGACAAAACATATCATTATTTCATGTTATACATTGGCACCAATCATCACTACTCAATTACTTAGTCAAACCCACAGCTAGCTAACCATTCAAAACGGCACCCATGACTTGGTGATCCAATTCTAACACCAAACTTGGTAGTAAGCCTTTACAGCTTGTTGTCGTAAATTCCATCCGATCCTTTTGTTTATTTATTTATTTATTTTTTTTTAACAAAAAATTCAATACTTAATAGCAACTTTCACCTTATCATATATCTTCGCCTGAATACATATTTAAACTATTCTTAGACAAAAGAGAAGACACGTTTAGCTTCAAAATTTGATCCATCCAGCGATGATCACTTTTTTGACCAATGGTTTGCTGGTCATGTTGTCGCAGGCACCCAAAAACTAATCAAATTCGCACTTATAAATGTAGTAGTGATGAGTTCGAGTCATTCCATAGGAAACGAGAGTTATTCTTGTGCTTAAAGAAAAAAGGAGGCTTTTGTACAATTTTAACTAAAAACTAAAGCAAGAAATAAAATTGAAAAAAGATTAATTAAAGAAGGATCTTGGTTCTGGTTATATCCACTATAGAAATTCTATTAGTTGATCATCGACACCAAAAGTAATTCAATTTTTATACCAAGCACTAATTGAATAATTAACCCGAATTCCAATTCAAAGTCGATTCTTATATCTTTTGTTTAGGTTGGTTAATTTTTAACACACGATTCAATTAACCCCAATTATTAATTTAATCCAGACACGCGCCCAAGATCAATTAATAAAAGTATTAAAACCAGTAAGAATAATTAGACTAATATAACATAAACACAAGTGGCTACGTCAATTAGTTGATTATTTTTTCTAAATTCAATAACACTAATCGAACAATTATTAAACTTAGTCCCTTCATAGATTGAATTGAACAAAATAGATAAAACAATCTAGATATAGATTAATTCCTATAATTCACTATTCTGCAACAATAGCAAATTAAAAAGAACAATCATAAAATTAACACAGAAAATAATCAATACTTGATATAAAAATTATTGAACCCTAGTTATGATAATCATGTTTTGATGATAACCAAAAACATACTAACTGTTTGAAAACATCATCCGATCAATTGAGGTAAAATTCTAGAAGTCACTGAGCATCGACTAGATGCACGTTCGAACGAAGGAAGACAAGACACCATTTGGTAGAATAGATGCAGTGTTGGACGCAGAGCTTAGCCGCGGTAGTCTGAAAGGTCCAACGGCTAGTTCGTTCGGACGTACACTTGCTGCATCTATCGTCCGAAAGTAATGTCTAGTTTTTCTGTAAACAGAAAATAGCCATTAGAGAGTTGTTGGAGGCAGTTTTTGGACATCTATAAATACCCCCAAGTATGTAAATGTAAAGATAACAGAAAAGGAACTACTACATTCAATACAAACACTTGTAAGAACTACTTGAGGAGAAATAGGCTAAAATATTGTAGGTTGTATTGATTTGGGTAGTATAGTTCTCTTGGCTCAACTAGAGGTAATTAGTGTGAGCAAGAGTAGACTAGTGAGTGATCTTCAAGTGTGGAGGGATAACAGGTGTACAAAAGTGAGGTTGTAATGTAAAACCCTTTGACTCAACTAGAGGAACTTAGTTGGTGCAAAGGTGAGTCTACTTTGTGTACAAGAAGGTTATTGCCTCACCTTCTTTGAAGAGGCAAGCTACTAGTGGATGCACTCCAAACTTGAGAAGTTCAGGAGTTTGGTTTGATATTCTTTGTCTCAATCTTTTTATTTCTTCTTTAAACTTCAATTGTTAAATATTTATCTTTGATCATTTGTGCTTAAGTGTTCATTTGTTGTACAAAGTTTGCATTTTCATTTGGCACATTAAAAGATTTGTTTTAGAGACAACTTAATTCACCCCCCTCTTAGGTTGATTTTGGACCCAAAAAATGAATAAATTCAAGTACAAAAGTCTCACAATGTCGTGGAAGAGCACTAAGTGCCATGGAAGAGCAAGAAAAGGGTTTCAGGCACTAAGTGTCATGGAAGAGCACACAATAATTTTTTGCTATAAACTCACGATAAAACAAAAGCAAAGAATGTCGTCCCCATTTATTCACCCTACAAGGAATATTTATAGTGAATATTAGGGTTACAATCCCTACCCTAGGATAAGAACGTGAAATCGGCTGAAAAAGATTACAATAGGATGAAGAAATCCTTCAAGCCAAAAAATAAAAGTCTAAAAACTTACTGGCTCGTGCACATATGCGCGCCCTAATTCTCATGCATGTGCACAAACCTTCAACTCAGAAAATTACTCTCTGGAAATCACGCACGTGCGCGGCTTGATGGTCGCTCATGAGCACGAAACCCTAATGCTATGTTTCACATTCGGCTTCAATTTTGACCTTGATGCTCTTGGAATTTGAGAAAGTGTAAAACACAAAAGTTGTAGCTCTTTCTCTTAGCTTCCTAGTGCATTTTGAATAAATCAATCGAAGCTCGGAAAAGAAAGTTGTATTTAGAATACAGAACAGCATCCAGATTCACTCCATACTCGTGCGCATTTTGTCCTTGGAATTCTTTCATCTTTTCCATCCTTTTCAACCCTTTCACTTTAACCCTAAAAAAACTAAATGTACACAAATTAATCTCAATATTAACTCAAATATTGCATACAATACATAAAAATGTGGTAAATGACACATAAAATATAGAACAATTATAAGGGCTTATCAGTTTACCCCACATTTAGCCGTTGATCGTTCTCGAGCAAACATAAAATTAAAATAATTAAGCATATCCAAATTCCACCCAACACATTACAGTAATTATTCACATAAATAACTAAAAGCCAACCTACCATTCAGAGTAGTCTAAGAACTCAAGAGCTCAAAAACTAATAAAAACCAGAACATGAGATTGGTGTGTATGTGTGCAGCCATTCAAAAATTCAGCTTTGAAAACACTTAGATTAAATCTTGTAAAACTTCCAAATCTTTCTAAACAACTTATAGCTTACTCTTCTTAAACATCTCTACTAATCTAAACAACTGATTCAATTTAAATTAGGTAGGACTTTTTTACATGTAATGTCAGACTAGGATATTGGCCAATCAAAGAAGGGAAACGATATAACAAATAAGAACAAGAGCTTTCAAGTAATGCCAACCATACATCAAAATAAAACTTTTCTTCACATATGGAAAGCATGCACCACAACCCCACACTTGAAGAGATAACTAACAAACGCCCATGAAAAATTCTAAACAAACAATAAGCAATTAAGTCCCCCTTCTTCGATTTGGTCGAACATGCCAACATTCCTCCGAACATTTATTCATCATATTATTTATTTTGTTTACTCACAATACGAGTACCAGTGGTAGGTACAAACCGCAACATATAAACTCTCAGATACCAAATATGGGCACTACCTGCAAATACAGGTACTCAGGATAGGTACTACTTGAATATATCAAGAACTTTCATTTTTTTTTCAATTCAAAATTTTTTTTGTTCCTTGTTTTGCTTCATAAATTTATACCAACCATTCTCACAATCTTCCACATTCATTCACTACGCTCCACCCTTATGTACCCTTAATAAATAATGTGTGTAATAAATCTCTTTAAGTGACAATTTGGGATAGAAAATTAAAAGAAATTATTAGGCTCAATAAGGGTAGGTAAAATAAGTTTAAATGAAAAAAGGAAAATAGTGTTTCTTTCCATTCATAACATTTCAAGGTTTCCTCAAACAGGGTACTAGGGATAAAAAATTTTAAGGGTTGGCTAGAAAGACTCAAACGACCAAAGAAGGCTCTACCCTCATCTTTAAACCAAATCAGGTTGTCTAAATATTTTGCCTCAAAAATGTAATAAAGCAAGTTTTTCGGATGCAATATTGAGTCTACACAATTATCTCTATGTGTCCAAACTAAATGGCCAAGTGCTCAAGATTCTTAAAAATCATGAATAGAAAATATTAACACCGACTACTCACTCATGAATGGTTCAACTCAATAGTTATTATACAGAAAATCAGAGGAACATGCTAAGCAAAAATTTCCAAAACTTTCAAAGATTTTTCAATTAATCGACACAAAAAATTTTCAAAAATTTTGAAAAGCTACTCAAATTAAAAGAAAATTCAAAATATTGCGGCAAAAAATGAGTAAAATACACCAAACAACTCATACATCCAGATAACTCCCTACCCCACACTTAAAAATAAGCATTGTCCTCAATGCGAAAATAAATAGCATAATGTGTGAAAAAGAAAAGATTTTCTGGATGTGATTCATGTTTGGAGCAATATATCTCAATAAATATCCCTTCGACATGAATTGAAGCTCGAGTAACACTAAATGAAATAAAACAGAGAATTCTCTTGAGAAATTAAGAAAAATCAAAAAATTGTAGAATTAAATCCTACAATAGTCAGGAACAAAAAAAACTTTATCCCTTAAGGGAATACATCACAAAAATAAAGAAAAGCACAACTATGAAATTAAACTAAGTAAAAATAAAACTAGCTAAAATGTCTGATCAATAAAAACAACTAAAATGTCTTGAAATCAACTCAAAGATCAGAAAATCATCAAATTGGCCCCAAGCATAGGGCATCAAACAACATGTGCTCAAGGAGCATTGGGCGCCAAATCCTTCAAAAATGTAGGGAACGGCGGGAATGTCAATGAGTCCTCTCCCCGCTCCCTTGCCAACTGGCGAGCCTCCATGTCTGCTGCCAGGCATGCTAATTATTGAATGTAAGTGTCAAATCTTTGCTGCATGCACTACTTCTCCACTAGAATTTGATCCAAGATTTCTTCTTGAGTATGCCGTGGCTCGGGCTCATTCTCAGAGTCAACATCGTCCCCTCCTGAGAAGTAGATGCATGGGAACGAGTATGCCTAATCGGAGCCCTAGCACTTTTCATAGCAATTGGCTTCCCAAGCTTCAGCTTCTCTTCTATTGGTTCAATTACAACTCCACTCTCAATACACAAAGCTGTGATGAGATTGAGAAACCATAAGCACGACTGCTTGTTGGTGACAAAATATAAGATTTGTTGACAGATGAGTTGGCCCATATCGATGAATTTCCCAGAAGCAATACAGTATAGGAGTTTGGCCTGCTCCAATATGACATGGGTGAGATGGTTGACCGGAAGAATGCATGCACAAATAAACTTAAAACATACAAACCAAGCCAGTTTAAGTCTATTAGCATTGAATTGTCTTGCCACTGTCCTAACCGTAATATATTGAGATAGTCGTCCATTCAACAGCACCGTTACAAAGAATGCTTGTGATCTCATTCAACTCCGTATTGGTTTCATTGACGGTCGGCCACTCATCATTGCATACTTGATTAACTTTCAATTGTTAATCTCATTTGCAAAGATATTCACCTAATTCCCTCAAACATATACCTTAATGTCACTCTAATGGCTCAAATTGTCGTAAAACTATGCAGCATTGGTAGTACTGCATCTTTGGGGGTCAAGGTGAAGTGATTCCATCCATGGTTACGAATGGTCAATTTGATCACGGATACCCTTACCACGGGCACTTGAATATCCCTTTCTTTAATCACAACCTGCAGTGAAATATTCTTCTAATATTTGTTGTACACTATTGCGTTAAGAAATTGCGGCCCCCACTATCTCCTCGGGTGTGCTCCCACTTTGAGAACCGGCCGAGGAAGATACTCCAGCACTCTTGCCCGTAGCCGTTTTCTTACTCGTTCTTTCCATACCTACAAATTTTAAACTCGTGAAAATCATGGAAACCCAAACAAATATTCCAACACCCCACACTTATACAAAATCACCATACCCAACTAACAAACCTTAGAATGCACCCAAAAAAATTCCATAAATGAGTGTCAAAACTAAGGTCTATACACATTCTTAGAATATTCTTATGCATTAAAATTGAAAAGGATAATTATAAGGCATAATTGACATTCTAGAAATGGAATCCATATACCAATGCCTTGTGTTTTAACATTTTCATTCGTTGAGACAATTCATCGAACACTTGGCAGGTATAGATAAAGAATGAATTTTTCTACATATAATGAACATGCAATCATTCCCCAATTAACAAATCATGCCTAAATTACTCAAATCACACTTTGAAAGTTCAATCCATAACAAATTAAATCAATTAAAGCATGAAAAATCAAAACCTTCTTGATATTCAATTGAAAACCCATAATGGAAAAGTTAAAGAAATTGAATGAAATCCATACCTTGATATAATTTTCCATTGTATCTGCTTCGAAAAAGAAAGGTTTTCTATGTTAACGGGATGAAATTGAAGTGATTTGATGTTAGAAAGTAGTGGGGAATATTGGGGGTTGAAAGGAGATAGAAGGGTAGAAGTTAGAAGAAAGAAGAAAGGGTGTCATTTGTATGAACTTGCAATTGAGAGTTTACCCTTTTAAATGGCCGTGCACACATGTGCAGCTTGCCCAGTGCACATGTGTGCAAAAGACAGTAGCATTTGTTCCTGAAGTTGGCCTCACGCGCTCGCATGTGCGCGCAACACTTGGTAGGAATTCCAGTTACTGGTTTTTACACACATGCACACCAAATGGTATGCATGTGCATAAAAACACTTTTCTATACACAACATTGTCATTCCTAAATCACTCAAACAACACACGAGACTTTCAAATGACAATTTTTCTTGTTCAACTTGTTAATTAAGTCGATTTCCAATTCTAGAAACACAATAATACTATGAAAACCCTAAACACACAATAACCAAATAAAAACTTCATTAAAATAAATAAATGGAATAAAATATAAATAGACATGGGTTGTCTCTCATGCAGTGCCTTTTTTTATTGTCATTGGCTTGACTTGATGCTCCTTCTTGTCAATTGTAAACCAGTTCTTCCAAATCCAATTCCATCATGTTTTCCAATGTAACCCCTTTATAATAGGGCTTAGGACAATGCCTGTTAACCTTGAACACCTTGGATGTTTGCAAGTTTTGAATTTTAACTGCACTATGTGGAAACACATTAGTTATGATAAACGAACCAATCCATCAAGATCGCAACTTATCGAGAAATAGTCGAAGACACGTCTGGTAAAGAAGGATTTTCCGACCGACTTTAAAATCCTTTCTTCTGATCATTTTGTCATGTAAAGCCTTTGTCTTCACCTTGTAGATGCAAATATTCTTGTATGCTTCATTTTGAATTTCCACCAACTCTTGTAGTTGCAATTTTCTTTGCTTACCACTTGCATCCAATTCCATATTAAGGCTCTTATTAGCCAATACGCTTTGTGCTCCAACTTTACTAGGAGGTGACAAGTTTTCCCGAATACCAACTGATATGGGGACATATTGATAGGTATCTTATAAGCAGTGCGATAAGCGCACAATGCATCATTTAACCATAAACTCCAATCTTTACGACTAGAGTTTACCATTTTTTTGTAGGATGGATTTAATCTTTCTATTAGACACCTCGGCTTGTCCACTGGTTTGTGGATGATACACAGTTGATATCCTATGAGTTACATGGTACTTCTTCAGCAAGGGTTCAATTGTTCGGTTACAAAATTGAGTGCCACGATCACTGATTAGAGTACTTGGAACCCCAAATCTAGAAAAGATATTATTTTTTAAGAAAATCTGCAACACCTTTTGAATCATCAGTATGAGTGGCCTTAGCTTCCACCCATTTTGAAACATAATCTACAGCCAGTAATATATAAGAATAACAAAATGAAACGAGAAAAGGTCACATTAAGTCAATGCCCCAAACACCAAATCTTATTTGGCAAAATTGGATCGGGTTTTGAGGCATTTCATTCTTTTTGGAGACATTACCTGTCCTTTGACAATTTATCGCATGACCAGCAAAATAGAAAAGAGTCTCGAAATATGTTGGGCCAATAAAAACCATGCTCTAATACCTTCATTGTTGTTCTTTTGGCTCCAAAATGCCCTCCACAAGCATAAGAATGGCAAAATACTAAGATTGCGTTAGTCTCACTATCACTGACACACCTTCTTGTTACTTGGTCGATACAATGCTTCCACAAATGGGGCTCATCCCTTGCATAATATTTGGCTTCACTTTTGATCTTTTCTCTTTCCACCTTAGACAAACCATGGGGTAATATGTCAGTAGCTAAGAAATTAACAATATTTGCATACCGTGGTAAAGTCACCCTTGCTGAGAATAATTGTTCATTAGGAAATTTCTCTTGTATGTCCAATTCATTCTCTACATGTGGTAGTCGACTTAAGTGGTCTGTAACTTTGTTCTCCTAGGATCCCACTTTTATCCTTGATCTCTAGGTCGAATTCACTTAAGAGGAGTATCCATCTTATCAACCTTGGTTTTGACTCTTTCTTCGTCATTAGGTAACGTAATGCTACATGATTAGAATAAACAATTACCTTAGTACCAAGTAGATAAGAATGAAATTTTTCTAAAGCAAAAACAGCAGCCAAAAGCTCTTTTTCAATTGTGGAGTAATTTCTCTATGCATCATTAAATGTAATGAAAGCATAATAAATTGCATGAGATGCCCTTCCAACTCGTTGTCCCAACACTGCGCCCACTGTAGCATCACTTGCATCGCACATTATTTCAAATGGTAGGCCCCAATTAGGTGGTTGAATTATTGAAGTTGAAACGACGAGATGCTTAAACTTGTCGAATGCCACTTTGCAATCATCATTTAACTCTAATTCCACATCCTTTTGCAACAATTTATATAGAGGTGCTGGTATTTTGGTGAAGTCCTTGATAAATTTTCGGTAGAAACTTGCATGACCAAGGAAAGCAAGAACTTCCCGCACCTTGGTGGGGAAAGGTAATGCTTGAATTATATCAATTTTTTCTTTATCAACCTCAATCCCCTTAGATGATACCACATGGCATATAACTATACCTTATTGAACCATAAAGTGACATTTTTCAAGTTTAAAACAAGGTTAGTTTCTATGCAGTTTTATAATATCAATGTAAGGTTATGCAAACACTATTCAAAAGAATAACCATAGATAGTGAAATCATCCATGAATACCTCAATAATATGGTCTACAAAATCAAAAAATATGCTAACCATATGTCTTTGGAATGTGGTAGGGGCATTACATAACCCAAATGTCATATGACGGTAAGCAAACGTTCCAAATGAACTGTGAATGTCTCTTTCTCTTGATCCTCAGGAGCAATAGCCATATGAAAGTATCCTGAATAGCCATCAAGAAAATAGTAATAAGCACAATCAGCTAACTTTTCAAGCATTTGAAATAAAAGGTAAAAACAAAGTGATATTTGTGAGTAAGAAAATTAAGTTTTCGATAATCTATACAAACCCACCACCCATTTTGAATAAGGGTGGGCACCATCTCATTTTCTTTATTTTTTCACCATTGTTATCACCATCTTTTTAGGAACCACTTGCACCAAGCTAACCCATTCACTATCTAAAATGGGCTAAATTACCCTACTTCTAGAAGTATCTCTTGTATAACAACCTCTATTAGCATTGGGTTCAGCCTCTTTGTGGTTGACGAGTAAGCTTAGTTCCATCCTACAGTAATATGCAATGCATGCATGTGCATGGGCTAATTCCTTTTATATCTACAATGGTCTATCCAATCGCTGTCTTGTCCTCCGTTTGAACATTTTACCATCTTTTTTCTTGTTCACTAGTTAAATTATTGGAAATTATCACCAGAAAAGTTTTCCCATCACCTAAAAACAAATATTTGAAATGACTTGGAACAGGTTTCAGTTCTGGCTCAGCCACATACACAACAAAAGGTAAGTCGAATTTATCGTTAGAAATTGGGAATGTAGCATAAGATACCTTACCAATTTGCGGCTCCTCAACATCACTTCCTAGTTGCTCGTCCAATTCATCATTAATTTCTTCTTCAAAAATCTCCTATACTAATGAATCAACAACATCAATATTATAGATGGAATTATCCTCAGTAGGATACCTCATGGCTTTGTAAATATTATGCTAAAAATTTTTGCCATCAAATTCTATCGTTAAGATTCTAGTATCTACATCTTAGTTTTAGATGTTTTCAAAAATGGTCTACCAAATAGAATAGGAGCAGACTCGTTGTTGTTTTCTATGTTAAGAACACAATAATCTACAGGAAAAATTAATTCATTGACTTGGACTAAAACATCTTCAACTATTCCCTTAGGATAAAAATTAATTCATTGACTTGGACTAAAACATCTTCAACTATTCCCTTAGGATAGGCTACTGACCTACCTGCCAACTAAATAATAGTACTAGTTTCAAGTAAAGGACCTGAATGTGCAAGGAGGTATAAACTGAGTAAGGCATAACATTTATAGATGCTCCCAAATCTAACATGGCTTCCTTAATCCTAGTATTGTTTATTGAACAAGACATTGTACACATACCTAGATCCTTGCATTTCGTGGGAAGATTTTGTGTAAGTATTGCTGAAACATTTTTGCCTAAAGTAATCTTCTCACCCCTTTTTTTGTCTTTGCTTCTTTTTATGTGTACATAATTCCTTCAAAATTTAGCATATCGAGCCATTTGTTTACTGGCATCTAACAATGGAATGTTTAGCTCACATTTGCAAAAAGTTTCATATAAGTCTTTGTTAGTGTCCTTTTTCACAAATTCCTTGAATGCTTTATGACATGGTGACTTAGGTTTACATTTTGGCCACGAAATTTACTTACCTTTTCCTTCATCTTTGCTTCCTGGACCAACTTTTTTTTCCACTTCAGTCTCCTTTTCACCAATCTTATCATGTTCAAGAACTATTATGCTCGATACCTCAACTAGCTCCTTCCCACTTCTCAACACAATCGCACTAGCATTTTCCTTCGAATTTACAATTGTCTGAGAGGGCAACTTGCCCAAATTTTGTGCTTCTACCCAGCTAATCACAGTCACCATTTGTCTCATTTGGGTCTACATTTGTTGTATACTGACCTTTGTATCATGTTGGAATTACATAGTGTTAACAGTCAAAGCATTCAGAATTTTGTCTAAAGACTTACCAGATTGAGCAGCCAAATTAGATTGTTTTCTTTTTGCAAATGGAGGCCTATACGGTTGGAAATTATGCAAATTTGGTTGAAGTAATTGTTGTGCTGGATTCCTATAGCTTAGATTAGGATAATCCCTCCACCCAGGATTGATTATACGTGTTAGAATAGGGATTATGATTTGCTCGGGGTTGCCCTAGAAATCTTCCTGTGACATTTACCTGCTCTTGGGACTCGTCCTGCAACGTGGGACACATGTTTGTCAGATACCCCTCGTTTGAACAAATTTCATACGTGTTGCATAGACTACACAATTCCTGAAGCCAATTGGCATACAAAAGAAGTTACGCTAACCATTTGTTGTTCTAAAGATGAAACATTTACCTCATAGACACGTTTTAGAGGTTGTTCACTTCGCGTACCGAACTTTTGAGAACATGCTACCATGTTTGATATCAGCTCACAGGCAATGCCAATAGATAAATTATCTAATGTCCCTCTACTAGCGACATCAATCATGTTCCTCTCATTAACCAACAAATCTTCATAAAAATATTAAATTAATAAGGAGTCACAGATCTGATGGTGAGGAGAGCTAGTACAAAGTTTTCTGAAATGTTCCCCGTACTCATATAAGGACTCGTCATTGAACTGTCTTATCCCACAAATTTCTTTCTGGATATTTGCAATTCAGGAGGTTGGAAAATATTTTGCAAAAAATAATCTATTCATTTTTTCCCAAGTTGTAATGCTGCCCGACGGTAAATCAAAAGCCAATCTTTCGTCTCATCTTTGAGTGAGAACTGGGAATGCCTTCAGCTTAGTGTGCTCCTCAAAAACCTCGATGGGTCTCATATTTGTACATACTATGTGGAACTCCTTAAGATACTTGTTTGGATCCTCACCTGGCAATCCATGAAAGAAGGTAATAAGCCGATTAGTCCAGATTTTAATTCAAAAGTAACGTTTGCGTCTAACTCAGGATAAGTAGTGCAAAGAGATTGTTGATTTAAAGTTGGCACTGCCAGTTCTCGAAAAGTTCTTTGAACCATACTCGTTTCACCCTGTTGCTCTTGATTCTTAGCAAAAATGAAGTTGAAAAGTTCATCATATCCTAGTTGTCTTTCTCTTAACTCCTTCCCTAATTTGCATAGCGTTCTCTGGATTTTTAGATCAAATTAGAATTTAACTTGTCCAATAGATCGTGTTACTGACATACATAATTAGGGCAAGAAATAACAACAAAATAAAAAGAAAATAAAAATAGTAATTAATGTACAAAAATAAATCAAACTGTTTCCCAGCAATCAAGGCGCCAAAATTTTTGGTCATTTTGTCACAGGAACCCAAAAACTAATCGAATTCACATTTATAAATGTAGCAGTAGTGAGTCCAAGTCGTTCCACAAAGAACGGGGATTATTCTTGTGCTCAAAAAAAAGGAGGGGTTTTGAACAATTTTAAATAAGATCTAAAGAAAGAAATAAATTTGAAGAGAGTTCAATAAAAAAGAGATCTTAATTCCGGTCATATCCACCATGGAAATTCTATTAGTTGATCATTGACACCAAAAGTAATTCAATTTTTGTACCAAACACTAATTGAATAATTAACTCGAATTCCAATTCAAAGTCGATTCTTATATCTTTTCTTAGGTTGGTTAATTTTCAACACATGATCCAATTAACCCTAACTATTAATTTAATCCAGACACTTGCCCAAAATTAATTAATAAAAGCATTAAAACTAGCGAGAACAATTAGGCTAATATAGCATAAACACACGCGGTTATGTCAATTAGTTGATTATTTTTCCTAAAACTTCAATAACATTAATCGAGCAATTATTAAACTTAGTCGCTTCACACATTGAATTTAACAAAGCAGACAAAATAATCTAGTTATAGATTAATTCCTATAATTCACTATTCTGTAGCCATAGCAAATTAGAAAGAACAATCATAAAATTAACACAGTAAAATAATCAATACTTGATATAAAAATAATTAAATTCAAGTACAAAAGTCCCACAATTTAGTAGAATTGACCATGGTTTATAGCCCTCAATAATTTTAGGCACTAAGGGCCATAGAAGAGAACACAATAATTTTCTATTGAAAACTCACAACAAAAACGAAAGACAAGAATGTTGTCCCCATTTATTCACCCTACAAGGAGAATTTATACTGAATATTAGGGTTACAATCCCTACCCTAAGATAAGAACATGAAATCGGTTGAAAAATAATCCAACCGAACGAAAAAATCTGTCAAAAAATATAAACTCTGAAACCCTACTAGTTCATGCACATATGCACACCTTAATTTCCTCACGCATGTGCGTGAACCTTCAACTCGGAAAAATGCTCTCTAGAAATCACGCACGTCGCAATTTGATGGTCACGCATGTGTGCAAATCCCTAATGTTGTGCTTCACCTTCGGCTTCAATTTTGACCTCAGTGCTCTTGGAATTTGAGAAGTGTAAAACACGAAAGTTGTAACTTTTTCTCTAGGCTTTCCAACGCATCTTGAGTCAAATCAATCAGAGTTCGAATAAGAACGTTGTGTTTAGAATACGAAACAGCATCCAGATTCGCTCCATACTCGTGCACATTTCGTCCTTGGAATTCTTTCCATCTTTTTCGTCCTTTTCAGCCCTTTTCACTTTAACCTTGCAAAAACTAAGAATACCCAAATTAGACTCAATATTAACTCAAATCTTACTTACAATACATAAAAACACTATAAACGACACAAAATACAGAACAATTACAAGCTTATCATTTGCCTTGCGCCTTAGTATCTTCTAATAACCCTAATTTTCCAAATATGTAGATAATAGTTATGATAAATTCTCTTTATTATTAATAAGCCATAACCATTTTCTTAATAATTGAAATTAACCCTTATTCTTACTAAAATAATCAATGAACCCCAAACATACTTTATGGGCTTAATATGTGTATTAGGACTCAATTACAATAAAATAAAAAATAAAATAAAACAAGTCCGAATTTTACATTCTACCCACCTTATACAAAGTTTCGTCCTCGAAACTTCACCAACTACAAACTCTAATAGAATAATCATAATCCATTCTACTAAAACATTGACAATCTATTAGTTCAAAATAACTTCCATTTCTATCAACATTTCCTATATGTTTGCCTCGTTTCTATAATCATAACAATTTCCAATGATCCATGCTATATTTTGAAGCGTCACAATGATTCAAGTGTAGATTACACCCCTCTCAAGTATCACATGATGTCCTATGTTTTCAAGTCAAAGGGAACACTTCAACGTAACAACCTTTGAAACATGAACAAGGTCACACAAATCTGAACATTCTAGATATCAAACTCAAGGAAACTATTCATCACAAAGCCTAATTATCAAAATTCAAGATTCTTACCTATTAACCAATAAATCCCACCCACTATGGCATCCTAAACGTTCAATCTAGGACACAAAAAATATCATAATATAATTGCTCTAATGTGATTATTTTAGTCTTAAGCAATAGCAACAAGATGTTGTAAAATTCATTATATTAAACTATAGGAATATCTTAACAACATATCACAAATAAGCCACATAACATTTCTTATATAATTCTGTCAAGACTAACTATAAATTGTTACGTAATTGTCTCAATTATAATTTCCACTACAGCTAACACTTAATGAACTAACATTCTCAAAATTTTCAAAAGCCCAACCGCAATCTTCTTTAATGTTAATGTTGTCAATTAACACAAAGCCATCACTATATCTTATCCATTTTTTTTCCTATTTCTTTGTACAAGAAAATCTTAGGAATCAAGTACCAATTAGATGTGAGTGTACCTTCGTTTTAGCTTTAAGTAACCAGTATTAGCAACTCTGTTACACCCTACATTTGTCATCAAAAGAATGATCCAAATTCAAAATTTAATATGATCCATGTTGATCATCTTTAACTCCTTCCTTTTTTTTTCCTTTACATGAACTCAAAACTAATAACCGAACTATCTAACTACAACACCCAGAATCACTAATTTCAATACAGATCATTACTTAAGTGACTGAGATCGATCCTCATCATCATCAAAGTTCGTATCTCTGAGATATTTAATTACTTAACATTTGTAACATGATTTTCTTATCATAAAAACTATCACTTTAGTACTAGCGGAAAGACTTGTCACTAGCCTGAAATGTAGACATGGCTAAACATTGTACCACAAGCAAGTTTTATAACATCTCAGAATAATCCTTAATAATATTAATTAAGAAGGATGCCACAACTAATGTATCAGGAATAATTCTATGCCCGTAACTACAAATTAGAACAGTATCTATATGATGTGGTTTTCAAGCGGAGTGTACAAACATTACAGTAGCTAAGATGCAAAGATAATCTAGCTAGTTGACTCTCAAATGTAAAATTCCCATAGCTCCACATTATAATATTTGAGCTCTTAGAAACATTGATAAACATTATATACTTAAACATAACCTTTGACAATCTCATGTCGTTACAATAATTGCACAAACAAATGATTCCACTATATTTATGATAAATTTTCTAGTAATACAAGCATCATCAACTACATATATATTAAAAGCCCCCAAGTGAAAACTCAAATTCTCCTAATTTATCCGGTACCTAGCCCATGAAAGTTTGATTAATCTAAGCCTAATATCCAATATTAATATTTTTCACTGTTTATTCCTGCCATTGACAAATCCCACAAGTCTAACATCCTAAACATTTGGGTCAGGACATATTACAGAATCTCAATCTAAGTTTTGATACCACTTTATCAAGCCCTGAATTTCTAACCTTTGAATATTCAGGAGTGAAATAATAAGATATATCCATTTAGAACTAGAACTGCTTTACAGCTACATCTTAAGTGACTTTAAATCTATGCCAATATAACCAAATTATAAAGGTCTAAACAAATAATCTTATATCCAAATGGTGGATCCAAAAATATTACTTCTTGATACAACCCCAAGACACTTCTATAAGGCCCACATCTCAACCGCATAGCCCCAATCAATTCTTTAATTGTCTGAAAAAATGATAATAATAGGGTGAGGTCACAGCTCAATAAGTAACTAAACCCCAAACCAGTTGGATCAAGTAGTGACACCACATAATAATATCATATTGAAAATTTCAAATAAATCAAGTAAAATCAGCATCCTTGTTTACCAGTTACACGAACATGACCACGAAACATAGATAACACCAAACACGTTATTACCTACCACCGAGGCAACATAAGCAACCTAGGTCATGAATAGCTTCACCTCCTTGACTTGGGTCACGGGTTGGAGTTCACCCCTTCAACCTGCGTCACGACTAATATTCATGACCTAGGTTGCTACATACTTAACCCCAGTGTAGCGCGGTTACTATTGCTAATTGTTCGGAAACGACCTAGAACTCAAACACATAAGCTTTACATAAAAATTCAAAGCATCCAATATTTTTAATTAACATTTAAAAACTCTAATCCAGTTTAACCAATTTCAAGTAGCACACACAATGACCACTGTCACATACTTGATCCGTTTTTCAAAGCAATACCATGAATTCAGACATCAGAAAAATAAAAACTGGTTATTTTTTCACAAAAAAATTGTATCATAATACAAAAAATATATATATTAACACTTACCTCATCCACGTGCAAATATTGTTCCCTAAACTTGTGCTCATATCGTTCTTAGAAAAGGCAACATGAACTATGAATTTTACCATATCCCGAATAATAGTGGTCATGTTAATTCAACCCTATTGGAAAATTAAACAAAATTCAGTTCTTGTTCATACAATAGTAAATAAAACAAGCACAAAATTAATAATAATACTCACGGCCAGCCAACTGGTTTTAAATTCTCTCAAGACATTCTCGGTCAAATCTACATTCTTAAACCTTTCTTGACAAAACTTCATCATTATTTCATGTTATCCATTACCACCAATCATTATTACTCAATTACTTAGCCAAACACATAGCTGCCTAACCATGCAAAATGGCACCCATGACCTGGTGATACAATTCTAACACACTAAACTTGCCAGTTAGCCTTCACGGCTTGTTGCCGTAAATTCCCATCCGACCCTTTTTTGTTAACGGAAAATTCAATACTTAGTTACAAATTTCACCTTATCATAGATCTTCACCTGAATACTTTTTTTGACTATTGTTAGAAAAAAGAGAAGACATGCTTACCTCGAAAATTTGATCCATCCAGCGATACTCACTTTTCTTACCAATGGTTTGCCTTGCGCCTTAGTTTCTTCTAATAACCCTAATTTTCCAAATATGATAATCGTTATGATAAATTCCCTTTATTATTAATAATTAATAACCATTTTCTTAATAATTAAAGACATCTCTTAACCCTTATTCTTGATAAAATAATTAATTAACCTTAAACATGGTTTGTGGGCTTAATACATGTATTAGGACTTAATTACAACTTGTGGGTCAAAAAAAGGTCTGGGTTTCATAGATGGAGTTGTGCTTACTATTTTGGAAAAAAATCCAAATATTGCTAGCTCACATTAATCTCTCATATATCCATTTGTATCCTTTCCAATTGTGTTTAAAATTGATTACTTGACCATTCTATAATTGTGTTGAATGATATGACTAAATAAATATCGACGATTATTGGACACTTTCCATAGAATGTGTTTTTCAACTTAAAACCTCACTGAACATTAGCTCATATATTTTCTTTTATACTTGTTTTCCTTAGGTGAGAAGGATTAAGAGCATAAGGATTAATAAAAGAAGAGGTCCTAAAACATTTATTGTTTTGAGATTGTAGTTTGTTTACACTTGGTTAATAATTTTATAGCTAAGATATTTTGTATTAAGAATTCGGTCGTTATACTATACAGTTGTAATTTGTAATTGAAAGATGGTGGTTTGAATTCTATTTGTACATTAGTATATTAGTTGATTATTTGAGATTAAATTACAACTCTTATTTTATAAAAGTATTTAGCCCTGGCGAGAGTTAGGCAGGTGTCCAACCGGATCTCCGAAGTAGGGGTCAGATTGGGACATCACAATTTCAGCCATTGTGCAATATGTCGGGAGGGCTCAGCTGGATAGTTGTGCTATGGATGACTTTAATGTTGCTATAAATAATTCCCACATGCTGATTATTCCTTTCTAGGTTGTAGCTTCACGTAGATGGGACGTCATAATGTAGGGCAAGTTTGGAACGGTTAGATAGGGTGCTGATTAATCAGGAGGGTCTTTTCTTTTCTTGTCTATTTTTACCCAACACCTTAATAGAACTACATCGGATCACACTCCATTTCTTCTCAAACTTCATGATTCCTCAAAAGATAAAGGTCCTTCACCTTTCAAATTTCAACACATGTGGATTAGGAAGATCATTTGAACTTTTTATCGGCAGTGGAACAAAGTTGGAATGCACCAATACAAGGTTAGGGGATAAGAGCTTTGTCCAAGGAGTTGAAACTGTTAAAAAATGCCCTAAGCGTTTCGAATAAAGACATTTGGCAATGTGTTTGATAACATAATCAAAGCTAAAAACAAATTGGAACAAGAGGAGATTCTCTTTCAGTTGGACCCCTCGGAGAACATTGTCAATCACCCCAGCAAGACCAATCGGAGTTGCTATGGCACTTAAAGTGCGAGGAAGCCTTTGTTCAACAAAAATCTAGGTTTAAGTGGCTTCATGAAGGTGACTTAAACTCTAAATTGTTCCATGCAACACTCAGAGACAAGCATGCACACCTTATGATCCACCTAATAAAATCTGCATCGAGCAAATGGCTGGAAAACGAAGATGATATTCAAAATGAGGCGGGTAATTTCTTCTAATGCTTGCTACAATCCAAGGAGTCTTTACAAGAGGCAATGTACCAACTTTTTTTAATCGCTGGTAATGTAAATAACTTAGTTTTTGAGGAACAAAATGCTATCCTTTTGAAGCTAGTAATAATGGAGGAGCTCAAGTTGGCAGTTAATCAATTGGAGAATGAGAGTGCACGAATCCTAAAAGATTCACAGATTATGTTTTGTCCCTTGTTGGGATATTGTGGCTCATGATGTTCCTAAGGCGGTTCAAGACTTTGTTGCAGGTGCTTCAATACCTAAGAGTGTGGCCAGTATCATGATGGTGCTAATTCCTGATACTGCCAATCCTCAATCCTTTGCTCAAGTTTGGCCTATGCCATTCTGTTACTTTACTAACAAAGTTCTTACTAAGATTTTATCTAATAGATTTATGTCTTTTTTACAAGGTTTGATATCTTCCCAATAATTAGCATTTGTAGGAGGCCAAGATATTTCTAACAATGTATTATTGGGCCAAGAACTAACTTACTCTCTTGATCAAAATGTACGAAGTCACAATATCATCCTAAAGCTTGATATGATGAAAGCTTGGCATTTGATTGGGTTTCTTGGACTTTCTTTGAATTACTTCTCCTCAAGTTTGGTGTTACTTCCCACTTTGTTGCCTTAATTACTGTTGATCTATAGTATAGCTAGTTTTCTATCTTGTAGAATGGAAAGGTAATAGGATTCTTTCAAGCATCACAAAGGATCAAGTAGGGACACGCGTTATCCCCATGTTTATTTATCTTATGCTCAGAAGCTTTAAGCAGGGGCTTTGCAGGCTAATGGATCTACAAATTCTTATGCGCTAACTAGAGGGAGTAATTCAGTTACTCATCTTGCTTTTGCAGATGACTTGCTACTATTCACAAGGGGAGATAGGTAGCCTCAAAGCTTTTATTTTTCTTTCTTTAAACCTATCAGAGGCCAAAAGATCAATAAGAGTAAAAGTTTCTTAATATTTGTAAAAAGGTGCTCTTCAACACTTGCAATAGAGATATTGTTAACCTACAATCTTGGTTTTGATAATGACAAATACAATCTAATAGTTTGTAAAATGAGTTGTGCAGTAAGTTTTGCAGACTTTGACATAACAAGGTTTTCGGATGTTGTATACATCCGAAAAGAAGAAGCTTCGAATGTAAAAGAGAGTTCGAACGAGACCATTTTTCTCGAACACAAGAATTCATCATAACAAAATGTCTCGGACACAGTACATTGTCCGAATGGTTAGACAGAAAGAAAGGATTCTGAGGAAGTTGCAATGGATGCTCAACATCATCCGAAGGATATTCTATCAAACACACCTGATCTTCCGAAAGCAGATCAATATTTGTAAGGAATTAAACCTTCCAGACACACTGCACTGTCCAAGGACTTAACTAAACAAACAATCAGGTTCGAACGAATGAATAGACGCAACCTCGGCCATCCGAACATAGATCTCAACCTCTGTATTTTTTATGATTGGATGCTTTGTCAGATGCATAAAAAAGACCTCGAACGTCCAAATTATATAATGGCTAGCGTTTTAGCATTTATTACTTAGCCGTTGGGAGGTACTGGTTGGAAGCTCTTTTACTGCATCTATAAAAACTAACCAATCTGAATTTATGAGAAACAACTTCCACATTGAATACAAGCATCTACAAAAGCTATTTGAGTAAAAATAGGCTTTCAATACTGTTGTATTATTAAAGTGTAAAAGTGAGTGATCTTCAAATGTAAAGAGTGGAGAGAAAATTATTGTACAAAAGTGAGGTTGTGTGTAAAACTCTCAGCTCAACAAAAGATAATTAGTGTGAGCAAGAGTGGAATTGTACAAAAGATTATTGTCTCACTTATATTGAAGAGGCACAAAGTAATAGAATTGTAATCCAAGCTTGTGAAGTTTGGGAGTTTGGTTTGATCTCTCTAAATCTCAATACTTGACTTTTATTTATTCCTACTTATGCATTTATTTCTTTCATCATTAATTACATTGCAAATAGAATTGTAATCCAAGCTTGTGAAGTTTAAGAGTTTGGTTTATATCTCTCTAAATCTCAATACTTGAATTTATTTCTGCATTCCTACTTATGCATTTATTTCTTTCATCATTAATTACATTGCATCCATATTACTTGAGTTTTTATTGTTCCAAAAGTTACAATTAGTTTTTAAACAACCTAATTCATCTCCCCTCTTAGGTTGCTATTGGGCCAACAAATGGTATTAGAACGTGGTCTCTTTCTTTTGCTTAAATTGCATTTGAGTAAAGATCTCTATAGCAACCAATAATGCTTTGTTTCTTAAAGTTCAATCTATTGCTAGATCACCCATATTTAATGGGGTGAATTTTATTTGTTGGAAAGAAAGAATGAAAATCTTTTTGCAATTATTGATATGATTTGTGGTATGTTGTTAATGAAGGTCCTTTTGAATCCACTGTCATTGATTATCATACTAATAGAAGAAGATGTGTAATAAGCGATGAACTAACCCCAAAAGATAAGGCAAATTTGACTTTGAATGCTAAAGCCATAAATGTTTTGTATAATTCTTTGGATGAGTAAACTCATGTTAAAGGTTGTGTTTTGGCTAAAGGGATCTGGGACAAATTGAAAGAGATTCATGAAGGTAGTAATGATGTGAGAGATGTGTAAAAATCTTTGCTTGTTGCTAAGTATGAGTCCTTCAAGATGGAACCTCATAAGAATATTGATAAGATGTATTGTAGATTAAATGATATCATCAAGGATCTTGAGGCCTTGGGTAAGGAATATTCTTTGGGTAAAAAGAATAGAAAAATCTTGAATGCTCTATCCAAAGAATGGGAAGCCAAATCTATTGTTATAGAGGAGGCAAAGAATTTAAATTCCATGCCCATTGAATATTTGATTAACTCTCTTACATCTTATGAATTGAACCTCAAGGCTAAAGTTGTGGATGATGAAGCAGCAAGACCAAAAAGAAGCATTGCCTTGAAGACTTCCCAAGAAGAAGATGAAAGTGGCTCCATCAATTTAGAAGATGAAGATCTTAATGAAGGTGATCTTGGACTCATCACCTAAGGATTTCTCAAACATTACATCCTTCAACAAAAATAGAATGAGAAAATGAGGAGCAATCAATTCTAATAACTTCAAAGGGAAGACCAAGCTAGAAATTAAGAAGTAAAATGAAAAATGCTTTGAATGTGGTTAACCAGGGCACTTTGCAAATAAATGCCCTTCCAAGAAGAAATAAGAAGGAAAGAAGCTCTGCCTCAACAATTTTCAAATAACATGGGACGACTGTAACTCCGAAGAAGAAGTTGAAGAAGAGATAAAATCAGCACAAATGGCCTTTATGGCTATTGGTAATGATGAGGTAACAACTACTTATGATTCAAGTGATGAAATTGATGATAATGATGATCTTGAAGCTTTATCGTAAAATTGCATGATAGTTTAAAGGAATCATATGCTAAAAATAAGGAGTGAGTTAGAAAAATAATGCCTTGTGATTGCTAACTTCAAACTTGTCAATGAAAATAATATGTTATCATAAGAAAATGATGGTTTGAAGAAAAGATAGCATGTGAAAACAAAGATCAAAGGGAAGAACAAGCCTCCTTGAAGAAAAGAATGGATGATCTTGAAGTACCCTTGCATAGAAAAAGGAAAAGTTGTTGATATGAAAAGCAATAGAAATATTTTTATCAACAAGAATTTTATCACTTTTAGAAAGAGTGGTTTATGTTTTATAAAATCAAAATCTTCTTTGTGTGAAAATAAGAATATTATTTGCAATTATTGCCAACAACATGGACATGTGAAAAATAATTGTTATGTCAAGAGAAATGAAAAATTGGGAATGAATTCTAGGTCGATTTTAAATCAATTCACTAACTCTTATGGATCCAAAAAAATATGGGTACCAAAAGTTATCACTTAACTCTTTGTGTAGGTAATGAACAGCACTAAGAACGCTAAATGGTTAATTGACAGTGGGTGTTCAAGACATATGATCGGTGATGCATCTCTTTTCACCAACCTCAAGTCCAAAAACAGTGGAAAGGTGACCTTTGGAAATAACATGAAAGCAAAATCTATTGGCATTATTCACATGGTGATGTAGGTAAAAATGGTGAGATTTTGATTAAAAATGTGCTTTTGGTTGAAAATTTGAACTATAATCTCTTAAGTGTGAGTCAACTATGTGATAGAAATTTGTATGTGTTCTTTACTAAGCACGAATGTTTAATTCTTAATAAGAACTTTGTTGTTTTGTTCAAAGGTAGAAGGCATAATGATGTTTATGTAGTTTATCTTGATAATATTGATAGTGGTAATATAAAGTATTTAACCGCTTCTAAAGATGATCCTTGGATTTGGCATAGAAGGCTTTGTCATTTCAACATGGATTTGATTGATAACTTTTCTAAGAAAGAATTGGTAAGAGGTTTGCCAAGATTAAAGTTTGAGAAAAACAAAATTAAGATGCATGCCAATTTGGTAAACAGTTAAAGTTTCTTTTAAACCAAGAGAATTGTGTATCTATTTTTAAACCTTTTGAATTATTGTATGTGGATTTATTTGGTCCAACTCAACATGCTAGTCTTGGTGGTTTAAGCAAGTATGCTTTTGTAATTGTTGATGATTATTCTAGGTATACTTCGGTACTATTTCTAGTTCACAAAAATGAAACCTTTGAAATTTTCGTATAATTGTTTTCCAAAGTACAAAATTTGTTGAATTTGAAAATTGTTCGTTTAAGAAGTGATAATGGATCCGAATTCAAATTTGGCAGTTTTCTCGAGTTTTGTGATCACAACGGTATTTTGCATGAATTTTCAGTTGCTAGAGTGCCTCAACAAAATGGTGTTGTTAAAAGGAAAAATGAAACACTTCAAGAGGCCGCTAGAACCATGATAAATGAGTGTGATTTACCAAAATATTTTTGGGCCAAAGCTATTAACACGACTTGTTATGTTATTAATCGAGTTCTTTTAAGGTCTATTTTAAGCAAAACTTCTTATGAACTCTTGTTTTGTAAAAACCCATTGTGATCCATTTCAAAGTTTTTGGTTGTAAATGTCTTATTTGGAAAATTAAAAGGCATCTTGGATTAGAGACATTTTACAAGAAATCAAATAAAGGGATTTTTGTAGAATATTCTAGTGACAAGAAAGCATATTAAGTATACAATAGACGAACTCTTGTGATTGAAAAAATTGTGCATGTTACATTTGATGAAACTAATGATGTTATTTCAAGAGATGTTTGTGAAGATAAAGATGCAGGTGTGCAAAAGAAACTTGAAAAGCTCATTATTCAAGAGGAACATCAAGAGACCAAGGAAAGCAACGAGGACAATACTCATCGTTTGGATGAAGAAGGAGAAAGAAAAGAAGATTCTTCAAAATATCTCCCAAAAGCATAGAGATTTGTCTCGAGTCATCTTCAAGAATTAATCATAGGTGATCCATCTGATGGGGTATAAACTTGCTCTCATAAACCTTTGAATGGTAATTGTGCCTTGCTTTCTCATAGTAAACCTAAACGTGTGGATGATGATTTAAAAGATGAATCTTGGACTCTTGCAATGAAAGAGGAACGTAGTCAATTCTATAAAAATAAATGTGTGTGGACCTTAGTTGAGAGACCCTCAAGTCATCCGGTTATAGGAACAAAATGGATTTTTAGAAATAAACTAAACGATCAAGGTGAAATAGTTAGAAATAAAGCTAGATTAGTTGCGAAAGGTTATCCACAAGAAGAATGAATTGACTTTGACAAGACCTTTGCACCCTTGCTCGATTAGAATCCATTCGTTGTTTCTTGCATATGCATGCTTCAGCAATTTCAAATTATTTCAAATGGATGTGAAAAGTGCTTTTTTAAATTGTTTTATTGATCAAGAAATTTTTGTTGAACAACCTCTAGGTTTTGAAAATAAAAATTTTTCAAATCATGTTTTTAAACTATCAAAGACTTCAAATTCACCAAACAAAGAAGAGAACCTTCATCACACAAATCATGTACACAAAAGAGTTACTCAAGCGCTTTGGAATGGATACATTGCTGTTTGTTGGAATGCCAGATGTGCACCTAAACCAAACTTGAAAAAGATGAAGATGGAAATAGTGTAGAGTTGATGAAAAATACTATAGAGCTATGATCGGATGCTTACTTTATCTAACGGCTAGTAGACCAAATAGTATGTTTGCTGTTTGTTTATGTGCAAGATTTCAATCTTGTCCTAAGGAATCACACCCAATTGCCGTTAAAAGAATTTTTAGATAATTAAAAGGGACATTAAACTATGGCTTATGGTATCCTAAATCCACTAATTTTGATTTGATTAGTTACTCGGATGCCAACTTTTTCGGTTGTAAAATTGATATAAAAAGTACTAGTGGTATGTGTCATTTTTTGGATAATTGTTTGGTGTCTTGGTTTAGTAAGAAACAAAGTTCTATTTCTTTTTCTTCGGCGGAAGCCGAGTATATTGCCGCGAGTAATTGTTGTGCTGAATTTCTTTGGATGAAACATATTTTAAAAGATTTTGGTATTATTTTTATTGTGTGCCCATTAGATGTGATAATACTAGTGTAATCAATCTCACAAAAAATCCAATTCAGCATTTTCTAGGTGCAAGAAGGAACAAAACATATTGATGTCAAACATCATTTCATAAGAGATCTTGTTTGCAAAATGAAATTTGTGTTGAATTTGTTTCCACTAAAGATCAATTGGCTGACATTTTTACTAAAGCTTTACCTTTGGATCATTTTGAATATCTTAGAACTTGTTTGGTGATATTGATTTTAAAATTATGTGAATTGTGTGTTTTTGGACGCAAATGTGCGTCCTAAGCTCTCTGTGGTCTTGGACGAATATATCCTTCCAAACTGTTTGGCTTTGGAACTTTTGGCATTGGATGATCTCTTTCATCCATCTGCTATCCATCTATACACCCAAACTCTATGGAAAATCAATAAGATGATCACAACCATCCAACAGCCTTTCGGAAACTTCGGTAACAATTTTGGCCGTCCATTCATCTAAGATCGGACGTGCGTTTGGACATCTGAACGACTATTTTATTCCCTTAAAACCTTTCATTTTCTTCATTTCGGACAATACCTTACCCCCAAACCCTAGCTCTTATACCTAGCAAAAAAAAGGGCAAATTTCAGTCTTCTTAAATTCTCTCACTCCACTCATAAATTGCTTCAATAAATCTTCTTGTCATTTGTTCATGTGGAAGCTTCTCGGTATCTTTTGCTTACAATAGTGTAAGATATTGTCACTCAACATTAGTTTCAAGAACTCATATCTAGAGTAATAGAATTTTGATCAAAATTTCTATTTTTATGTGGTGGTTCTTGAATGGATTTCTACCCTTTCCAGATGTGCTTACGTCCATGGGCTTCCAAATGGCTTCTAAGTGCCAATTTAGACACTCAAGCGAAACTTTGAAGAATGTTTTCAATAATTGTCCATTTGGTAATGAAATCTGGTCCCATTATGCAACTGTGGTGATCTTCCCATGCTTCCAAGGTTGATAGGGGCAGCAATGACTCCCTCTTTGGCTTAAACTATTGCACTTACTCCTATGTTTATATGTTGGGCAATTTGGAAGGTGTGCAACTCTTCTTTCTTCTAGTCGGTGCACAAGTCTAATTCTCGCAAGTGTTACACCAAACAAACCAACTCCTTATGGATATCTTTGCAAATCATCTAGCAGCAATTTCACAAAATGAAGCAATGAGGTTGCTCCATTAGGGTGTTAGGATGAAGACACTCAAGCAAATCCTATGAGGCCCTTGTGATTGCTTGGATAGCACCACTTCTAGGGAAAACAAATTAAATGTGGAGGGTTCCTTACAAGGGAATCCAGGTAATGTAGGTAGATGGCGAGTCATACATAACCATATTGGTGCGGTCCTCTTTGGCTTCTCTGAATTTTATGGCATTTGCTCAAGTTTGAAAGTTGAATTTCAAGGTATCATTTCGGGGATGCGTTGGTGTCATGAAAAAGTTTCTTCCTTCTCATGGTTGATATGGACTGTGAAATACTCCATATTAATCAAGGTCGAGTTCAAGGGCCTTTGAAGCCGGATAATCTTCTTAGGACATACAAATTATTAGCTATAATTGCCAAATTCGATTTTGGTCAGCAATTCTGTCAGTCAAATACAGTGGCAGATTCATTAGCAAAAACAACAAGCAATGCACTACTAGTACTTTTCTTGCGAGTTCAATTCCTAGACACGTATTAGGTTTGGTTTCTTTGGATGCTAGAGTTGTGCCTTACACCTATGTAAACCTTTAATCAACAGAGCCATGAATTTTTTTGATATTATATATATTACATATATATCTATATATATATATATACACACACACACACATACATACATACATACATACATATACACACGCGGACTCATATGATTTTATTATATATTAAATCTTTGAATCTGACTTGGTCGGAACAACAAAATGCATATGCTATCAATTTATCATAATAGCTAAATGATGCAGATCATATTCGGGTAATTAGAATTACATACAGGTTTAGACCCAGAATAGTTCGAGTCTAGGTCTAGAACTAACCCATTGACAGTCCTACTTAAAAAGTCCTAAACCACTAAATCGTAATACTAAAACCTGCACCCTTCCTAATTAAAGCTATTGCACTAACATTTCAAATAAACACATTTATTACGTAGATAAACTTAGCATTTAAAATTTGCATTAGATTTATTATTCTAAATAATCACATTATGAAAATGAAATAGATTAGCAAATGAAAATATTAGTTAGAAACAGCGAAACAATTATTGTCCCTAAATCAGGAAAGACATTTGACAATGTCATCACAAATCTTGGAACTGTGAGACAATAGTGACAAAGACAGTTGTCATAGACATCAAGAGTTTTAGTGACAAGGTTATCACTAACGAGCATCCTAGGTAGCATATGTTCTGTGACAACAATCTAGTTGTCACTGCATGCTTCTCTTTTGTGACGACTATACAGTTGAGTCACTATAGCCTTTTCATAAGTAGATGGCATGTCTCATCTAAAAGTTTGTGACAATATATTATCTCGTCACAGTAATTAGAAAATAGTGACAAGTTTCTCTTTGTCGCAAAAAATGTTGTCACTCAAGGCCCATTTTCTAGTAATCATTATTGGCACCCTTCCTATCCTTGATTTCCAAGTCCAATTCTTGTAGCAAAGAATCCAATGTATTAGATAGGGCTTCACATCCTTCTTTTCAATTAAATACTTGACGGCTGCATGGTTTGTGTAGACTATCACCTTTGTACCCACTAATTATATTCTGAACTTATCAAATGCGAAGACAACAACCAAGAGCTGCTTTTCTATCGCTATTCAGTTCATTTGAGACCTAGTCAGTGTTTCGCGAGCATAATGGATTCAATGGAATAACTTATCATTGCATTGGCCTAAGACCCCGCCAATTGCAAACTTGCTAGCATCACAAATAAGCTCAAATGTGGGCTCCCAGACTGATACAATCACAATTGGTACAGATATTAATTTCTTCTTCAACAAATCAAATGCTTCCAAATGAATTTCGTCAAAGACAAAGGGTGTATCATTTTCTAACAAGTTGTACAAGGTTTTTGAGATCTTTAGAAGTCCTTAATGAAACACCTCCTCTTTATATAATTTAATATAGCCAAGGATACTTTAAATGCCCTTAACTGATGTTGTCTGATGAAGTTCCTTAATGGTTTCAGTCTTTGGTTTGTCCTTTTTTATTCCTTTACTTGGTAATTTATGGCCAAGTACAATGCCTTCTTGCACCATAAAGTGGCATTTCTCCCAGTTGAGTACGAAATTGGTCTTCTAGAACCTTGTCAATAACCTGTCTAAATTCAACAAATAAATATCAAATGTATCACCAAAAATAGAAAAAGCATTCATAAAAACTTTCATAGAAACCTCTACCATATCCAAGAAGATAGCCATCATGCACCTTTGAAATGTTACTAGAGCATTACACAAACCAAAAGGCATACATTGGAAAGCAAATGTTCAATATGGACATGTAAAATTTGTCTTGTCTTGATCCATTGGCACTATGACAAGCTGGTTGAAGCCTGAGTATCTATCTAAGAAATAGTAGAATGCTTTACCTACCAATTTGTCAAGTATCGGATCAAGATGAATGGCAAAGGAAAATGGTCTTTGTGTGTGGCCTTGTTAAGCTTCTACTAGTCCATGCAAACTGTTAACTCTCCAAAAAAGTGTTATGTACATACATTTTAGCTTGGAGTTTAATCGGATTCAAAGGGATTGTGTTTAATAAGTTAGGAATTTTTGGTAATTTTGGGATTTTTATCCTAAAATATTAGGTTATGTGTTTTTAATGTTTAAATACATTTATTTAAATGTTTGTGTTTTTATAGGTTTGGAATGTTTTGGGGATTGAACAAATCCAAATAGAGTGAAAACGGAGCACCCTAGTAGAGAGTTGGGCGCATCCATTTCCACAGGCTATGAATTGTGCGTAAAGATTAACTTTTTGGTACATCCATGCCCAGTAGCCCTTTAGCTGCTCCCACACCAGGTAAAAATGGTTCATGATGGGTTTTGCAAGTTTTGATCATTTCGGGGGTAGTTTCGACCTACAATTTTGTGAAAGCCTACTTAGCACTATAAATAGGTGATCTTAGGTCATTTGTAACATAACGTAGACTGCCTTAGGCCACTTTTACATTAAAAGAACATCAATCAATCGACAGGACGTGGATTATCAAGATAGAGAATGAAAAATGCATTTTCCAAGAGTTTTTCTTCTTTTATATTTTCCTTGTATTCGCACACTCAAGAATGGTTGTAAAAATATTCTTTTGATATTTATTTAACCAAGGTTACACACTAATTCAATTACTAGGGTTTTATTCTAATTTTGTACTGAAGATTGAATGATAAATTTTATTATTACTTTAGATTTTATTGATTGGTTGCTTATTCGAGTTCATCTTAATGGATCTAGATGACTGATCACCTTCTAGAGTGGTTTGTAAACCCTATTTCAAATTGAAAGAGGAAACCTAGGGTTAGGACGAATTTGAATAGCCTTTGTTTGGGTCATTCTCTCTTTGATTGAAACAATTTGTGAATACGGATAGAAAAATACATATTCATCTTAGGCAATCAAAGTTAGGTTTAGTTAATCTTTATGCACCAATCAGGGTTCGAATACACAGAAATATAGTGAATTAGTTAGGGTTAGTAGATTTACATGTATTCGAAACAAAACATGTAATTAGATTAAACCCTAAAATGGTAAACATAATTTGGAATTGAAGGAATAATAAATCGGACTATAACATTGAATTGATATGTGACAAATAATCCCTAGACTTTCTACCACTTCAGTTTTAATCTATTTATTTAGTTAATTCATTTAGTTATTATTTTGTTTTATTTCTTAATTCCCAATTTATTAAACCATTTGAATTGAGTAGTGGTGTTATTTTGGTAATTAACAATGTGTCAAGTCTAGACCTCATGGAAACGATCTTTGCTCAAATTATATTACTTGTTTGATACATATACTTGTGTACGCAAGTCATGTCTAGAACTATCACGAACAAATTCTTTGCACCGTTGCTAGGGACTTTGTTCTTAACATTGTGTATTTTGTTGATATCGAATTAAGCACTTTGAATTCTAGTTCAAATATGTTTCTTTTTACTTGTTTCATTATTTTCAATCTTTCTATTGTAATTCTTTGTTTTTATTTTTTATTATATGCAGAAATTTGTGTCCACGGTCAATTGATGAAAATATTGGTACTTATTCTAATAATATGTACAGAGAACTGGCAGTTCAATTAGAAGTATTAAATAAGAAGTTAGAAAATGCATTGCATGTGTAAAATACATAAACTTTCATGGTAGAAACCACCAGAGATATGAATATCAAATAGGTAACACATATAGTTTTCCTTCTTAATTATGCTAACCATTCAAATTCCTTCAACAAGTGTGTATTTGCATAACGATACATACAATCCTAGTTGGGAGGATTACTCAAACTAACCATGCTACCTAAATCAGCATTATTACTCGATTCCATCTAATGAAGTATTACCACATCCAGAAGAGACATGGTCTTACGTGGAAGAAAAGTCCAACCATGAAGAGATGACAAGGAGATATTTTCAATCAACAGGAGACAAGTTTGAGGATTCAAAATGAGGCATTATATATTCAAGACGAGGCAATATGCAATATGGGAAAGTGGATTGGACAACTTGCTACTACAACATTTGAAATGTCACTAATGATACCATCATTTGAGTGTCGGTATTCTACTACAGCAAGTAGAGATTGCATTTGAGGAATAACCTATAAAGCCAATGGCAAGTGGTGATTCACATGATGAAGTGGATAGAAGGGTACATCTGAGTATCTAGTAGGGTAGGCCATCATGGACTAGAAGATAAATGAATCTTATTATGGTGATGCCTTTCTTTTTCACAAATTGGCTATTGGTTATGAATTGGAAGATACTTCAGCTCTCTCGGTACTTCAGGAGCGAAACTTTGCCAAGGAGGTTGAGGTGAGCTACATGAAGCCATAGCTTGTCCAGGAGATGCCCTCATATACTATAGGTAGTGTTGTATGGGAATACCAAGGGGATTCTGAACTGACACTTGAGCATGGATATGATCATATCTAAAGATAGCGAAGCCACATTGGCTTTGTTATGGAGATTACCAATAGATAAGGGATGCATATTTTCTAAAGATTCCAAAACCACCTTGGCTACATGAGAGGAGTGTTTTATGTTTTTAAATTTTTCTTGTTGTTTTGTTATTGTTTGGGTTGAGTTTTGGCATGAGTATTTGGGTTATATTTATTTTTATTATTTTTTTTGTTCATGGGTTTACGATGGTGTGGCATATTTGTTTATTTATTCCTCTATAGTGGATTATTCTCACCTTCAAAATACCCTCAAAACTATTCTAAACTCTTCCAAAACACTTCCCCACACAAAACCCACTTGATATACATCTTTAATCTTGAATAAAACACATAAAGACATGTTTGTCCAATTTTCAGCATATTAGAGAAGAAAAATGTGATTCCCATCAAGAACATCAAGCAAGCTCATCCATGGAGGATTCTGTCTAGGCTTCAAGAAGGGATCTAAACCATCAATTGGGTGATTTCATTCATCATTTGTTACTTTTAAAGTTAGATTATTACCTTTAATTGTTTTTTAATTAGTGAAATTGCTTGAATGGATTTGAAGCCCTCTAGCTGATTTTGTGTTTGTATGTGCCAAGCAAGATTTTATTCGTGATTAGTTGAGTTTGTTGGTGTTCTATAAATTGTTCCTTGCCTATTTTGTGACTAATTGAACACTAAATCTTGAATTGAAAATTATGGCACCTAAAGGGAAGAATATAACTAAAGCTAGTAGTTTCAAACAAAGATATACTAAAGATCAATTCCCTTCGGACAAAGCATATCAAAAATTTCAAGCTAATTCCAATGATAAAAGGATCATTCTTGAAAGGGGTTTTAAATTGGATACAACATAATGATATGAAAACCTAATGAACCAAGTAGAATATATGATTGAAAAGAGAGCTTGTTCTGCATTTTGTATGCATAATGAGTTTTCCATTGAACAAATTGTTAGGGAATTCATGCGAATGTCCTTGAGCATGAAAAAGATCATTGTTATGTCTTGGTTTGACGGAAGAAAGTACATTACACTCGTGAGTCTTTAAATGATTTCTTGGGTCTATCTTCCATAGATAGACATGATTATGGTTAATACCAAAAGCAATATGACCCAAATATTACTATGATGTCTAAATTGTTGTGTAATGGTGTTAATGTGCCATGGAAGAAAGCTAAGAATGCAATAGGTACTAAGAAATCTTTTCCTTGTAAATTTTTTCTCCTATTGCAAAAGTATAGTATGGTTTTATAAACACCATGATGATATCAGAACTTCATGTGACTAATGTTGCTCGTGATAGAATTCTCTTGCTTTATTGCTTAGTTGAAGGATGTAGTATTGATGTTGGCCTTGTTCATGAACAAATCTTTCGTACGACTAGAACAAAAAGTAAGGGATTATGGTTTCCTTGCTTAATCATTCAATCATATCTTAGTGCAAAAGTCCAATGGGATGATAAGCATGATAAGCGGATTGCTATGAAAAAACCTAGTGATAGGGCTTAGTTCGGTAGGTCAGTCACACAAATGAATAAGAAATCCAAGCAGCCGCAGGAAAATGAAGCATCGGCTCAAAGCGATTCCCCATATGAAAGGCAAAGTGTGGAAAGCCATTTAACAAAGCTTGAAGGAAAGTAAAGCATTGATACCAATATGTGAAGCCCGTGGGGAAGCTAAGCTACTACACTAGTAAGGACGTACATGTTGACATGATGACGTCTCCTTCTTTACTAGCTATACCTACTTTTGAGAAGGAAGATGAGTCGAAGAATGAGATGAGTGATGAGTCAGAAGGACATGAGTCTGCGAGTGAGAAAGAAGTGGAAGATGATGAATGAATAAAGCTACAACTTGAAATCAGGGGAGTTTTTTTTTTTAGTTTGCTTTTCAATTATTTTCAATCTTTTTCGTTTTTAGTTGTGAAGTAAAATATTGAGGACAAAGTTTCCTTTTAAATTGGGGTGTGGTGTTTGTGTTTTTGTCTATTTTTTGTGTTATATCTCTATTGTGTGTTTGTCTTGGTGGTGTGAACTTGTATTATGTGTTATATGATAGGGTTAGTATATTGGATTCTTTGTGTGTAAGTTTGATGGTGTTTTTGTTTCATAATTTAGGGTAAGTTTTGAAAAAATTTACGTAAGTACAAAAAGATTTTTGATTTTAGGTAGTCTTTTATCTGTCTTGAGGCTGACTCTATAAAAGACTCCCTAACTACTAATTGGCACCCTTCAGGATTTCTATGCCATTTTTGCCTGAAGTATTGTAGAGGACCAAAACAAAAAGATTTTTCATTTCTAGTAATTTTGTGTATTCATTAAATTTTCATGATATGCGTCAATAGTTTAAAAATATTTTATGGGGATTATTTTTGTTAGAGTGTATGAATTGAAACCATATCAAACATCTTTTCCTTTTGTGAAACTATGACATTTTTTCATATTGGTTCTAATTGATTATTTATTTATTTATGTCAATTGAATATATTTTTTTATTAATAGAACTTAGAAATAATCGATTATAATAGTTTGCAAGAATTTATTAAGATAATTAAATAATTATTTCTGTTAATTGCATTTAGAATCATAAAATTGGAATATTAAGTAAATTAAGAAACTTATTAAAATAAAGGAATGAAGGTCCCAATCGAAATTAGACAATTAATTTGGAAATCCTTAACCAAGTAGGATTTGGCTTAACGCTTGTTATTTCTTAAAATTATTACTTAACCCATTTAACCTTAAGTTTTATTTGACAAAAAATAAGAGAATGGTTAAAGAATAAGAAGGAATGGTTTATGAAGGAACAGTGAAAGAGAAAGGAAAAAAAAGAAGAAAATAAGGTCTTGACAGAGAAGAAAAAGAGAAGAAGAGAATATTATTTACATACATCTTTCGCAAAGAGTAAGTGTTCGTCCTTCAATCTAATAGGTTTTGTAGGGTAGATCAAGCATATTTAGTTTTGTCAATCGGTTATAAACATATGTTTTTGTAAATCTATCAATTCTTCAAACTAGGATTCATATGTGCATGTTGTAATTAAAGACAACTATTCTTATTTTCTTACAAATAAGTCTATAAAATTGGAAATATGCTTATAATCAGAATATTTGTGATTTGTAGATGGTTTTATGTGATCTATAAAATGATTGAATCTTTCAAACATGAGAAATTCTTGATTAAAATTATGTAAACCTATAACTAAAGTGATAGCAAATAACACAACACAGTTGTAGTCAACTGGCTATAGATCATTGTGGAAAATTCAGATTGGAGTGTCGTTTATTGTAAATGAAATTAGACTTTTAGGGCTTTTTTTTCAATATAAGAATCATATTTTAGGCACTTGTAGATTAATCATGGGAAGTCTTGGAATTTGACTAAAATTCTGTCACAAAAATTTATATGTTCTACCTTGTTTGTATTTTTGAGTATGTTATATTCCGAATATTGTTGGCCCAAAAGTAACCTAAGAGGGGTGGTGAATTAGGTTGTCCTAAAAAATAAGCCTTTTGAAGTGCTTAATAAAAACGCAAACTTTGTGCAACAAATGAATCTTTCACTTAAATACAAATTATCAAAGATAAATATTTAACAATTGAAGCTTAACGAACAAATAAAGAGATTGAGATAAAAATATCAAACCAAAATCCCAAACTATTCAAGTTTAGAGTACATCCACTAGTAGTGCCTCTTCAAAGAAGATGAGTCAATAACCTTCTTGTACACAAAGTAGACTCACCCTTGCACCAACTAAATCCCTCTAATTGAGCCAAAGGGTTTTACATTACAACCTCACTTTTGTACACCTGTTATCCCTCCACTCTTACACTTGAAGATCACTCACTAGTCTACTTTTGCTCACACTAATTCCCTCTTGTTGAGACAAGAGAACTATACTACCCAAACCAATACAACCCACAATATTTTATCATATTTCTCCCCAAATAGCTCTTACAAGTATTTGTATTGAATGTAGTAGTTTCACACATCATTTGAATGTCCTTGGGTTATTTATAGATGAAAGATGTGCTGAAATTTGAGCTCCAACGGTTAGAAACATTGCATAAAACTAGCTGTTAAGGGTTCGGACGTCCGATCATGCGTCCTACAGCTTCATGAATAGTGTCTCAGACGGTCGTATACATCCTACAACTTGATGAACAGTGTCTCAGACGGTCATATGTGTCCTACAGCTTTGACAAAAAATTTCTTCATTTCGAGCTCTTTTCTTCGGACAGTATTCAACATCCGATTCTTTTGTCTTTCAAGTTCCTTGTGTCGGACAGTATTTTGCGTCTGAAGCACTTTCTTCGGATAGTTAGCTGTGTTCAAAAGATGTGTTCTTCTTCGATGTTGTCTGGTCATGTTTCGGACGCTCTCTTGCGTCCGAACTCCTTTCTTTCGGATGTTCTTCATTGTCCGTAAGGTGTTGTTCAACTTTTGATTTTTTTTTGGATTGTGTTCGGATGATCATTTTCTTCCAAACCTTCCTGCTTTTCTACACATTTGTTTTCAAACCGTTAGTACGATTTGGTCATCATCAAAACATGATTATCATAATTGGAGTCCAACAGAAATACAATAATCTAGTTTATAGAGCTTAGAATCTAGTTTCGAAAACTATAAATAACACAATAATCCAATTTTCATAACTTAATATATGTTAATGACTGTAAAACAGGTCTGATCTGAAAAAATAATGCTCTACCTTAATGTGATTAATATGTTCATTACTAATTTTGTGTATTTTCTTAGATTACTAATTTTAGTAAGCTTTATTAACAATATTTGTATGTTATTAAAATTTCTTTCGAGCTGCATAAATCACGCAATTTTTTGATTTATACATCTTGAAATATAATAGTTTTCCTAAACTATATCTACCTGAAAATTTAAAACGAAATTCTAAAATATTATCACTAAATTAAGATGTTTTAAAGAAATAATTTGGAGTTAACTCCTACATGAAAGATTTAGTATTCTGAATTTATTTTCTATTAGTATAAAGAGCACATCTATACAAACTTATATATCTCGATATATGCTAGTTTTGCTAAACAATATCAAATCTAAAAATTTGTTCTCAATTATGCAGCTTGTTTGTTTGTGAATTATCCAATTCATTATTTTGACCTAATCAACAACAATTAGTTTTTAAAGTTTGCTATGTATATTGCTGTACATTATCAATGGAATGTGTTTAATAGGTTGGCCTACTTAAAGGGATTTGATGTTAGAATTATTTTTGCTTTTTTCTACGCTTGTATTGTTTTAATAAGTTAGTGATAATTGTAATAATATTTAGATGTTATCCAACTTGTCACTTATTTATTAGATCATAAATAGGTCATTTAGGAAGGAGGAACACATGGTATATCAATAATCATTGTATTATTTAGATTGAGGGTTTGTAATATGTGTCTAGGATAATGAAGTTGATATGAGAAGTATAGATAGGGATCGAGGTAAGTGGTTCATGTACATTTTTACTCGTACAATAAATGTTTTAGAACTCTTTGAGATTTCTAAAAGTATATTTTGTATAAAGAGCATCTAAGTATAGAATATGTGTGCCTCCTAATATATATATATAATATATATATATATATATATATATATATGACAAGTGTATATAATATGCTTGTTTTGCATCTGGGATATGATTAGATGTTATATATTTGGTTCATAGTTAACCTCAATAACCCGGAGAGAACCGCGTTCTCATATCTTTTTCGTCTCTGTTCCGTTTTGTCTCTATCTATAGCCCTTTGTCCAACGGGTTACTGGTAATTAGATTTGGATCCAATAGCCGAATTACTCTTGTAAATGTATGAGCTATCTATTATGTCTCTGTTCTATGATGTACGATGTGTTATGCATGTTTCTAGAATGTTCTAATAAATGTGATGTATGCTTGTATGATGATTAGTATATTATAGGATGCTCAATCTAGTAAAATTATATATTGACTGTTTACTGAGAAATTGTGCTGACTCGAATTTGTGGTTTGCATGTCAGCTAGATATTTCATATTGCTTTTTTATGTTACCTGTGTTTATTTTTTATTATGATTAGAATGGTTCTATTACTATAATCTTGTACTATATTGGCCTACCTAAGGATAGGGCGTGTCATGGTCCTAGACTTTTTGAGCCCTTTGAATTATAAAAATGTTACCACTATACACATATATATTTCCTTTGAGTGAGGGTGTGAAAGCGAGATAATTTTTAATGATTGTTAATTATGATTTTCTCACCATATTTGGTTAACTTGTGACATCCATTGGAATTATGTGTGAATTTATACTTGCGTTATGTAAGTGAATTTTCAACCAATGAAATGATTTAGACAAATTCTTTAAACTGTTTATACCAAAAAACCTACCTAATTGAAATAGTATTCCTATTATCCCCTATTGAGTCTTATGAGTCTTAATTCTTGAATAATTATGTATTTTAGCTGACTTACCTTTTTATTTTACAATTTTTTCTACCCTATTAGCTTACTTAGTGTTGATTCCTTTTGGGTACCAATACTATGAATATGACGTAATACTGGTTAGAATGAAAGAATGTGTCATGTTGGAGGAAAAGTAATGTTTATGTATGTACTTTAATGGTTTTCATGCTCCCGTATGTGTTGTCATGCGTTAAAAAAAAAAAATTTGTGTTGAAAGAAAAGGGAAAACAAAATGAAAGAAAAAAATATGTTAAGTATCATGAATAAAGAAGGACAATTTCTTTTAAATTGTAACAAAGGTGTATTCTTACCTTCAAAGTGGTAGTTGGGTAAATACTATGATTATTAGGGGGGAAATTCTAGAAAGTTATGGTTCAAATTATTCATTAATATATATAAGGTGATACTATAAAATAATAATAATAATAACAATAATAATAATAATAATAATAATAATGCAATAGTGAGGAACATCCTAGCGAAGAATGACAAAATTGGCGCTAAAATATATTCTTTAGTGAGGACTTTCTAATTTATCAAAATCCAAGATCATTGGTGAGAACATAAAATTTTCCTCCCTTAATTTTCTCACTACTAATACCATGGAAAATACCCTTCCATTACAATGATTTAGTAGCGAGGAAATTTTAGGCCAATGCTAATTACAATTTTTTTATTCCTCGCTAAATGTAGTGGAGTACAATGAAATTTCCTCGCTAAATGTGTACAAATATTAGCGAGGAGTGAGGAAATTTATTTCTCACTAAATCATTATATTTGGAAAGGAATATTTTCTCATCAAAGCTTCCAAGCTTATAGTGAGTATTATTTTTCTTTCCTGACATATGAAATTGAAAAGATAACAAATTTTCAAAAATTAAGGACTATAAATTTTTGAAGGGAAAACTATTCTATTAGTCTTTCACATTACCTATTTGTATTTATTTAGTCCCTCACTTTTAAAATGATAATTTTTAGTCCCTTACATTACCCATTTGTATTTATTTAGTCCCTTACTTTTAAAACGATAATTTTTAGTCCCTTACATTACCCATTTGTATTTATTTAGTCCATCACTTTTAAAATGATGATTTTTAGTCCCTCACAAATGTAAAATGTCGAATTTCAGTACCTAAACTAAATCTCGAGTACTTTTTGGTCTAGATTGAATTAATCGTGTGTTGTTCACATGACATATTTTTTGAGTAAAATTTAGGAACTCGTTTTTCCTTTCCAATACAAAACTCGAGCATCAGATTGGATTATAAATTTTGGAAAAAAAAAATACCACAAGTCAGATATTGAAATAATTTTAAATACAAACAAATTGCTAATCAATCACTTACTTCATATCCTTCGCACTCATAAAACATTCTACTCAGATGAATTTATAAATTTGTCCTCGAAAAATATGTCATGTGAATAATACATGACAAATTTAGGCAAAAAATACTCGAGATTTGATTCAAAGACCAAAATTCAACGTTTTATATATGTGAGGGACATGACAAATTTAGGCCAAAATGCTTGGGATTTGATTTAAGGACCAAAATTCAACATTTTACATTTAAAAATCAACATTTTATATTTAAAAATCATCATTTTAAAAGTAAATGACTAAATAAATACAAATGTATAATGTAAGGGACTAAAAATTGTCATTTTAAAAGTGGGGTTGACTAAATAAATACAAATGCATAATGTGAGGGACTAATATAGTGATTTTCCCATTTTTGAAATAATAAAGATAATAGTAAAAAATTAAGGCTAATAATTAGTTGATTTACACTAAAAGCCAATCATATACATTTAATTAATCTAATTAGCAAATAGTAACACACTTTAAACTACTTACATAACAATTAGGCAAAAAGAAAAACACCAAATAAAAAATTTTAAACTCTTTAAATTTAATTCTTAAAATCAAACACTTTTTAAAAGTTAAAGTATAACTTACAAGAAGTTAAGGTTCCAAATATAATTTATATAATATTTAGGGGCCATAATGCTATTTTTATAAAATTGAAGAGAATTTTTAAATTCTACACGTATGCCGTTCTGAAAATTCATTGACAAAAGTTTTAATGCCAACATGAACTACATTTCATATGAGATTAATATTCGTTGTTCTGCCAACTCATTAGTACTAATTTTTGTAGATAACAACACGGGAGAAATTTACTAGAGAAAGATTTAGGTAGACCTGGTCTTTGATCTCACTTATAGATCTTGTGGTGTAGATTAAATATTATGAAAACATTGTCTTCATTGAATAGATGATGGAAGTATTTCTCCTACCTTTCCTTAATTTTCTCATCTCTTACTAACACCTTATTACTTTCATGCTTGATGCACTTGACTTGGGTTAAGCATTTCCATGAACTAACAACCTAAATTTGAAAAGAAATCTGCCACATCATTACGTGCCCTAAACATATGTTCAAATACATTATTCCTATTTTGAATTAAACTAAAAATTTAAGAAATCGAAAACAAATGACAGGATAAGAAATAGAATCTCACTTGATCAACAAATCTATAGACACTTCCTTTGCCGAGCTTTTGAGCACCAAAATCAAAATTAAATAGTTTAGGTCCACACCACTAATAGATAATCGTGATATAACTCGACAGTTATGCAGAACACATTTAGGGATAGAAATGGATACCACAACTTACGTCACAACTTAATGAAGCAAACACATTTAGTGATAGAAATGCATAACACATTTAGGGATAGAAATGGATACCGCAACCTTATCTCCAGCTAATTTGCGTCACAACTTGAAGCTACCTCACACACCAATTGCCACAAGGCACAACAAAACTGCAAGATATCCAGAATATTGCCAACAAATACCCAGATTCGTACAAAACCAAACCTCCTAGTTTTGTCTAAGGGGTGCGTCGATCTTAGGATAACCGTCGGCCCAATTCTTTCCTGATTAATCATTAAGCCAACATATGAAATGGACCTAATACTCCTCAGTGAAACAGGGGTCACAACTCCCCAGATAATCTCTGGGTTCACGTTTCACAAATACCAAGTACATGAAGGCAAACAAACAAAAAAACAAGCAAACCAAGCATTAATCCCACTAAGCAAGGTTTAACTGCATGAATCCAACTACGCCATTGCACTTTATCATGGACTATATCCTCCTCAATTCTAAATGGGCTATATCTTTCTTATAAGTTATGTCCACCAAGTCTTTTTCAGTCTTCCCCTACCTCTCTTATGTTGACTACTCTTTCTAAAACTTACTCGCCTGACAGGCACTTCTACTAGATGTCTTAGCACATGACCTAACCATCTTAAGTGTGTTTCTCTCATCTTCTCATCAATAGGTGCTATTCCAATCTTCTCACGAATATGCTAATTGCGTATCTTGTCCATCTTAGTGTACCCACACATCCATCTTAACATTCACATTTTTGCTACTCTCATCTTTTGCTCATGTGTGTAATTCACTACCCAACATTCAGACCCATAAAGCATCGCTAACCTAATTACCGTTCAATAAAATTTACCTTTAAATCACATAGGAATTTTACGGTCACATAATATTTCCGATACCATTCTCCATTTAGTCCAACCCGCTTGTATCTGATACGTAAAATCTCGATCTATACCATCATCATTCTGAATAACTGATCTTAAATACTTAAAATGACACTTATGGGTATCTCTTGATTTTCGATACTAACCAATAACTCCTATTCTATTCCTATGTGCACTCTTATTAAACTTAAATTCCATGTATTCTGTTTTGAAAATACTAATTCTAAACCCTTTTACCTCAAGTCTCTCTCCAAACCTCGAGTTTAGCATTAATCCCGTCTTTTATTTCATCTACTAAAACTATGTCATCTGCAAATAACATACACCTTGGTATTTTCTCCTATATGTGCTTTGTAAGCTCATTTATAACTAATGCAAACAGATAAGGATTTAGAGTTGAACCTTAATGTAAACATATGGTTATAGGGAATTCTCATGTCAACCCTCTTGGTGTTCTCCCACTTGCAACCACATCCCTATACATCTCCTTTATTGATTTAATATATGCTCTTCTAACTCCTCTTTTTTCTAAAACACTCCACATAACTTCTTTAGGGATTCTATCGTATGCCTTGTCAAGATCAATAAAAATCATATGTAAATTCTTTTCCTTATCACAGTATCTTTCAGTAAGTTTTCTTAAGAGATGTATAGTTTCAGTAATCAACTTGCAACCACGTCTCTATACATCTCCTTTATTGATTTAATATATGCTCTTCTAACTCCTCTTTTTTCTAAAACACTCCACATAACTTCTCTAGAGATTCTATCGTATGCCTTTTCAAGATCAATAAAAATCATATGTAAATTCTTTTCCTTATCACAGTATCTTTCAGTAAGTTTTCTTAAGAGATGTATAGTTTCAGTAGTCGATCTCCCTGGTATGAAACCCAACTAATTATTTGATACCTTAGTCTCATTTCTTATCCTTCTTTCTATCAAATGAAGGCAAAATATAAAAAATAAAATAAAGCCAAATTAAGCCATAGGAGGGAGGTTAAAATTAAGTATTTCATCATGAATTTGATTTCCATCTATACTTCACAACTTAATATCACCCTTGTCCATATTAGAACCATCAAACTGTTCATGCTTATGCATAACTCCAACTTGACACACGACTTCTTATTTGTCTATGCATTTATACTCTTTACTTCCATATAAGAGTATTTTATACCAATGCCTAACAGATTTTTTTTACTGCATAGTTTCTTTCAACCCTTTCAATTGTCAACTTAGCTTTTGCATTTGAATAATTTACACAACTACTCTAAATCATAAAATTTCGCTTCTCATTAAGGTATACTGATGTTTGCCAGAATTAATTAATATTCCATGCCCTACTATTAGTATTTAGTTCCTTTGAGATTCAATGGAGTTAAGTTTAGATGCCTTATCTATTCATATCTACCTTCCCATTTTATTTCCCAATAGAACTGAAAATGCTTCGATTACTTTAGCAACATAAAACCACTTAAAATTAACAACGTACTAGTAAAACTTCATTCGTGCTTAGCTTAGTCCCAATCCTTCTTCTAAGTTTTTTTTTTATTTCTTTTGTTTACTCCGCCATGTCCCATGAAAGCATAGAATAACTATTCAAGTGAAAGAGCCACACTATTAAACAAGAAAAGAAACATTGTTTCTCTATAGATGTCATTCTTCTTATGTAGAGAATGTCCAGATTATACAAGTATTTTCAGCATGCACATAGCTTTGTATAGCATAGAGCTAACACAACTAGAAAAGAAAACATGGAGCTTTCATGTTCTCAATCATTACCAAAGAAAACTTAAGAGCATGGTTCAAAGACTCGACCGAATCGTAACCGGAACTCCAGACACCAGTCTGATACCGTGTCGCAATGTACCGGATATCCAAGATCGACGATAACTTAGGTAGACTCAACCGATTCAGGGGGATTCGTCTCACTAAGTCAAATATTCGGAGAGACTTACCCGAGTCGATTCACGAATTGGAGGTGAATGCTCTTCTATATGACATATGAGGGGAAAAAATGACATACTTCTAATCATCTGAGCGAAGATTAAAGAAAATGGTAGTCAAATTAAAAGTGTTGTTCAGGGAAAGAATTATGATTTTGACAACTTATTTTTTTCTCTCATTTTTTAGTGAAGCAGGAATAGATTTTTGAAGGAGTTCTGGAGATTTAGTTGGGAGTAGAGTGTGGTGATTTTCGGAGGAAGGGAATTATTTTGGGATTTTTTATCAGCTGCAGTTTGGACTGATTAAGGGGTTAGGTTTGATGTGGTGATGTTTGATCAATGTGAGAGTAGAAGATTAGAAGTTATGGAATTTCGACTTTGAGCCCTAAATTATAGTCCACTCTCAGTCAGCCCTGGTAGTTTTGAAGTTTCTTATTTTCATTCCCATAATATTTTATTCTATATTATATTTTAATCCCTGAAGGATTTTAAAAGTTAGTGGAATTATTATTTATCCTCAACTAGTTTTTAATCAAATTTAATTATGTTTGATGGACATCAAATCAAGTCGAATCTTTAATTGTGATTCACAACAATAATGATTTCATTGTTTAGATAATAAGAAAGAAAATTTAATAAACAATTGCAACATCTATTAGGGAAACTTTTGATTGACTTGCTAACTACAAGTAAAACAACAATTATATATTTCATATTGCTTGAGAGTTGTGATCACTAGATTTAAGACAGTCTATAATTGTTCATTGATTTTATAGGTTGTGCTTATCATTGTCTTGTATATTTTTCTAAAATTTTTTCATATCTTTTAAATACATTTCGGTCTCTAAATTAACGTATCATCCGATACACGACCAATACACAAAGATCGAAGTGGAACGATAGGTTCTGCAACCGTCAGCGCAACTGCGACTTTGAGCCATGCTTAAGAGTATCATCTTGATATTCATGAAATCGTATACTAAACTATGTTAACATATGTACAAGCATGAATAGCTTTAACTTGGGCGCATAAAAACGCATAGAATTGTCAAGTTCACAGCTTGGACACATGCAACCATATAAGATATGCATGGGTATGAAAAATCAGTTTTGAATCTAACCTGTGATTAAAATGATATAGCTAAAATTCATTGCTTTGCTGCTAATTTGTTCTTCCGAAACTTCCCATTAACGCTCAACTTATTCCCTCAAAATTTTCAGCACCTACTCCTTTATCTTGTGCACCAAATTTTTAGCTAGATGTATACTCAAGGTGTATATGGTACTGAACTTCAGAGATTACTTAGTTCTAATGTAATTCAAGTGCCGCCTTACCCCGACTGTAATTTCCCAGCAATCCAAGGATTAGACAAGGTATTTATGCAGCTGCTTGGTGTAATTCTAAAAATTCCTTAGCATTGAAGAATATAATGTGCCGTCAACTGTAACCGAACAATCTATTTGGTTGAAATTTTTGCTTGGTGTCAGTTCTTGGTTTTGGATTACGTAGCAGCTTGTTGTCTCACCTGCATTTTACTTCCGTAAGCTCCAAATTTCACAAGTAACTGCCTTGGTTGTGGTTTCTTTATTTCCTTTCAAGCATCAGTTATGTTTGCAATTGAATGTAACAAAAGTATGGTGCCAATTCACCTACTTGCTTACCCTACATATAATAAAGTAAATATAGGGGTACTTATTCTATTTGGTATTAATAAAACTATACCAAATCTATTCATATATTTATGTATATGCTTTCACGGATTTCCACACAAAAATTATGGAACCCACGCTTCATTAAAGGGATAGTCAGTTCAACCCAGGTATAAACATATTAACATACTAGACGGTTAGACGATTAGACCATTAAATTAGCCTCGCAACTATCACAAAACTTACAACACATGAATAAATTACAATTTTTGTGTAATCTGGAAATTATCCGAGAAAATAGAAGAAATCCGTCATATAGAATATCATCATCTAGTGTTCAAAGTTCACTGAGGTATTTTATCGAGTAGGTAGTGGACAAACATAAAATGGTTCATTTTCTACCATTTGCTTACAAAACATGCTCAAAAATTTCAGTCAACTACCCGTAATCATCACGATCTCAATAAAGCTCTGTGAAAGCAAGAAGCAACTAATAATGGAAGCCACGGTTAAGAGATAAGGAGATGAAACATTTACCTGGTGACCGTAGCAGCTTGGCAGTGGCACCGAAATTATCGTTTAAATGACAAAAATATCCATAAAAGTTTAAACTACACAAGAAATAATTGTATCCTACTTATTTTCCTGATGGGTTCCACACTCCACTCCCATAATCATCATCATCATCATCATCATCATCATCAGCAGCATCTCTCCCACCGTAAACGAACCTTCAACCTCGTTATCACCATTGCCACCGCCTAAAACCCTACTCCTCTCCCACCACCACCACCACTTCCACTTTCTTTTAAAAAAAAAAAAAACCCAAATTCCTTCAAACGCATAACACCAGTTTCCAATTAAATGTCCTCACAGAAAAACTTCCCCACCAAAATTAATCCTACATCCCTCTTCCTCCACCACCACTCCATCCCCCACCCTCACCACCACCTTCCCCAAAATCAATCTCCCAAAGTCCGTTGGTGTGAAATTTCAGTGATCCACTCAGCATCATTGATGGACCATATTCATCTCTTTCATAACTTGGGAAAGGAGAAACAATTTTTTTTTTTTTTCCTCCATTATTTTATTAAAAACTAAACAACTTAAAAGAACCAAGATTTCCTTGGTAAAAAATAAATCGAGAAGATTAAAACGAGTTCAAACAAAATGAAAATCAAAAATATATATATATTTAAAAAAATATTTAAAAAAAAAAAAAAACCGGAACTTTTCGCCTTTACCGCTTATTTCGCCCCTGACATTTTGACTGTGGTAAAATCATAAGAAAGGTAGGATGTGAAATTTGGAGTACGTTCGAATCGAAGGATAGTCCTGGTATTATTGCAAATTTATTGTCGTGACAATATCATTGTCCTATTTTTTTTGCTATGCCATTCATTGTTGTTAAAAAAAAATATCATTTTGAGAGGATACTAATTAATTAGCAGCATCCACGAGAGTTGTTTATTATTTTATGACACCCCAAAAATATAATCTAGTTCTCAAATATTTGTATTAGTTTAAATATGGCACTCTAAAAATAAAATCAAGCCCAAAGAATTTTTTTTTTTTGGTACTAACCATAGTAAAATAAACCATTCCTATAATGTTCGGCAAGTAATTTCTCACACGATTACAAAATTAACAAATTATGACACGACTCAAATTTTATCAAGTAATTATTGGGCCAATTTATTTAGGATACGAAAATAAACGGGTTGGTTGGATCAACCCATAAGTTAACACAACTACACATTAAATTAATGAATAAACAGATTTTGTTGAAATGTTATCTTGATTATAATTTAATATAGTATACTTTGAAATTCTAAATAATAGATTTAATATAAATCAAGCATACTAATTATTTTAAAGATTATCTAAAAAAATTTAATAATTTTAATTATGTGTTTTAAATTGTTATAAGAACCAGGTTAATTGTTTGGCTTATTAAATAATTAAAATTTGAAATTTTAATTCTAATAAGTCACAAGTTATTTAATTTACCAAATAAACTTATACATCTCTATTAAGAGTAAAAGGGATAAACACAAATATTACACGAACGCGACACCATAAGAAACAGACATTACGACACGATACAATGAATAACACCTGATACGATACGAGAATAATCTAAGAAGGACAGACCCATTGCCACCCCTACTATAATGTTCCATATTGTTTGAAAAATCATTAATTTACAACTAAATCTCAAAATAATTTCCTAATTCTCAATTAGTCTTAATCACTAACACAATCTAACATAAATTTAGAATTAAATAATAATAATAATAATAATAATGTGATACAAAGCAAATTCTTATGTGTATGTTATATAAATTTTTTTTTATTCTAACACATATTCAACTTAAAATTTAATCAAAATTATTGAATTATATTCATAACTATCGTGACAATCCCTCTTTTCTTTTATGTAATATCTAATTTAATCTAAAACATACGAGAATGGGACTTTCACGCATTTTTAGTGTTTTATCATGTATGAATTTTTGTCATATTTTAGTTTGTTAGGGGTAGTTATGTCTTTGTATTTTAATTTTGCTAGCTAAGGTGATGGCAGGTGTAAATTTGTGCGACTCATCTCTGTCGAACAATTAGCCTCCGAAATCGCTCTCCCTCGTTCTTCTTCTTTCTCAGCTTCTCTCTTCTCGACAAGTGAACTTCTTCTCCTTTTAATTTTTTGGGCTTCTCTTCTTTGCTATTCTTCTTTTTTTTCCATCAAAATCTATCTTCCTCACAATCTAGATTAATTTCTCTGCATTTTTCTATCTTTTTTATTTTTTAAAATTTTTCTTGGACAACAACCAATAATCTGTCCCTTTTTTGGAATTGTTGCAAAAACACTCGCACACCAACACAAGTACACATAGAAAGCGCATCACTGTGTGCAAAGAAGTGATTTTGAATTTTGGGTTTTGTTTTTCTTCAATGAATTTGTCTAAGAAGTGATTTTGATTGGTTGATTTTTTTTGTCTAAATTTGTGAAAGACTTGACTTTAAATTGTGGGTTTTTCATATTTTTGTTTTCCACTGATTTTTTTTCAATGAAATTCTTCTGAAATAATATTCTTCTCCATCTTCTATGTTTGTTTGGAATATGCAAATAAATTAAAGTAAGATGTTGATAACGGTATTTGGGAAATCTGATTAGGAATGGATAGAGTTGATGGATTATTAGAGAAATTTCTGAAGCGCATGGAAACGATTCTGTATCGATGCTGGTTTTGGAAGGGATTTCTGTCTGGTGTTATTCGTATTCTTGAAATACGAACTAAGGTTAGTTCGTATTTCAAGAATACGAACTAAGTTAGTATTTTTTTTTTTTTTAAAAAAAAACTTAGTTCGTATTCGAGAAATACGAACTAAGGCTAGTTCATATTTCTCGAATACGAACTATGCCTGGGTTTAAAAACCCTTCTGACATTCAACAATAACATAAGTGCAATATGTACATATTTAGAGATTTTTTTAACGTTGATTTTGACATTCAACTTTATGACAAAAGTTTTGTAAGTTAATAATATTATATATTCAATACTTGTGAAATTAAGTTAGAAATAAAAAAGTTTAAGTTGTAGTAATAATATAATCTTTCATTTAATGATTACTTTTTTGAATAAATTTTGACAAAATTTCCCCTATTTATTTAGAAATTCTAACCCTGCCAGCAACCATACCCAACAAGGGTTATCAATATCAACAAAAAACCCAACAAGGGCAATGCGTATATCCAAAGAAGACAAATGTATCCTACAAGTACAATAATCAATAACATAACTAGTAGTTCAATAATCAATAACACAAGTCAACCTATAGTTATACGACAATAACAATGCCTATGTGATGCCTCTTTAACACACCTAGTTATAATTCAATGAAATACCTAAATCCTACTACTAACTAGATGGCATCCTACAAGTATACGGTTGTGAATTAGTAGCAAAGGGAAGTAGGGATCGTTCCCACAATGATTGTCGATTACAATTACCAAGGTTTAAGGGTGCTTGTGTAGTTAAGCAAAATCAATTGGTAGATGATAGAACTATTCTAATGAAAACTATAATTTTAATTCTAACATAATTTAATCAAATTAAGACTAAAATTTAAAACAAGTAAATCACTCAACTAAAAAGACTACAAAAGAGAAACTTTGAATATTAAAGAATCNCAAAGCATTCATTTCTAAACTATAAATTAGAAAGAGTTAAACTAGAAATCTAAATATTTTTGGATTTTCGATTGAAATTAAGAAAGCCAACTAAGAATTAATTAGAAATTAAAGCTAGAAAATGAAAATTCTTAAATAGAAAGCAAGAAATTAACAAGAACCCTAATTTGAAAGTAAAGAAATTCTTACTAAATTGGACAAGAAAGCAAATAAAAATTATATCTACGTGAATCTTACGATTAACCCACTACAATTATCTAATAAAAATTTGAACGTGACAAGAAATTTAAAGAAGATCTAAGATGAAAGTAAAGAGAAATTTCTACTAGAAAAAGTAAACTTATAGTTCAAGCTCTCCTAATATATCTAGAACTAACAAAAACTATCTACTCTTAAAACTATATCCTCCAGTCTACTTACTAATTCTACTTAGCTTAAATAGTGCAGCATTACACAAGGCAAAATTAGGGTTTTTTGGCTGGAAGTTTACAAAATTGCCCTTAAACAACTTAGCATTTGAGACCGCGATCTCAACTCTAAAACAGTAAAACCAATTCCCGAGTCAGATCGTTTCTGACAGTCGAGACCGCGATCTCGACTCTCCTTCCAGCATCCTTCATTTCATCCATTTTGCAATTTGGTCCCTTGATCTTTGTTCCTTCTAGCTTCTAACCTTTAATTTTTAACCTGCATAATATTAACACCATTAAGCACTTAATTAAACTAAAATTTTAACACAAAATTATCATAATTAATTCAAGAACGAAAATACAAATACATATGAAAGAAATTGACCAAAATCTTCAATTACTTATCCAATTTCAGAATTAAACTATCAAAATGCTATAATTTAGAGGAAAATATCTCTAGTTTACTAGAGTTATCACTATGCCGCCCAAGTTTCCCACCAGTGCCACAATCCTTAGGTCTGTGTATCCTCTTTGACCGGCAAACATAAAATTATGACGTGTCACGTACTCTGGTAAACTCTTCTTGAGTAATATCTGTAAAGCTCCCAGAACTAGGTTGTGATGAACCTTCAGGACCAGTTCCCAATGACATGCCACCTAGGCCACAAAAAGGTGTTGATGACGATGACTGTAATGGAATGGTATCATGAAATCCTGTATCAGGCTCGGGCTCGGGCTTAGGCTCAAGCTCAGGCTCAGGTAACCTAACTTTGTATGTGGGACGACCACCGCCACGTTGTTGTCCTAATCGATTGGTGCGCCGTACCTTCTGTGGATGTGGAACTGGTTATGGATGATAACTGGGGACATTTACACGAGCAAGTTGAAGACATCCCGCCTCTCCTATTTCATATAGAGACTGAGCTACAAAATCTATAAATGTGTACCAATAGTTCTGACCCAATCATCGCCATCCCCAACCAAGTCTAAAGTCATGTAGTACATTTGACACATGCGATCCATCTACATAAGAGTGACATAAAATAAGTTAACACAATAAGGAAAATGTTCAGAATAAAAATGAAAATAAGTAGATTCATACCAGATAATCAGCTCGTGCACCGTCACCTTGGTACCCCTCAGGGAAATCAATCCACCGACTTGGATTACATATATATATAACGGTCCTCTGTCGATACCAATGCAAGTAATCCAAAGACGCATTCATAGTATCTGTACATGGAATACCTGTCTTAACTGTGTCTAAACGTGCTATCCAAACATCGATATAAACTCGATGAACTGTGAGCCAATCAGTGTTAGGCCTACCGCGATGATCTGTCGAATGAAGGACATTATGATCAACAAGTAATCTTTCGTTCAAAATAGGTTGGTGCATTCCAAATTGTCGCATGACACGATGAGGAAGGTGGCACTCCACGACCTCCCAGAATATAAGATATGTGACTGATTTCCATATGTGACGACCAGCAGTGCAGTAATGGGGAAGCCGATCAAGTATATCAGCTGTGTACTGCTGCCATACGAACTACAAAATAAAAAATTTGATTAATGTTCATTTAATTAACATTAGAATATATGTAATCTGATTTCAAATTAATCAGGAGTAATACCTCAGGGTCGGAGGCCATGTAACTGATCTCGAAACGCAGGTAGGACATGTCTTACTGTTCTATGCAAATCAAAATTCACATCCCACCTATTAAACAATGTGTTCATGACAAGTTTAATTTTGAAAAACTAAATATTGTACAATATATGAAATTACAGTATCATTTGCCAAAATATTTATCTAGAGGCATATGCTCTGTGAAACTCCTGCGACGGGTCCAATCTATCGGGCCGCATAGTCGTTATGCGCTCCCGAGCCCATAACTGTTGTATAGTTATTAGCATTTATATAAAATAACAAAAATAGAATTAACATTTTATGTAATAATACCTGTATTAAAAGGGAAGCACCACAGATGCCCTTCGCAGTGGATGAAGTAGCATCACACAATCCACGATACAAAAAAACTAATACTGTAGATCTCCAACTAAGATGTACAACTATCTCCAAGTCTCTAAGCAGCATTATAAAGCGTAACGGCAACATGTTGCTTGAATAGTCAGAAAAGAAAGAGAGAAGTCTACCAAGTAACAAAAGTATGTACGTCCGTGCACGCTGTCTACACATCTCATCTGGTGCATCATCTGTGAAGTATTCGTTTAATGTAGTAGATAAGCACGAAACCTTTTGGAGGGCCTCCCTTTATGTCTGTCCCACTAGGCGTAATACCCAACAACTCCTAACAAAAACCTACCCATTCATGGTGTTTATAAGAAATGTCTCTCCCTGAAACTAGTGGTTCATCAATGCATAAACCCCACAAGACCTCAATAACTTGTAGTGTGATTTGTTGCCTCTCCTATTGGCAAGTGAAATGTATGCGTCTTGGGTTGCCACCGCTCCACAAAACTAGTGACTAAGGCATGATCGACCTGAACGTATCCAGACAACATAACACTTGCAAATCCAGCTCGAGTGATATAGTCCATAACATGCTCAAGAATAGGTCCATAATGCAAAATGCTCCATCATAACGTCTCACGCCTAATGGTACTTCAGGATCAATATAACCATCGAAATAACGCCCGTGCTCTATGCTGTGACGTAGGGATATAATATTATGAATATATGATCCGGGATGAACTCCGCCACCTGATTGATCATCCATCACTAGAATTTGATGTATAAAGAGAATAAGTGAACAAATATTCTAAAATTATGTGTAATTACATTTAATAAGTGAGCAAATATTCTAAAATTATGTGCAATTACAGTGACATTGAAAACAAATGCATTAAATAATGTAATGTCAAAATATTGCAAATGTATCAATCCTACTTAACCAAACATATGCCCGACTAGGGTCAAATTACACAAATAACACATTTTAACAATACAATAAAATGTCAATTCCGCTAAAAATACAATGGAGTCTAAACTAATAACGGGAGGGACATTTTCTGCAGTTGTGCCCTGGTTGATGACATATGCTATATCTTCTTGGCTTACCGGGGTCCCTCACATTCATCTCATTTCGAATGCGACTTTCTCGCACTCGGCCTGCACGTCGGGCGATAGAGAACAAACTATTTTCTCCACGCAACTCCCAATTGGTATTTGGCCACTTATCCGAGTCCGGTATTGGATCAAACTTACTAGTGGTGAACTGTTGAAGATATGTGACAGTAGTATAGTAATCGTTGACAATGCGTATAGGTTCATCACCCTTAAACTTGCAAACTGCCATCCCATGCGAGCAAGGAAATCTATACATTTGCCATTTGCCATTTACCACAGGAACATGTTTTGTCTAAATACTTCACAATTTGTATATTACCACCAAGTCCAGTTACACGGTTGTATGTCTTGATTCTGTATATGCCTGTAGAATGATCAAAGGTCATCACCTTATGGCCTCGGCCTTTTTGGTCAAGTTCCTTCAACTTTTTCCAATGTATTGGCATAAAAGGCATGCGGCAATGTTCAGTTTTGGCAATGTTGTCAACAAACAATTTCACTATTCGATGGAATGTTCAATCAATTAAAGCCTTGATCGGCAGTTGTCTAGCACCTCGCAAGTGACATTATTCCAACTCTCAGATATATTTATAGTTCCATTCCCCACCTGTGATTGCCATCATGCACAATACACCACAGTTCAAGGCCAATGTCATTAAGGTAAGCCCATGCCTCTAAGCACTCGCGCTGTAATTTTTCTTTGTGCTTATTCCACTTGTGCATCTGTATATTAACACCAATAGACCAACATAACTTCTTCACGTGCACCTTCTTGAATTTGGTCATGACATTACTTCGAACATGGCTGAAACAGAACCTATGACAGGCCCAAGGTTCACACCACAAAAGGGACTCAGTCATTGCATGAATTATGTCATGATGCCTATAAGAAATAACACAAATAGTCTCCATATCACTTACAATATGATGTCTGAACTGCTCCATGAACCAATCCCAGCTTTCAATTGTCTCTTCATCGATAAGTGCATATGCAACCAGTATTATACTATTATTTGCGTCTCTAGTAACAGCAACAAGTAATTTTCCTCGGTATTCCCCTCTTAGATGTACCCTGTGCCGTCAACGGGTACAATGGGCCTGCACTGATGAAATGCATCAATCGCAGGCCTAAATGCCTAGAATATGTATTTGAATATCTTCACATTATTGCTACTCCCGGGATGATGCAGCCACTGTACCACAGTTTGTGGATTAGATCGAACTAGTGCTTCAACAAATTGTGGTAATTGTGCAAAATTAGTCGCCCAACTTCCATAAACCGGTTGAATTGCTTTCCTCCATGCATACCAAACCTTCTTGTATGTAACATCAACCTTCAAATTATCTTTGACGTGCACTTGAATTTGTTTTACCTTATGACCAAGGTCATTTTCAACTAAATGCACAATGTGACTTGCAATAACCACTGATGTAAGATTTTGGTAATTATTTCCAATGATATCCCTAAGGCACAAGTGATCATCCACCCACTTTGTGACCTTCCAAACATCAAGTATTTCACCATAAAGAGCTCTAATGCACCAGTCACACCCTAAGAACGTTAAGTTGTTGGATGCGACCAAGATTTACGTTTGGCATACCATGTTCTTTTCCTGCTTTTCGCCACTTTAAATTCCCTATTTTTTGTGACGAACCACAGCCTGACAGCTTTACTCAATTGCTCCTTGCTAATAAAGCACATATTCATCCGAATAGCATTCTTTTATCATTCCAGTAAAACATCCCCTCATCATCACTACGATCCATAGGATCATATGGATCCATGTGTCCAACATCATTGAAGAATGCCAGTCTTCTAGGTTGATACACAGGAACATCATCTTGAATCTAGCAACCATCGAAATTGTGTTAAAAATTATTATCAGAGTCAGGCTCCGATATATCCTCCAACTCTGACTCTGACTCGTAATCTTCTTCCAATTGATGCCACGATGCATCACTGTCATCATCAAATTCACCCTCCAAAACATCTTCCATATCGTGATCTAAATCTAGAATATTATCAAACCCATGCACATATCCCGTGTCCTCCTAGGCTCCTTCCGTATGCAAGGTACTTGGTCCTTCACATACATCTATGCAAGTCCTTTCACCACTTGCCACACCAACAGTATGATCAGAAGACATTAAGTTTGACATTGCAAAAGAAGTTGTAGGGTTGTAATAATTGAGTGCCCTTTGATAGTCGGAAAGACTCTGTGCGTAGGATTGCAGTTGCATATTTTTCATATACGATTGCATCAAAGATGTCATTGACCCTGTCACATACATGCCAAGGTTATTGTTGGGTTCAGGGAATTGGGCGATGTCTTCCTTCTTAATGTACACCTCTGCAATGAACATAGGATCTCTTTCAAACATATTAAAAATGTTCTCCATGCTTTCATCATCCACCAATGCAATAGTAAAGCGACCGCATGGAAGTCTGAACACGATATTCAACTTGCACCGGCCTTTATCGACTTCCATGAACTCATAGATATTGTTAACCAGCTCATTAAATCCAATACTATGACGGATTCGAAATATCTTATTGCTCCTCGCCGGATGGTAACAAATATCCCCGCCTTCATCAACACTATTTTCCCTTCCCAAAACAGGGCAATATGACGGGGTCTGTCAAACGTCATGTGCCTATATACATGAACATATTTAGACCCCATTATTGAGTATTTCAAAATTTTTAAACAAAATTTGGGAGGTTAAATAAAATTACATTAAAGATTTAATGTTCATTTTCTTAAAAATTTTGAAAATGGTCCTTAAACTTTTTTACTTGTTCCAAAATAGTCCCTCAACTTTTTTTGTAGCCAGAATGGTCCTCTAACTTTTTTTTTTTAGCCAAGATAGTACTTTCATGTGATATTTATAAAAAAAAAAAAAAAAAAAATTATGGTGACTAAACCATAAAAGGACTTTTTTGGCTAAAAAATAAAAGTTAAAGGACTATTCTGGCTAAAAAATAAAAGTTAAAGGACTATTCTGGCTAAAAAATAAAAGTTAAAGGACTATTCTGGCTAAAAAATAAGTTGAAGGACCATTCTGGCTACAAAAAAAGTTGAGGGACTATTTTGGCTAAAGTAAAAAAGTTGAGGGACTAGTTTTTGGCGATTTTCCCTTTTCTTAATCTACAAGTTTAAACCAACCTAATGAAGCAAACTAAGGAATTGGATAGCATTTATGAATTATTTTTGCTTTGTAAATATAATTTGTCCTCCCCAGATGAATTCAATTTTTTTACTTAATGAGACAGCAAAATTCGGATAAATTTAACTCCAGTCAACATCTACAACATATAGAGACAGTCCGTTAATATAGCCTATCCAAAACTAGCTAACGTACTAATATCCAAGTTCCTGTGCCTAAATTCCAACCAAACCAGCTAAAATCCTTTATAACCAACCCCAAAATACCCTAAACGAATAAACTACTAGTTTACGTAAATTAAACCACAAAATCACAATAACAAAGTAAAAAAAATGAAAATGGCTTTAAAAACTAACATACAAATGTTAAGTACAAATTAAGGAAAAAAACACCTAAGGCTTTGAAAACTAACATTCGAACATTAAGTACAAATTAACTAAATGGAAAAATATTGAAATTGAAAAAAAAAAAAAAACAACCTGAAAATGTTAGACAATGGTAGAGATGATGGTGGTTGACTTGTGCTATGGAAGACAGAGAGGATGGTGGAAAATGGATGAGGTTTGGCAGAGGATTTTAAAGGGGGGGTTTTTTTTTTTTTTTTTTATGAATGTAAGTGACTGATTGACGGGGAAGGAAGAAGGGTTTTTAAACCCAAGCATAGTTCGTATTTGAGAAATACGAACTAGCCTTAGTTTGTTTTTCTCGAATACGAACTACGCTTATTTAAAAAAAAAAAAAAATTCTAACTCAGTTCGTATTATTGAATTACGAACTAGCCTTAGTTCGTATTTCAAGAGTATGAACAATACCTGATAGAAATCCCCTCCAAAATCAGCACCGGTACAGAATCGTTTCCACAAACAGCGCGTTGTCAGAAATTTCTCTGGATTATTAGTTGTAATTGGTTCTTTTATATAACATCATTTGCAGTTGAATAAAGAACTGCTAAACTAATATCCTTTTTAATACCCTTTTTGTGCATGTTGAGCTATTGGGAACTTGGGGTTTATTTTAAATTTTTTCTTTTGTATAGTGAAGTTCTGTTCTTTTCCGATGATGAATTTTGAATTGGTTATGTATGTTGATGTTATTAAGAAAAATAAATTTGGATGGTTATTTTCACTGAATTGTTCTTTCGTAACATGGACTAATGAATTTTGAATTGGTTATGTATGTTGATGTTATTAAGAAAAATAAATTTGAATGGTTATTTTTATTGAATTGGTGGCATGCCAGGTTCTTGATCATCAATCCAATGATGTACACATTTTTGGGTAATTTGAGTTTTGGTTATTGGGGATTTGGTATTAGAGTGATTTTGTTAGTTTCAATGAAGGTCATGTTTTGGTTATTTGTACGTTTTTTTTTTTTTTTTTTGGTGGATTTTTTTATGGTATCAGTTCACTTGACATGAGCTATGAGTAGAGAGGATATTGATAATATAAATGTTAAACATTGTTGTGATTGTATAACAATGGACAAACAAATCAAGTCTTAATCCTACTAACTAGGGCCGGCTGCATGAATCCTGCTACGCCATTGTATTCTGTCATAGATCATATCTTTCTTAATTCCTAGATGGGCTATACTTTCTTTCAAGTTACCCATCAAGTCTTTTTCGATCTTTCTCTCCCCTTCTTATGTTGATTACTCACTCTAAAATTTACACGCCTGACAGGCGCTTCTACAAGTCGTCTTAACACATGACCTAACCACCTTAAGCGTGTTTCTCTCATCTTCTCATCAATAGATGCTACTCCAATCTTCTCACGAATATGCTCATTCCATGTCTTGTCTATCCTAGTGTACCCACACATCTATCTTAACATTCGTATTTCTGCTACTCTCATCTTTTGCTCATGTGTGTGATTCACTACCCAACACTCAGACCTATAAAGCATTGCTGGCCTAATTGCCATTCTATAGAATTTACCCTTAAGTAGTAAAAGAATTTTGCGATCACATAATATTCTTGATGCCATTCTCCGATTTAATTCATCCCGCTTGTATCCGATGTGTAACATCTCGATCTATACCACCATTACTCTGAATAATAGATCCTAAATGTTTAAAATTTTTACATATGGGTATCTCTTGGTTTCTGATAGTAACCCTTATTCCATTCCTACGTGCACCATTGCTAAACTTAAAATCCATATATTCTATTTTTGATCTACTAATTTTAAACCCTTTTGCCTCAAGTGTGTTGAACCCCAGTTATGTTAATCATGTTTTGATGATGACCAAATCACACTAATGGTTTGAAACAAGTGTGCAAAAAAATAGGTAGGTTCGGACGCAAATGATAGTCCGAACAACCAGAAGACTCCATGGACACAAATGGCTGTCTGAAAGACAGGACGATGGTAATCGTCTGACACAAAGAATTTGAAGCAAGTCTCGGACGAAGAATAGCGTTCGATCATATTTCCAGAAGACTTTGCTTCGATCGAATGCATGTTCGGACGCATCCTCAGACGTCCGAACGAATACCCTCAGTAGAACGGACGCAGGGTTTAGCAGCGGCCGTCCGAACGGTCTAACGGCTAGTTCGTTCGGATGCACACCTGCTGCATCGGCCGTCCGAAAGGTCCAACAGCTAGTTTTCTAGTAAACAGAAAATAGCCGTTGGGAAGTTGTTGGAAGAAGATATTTGGCAACTATAAATACTCCTAACTCTGAATTAATTAGGAAGAGACTTCTACATTGATTACAAATAATACTTGAGCTATTTGGGAGAAATAGTGGGTACAATTGTTGTAAAAGTGTAGGTAGTTTTGTGAAAAGAGTTTAGAAGTGTAAGAGTTCTTCAAGTGTAATAGTGGAGAGATAACAATTGTAACAAAGGGAGGTTGTGAGTGTAAAACTCTTGGCTCAACTAAAGGAAATTAGTGTGAGCAAGAGTGATCCTCATTTGTGTACAAGAGGTTATTGTCTCACCTATTTTGAAGAGACTTTTAGTGGCTAAACTTCAAGTTGTGAACTTGGTAGTTGCCTTGTAAGAAGCTCTTTAGTGCAGTTGTAAGCTCCAAGCTCGAGAAGCTTGGGAGTTTGGTTTGATTTTCTTAATCTCAATATTCTTATTTGTTCTTTAAGCTTAAATAGTTGAATATCTATTGTATTCATTTGTGCTTAAGTTTTTATTTGGTGCATAAAGTTTGAATTTCTATTAAGCACATAAAAAGGTTTATTTTAGATACAACCTAATTCACACCCCTCTTAGGTTGCTCTTTGGGGCCAACAAAGTGTCTCTCTCCAAACCTTGAGTTTAGTATTAACCCCATCCTTTGTTTCATCTACTAACACAATGTCATCTGCAAATAACATCGACCATGGTATTTCCTCCTATATGTGCCTTGTAAGTTCATCCGTGACCAACGCAAATAGATAAGGATTTAGAACTGAATCTTGGTGTAAACCTATATTTATAGGGCACTCTCGTGTCAACCCTCCTGGTGTTCTCACACTTGTAACCACATCCCTATACATCTCCTTTATTGATTCTATATATGCTACTTAAGACTAGCTCCTCTTTGTTTTTTTTTAGTTTCTTCACATAGCTTCTCTAGGGACTCTATCGTATGCCTTTTCAAGATCAATAAAAATCATAGGTAAATCCTTTTCTTTTATCCCGGTATCTCTCGGTAAGTCTCCTTAAGAGATGTATGGCTTAAGTAGTCGATCTCCTTGGCGTAAAACCAAACTGATTATTTGACACCTTATTCTCATTTCTTAACCTTTTTTTCTATCACTCTCTCCCAAAATTTCATCGTATGGCTCATTAATTTAATACCTCTGTAATTCGTACAATTTTGTATATCCCCTTTATTTTTGAATATTGGTATGAGAGTACTATTCTTTCACTGGTCCGGCATCTTTCAACTCTTCAATATTTTATTGAAAAGATTGGTAAGCCAACTTAAGCCCTTCTTTTTTAAGCATTTCCATACCTCAATTGGGATAACATCGGGGCCAACTGCTTTTCCTTTCTTCATATTCTTCAAAGCCTCATCCACCTCTGATTCTTTGACAGATGAGATGGCGAATCCTTCGATAATACATTATGTTCTATACTTCTCAAACTTAGCTAACTCTCCTAGAATGATATCGTCTCCGTTGTCTTAATTGAATAGTTGATGGAAGTATCTCTCCCATCTTTCCGTAATTTCCTCATCTCTTACTGGTACCTTATTATTTTCGTCCTTGATGCACTTGACTTGGGTTAAATCCTTTGTCCTATGGGCTCTTGCTTTAGCAATTTTATAAATATCTCACTTCCCCTCCTTAGATTCTAATTTTTAGTAAAAACCTTCAAAAGTCCTATCTCTCGCTTCAACTTTTTTTGCCTCCTTTTTGGCAAGCTTATATTTCTCAATATTTTAGTTACTTATACAACTATATAGAACCTTATAGTTAGTCCTTATTATTGTGATTGTATAATGCTGGAAAAGGAAACACCGTCGATGGATGTTAGTTACAAAAGATACCTAATGGCAGATGAATCTTGAAGGTAACAGAGGATGTCAACGGTAGTAGTTTCTATGGTAACAAAATAGTAGTTTAAAAAGTTTGACTTTTAAAAAAAATTTCAACTTTTTTTTTTTTTTTTAAAACTTTTCAGCATTTATTTTCATTTTTATTTTGCTAACATCTATTATGAACTATAAAATGAATGGTGCTGAAAGATGGAAGGCTAAATAACACTGCTCAATTTAATTGAGACATGAGTAGGCAGAGGCTGTTTATCATTTATGTGATTCTCACAATTTTGTAGTTAGCAAGAGATACAACTTACCTTGGTTGCAAAAGCCAAATCAAAATTTACCAACTCAAATGATTCCTAGCTGGGCACTTTCCTTGATCTCTTTTGTTTTATTTACTTCATTAGATTCCAGGTAGACAACCAACTCACTTTAGGTGAGTTGGTCACCAATCACTTTGTTTGGATACAACGTTAAGAGTTCAAACCCCTACATTATATTCTTAATGATAGAGGTTAGATCTCTTATCCTTTAGCCGCGTTGAGCTTTCCCTTTCCCCTTAGTAGTATACATAATTAGATTATAAAAGTAACCTAGATCGTTACCGTTGAAAAAAAAAAATCTAAGTAGACCATTATAACTCCTCACGTGCATTGCTTAAAAAATTAATTCTGAAGAGAGCAGACTTGATTCATTTTAACAAGTTCTAGTAAAGGGGAAAGGTAAGTTCTACTAATCCATATGTTTATAAGCATCTTTTTCTGGATATCAAAAACTGGAAACTGATTAAATGAATTGATAGCATGTTACTCTCAACCCTATACAATTTCAAATTACTAATTTTTTTGTTTTTCTCTCTCGTGTTTTTGGTGAGATGGACACCTTTTTTTTTTTTCTTTATAGTGTGCAGTTGGGCTTAAAAGAATGATGAAAAGTCTTTGGTAGTAAGTTTTATTTCATTACAAATTGCTTGTGTTAAAAATTACTTTGGGTTTTTCTTTATGGGTATTAATTAGCCCATACACACAAGGACCTAAATCTTAAAATCTATGTTGTTTTGTACAAGGAGCAAAGATTTGTAGCACAACAGTAACACTATTCTTGGCAAGTCAACATAACCAAGGTCACATTGATTAGCCAACTGAAGTTAGTTAGTATATTAGAAGAAAGAGGAAACTTTTTTATACTAATGGAGTAGTCATCATACAACGAAATAGGCTTTCACTTTGTGATAATTTCATTTATTTGTATTGATTTTAATTAATTGTACATCAAATGTTGGATGAATGAAGAACTTCAGATTAATGATTGATTTTTGTTGTCATGCGTAAGATTGGTCTTGGCGTATCTTCATTTGATTGGCCTCTTGATCCTTTTGGCAGCTTCAATTCTACTTTTTAATATTTGCCATGGTTACAATCTTTTGGTGAATGAACTGCACTTGATCAATTCTCAATTTTTGCATCTATATATGTTATACTCACTGAAATCTGGGCGCGCAACACCCAATAACTAGTATTATCACAATATATAGCTAAATTAAGAAAAAAAAAAAATTTAATGTTCGGCTTTTTTCTCTCTTTTCTTAAAGAGATATACAGTGTATATGGATCTGCACTTATTCCCTTACTGATTTGAATCTATGATTTAAGTCTTAAAAAAAATATATTCTTACTATTTAGGTTACACTTTATTGTCAATGTTTGGTTTATTAAATGATATTCCGTAGAAAAAAGTCAAAAGCTTATTCGATCCGCAACTAACCAAACAAGTCATTTACTAGAGAAGTATTTGATCATAATTTATGTTTCATATTATCAAGTATTACAAGTAGAAACAATATAATCGAGTTTACATAGAATTCGTAATACTCTACTACATTAGTCTAAAAATTTATGTATATATATTACTTATAATTCTTTTGTTCTTAATGGCTTGAACTAAACGAAAGAAATGACAGCCCCGCTAATAAAAAGAACTGGGAGAAGAATGGATTGATTATGTCACTTGTACTATATATATATAGCTATTTTATCAATGTAGATTATTGTTGCATTTAAAATTATTGTATAAAACTTATTATCTCATATTGTATTAGATAATTAATTAATTTTAAAGATTTTCTCATCATTATCTTATTTAAAAAATATAGGAAGGAAAGAAAATAACATGTCCAGCTTCCTATAAAAAAGGAATAATATTGAAAAACACAAAAGAAAACACAAAGAAAAACTAAAAATACCCTCAATGTAGATGAGGACAAAAGAAGAAAATGAGAGGGAAAGTGAAAAATAAATTTCATGAGAGAGGAAACTAAGAGAGCTAAAATGGAACAAATTTTGTGATAGGGTATTTCAATTTTTTTCAAAGCTGCACTAGTTTACCCCATTCATGTCCTTATTACACTTTACCACTTTCATTCTATCTTCTTTCCATCTCTCAGTCCCTCTCGATCATATCACAGACTCCATCTTCTATACTCCATAACCATCTCAAACCACAATAATAAGGACTAACTATAAGGTCTCTTATAAAGTTCGTCCCTGAGTATCCATCTCAAAAACCAAGCAAGAAAGGATCTCTCGTTTCTCATCGTCAGTCACAAAGAGGCCCAGAATGAACAATTAGATTGAAGCCTTCGATAATGTTGAGATATGGATACTTTGTATGGTTTGGTTCTGGTCGGTATTATCTAGGAAGAATTAAATATATTACTAAATTATATTTGCTAGATGACATGGAAATCAAATTGGAAAAAAGGAATTTATTTTCTTTGAATTGCCATTCGAATATGATGGCATTTGATTGAAGAAATTCCTTAAATAGATGCTTTAAGCCTTATCATCTCTCTATTTTCTAAGGATTTATTTTGTTTCTTTTTCACAGAAGGCTTCTAAATAATTTATTCGATAAAAAAAAAATTGCATAAAATTTTTCTCCTATTGGTATGAAATTCAAAAATTTTAGTGGGTGCCATTTTTGATTGGGTGACAACAATTATACCCTAGTGTTATGTTGTTAGCAACTGATGAAGTTCTATTATGTTTACTTCAAAGCTATTGGAAATTTTGAGCTTTGTATTACACTGATACAAAAATTAATATTTTGATGTACATATCCTATGTTTTTTTGCTCAAAATGATTTTAGTAAATCTCAGTTGTAACACTACTAAAATTCTACTCGCTAATTTTTTTTTTCTTTCCACTCAATTTTGGATGGTTAAAATAGCATGGAATACTAAACACTAAGAATAGGTGTTTACATAATTTCAAGAAAACATACATCCACATTCATTCTAGTCATAAAAGCATAAAAATAAAATTGTGCACATGCATGATTTTGTCCTTGTGGTACACCTAGAGGACAAAGTGCGGAGATGAGCATTATATAATATTACTTTAGATTATAACGTATGTTGATTATTTTCCACTTGCTATTGATCTTAGATAGTTTTATATAGTAGACGTGATAATTCAAGTTAAAGGAAAGATATTATCAGTTAATGGTAGACAAATACATTGAATATTTGAACTTTTCAAAGTTAACTAGAAGTTTTTGCACCACTTAAGGCAGGGAAACTTACTAGGTTTTTGTGATTGCAATGTGATCTTTGAATAATTGACTAGAGTAATACTCCTATTAAGATTACGCATGGTAGAAAAATAAGAAAGAGTGCTAATATTGAATGAATGTAATAGCTTGCTTCTTAGACTTTTCTATTGTTAATTCCATCTGATGGTTCATGGTTACAGATATGTCTTGAATAAATTTTTCAAGCTTTATCAACATTATTCTTGAAAGGATTTGTTTTCTTTTTTGAAAACTTGTAGGCTTTTGTATATGTCTTTTTGTTCTTTTTGGGTTCGTAAAAAAGGAAAGAAAAACATAAGATATCTTTTTTGTCTATTCGTTCTTTTTGTGCAACAATTGTGTCTTAGTGTCATGTTGTTATGAACTGATGAAGTTCTATTCTGTATTACATCCAAGCCATTGGAACTTTTGAACTTTCTACTGCACTGATTCACAGCTCAATATTTTGATGTGAATATCTTATGTTTTTTTACCTCAAAGTGGATTAAGTTAATCTTAGTAGGAACAATACCAAAATTCTATTTTAATATTTTTCTTTCCTTCTATTTTGGATGGTTTAAATAGCACGGAATACTAAATATAAAGAAAAGGTGTTCACATACGATAAACAAAACACACATACACAAACATTCTAGTCATAAAAGCATAAACAATAAAAACGCACACACATATAATATTGCCCTTGTGATACACCTAGCGGATAAAGAGTGGAGTTAAGCTTTATCTAAAGTGCTTTAGATTGAAACTGTATCTTGATTATTTTGCACTTAATATTGATTTTAGGAAAGTTCTATATTGTAGATATGAAAATTCAAGTTAAAGAAAATATTCTTAGTTAATAACAAACAAAACACATTGTACGGTTGCACTTTTCCATGTTTGTTGGAAGTTTTTCTACCACTTACAGGGAGGGAAACTTACTGGATTTTTGTGATTGTAATGTTATCTTTGAAGAATATAATTCTTCTATTAAGATTATGGTAGCAGAATAAATAAGAACGAGTGCTAATATTGAATGAATGCAACAACATGCTCCTTAGACAGTGTTTTCTAGTTTTAATTCCATTCTGATGGTTTTTGGTTATAGATACGCCTTCAATAGATAATGCAAGCTTTATCAGCATTAGTTTTGAAAGGAGGTGTTTTGTTTTTGATAACTTGAAGGCTTCTATATGTCTTTTTTTTTTTCCTTTAATTTGTGCATAACTTAAAATGCATTGGCTTTGAAGTAATATTATATCCTACTATCCTTATATTACCTGTTGACTACTAATCAGGTTTAATCTATTTTATAACAAATACACGAGAATTTATAGAGTTTGACACTCAAGTTTCATAGCTCAATGTGTTTATATATATGCAATGTATTTGAGTGGAACAGGGTTGGAAGTTATTATTGATTGCAAAATTATAATTAAATCTGCCTGATCTTGATTATTATTGTATTTGCCTTTTTTCATTAAATCTGCCTGATCTTGATTATTATTGTATTTGCCTTTTTTCATTTTCTTTATTAAAAAAATATTATTTTCTACTTATATATACTAGAATCTCTGGAAGTAATTATCATATTTATTTGTCTAGGCTGGAAAGGGAAGCAGTTTAGTATTGTTATAAACTCCAAAATAGATCTCTTGTACTAGTTTTTTGCCTCAGCCCAATTCGTAACTTTTTTCATCTCATACTAAGCTTATGTGTTATGGCTGTAATATATGTTATCCACTAGATGACATATTGAAAATGTTTTTGCTGGAAAAAGGCTCTCGTTGGTCTTAGTTTCTAAATCGAGTATTGTTGTTAATAGCTTGGTTTGATATTTTATTTTCTCAATTTTGGGTTTCTTGTTGCTTGATGCCTGTGTTGGTGCTCCTATGATAGATGCCTCCTGTTGGCTCAAAAGCAATTTAAGAGGGGGTGAATTAGGTTGTTTCAAAAAATAAATATTTTGAAGTGCTTAATGAAAATGCAAACTTTGTGCAACAAATGAATACTAAAGCACAAATGATCAAAGATAAATATTTAACAATCAAAGGTTAAAGAAGAAATAAAAAATTGAGATACAAAATATCAAACCAAACTCTCAAATTTCTCAAACTTGGAGTACATCCACTAGAAGGTGAGGTAATAACCTTCTTGTACATAAAGTATGCTCACCCTTGCACCAACTAAGTTCCTCTAGTTGAGCTAAAGGGTTTTACACTACAACTTCACTTTTGTACACTTGTTATCCCTCCACTCTTACGCTTGAAGATACTCACTAGTCTACTTTTGCTCACACTAATTTCCTCTAGTTGAGCCAACAGAACTATACTACCCAAACCAATACAACCCACAATATTTTAGCCTATTTCTCCCAAAATAGCTCTTACAAGTGTTTGTATTGAATGTAGTAGTTCCTCACATCATTTGGATGTCCTTGGGTTATTTATAGATGAAAGATGTGCTGAAATATGAGCTCCAACAGTAAAAAAACTAGCTGTTAAAAATTAGCCGTTAGGAGTTCGGAAGGAGGTTCGGACGTCCGATCATGTGTCCTGCAGCTTTTTGAACAGTGCTTCGCAGATGATCGTATGCGTCCTACAGCTTGACAGAAACTTCTTCATTTTGAGCTATTTTCTTCAGACGGTCTTGTGCGTCCTACAGCTTTTGGTTCGGACGGTCATGTGTGTCCTATAGCTTATGGTTCGGACGATCATATGCATCCTATCCCACAGCTTCTAGTTCGAACGGTCATGTGCATCGTAAAGCTTATGGTTCGGACGGTCATATGCGTCCTATACCTCAGCCTCTGGTTCGGACGGTCATGTGCGTCCTAAAGCTTATGGTTCGGACGGTCATATGCGTCCTATCCCTCAACTTCTGGTTCGGACAGTCATATGTTTCCTGCAGCTTTTGATCATGTTTTGAACGCTCTCTTGCATCCGAGTTCCTTTCTTTCGGACGCTCTTCATCGTCCGTAACGTGTTGTTCAACTTTTGGTCATTTTTCTTGATTGTGTTTGAATGATAATTTTCGTCCTGGTCTTCTTGTTTTTCTACACACTTATTTTCAAGCCATTAGTACGATTTGGGGAACCAGTCATCATCAAAACATGATTATCATAACTGGGGTCCAACAATCTCTCCCTTTTTTATGATGACAAATCAATTGGAGAATTCTAAAAATAACCGTAAAATATGAAGCACAAGATAAGAAGTTTTGTCCATTATTTCTTCCCCTTTTGGCATCATCAAAACATAATAAAAAATAATGCAATTTTAAGCTCCCCCTAAGTTTATTTTCCCCTTTGAAAGATGAATGTAATTCAAATGAGTACATGGGGAATAAGTCAAGCTATGCAAAACATTTATTCCCTTCAAAAAACATGTATTCAAGTAGATATGAGGCAATTCATGCAAAGAATTAGCATTAAGACATTTTTCGCTCGAAAGCATCATCAAAACAATAAAGCATATGTGATGCAATTTCATGTGATGCAAAATAATCCATTAAAAAAGAGAATGCTCCCCCTTACTTTTGCAAATAGTGGCTTATTATAAACAAAAAATTGGGGATACTTGTACCCAAGCTTTCTAAGAAAATTTAAACTTTGCACATAGTTGAAAAACATTTAAGAGATCATAGTTCACATTAGCAAGTGAAAGCACAATTTTGATAAAAATTTTAAATGTTACCCATTTTAATGTCATGTTAGCTCATATGCTTTGAACACCCTCCATTGATGATCCATCTTGAATCCTTTGGTGCTCACCAAGCATATCTACATGCAAAGTTAAATAACAATTTTTGGTACCCAAACTTTCTTGGGTCCAATTGAGTTAGTGACATGCTTAAGCACCCAAATAGAATTTATTCCAAACTTTTCATTTCTTTTAACATAACAAATTTTCTTTATATGACCATGTTGATGACAATAATTGCAAATAATACTTTTAGTGCCATAAAAAGAAGATTTAGACTTAATAAAGTACAAATCATCCTTTCTATGGGTGACAAAATTTTTGTTTATATGCATAACGCTAGTTCTTTTCTTTTCATTTTCCTTTTTCTTTTTCAAAAGAACATCAAGATCATCTATTCTCTTCTTCAATGAAGCGCTTGTTCTTCCTTGATCTTGGTTTTTCCATCAAATTTTTTCTTCAAAGCATCATTTTCTTTTGTCAAAAAATTATTTTCATGCACAAGCTTTGAGTTGGCACTCAATAAAGCATTAACTTTAATTTTTAATTCTTTGTTCCTAGCATATGATTCTTTCAAACATTTATGCATTTTAAAAATAAATGATTCAACATCATCATTATCATCATCACAAGAATCATAACTAGAGGATACCTCATTATTGCCAAGAGCCATAAAAGCCATTTGATCCTCCTCATATTCCTCTTCAATTTCTCCATCCGAATTGCAATCATCCCATGTAATTTAGAAGTTGTTGAAGTGAGGCTTTCTTGACCCTTTCTTCTTCTTGGATGGACTTTTATTTGCAAAATGTCCCGCTTGGCCACACTTGAAGCATCTATTATTTTGAGAAGCTTTTAATGCTATGCTTCTATTGGCCCTTGCTTCCTCTTCATCTTGTACCTTGTATTTCAACTTCAAAATTCAAAGGAGGTTAGAGAATTGAGCAATGAATCAATAGGCATAGAATTTAAATTTTTAGACTCTTATATGGCAATGGATTTAGGTTCCCATTCCTTAGGTAAAGCATTTAAAATCTTTCTATTCTTTTCACCCAAGGAATATTCTTTAGCTAAACCTTCCAAACCCTTTATAATATCATTGAACCTACAATACATCTTGTCAATATTCTCATGAGGTTCCATTTTGAAGGATTCATATTTAGCCACAAGAAATGACTTCTTTTGCTCTCTTATATCTTTACTTCTTTCATGGATTTCTTTCAATTTGTCTCATATTTCTTTGGCCGATTTGTACCCTTTCACTTTCGTAGACTCGTCTGCATCTAAAGCATTATACAAAATATACATGGCTTTAGCATTTAAAGATAAATTTATTCTATCTCGTGCATTTAGCTCATGTCTAGTCTTAGACCTTAATCTATGTGTATTTTCGTCAAGAATATTGGCTTCAAAAGGACCTTATATTCATCAACAATATACGATAAATCAATATCAATGGATTGTATGAAAATTTTCATTCTTTCCCTCCAAAAAACAAAATTAACGCCATTAAACATGGGAGGTCTAGAAATGCAATGCCCCTCTAAAAACATAGCATTATTGGTTGCCATAATGATTTTTACTCAAAGGTGATTAAACCAAAAGAAAGAGACCAAGCTCCGATACCAATTGTTGGCCCAAAAGCAACCTAAGATGGGGCTGAATTAGGTTGTTTCAAAAAATAAATCTTTTGAAGTGCTTAATGAAAATGCAAACTTTGTGCAACAAATGAATACTTAAGCACAAATCAATACAAAAGATATTCAATAATTGAAACTCAAAGAACAAATATAAGACGATTGAGATAGAGAGTATCAAATCAAACTCCCAAACTTCCCAAGCTTGGAGTATATCCACTAGTAGTGCCTCTTCAAAGAAAGTGAGGCAATAACCTTCTTGTACACAAAGTAGGCTCACCATTGCACCAACTAAATTCCTCTAGTTGAGCCAAAGGGTTTTACAATACAACCTCACTTTTGTACACTTGTTATCCCTCCACTCTTACACTTGAAGATGACTCACTAGTCTACTCTTGCTCACACTAATTTCTTCTAGTTGAGCCAACAGAACTATACTACCCAAACCAATACAACCCACAATATTTTAGCCTATTTCTCCCAAAATAGCTCTTACAAGTGTTTGTATTGAATGTAGTAGTTCATCTCATCATTTGGATGTCTTTGGGTTATTTATAGATGAAAGATGTGCTGAAATTTGAGCTCCAACAGTAAAAAAACTAGCTGTTAAAAACTAGCCATTAGGAGTTAGGATGGAGATTCAGACGTCCGATCATGTATCCTATAGCTTTATGAACAGTGCTTCGGACAGTCGTATGCGTCCTACAGCTTGATAGAAACTTCTTTATTTTGAGCTCTTTTCATCGGGCGGTCTTGTGCGTCCTACAACTTTTGGTTCGGACAGTCACGTACGTCCTATAGCTTGTATTATGGTTCGGACAATCATATGCGTCCTATCCCACAACTTGTGGTTCGAACGGTCATATGCGTCCTAAAGCTTGTGGTTTGAACGTCATATGCGTCCTATCCCTCAGCCTCTGGTTCGGACGGTCATGTGCGTTCTAAAGCTTATGGTTCGGACGGTCATATGCGTCCTATCCCTCAGCTTCTAGTTCAGACAGTCATATGTGTCCTACAGCTTTTGGTCATGTTTCGGATGCTCTATTGCGCCCGAGTTCCTTTCTTTTGGACGCTCTTCATATTCCGTAAGGTGTTGTTCAACTTTTGGTCATTTTTCTTGATTGTGTTCGGATGAACATTTTCGTCCGGGCCATCCTATTTTTTTGCACACTTATTTTCAAGGAATTAGTACGATTTGGCCATCATCAAAACATGATTATCATAACTCCAACACCTCCCAAGTAAACTTTATTTCTCCCTATTTTGGTTATTTGACAAAATAATCATTCTTACATAAAAATTGTGCTTTCTGGACTTTGTGAATTTGCCTATGAATTACTTTGTTGAAAGAGCAGCTACTATTGTGAAAGTTATTCTTCATACTATTAGTGGTAAGTTTCTTATTAAAGTTCACATATATTTTAAGGAGTCGAAGCCCAGAAAACTTGCTAATTACTACTTGGCTTTAGAAAATAACATTGAGATTATCCAAGTGAATTGACCCCAACACTACTTTTCGCTTTTTTGTTTGTTGCACTTCTGTAGTTTTTTAGTGTTTGTTGAACATGAGACCAAGTTGGGTGGCTGGTACAAATACTTGTCATTACATCCTTATAATGTTTTGTGTTACTATAATATTAATGGCATTTTTTTACTCGGTCATATTGTTTGTAGTAAGAGATTGTTTTCTAAGAAATTAATTTCTGATAGTTATTAATTATTAGGTCTACTGTGGAAGCCTAGAAGGTGAGAATCTCATTGCCCTGGTTGAATGCATACCATACTTATCATTCTTCAGTCATTTATAGCAGCATGAGTTCTTCGTTATTGTCAAGTTATAAATGAATATCATTTTCTTGTATTCATATGCAGTTTTATCTAAAATGTAGTTTCACACACCTTTGACTTTAATAATTTCCTCTTTTTCTATTTCATCTAATTGAGCTATTTATCCTGAAAGTATAGCTCACTTATTTGTTGTTCAAGTCTTCATATTATTTTTGTAGGTCAACATGTACTACAACAATATACTTTAACAAAATCTGTTCTTGAATGGCAAATGATGAAGTTCTTCTACAGGTTATCATATATGGCATTGTGATTTAGCACTGCCAAGTATCAATTGATATTCAAATATGGTTAAAACATTGGATCATTTTTTTCAAATTAGTGATGTATTAGTATTCATTCAAATTCCTTCATTGTATCTTAAGTTTGATAGTGTACATATTTATGTTCAAAAAATTTGTACCTATTTTCTTGTACTATAAATACATAGTTAGAACAACTATTTACTTGTTAATTATATTTTTCTTAGTGGATGTATCAGGTATTTAATGTAGTAATCTTTTTCACTGTCTATTCATATAGAATGTCTTGTAGCTATTCACAAAATCAGTGAGGTAAGCATGGAAAGTTGGCTAGTAGTTTCCTTGCTGATTCATATTGAGTAAGGACCATTCTTGGCCACTAAAATTTTTAAAGAGAATTATTTATATAATTAAAGAGGAAGGAATCCTTGTTGGAGCATTATATGATTGAATATACAAGCCTTGCTTGAAATGGACTATCACTATTGAAGTAATTTAGCAAGGAAACATCCATTTCCAATGAGGTCGGGTATTTTGGTCATTCTGTATCAATGGCAAGAACATGAACAATCCCCATCAAAATCCGCAATCAATGGTGAGGATTTGTGTATTTCTGGCAAGGAAGGGTGTTTTGCTCTTTTAGGATTAATAACGACAAAAGCCTTTTTTCCTTGCCAAAACATGCAACCCATGGTGAGGAGAAACCCATTTTCAACAAGAAAGGGTATTATTGTACTTTCAACTTTATAATTGCAACGGTACCTTGTTTCCTCACCGAAGCCTCTAATCATTGGCAACAAAAGTCATAGTGGGAAATATTTTCCACTTCCATTGAGGAAAGTTTCCTTGCTAAAAAGTACACAATTTTGCAACGATTCAATGTTTCTACTTGTTAGTTAAATGATATTGCGAGGAAACTTATTTATTTCTTGCTAAAGACAAGTCTCTAGCCAAGAAATTTTTAGTTATGACCTTTCCTCGCCAATACCATTTAGCGAGTAATTTTGGATTTCTAGCAAGCTATTTTTTTTCTCACGAAACACCATTTTTCCTATAGTGTGATATAAGCTACTTATACATAAATTTATTCCACCTTTGTCCCTTAGTCTATGTAACAAGTTTAAAAGACCTAGTTGATTCTTGGTTTGAGTTTATTTGTATTAGTGAGTATTTTGTGTATTGTATTCTTCCAATATGTTGTCACTTGTTAAGATTTTGTTCAATGGGTTTTTCATTGATTATTGGAGTAGGTGATATCTGCTTTCATGAGTATAGAGTTTTGTACATTTATGATAATGATTTGGGATTGATTAGCAAAGTTCTTTTATATACATGTTAATTTCATTCCTCTACTTGCTTACCTTACCTTGTTACGACCTTTGATGCATTGAAGAAGGTTAATGAGTTTTTGTGTTTTGTGTTTTGTATTGTTTTGTTTTACACAAGATGAGTAAAAGTTCAAGTGGGGATGTATTAACTCTCCGAAAGAGAGTTATTTACATGTATTTTAGTTTGGAATTTAATCAAATTCTAAAGGTTTGTGTTTAGTAAGGGTATTTGGTAGTTTCAGGGTTTTATCATAAAATGTTGGATTATGTGTTTTTAATGTTTAAATACTTTTATTTAAGTGGTTAAGTGTGTTTTTCTAGGTTTGGAATGTTTTGAGGGTCAAACAGAGCTAAAAGGAGTGAAAATGGAGCACTCTAGTAGAAAGCGGCATGCAACCGCACCCATAGGCTATGAGTATGACGCATGGCATGCCCAAGGACTGTTTTCTGGGAACAACGTACCAGGAGGCCCCCAGCCACGCCACACTAGGCAAAAATGGGTCATGACGGGTTTTGTGAGTTTTGACCTTTTTAAGGTTAGTTTTGACTTACAACTTTGTGAAACCCTACTTAGGATTATAAATAGATGTCTTAGGCCATTTGTAACACATCGCAGACTGCCTTAGGCCACTTTTACATTAGAAGATAATAACTCTAGTAAACTAAAGTTATTTTACTTTTAAATTATGGCATTTTGTTAGTTTAATCTCGATTTTTGGTGTCGAATTAGGTGTTTTAATTTAATTAGTTGCATTTCGTAGTTGCATTTGCATTTCTTATGAATATCATGAATTGTTCATCAATTTTAGTTAATTTGGTTACTTATTTAGTTAAGTGTGTTTGCAGGTTAGGAAATGAACGATGGAAGTCAAGATCACAAAAGTTCGGGGCCAAAGTACAATTAATGAAGAATTGAAGGTTTGAATAGAAACAGTTAGCTCGATGTCGCGACATGGGGATTTTGATGTCATGACATTAAGGTGGAGATTCAGTTAGTAATTTCCATCTTGATGTCGCGACACCAAATATCCATGTCACAACATCAAGGTGTGTTTGGTTTATGTATGACATTTTTGAAATGTTTGATTTTCATATTTTTATTTCTAGACTTGTAAAGCACTTAACATATATAGTAGGTAATAGTTAGTGAAAGTTCACATAGTAAGTAGTGTAGTGTATAATTTTAGAATAAATATATTAGAGTAACTTGACTTCCAAGGTTTTAGTTTAATGCAAGTTCTCTTTAATTTCTCTTTAGATCTTGTTTTTAATTTATTGCAAGTTTAAATTTTGAGTAAATAGTCCTAGTGGGTTAATATTTAGCTACAATTAGATATAATTTTTACATGCTTTCTAATTAAATTTCTTCAATTTCTAGTTGCTTTCATTCCATGCTTTCATTCCAAGTTTTCTTACAGTAATTAGGCTTCTTGATAATTATATTAGTGTTTTCTAGTTAAATTTTTTATTTCTTTGCTTTAATTTCTAGTTAATATCTAGTGGGTTTTCTTTTATCAATTCAAAAATCTAAAAATATTTAGTTTGTAATTAGTTTTACTAAATTTCATTAAATCTAAATTGGTAGAAAATGGAGTTTATTTGGTTTTCATGCTTTTCAATTGCTTTCCTTAGTCAATTTAGGACTACTTGTCTTTCAATCTAGTTTAGTCTTAGTAAGTTTAGTTAGTTTAGGAGTAATTTTACTTGCTTTCAGTAGGTTATGTTAATTTGTCTCTTAATATTGTAGTCTGGTTACTTTCATTACTTGTTTCAGTAGATAGATTAATTTAAATTCAGACTTTATTTGCATATTTGAATCATGGCTATGAGTAGAGTAGATTTCTTCCTTCTTATTTGATTTTCCTAACTATACAAAGATTCGTAAATTTCGGTACCTACTAACTTGCAATTTTCTTGGGAATGATACCCACTCATCCTATATTACTACCAACTCCGTATACTTGTGGATGTGTAGGTAGAGTGTAGTAATTTTGTACAGTTATTTATTACTTTTTTTGATTTGAATTAAACTCTATCTTGGAAACACAACAGAAGAACACCTATCGATCGACAGGAGGTGGATTATCAAGGCATTGAATGAAGAACGCATCCTCTAAGAGTTTTTTTCTTATCATTTTTCGTTATATTCATACACTCAAGAATGCTTGTAAAATATTCTCTTGATGTTTGTTTGACCATGGCTATGCACTAATTCAATTACTAGTGTTTTATTCTATTCTGTTGATTGTTTGAATATTCAAATTGATCTTAATGCATCTAGATGACTCATTACTTCCTAGAGTGATTTGTAAACCCTATTTTGAATCGAAATAGAATATTTAGGGTTACGATATAATTCGAATAGCCTTTTCTTGGGTCATTCTCTCTTTGATTAAACCATTCCGTGGATAAAGATAGAAATATGCCTATCTATCTTAGACAATCAAGCTTAAGTTTAATCTGTATGCACTAATTCAGACTCGGATTCACATAGGTTAGGATTAATAGATTTATAAGTATTTCAAAGAAAAAGTAATTACATTAATCCCTAGATTAGTAGACATAATTTAAAATTAAAGGAGTAATAAATCAGACTATTCAATTAGATTGGTAAGTGATGAATAAACCCAAGACTTTCCATCACATGAGTTTTTAAACTATTTACTCAACTAATTCATTTAGTTATTATTTTTTTTAATTTTTAATTTCTAATTTATTGAACCGTTTGAATAGAGTAATCAGTGTGTCATTCTGGTAATTAATGTGTGATAACTCTAGAAAACCAGAATTATATATATCCTAAACTTAATTATTTTGCTACTAATTTCGAGCAATCTTAGTGTTTTATTATGTGTTTTTGTCTATTTTAAATTTTATGGGTTAGTATGTGTTTATTAAGTGTTTTAGTAATTATTTAGGTGTAAAGTATTATATTTTAGTAGGTTCTTATATATCACTCTTATATTAGAGTTTGTGTTGTACCTTTAACCTAACTTCGTTAGGAGTTAGATTTTTATTCGTCTTTGTTTATCTTTCATTTTTTGGCTTCTTTGTGAGAATTTTATTTAAATATTTAGGAGTTATTTTAAGTGTTTATTATAAATTATACTGTTCTCCTATGTGTTAGGGTCGCAAGAAAAAATGACGCACCAATCGAACGTCGGACGAAAATTTTTTAAGTGAACTATGAAGTGCTATAGAAGTTGCAGTCAATGGTGCGACACCAAATATTTGATGTCACGACACCAAAGGCGGTTGGGGCAAAAGTGACTTTGTTCGGAACTAATTTACTGTACTATTACCCCACAACCCTAGTACTATTTATACCTCTTTTAACCCTTATTTGAGACATAGAAGACCCATTAGCAACCTAAAAGGAGTAGGTTAGAATATGTATTACTTTTCTTCCTTTTTCCTCCCCATTTGGGGAGGGTTCTCTTAGATTAGATTAGGATTTATCTTTCATTGTTAATCTTAATTTCCAAGTTGAAGATTGAATTTTTTTAGTTGTAGGTACTCTAATTATGTTCAAACTACTTTAGTTAATCTTTAATTTCAGACTTCCTTAGTTTAATTAGTCTAATAGCTTTCATCTAATTGTTCTCTTTACTTGTTTTCTTAGTGAAATTGTTAGATTAGTTCATGAGTTTTCTTTAATTATGCTTTCTTAGTGACAATTAGTAGTTTAGATTAGTTAATTTGGATAAATTAGTATGTGAACTTTTCATTTAATTGCTTTCTTTATATGTTTTCTTAGTTTAATTGGCAAATTAGTACATGGGCTTTCTTTAATCATGTTTCGTTAGTGTCAATTTGTAGTTTAAGATATTCAATTTCTTTCTAAAAATACTTTGTTTTTACATTCTTTCTTAGAATAGGTTGTGGGCATTCTTAAATTGTGCTTGCTTAGTGATAATTAGTAATTTAGATCAGTTAATTGCTTGCTTAAGGTGCTTTCTATTTTTAATTGCTTTCTCTAATTGCTCTCTAAAGATGCTTCATTTTTAATTGCATTCTTACAAAATGCTTTCTTAGTATTTAATCTTAACTTAAAATTGTTTTCTTAGTTTCGTTAGTTCTAGTTTTAGTTAAATCTTTTCTTAAAAATCATTCACTTCAACTAGTAATCTAACCAAATAATCTATAATTATCGACCAATCCTTTTAGATACGATCCCTACTTCCCTTTATTACTAGTTGACAACCGTATACTTACGGGATGTCATTTAGTTAGTAGTAGGATTTAAGTATTTATAAATTTATAACTAGCTGTATAAGACATCAAGTTTTTAGTGTCGTATTCGTGGATTGGTTCTTGGTTATATTGATATAATTTGGTTAGGTTACTAGATTGAAATCTTTTTTTTTTCTTGTATAGTTATTTTGTCTTCTGAAAAAAAAAACCAAAAAGATTTCATTTTGTAGTTGCGTTCTTATTTTGAAAAATTCAAAAAGATTTGACTTGTGACGGATGGTTTCAGGATAAGAAGACTAGCTAGTAGTCTAAGCCTTACTTGTTTTCTGTTTGTGTTACTATAGTTCTTTTTCTTGCTCTTATTGATGTTGTTCGTTGTTCAAAAACATGGAAGAACCTAATTGGAATGATTTATACTAAGGAGATTATCATTTTGATGGTAATAGAGATATGCCCAATGAGCATGATTCCAGTCATGGATATTCTCCTTACCCGTAAGATTATGAAGTGGATGGTCTAGCCATCAGTACCCTTATGCTATTAAGATTATCAAATGGTCCATATCCTTACGATAGCTATGAAGAAAATTCTTACTCTTTCCCTATACTACAAGAGTCTTCAATGATCAAATGGAGTCAAACTTCCTTCACCAAACAACTCAAGAAAGCGAAGAGGCAAGAAGGATAGACATGTGGATGAAATTCAAGAACTTCGAGAAAAACAAGTCCAACTTCGAGAAAAGATGGCTAGAGATCGAGAAGAACTAGCTCAACTTCGAGAATCTACCAAGAGGATTACAAGACCAACTTGTCTGAGTTCAAGGAATGGTAAATGGTGAATCACAATGAACTCTAACACTCCTACCAATGGGTAAAGAATCGGTTCAAGAAGACAAAAAGGAGGAATATATATGGAAGGAAACTGGTTATGAAGAACCACTCAAGCTTGAATTCTTAACAATCGGGACACTCGACACTTGTTTGGAAGCATTACCAATGCAACTTGTGAATGAGTGTGAGTTTATCCCAGTTACCACAAAAGATGTTCCATTTTGGGTGTTTGTAGAGAATAGGCCAGCTCAAGAAAAGGGATATGAAGAGGGATACTTTCTAGAGGGAACCGAGGAGGCACAAGATACTTATGCTGAAGTTCGCTTCCTTGAGGATTTTAAATGCGATCAACAATAGCATAAATTCACCGAGGACTCTAATATCCTTGTCAAGCCGCCTTGGTGTTGAGGAAGTACTTTTCTCATTTTTATTTATTACGTTTATTTTAGTTTCCTTACTTTAGTTTGGAAAAACTTGATGGGTAATAAAGACTTGTAGCCTTGTGTTTAGTTAATTTATATTTTGATGTTCATGATTGATTTTGGACTTTCTTGGATAAATTTGGTTGTTGATGATAATTATTAATTATAATATATGACTTGTTATTGTGTGTGAATAATATACACGCTTTATGGAATGACTTTGGACTTGATTTTTACTCTATGCCTGGGGACATCCTTGTTATTGTAAACTGTTGGCCCAAAAGAGCAACCTAATAGGGGGTGAATTAGGTTGTTTCAAAAAACAAACCTTTTAATGTGCTTAATGAGAAATGCAAACTTTATGCAACAAATAAACACTTAAGCACAAATGAATACAAAAAATATTCAATAATTGAAACTCAAAGAACAAATATAAGATGATTGAGATAGAAAGTATCAAACCAAACTCCCAAACTTCTCAAGCTTGGAGTATATCCACTAGTAGTGCCTCTTCAAAGAAAGTGAGGCAATAACCTTCTTGTACACAAAGTATAGGCTCACCATTGCACCAACTAAGTCCCTCTAGTTGAGCCAAAGGGTTTTACAATACAACCTCACTTTTGTACACTTGTTATCCCTCCACTCTTACACTTGAAGATCACTCACTAGTCTACTCTTACTCACACTAATTCCCAACCAGTTGAGCCAAGATAACTACACTACCCAAACCAATACAACACACAATATTTTACCCTATTTCTTCCCAAATAGCTCTTACAAGTGTTTGTATTAAATGCAGTAGTTCTTTTCTCTATTTTTTACAATTACAGACAAGGGGGTATTTATAGAAGCCCAGAAATTGCTTCCAACAGTTCTCTAAAGGCTATTTTCTATTTCCTGAGAAACTAGCCGTTTGGTCTTTCGAATGGCCGATGCTGTGAACGTGCATCCGAATGAACTAGCCGTTGGACCTTTCGAAAGTCTGATGTAAAGCCTCTGCGTCCGATGATGCGTGTGATAACAATATGAATAGTGCTTTGGACGGTTGTATGCGTCCTACTTACAGCTTTGACAGAAACTTCTTCATTTTGAGCTCTTCTTTTCGGGCGGTCATGTGCATCCTACAACTTTTGGTTGTGTTTCGGACATTCTCCTGCGTCCGAAGCTACTTCAGATTCTTCTCTATCGGACGCTCCCTTGCGTCCAAATTATCCTACTTTTCTACACACTTGATTGCAAATCATTAGTATGATTTGGTCATCATCAAAACATGAGTATCACAACTGGGGTTCAACATAAACTTTATGAACTAAGAACTTATTTTAAGGAGTTCATGTAAATGTTTGATATAGATTTGGAGTAGTTGTTGTTATAGAATATTTTTTTGAGACCAATTATGTGTGAAGTTAAGCTTGGGGAGGATGAGTTGTGCATATACTTAGGTGTTATTTTCTTTTTCTTTAAATTGTTCGATACCCATGAAGTCCTAATGACCCCTCTTTAGTGTAACTATATTGGTTCAGAAAGGATAGACAACTTATAGGACTCATGCGCTTAATTAGAACTTTTATATTTATATGATTTACTTGAAAATTGCTCATTATTTAGCCTTGATTAGTGATGTGCTTGTTGTTGGTGAAGTCCATAATTAAAGGGTAGAATTCTTATTTCTAGATTCAACTTGTGCTTAATGGTCATATTCACATTCACTTGGTTAAAATATTGTTCATCTTCTATTTTAACTTTTTGATTGTTCACGAGTACTTCAAAATCACTGTCTACTATTTTCTTTAGTGTCTTATGTGTTTTTACATTTTCTAGTGGTATTATTATCTGTTTTATTCTATTTTGGATGAGTGATAGAATGAGTTGTGCTCATCACTAGAATGAAATGACTAGTTTGGGGGTATTCTTTACTTGTGATTGGGAATGATACTTTTTGTGCTTATAAATGTGTTTGTTTGGTGTATTTTGGATGGAAAATTGATTGATTATGGTACTCGATGATGACAAATGACTTGCAGTATCATATGATTGAGTTATTTAAACTTAGCATTCCATAGATTTTGGAGAGTGTGTGTTGAGTAGTTCTTTTACGATAACCGAATTTCAAATTCTATGTATTACTATTTCCAAAAAGTGAAGGACTCATATTTTTGCACAAATTCATTTGAAACACTGCATTCGATCAAATCATTAGTATTGCTTTGTTGGTTAATTTGCCTTTTGGAAAATGTAGTTTAAATGGGATAGAAGTGATTTAGGACATTTTGTGTGTTTGCATAGGGAGTGTTATTCTAACTTGTGAGTGATTGATTTTGAATATTAATTTGGGTACGTTTTATTCCTCTTCCTTCTTTAGGAACGTGAAAAATACAAATATATATTTTTCTATTAGGAATAAGGCGAGTACGAGATTCCGACATGTACCCATATTGTTTCTCCAAAATATGCCATTGGAATAGCAATAAAGTCAGTACGGGATTTCAGCATGTACCCAAGTTGTCTCTCCAAAATGGCCACTAGAATTGTTCTTAAATTGAGGCAACTAGAAGCAAAATCTTCAAAATGAGTGTGTCGTTGTGTTTTAGAATACCAACAAGTCGAGTAGAAAATGTTTGTAACACCTATTATTGACATCATTCTACTTACTACTAGATAGATTAATATTGCCAATCTTGTGAGACATGTCCATTTAGATAAAATCCTAATGATCTTCTATTTCCATGTGGTCTTGTTGAGATGGTTAAAGGTATTGTAAACCTTTCAATTTGAGCAAAACTATATTTTGGAAGAATGGAGTTTGTATTTCGAAAACCCTTTTTGATGATAGTTAACACCTAATTATTTGAAATCTTGTGTTGGCATTTGAACTCGTTTTCTTTAGGAAAGTGAAGAGTGACTAGTTAAAATGGTTCAATTGTCATATGGTATTTGAGATCCCTAAAGAGATTTCCTAATTACTCAAAGTACATCTATTATTCAACTTTTGTGTTGTCTTCTTGGTAGTGTCTAGTGTGTTATGCCATGTGTTTTTTTTTTTCTTGTGTTTTATGTTGGTCGTTTTTTGTAGTTCTTCTTTCTTTTTCTTTTTTTTTGTTGTTGTTTTGCTCAGGACAAGCAAAAGTTTAAAATTAGGGGTGTGATAACTCTAGAAAATTAGAGTTATGTGTATCCTAAACTTAACGGTTTTGCAACTAGTTTCGAGCATTCTTAGTGTTTTATTATGTGTTTTCGTCTATTTTTACTTTTATGTGTTAGTGTGTGTTTATTAAGTGTTTTAGTACTTATTTAGGTGTTAAGTATTATATTATAGTATGTTCTTATATTTAGAATTTGTGTCGTATCTTTAACCTAACTTCATTGTTTTCATTCGTCTTTGTTTGTTTTTCATTTTTTAGCCTCTTTTGTGAGAATTATATTTAAAATTTTAAGAGTTATTTTAAGTTTTTATTATAGCTAATAGCGTTCTTCTATGTTTTATGATTGCATAAAAAAAGGGCGCATCAATAGGACGCTGTAGTCAATATCGTGACACCAAATATTTGATGTCACGACACCAAAGGCGACTGGGGCAAAAAAAAAATTTGTTCGGGCTGATTTTTGCTGCACTATTAACCCAATACCCTAGCACCGTTTTACCACTTTTAAGTGTCATTGCTTTCTTAGTTTTATTAGTTCTAGTATTAGTTAAATCTTTTCTTAAAAATCATTCACTTTAACTAGTAATCTAACCAAATAATCTTTAATTATCGACCAATCCTTGTGGGTATAATTCCTACTTTCCTTGACTACTAATTGACAACAGTATACTAACGGGATGCCATCTAATTAGTAGTAGGATTTAAGTGTTTATAAGTTTATAACTAGGTATGTAAGGCATCAATGTGTCAAGTCTAGTCCTCATGGGAACGATTTCTACTCATTTTATATTACTTGTTCAATATGTATACTTGCATATGCAAGTTGTGTCTAGAGCGACCAGGAAGACGAACTCTCTAGCCATTGACTATTCTTGTAGGAATTAACTCATTTTTCTCATTCTTCGCCACAGTCATGCCTTCTTCTTTGGTCCATATTGCACCAGACTCACCCAAAGACTACGTTATCAAAAAATAGGCAAATGATCCCGCGTCTAGCCATTTGATAATTTTCTTCATTGCCACTTCTTTTATGATTGGATTTAATCTTCTTTGACGATCTATAGTGAGTTTGGCATTCTGTCGTGCATGCAATAAGCTAGATTAATCTCCTTGATGTTTGCAATGGTCAATCCTGTGGCGCTTTTATGTTCCTGAAGGACTCTTAGAAGCTTTTTACCCGTGCATGAGCTAGAATCAATGAGATAATAACAAGTAAAGTAGAATTATCACCTAGATATGCATACCTTAGTTGGCTCGGCAACGGTTTAAGTTCCATGTAGGTGGCTCCTCAATTAAAAGTTTTGGCAACTTAGTTGCGGATGCAATAGTATCTAATGGCTCAAAAGTTGGACTTTTTTAATCTAGAACAACGCTATCTCTAAATGCTGAATTTACTCCTTCAATTCCTCATCCTTTCTATGAATTTCTGCCACTATAGCTGCCTCCATAGATCTTCTAGAATTGTATGAGAAATCTTCATAAGCTGCTAAAACCCCTCTCTTATAATTCTTTTTTCAATTGCTTTAATGGAAAAACACTTTTCCACATGGTCAAGCATTTTCACAGCTTTAAAAACATTAAATCTTACCTCTTGGTATTGAACCCTCATTGTAAACTCTTATTTCTAGACATCCATAAGAGTTCTACCTATAGACAAAAATGGCCTACCAAGTATGATTGGAAAATCTTTGTCCTCTTCTCAATCCAAAACAATAAAATTGGCGGGAAAATAAATTTGTCAACTTTTACTAGAACATCCATAATGATTCCAAGATAGGAGAGTGATATGTATGCCAATTGAAGAGTTATTGATGCAGGCTTCACTCTTCTAAGCCTAATGTCTTGTACACAGACAATGGCATTAGGTTGGCAATTGACTACCAAAGAGCTGTGTCCCAGTGGTGCATGGAATAGAGAAACTGCCAAGATCCTTCTTTTGATTGCAACTTTTGCTACAGTATTGCACTGCACTCCTTCATTAATGCAGCCATTGTCTCGCATGCAATTGTCTCGCAGTTAGCTAACTTCCTCTTGACAAAATCTCTTTCATGAACTTCACATAACTAGGCATTTGCTCAAATGCCTCATCAAATGAAATGTTAATGTGAAACTTCTTAAAAACTTTCATGATTTTCTTGAATTGGCAATACACTTTTTGTTTTTGTAACCACTGGGGATAGGTACTTGTGAAGGCCTTACAACTACATTCTCTGTTCCCCATTATTCTTATCATGACCTATTACATCTTTAGTCTCAGCAATTGGCAATTGAGCTTGTTGGTTTGCTTCATTATGCTCAAGTTTCTCCCCAACTTCTTCCTACTGTGATTGCCTTGCAATGCTCCTTACCCTCACATCGTGGATTTACTTCAGTGTTACTGGGTAAGGTACCTAGGGAAATGCTATTGATGGAATTTGCCAATTATCCTATTGATTCTCCAGAGTTCACATAGCTGCTGCTTGAATTTAAATAAGTGCTATTTGGTTCTATTGCTTAATGATGTCATTTTTAGCCATATATTATACTACAACTCCTCTACATTAGACTTCTTTCAGGTTCTCTTGGCCTATTCTAATTTTGGAAGTCTGGTAGGAACACTAGTAAAGATGAAGGACCTCTTTGATGGTTGTTACTCGTGAGAAATTTGGGTAGTTCTTCCATCCAGGGTTATAAGTACTAGTAGCTGTAGACACCTATTTTTGTCCCTTAAGTTGTCCCCTATTTTCCTTTTAATTTGTCTCTCAATTTTCTTTTAATTTTTTCTTTTTAATGTCTTTTTAACCTGCTCTTTGATTTTCTTTTAATTTACCCTTTAATTCCTTCTTAATTTATGTTATGATGTTTAATTATGCGTTTTATACTTTTGAAATACTAAGAATGAGTTCTAATATTATTGAATTTTTAGATTTAAAAAAAATAAAAAAATTAATTATTATTAATTAATTAATTAATTGGTTAAAAAAAAAATCGAACAGTCAGCAACAAGGTTTTTGGCCACGTTTTCTCTGCATTTTTCACCCATTTTTCACCAAAAATTGCAGAGGCCCATACTCCCCACATGACAAGGAATGGTCTTTGACCATTTTTACACTCAATCCAATTCATTAAAAGCACAAAAAATCAGTCTAAAGTGGAGAGAAAAAATTTTCTGCAGAGAAAACTTTCTGAAGCAAAAAAAAAATTTGCCAAACAGCCAACTTTGAGCCAAAATTCCATACGATCAGAGAGGAATTAGACTAAACTCAAAGAATAAAAGTTGTATAGATCACCTGGAGGTACAACTTATCTTTTGAAACCCGAAGCAAAATCATCAATTTAGAGGGTCAAAAACCTGGTAGAAAAAGGCTGTTAGTCCTTCAAATCGTTCATCTTCGGGGTCAAAATTGTGGTGGAAGAAGGCTGGTAGCCCATAAAATCTGCACACAAAAAAAGAAAGGTTAGAAAATTTTATTTCCATTTTACTGGGGACTTTGAGAATCCGGGCGCACGATTTTAACGCGTTTCTCTCAATTTTACCCCGTTCATTATAAACCGGCTAATTTTTACCCATTTTTGTGTGCTATGTTACCGGCTCTATACCTCGTTTTGCGTGCCATATGCTATATGTTACTTTATCTGTTCTTTTCAATTAATTTACACTTGTTTTAACGTATTTCACCATTTTGCTGTCTGGTGTGCCGATTTACGAATTTTAGGTCTCGTTTTATGTGCCACATACTATCTGTTACTTTCTTTGTTCTTTTCAAATTATTTTACACTTGTTTTACTGTATTTCACTATGTTTGCTGTCTTGAGTGCCAATTTGCTCGATTTAGGTCTCGTTTTACGTGCCATATCCTGTCTACTTATGGTGTGATTTGTTCTTTTGCTTTATTGTACATGTTTTAATATATCTTGCTATTATACCTGTTTGTGGTTAATTTGGGGGAAATTTTTGGGGTGTTGGGGTGCATCAAACCTTTAGAGCCAAACGCGCTAAAATGTGTGAATCTTACCGCCTCCAAGTGAACACAGCATAACACATGTCTCATTTATTGCATGTCCTATTTTTGTGGGTGTCGTTCCCACATTCAGGTATTGATTGAAATTGCAGTACGATGATCTACCCAAATATGCGGTCGTGACACAATGTGCACGTAACGGTATCTGTGGCGATCACCCAACCACCGACGATAAGGCCCATTGGAATTGACGGATTTTATTTTTGGGCCCAAAGTCTGAAGGTTCGGGAACCAAGCCTATCTAGATTGCATTAGTAAGCCTAGCCTCATGGTCATATAGCTTAAACCATAGGGCAGAACCGTGTGGACCTTGTTTAGGACACTAGACACGAGGCGGTAAGACCCACCCATTTATCTGGCTTGTAATAGTAAAATAGCACTTACAATTTTTGTTATGTAATAGTAATTAGTTTTTCTGATTCGTATGATTTATATTGGCCCTGCAATTTGTATCTACTTCCCGCAAGAAAGAATAAATTTCAATTTTTGCATTGCATAAGCCTTAGGTAGGGTCAAAGGCATATGGTTGTCAAGCCCTAATAGGAGACCCTTCCCTACAACATGTTTCCAAAGTTTTATTATCCCTTGTGTGCATGTAGGCTAACCCCACCGATGTAGGGCCACCGTAGGCTACTTATTGCATATCATTAGCCGTAGAAGGGATACCTTATCGGATACCCGTACATAGAATTGCATACCTATCCCTAGGTACATAACCTGCAATGGGATTTGCAAGATTGTGTGTTCATTTTATAAAGGCTCTAAAGGGATACCAGCCTCAGGTAAGGCTAACATGTATTTCATGCAGATGAGTTCCGCTCGAGTAAGCCCTGTCTCTTATGTACCTGCCCTATGTGTATAAGATACAGGGTCTAGCTTGTGTAGGGTTTGGTGGAGAACCTGAATTTGGTCTCTAAGTAGACAGATGTACTGTCTATTATATTGATCCAGATCGAACCATGAATAAATGCTTTGGTACAAGTGTAAGGACAGTGAGGCAGCTGTGTTCAGATTCGGGAAGTTCGAAATTCCCTTCACTTATACACAGGATTTCTCGGACTGGACTTCAAGGATCGGGCTGTTATACTACCATCCCTAGGTACTACAAGGGACTTCTCTTTGTTCACCGGCATATCCGAGGCCACAATACCAGGAGGACCCGAGGGTAGTTCGGTTACTTTGATATTTTTACACGAGCACTTTGGCACAAAACAAGGATTTCACAGAAACAAGACTCATTTTTGCATCCCACTGGAGTCCTGGGCCCAGAAGTGAGTCCAGGTTTTTGCTCTAGCACTGACCAGTGCATATATTTTTCTGAGGCCGGATGGGAGGATAGCATTTAGGATGGTACGGATGTTAGCCGATTTGATACATGGCGTCGGTGGTTCGAGACCTTACCATAATCCCTACTATTCTAGCCGACATATTGGTGGCTTGTACAAACTATCAGAATGGAGTCAAAATTTTCAAGGGTTCAAGCCTGTTATTGCAAGCCTGGTTCATGGAGCATTTGGGGCGACGAAAGATCGGTCGTCATGATTTTTCCTGGGGTAGAGTGAATTCGGTACAAAGTCACAATCAACGCATCAACTGGGCGAAGTTGCTGAAGGACAAGGAGAAGTACATCCGCTGGTTATCTTCACTGAAGGGGTCAGACATACAGTGGGTTCTAGAGTGGGTACCTGTCACGCACCGAGCTGCATCGCTAGCCTTCCATCTTATGATAAAAGGGTCAGATGACTCCAAATCCAAATAAATGCCTTTCCGGGTCTTACGTCGCTTTGGGAGGGTTCAAACAGTACCTCCAAAATCGTGGTGATCGGCTCAATATTATGTTCGACCCCAGGAAAAATCATGACGACCGATCTTTCGTCGCCCCAAATCTGTCTCTTATACACATCTAGATGTGTATGTCTCAGGTCTTAGGAGCCTGCATAGGCGTATAACGACTGGATACGTGCTGATCAAAATGCCCATTGTGACAAAATACGTTAGCCAAGTTCTTAATTGAAGGGTCTATTAGACCATCTTGATGTGTATAAGAGACAGTTCGAGCCATGCACTACCTGGAAGCTAAGGACAAGGAAATATATGGAAAAAAAGATAGCTCTAGATAATCACAGGCAAGCTTACAAAAGACTTCAAGAACAGCAATCCTGTATTCGAGAGCAGGAATACAACCGAAAGAGGGCATGCACCGAGATGGCCGATGATCTGGGATGCCTAATGCATAATGGGGCTGCTGAATCAGCACGTAGCAAGCTTCTGCGGTACGAGGAGCAAATGATGAAGATACGAGACCATCTAAAAATCTGAGCTGAATAAGTTCAAATGGGCTTTGTCCCCTTTAGAGTTTTTTTTTGTTTTTAGGGTTCCTGGGGAAGGAACCGCGTTTTATGCTATAAACTTATGATTATAACAAATCTTTTGTTTATATATATCTGAATTTTCTTTTTTTAATTATGTTTTAATATGAAGGTACTAAGTGTCAAAATAGCTGCCCAACGCAGCCCTATTTATACCCGCTCGCGTGCACATAAGCTCCGATTTGAAGACAGTATGAGCACCGTACCAGCAAAAGATGTGGAAGGGACCAGTGGGGATCAAAACCCAGAGATGGCAGAGTTGCGTAAACAGATGGAATCTATGATGGCTGCCTATGGCCAGTATATACCAAAAAATGCAATGGTACAGGCAAACTTATGGGCCTCACCCTGGCAATCAAGAGATGCTGCCTCCTTATATGCCTAATCCAGGCATGGGGATGCCGCTACCCCCATCACCGCAAAATCAACCTCCTCCAACTTCAGTGCCACCACTAACAAATCCAACTCCACCACCACCACCTCCTATTGAGCTGGAGTATACCCCGGGAGAGGAAGCTGAATTAATGCCACCACCACCCCCTGTACCGACTGTCAATGATGCCCTATTGAAAAAAGATAGAGCGGTTCGATAGTTTCATGAAGCAGCAACAGGGGACAGATAAATTTGGAGCTATCGACTACCAAGATCTATGTCTATTCCCTGAGGTGCAATTGCCGCCAAAATTTAAAATCCCAGAATTTCCAAAGTACAATGGCACTGGAGATCCGGTAGCTCACCTTAAAATGTTCTGCAACTTGCTGGGGAATCCGACAAGCGACCCTCGGATAGCAATGAGGGTATTTGCCAAGCCTGGAGGGAAATGCGTTATCATGGTATTTAATGCTTGATCCCAAAAAACTGCAGGATTGGACGGACTTGGCAAATGCTTTTGTGAAACAGTACGAGTTTAACCGCGACCTAGAGCCCGACCGTTTTGCTCTAATGAACTTAAAGAAGAAACCCTCAGAGGAGTACCGTGAGTATGTGAAAAGATGGAGGGCGTTAGCTGCCAGAGTGAGCCCACCTATGACTGAGACTGAGATGGTCAAACTTTTTATTGATGCACAAGAACCTCCTTACTCCCTCAGTATGAAAAGTTGGCCTGAGACTATTGGCAAATCCTTTTCAGCTCTACGTCCAGCAAGCAAACGCCGTTGAAAGGGGTTTACAAAAGTATCTGCCAAGTACTCCTCTGAGGGCTTTCAAACTTCAGACAGAATCCATGCAGGGGAGCACGTCTGTAGGTCTAAGAAACCCCTGAGCAAGAAGCTTGATAAGAAGGAAGAGGAAGTGACTTTTATTTTCAACCAACCCAACCGCCAACCACCACGCAATTTCCATCAATATCAAAGACCTAACCCACAACCCTTTTATGCACCACCTCCACTACCACCTCAATACTATCCTCAACCCGTATACCAAACACAAGTACAAGTGCCCGTGCCTAATCCACAGCTCCCATATTATAATCCAAGACCACAACCCTCAAACAGTCAATGACCCAACCAGCCAAATAACTTCTCTCCACCAAACCCCAACCAAGCCAGACCACATGACAGACCACCCCGCAATTTCACCAACTTGGACGGCCCATCGAGCAACTGATATGAGCAGTTGAGATCGGTAGGGAGATTGAATCCTATAGTTCCTCCTCAGTATTCGAGGAGAGTTCCGGATAGGTTTGACGCCAACTCCCGCTGTGCCTATCATTCGAAGCCCTAGGGCATTCCACGGCTAATTGTTGGACGTTGAAGAACAAGGTGCAAGACATGATCAATGCACGAGAGATTGTCATTAGGAGGCCGGAACAAAGGGCTCCTGAAGTAAACACTAATCCGCTGCCACGGCATGAGCCTCATGTGGGGATGGTTTGTATAGAAGCGGAGATCGAAGAGGAAGAAGGAGCAATCAAAGAAGTGACAATGACTCAGATCAAACCGTTTTATCTGGATTCGGAGCCATCTGAGCCTTTTATCATAGACGTGGATCCGTTTGAGGTAGAACCCCAAGATCCCGTTGTGATTGAACTACCAACACAATTGCCAATTGAGAGCACACATGCAGTGCCGTGGAATTATCAACCCTTGGACACTGCTCTGTTTGATCACATGATCTTTCTGAGGAGGAAGTGTCTGTTGTCACGAGGTCAGGCCGAATCACAAATGACAACAGTTTTGAGGTCGGACAATCCAGCAAGGTAAAGAGCCTATGCAGGCCCCTAAGGCTGTAACAGACAAAGATGTGGAGGACTTTCTAAGATTGATCAGAAAAAGTGAATATTCAGTAGTGGAGCAGCTGAATAAGATGCCCTCACAAATTTCTATGCTCAACTTATTGTTAACATCCGAGCTACACAGGTGACCTGGTCAAGAATTCATCCATGGTGATCCGAGGTTTTGACGGGGCTCGAAGACAAGCCACCGGAGAGATAAACCTTATTTTGGAAGTTGGTCCATCTGTTCATCAGGTACTTGCCAGGTTCTTCCAATTGTTGGGATATATAATTTGCTGCTGGGACGTCCCTGGATCTATTCTGCTGGGGCTATTCCGTCATCTTTGCATCAAAGGGTTAAATTCATTTACAAGCTTAAGCTAATTACTGTATTTGCCAAGATTTGCACGCCATGATGGTCAAGGAGGAAGTTGGAAAAAGCAGCGACACTCCGGTGCCTTTCCTAGCTTATGATGTGGTCTCTGTCAGCCGAGGGCCTGGAAAGCAGTCATCAATGAAAGTTGTTTAGGATAAGGCGAGTGTAATGATTGCAAAGGAAATGCTGCGTGGAGAATATCGCATCGGCCAAGGTTTGGGGATGAATTTACAAGGCATAACACACCCTATTGATCTACCAACGCAGATGAATACATTTGTTGGGCTCAATTTTTGCCCGAATGCCAGGCAGTTGAGGGAGATTAAGGAGCTGAAGAGAGCCGAACAGGAAGGTCGAGCATTGCCTATTGCCATTCCACCTCTTAAGATTACTTTTCCACGTTCTGCCGCCATTCTGGCTCCTGATGCAGAGGAGGCTGAAAAGGAGGACCTTATCCAAGGGATAGTCGAATTATTTACCGGGGTAATTATTTAAGAGCAGGCGGAGGAGGATGACACTGAGCTGCCATTTGCTGAGATCGACCAACTGCACAATTGGACATCTGATGATCTCCCTATTCACAGGGAGTTTCGGTAAATTTGAAAGGATATTATTTTTAGTTTTGCTCCTTTTAATTTCATCTTTGTATGTATGTTTCGTATTTTTTTAAGCTGTTTTGTTTATGCCATCTAGTCAAGAAATAGGTGCATGCACAGCATTGTATTCATGATTCATCTCGTTCATTTATTTTGGAGATGAATCTTGAAAACAATTCAATTAGTAAGAAAAGGGCAAGTACGATCATGATATTGCCTTCATGAATCATCTTATTCATCTTTTTGGAGATGAATTCTGAAGACAATTGATTTTTTATAGGATGGCCAATGAATGTTAAGTTTATGTTCTCTAGAATCACTTGTACAAATCTTTGATTAATGAGAACTTTTTCTTCAAGATATTATAGCATCATTTTGTTTTCTTTCATTTCATACTTTATTTTCTCCCAGATGGCCCAAAATCAATGCTTTTGATCCTTCGGATACTACCATTTATGAGGTCGCCATGAGTGCAATTTCGATATCACACCTGACCCTATTTCTACACAATCTGAGAGTGATGAGGACGAGTGTGATATTGAAAATGAATTCGGGCGACATGAGGAAAAACCAAAGCCTAACTTGGAAGAAACAGAAACGGTAAACATTGGGACAGACACGGACATAAGAGAGGTTAAAATCAGCATATATTTGACTAGAGGGCAGAGAAAAGAGATGATAGAATTTTTGATTTTGTTCCAAGATCCTGTCTTTGCCTGGTCTTATGATGATATGCCTAGCATTTCAACAGATGTAGTGGTTCACAAACTTCCCACCGATCCTAAATGCCTGCCTGTAAAGCAAAAGCCAAGAAAGTTTAAGCCGGAAATGAGTTTAAAGATCAAAGAACAAATCATCAAGCAGTTTAATGCCACAATCATCATTATATCCCGGTATCCTATTTGGCTTTCCAATATGGTGCCAGTACCGAAGAAGACTGGGGAGGTCAGAGTTTGTGTCGATTATCAAGATGTCTCTTAAGGCCATCTAAGGATGGATTAAGAGACTGCTATTATGTCATTTCATCATTCTAGACAGTGCTGTGTCATGAGATGGAGACTTTTGTCGATTGTTTTGCTGGGTATCACCAAATCCTAGTGGACGAGGAAGACAGGGATAAGAGATAGCATTCATTACTCCTTGGGGGACATTCTGCTATAGAGTTATGCCATTTGGACTTAAAAATGCTGGTGCAACATATCAACGCACTATGACCACCTTGTTTCATGTTACACATGATACACGAAGAGATAGAGGTCTATGTCGATGATATCATCATCAAATCCAAGAAGGCCGAGGATCACTTGACCAATCTTAAGAAGGTATTTGAGAGGGTGAGGAAATACAATCTGAAGTTGAACCCGGCAAAGTGCGCCTTTGGAGCTCCTTCTGAAAAGTTATTAGGTTTCATTGTCAGTAAGCGGGGATTGAGATAGACCCAGCAAAGATCGAAGCTATCCGTGATATGCCTGTGCCAAAGACTCAAAAGAACGTAAAAAGCTTCTTGGGTAAAATCAATTTCATCGGTCGCTTCATTGCTCAACTGACAGATACTTGTGAACCTTTGTTCAAACTATTGAGAAAAAATGTACCGATGTACTGGAAAGATGATTGTCAGTAGGCTTTTGACTAAATCAAAGATTATCTTTTGAACCCTCCTGTGTTGGTCCCCCCAAAGCCAGGGAGGTCATTAATCATGTATCTGTCGATTTTGGACGGATCCATGGGTTGTGTCTTGGGGCAGCATGATAATTCGGGCAGAAAGGAGCAGGCTATCTATTATCTAAGTAAGAAGTTTACAGTCCATGAAGCCAATTATTCTTTTCTAGAACGAACATGTTGTGCATTGGTTTGGATCTCGCAACGGCTAAGGCATTATCTACTGGGTCATACCACTTATCTCATTTCTCTTATACACATCTAGATGTGTTAAGAGAAGCCTATGCCTACTGGACGCTTGGCTAGATGGCAGATGTTGTTAGCAGAATTCGATATCATCTTTACTACTCAAAAGGCTATAAAAGGACAAGCGATAGCGGATCATCTTGCTGAGAACCCAAGGGAGAATGATTATCAACCCTTGCACACATACTTCCCGGACGAAGACATCTTATTCATTGGCACTGCCGAAAACATGAAAGATGAATGCCCACATTGGAGGCTATTCTTTGATGGTGCATCCAACACTTTCGGTGCAGGCATAGGAGCAGTTTTGATATCTCCAGGGGGCAGACACTTCCCAGCAACAGTCAAGTTACAGTTTCCGTGTACGAACAACATGGCAGAGTATGAGGCTTGCATACTTGGTCTAAAAATGGCATTGGATATGGGTATTAAAGAATTAGCTGTGTTTAGTGTTTCAGATTTGCTTGTCTATCAGACACTGGGGCACTGGGTAACCAGAGATTCTGTGTATCAGAGCCATATCACTGCAGTATTCTCAAACTAGGTCGACACTTTGATGCTTTGAAATTCACTCACATACCCCGATCCAGGAATGTATTCGCCGATGCTCTGGCTACCTTATCTTCAATGATCAGTCATCCGGACGGCACAGTGATAGAACCCATTACCATTCAGGTGCTGGAAAAGCCAGGGTACTGTTGCAGTCTTGAGGCAGAATCTGATGGACTGCCTTGGTTTCATGACATCAAGGAATTTTTGGACAAAGGCCAACTACCCTCCAAGGGCTAGTACTTCAGATAAGAAGTTCCTACGCCGAATGTCGATCAAGTTCTTTTTAAATGGCAATATACTTTATCGGGAAGAACGACAGATCTGGGTCTTCTGAGGTGCATTGATAAGAAAGAGGCCGCTTGTAGGGATGGGTCCTGTTCATGGAGGAGTCTGTGGGCCACATATGAACGGGCACTTATTAGCTAAAAAGATAATGAGAGTCCCAATCATTTCTGGCTTACTATGGAGCATGATTGTATCGAGTTTGTCCGCAGGTGTGTTAAGTGCAAAATGCACGGGGATGAGATAAGGGCAGCACCAACTGAATTGCACAACATTACTACTCCATGGCCTTGTTCAATTTGGGGAATGGACGTCATTGGATTGATCGAGCCAGTTTTTCTAATGGTCATCGCTTCATTCTAGTAGCGATTGAATATTTCACTAAGTGGGTCGAGGCTGAATCCTACAAGCACGTCACAAAGAAAGTAGTGGCAGAGTTCATCCGAAAGAACATCATTTGCCACTTTGGAATCCCGGATACATTGGTTACCGATAATGCCAAGAATCTGAACAATGACATGGTAGATGGTCTTTGTGGAGCCCAATTCAAGATTAAGCATCGGAATTTCACCATCTACAGCCAAAAATGAATGGGAGTGGAATCATGAATACAATGCCTGTCTCTTATACACATCTAGATGTGTATAAGAGACAGGAGTAAGGCGTTGCCCCAGTAGATGTCCTGATGGAAGCCTTTGTTGGGTTACGGACTTCCATCGGGACATCTACGGGCAACGCCTTACTCCTCATGTACGGAATGGAAGCTGTTTTGCCAGTGAAGTAGAGATCCATTCTCTACGCATTCTTATGGAGGCTGAGTTAGAGGATGCAGAATGGGTAAGGCTCAGACATGAACAGCTTGCACTCATTGATGAAAGACGGCTAACAGCTGTGTGTCATGGCCAATGTTATCAACGGAGGATGGCCCGAGCTTACAACAAGAAAGTCAAGCCCAGACATTTTCAGGCTGGCGATCTAGTTTTGAAACGTATATTGCCAATACAGGACGAAGCAAAGGGCAAGTTTGCTCCTAACTGGCAGGGTCCATTCATTGTACGACAAAGTATTATCAGGAGGAGCTCTTATCCTTACGGAGATGGATGGACAGGTTTTCCCTCAACCGATAAATGCGGACATGGTCAAAAGGTTTTTCATCTGATTTGGCAGACTGTAAACCTTTAAGTCATTGCAGAACGTAGGATAGAATTCTACCTGTTTTTTCTTTCCCTTTTTACCCACATCCGGACTAAACCCTTTCATATCTCTTCTCTTTATTTGCCTATCTTTCGTTTCAATTGTGCTTTGTCCCTATCATTTTCTGCAAAAACAAATTGGAACTGAGCTCATTTACGATGTTGGGGCAAAATTGTTGTTTTGGGTGGCAAAAAAAAAATAAAAAAACAAAAAACAAAAAAAAAAAAGTTCAAGATGCTGACCAAAATAAATACCCAACAAAACTCAGTCGTGTTATAATAAAACTTGGGATGACCTTAACAAAAATTTGTCCCAGTTTAAGATGGGCGCTTTGGTTGGAAAGAACCAAAGCTGACAGGGAGTAAACGGAAGGGACATAACCAGTTTTTTCTCATATCACAAACCCGCTCTTCCATCCCTTGTAGCTATATTCTTTCCAACCAAAGCGCCCATCTTAAACTGGGGCAAATTTTTGTTAAGATAATCCCAATCTTTACCAATCACACGACTTAAACCATTTTGACCCTAACTATCCTAATTCTGCATAGGCTTAAAGGGAGCAGTTTGTGCGGTCTCGGCAGTTGATGTTAACATGTCTATCCCAATAACAGGGAAGGCAGCCTTACTGATGCCGAAAAACTTTGAAAACTAAAGTTCGCATGCATTGGAAAAGGCGATTACTTAGTCAGACGTCTTCCGTTTACTCCCACACCTTGCTGTTTTACTTGGACCTCCTAGGCGAAAACCCAGAAAGGGCACCTTTGTTTGTTTTAAAAAAAAAAAAAAAAAACTAAAAGCTAAAGAGAGGCTAGGTTGAAAACCCTACGGGGCGGCCTAGGCAAAAGGAGAGTGTGCGGAAAAATGCAAAAATAAAAATAAAAATAAAAGGAACCTTAGCGAAACCTGAAAAGGCGCTGAGGAAGGGGCAAATCGAGCAAACGGTCAAAGTCTGGTTGATGACTTCTCTGAGTCCACATCTGGGAAAGTGTTCAATCGAAATTTGTTGACTGAAGTTAAACTTATTGGTTGCCTCTATTTCGTTCTCTCAACACAGTCATTGGCCTTTAAGAGGCACGTATCCGATGGATCCAAAGCATTGTCTGATTGGGTCCAAATAACTTAGAATGAAAGGCAAAGTGGTGTTAATATGGTGATGGCACGATTTTTACTAAGATTGCTCCCATGTGCCTGTATTATTTATTCATGTACTTCTATCTAACTCACATATTGCCATTTTGTTTGTTTGTAGTTGTTCTTGTTGTTGTTGATGTCTTAGTTGTCAAATATGTGAAAATCATCTTAAGAATCGAACTATATTCGACCTGATTCCCCTGGTGGGATACGTAGGCAGCTCTTACCGAGCTCGGTCACCTTGCTTATTATATATTCACGCTAAGATTGACATTTTGTATGTTATGATACTGACCAATTCGAGTTTTCTTTGCTCAATGTCGCATTGTTTTGAGTACCTGTAGGTACACGAAAATAAAGTGGACGCTAAAATCAACGACACTGGGGCAAATTTTTATTGATTGGATATCCTTCATAAACAACAAGGGACGCACTAATCCTGAGAACTGTCTTGATACCCAACGGTCTTTTTTTCACATTTTTTTTTTAAAAAAAGGGTGATTCACGCCAACCCCTAATGAAGCAATCAACTTTACAGGTGATCGCCACTTGGGAGAGGGTGCACTGAATTCCCAGTCATACCTCTCAGTTTAAATGATATTGTCATTTACCATTTAGGGTTTCATGTTCTAGTTTACAATCCAGTCATGTTAGGATTAATTACTAGTTGCATTTTCATCCCGATAAACGAATTTCGGGTTCTCATTTTTATTTTCATCAACCTGATAAACGAATTTCATGTTTGCATTTTTATCCTCCCGATAAACGAATTGATTCATCGGGTTCTCATTTTCATTTCATCAACCTGATAAACGAATTTCAGGTTTGCATTTTTATCCCCGATAAACGAATTTCGGGTTCTCATTTTCCATTTTCATCAACCTGATAAACGAATTTCAGGTTTGCATTTTCCTCCCGATAAACGAATTTCGGGTTCTCATTTTCATTTTCATCAACCTGATAAACGAATTTCAGGTTTGCATTTTCATCCCCGATAAACGAATTTGGGGCTCTCATTTTAAACTCTGTCTCTTATACACATCTAGATGTGTATAAGAGACAGGTACAACCTGATAAACGAATTTCGGGTTCTCATTTTCCATTTTCATCAACCCGATAAACGAATTTCTAGTTTGCATTTTCCTCCCGATAAACGAATTTCGGGTTCTCATTTTCATTTTCATCAACCCGATAATTGTTTATCGGATTTGCATTTTCATCACCCGATAAACGAATTTGGGTTCTCGGCATCAGTTTATCAGCCTGATCCCTGTAAAAATGAATAGACATGTTTCGTTTTCCTCCCGATAAACGAATTTCAAACATGAAATTCCTGTTCTTATTTAACCTGATAAACGAATTTCAAGTAGTATTTTCATGTCGATAAACGAATTTCGGGTTCTCATTTTTATTTTCATCAACCTGATAAATGAAAATCAAATTTCGTTTATCGAGAACCCGAAATTCGTTTATCGGGATGAAAATACAAACCTGAAATTCGTTTAAGATTTTTATACCCTGATAAACGAATTTAGGGTTCTCATTTTCATGAAGATTCACCCGATAAACGAATTTCGGGTTCTAGATGTATAAGAGACAAACCTGAAATTCATTTTCATCAACCTGATAAACGAAAATCAGAACCCGCAATTTCCTCCCGATAAACGAAAATGGGTTCTCAAATTCATTTCATCAACCTGATAAACAAATTTCAGGTTTGCATTTTCATCCCCGATAAACGAATTTCGGGTTCTCATTTTCCATTTTCATCAACCTGATAAACGAATTTCAGTTTTGCATTTTCCTCCCGATAAACCTGAATTTCGTTTCTCATTTTCATTTCATCAACCTGATAAACGAATTTCAGGGAGGCATTTGCAAACCTGAAATTCGTTTTTCAGGTTCTCATTTTCCATTTTCATCGACCTGATAAACGAATTTCAGGTTTGCATTTTCCTCCCGATAAACGAATTTCGGGTTCTCATTTTCATTTTTATTTAACCTGATAAACGAATTTCAGGTTTGCATTTTACCCGATAAACGAATTTCGGTTTTCATTTCAAGCTTGCATTACCCGACAAACTCACTATTCGGGTTCTCATTTTAACTTACATGTGTATAAGAAGGCCAACTTTACCCCGATAACATAAAGTCGGGTTTTTTCATTTGTGTTTACATACCCTGGCATTGATGATACAAAGTCGGGCTTTTAATTCACATTACTTGTAGAGTTTCTTTACCAATGGCGTTTGCATGTTATGTCAAGTTAGTTTTCTTTGTCATTCACAGCTACGTTTCATTCGAAATCCCTGTACTCCCGATAAACACCAGATCGGCATTTCATTCTTGTTTTCAGGTTTCATTTATGTCTCTTATGGTTCATTTCACTGGGAGTCTTTTTATTCATTTCTTTCCCCCAATAAGGACTTTTCCGCTCTAGATGAATAGATAGATCTAATCTCCCCAGTGTGATTGTCAAAATGGTGAATTTCCCCTTCCATGACCTCATGAGGTTAAGGTTGACATGTGGCAAATTTTGTTGCACGATTGGAATCATCCAGTCATGCGGTGTCTACAATCTTTGCCTAGAGTTTCTTCGATCCTCTTCGACACTCCGGCAAAGAGGGGCAAGCTGTAGACACCTACACTCTTTTTGTCCCTTAAGTTGTCCCCTATTTTCCTTTTAATTTGTCTCTCAATTTTCTTTTAATTTTTTCTTTTTAATGTCTTTTTAACCTGCTCTTTGATTTTCTTTTAATTTACCCTTTAATTCCTTCTTAATTTATGTTATGATGTTTAATTATGCGTTTTATACTTTTGAAATACTAAGAATGAGTTCTAATATTATTGAATTTTTAGATTTAAAAAAAAGCTTTTTTATTTTCTGCAGAGAAAACTTTCTGAAGCCAAAAAAAATCTGCCAAACAGCCAACTTTGAGCCAAAATTCCATACGATCAGAGAGGAATTAGACTAAACTCAAAGAATAAAAGTTGTAGAGATCACCTGGAGCTACAACTTCTCTTTTGAAACCCGAAGCAAAATCGTCAATTTAGAGGGTCAAAAACCTGGTAGAAAAAGGCTGTTGGTCCAGAGGATCTGCAGAAAAAATTTCCAAGTCTGGAAAATTTTCCAGACAACCAACTTTGAGCCAAGATTTCAATCGATAGAAGAGGAACTGGATTAAACTCAAAGAATAAAAGTTTTAGATCGTTCCTGGAGCTACAACTTTCCTTTTCAAACCCGAAGCAAAATCGTTCATCTTTAGGGTCAAAATCGTGGTGGAAGAAGGCTGGTAGCCCATAAAATCAATCCCAAACCTTCCCATTTTACAACAGGATTCCCGAACTCATTTTCTTGAGTTACGTGGACCAGGAGTCAATCTAAACTAGGGTTTATTTTCTTTTTAAATTTTGATGTATTTTTTGTGTCCCGGCGCACCAACACACCGGGTGGCGACTCCAGTCTTGTTTTCCCTAGTTTAGATTATTTTTATACAATTCATAGTCGCATTGAAGGCCCCGTTATGTAATAGTAAATAGGTGATTCATTTAAATTTGTAATAGTAAGTAGGTAATTTATGTTTGTAAATTGTAAGTAGGATTTTTGCATTCAATCACCTATTTCACGAGCAACACACGTGGCGACGGTGCCGGTCCCACTGGTGCCGGCCAGACCGCAGGTCGGTAGGCGCGCGGTAAAGGGGGGACACCACATTTAGCAGTTATTCTAATTCCTATTGAAGTTCCTCACATAGTTCACGAACTCTAAATTTGTTGGGCACTACTCTGTGGGATGCCCTATTGACATAACTCAAAAGAAATGAAGGGACTCTATATTTTCTAATTTTGCACTCCCATGACATCAAACCCTTTGCTTAAAATTGCTACTTCTGCTGTTAATGCTGTGATCGACAGCATCTACTTCATGAACACCTGCTATCCTTCTATGTGTAGATCTCTGTGATGTTTATTGATAGTTGTTTGATACCATTTCCTCTAGCAATTTGTATGCCTAATCAAACGACTTGCTCATTATCACTCTTCCAGCTGCTGCATCAATTAAAGTCCTTGCGGAGCCTCGTGGTCCATTTAAAAAAGTCTGTACTTGAAGCCAATCGTGTAACTCGTGATATGGACACTATCTTAATAGATCCTTAAACCTCTCCCAGGCTTCATATAACGGCTCTGAGTCAAACTACACAAAGGATGTTATATCATTTTTCATCTTGCTCGTCTTTCCTGGAGGAAAGAATTTTTCCATGAGCTTTTGATCTAGGTCACACCATGTGGGGATAGATCCAGGAGGTTGTGAAATCAACAACACCTTTGCTTTATCTCGTAGTGAGAATGGGGAATGCCTGAGTCTAATTAAGTCATCACTTATGCCATTGTGCTTAAAAGTGACATATGTCCAAGCCCGAATACAAAATCTGGACATTTGAATCATCACTCAAAAGTCTTCCAAACACGGCAAAAGTCTATACCACCTGCATATCTGAAGCTTAATCTTGAAATTGGTGGCCTTGATATACTGGAATGTAGCCCCTCCACATATGGAACAACATAATTCTTGAGCAACATCAGACACTTTTGCATCTGTGGTACTGGTTGTATAGGTATGCCTTTAGCCATCTGTAGAATAGGTTGAAAATCTCATCTAGTTTCCCTTCTCTATCCACTTACGATTCAGTCAATCTCAGAATCAATAGGAAAAAGGTCATGTTTTTTTATCCTGGGAATAAAATGGTGAATGAACCTGAGAAATGAAAAAAAAAATTTGAAGCATAATCAAATTTCTTGGTATTCATATTAGCAAAAAGTAAAGTCAAGAAATAAATCTTTAGCAACAGTGCCAAAAACTTGTTTTTCATTTTACACACGCATGCACACATATCGACTCAAGTAATAAAGTAGTGAAGTAAAATTCATCATGCCACGAAGACTATACTTGACTTTTGCCAAGTACCAAAATTAAAGTAATTTCAATCTATTCAAATGATTCAATGGTTTTGTGAAAATTGTAAAATACGAGAATTATTAAACTAAACAAACTAGAGAAATAAGGACTAATTCAAGATATAAAAGGTCTAAGATTCATTTATCACTTGTCAATCCATTTATATATCTTGTCTCTCTTCATTCTCTATAACGATTCAAGAATATTAATCTAGGGTATATTGCAATTACACGTTTCTTACAAAATCATGAATTCTGTTATGTTGGCCCTAAAGCAACCTAAGAGGGTGGGTGAATTAGGTTTCTTAAAATTAATTTGCAAATGATGCTCAATTAAATTTCTTGCACTTGACAAATAAGATGATAAAAATGTAAGCAATTAAGTATAAATTAATGGAATAAATTAAAAGAGTGATTAAACAAACAGCACATCCAAACTATCTATCTTGGAGTAGTAATCCACTAAGATGCTCCTTTTTTGCAAATTTGGTGAGCCAATAATCTTCAAGTGTACACGAAGTAGGATTACCCTTGCTCGCACTACTTCTCTTTAGTTGAGCCAAGGATTTTACACCAAACCTCACTTTTGTATAAGATTATCACCCCACTCAATATTTTTAAATAGCACTCTTAAGTACACACTAATACAATATCACTAAAGAGCTAATTTGCACTCAAATTTCCTTTCTATTTGCTTGTATTCAATGTGTAAGTTAACTAGAACATAATACAGAAGGGTTGATATTTGTAGGTGCAATAAATCAGTTCCCAACCACCTCCTAACGGCTAGATAATAAATGATGAAAAAACTAGTCGTTATGGGTTTCGGAAATCCGAGATTATTATTGAGGGTCAGAACAATCGTCCGATCTGAAATATCAAGGAGTTGAGAATGCTATTAAGACGATCGAGATTGCGTTCGTTCCTCCATCCGAACCAGGTGTGTTGATGAGTTTAGTCATCGAAAGGTGTAGTGTGTCCGAAAGGAAACTGTTTGGTGCTTTACTAGGGATGCTTTCTTTCGGACAGCTAGCCTCATCTGATATAATTTTCTTCAGACAGTTAGATGCGTCAGTTGCAGGTGCCTCAAAATCTTGCCTCTGCCTTGACCTTTCGGATGGTGAAATGCATCTGAGATAAATTTGTTCGGACAAGCCTGTGTGTCCGTTGTAGGTGTTTTAAAATCTTCGTTTCTGCCTGATCATTCGGACAGTGCATTGCGTCTGTGGTAATCTTGTTTGGACGAGCTTGTGCATCCAAGAGACATATTTGGACAATGTACTTCATCCAAAAACTCTACTAAGAACAAATAAACCAGAATTCCTCCACAACTCAAGTTAAGATTGTTATATTACATTTGTCACCATCAAAACCAAGGTTTTAGGACATCAATATCTCCATTTTTTATGATGACAAATCACGAGGCAAATCAAATAACCATGATCACACAATTAGTTATAAACACTCAAATGGCAATCTTTCTTCCCCTTTTGGCATCATCCAAGCAAAATAAGCTCCCCCTATGAGGATGCTCTCCCTTACGCAAGCCACAATAAAGGTAAAAGAAATCATTAAAAAAACCAGAACAGTGAACAATCACATTAATTACAACCAAGTGTAGGCACAAATTAGTCAACTGCAACAAATGTCTAAGGACAGCAATCACAAGGAGAAACTAAGGGGTGGAAGCTGAATCATTCTTCTTCTTGGAGCGTTCCTCACGTTTACGCTTTTTGGCCGATGCATCATCCTCCATAGCCTCACTGTCTTGTTCACTCAAGTCTTGAGGATCACGGCTTTGCATGATGTAGTTAATTGTGTCATCAACGTCTTCGTAATCACCAACATCAACACCAAGAGCAGTGGATTTGTCAGGATTGGTTGTACCGATTGGATCTTCACGGTCTTTGGGCTCAGGATTGGAATAATCACCATCTTTATTGTCATTGTCATCGCTGTTGGAGGAGGACTCAAGAATGTATTGGGACTGGATATTGGCAAATAACCTAAATCTGAGCTAAGGCAGACATTGCCAGACTTAGCGCTTCTTGAAGGATAGTTTTTTTTTGTCTCGAGCCTCTTTAACTTCCGAAGGGTACGGCGTTGAAATGAGCTCATTTGATTGCTTAGAGAGGTAACAAGTGTGCATAGATGTGAAAGTGAAGGTTCTGAAGATAGAATGTGGGGGTCATGGGATAGGGGAGGTGTGGAAGAGGAGAGGAGTGAGGTAGTGCAAGACCGAAGTGGAAGCATGGGTTTTGGACTTTTCAAGTTCATATGCAGGCTTTGTAAACCACTGATCATTAAAAAATTGCAAACCCTTTCGTTCAATATAAGTTTTGTTGAAATAATGAGGGTATTGTTTTTTACCAGAAAACGGGATGTCAAAGTAATCAAAATTTTTTGTTAGAAATTTTCCAAAGAGAATGTTCCAACGGGTATTAGTCGAAAAGAGCTCCCATAAAGAGTAGAATAGATAACCAAAATCAAGTCTAATGCCTTTATAGACACAATAATAAAAATAAGTACAATTGCATTTTGCCTGACTCAGTACGATGTCTATCAGTAGGCAATAGCAAATTAGTGACTAAGGAGTATAAAATGTTGAGCTCAGGACTAAGAAGAGTAGTTTTGGCTTCCAAAACCCGTTTAAAATTGACATTAAAAATCTGTTTCACCTCTTCGATATCAAAGCGAGGATCTATAGCAGGCCATTTATTCACGGAGAAAAAATAATAAATTTTATCAGGAGAAACAACTTCACACTCAAAAATTGAATTAATGACATTGGAGGAAATCTCAAGGTTCACATTATTCACATGAGAGGCTAAGGTTTGAATAGTCAAACCCTTCCTAAGATTAGTGGTAAATTGCAACACCATGTCATGATAGACAGGTAAATCCATGTGAACTAAATTTCCCCAGTTTTGTTTTTTAAAGCATGCCTTAATAAGAGGTAAATTCAATTCATCAAATAGGCTTTGTGAAACAGGACGTTGAACGTTTATGGATTTGCTAAGAAGGGCAGTGTACCTATCGGATGCCTTGGCATCAACGATTTTTGGTAGAGAGTGATTGGGGATGGATTGAGGATTTAATGATGTTTGACCCTGCTCTGGAGCTTTTCCTTATGATTTCTTCCCTCTGGTGGCCGTTGAAGATCCTCCATCTGATTGTACCATCTTGATTTAAAGAGGAATGTGGAGAAGAGAAAAAGTGAAAGTGAGTCATTTTTAAGAAATTCTAAGGAATGTGATGTTAAAATGATGAAAAGAGGTTTAATTGAGATGGGTGAGGAGTTGGGAAGAGAGATTTCTGGAGCAATTTCAGAGAAGTAGGGACGAATTGAAGGAATTGGAAGTGGGTCTCTTGAGTCGCTAGAGCTGGGGTTCGGTGGGAATGATGTGTTCGAAAAAGGGAAAATGAAAGGATTTAAATTAGTAGAACAATCATTCGTGCGTCTGAACGATTGGTATACATCCGATCGTGCGTCCGATCGCAGATGAATGGACAGCCGATATGCATGGTTTAGCGCCAAAAGAATGTCGGACGGTGGTAATCGTCCGTAAATATTTCCATAGAGATTGAAGAGTGAGGTGAAGTTCGGATGATTGGAAGCATCCGAGGTAAAAGAGAGGGGTTTGGATGTTCATATTTGTCCGAAAGAGCCGATAGTTCGGACGTTCATGTTCGTCCGAGAGAGCAGATATCTTTGGAAGTATATTTTCGTCCGAAAGCATAATTCATATAGTTTTTGAAATTAATAATGCCCAAACGAGTTCTGAGAAATTCAAAACGATCTAAAGGCAAAGGTTTAGTAAAAATCTTAGCTTGTTGATCCTTTGTACACACAAATTCAACACAAATTTCTTTTTTGCACACAAGATCTCTAATAAAGTGATACTTGACATCAATGTGTTTGGTTCTAGAATGCAAGACAGGATTTTTAGTGAGATTCATGGCACTAGTATTATCGCATCTTATAGGCACACAATCAAAAATAGCACCAAAATCTTTTAAGGTATGCTTCATCCATTTAAGAAGTTGAGCACAACAATTACCGGCAACAATATATTCGGCTTCCGCCGTAGATAGGGAAATAGAATTTTGCTTCTTGCTAAACCAGGACACCAAGTAATTACCCAAAAAGTGACACATACCACTAGTGCTTTTCTTATCAATTTTGCAACCAGCAAACTCAGTATCGGAATAACTAATTAAATCAAATTAGTGGATTTAGGATACCAAAGGCCAAAATTCATCGTCCCTTTCAAATATCTAAAAATTCTTTTTACCGCAATTAAATGTGATTCTTTTGTACAAAAGGGAAATCTAGCACATAGACAAACAACAAATATAATATCCTGTCTACCAGCTGTCAAAAAAAGTAGGCTTCCGATCATACCTCTATAGTGTTTTTCATCAACACTATTACCTTCATCTTTGTCAAGGTTGGTTGAAGTACACATTAGTGTTCCGACTTGTTTGCAATCTTCCATTCCAAAGTGCTTGAATAACTCCTTTGTGTACTTGATTTGTGTAGATGTGTAGATGAATGTTCCTTCTTTTGTTTGGTGAACTTGAAGTCCAAGGAAGAATTGTAATTCTCCCATCATACTCATTTCAAATTCCTTTTGCATTAAACACGAGAATTCCTTGCACAAGCTTTCATTAGTTGCTCCAAAAATAATATCATCAACATATATTTGAACAATCAACAAACCATTAAGATTAGTTTTGGTGAAGAGAATGGTATCAAAAACACCTCTTTTAAAACTATTTTCAATCAAAAAGCCACTTCACCTTTCATACCAAGCTCTGGGAGCTTGTTTCAAACCACATAAAGCTTTTGAAAGTTTAAAAATATGATTTGGAAAATCTTTATTTTCAAAACCAGGGGGTTGTTCAAAAAAACTTCTTGATCAATGAAGCCGTTTAAAAATGTACTTTTGATGGTCATTTAAAATAAGTTGAAATTGTTAAATCATGCATATGCAAGAAACATACGAATAGATTCTAAATGAGCAACGAGTGCAAAGGTTTTGTCAAAGTACAATCCCTTCTTCTTGGGCATACCCCTTTACAACAAGTCTAGCTTTATTTCTAATAATCTCACCTTTATCATTTAATTTGTTTCTAAAAACCCATTTTGTTCCTATCATGGGATGAGTTGAGGGTCTTTCAACCAAGGTCCGCACATTATTTTTCTCGAATTGACTAAGTTCCTATTGCATAGCAACCCAAGATTCGTCATTCAATGTATCCTCCACACGTTTAGGTTCAATGTGAGAAAGTAAGGCACAATTATTATTCAAAAATTTATGAGAACGAGTTTTTACCCCATCAAACAGATTGTTGGCCCCAAAAGCAACCTAAGAGATGGGTGAATTAGGTTGTTTCAAAAACAAACCTTTTTAATGTGCTTAATGGAAATGCAACAAATAAACACATAAGCACAAATGAATATAATAAATATTCAACAATTAAAGCTTAAAGAACAAATATAAAGATTGAGATAGAGAGTATCAAACCAAACTCCCAAGCTTCTCAAGCTTAGGTTTGGGAGTATTTCCACTAGTAGTGCCTCTTTAAAGAAGGTGAGGCAATAACCTTCTTGTACACAAATTAGACTCACCCTTGCACCAACTAAGTCACTCTAGTTGAGCCAAAGGGTTTTACACAACAACCTCACTTTTGTACACTGTTATCCCTCCACTCTTGCACTTGAAGATCACTCACTTTTCTACTCTTGCTCACACTAATTCCCTCTAGTTGAGACAAGAGAACTACACTACTCAAACCAATACAACACACAATATTTTAGCCTATTTCTTCCCAAATAGCTCTTACAAGTGTTTGTATTGAATACAGTAGTTCTACTCTCTATTTTTCACATTTACAGACTTGGGGTATTTATAGAAACCAAAATTTGCTTCCAACAGCTCTCTAACGGCTATTTTCTGTTTACTGAGAAACTAGCCGTTTGGTTTTTGGACGGCCGATGCTATGAGTGTGCGTCCGAACGAACTAGCAGTTGGACCTTTCGGATGTCCAATGCCTGGCAGGCGTTTCTCTATATCCGGTCTCTGAGGGTATTCGTTTGGACGTCTGAAATTCATAGTGAAAGCACATTAGCAAGTGAAAGCACAATTTTGATAAAAAAAATTTAAATGTTACCCATTTCAATGTCATCTTAGCTCATATGCTTTGAACACCCTCCATTAATAATCTTTCTTGAATTCCTTGGTGCTCTCCAAGCATACCAACATGCAAAGTTAGGCAACAAATTTTGGTACCCAAACTTTCTTGGGTCCAATTGGGTTAGTAACATGCTTAATCACCCAAATAGAATTTATTCCCAATTTTTCATTTCTTTTAACATATCAATTTTTCTTTATATGCCATGTTGATGACAATAATTACAAATAATAATCTTATTTCCATAAAAAGAAGATTTAGATTTAACAAAGAACAAATCAGTTTTTCTAAAGGTGATAAAATTTTTGTTCAAAAACATATTTCTAGTTCTTTTCTTTTCAAAAACATTTTCTTTTCTTCTTTTTCAAAATATCACTTTTGAAGATCATCTAATCTCTTCTTCAATGAAGCTTGTTCTTCCATGATCTTGGTTTTTCCAACAAATTTTTCTTTCAAAACATTATTTTTGTCAAAGAATTATTTTCATGCACAAGTTTTGAGTTGGCACTCAATAAAGCATAAACTTTAATTTTTAGCTCTTTGTTCTTAGCATATGACTCTTTCAAACATTCATGTATGTTAAAAATAAGTGATTAACATCATCATCATCATTATCACATGAATCATGACAAGAGTCACAACTAGAAGATACCTCACTATTGCCAAGTGCCATAAAAGCCATTCGAGCCTCCTCATATTCTTCTTCAACTTCTCCATCCGAATTGCAATCATCCCAAGTGATTTGGAAGTTTTTGAAGTGAGGCTTCCTTGAGTCTTTTATCCTTTTTGATGAAGCTTTAAATGCTATGCTTCTTTTTTCCTTTGCCTCCTCATCTTGTACCTTGTATTTCATCTTCAATTCAAAGGAGGTTAGAGAGAAGAATTAATCAAAGACTCAATAGGCATAGAATTTAAATTTTTAGACTCTTCTATGGCAATGGATTTAGGTTCCTATTCCTTAGGTAAAGCATTCAAAATTTTTCTATTCTTCTCACCCAAGGAATATTCTTTACCCAATCCTTCCAAATCCTTTACAATATCATTGAACCTACAATACATCTTGTCAATATTCTCATTAGGTTCCATTTTGAAGGATTCATATTTAGACACAAGAAGTTATTTCTTTTTTTCTCTAATATCTTAATTTCCTTCATAGATTTCTTTCAATTTATCCCATATCTCCTTGGCCGATTTGCAACCTTTTACTTTAGAAAATTCTGTTTGCATCCAAAGCATTATACAAAATATTTATGGCTTTAGCATTTAAAGATAAATTTACTTTATCTTCTGCATTTAATTCAAATCTAGTCTTAGGCCTTAATGTATGAGTATTTTCATCAAGAATATTGGCCTCAAAAGGACCTTAATAAATAATATACCACAAGGCATCAATGTCAATAGATTGAACAAAAATTTTCATCCTATCCCTCCAATAAACAAAATTAATTCCATTAAACATGGGAGGTCTAGAAATAGAAATCCCTTCTAAAAACAAAGCATTATTGGTTGCCATAATGATCTTTACTCAAAGGTGATTAAACCAAAAGAAAGAGAACAAGCTCTGATATCAATTGTTGGCCCAAAAGCAACCTAAGAGGGGGGTGAATTAGGTAGTTTCAAAAAACAAACCTTTTAATGTGCTTAAAGGAAATGCAACAAATAAACACTTAAGCACAAATGAATATAATAAATATTCAACAATTAAAGCTTAAAGAACAAATATAAAGATTTAGAAAGACAGTATAAAACCAAACTCCCAATCTTCTCAAGTTTGGAGTATTTCCACTAGTAGTGCCTCTTCAATGAAGGTAAAGCAATAACCTTCTTGTACACAAAGTAGGCTCACCCTTGCACCAACTAAGTCCCTCTAGTTGAGCCAAAGGGTTCTACCTTTAATGAACAACAACCTCACTTTTGTACACTGTTATCCCTCCACTTTTACACTTGAAGATCACGCACTTGTCTACTCTTGCTCACATTAATTCCCTCCAGTTGAGCCAAGAGAACTACACTACTCAAACCAATACAACACACAATATTTTAGCCTATTTCTTCCCAAATAGCTCTTACAAGTGTTTGTATTGAATGCAGTAGTTCTACTCTCTATTTTTTACATTTATAGACCTGGGGGTATTTATAGAAGCCCAAAAATTGCTTCCAACAGCTCTCTAATGGCTATTTTCTGTTTATTGAGAAACTAGCCATTTGGTCTTTCGGATGGCCGATGCTGTGAGTGTGCATCCGAATGAACTAGCCGTTGGACCTTTCAGACGTCCGATGCCTGGCCTCTACGTCCGGTCTCTGAGGGTATTCGTTCGGACTTTCGAGTATGCATTTGATCTTGTGTCCAGTCCATGCAATGTCTTCTGGAAGTATGATCGGACGCTATTCTACATCCGAGGCTTTAGGGTGTATGAGGCATCCTTTGTGTCGAACGATGATCATCAACTTCCGTAGAGTTTTACTGGTTGTTTTCTTGATTGTGTTTGGACAATCATTTATGTCCGAAACTCCCTATTTTTCTGCACACTTGTTTTCAAACTGTTAGTGCGATTTGGTCATCATCAAAACATGATTATCATAACTGGGGTTCAAAACAGATCACCTATGAACAACTCTTGAGGGTGACTTGAGACAAATCTCCATGCTCTTGGAAGATTTTTTGGAGAATCTTCGTTCTTTTCTCCTTCTTGAGCGTCGTCCTCATTTCTTGTCTTGGTCTCTTGATGTTATTCATGTATGGTGAGCTTCTCAAGTTCCTTTTGTATACCTACATCTTTATCTTCACAAACATTCTTTGAAATAATATCATTAGCCTCATCAAACGTAACATGCACAACTTCTTCAATTGAAAGAGTTCTTCTATTGTATACTCGATATGATTTCTTGTCACTAGAATATCCTAAGAAAATTCCTTCATTCGATATGGCATATTCTTGTCAAATTTTCCAAGATTTTCTTTAATTTTTAAAATAAAGCATTTACAACCAAAGACTTTGAAATAACTCACAACTATTTTTTTGCAAAACAAGAGTTCAGAAGATTTTTTGTTTAAAATAGGTCTCAAAAGAACTCGATTTATAACATAACAAGCCGTGTTAACGGCTTCAGCCCAAAATTATTTTGGTAAATCAGAGTCACTAATCATGGTTCTTGTGGTCTCTTAAAGTGTTCTATTTTTTCTTTCAACAATACCATTTTGTTGAGGTACTCTAACAACCGAAAATTCATGTGAATTACTGTTGTGATCACAAAATTTGGGAAAACCTCCAAATTTAAATTCGGCTCTATTATCACTTTTCAAACGAACAATTTTCAAATTCAGCAAATTTTGTATTTTGGAAAACAATTTTACGAAATTTTCAAAGGTTTCATTCTTGTGAACAAGAATAGTACCCAAGTATACCTAGAATATTCATCAACAATTACAAAAGGACATCTAGGTCATATTTACTACCACCAGGACTAGCATATTGAGTTGGACCAAACAAGTCCAATTGCAATAATTCTAAAGGTTTAGAAGTAGACACACAATTTTTTAGTTTAAACGAGGCTTTGACTTGTTTACCAAATTGGCATGCATCACAAATTTGTTTTTAACAAACTTTAGTTTTGGAAAACCTCTTACCAACTCCTTTTTGGCAAGATTTTCAATTAAATCTATGTTGAAATGACAAAGTCTTCTATGCCAAAGCCAAGGATCATCTATGGAGGTGGTTAGACATTTTGCATGGCTACTACCAAAGTTATCAAAATAAATCACATAAACATCATTGTGCTTAAAACATTTAAATAAAACAGAAAAATTCTTATCAAGAATTAAACATTCACTATTTGTAAAGAATACATATAGATGTTTATCACATAGTTGGCTCACACTTAAGAGATTGTAATTTAAGTTGTCAACAAGGAGCACATTTTTAATTAAAGTCTCACCATTTTTACCTACATCATCAATGCCGATTGATTTTGCTTTCATGTTATCTCCAAAAGTCAACTTTTCACTATTTTTGGATATGAGTTTGGTGAAGAGAGATGCATCACTCGTCATATGTCTTGAGTACCCACTATCAATGAACCACTCGGCATTTTTGGTGATGTTCATTACCTACACAAGAAATTAAATGATAACTTTTGCTACCCACATTTTCTTGGGTCCATAAGAGTCAGTAAAATGACTACAAATCCATACGGTATTCATTTCAAGTTTTTCATTTCTTTTGACATAGCAATTATTTTTCATATGTCCATATTGTTGGCAATAGTTGCAAATAATATTCTTATTTCCATATAGGGAAGATTTCGATTTTAAAAACATAAAATCATCCCTTCTAAAAGTGACAAAGTTCTTGTTTATCAATACACTTCTATTCTTTTTCATATCAACAATATTTTTCCTTTTTCGATACAAGAGAACATTCAAATCATCCAATATTTTCTTCAATGAGAGCTTGTTCTTCCTTGATCGTTGTTTTCATATGCATTCTTTTCATCAACTCAGCGTTTTCTTGTGATAACCTATTGTTTTCATTCACAAGTTTAGAGTTAGCATTCAATAAAGCATTTGATTTTTTGACTATTTCTAGCATATGATTCCTTTGAGTTATCATGCAATTTCAAAATGAAGGCTTCAAGATCATTATCATCATTTTCATCATTAGAGTCATAAGCAAAAGTTACCTCATCATCACCAATGGCCATAAAGTCCATTTGTGCTGATTCCATCTCTTCTTCAACTTCTCCTTTGGAGTTGCAATCATCCAAAGTGATTTGAAAGTTATTGAAGCAAGCCTTTCTTCCTTTGTTCTTCTTCTTAGAGGGACACTCATTTGCAAAGTGTCCAGGTTGACCACATTCAAAGCATTTTTCATTTACTTTTTAATTTCCAGCTTGGTCTTCCCGTTGAAATTATTTGAGTTGGTTTCTCCTCCTTTCTCATTCTTCGTTTGTTAGAAGATGTAGTGTTTGAGGAATCCTTTAGTAATGAGTGCAATATCACCTTTATCAAGATCTTAATCTTCTAAATTGATAGAGCAACTTTCATCTTCTTCTTGAGAGGTCGTCAAGGCTATGCTTATTTTTGGTCTTGCTTCGTCATCATCCACCACTTTGTCTTTGAGCTTCAATTCATATGAAGTGAGAGAATTTATCAATGACTTAATGGGTATGGAATTTAAGTTCTTTGCTTCCTCTATAGCAATAGTCTTTGCCTCCTATTCTTTGGAGAGAGCATTCAAATTTCTTCTATTCTTCTCACCCAAAGAGTATTCTTTCCCCAAGGCTTCAAGATCCTTGATGAAATCATTAAATCTACAATACATTTTATCAATGTTTTCATGTGGCTCCATCTTGAAGGATTCATACTTAGCAACAAGTAGAGATTTCTTTTGTTCTCTAACATCATCACTTCCTTCATTAATTTCCTTCAATTTGTTCCAAATTTCTTTGGCGGAAAAGGAACTCATCCTTTGACACGAGTTGATTCATTAGCATCCAAGGCATTGTATAGTACATTCATAATTTTGGCATTTAAGGTCAAATTTGCCTTGTCTTGTGGAGTGAACTCATTCCTTGTTTTTTCTCTTCTTCTGTTTGTATGATCATCAATAATGGTGGCTTTAAAAGGACCTTCATTTACCACATACCACAAGTCAATATCAATAGATTGAAAAAAGATTTTCTTTCTATCTTTCCAACAAATAAAGTTTTCCCCATTAAACATAGAGAGGTCTAGTGATAGATTAACCTTCAAAGAATAAAGCATTATTGGTTGCCATAAGGGAACTTTACTCAAATGCAATTTAAGCAAAATAAAGAGACCAATGCTCTGATGCCAATTGTTGGTCCCAAAGCAACCTAAGATTGAGGGTGAATTAGATTTCTTAAAATTAATTTGAAAATGATGCTCAATTCAACTTTCTCGCACTTGACAAATAAGATGATAAAAATATAAAGAATTAAGTTGATAAAATGAATGGAATAAATTAAAGGAGTGATTAAAAAAACAACACATCCAAGCTATCTAGTTTGGAGTAGTAATCCACTAAGATGCTCCTTCAAATTTGGTGAGCCAATAATCTTCAAGTGTACACGAAGTAGGATTACCCTTGCTCCCACTACTTCTCTTTAGTTGAGCCAAGGATTTTACACCAAACCTCACTTTTGTACAAGATTATCACCCCACTCAATATTTTTGAATAGCACTCTTAAGTACACACTAATACAATATCGCTAAAGAGCTCATTTGCACTCAAATTTCCTTTCTATTTGCTTGTATTCAATGTGTAAGTTAATTAAAACATAATACAGAAGGGTTGGTATTTATAGGTGCATTAAATCAACTCCCAACCACCTCCTAACGGCTAGACAATAAATGCTGAAAAAACTAGCTGTTATGGGTTTCGGACGTCCGAGGTTATTATTGAGTGTCCGAATAATCGTCTAATTTGAAATATCAAGGAGTTGAGATGATGTCATTCGGACTGCCGAGATTGCGTCTGTTCCTTCGTTCAAACCAGGTATGTTGATGAGTTTAGTTATCAAACAGTGTAGTGTGTCCGAAAGGTTTGGTGTTTAACTAGGGATGCTTTTCTTTCGAATAGTTAGCCTCGTCCGATATAATTTTTTTCGGACAGTTAGATTCGTCCATTGCAGGTGCCTCTACCTGATCGTTCGGACGGTGCATTACGTTCGTGGTAATCTCGTTCGGACGAGCTTGTGCGTCCGAGAGACGTAGTATTGTTCGAACGATGTACTACGTCTGAAAACTCTGCTAAGAATAAATAAACCGAATTCCTGCACAGCTCAAGTTAAGATTGTTAGATTACATTTGTCATTATCAAAACCAAGGTTTTAGAACATCATATTAATCCAAACCAAAACACTATATGTCCATGTGAGTTGAGATTAATATATTATAGAAAACCCTATTTTTGATTACTTAGGGCAAATAGATATATGCCTGTCCTATTTGAGCACAAATTAGTCCATTCAATTAACAAATAACTCAAACCCAAGTTCTTCAAGTTAAGCCTAACCCTAATATTTCTTCATCATGTTCCAATTAGGGTTTACAATTCAATCCAAATGGAAGTAATAGACACAACTTGAATAAATAATCTGTTCATTCGAATCAAAGAGAAGCACAAAACTTAATATTCAAACTTCATGAGAAGTTCTAAATAAAACCATAGATAACTAATTTAGTTCATGGCTAAAAATATAAACACTAAAGAGAAATACTACAACCAATTCCATGGAAAGACAACAAGAAGAAAAAAATCATGTGAGTCTTCTTCTCAATCTCAGGACTCCATGGATTAACGGCTCTCTTTTGTGTAAAAATATGCTAACGACACTCTAAGTTATCAAAGAAATACGTAGAATACTCATATATAGTATTTCCTAGGGTTACACAAAAGTAGTGGAGTGCTTTACTAGTTTATCTACATGCTACACCATTGGTAGATGTTCCATCTACACAATTTCTGCTTAGGGATAATACCGTTTTAGAAATTTCCACTAATGGGCCCATTCGAAGTCCATCTTCTGTAACTATCTTATATGCACCATTTGTGTAGACTTCTTGTACAACATAAGATCCATCCCATTTTGATATGAACTTGTTTCTTGTTTTGTGAGAAGTTATGTTAGGTCTATGAACAACAAGAATAGTAGCCCTAATTTGAAATGAGCAGCACCTTTCTTTCTTATTAAAAGTTTTAGACTGACGCACTTGATAAGATTCTAACTATTGTTGAGCTTCAAGTCTTTTCTTATCCAAAGCCTCCAACTCTACTAGATGCAGATGCGCATTTTCTTCAGTGGAAAGACCTTCTTAGATTGCTCTCCGTGGAGAAAGAATTTGTTTCTCAATGGGCAAAACTACCTCGACCCCATAAATGAAAGAATACAGAGTTACTTGTGTGGGCGTACGATAAGTTGTTCGATATGCCCAAAGAACCTGTTAGATTCTTTCATGCTAGATATCTCTGTTTGACTTAGCAACTACTTTTTTAAGTAAGTTGCAAAGTGTCTTGTTAAATGCTTCAAGAAGTCTATTGGCAAGGGCATTGTACATTGAAAACTTACTTTGCTTGAAGTCAAATTGTTCACAAAACTGATTCATGAATTTATCATCAAAAGGTTTTCCATTGTCAATAATAATATATTATGTCACTCCATATTTACAACTTATATTTATTTTTATAAAATTCACCATATTTTCCTTTGTCATCTTGACTAATGGAATAGCCTCTGCCCACTTTCAAAAATAATCTGTAGTAGCAAGAATATAGAAATGCCCACGAGATAACTTAGGCAATGGACCAACAACATCTAGCCCCCATGTGGCCATAATGCTACTATTGGATGTAGAGGTTTAGGTGGCTATTGAATAAAGTTTGCATGAAATTGGTATGATTTGCATCATTTTACATATTCCATGCAATCTTTGACCATGGTTGGCCAATAATAACCAATTCTTTTGATGCAAAAATGTAATTTTGGGCCAGATTGGTGAGTTTCACAAATTCCAAGATATGATTCTTCCATTGCTTGAGTACATTCTTCATCTACTAAGCAACAAATGTGCCTTCATAAGAATTACGATATAGTGTGCCTTTGTAGAAAGTAAAGTGTGGGCTCATCTTTTTACCTTAACTCTATGTCAAGGATTTTCAGGTAACTTTCCATATTCTAAGTAATCAATTAGCATTTGATGCCAGTTATCTTTTGTTTCAATTTCAAGTATAGCTATGATATTTATATCCTCCACCTGATTACTTGAAAAAGAAGGTATTACCTAGCGGTAACACGTTGGAACTTCAGTTGTTTCATTTTCAGACAAGGCTAAAGTTGTTGCTAAATTGGCAATTGCATCAGCCATTTGATTTTCTTTTCTTGGGACATGATTTAACACAAAACTATCAAACTTAGACAACAATTGTGTGGCATAATGAAAATATGGCAAGAGATCTTTGTGTTTGACATCTCCATATTCCCCGAAAAGTTGGTTAATGACCAACTTAGAATCTCCACAAATTTCTAAATTTGTTATTTTCATTTCGATTACCATCTCAAATCCCATCATTGGAGCTTGACACTCAACAATATTGTTAGAACATAACGCATTGAGTAGAATTGAATATGGCAGGATTTATCTTTAAGGATAGACAAACACAATCCCTGCCCCACTCCATCAAAGAACATCATTGTTGGCCCCAAAGCAACCTAAGAGGGGGGTTAATTAAGTTTCTTAAAAAATTACTTTGCAAAATATGCACTTATAAAATCTTTTGCACTAACAATTAGATTGATAGAGATAAAAACAATTAAGCTTATGAAATATAGAAAAGGTAAATAAAGAGATTAAACAAACAACACTTTCAAGCTACCAAGCTTGAAGTATTAATCCACTAGAATGCTTCACAACTTTGGTGAGCCAATAATCTTCTAATGTATACAAAGTATGACAATCCTTGCTCACACTAATTCTTTTAGCAGTTGAGCCAAGGATTTTACTCTCAACCTCACTTTTGTAGAAGATTATCACTCCACTCAATATTTTTGAAAAGCACTCTAAAGTACACACTAATACAATATTGCTTAATAGCCAATTTGCACTCAAATTGCTTTGTTTCTTACTTGTATTCAATGTGTAAGATGCCCTATACATTATAATCTGAGTTGGAATTTATAGGTGCAATAAATTGGGTTGTAACTACCTCCCAATGGCTCAATAATAAATGCTCAAAAAACTAGCCATTATAGGTTTCGAACGTCCGATGTAATTGTTGTGCGTCCGATCCATCGTTCGATCTTAAATATAAGTGAATAGTGGATGCCGTTCAGACAGCCGAGCTTGCATCCGATGAAGCTTCTTTTGGACGGTTGGATGCATCTGTTGCAAATGCCTAAAATTCTATGATTTTGTCTTGCTTTTTCGGACTAAGAATTGTGTCTGAGGAACAATCCTTCGGACGCGCCTGTGCATCCGCTATAGATGACTCAGAAAACTTGCTTTTTCTCTGACTGATTGGACAATGAATTGCGTCTGTGGTATCCTTGATCGGAAGAGCTTGTGTGTCCGAGATATATAGTGTTGTTCGAACAGTGTACTGCGTCCGAAAGATCTTGTTTTCAGCAGATATATTGGCAGTCCTGCAGCTTAGGTTGAGAGGAGAAATGTATTTGTCACCATCAAAATAAAGTTTGTGGATCATCAATCTCTCTCTTTTTGATGATGACAAACTGTGAATAAAAAATATACAATCAATTCTAATACAATAAAATAGATGCTCCCACTCTCCCTTTTGACATCATCAAAATGGAATAAGTTCCTCCTTAGAGGGTGCTCCCTCTTGCGTGAGCAAACATTCAAGATAGTCAATAAGCCCAAACAATCTAGATTAAATTAAGGTTTAGATTACATTTAAGATAGCCCAAGCAAATTAAGACTAGAACATACAATTTCAAAAAGTACATTAACAGCCAAATATAATCTAATCTAAGAATGATGACATACTGAGAATAGTCAATATCAACAACACATAAAATATGAAGGAAAATCTAAGTAGAGTCATTTTTCTTTTTGGAAGGTTCTTCAAGTTAGCGTTTCTTGGTGGGTGCATCATCATCGGTAGCTTCACTGTCATCCGTATCGCGTCGTTACATGATATAGTTGAACGTGTCGTCAACGTCCCCGTCATCGTCATCGTTAGCACCTTGAGCAGTGGTTTTGGTGGTGCCAATAGGGTCTTCACGATCGTCCTCCTCAGGAATGGAAAGATCATTATCGTCATCGCTTTCAGAAGACGATTCGAGAGTGTACTGGGACTGAATATTTGCAAACTGGACTTGAGCGGAAGCATACATGCCCAAGCTAAGGGCCTCTTGAAGAATTGTTTGACGAGTTTCAAGGCGTTTCAATTTGCGATTGGTGTGACACTGAAAAGACCTCATTTGTTCGCTCAAAGAAGTGAGAAGGCTACAAATATGAGAAAGGGAAGGTTCGGAAGAAGAGGTATGAAGGGATCATGGGATGGTGGAAGTGTTTGAGGATGAAAGGAATGAGAAAGTGCTCAGCCGGAGATAGAAGCTAGAGATTTCGACTTCTCAATTTCATAAGCTGCTTTTGTAAGTTGTTAAAAAATCTCAAACCTTTATGTTCAATATATGCTTTGTTAAAGTAAGGGGAATATTGTTTTTTTTTCCAGTAAATGGAATGTCAAAATGATCGAAAATTCTTGGAAGAAATTTTCCAAAAGGTATGTTGCGACGAGTATCAGTTAAGAAAAGTTTCAGCAGAAGAGATAACCAAAGTCCAGTAGAATGCTTTTAAAAACACAGTAAAATAAATAGAGCTACATTTTACCGGATCAGTGCGATGCCCATCAGTTGGTAACAATAAATTAGTGACTAAAGTGTAGAAAATGTTAAGTTCAGGAGTAAGAAAAGTAGTTTTGGCTTCCGAAACCTGTTTAAAATTGTCATTAAAAATTGCTCGAACCTCATCGATGTCAAAATGAGTGTCTAAAGCAGTGCCATTTATCCAATGAGAAAAAATAAGAAACATCATTAGACGAGGGAACCTCACATTCAAAAACCGAGTTGATGACATTGGATGAAATCTCAAGGTTTTTGTTATTCACACGAGATATCAATGTGCGAATAGTGGGACATTTCCTAAGATTAGCAGTGAATTGGAATATCATATCATGATAGACTAGTAAATCAATGTGAACCAAATGACCCCAATTTTGATTTAGAAAGCAAGTTTTCACAATGGGCAAATTAAATTCTTCAAACAGGTCTTTGAACAATGATGGACTTGCTAAGAAGAGAAGTGTACCGCTCAGATGCCTTGGAATCAATGAATTTGGGTAGAGAAGGGTCATTAGAGGATTGAGGATTTGCGGATGATTTCCCTTGTACACCGTCTTCCCTTTTGATTTATGTCCACGAGTAGCTGTTGAAGAACCGCCTCGAGATTGAACCATTGTAATTTTTGAAGAAGAAGAAGAAATGGGGAAAAGTGGGATTGAGTAAGATTTGGGAAAAAATTGTAAGAATGGAGATGGTAGAAAGGTGAAATAAAGGTTAATGGAAATGAGGGAGGGTTTTGAAATGAGGATTTGCAAATCAATTTGATAGGAGAAGGAGTAGGTTGAGAGAATTTTGAGAGAGAACAAATTTCGCTAGAGCTAGGGTTCGGAGGATGAGAAATGTCCGATAGGAGGAAAATGAAGAGTTTTAAACGGGAAAAGCAATCATTCGGACAGCCGAACGATTTTTATTTGCCCGATGGTTCATCCGAACACAGATGAACAGACAGCCGAAGCTCTTCATTGTACGTCCGAGAAAGTTTTGGACGATAATAAGCGTCCGTAGGAATGACAGAGAGTTTGTAAAAAAATGAGGGAGAATTCGGACGATTATAAGTGTCCGAAACATAGAAGAGGGTTTCGGACATGTAAGAGCGTCCGATAGAGTATATGGATCGAACGATCATGTGTGTCCGAATACAGAGTTTATACAGTTGTGAAATTAATTATGATCTCCCAAACGAGTTCTGAGAGATTCAAAACGATCTAAAACCAAAGGTTAGTAAAAATATCAGCAAGTTGATCTTTTGTATACACACTCAACACAAATTTCCTTTTTGGAAACAAGATCTCTAATAAAATGGTTCTTGACATCGATGTGTTTGGTTCTAGAATGCAAGACAGGATTTTTTGTGAGATTAATTGCTCTAGTGTTGTCACATCTAATAGGCACACAATCAAAGATCACACCAAAGTCTTTTAAAGTATGTTTCATCCACAAAAGTTGAACACAACAATTTCTAACAGCAATGTATTCGGCTTCTGCCATAGAAAGTGAAATAGAGATTTGCTTCTAGCTAAACCAAGACACTAGACAGTTATCCAAGAAGTGACACATACCACTAGTGCTTTTTCTATCAATTTTTACAACCAGCAAAGTCTGCATCAGAGTAACTAATTAGATCAAAAAATGAGGGTTTTGGATACCAAAGACCAAAATTCATTGTACCCTTTAAATATCTGGGTACAAAATTCTTTTTATAGCAATTAAGTGTGATTCTTTAGGATAAGATTGAAATCTAGCACACAGACAAACAGCAAACATAATATCCAGTCTGCTAGCTGTTAAGTTAAAGTAGGCTTCCGATCATACCTCTATAGTGTTTTTCACCAACACTATTACCTTATTCATCTTTGTCTAGTTTGGTTGAGGTACACATTGGTGTCCCAACTTGTTTGCAATCTTCCATTCCAAATCAGTTGAGTAGCTCCTTTGTGTACTTGATTTGTGTAATGAACGTTTCTTCTTTCGTTTGATTAACTTGGAGTCCAAGGAAGAATTGTAATTGTCCCATCATACTCATTTCAAATTCTTTTTGCATCAAGTATGAGAATTCCTTGCACAAACCTTCATTAGTTGCTCCAAAAATAATGTCATCAACATAAATTTGAACAATTAACAAATCATTAGAATTAGTTTTGGTAAAAAGAGTGGTATCAACAACACCTCTTTTAAAATCATTTTTAATCAAAAATGCCACTTAGCCTGTCATACCAAGCTCTGGGAGCTTGTTTCAAACCATAAAAAGCTTTAGAAAGTTTGAAAACATGATTTGGAAAATTTTTGTTTTCAAAACCAGGGGGTTGTTCAACGAAAACTTCTTGATCAATAAAGCCATTTAAAAATGCACTTTTGACGTCCATTTGGAATAATTTGAAATTGTTAAAACATGCATATGCAAGAAACATGCGAATGGATTGTAATCGAGCAACGGGTGCAAAAGTCTTATCAAAATCAATGCTTTCTTCTTGAGCATAACCCAAGTCTAGCTTTGTTCCTAATGATTTCACCTTTATCATTTAATTTATTTCTAAAAACCCATTGTGTTCCGATTACGGGATGAATTGATGGTCTTTCAACTAAAATCCATATATTATTTTTCTTAAATTGGTTAAGTTCATCTTGCATAGCAAGAACCCAAGATTCGTCATTCAATGCATCATCCACACGTTTAGATTCAATATGAGAAAGTAATGCATGATTCGTTACCATTCAAAGGTTTATGAGATCGAGTTTTTATCCCATCTGATGGATCACCTATGATCAAATCTTGAGGGTGACCTCCATGCTCTTGGAAGATCTTTTGGAGTATCTTCGTTCTTCTCTCTTCCTCATCCAAGTGATGGGTGTTGTCCTCATTGTTTGACGTGATCTCATGATGTTTTCCATGAATAGTGAGCTTTTCAAGCTCCTTTTGAATACCTACATCTTCATCTTCACATATATTCTTGGAAATAACATCATTTGTTTCATCAAATGTAACATGCTCAACCTTTTCAATTAAAAGAGTTCTTCTGTTGTATACTCGGTATGATTTCTTGTCACTAGAATATCCTAGAAAAATTCCTTCATCCAATTTTTTGTCAAATTTTCCAAGATTTTCTTTGATTTTTAAAATAAAGCATTTACAACCAAAAAGTTTGAAATAGCTCACAACGTGTTTTTTACAAAACAAGAATTCATAAGGTATTTTATTTAAAATAGGCCTTTATGAAACAAAACACGATTCATAACATAACAAGTCATGTTAACATCTTCGGCCCAAAAGTATTTTGGTAAATCGCATTCACTAATCATAGTTCTAGCCGCCTCTTGAAGTGTTCTATTTTTCTTTTCAACAACACCATTTTGTTGAGGCACTCTAACAACCGAAAATTCATGTGAAATACCATTGTGATCACAAAATTCGGGAAAACCACCAAATTTAAATTCAGCACCATTATCACTTCTCAAACGGATGATTTTTAAATTCAACAAATTTTGAATTTTGGAAAACACTTTCACAAAATTTTCAAAGACTTCATTTTTATGAGCAAGAAATAGCACCCAAGTATACCAGAATAATCATCAACAATCACAAAAGCATATTTACAATCACCTAGACTTACATGTTGAGTTGGACCAAACAAGTCCAAGTGTAATAATTCTAAGGGTTTGGAAGTGGACACACAATTTTTTGGCTTAAAAGATATTTTAACTTGTTTACCAAATTGGCATGTGCATCACAAATTTTGTTTTTCAAAAACTCCAATTTTGGCAATCCTCTTACCAATTCTTTCTTGGCAAGGTTTTTGATTAAATCCATGTTGAAATGACAAAGCCTTCTATGCCAACGTCAAGGATCATCTATAGAAGTGGTTAGGCATTTTACATTGCTACTACTAATATTATCAAGATGAATCACATAAACATCATTGTACCTAGTACCTTTAAATAAACAACATAATTTTTATTAAGAATAAGACATTCACGTTTGGTAAAAATTACATATAGATTTTTATCACATAGTTGACTCACACTCAATAGATAGTAACTCAAATTATCAACAAGAAGCATATTTTTAATCAAGGTCTCACTATTTTTACCTACATCACCAAGACCAATTGATTTTGCTTTCGTATTGTCCCCGAACGTCACCTTTCCACTACTTTTGGATATGAGTTTGGTGAAGATAGATGCATCACCCGTCATATATCTTGAGCACCCACTATCTATGAACCATCTTTGGTATCCTTGGTGATATTCATTTCCTACACAAGAAATTAAGTGATAACTTTTGGTACCCACATTTTCTTGGGTCCATAAGAGTTAGTAAAATATCTACAAATCCATACGGTATTCATACCAAGTTTTTCATTTCTCTTGACATAGCAATTATTTTTCACATGTCTATGTTGTTGACAATTATTGCAAATAACATTTTTATTTCCATATAAAGATGATTTTGATTTTACAAAGCATAAGTCATTCCTTCTAAAGGTGACAAAGTTCTTGTTGATCAAAACATTTCTATTCTTTATCATATCAATAATATTTTCCTTTTTTCTATGCAAGAGAATATTCAAGTCATCCAATCTTTTCTTCAAGAAGGCTTGTTCTTCTTTGATCCTTGTTTTCACATGAATTATTTTCTTCAAATTACTGTTTTCTTGTGATAACCTATTATTTTCATTCACAAGTTTAGAGTTAGCATTCAATAAACCATTTGATTTCTTTATTAATTCATCTTATTTCTAGCATATGAATCCTTTAAACTATCATGCAATTTTAAAATGAAAGCTTCAAGATCATTGTCATCATTTTCATCATTAGAATCATAGTTAGAAGTTACCTCATCATCACCAATGGCCATAAATGCCATTTGTGTCGTCTCCATTTCTTCTTCAACTTCTCCTTCAAAGTTGCAATCATCCAATGTGATTTAAAAATTGTTGAAGAGAGACTTTCTTCCTTCCTTTTTCTTCTTGGAAGGACACTCATTTGCAAAGTGTCCGGGTTGACCGCATTCAAAACATTTTTCATTTTGCTTTTTCATTTCTAGCTTGGTCTTCCCTTAGAAATTATTTGAGTTGATAGCTCCACCTCTTCTCATTCTCCTTCTATTGATATAGTGTTTGATAAATCCTTTGGTGATGAGGGCAAGATCTCCTTCATCAAGATCTTCATCTTCTAGGTTGATGGAAGCATTTTCATCTTCTTCTTGAGAAGTCTTTAATGCAATGCTCCTTAGCTTTTTGGTCTTACTTCTTCATCATCCACTACTTTAGCCTTTAGCTTCAATTCATAGGACGTAAGAGAGTTAATTAAAGACTCAATCGGCATGGAATTTAATTTTTTTGCTTCCTCTATAGCGATGGTTTTGGCCTCCCACTCTTTGGATAGAGCATTCAAGATTTTTCTGTTTTTCTCACCCAAGGAGTATTCCTTTCCCAAGGCTTCAAGATCCTTGATTATATCATTGAATCTACAATACATTTTATCAATGTTTTCATGTGGCTCCATCTTGAAGGACTCATATTTGGCAACAACTAAGGATTTCTTTGTTCTCAAACATCATCGCTCGCTTCATGAATTTTCTTCAACTTGTCCCAAATTTCTTTAGCGAAAATGCATCCTTTGACTCGAGTTGACTCGGTGGCATCCAAGGCATTATATAGCACAGTCATAGCTTTTGCATTTGAGGTCAAGTTTGCCTTGTCTTGTGGAGTGAGCTCATCCCTTATCTTTTCTCTTCTGTCTATTTGTGTGATCATCAATGATGGTAGCTTCAAAAGGACCTTCATTTACAACATAGTCAATATCAATGGATTGCAAAAATATTTTCATTCTATCTTTCCAACTAATAAAATTTACCTCATTAAACATAGGGGACCTAGTGATAGATTGTCCCTCAAAAAATAAAGCATATTGGTTGCCATAATAGATCTTTACTCAAAAGCAATTTAAGCAAATGAATGAGACTAAAGCTTGATCGAATGAGCTTGTGCGTCTGACGTCCGAAAGCTCTTGTTTTCAACAGATATATTGGCAGTCCTGCACAGCTTAGGTTAAGAGGTCAAATCCATTTGTCATTATCAAAATAAGGTTTGTGGATCATCAATCATCCACGGTGGAAGTATTTCAACAAAAATGTTTCTTCATAGGGAAAATCATCAAAAATCTCCCAATCAACAGGTTTTAAATGATCCGCTAAGAAGTCCGCAATTGCTTGTTGTTGACACATAGATTATTTTATATTGATTTTGACAATAATCGACCATCTTGCCAATTTTCTAGTCAGAACGGGTTTTGACATTGTATATTTCACTAAGTCAATACCCGATATGAGACGCACCGTGTCTACTTCAAATTAGTATCTTAATTTCTTTATCACATAAAAGAGCACTAAACACATCTTCTTGATGGGTGAATATTTTAACTCATTTTGTGCGAGACTTCTACTTAGGTGTTATAGAGGTTTTTCTCTATCTTTCTCATTTTCTTGAGCAAGAATTGCACCAATGGATTTTTCTTGTGTAGCTATGTAGAGAATTAATGATTTGCCAAGTATTGGATCTCGTAACACTGGTGGATTTGAAAGATAGATTTTGATACTATCAAATGCATTTTGACAAGTTTGGTCCCATTCAAAGGAAGTTCTTTTTTTTCATAAGTCAATTGAATGGTTGATATTTCCCAACAAGATTAGAAATGAATCTTCTGACAAATGCAAGGCTACCTTGCGAACTTCGTAATTCATGTAAATTTCCACTAAGTGGTGGCATTTTCTAAATTGGATTTTTCTTGGATTGATCTATTTTAATGCCACAATGCCTCACAATGAAACTTAGGAACTTTCATGATAAAACTCCAAAGGCACATTTAAGAGGATTCATTTTCAGTTGATATCTTTTCAATCGATCAAATACCATGCGAAGATCATGAAATGATCTTTTTCTCAATTTTGATTTCACGATCAAATCATCAATGAACATTCTATATTCTTGTGTAACATATCATCAAAAATCTTTTGCATGACACCAACATTCTTTAATCCAAAAGGCATTATTTTGTAACAATATATGCCTTTAGGTGTACGAAATACTGTGCATTCCTCATCCTTTGGTGATATCCAAATTTGATTGTAATCAGTTGAGCCATCCATAAAGGATAGGATTTCATGTCTAGTAGTAGCATCAACCATTATTTTAGTTAGTGGCAAAGAAAAGTCATCCTTTGGACATGCTTTATTAAAGTCGTGAAAACTGACAAAACAGATACGAATTTGTCCTTTTTTTTACAAGAATAATACTCGAAATCTATGTTAGATATTTTACTTCTCTAATGAATCTCGCCTTGATGAGTTTATTAATCTCCATTTCTGCCTTAGGATTGAGATCTGGTCGCAACAAACATTGGGATTGCTTTACTAGACGTATCCCATATTCGATAACTAAGTGATGGATTGCTATCTTTGGGTCAAGTCTAGGCATTTCCTCATATGTCCATGCAAAAATATCTTTATAAACATTTAAGAGTTGGGCATACTCTTTTTCTTCATCAGGATTTAAGTTTTTGCTAATGAGTATTGGCCTTGGTTCTTCATCAATTCCCAAATTGATTTCTTTAAACTCGTCCACAGTAGCTTGTTTGCCATCCTCAAGTTGTGAAGGAGCATCTTGTACCTTATCTTGAGTTTCACAACTCAAACCTTCTTCAAAAGTAATACGATAAGAAGTAGTGATTTCATTTTCCAAGCCAACTAGCTCATTTTGCAATGGTTTGTATGACAATGTGTCGCTTAAGTGTCAAAGGTTCCTATTTTATGACTTGCTATTCTTGTTGTTTCTCCATTTGCGAAGAAACCTAGTCACGCGCCTTTGTGTTACTGACCAAACTTTGCAAAAATTAATTAGCTGAACTATAATCTTTTCTCAATCTACTAAATACGAACTTGCACTTCAACCGAATCTTTTGAGATTGTTTTGACCCTTTAACACCCAATCTGTTGAAAATAAAGGTATGAGAATTTGACATGCCTAAGCAATCAAAGACCGAACCACGTGGGGGTTTGTTTTTTTCTCCTCATCATTGATTTCCTCCATTGTGATATATTGAGAAATTGCACTTGGATTTTTTCCTTTTCCTGAAATATGCACGAGCTCAAGAAGTGAGGATCTAATTCCTGACTTTGATACAGGAACATAGTAACTTTTCTGCAGCAACTTCTTTTGCATCACATTAAGGCCACGATTTTCACCAATGATTATTTCTTATCTTTCTCCACTTTAATGATCTGTTGTTGCCTTGGAGAAATTAAAACCATACTCAGCCATCAGTTTGTATGCATTTGGATCGAATTCTTCTTTAGTTCTCTTGTCAGGGAATCTATCTCCAACTACTTTTACAAATCCTTTTATAGGAGGTTTTATCCTTCCTTGGTGGCTTGTTCGAGGCAATGCATAACTTTCTTTCAGAACTTTGAAATCTACTTCTTTCCATTTTCTTGTTCCTTTGTTCCCATCTTTCATAACAAAGTGTTCCACAAATGGAGTTTCTCCATTCCTTCTTTGAGACTTAGGAACATACCGAAAGACTTTTGGAGTATCACCTGTAGTTTAAAATATTCTTTTCAAATATGAGACTTCTAGGAATTTATCCCTTTTTGTGTCCTCTTATTCTAAAGGAGTCGACTATTTATTTTCATTCAATTTATCATTTTCTTTCAACCGATCAAAATCCTTGTCAAATTTTGCATCAGTAAAATGTGTTTGTGCTTCATTAAACATCTTAATACTGACCTCCACTTTGATAATAATGCCATTTTTGTAGAATTTGAAGCATTGATGCAACATTGAGGGTACAACTCCATTTTCATGTGTCCAAAGTCTTCCTAACACGAGATTGTACGACATTTTTGCGTCAATCAAACGAAACAACGTGGTTGCCTTCAACTCATCTATGAACATATCAAGGCGAATCATTCTTAAAGCTTGTTGCACCCCTTGGTTAAACCCTTGAATTATAACATGGCTTTGAATTAGGTCGTCAATTGACATGCCTAATTTTTTCAATGTTAACTTAGGCATAATATTATCAGCAGACCCTCCATCAATAAGGATTTGATTTATCTTTTGTTCATTGATAAATCCAAAAACCAAAAGAAGGCGGTTGTGTGGTTTAGAACCTAGCAATAAATCTTCATCAGAAAATATAATGCTGACACAACATGTAGAAAAAATATAATGCTAACACAACATGTAGAATGATTTTTTAACTCAGTTGAGTACTTGTTGGGATTATCTAAGTTCACTTGCATCAAAGCAGCTCATTCTTCCTTTGACATTTGTGTCACTTGGAACAAATCAAATTTAAGTCTATTTAAACTGTTTCAATTGTAGATGACACAAGACAAGCTTCGTTTTTTGTCAACCTTTTCAATCACATTGTTACATGTGACTATTATGTCATCTTGTTAATCCTCGCAAAAGTAATTCTTTAGAAAGAATTCTTTCAACGTGACAGGTGAACGAGGATTTTGTAAAACAATTTCTTCATTAAGTTTGTTCACTTTGGATGACATTTTTGATAGGTTGTTTCTTTCTGAATGACTATTAGAAGTTTTCTTCCTTTTCCATTTCTTTTGTTTTGAGAGCAAAGGACGAATGGTACATTGTTTTTTGGATTTTCTCCTTGTGGCCAACGTCCAACCATCATCATCATAGTCCCTTGCTTGTTTATCCTCATAAGTAATTTCAGTATCCACATATATAATATCTAGTGGATGAGTGATGGGTTGAATAGATCCAAATTATGAGATAACTCTATTACCTGCCCTAAACTGTGCCCTTTTAAGGCAAGAGATCCAAATTACTTTGTGTTCATTTAAGTGGGGCCAAGTTTGTCTCCACAACATCCTCAAAACCAAGAACTATTCTTCCATCGTGAACCAATTATAAAATTGTCTTTTAAGACAAAATATTTTTCTATAGGATAGCTACCAATGCAATGACACTTGCAATAGTTCGAATCATTGACATGTCTGCCTTATTCAGCATGCTTATATGGGGTAATTCAATTAACTTTTTATCTAGAAAATCATCCCACATTCCAGAGACATCAGAATCTAGGAATAGATATTGCTCTTCTTCCCTTTCTTTCAATGTAGGGTGACACCTCCTAATGTTAGAAGATTTGTCGGGTTTTTCCTCTTTTGTTGCTATTCAGTGACACTCCGACAAGAATAGTAGTCACAGCTATTGATTCTTTCGTCATTGCTTTGATAGTGACCTTGCCCCCCTTTCTTCACCTCTTGCTTTTCCAGAGGCTGTGATTTGGAAGGGTCAGGAATAGGTGGCTCTTGATCTCCAAGGTCAATTTCTAAATTGTGAGCTTTTGTTGCTAATTTCTCAAAAGTTGGAGATTATATCCCTTGCAGGATATAATGTAGTCTCTATTTCATGCCTTGAATGCACATGTCTTTAGCGGAGATCTCATAAAGTCTATCCCTCTAGTTAAGGTTTAGGGTTCTCCAATAATCGATATAATCAACAATAGGTTCATCTTTCCATTGATGAGCATTGGAGAGTTCAGTTATAATAACAGTTCTCTTGGTGCTATTGAACCAATTGAGAAATTCTTGTTCCAGCTGCTCCCAATTATCAATTGAATCAGCTTCAAGATCAGTATACCACCTGAATGCATTACCTTTTAGGGAACAAACAAACTAATTTACTAGCAAATTCCCTTCAAAACCAACATTGACGGCAAGAAAAATGAGTATTTGTGACTTCAAAATCAAGTCATAAAAAATAAAATACAAGTCACAAAATCTTTTGAGATACACTGTGACCCCTTTGTGACCCTCAAATAAGGGTCACTCTCTACAAAGTCAAAAAACATTTGTGACTTGAAAAGGAAAGTCGCACAATTTTTTGTAACTTGAAATGATACCTTCTATGACTTGTATTTGATGGTAATAAAAAGTGAAAAAAATATGATTTTTATAAGACGTGAAAAAAGAAAAAAAAAAAGGAGTCACAAATAAACTTTGGTGATATGAATTGCAAGTCACATACTATAATTTTTATGACAGTAAATTTACAAGTCACAAAACATCTTTGTGACCCAACTAAGCAAGTCATAAATAAGCTTAAAAATTAGCTTGAACACTAACACCTTTTTGTGACTTGCATATTTGCAAGTCACAAAAACTTGCTTTGTTGCATTACACTATTCGCCAGTTTCAATTTCTGTCTTCTGATTTCCATAATTACCCTTTTGCCTTTTTATTAGTTTCATAAAAATTAATAAAATAATAAATACATTATGCTTATATATTGAAATCTAACATTAAACAGAAATTAGTTACTCCTATAAAATATATAAGTCAAGATAAAACTAAGGAAATGCAAATTCCTTCAAACAATTTACATGAAAAGGTAACGAGCGTACTAAAATTTATTAAAATACAACAATATACATAAAGAATGTTAGAATTCATTCATATTACAACCAGACAAGTACATAAACTTAACCCTAGTCCACAAAACAACATAACATAGACATGGAAAGCTAAATTTCAAGATCTAAATTATCAAAATATATTTACATTCCCAAAACTTTATCCTAAAACCTGTCGAAGGGAGAAAAAGGATCATATTAGAGAGTAAATCCCAATCTGAGATGATAAGTGGAGACGAACAAAATATTTGAAAACTAAATAAAATATAAACTCGTGACTTCGGTTAAAGATAGATTTGGCAACTTATTTGTTCATGTTTAAGCACGCAAGGGGTGATAGATTTGGCAAATTCATGACTTTGATCCAGGATAGATTTAGAGAACTCAACTTGGGGAACCTTCAAGTCACTTGAAGGAGAGCAGAACCCCTATTTCGATGTTTCACCCCCCAGAGATCCAAATACTTAAGTTTCTCGAGTCCTCGACAACAAAAGAAATCAATTGCAAATTATTAAGAGGCTACAAATTTTAGCAAATAAGTATCAGTTATTAAGTTGATACGAAAATCTAGATTTCAGGGAAAATGAAAATCCGAATATGAAGTCCAATTGTACTACAAAGACCACAATGTAGTTAATACTTCAAAAGAGCTAGTGGCTAAAATAACCGAATAAATCTTCATCTTAATTTATTTGACCATTGTCAAAGAAATGAACAAGTCAAATGCATAGCACTGGAGTCAAACTTCGGAAGTTAGAAACAACATTAACAAAATTTAAAACTGCAACATCTTTAACTGATTTTTTATAACATACCCATCCTAAGGCTTACATCAAGGAGATGACTCGGTCATAACGGCTTGTTCGCACTTGCCTTTGGCTTTTGTTCCGTTGGTTTTTGTTTCTCAGTGTAGTTTCCTACCAAAAGTATTTTTCCAAATCAGAGGCACATCTCAACAATAGTAACGACAATTATAGTTTTCAAAGAAAACTCTATCAATCATTACATTGAAGAAAAGTTGAGCCTTGTAGAATTAACAAGCCAAACTCTGTCTTTATCAGTTCAAACGATCAAAATTAATTTCACACAATGCTCACTAGTAGAATCCGAGGCTTTACATTTAAGCCTTGTTGTTTGATTCTTAGGAGTAATTCTGCTCTAAAACATTTATTTGATCCAGAATATAGACTACCTGGAAAACTTAATAGATAAGTGCAAAATCTTAGTCATTCAGGTGCATTACAAAGACTAATTCTACTATAGTAAATAAATACCCACAAACCTTTTTCATAATATAGAATCAAAATACACAAGATTCTGCACAAGTCGTACCTAATTCAAATACTTGAATACATCCACAACAGGAGTAATCATATCTCTATAGGCATTTATCTGCACAAAACAAATACATGCTGATCAGCATCATACTTGAATGAGTCGTCAGCCTTAGATCTCTTGAAACCTGTATTTGTGATGTCTGATCCAAATAGTCTTCTCTTGGAATCCTTCTTTTGCGCCTTCCCTGCTTTATGAACTAATCCTATGTAAACAGTTACGAACACGACATCTTCTTCAAAAATGGAGAAGAATTAAGCATATTACCTCTATGATTAGCCATTCATTTAAAGCAAAAGTTTGTAAAATGGAAACAAATAAAGATGTTACCATTACTGTAGTTGTGACTACTTTCATATCTCTGTGCTTATCTGCATGCCAAAGGTTCAAACACACAGAATTTATACTAGAGACTAGATAAATAATTACTGGATATTATAAATGTAGGATTATGTAGTTGTGGGATGCAATGGAAGTATGAGTATAATAGTACCTCAATTTTCTATCAACAAAAGTAGAAGACTGAAACATCACATTCCTAAGGGATGTCCCTGTTGCATTTGAAGATGCTTCTAGTCTCCTCTGGATACTGGAGGCTATCATCCTTATCAGTACTGTATATAATGAAAGAATGCGGACAATGTTAAATCTACATAAGTCTGGATTGATCTAACTACTTTCTAATTCAAAAGATTCGCCTTCACTGGAAAAGGAAACTTCAAAATGTTTCCATTTCTCTTTAACAAAAAAAAGATATAGGATCACTAGTGATTCATCCAAAGAAGCAAGCTCATATAGAAAGAATAAATAGGTTGTAACCTCTCGAGATCAACTCTATCTGAAACCCCAAAAAGAGGACTATTTGGCTCCAATGGTGAAGACCACTACTTGATGAATTAATTGGTAAAGCTGCGTTGATCATTTGTGTCTGGCTTACCAAAATCTATTTCATCAGTCTCATAGGGAAGTGGTACCCAACAGAACCTGAAGCAGTAAACGATATTTCTAAGAAGGAGGACAAGTATAGTCCAAAAGTTAAATTGGAATATTACATACAAGGAAAACAGACAAAGGGAACTGTGCACAAGTGTTAAAGATCCAACGAGTCTTAATGCTCTTCAAAATAGCTAACTGAAATAATTCAAAAAAAAAAAAGTCACATTAATGGTCCCTAAGTGATAATGATCCTAGCAATTCTCGCCTTGGGAAAAAATTAAAGAATTAGCTCCACAACTAGTGGTGTGCAACTAGATGAGAATTGAATGGGATAACATACCTCGACATTTAGTCCCCTGTGGTAATCTATAGTCAAGGTCCCGATTGTATGTTTTCCCTCATCATAACAACTTCAAACACCTAACTCAAAATCAAAAGCCCAAGGTAAGGTGTTAAATGGCCTGTGATGGACCAAATGAAATATGCAAACTTAAAAATCAACATTTCTTAGGAAGCCTGTAGCTAAATAGGAGACCATTATTTTCAGCATTGAATTTGTGATCATAAAATGACCAATAAAACACCAAAGAACCAGCTTCTCAAGCACACACCAATTAGGTCAAGCACAAACAAGAAGTCAAAGTGACAATTGCATCACTTTGTACAGAAAAAACAGAATGATTATAGTACTGCCACCAAAGTCAGTAATTCACACATTAGTTGTTAACGTCAATGATGCTCAGTTACCTCCTGACTAAAATATGTCCATATCAGCTATGCAATAAAATGGCCGTAACACCATCTTCTTAAGTTCTTTAGTCATCGAAGACTAAAATCTTCAATAATAAATTAGAACCAAACGAAAATTTATATATCAAAGAAACGAAATCAAAGACACTAATACTACTACAAAGGTATAACTCAAAATAATTCAGATTTTCAATAACTGTTCCTAGATTCATCAGAAAATAGTTTAAAATATAAACAAAGTCATGATTCATCAAAAGAGATTGATTTCCATTTCTAAGTCCGAATCATTTATCTCTAAACCAAACAGAAATTTATTTAACCTAACTGAACAGTAAATGCACGTAAATTGTAAACCCTAGGTAAATAAATTTAGAAAATATGTTTAGGAGAAAAGAAAAGATGAGGGAAATTATGAAGACTCTAAATTCAAGGTACTGTTAGTCACTACCTTTGCTTGTAGTGTTAGTCACTTCTGCTTAACAATTAAAGGTCAATACATCAGGAACTTATAAACATGTGCACATATATACATTCCTAGCAAACCGTACATGAGATTAATGGACAAGACTTCGAAATAAGTGATTGCTGCAGCCATACACAACAACATAATGGTATTAAAGATCATTTTCACCTCAAATGGATACAATATGTTCGGTCCAAAGAAGGTGGGATAGAGAGAGGGGACAAATTCTTCACCCAAATGAAGGTTGATAAATAAATCACTTTACAAAGTGATTGCCGGGGTGATTGCTGCTGTGTATGGCCCGAGAGAGGAAGTTATCTCTTTGAAAACTTTAAACACTCATTTCTATGTCACTATATAGTCATCTTCAGCTTGGAGTAATTGATACCTATAAATAACCTATGTCCTATGTCTATTGCAATTTTAGATGACAATTTCCCAAAAACAAAACCACAATGGGGTCGCTACGTTAAAAGTTAAATTTATTTCTTCTTTACAACGAACTGTAATTCACACTAAGCTTCACAATTTGCTACTCACATTCAACAAATCAATAAAAAGCTCTGTAAACCATGAACATCAACATCAAAATTATAGGAAAAATATAATCTTCCAATCTTTTTCTAACTAAAATAAAAGTAAAGAAAGTAAAGAACTCACCGTTAGAATATCCATGTCTAACTTTTACTTCAGTGAAGAAACCCTAGCACAAAAAAAGAGATAAAATCATAAAACTACATATCGTATCAAATTCAAGAGAGTATGTAATTCTATATAAGGCAAAATCTGTTGATTTGATTTTAAGCATGTCTTGTTATGGTCTCAATTTTAGCTCCTACGGTCGATGAAGATGGAAATTCTCCTCGTATTTCTGAAGCGGCGATTGGGGATTTTACCAAATGAGCATAGGGTTTGAAGAGAGTTGAATTGAAGGCTATAAATTGGGGATTTTACCGGAGAGTGGTTCCTTCAAGAGGATGACAGAGAGAGTTGCAGAGGAAAGAAAGACAGAGATCGCCGGCGGAGGATGAGAGAGAATCAGATGGAAGAAAATGACAATTGACAGAGGAGTTTTTCCATTTACTTGTATTTATTTTTCTTCTATAAATTTTATGTGACGTGAGAAAATTGAGGAACACAACCTAAATCCTACGTATCGTTTCCTTTATGACCCTCACCTGCTAGTCATAAAAAATTTAGCTGTTGTGACCAACAAGAAGTTTTTAGTCACAAAACATGTCTAAAGCTGTCTTTTTCTCAAATTTTTATGACCTCTTTTACTAGTCATAAAAGTTTACTTTTCAAAATTATAGGGGTCATAAAAGTCTTGTATTTTTTGAGTGGTTATTGTCGGTCTTATGAAATGGGCAACATGTTATTTTGGGTTACTGTTTCTGTCAAATTATTAAAATTTGGAAAGTTGACATCAAATAAGTATTCTTATATCGTCAATGCGTTTGCTATATGGTTTTTTGAGTACATGAGGTTAGATTGAGATGGTTTTCCATACTAAGTATGAACCACTTTGTTGATCATGTCTTGTAGTTGTTGCATAGATAGATCGGAAACCTTCGTAGAATGCAATACTTGATTACTTCCTTAGTAATTGTTAGTGGATTGCATGTTATTTTCATCTGATGTGGGGATTCCCTTCATCACGATGAGAAGCATTTGGATTTTCGAAGCATTACTTGACTCTGCTTGGACTTCAAGTTTGCTCATGAGACTTGCAATTTGCAAGTCTTTTTACTCCATCATTTTGTGTATTTCCATCATTTCAGCGACTAGATGCACTAGTTGTTCTTCCAATATTGTCGTGTTAGTCATCATGACTGGCGTCATTATGGAAGATTCAGAGTAAGTGGACTTAACAAATTCTGAATCTGAAGATTCGTGAAGTGCATCATATACTTCAAGAGCATTGACATTTTTAGTGTCAGTAGACTTCACGTTAATCACAAGTTGTTTGTGGCTTTCAGTAGGGTGCATATAATAACACAAGGGACATGGCCTTGCTGCGAGTGACTAGTGTTGGCCCCAAAAGCAATCTAAGAGGGGGGTGAATTAGGTTGTATCTAAAACAAACCTTTTTATGTGCTTAATAGAAATTCAAACTTTATGCACCAAATGAAAACTTAAGCACAAATGAATACAATAGATATTCAATAATTTAAACTTAAAGAACAAATAAGAATATTGAGATTAAGATAATCAAACCAAACTCCCAAGCTTCTCAAGCTTGGAGCTTTCAACTACAAAGAGCTTCTTACAAGGCAACTACCAAGTTTACAACTTATAAGTTTAGTCACTAAAAGTCTCTTCAAAGTAGGTGAGACAATAACCTCTTGTACCCAAATGAGGATCACTCTTGCCCACACTAATTACCTTTAGTTGAGCCAAGAGTTTTACACTCACAACCTCCCTTTGTTACAATCGCTATCTCTCCACTCTTACACTTGAAGAACTCTTACACTTCTAAGCTCTTTTCACAAAACTACCTACACACTATTACAACACTTGTTCCCACTATTTCTCCCAAATAGGTCAAGAGTTATTTGTAATCAATGTTGAAGTCTCTTCTTGCTTAATTCAGACCTAGGGGTATTTATAGTTGCCAAATATCTGCTTCCAACAACTTCCCAACGGCTATTTTCTGTTTACAGGAAAACTAGCCGTTGGACCTTTCGGACGGCCGATGCAGCAAGAGTGCGTCCGAACAAACTAGCCGTTGGACCGTTCAGACGGCCGCTGCTAAACCTTGAGTCCGACACTGCGTCCGTTCTCTGAGGGTATTCGTTCAGACGTCCGAGAATGCGTCCGATCGAAGTAAAGTCTTCTAGAAATATGATCGGAAGCTGTTCTTCGTCCGAGACTTGCTTCACTTTCTTTGTGTCGAACGATTACCATCGTCCGAAGCTCTGTCTTTCGGACAGTCATTTGCGTAAGCGTGGATCTTCTGGTTGATTTGTTGATCTGCACACTTTTCAAACCATTAGTGCGATTTGGTCATCACAAAGAAAGTGAAGCAAGTCTCGGACGAAGAACAGCTTCCGATCATATTTCTAGAAGAGACTTTACTTTGTTCGGAATAACCTTAAAATATGAAGTACAACACATGAGAATTTGTCTTATTTCTCCCCCTTTTGGACAGTCAAAACATAAGATAAATAATGCAATTTAAGCTCCCCCTAAGTTTATTCTCTCCCTTGAAAGATGCATATAATGAGTACATGGAGAATGAGTCAAGTTATACAAAACAATTCTTCCGTTCAAGAATATGTGTTTCATAAGAAATAAGAGAATTTATGCAAAGAATAAGGACCAAAACCATTTTCGCTCATTCCTTACCAAAAGCATCATCAAAACAATGAAGCATGTGTGATGCAATTTTTGCAAAATAATTAAAAAATTGAATGCTCCCCCTTTCTTTTACAAGTTGTGACTTATTATAGGAAAAAAATGGGGATACAAATTTCCTAACATTCTAAATAAATTCAACCACAACATAGTTCAACTTCAGATAAATGAAAGCATACAAAATTTTAGATGTTACCCATTTCAATATCATTTTAGCTCATATGCCTTGAACACCCTTCAAAGATAATCTATCTTGAATTCCAGTGACTCTTCAAGCATACCTTGTCTCTTATACACATCTAGAACTGTATAAGAGAAGAAACTTTCTTGGGTCCAATTGGATTAGTAGCATACTTAATCACCCAAATAGAGTTTATTCCCAATTTTTCATTTCTTTTAACATAACAATTTTTCTTTATATGTCCATGTTGATGATAATAATTACAAATAATATTCTTATTGCCATAAAAAGAAGATTTAGATTTAACAAAGCATAAATTTTTTTCAAAAGGTTCTTTTTTGAAGTATACAAGCATATTTATCACAACAGCTAAATTTTTTATGACTAGCAGGTGTTTTCAAAGTAACATCAAGATCATCTAATCTCTTCTTCAATGAAGCTTGTTCTTCCATGATCTTGGTTTTTCCAACAAATTTTTCTTTTGTATCAAAACATCATTTTTTTTTGTCAAAGAATTATTTTCATGCACAAGTTTTGAGTTGGCACTCAATAAAGTATTAATTTTAATTTTTAACTCTTTGTTCTTAGCATATGATTCTTTCAAACATTCATGCATTTTAAAAATAAATGATTCAACATCATCATTATCATTATCACATGAATCATCACAAGAATCACAACTAGAGGATACCTCATTATTGCCAAGTGCCATAAAAGCCATTTGAGCCTCCTCATATTCTTCTTCAACCTCTCCATCCGAATTGCAATCATCCCAAGTGATTTGGAAGTTGTTGAAGTGAGGCTTCCTTGAGCCTTTCCTCCTTTTTGATGAAGCTTTAAATGCTATGCTTCTTTTTCCCTTTGCCTCCTCATCTTATAGCTTGTATTTCAACTTCAATTCAAATGAGGTTAGAGAATTGATCAATGAATCAATAGGTATAGAATTTAAATTTTTAGACTCTTCTATGGCAATGGATTTAGGTTCCCCATTCCTTAGGTAAAGCATTCAAAATTTTTCTATTCTTTTCACCCAAGGAATATTCTTTACCCAAACCTTCCAAATCCTTTACCATATCATTGAACCTACAATACATCTTGTCAATGTTCTCATGAGGTTCCATTTTGAAGGATTCATATTTAGCCACAAGAAGTGACTTCTTTTGCTCTCTAATATCTTCACTTCCTTCATGGATTTCTTTCAATTTGTCTCATATCTCCTTGGCCGATATGCACCCTTTTACTTTAGAAAACTCATCTGCATCCAAAGCATTATACAAAATATTAATGGCTTTCGCATTTAAAGATAAATTTATTTTATGTTGGGCATTTAACTCATATCTAGTCTTAGGCCTTAATCTATGAGTATTTTCATCAAAAATATTAGCTTCTAAAGGACCTTCACAAATAATATACCATAAATCAATATCATTAGATTGAACAAAATTTTTCATTCTATCTATCCAAAAAACAAAATTAATGCCATTAAACATCTGGGAGGTCTAGTGATAGAATGCCCCTCTAAAAATAAAGCATTATTGGTTGTCATAATGATTTTTACTCAAAAGCGGTTAAGCTCAATATATGAGACCAAGCTCTGATACCAATTGTTGGCCCCAAAAGCAACCTAAGAGGGGGGGTGAATTAGGTTGTATCTAAAACAAACTTTTTTATGTGCTTAATAGAAATTCAAACTTTATGCACCAAATGAAAACTTAAGCACAAATGAATACAATAGATATTCAATAATTTAAACTTAAAGAACAAATAAGAATATTGAGATTAAGATAATCAAACCAAACTCCCAAGCTTCTCAAGCTTGGAGCTTTCAACTACAAAGAGCTTCTTACAAGGCAACTACCAAGTTTACAACTTGAAGTTTAGTCACTAAAAGTCTCTTCAAAGTAGGTGAGACAATAACCTCTTGTACCCAAATGAGGATCACTCTTGCCCACACTAATTACCTTTAGTTGAGCCAAGAGTTTTACACTCACAACCATCCCTTTGTTACAATCGTTATCTCTCCACTCTTACACTTGAAGAACTCTTACACTTCTAAGCTCTTTTCACAAAACTACCTACACTATTACAACACTTGTTCCCACTATTTCTCCCAAATAGGTCAAGAGTTATTTGTAATCAATGTTGAAGTCTCTTCTTGCTTAATTCAGACCTAGGGGTATGTATAGTTGCCAAATATCTGCTTCCAACAACTTCCCAACGGCTATTTTCTGTTTACTGGAAAACTAGCCGTTGGACCTTTCGGACGGCCGATGCAGCAAGAGTGCGTCCGAACAAACTAGCCGTTAGACCGTTCAGACGGCCGCTGCTAAACCTTGCGTCCGACACTGCGTCCGTTCTCTGAGGGTATTCGTTCGGACGTCCGAGAATGCGTCCGATCGAAGTAAAGTCTTCTGGAAATATGATCGGACGCTGTTCTTCGTCCGAGACTTGCTTCACTTTCTTTGTGTCGGACGATTACCATCGTCCGAAACTCTATCTTTTTGATTTTCGGTTGGAAATCAGTCATTTGCGTCCGTGGAGTCTTCTGGTTGTTTTGTTTTTCTGCACACTTTTCAAACCATTAGTGCGATTTGGTCATCATCAAAACATGATTATCATAACTGGGGTTCAACAACTAGCCCTTCAAAGTGGCTTTCACTCTTAGCAAAAATTTGTTGAGTTTCTCCCGTAGCAAGGGATTTTGCCTTGCTGTGAGTAACTAGAGTTTCAGAATAGCGGCTTTCACTATTTTTCTGCAGTTTGAACAACTTGGCTTTTCTTTCGAGCCATTGAGTTTGAGATGATACTTGTTAAATTTGTATGAAAAAGAGATGAGAGGCAAAGACGGTCACATCGGGCATGCCAGACATTTATAAACACAAATTTTGCATTAAATTAATAACAACGAAGAATTGAGCAACAAATTAAATTTTATTAATAAGCAAAAAAATGAGTACAATAATTATTTATAGTTTCTTGACAAAAAAGAAACCTATCCTCTGATTCTATTTCCTAAAGGAATTTAATCCAAGCCAGTATCTGCTAAAGAGTTTTGACCTTGAATTAATACGAATTTTCAATCCTCAGTTTGTTTGAAGATTGAAAAATAATTTCTTTGCGACTTGAAAGTCTATTCTTCAATTAAATTTTTTTTGATCTTTTAAAATAAGGGAAAACACAATTTAATGTATTCTTTTGAGGATGCTTAGAGAGCTTTTTGTAGGATCTCTATAGCATTTTTGCTTTTTTGGTGTGTGAATTTTTTATGGGTAAATGTCTTTTTTTATATGCAAATCATGGTCCTTTTTCGATGAGTTCAAATTCTTTTTGACCAATAAGAATTTGTCACATATCAAGAATGACAATAATTGCTAAGTGTTTGATTTAACAACAAGGACATCATATTTATCTCAGTTATAAGATAATTCTTTATTAACCATGAGATTTGTTGATGCACACGTGAGCCAAGGAACAAGTTTTGGGGTCATGGAACAAGCTCAAGGAGTGGATCCAATTCAAGTTCCAATCCGACCAATCACGGGTGGAGACTGACCAAGAAGTTGCACCAAGCCATGCTGGGCTTTGTTAAGGAGATTTCAGACCAGCAAACATTATTTGCAAATGGGGGCCAAGAATTCATTCAAACTCAAGTTAAGAGGCCCGTGCATATTTTAGAAGTCCAACTTCAAGAAGATTCAAGCTCAAGACGTCCAAGAATTAAAGAATTTCACGAAGGGTTTGAAAAACTCTAATTTGGACCAAGGCCATATTCAGCCATCCATTTCTAATAAATTAAGATTTATTTTTTAGCATTTGTTTGTAGGATTTTTGTTTTATTTGGTGTGAAAATATCAGCCTATATCAATGTTAGTTTAACCGATTTTATGTCTAGTATTCCAATCCTAAACTTGCTAGGATTTGGTAAGGTTATTTCCTATTAGTATTAGGCCTATTTTGTAGGGTTTGGCCAGCCCCTTGTTAAGTTAAAAACACCCCCAACTAATTATTCATTCATAAATATTGAGAAAAAAACTTTGTGAGAAAATTCTCCAACTGTGTGTTTTCTAAAGACTTGGGTATTTTGCAAGATTGATTCTTGCGACTACTTATCTTGAACACTATCGGTTCTTGTCTCGTTATAGACAACGGGTCAATATCTCGTACAGTCGAGAGCAGATACTTTAGATTCTTGATTTCTTAATCACGGGTTTGAATCTGTCAAATCGGATTTGTTTAGGCATTCTTGGGTTCCACATCGATTCTAGATCTTGTCAGTGTATCTACGGGGTTCGCATGAGAGTGGTATCAGAGTTTTGGCTCCTAAACACGTTTGTTTTCTTGTTTTATATATCTTTAAATTGTTTTCTTGCTATTTTATCAATTCATTCAAAAAAAATCATTATTGTTCATCGTCACTGTTCATCGTTACTTTCATCATTACTGTTCATCCAAAAAAAAATTAGTTATTTGTATATTGTTCGTTCTTGTCGTGTTCTTTTGACCAAAAAAAATCTGATTCAAAAAAAAAAGATCCCTAAACCGTTTTTTTCGGGTTTCTCTAGTTAACGTTTAGTTCTTGATTCTTCCCATCGATACTTTTATGAAAATTTTGCTAGCATTGGCTTTTGATTTTGTGCATGTTTCTCTATGAGAAAATCCCAAAAAAAAAATCCAAAAAAAAATCGTTCAACCCTAACCGTTTCTCAAGTTTCCTTGTTTGAGATTTTCTTGTGCTTCAAATTTTGTGGCTGGTTTGTGCCAAGTTTTGGAGATATTTTTTTGCTGGAAATTCGTACCTAATGCTATAAAAAAAATAGCCGAAAAAAAGAAGAAGAAAAGAGGCCGAATTAGGGACTCCAAGTCCTTCTTGCATTATGAAATTTTGTACGAATTCCTTGTTCCATATTCTTGTATATTTTCAATCCTTGTCTTAGTTGGAATAAATCATTTACTTGAATCCTTGTTCAATTTGGATTACAGTAATTCCTATTTCCAACTAGGAGTAGTTCTAGTTCTTTTCCTATTGGGATTTGAAGTTAAGTGTTGCAATTTTCCTAGTTCCCAAAGGCATAATTCTCTGTCTGATTGAAATTTGTTTATATCCATTTCAATTTTTGTTTATGTTTTGCTCTCAGGTTACATAAAAAATGGTAAAATACCAGAAATACCCTTGTTCCCTCGGGTTAATTCTTTCTAGCCCGAAACCTTAGTTTGTTTGACTTTCTTATTGTTTGACTTTCTAAAGTACGTAGAGTGCATTCTTTGCAAATCGATCCGCCAGTACTTCGTTATTTCTTTGCTTCATTAGTCTATAACTACTAATTGTGTTCTAAGTGTTGGTAATTGTTTGTGTCATTCTTGCTTTGTGCTTTCAAGTCTGCAAAAGATTTCAAGCAGAATTTAAACGAGAAAAAAAGGCAAGAGTGGTGAGTTCATTAGAAGGTAAAAGCCATAGATTTGATTGAAACACAAGTGAAATTGTGTGACATCTTTAAATTTGACAGTAAAAACTCTAGGAGTACCGTGAGGTCCTTCTTAGTTCTTACTAACCTTAATTCTTGAATTCGTTGTGTTTTGGTTTATTCTGATTATCCCTTTTTTGAGAGATTTAACATGTCTCGAGAAGGGAAAAGTTCAAGGGTTAATGAATTGGAATCCTGTGTGGCTGAAATGGCAATATCTCTTGAGGGCATTCAACACTCTATTGAGATGTTAACTAAAGGAAGGATTGAGACACCTTCGCAAATTGATTGAGACACCTTCGCAAGTTGGTCGATAAGAACCTCATGTTCATAAAGCCCCACAAGCTTGTTGAGGTACGTATTACGATTCCAATTCGTATGAGTCTGACAATGAGATATATGATGTAGGTGCAAGGTCGAGGACTTGACGCCATGTGCGAGAAGGTGGTAAGGTTGATGATGATACTGGTAACATTAAATTGACTATCCCTACATTTCAAGGTATTCTTGATCCTAATGTTTATCTCGATTGGGAAAAGAAGGTAGAGGTTTTTTTTTATTGTCATAATACTTTGAATGAAAGAAAGCTCAATTAGCTATTGCATCATTTAATGATTACACTTTAGAATGGTGAGATCTTTGATCACAGAATTTAAAACCAATAGAATTATGTGTGGAGAGCCACCAATTTAAGATTGGACATTTTTAAAAGCTGCATTAAATAAAAGATTTGTACCTTCTACATATCATCGTGATTTGTGTCAAACTTTGCAAACCTTAAGGCAAGGTAGTAAATCTGTAGAAGAGTACTATAGGGAGCTACAAAGATGTCTAATGAGGGCTAATGTAGTTGAGGATAGAGAAGCCACTATGGCTAGATTTTTATATGGACTTAATGAGGAAATTGCCAACATTGTAAAGTTGCATCATAAGATTGAATTACAAGATATGGTTGAAAAGGCAATTAAAGTGGAAAGGCAACTTAAAAATGTTGGTAAATCTAGAGGTGAGTCTAGCACTAATTGGCATAGGAATAGGTCTAACAATAGTTCTTCTCGACCTAATCAAGTTCAAAATAGACCAACTAATCCTAAAACTAATGAAGCCGAACATAAACCTGTTAGACATCCTATGGATTCCTTAGTTAAAGAGGAGAAGCATCTTCTAACACTTCAAAACGTACTCGTGATATTAAGTGTTACCGTTGTTTGGGTGCAGGTCACTATGCGAATGATTGTCTTAACAAGCGTGTATTCTTTATGCAAGGGAATGAAGTGGTAAGTGAAGGGAGTGATGATGAAGATGACTCCATGCCAGCATTGGTGGACCTTAGTGATGATGAAAAAGAGTCAGAGAATCTTTCTCAGATACACGTCTTGGTAGTCTTGCGGGCACTTCATACTCAGACCAAGGATGACCAAAATGAGGTACAACGTGAGAATATTTTCTTTACCAAATGTGTTGTTCAAGGTCGTGCTTGCGGTTTAATCATAAATGGTAGTAGTTGTGTCAATGTCGTGAGCAAGTTAATGGTCGACAAATTAAGTTTTCCTTGTCTTAAGCATCCACGTCCGTATAAATTGCAAAGACTTAATGAATATGGTGAGGTCAAAGTAACTAAACAAGTTTTAATTTCATTAGCTATTAGAAAGTATAAGGATGAAATTTTGTGTGGTGTTCTGCCAATGTAAGCGTGTCACATCTTGTTAGGTAGAACATGATAATTTGATAAACACACTAACCATGATGGCCATACAAACAAGTACACATTCTTAAAAGATGGCCAAAACATAGTACTTAAGCCACTACCTCCACATCAAGTGAGTAAAGAGCAATTGTACATAAAGAACTCATTTGATGAATACTACAAGGAAAAAGCAGGACTGAAAAAGGATAAGTAAGTGGAAAGCCCTAATGACACCTTTAAATCTGAAAACCATAAAGGTGAATTGGTTAAGTTTGAAAATTCTAAGGGAAAAAAGTTGAAAAATAAAGCTAATTCTTTTTATAGGGTTCAAAGAGGTTTAGTCAGCTATGAGTTTAAATTTGCCTATTTACTTATTTTTAAAGAAAATTATTTTGTGTAGTCTGACCTTGATCTGGGCTTGCCAAGATCTTTTGCTTCTCTTTTCAGGAGTTTGAGGATTTATTCCCTAAAGAGATTCAATACCCCTGGCTTGCCACCTATCAGGGGTATTGAACACCAAATTGATTTTGTCCGGGGTGCGGTCATTCCTAACAAACCCGTCTATAGAGCCAATCTGGAGGAAACGAAGGAAATTCAAAAACAAGTTGAGGAACTAATCGCTCAAGGGCGAGTACGGGAGAGTATGAGTCCGTGTGCTGTGCCGGTGATTCTGGTGTCAAAGCAGGATGGGTCATGGCGTATGTCCGTAGATTGTCGCGCAGTAAACCGCATTACAGTAAAGTATCGCCATCATATTCCTCGTCTTGATGATATGCTAGACGAATTATATGGTTCTAAGATTTTCACCAAAATTGATCAAAAAAGTGGATATCACCAAATTCGCATGAAAGAATGGGATGAATGGAAAACTACATTTAAAACCAAATTTGGTCTTTATGAGTGGTTAGTCATGCCTTTTGGTTTAACAAATCCACCAAGTACTTTCATGAAATTAATGAACCATATCTTACGTGCATTTATTGGGAAATGCTTGTTGTTTATTTTGATGATATTTTGATTTATAACAAATCCTTAGATGAACATCTTGTGCACGTACATCTAGTACTTGAAACTATAAGAAAACAATAACTTTATGCTAATTTGAAAAAGTGCTCATTTTGCATGAATGAAGTTGTTTTTCTTGGTTTTGTTATTAGTTTGAAAGGTATTGAGGTCGATAGAGAAAAGATCAAGGCCATTAGTGATTGGCCGACTCCTACTAATGTGTTTGAAATGTGGAATTTTCCTGGTTTAGTAAGTTTTTATCGTAAGTTTGTGAAAGATTTCAGCACTAAAGCTGCCTCTTTCACTGAGATAATCAAGAAAGAAGTAGGTTTTAAGTGGGGTGAGGCACAGGAGCGTGCTTTGCAGACGCTCAAGATTAAGTTGTCTACTGCTCCTATTTTACTTTTACCAAATTTTTCTAAAACTTTTGAAGTAGAATGTGATGCTTCTGGTATTAGTATAGGTGTAGTTTTCATGTAGGATAGACACTCCATCCAATTGCGTACTTCAGTGAGAAAATGAATAGAGCCACGTTGAACTACTCGACTAGGATAAGGAGCTTTATGCGTTGGTGCCGGCCTTGCAAAATTGGCAACATTATCTGTGGTCAAAAGAATTTATAATTCGGATGGATCATGAGTCGATGCAATTTTTGAAGGGCCAGGGTAAGTTAAACCGACGTCATGCGCGTTGGTTAGAATTTAATAAAATGTTCCCTTATGTTGTACAGTATAGACAAGGAAAAGATAATGTAGTTGCTGATACATTGTCTCGTCGATATGCTTTGATTTCAACTTTAAAAACTAAATTTCCTGGTTTTAAACATATAAAAGATTTGTATGCTAAAGACCTTGATTTCTCAAATGTGTTTTAAGCATGTAAGTCGACTAGTTTTGATAAGTTTTATCAGCATGATGGTTATATTTTTTGTGAGAATAAATTGTGCATTCCTAATTGCTCATTACGTGAATTACTCTTTAGGGAAGCACATGGTGGAGGTCTCATGGGTCATTTTGGTGTGGCTAAGACATTAACATGCGCAAATATGTAGAACGTGTGTGTGCTAAGTGTCTTAGTTGTAAGAAAGCTAAGTCCAAAGTTAATCCATATAGTCTTTACATGCCTTTGCCTATTCTGAGTCACCCTTGGTTTGATGTGTCCATGGATTTTGTCTTAGGATTGCCAAGAACTCCAAAAGATTGTGATTCAATTTTTGTGGTAGTAGATAGGTTTTCTAAAATGGCACATTTCATACCATGTAATAAAACTAATGATGTTGTGCATGTTGCAGACTTGTTCTTTAGGGAAGTTGTTCGTTTGCATGAGGTTTCTAAGACTATAGTTAGTGACCGAGATGTCAAGTTTTTGAGCCACTTTTGGCGTGTCTTATGGGGGAAATTGGATACTAAATTGCTATTTTCTACTACATGTCACCCTCAAACTGATGGCCAAACTAAAGTGGTTAATAGAACTTTAGGAACATTGTTGCGAGCTGTCTCATTATAGAAAAACATGAAGTCTTGGGATGATTGTTTGCCATTTATTGAATTTGCTTATAATCATGCAATTCATTCATCAACTGGTTTTTCTCCTTTTGAAATTGTTTATGGTTTGAATCCACTAGTAGCTTTAGATTTGATTCCTTTGCCAGAGATGGAACTAATCAGTTTTGATGGACAGAAAATGGCTGAGTTAATCAAATCTGTCCATGAGAAAACTAGGTAGCGAATGCTTAAAACAAACCAAAATAATGCCAAAAAAGCTAATAAGGGTAAAAAACAAGTGGTCCCCCAACCAGAAGATTGGGTTTGGGTACATTTTCGAAAGGAAAGATTCCTAAACAAAAGGAAATCTAAATTGGATCCTCGTGGGGATGGACCTTTACAAGTTCTTGAAAGAATAAATGACAATGCCTACAAGATCAACCTTCCTGGTGAGTATAATGTTAGTGCCACATTTAATACTACTAATCTTTCTCCTTTTAATTTTGATGTAGGAAGCGATTCAGATGACAAATCATCTAAAGGGGGGAGGGAGATGATGCACACGTGAGCCAAGGAACAAGTGTTGGGTTCGCGGAACAAGTTCAAGGAGTGAATCCAATTTAAATTCCAATCGGGCCAATCACAAGATGGAGGGTCAAGAAATTGCACCAATGCCGGGCTTTGTTAAGGAGATTTTGGACCAACAAGCATTATTATTTGCAAATGGGGGCCAAGAATTCATTCAAGCTCAAGTTAAGAGGCCTGTGCATGTTTTAGAATTCCAATTCAAGAGGATTCAAGTTCAAGAAGTCCAAGAATTAAAGAGCTTCATGAAGGGTTCGAAAAATCCTAATTTGGACTAAGGCCCTATTCGGCCATCCATTTCTAATGAATTAAGGTTTATATTTTAGCATTTGTTTATTGGATTATTATTTTATTTGGGTTGAAAATATCAGCCAATATCAATGTTAGTTTAGCCGGTTTTAGGTCTAGTATTCCAATCCTAAGGCTACTAAGATTTGGTAAGTGTTATTTTCTATTAGTATTAAGCCTATTTTGTAGGGTTTGGTCAGTCCCTTGTTACGTTAAATATACCTCCCCTGATTATTCATTCATCATGATTCAGAAAAAATATTATGAGAAAATTCTTCAACTTGTCTTCCAAAGATTTGTGTATTTTGCAAGATTGATTCTTGCGACTACTTATCTTGAACAGTATTGGTTCTTGTCTCGTTATAGACAACGAATCGATATCTCGTACAGTCGAGAACAGATACTCCAGATTCTTGATTTTTTAATCGACAGGTTTCAATCTGTCAAGTCGGATTTGTTTAGGTGTTCTTGGGTTTCGCTTCGATTTCGGGTCTCGTCAGTTTATCTGCGGGGTTCGCATCATTTGTCTTTGTAATTGTACATGAACTGTAATTTTTTTAGTGAATGAAAATTTTGCCATGTGTGAAAGATGACAATAACAGTTGAGTGTTGTAGTCAAATACCAAATCTATGAGATTTATTTATAATAATTATCTTTCTACCATTATGTGTATATGTATTTAGTCAATTAATAATTATTAAAATTAGCTACTAATTGTTTAGTAGCAAACTAAATATGAATTATAATTAATAAAATAACCAATTTTTGTGGGCTAATATACCAATTAAAACTTATATTTTTATTTACAAAATTATAATATTTATAGAATGATGATGAGGATGATAAAGTATTTCTTAATAATGCAGATAAGAATATTGAGCGGTTAGGCGTTGATAGTTAAAGGAAAAAGTAGAAATATGATTAAATGGATTCAAATCGATTGGAAGGTTTTATAACTTAGGATAGATTTAACAGTCACTACAATGCATGTGACGTTTTCTATCTGTAATTGACATAGTTTTTAAAATTTGTCCTAAATTGGTACAATGGAAAAGTTTGACAATTAAATGCATCTTGTTTAAATTTTGAGGACTGAAATAGACCATGTCTAAATTTTGAGGGTTAAAATTATATTTTTCCCATTTGGAACTTAAAATTTAAAAGCAAGTGACCTTTGTCCTTGTTTGTAATAGACGAAATTTTCAAATTTGTTCTAAATTAGTGTAAATTGGAAAGTTTGAGGACTAAATGTGTTTTGAGTGAAACTTTAGGGACTAAGATGGACTACGACACAAACTTTGAGAACTAAAATTATATTTTTCCCATAGTTTCCTCAAGTGCTTAAGAGTTCTTTTAATCTTTGGATCAAACTCAGTGAGAATTTGTTCAAAACTACGAAGCACACACAAAAACGGTTACGAGTACCAATTTATTTGGCAAAACAAACCAAACAAAAAAAAAATCTAAAATAGGAATCGTCTTCGCATTTTAATATTGCCTAAAACTAAAATTCCCGAGAGCGGTGTTAAAAACTTGATGTAGGAAAAAGTAAAGTTATCCTATTTTTAACTTTCTACTAATGCACAAATGTACAATATCAATGCAATAAAGTGAACAGAGATCGTTCTCACGGAGACTATGTAGGCAAGTACTGAAAATTTTTGACAATTTTTATTCAAACACATCATAGTTGAATATTTTTCGGATTTTTGGAAAATAAGCTAAACGATAATTAAACTTGAATTAGATGAATGCAATTGAATAATGATAAACTATGAAAAGAGTATTTTCAAATAATATTTAAAAAAAAAAGACGATAAATTAGGTACTAGACTACCAATTTCCTGTGATTATTCAAATTACCAAACAACCGATCCAAAAATAATGAATGAATGTTCAATTCCCAATTATCAACCCAATCCCAATTTTTCGTACAATTGGATCCTATCAAACTAACTAATTTAGGTGCAGATTGACATAATTTTAATTAAATTAAGTTTTATCTGTATAGAATTTCTAAGGAACTTACTAATTAATTTGGCTAGTTATCATCTCGAATTAACCTAATCTAATGATTAACACTAGTCTATGATGGGGGATCAACTTACGTATCACCTCGGCAAACCTGACAAACAAAGTTAGCTTAGTTTTGTTGAATTATCAATTTATATTAAGTATTATCCATCAATCATTATGATTATGATTATTCCAATTAATGATCTTTGAATTAATTGATGAGAAATTGCATCACTCACACAAATCCTAATTAATTTAGTGCATCATGAATACAGTAAATATGCAAAAAGTGATTAAATTGCAAGAACTCATAATTACCCTTATTAACAGTAGTTAATTATTAATCACAATAAAAATCCACAAACTAAATAACTAGCAATGACTTACAAAAATTGGGACTAAAATCGTAGAAGTTGTGTATAAAGTAACCATAAAATAGCTCTAATTATTAAGATAGCAAACGACATGAGAAGTGGTTTTGCCACATTTTTTGGTCGTCCTCTTGATCATGTTGGAAACACGTGATTTTTTGGCTGCAACTTTGACTACCTCTTTTATTTTCTTCTAATCTTATCTTAAAGAGAGGAAAGAACCAACAGCTGGCTCCTGAAAAAACACAAAAAATCCAGAAAATCTGCCAACAACAAGTAAGTGGTGTGATAATTAATCCGAAAAATCTTCTTCACTTTCTCTCCTCTTCTTTTTACTATTTTTCTCTTCTCTTCTCTTCCATTTTTTTTCTTCAATGTCTCTACTGCTCTCTTCTTTTTTCTTTGTCCTCCTATCTTGCTCCTATTGCTCTTTGGGATTATTATTGTTGTTTTTTCCCCTTCTGTTCTTCTTTTGCTCTATTTCTCTTCTTTACTTATCCATTTTTTTGTGGACTCCTTTTTGTCTAATTGTTTCTTATAAGTTTGTGAACATTTTTTTTTGGAGAATGAGCGAATTATTAACTTTGAGGGTCTGTGAATCCTTTGCAAAGACTTCAAAAGGCAAGTATATAAAATTTTTTGAATAGTCTTTTTTTTTTTTTTCTTTTTCTCTTCTTTACTTATTTTTTCCCTTTTGATTGTTTCTTACAATTATCTATTTTTTTTTTTGGCAGGATGAATAAATAATTAACTTAGTGGCTCTGTTTACCTTTGCAAAAAGTTATATATTTTTAGATAATTTCTAGATAACTAATTAAGATTTGATCACTGGAATAAACCTCGGTTTCAACTTAACTTATATATATATTTTAAAAAAAAAGTAGGATAACCCGGAAAGAAATTTATACTAACATCTCAATATAAAATTTGGTGAAATTTTTTTTATTGATAATTACTTGAACCCTTTTGGTCATTTGTACAAATAGTATGGCAGATTACTGAGTGTAGGTGAGAATCAGAGAAAATGAATTGATGTTAGGCTGTTGCGAATAAGGGTAAACCTATGCCCTGGTTTGTGTTTTTATAAGCTGATATGTTTACATGTCCTATGTAAAATCTTAGTTGTCTAGCATTTCTCTAGCATCTGAGACCTTGTAATGAAATTTCCTAGACTTTTTTCTTAACTGGCAAAGTGCTTTCTTGCATGTGCTTCTTGTATTTCAATTTTCATTTTGTTTTTTTTATTTAGATTGAAAGTTAAAATAAAAACTAGCCATATTTGTTTGATTTAGATATGCACAATTATTTCACTACAAGAAAAAGTACTTTTCGAGGCATGCTAAAATTCTTGTGTTAACAAATCTTCTATTAAGCACTTAAGCTATTAAGGTACTCAGTTACTGTGCCATGCAAAACTTATATCACGAAAGCTTTAAAGGCAATTTGAGGTGCCATAATTAGAAAGCATACTAGACAGACAAAAGTGCCATGATATCAGCTTATAGAGGCATTTGATAGTGCAATTTCATAAGCTTTCTGAGACATTTGGAAGTGCCTTGATATATACTTTTAAAGATTCTATAGGTTGTCATGATTTATAATTTTTGAGGCACTAAATCTTGCCATCATATATTCATATAAAGTTGTTCGTAAGTGCCTTTGCAATTACTTACGAAGGCACTCTTGAATGCATCTAAATATGCTATTTATGGCATTAAAAATTGACAATATATTTATTTTTACTAATATTTGTAAGTGCCTAACCAGATGTTTGATTTTTATTTCTTTTATAAATTTTCTATTTTTATTTCTTTTTGTGGGGTAAGAAGAAATAGTTTTCTATCACAATTTAATCTAGACTGGAAGCATAAACACTATCTTCTTCCAATGACTAGAACTTACTTTTCTCTATTGAACAATAATTAACAAAATCCTACAATAGGCAAGATAATAATCCACTTAACATTAAACAAAAGATACATTTAGAGTAGCAAAGTAGCTATTATTTCTTAAGTTTTATTAGCCTTGAACAAACTTAACATACCAAAACATTGGCAATAGCAACTTATTGAGTAAAAAACTTGAAATAGTTGGAATGCAATAAAACCAAGAAACCATAGAGATCCACGCAACAACACTTTGTCCCATTTTTAAATTTTATCATGTCAATCTTCATGAATCTTTACCTGTACAATAAATACATTACACAATAAAATCAGTTAATGGATATTAAACTATACTAAATAAATGATGTATGCCATCCATAATGATTCTAAAGCAAACAAACATACTAATTTAGTTGGCCAGGCGATTGGTGCACCAAGTGAATCCCCAATTGTTTGAAAAATTCCATAAGGCCTAAGAATTAACTGCTCCTCATGTGCAACTCCATTTTGTACCAACACCTCACACCAATGCAAACCTAATGGCTGCCCCCTAACAATTTTGGATGGATCAATTCTTTGAAGGCATCCAATCGCCACAACTTTTGTCGCTTCACATAAGCTAAAAAAAAAAACCCAATCCCCTTCCTGAAACAAAAAGCCACAGTTATTGAATGAAAAATAATACAAGTTTCTTTAAAAAAAAAAAAAAAATTCGACAGAGTCTCCCTTGTATTTTGTTATTTTCCCAAATTTCATTCCAAGACACAATCAAATTGAGTAAACAACTATTGGCTTCCAAACTTTCTATGAAAATCTAAATCCATTGACATATATAATTATTCTCATACAAGGATTTAAATGTATCAGAATAAGACCTTAAATAATTACTCAACAAGTTAAAGCGAAATGAAGCATTATTAAGAATTTCTAATAAAATCTGGGGAAGAACAAGGAGTGAGGAACCAAAGCTCAAATTTCGTACATTGTTCAGTAGACTACAAATTATGATATTCAAATATTATGCAACACAAAATAAGATAAGCAAGTACATTTAAAAATAAAAAAAAACTTACCGCTAATTCTTCACTACGAAAACTGGATGTTGAGTTTTGGTTGGGTAAAGTCGAATGAATTCTTGATTCACTCAATGAGTCATAACTTTTTTGTTGTAGCACATAAGCTTTCAGCTCTGTGAGTTTCCTTGCTTGATCTTTAATTGGTTCATCTTGTTGAGCAAATTTTTCATTCATCTTCACCATTTGATGATTTTGCTCTAAAACCATACAGTGGGATGCACTTCTGCTAGGTATATCACCCCATAGGTCACTTGGGGAGACACCAAAACTGTACATTCGAGCTTGTCCATGTTTATCTTTCCCAACTACTTTAGCAAATATATCATTAGGCCCAACACAATCTTCCGTACCGGGAGGAAGTTTGCTAACTTTTTCATTCATTTCATTCTAGCAAGCAATACATAGAAAATTTTAATTTCTTCAAATAAACAAAAATATAAAATACATAACTATAACTTAAATTTGCATTTAGCATCAGACAAATTAAAGCAATAAAGCATAATGACCGAATCACTCAATAAGTTGCATTTATTAACTACCTTCGTAAATAAACAAATAAAAACTTTTCTTACCATTTTACTTGCTACAACACTGCTGAATGGTTGTCCATTTTTCTTAGTGTAAAAACGTTTCAACATTTCAACTTGTGATGGATTATGGCCCAACCTTTGCTTTTGTAAAAAGAAAAATTCCTTCTTTGAGCGAATTATACTAATATAATAAGAAACAAAGAAAAAGTTAGGATTATTCACCTCGCAAGCTCGAATTTGAACAAATGACTTCTTTCCTGTGTTATGATTCATAATCTTCATTGCCATTGGTTTCTTATTCCTTTCACTAACTTTCTGAATTTGTAGAAAAATGTTAAAAATGACTTGAATATAATTTGATAAATTGAAAAATGAGGACACGATTATGAAACATGTAATTCTACATGTGACTTCGTTTCATCCTTCTGCCAATGAGTCACAAGTCCTTTATATTGATCATTCATCACACGGTCATCAGTAATATTATTGATTTGAGCTTGAATAGTTTCATCTGAATTATAATATTTTGCTTTTAAACATGTCTTCCAATTTCTCCAATATTTGCCTAAAGTACGATAAATCCAAATTTCTGCACCAGGAGGGACATTAAATCTTTCCTGAAAAATATTTTAAATTTTTAGAATCTAAAGTCAATATTTGAACAACTAATGAATCAATAGACAAGTATAAGACAACATAATATAATTCCTTCACTACTTTTAACATCTCTGTCTTGCGAGAAGTGCCTATCTTGCACCAATCTTCCACATTAATAGGACAATATATGCCATTTCTTGATATTGTACGTAAGAATTCAGTCTAGAGAGATTTGTTTTTTTTCCATTGGTTTATTAAGCCTGTTAAATCTAACTTTATGTCGACCTAGAGAGCTAGGTCGACCCCAAACTTTTATCATCTAATTCTGATGCGTTGGCCCTCGGGTTTTCTTCACTTCATCACCAGTATTCTTACCATCTAAAAAAAAAAATCACCAGAAACATTTTATTAGGAAAAACAAATGTAGTTAGAAATACAAATAGATTGTCTCACCTGTATAATAGTTTTCTTGTTGTGTGAGAGACTGGTTATCTTCATGCTCCTCATATGGTTCATCAACAAGGTCATGGCTAGTATATCTTTTTCTTTTTTTCTAGTTCTAGCCATCCCTAAAAATCCAAATTTTAGATACATAATATACAAAAACTTATAAACTAAAATTCAGTACATTATGTATGAGATAACAATAGTATAACAACAGTTCAAATGTTCAATTTCTTAACCAGTAAGAAGACAAATACTGAACGAAGATATTATATGTCATACTTCGAAATAAATAGTTCACTCAGATTACAAAAATGTTATAGTTTCAGTAGGAATCAAAACACAATCTACTCATGGTTTGAGTCAACTTTAACTCCCAGCACATCCTCACGAACTCAAGTTAAATTCTCCATTGTCATCATCCAACACTAAATTTGAAGTTGTTCTTTGCAAGTACACCTCAACGCCCATAAGATCCATCTTGTACTCTGTTCTAGGGGACGTCGTGATGACTATATGCCACCCATTTTCGAGAGGGTTTTCTATATAAAACACTGTGACACTTGGGATGCAAGCACATAAGGCTCATTGTGATGCTTCAGGTTCACGAAGTTAGCCAATAAGAACCTATCATCATCTTGCTTTAACCTTTTTCCTTTAGAGACCCAACCCTTCGATCTCCTCCATAATCTAATTCAATGATGTTTGACAAAATCCCATGGTAATCCATTTATTTAAAATTCAATTTTTGTCTTTCACACTTGAGAAACTTGATATAGTTGCACTAACCAAAACTCCACTATTTTGGGTTTTTCTTTTAACCTCCAACTCTTTTGTATGAAATCGAAAGCTATTAATAAGAAATTTTTTATGCTGTATCCCAATGATGTTTGGACCCCTCTAGGGGATAGCAAGTTACTTCAAATCCCTTGTGACTCTATCTTCCTCACTGACTTGAATTTGTTCCACCTATATCATGTACCAAATATTAGTAAAAAATAGTACATAAAAGAAATATAAAGAAACTTTTACACATTAATGTATCAAATAATTCCATCCTTAGTAAGATTCTTCTTAGAAATGGCCAAGACTTGAAAACCATCAATTGTGGCAAGATTTTTAGTATTATACATCCTTCCCTGCCATGCTGCCCTTACTCTTTCATGAAATATATATATCTCATTCTCTCTCCCTTTCTTACAGAAATGTGTATTTGCTAAATTTTGGCAATAGAAAATAAATGCAACTAAATCTTTAAGGTGAAAGCTAACCATTTCTATGTATAAGTCGATCAAATTTATTAACCCCATCAATCAACACACCCTTGTCAGTGGTCTGCTCATAGAATGTTTCTTTGTTGTATTAGCAGATTGTACACAGGACATTTGATGAGTTTGGTTAATTAACTTGCTGGAAGAATAGAAGATGAGTAAAAAAAATCAAATTAAACAAAAAAAAAAAAATACCCATTTTGGAAATTCGATTAACCATATTCGCTAATTAGACCCATTGACATTGAACTAAAAATTTTTAATACAAAAAACGAAAATCCTATCTAATACAAAATCTAACTAGCAATAAAATAGTCCATAATTTTATATCATCAAAACTAAATATAATTGAATAGATGCAATATTTTCTTAATACTTTATATATATATATATTATAATATAATCGGACTATAAAATACATAAACTATACATACGTTTGTTTGTATTTATGTATATTGTATACACATATAATATCATTTGTGCGGCTATATATGTATTTTACAAATAAAATTATAGTATTGGTTCGTAAGATCATATTATATAAAAGTATATTTATATAAAAAGAAAATATAACATTGCAAGTTAAGTTTTAAAGATTTTCTTTGAAAGGTCTTAAATTCCTCATACATTGAATTGAATTTGGATAATCAGTTAATTCTAAATTCAAAACTCAATTCTAATTTTGTAACTTATTTCCGATTTCATGATTCGGTCGGACCAATTTATTAACCAAATTTTGATTAACCAATTTCGAAATTTCAATGTGGAAGTGAAAATGGTTGCGAATTCGATTAAATCGAATTCGTGTTTACCCTAACTATAATTTTTTTTAAAGTGTTGAGTTTGTCAAATATAAAATTGAATTTAAAAATTGGTTAATTCTGAATTCAGAATTCAATTCCGATTTCGTAATTAATTTTTTATTTCAAAATTCGATCGAACCAATTTATTAACTGAATTCAGATTAATTAATTTTAAAATTTCAATGTAAAAGTAAAAACAATCGCGAATTAGATTAATTGGTTCGTACTCACCCTACATCCTTATGACCCAATTTAGACTGGATTAAATCGTCAAATGCCCCAAAAATAAGGCATATCTCACATTGAAAGTTTTCCGTAGAAATTGTTTTTAAAAAAAAAAGAGAAGAGAGTGTTCATGGAAACTCGAAAAATTACCACAATATTCCACAAATAAAAGCGTCCAATCCAACAAACAATATCGGAACCCTGGCTAATTATATAGACCCGGTAAAAAGAGAAAGAAGAAGAATAAGACATAAATAAAAGAAAACTATTGTTGCTTTATAGTTTTATTAAGATTGTGATTTTCTTGTAGGAAAAGAAATGGCGGAAGAAAAGAGAGAAGCAAACGCAGCGGCAGCTCAAATCCCACTACCTCCGTACAACGACGTGAATGCCAAGTGGGATGCCTGTATGGACTTGAGCATTCGCCGGGTTTTTTATTCTACAGCTGTTGGTGCTTTTACTGGGCTTCTCCTCCTTCGTAATCCCTCTTATACTTTCCTATTATTATTATTATTATCATTATCATTATCATTATTATTTTTATTTTTTTGTTTTTAGGGTTTAAATTGCCTCATTTTAGGCATAATTTTGTTTTTTTTTTTTATTAAAAAAAATTCTGGGTGTGGAATTAGATGAAAAGTTGTATATAGTATTGGATTATGTTTAGTTCTCCTTAGTTTTGAATTCGTAATCTGGGTCGGTAGCAATTGTATTTCTGGGAATTTTTTGGAGTGGTTTTTTTGGGTATATGATGGTCAAGGGTTTTTTTGGTATATGATGGTCAAGGGTTATATAAGGGGATAAAATGGTGGGTGGTGAGGAAATCTGTAAAATATGCTAATGAAGGTTTTTGATTTATGTTCTTGTGATTTTCAGTCATGATTCAAAATTTTGTTCTGATACAGATGGATTGAGATGTTTGGGGCATTATTTGGTTATTGTTTGGATTTGGGTTGAAATGAATTTATTGTTGCCTACTTCTTGTATTATTGCTAAAGTGATCCAAGTGTAGCATTCTCATATTGTTGCTGATAGTAGAACAATGTTGGGGCTTCACAAATCATGAGCTTGGAAGCCCAGACAGTACTTGAGGGAACAAATGATGTTAGGCGCAAATTTTATTAGTTGTGTTTTTTTCTAAGAGATTTATGTGTCGTTAAAAACTCGGGTAAAGAAACAAACTATTTCCCCGTTACTGTTAGTTGGTGTGTTAACTGGTCTCTGACTTTGTTTTCTGAGTAATGTATTATAAGCTTACTGCAATATAGTTATCCAGTAAAATGTTTAGGGGAGAAATGGTAATATTCTGAGGCCTATAAAGGTAGATGTAAAATATTTAGCAAAGATAATATGGATACACATATGTGAAATGTATGCTTGCTTTGTTTTTCATCGCTTCATGACATTGTTTTTTGCACCATATAATGGTGTAGAGTCCACGTGCCTATTTTTGAGATCCATACCAATGAAATTGAAGTTTTTAGTTGCCATTGGAACAGCTTTAAGAGTTCTTTTTTTTTTTTTTTTGGTCACGAAATTGTGAATGATATGTTTCTTTCTTTGGGATAATATCAAGTGGAAATTGGAAAAGAGAAATCATTGTTACTTCAGCAACCATAGTTCTCTTGTCTTTTGCTATTTATTAGAGAGGGTTACTAAAAAGAAAAAGTTTGTCTATAAAGTTTAGATGATGCGATGGAGCATGTGAAATGCCTTTAAACCCTTAATTTCTTATTCTTCAACGCAAATTGACTAGCGGACACTATTGTTACATCATTTCTAAAATCATTAGTTTAGCTGTGTGAGGCTAAGTATCAAGAAAAAAGCATGCAGTGTCTGAAAAAAGTAAATAAGAACTTGTGTTGTTCTTGTTAAGAAGTGGCAACTATGTTTGTTTCCTGCTGATAAGAATTTTGCCTTTTACTTGGCATAAATTTGTTTTATGGTAGTAAATAGTAATGTTTACTTTGTTTAAGTGGCTTTTCGTGTCATATTTTGAGTAGCTTTAGAAGCATATCTTTTAGGGTTCAGCTGGGAAGAAACAAATTTTGAATTTATTTGGGTTTGAGTGCATCTGGTATTTTTATGTCAATCTTGCAATTTTTGTTTCTGATGCATTTCAAGTTTAGTACTTCTCCTCACTTGTTTAGGCAGTATGTTGACATGAGAACTTATAAAGTCAACATTGCTGGAATACTTTTCCACAGGAGAATCATTTTATTGGTTTGTTGGTTTAGAATAAATTTGTTAGTATATTTAGGTTTTATTCTTATTTCTTGATGAATCATTGGTGTTAGGGAGTCCTGTTACAAGATGGGCTTCTGTAGCATTTGCTGCTGGCATTGGCGTGGGATCTGCTTACATAGAATGCTCTTACAAATTTGGGGGATCTGCAGCAACATTGACGCCTAACCTTTCTGAGGCTCCTTTGTCTAAGGTACAATTTTGCAGTCATGATCTTTTTAAAATTTTAGGTAATTACAAGGTCTATTTGTCATAATTGAGGAATTGGCTTATAGTGATTAGATGGTTATGCATCTTTTGAATTATAAGTCCTTTCATAATGGTTAAAGCAAGATAGCTAAGGTTGTTTGGCTAAAAAGTAGATGATAAAGTTAATGACGGCATCTGAAACATACCAATTCTTTCTTGATAGATCAACAGTTTTCCATTTATGGATAAGTTAACTTCTAAATTAGGCAATCTGTTCTTTCTTGCATCTTGCACATGTGATTCTTCATAATTATTCTAGAAGTCAGGGTAAAGATGATCATTTTATTTACAATATCGAATAAATTTGAGGACGAGGATTCTTTAAAACCAGGTGAACAGATAATATTAGTGACTACATTGGGAAAGCAAATTCTAGGCTTCCTATTAGACCTAGTGCTGAAATGGGATGGTAAACTGGATGACAAAGGCTGTGCAGAACAGTGTTTCAAAGGATTTAAATTGACTACATAATCTCAGGGGAAAGGAAGAAATATACTGCTAGAGAACATGAAGATTTACCTACAAACTAATATTTGATCTGTGATAAATAAAGAATGCAAAACTGTGTTTGTTGAGCTTTGATAGTGAAAAGGCTTCGAGTATTATACATGACGTTGGATCAAGTATAATATAATGCCCCGTCATATTGAATAGTTAAATGTACTTATAGTTAACAAACTGAGGTAAATAGTTTTCAGGTTAGATTGTGTATAAACACTTGTGACATGCCAGGCATGAAGTTTACATTAGTATGTAGAACAAAATCTGTTTTTTGCCATATAGGTTATCCAGAGTATTTTGTTAGTGAACTAGCTGGGCATACGTTTTACTCTACTTGTTAGAGCCAGAAGATAGGGCTATGCAGTTTTCTTGTATAGATATCCTTCTTTATTCTTCATTTAATAGTTCCTTATTTTTCTCCACCCTAGAAGGAAAAAAAAAAAAAAAAAAAAAAAGAAGGAAGGTCGGTCATTTGTGAATTGATTTCTTAAACAGAGATTGATCTCTTCCTGCGTTATTTTGTTTCGCACACATAGTAGTTAAAAGCAAGGTAAGCGACCGATTAAATGAGAAGCGAGGTGAGGCACAAGGCTGGTGCTTTTTCCTCAGCAGAACGAGTGACTTCGATGAGCGCAGTTAAAACACAAAAAAGCACCAAAAGCACAGAAGTGAAGTGCAGAAAAATTGTCGCTCTGTATTTCCTTGACTAGCCACTTTTCCGTGTTCTACTTTTTTACCTGGAATCCTTGTTGCTGCTGGTATCTGTTGAGGTGAAGAAGTAAAGAATCTGTTCTGTGGAAAAGAAGCAAAGGACTCGCCAACAAAAGAAAAATAATAATAATAATAAAAAGAAGCGAAGAACTCATTATTTGTCCAGATTTTTGCAGGCAGATTAAGAATAATAAATATCAAGTGAATGTTGGAGGAAGAGATGCGTTGTGGTAGCTGGCTCGCTGCTATTTTTTGGAAGCTTTTGGAGAGGGACTGAAAGTGGGTTGACGGTTGGAGATATAAAGGATGTTTCGTCCGGTTTTTAAGCTGTAACCAAATATTGTTTTTCCAACTAAACCCTCCAACCTTTAATGAAATATAGAATGTTCCCCAACCTCTTGTAACCAAAAGTTATCTTTTTATTCTTATTATTATTATTATTATTATTATTATTTTGCTACTAAATCCTTCCATCTCTATGCATAATTTAACATCTGCCTCAAACTTTTTGCAATTAAAAATAGTGTGTAATTTCATAATAACTAAAAAAATGTTCTATAGAAGTTCGCACCAAAAAAAGCGTGCACTTGGCTTTGCAGGCGTAGGCCCCTGAAGTCCTCTTGTCCTCTATGTCACTTTTTGCTTTTAACTACTATGTTCACATATGTAAGTGCTTTGTAAGTTCATTAATGTTGCCTTTCCTCGCCAGTGCTTCACTGTATAAGAATGTACCATAGATCTGCGACCTTTGTAAGATCATAGCCCTTGTTCTTTCATCACATATGTAAGTGCTCTGTAATTTAATAGATGTCGTTCCTTCTCTCTGGTGCTTCAAACTATATAAGAATGTATCACAGACTAGCTAGCTTTGCAGAACTGTGTTAATCTTTTGCTTTTCCCTAATTGTTACTTGAATTGCCTCGCATTTTGGTTTGTTTTTCCTTCCCCTTGTTTTAGTTTGCTTTTTCTAATATTGTGGTGACAAAATATAGCTTTGGATATGTATTTTGAGTTTAAGAAATAACCTAATTTATTTCTGTCATCTATTTCAGGATGTGGAGGACTAAAGCAGATTCCTAAATCTTTGCCTTCCAAATTAAACTTCTTCCTAATTGGGCTTGGTTGTTGGCTTAAGCAGCTTTGCCTCTTGTAAGATTGTTTTACGTGATTGATTGTTTTGCGTGACGTGTAATGTGATTTCTTATGAATTCTAGTGCACTCTTTTGTAACTCTAATACCAGGTGACGTTGGTAGGGAAGGAAAGGGAAAAGCAAATAATTACCTGTCATGGCATGCTCTCTGTAAAGGCTATTTACCTTTTATGGGATGAGCTTCTTCATGCTACCTAACATGAGTAAATTTAAGAACAAAGTGACATCTTGAGATGCAAAATATGTTTAGCTTTCTAAGTTTCCAAGTCTTCCTCTTTGGCATAGCAGGGATATTTGTGCCTATACACACATACATGCGCGAGCTGTTTCTCTCCGTTTATATGATGACTAAAATATTCATTTTTAATAAAATACGATTCCTATTAAGAAGACATAATCAAATTACTCCTCATCTAATTTAATTTAACTATCTATTTTTTGGTAATGCAATTATACTCTATATAATTTATTATTATTTTCTTCTTTTTTCTCACGCTTAATATACTCTTAATTAAATAATTTTTGTGTCTAACATGTTCTTTGAAGTATAATTAACCTATTTAAAATACTATCAATTTAATCTAATATGACCATCTATTTTTTACAATATACTACATATATATATATATATATATATATATATATGTATATTCAAACTACTAAAACAAAATTTTTAGATTTATATAAAAGTTTGATATAAATGCATAATAAGATAGTAAAAATTTTTATTTGTATAAAAATATTTATTAAAATTAGAAATTCAAAAAATAAGAAAAAATGAATCTAATTAGCATGTAAAAATTAAATAAATCAAACAAAAATTATGTCTTATATATAAGAAACGATAAATAGTTTGTTGATATATGACAATGGGTTCGAGTAACAAAAGGGTTAGGGGGACAGGTGGGATTTTTTTTTTGAAAAAAATAAACTAATATGGGCCTCGTTTGGATTGGTTTTTTGAACTATTATTTTTACCACTTTTTACTTTACTATTCATATTTTTGATAAAATATTTGTTTGGTCAACAAAATTTTTTTTGGTTAACTTATTTTACTTTTTTTTCCAAAATACTATTTATTATTTACTCCAATCAATTTTTTTCACTATTCATTACTTACACAATTTAAATTTTTTCTTTCACTATTCATTACTTTTCAATCAATTATTTTACCATTTATCTATACGCGTATTATACTGTTCATATATATATTAGCATTAAATTTTTTTTTTTATACTTTTCATTACTATTCATTGGTCTGAATTTTTTTTGGGGCAAAAGAAAAATGAAAATGTAAGTTCAGACTTTCAAACCCCGAGAGTCCAAAGTATGTATAAAATGGTATATAATGTTTGGACTTCCTGAACCTAAGTTGGAGAGTTTGAATTATGGCAGGAAAGTGTACTTTAAAACCGTTTTTGAGGTTCAGATTTCTGAACTTATGTTGGGGAGTCCGAACTATGGGTAGAAAAGTACAAATTTTAAATTGTATTTTTATTTGTATTAAATAAATACATATTTAACATATGCATACGAACATTTTTCGTTTTTCAAGATTCGGATTTCAACGACGAACAGGTAACTATTTTTGCTTGTGGTTTTTTAATATTTGATTTGATAGTACAAAAAACGAAAGTGAACGCGATTATGTATTTTGATATTAATAATGTTATTCAAATTTTGTGTATATATTTTGTCTTTTAGTACAAAAAATATTACAATAATTTTTAAATTGTATTTTTTTATTTTATATTAAATAAATACATGTTTAGAATATATGTACGAGCATATCTCGCTTTTTGAGATTCGGATTTCAAACGACGAGAAGGTAATTATGTTTGTCTGTGGTTTTTAGTATTTGATTTGATGGTATGAAAAAGAGTTAAAGTGAACGGGATTATATATTTTGATTTTCGCGTACGTTTGATTTTGAGTAATTTCGTTTGATTGTCGCGTATGTTTTTTGTCTTTTAGTACAAAAACATTATCCAAACACTTATTTACAAAAAATTATTTACACTATTTACAATCAAAACACTTACTCAAATTATTCACATTATTTGTTATGTGCCACATCACTCAATAGTTCCTCGAATAATGCACAAAATAATACTTCAATTAATACATTCTATACGGGGCCATATTCTTCATATTATAGATAGGTATTACATAGTAGTATATAAAATCATTATAAAAATTGAAATTATAAGTTGTTCTTTTATCTTGTTTTGAAATTTACTGAATGTTAATAAAAATGATCATTGATCTTTCTTAAAAATGCACGCTATGCTAATGAAAAAAATTATTTTTTCTTAAATTATTATGAATTTTGGCATGAATACATAATGAGAATGTATAAAATTTTTGATAGTAAATTTATATTTGAGTAGTCATAATAAAATACAAATATTATTTTGTTATTGTTAAATATGTTCAAGTTGTTTCTATTTTGTATTCAAAATAAAAACAGTCTTTTTAAACTATATATATATATATATATATATATATATATATTCCAAATTGAGTACGATTATTTATTTTTTTCTAATTGTTCATCCAAGTATCCTCTTATATTTTAGTTAATTAGATTCATTTTTTATACATATTTTCATATGCCAACAACATCTATAATTTTTTTGAGTAAAAATATAAAACTTTTCGCTCTATTACAATGTAATTAATCATGTATTTGTTTTTGTTACTAAATGAGCTTGTTGTGCTCTAGGATCAATATTTAATAATCAATTAGTTGTTCATCGTAATAGACAAGTTAAATTGTTGGACTTCCAAATTTATTAGTGTTAATAAGCCTTTTAAATCATGGATTAAACTTTTCTTTGCCCAAAGATTTTAACTCCCCTAAAATTAACAGAAAATAAATGGGTTAAATCTACTTTGGTCCCTATAAACTTGTAACTATTTATCACAATGCACACTAAACCAATTTTTTGATCACTTTGCCTCCTAAACTTTTTGTTTCTAGCTCATTTTCCATGACCTTGGCTTTATTATTTAGTATTTGTAGGGACAAAAACATATCACTTGTCATTCGACGAATACCGTTATACACATCTAATATTAGAGTATATATAAAGCATTTGTTCCATATCTTACAATATGTTTGAACTACTCTGCAAATGTTCGTTACACATCTAATCAATTACATGGTTAGGGATGCCGTAACATGAAGATCCAAATATCCTATATATGCAAAAGTATTAGAAACATTAATTTATATACTTTATTAAACAGGAACGTGAACAATCAAAATCCAAGTGCAAAGTTAAAATATTACTAAAAACTCACCAAACATATGGCTCGATTTCGAGGTAAGTTAGCATGACATATGTGTGGGCTACTTGTCTTTTGTCATCAAGTAAGTAGCCTCGTTTACAAGTACTAGCGGATCTGACTAAATAGTTAAAAATAGAGAAAGAAGGCACATTTGGATCGACAGGCCCTTCATCGTTCCTACTGGCTCTTTGCCTCTTCGACTAAACATGCAACTCGAAATAGTACGATGCAAATATTGTTATCTCTTCAACAATATAGGCATTGCAAATTGAGGCTTCAATGCATGCCTTATTCTTAATCTTCTTTTTTAGGTGAAACAAAAATCTACAGAGAAATTAAATATATTTCAATACAAACACATTAAAAAATTAAAATTATTCAAATCAAACTATTGTACCTTTCAAATGGGTACATCCACCGATATTGCACCGGACTCGCTACTCTTGCTTCAAAAGGTAAATGAATTATCATTAGAGTCGAAGAAGGCCGGAAGAAAAATCCTCTCTAGGTTTTAGAGGATTACAGGAGCGTCGTTCTCAAGTTTTTGCATATTTATTATGGTTAACGATGTGGAGCAAAGGTCTCGAAAGAATAGGCTAAATTTTGTTAGGGCTGTAGGTGTTTCTACTTAGCACACAAACGGTGGTAGAAACTCCTTAAAGGCAATGGGGAGTTGCCTTTCTATAAACATGTGGCAATCATAGCTCTTCATTCCTATCAACTTGTATTCATTCAAATCAATGCATCTATTAATGTTTGAGACATAGCTGTCAGGGAATTTTAAATCCTTCAACCATTCATAGACCACCCGTTTCTCATTCTTGGTCAATGTGTACACGGTTTTCGACTTCAAACCAGTGTTCCCCACGTCTAATTCTAGTGCTAGACGATCACAAATGTCTCGCAAGTCTTTTCCCGCATTCAAGTTATCCTTTGTATTTCTAGTGATATCCATTACGGCATTGAAGATATTGTCAAATGAGTTCTTCTTATTATGCATAATGTCTGTATTATGGGGAACAAGATTTGTATTCTAGTATAGCAAATCCCAAAATATGCTTATCTTTGTCCACTTGTGGTATTCCTCATATCCATTAGGCATGCGTTGGGAAACATTGTTTGATCTATTCAACTATTTAACTCGCACAAAATTTCTACCCTTGACAGCTGCGAAGGTGGTGGAGTTCATTCTACTTTTTTTGGTAATCCTTCTTGTTCCTTCTATAAGAATGATTTGGAGGCAAAATTTGCCTATGACAATCAAAGTAGCAAGCTTGAATGCATTTGACCTTTCCATGCATATAGGACACCCAAGAAGGCCTGCAATACTCCATCCGAATAGCATCCCATATGCAGAGAAATCATTCACCGTCCATAAAAGGGTAGCCTTCATGTGAAATATGTCCACAGTTGTAATGTCCCTGGTAGGAACTCCTTGGTACCACAATTGCAGCAATTCTTCCATTAATGGTTGCATGTACATGTCAATAAGTTTCTTTGGGTAAAGGGACCAAGTATAATGAGTGTTAGAAACATGTATGGTGTCTTCAAGTATATTTTTGGCGATAGATTGTAAGGAATTAAGATAATAGGCCAACACGAATACGTCTTTCCAGATTTACCAAAAGGGGTAAATTCCGTCAGCATATAACCCTAACCGAATATTACGAGTTTCCATCGCAACATACAGATGAGTCCTGTCAAAGTGCTTCCACGCCTTGCTATCTGAAGGATGACACATAAGACCACCTTTAGCATTGTGATTTGAATGCCACGTCATATTTGGAGCCGTCACTTGATATGCAAACAATCTCTGCAATCTAGGTGTCAGCGGAAGACAGAATAATTGCTTGAAAGGTTTGGGCTTCCCATTGCTACATATTTTGGCCTTGTATATTGGAAGTTCACACCACTTGCAAAAGTCTTCATCCTCATCACAACATGTATCTGTTGGGGCACACATCTATTCTCCTAACTAGAAGACCTAAGGTTGTAACAAAATTCTTTACCTCATTGAAGTCCTTGGGCAATATTTTGTCCTCCGGCATCGTCTTGTGCATCAGTTGCACCACTAAATTGAAGCAGTTTTTAGACATATTATTCTTGACCTTAATATTTAGGATCCTTGAAGTAGTCGATAACGCTGTTATGAGAATGATCATGGCAACCATCCCACAAAGGTTGATCCACAGTCTTTATTGAGTCCCAAAATCGTGCACAGAAAGCTTCTTTGTTTTCAATACTAGTTTACAGATCTTGTTAGAATGGTGGATAGCTCGTACCGACTTAATCAAAAGAGTGCTTGTAATTAGTACCAATGTGCCCCCAATTTGGACTAGTATTCTGTCCTATAGCATCAAAGACCATTGTCTGGTAGGGGATTAAATTGGTTGTAAATAGGGGTGTTTATGGGTTGGGTTTTTAGGTTAGCGGGTTTTCGAATTTGGTTTATTGGGTTGACGGGTCGAGAATTTAAAACCCAACCCAAGTGTAATCGGGCAGGTTACTCAGATTTCGAGTTTATTTAGGTTAAAATCTCAAAAATGTAAAAAAAATTATTATAAGAGCATCCATTGCAAAATATATTTTTGTCAAAAAATGAAATAGTTAGATCAAGAATAAGAATGGAAAATTATATAATATATTTTATGAATGTTATATGCACGTCAAGAATGAAAAGAAAAAAAAGATTATAAGTTAGATGATATTACAAAGAAAATAATGAAAAAAATTATAAGTAAATTGTATTTGGGTTATCGGGTTGGGTTGTTTTTTTTTTCAAAACCCAACGCAACCCAACTAAGTTCATGTAACCCAACCCAAATAACCCAAATCCAATAACCCAGCCCATTTAGTCCATAATTCATTTGGGTTGGGTTGGATTTTTGGGTTGGGTTGGATTTTTGGGTTGGGTTGGTTTGAACACCCCTAGTTGTAATCCTCAAATGACTAAGTTACAGGAACTTGCACGTTATCAGAATTCATATATTCTTAGAAAATTTCACCGTGACAAGTTCAATTGTAAATGTTTGCCACGAATCTGTATCTGTATAGGTGCTCTCTCACTTTATCCAAGGTTTGAAATTTAAAATTTTGCACTTTGAACACAGACACCTAATATTGTTTCCATCCATGTACTGCAATTGCCCGCTTGCAAATGTCAAAAATTCTTACATAATCATCCGTGCGAAACTCTAACGTACATTCTCGATGACCGGGTAAATTCTTATTATACATCTATTGCCTATTTTCTTCCATTCTTAATTTGTCCTGTATAAATCTACACAGCAAGCAATTATCACAATTAAATTATAACATATATTACAATAATTCTCAATTAACATAAATATAGATTAACTGTTTTAGCCACATGTAAAACTTTAATAATGTGAAATTCATGATTTAACTACTTTACTAAATTTAAAAGTAAAATATATAAAGAAATTCAAATTTAAGCTCACTTGACCAACATCAAATCTCCACAAATTTTTTTTTTTATCGCCAAAGGCTACTATGCATCGTCGCAACCAACTTGACTCAACTCTTGATGTCTATATCTCATACAAAACAAAACTTTTGGATGTTACAAAATTCAGAAAATTATATTGAATAAGTTTGAATTGAAAAAAAGAAATTTGTGGAGGAACTTATTATATAGGTGAAACACCAAAGTATTTAGCACATTGATTGACGAAAATTTTTGTTGTTGTGCCTAGAACCAATGAAATTTGCAACGAAAAGTAAATTCATGACTGTAATTACTCTACCCATGTGATACATGAGTTTTACAACGTTGTTAGCCGTGAAAAAAAATTCGTTGCTAAACTTTGGAATAAAAATAGCCACAAAAATCTGTGTTCATGGCTGTATCTATCCTACCTACGTGGTACGAGCTATCCAACATTCCTAGCCATAAATATCTGTATTTGTTGCTAAATTTTCCAATGAAAACTGCAATAAAAACAAATTACATTTTTCCAACAACTTTTCTAACCCTAATCATGTTTTGATGATGACCAAATCATACTAATAAGTTAAGAACAAGTGTGTAGATTTTTCTAAAGTGATAGGAAGCTTCGGATACAGCATCGTATGCATGAAGAAAACATCGATTGTCCGAACTCCATGAAGAAGTCACATATCAAAGCAAAGTAATACATCACGGACGAATGTTGATCATCCCACATTGAGCTTGTGATTCTGGAGAAAAATCACAAGAAGAGCGACAAGCTTCAGATGCTAATGATTGTTCGAGAGAAGCACAACCCAAAACCAAGAAGTTTCTGGGCAACGTTTGGACACATATGACTGTCCGAGAAAAGGAACAGAAGCAAATGGGGTCAAGCTTCGGATAAAAATGACGTTCGAACAGCCAAGGGAAAAAGTTTAGAAATCACTGGCCTAGCACCGGATGCAAGCTCAAACGTAGGATCGTACAGCTGAACGAAGGCAAGACAAGAATCCATCAACTATTCGAACAGACTGTCAGATGTAGTGAGTTGGGATCAAGAAAGCTCTAACAACTAGTTTTTTAGTAAATAGAAAATATTCGTTGGAGAGTTGTTGGAGACAGTTTTTGGGCATCTATGAATACCCCCTAGCCTGAAAATGTAAAAGAGAACTACTACATTCAATACAAACACTTGTGAGAGCTATTTGGAGAGAAATAGACTAAAATATTGTGGGCTGTATTGATTTGGGTAGTGTAGCTCTCTTATGTCTCTCATAGAAAGCTCAACTAGAGGAAGTTAGTATGAGAAAGAGTAGACTAGTGAGTGATCGTCCAGTGTACGAGTGGAGAGATAACAAGTGTACAAAAGTGAGATTATTGTGTAAAATCCTTGGCTCAACTAGAGGGACTCAGTTGGTGCAACGGTGATCCTACTTCGTGTACAAGAAGGTTATTGCCTCACATTCTTTGAAGAGGCACTACTAGTGGATGTACTCCAAACTTGAGAAGGTTGGAAATTTGGTTTGCATTTCTTAATCTCAATCTTCATATTTCTCATTTGTCTTTGAGCATTAATTGATTGAATATTTATCTTTGATCATTTGTGCTCAAGTGTTTATTTGTTGCATATAGTTTGAATTTCTTGTAAGCATTTTAAAAGATTTGTTTTTAGAGACAACCTAATTCACCTCCCTCTTAAGTTGCTTTTGGGCCAACAATTGGTATCAGAGCTCGGTTTCTGATATTGAGCTTAACTAGCTTTAGAGAAAAGATCATGGAAATCAATAGGGTTCAATCTATTGTTTCAAAAGGGATAATCCATTACTAGACTTCCCATGTTTAATGGCATTAATTTTATTAGTTGGTGGGAAAGAATGGAAATATTTATTCAATCTTTTCATATTGATTGGTGGTATATTGTTAGTGAAGGTCCTTTAGAAGCTACTATGGTTGATGCAAATGCACATAGGTTAAGGCCTAAGACTAGATATGAGTTAAATGCACAAGATAGAGTAAATTTAACTTTGAATGCTAAAGCTATGAATATTTTGTACAATGTCTTAGATGTAGATGAATCCATTAAAGTTAAGGGTTGCAAATCGGCTAAGGAAATTTGGGATAAATTGAAAGAAATCCATGAAAGTAGTGAAGATATTAGAGAGCAGAAGAAGTCACTTCTTGTGGCTAAATAGGAATCCTTCAAAATGGAACCTCATGTGAATATAGGATAAAATGTATTATAGGTTCAATGATATTATAAAGGATTTGGAAGGCTTGGTAAAGAATATTCTTTGGTGTGAAAAGAATAGAAATTTTTTGAATGTTTTACCTAAGAAATGGGAACCTAAATCCATTACCATAGAAGAGTCTAAAAATTTAAATTTTATGCTTATTGAGTCTTTGATTAATTCACTAACCTCTTTTGAATTAAAGTTGAAACATAAAGTACAAGATGATGAGGAGGCAAGGGCAAAAAGAGGCATAGCATTCAAGGTTTCACAAAATGATACAAGCAAGAAGCCAAGTGAAAAATGCTATGAATATAGAAAATTGAGACACCTTGCAAATGAGTGTTCATCAATAAGGAGAAAAGACTCAAGGAAGCCTCCCTTCAACAACTTCCAAATAACATGGCAAGATAGCAATTCGGATGGAGAAGATGAAGAAGAACATGAGGCGACTTAAATGGCTTTTATGGCTCTTAGCAATAATGAGGTATCCTCTAGTTATGATTCTTGTGATGATAATGATGATGATGTTGAATCATTTATTTTAAATAGCAAGAATGTTTGAAAGAATCATATGCTAGGAACAAGGAGCTAAAAATCAAGATTAATGCTTTGTTGAGTGCTAACTCAAAGCTTGTACATGAAAATAATATGTTGACAAAAGAAAATGATGCATTGAAGAAAAAGAGATTGAATGAAAAGGCAAAGATCAAGGAAGAACAAGTTTTGTTAAAGAAAATAATAGATGATCTTAGTTCTTTCTTGCAAAAAGAAAAACAAAATGTTGTTGAAAAGAAAAGGACTAGAAACATGCTTATCAACAAGAACTTTATCACCATTAGAAAGGATGATTTGTGCTTTGTCAAATCGAAATATTCTTTTTATGGAAATAAGAAGATTATTTACAATTATTGTCATGAACATGGACATGTGAAAAATGATTGCTATGTTAAACAAAATGATAAATTTGGAATGAAGGTAATTTGGGTGATCAAGCATACTACTAACCCAATTGGACCCAAGAAAGTTTGGGTACCAAAAGTTGTTGCTTAAATTTGTGTGTAGGTATGCATTTGGCGAGCATTAAGGGATTCAAGATGGATCATCAATAAAGGGTGTTCAAAGCATATGAGCTAAGATGACATAGATGGGCAACATTTAAATTTTGTTTCAAGAATGTGCTTTCATTTGATGATGTGAACTATGATCTTTTGAGTGTTAGTCAAATATGTGATTGAATTTGTTTTTCTTAAACTTTAAAATGTTTGGTTATTAGTACCCCCAAATTTGTCTATACTAAGTCAATACTTGCAAAAGAAAGGAGAAACAATCTCTTTTCTAATGGCTTATATATTAGAAATTAATTTGCCTCACAAGAGATTGTATCACATATTCTTCATTATTTTAATGATGCTTTTGGTAAGGAATGAGCAAAAAATGACTGGATGTTAATCCTTTGCATAAATTTCCTTGTTTCTCCTTGATTAGATATTCTTGAATGGAAAAAATGTTTTGAACCTGACTATCTCTATGCACTTACTTGATTTGCATGCATAGTTTAAGGGGGAGATATTTGATATCAATCGATTTGATGTGGCCTTAATTAAGGGGGATATTCTATATACTGTTCTTTATATATTTTGGTAACTCCTAATCTCGTGTGTATAAATTGCTTTAATTAAGGGAGATAATGTTTTGATGATGCCAAAAGAGGGAGAAAGATTGGGCTTCTTGTGATTGTTCTCCTTACTTTTGTTTAATTTGTCTAATTGATTTGTCATCATCAATAAGGGGGAGTTTTTGAACCCTAATCATGTTTTGATGATGACCAAATCATACTAATGAGTTAAGAATAAGTATGCAGATTTTCTAAAGTGATAGGAACTTCGGACACAGCATCGGACGCATGAAGAAAACATTGGCCATCTGAACTTCATGAAGAAGTCACATATCAAAGCAAAGTAATACATTATGGATGCATGATCGGACGCATATTGATCGTCTGACATTGAGCAGGAGAAAAATCACAAGAATAGCAATAAGCTTCGAACGCTGATGATCGTGTGAGAGAAGTACAACCCAAAACCAAGAAGTCCTTCTGGTCAAGGTTCGGATGTATATGACCATTCGAGGAAAGGAACAGAAGCAAATGGGATCAAGCTTTAGACGAAGAATGACATCTGAACGACCATGGGAAAAAGTTCAGAAACTACAGGCCCAGTACCGAATGCAAGCTCAGACGTAGGACGGACGGCCGAATGAAGGCAAGACAAGAATCCATCAAGTGTTTGGACGGACTGTTGGACGCAGTGAGTTGGGATCAGACGTCCAAAAGCTTTAATTGCTAGTTTTTCAGTAAATGAAAAATAGCTATTGGAGAGTTGTTGGAGGCAGTTTTTGGGCATCTATAAATAGCCCCTAGCCTGAAAATGTTAAAGAGAAATCCTACATTCAATACAAACACTTGTGAGATCTATTTGGGGAGAACTAAGCTAAAATATTATGGGTTGTATTGGTTTGGCTTGTTTAGTTTTCTTGGCTCAATTAGAGGAAGTTAGTGTAAGCAAGAATAGACTAGTGAGTGATCTTCAAGTGTAAGAGTATCCGAGAGATAACAAGTATAGAAAAGTGAGGTTGTAGTGTAAAACCCTTTAGTTCAACTAGAGGGATTTAGTTGGCGCAAGAGTGATCCTACTTTTTATATAAGAAGGTTATTGCCTCACCTTCTTTGAAGAGGCACTACTAGTGGATGTACTCTAAGTTTGAGGAGATTGGGAGTTTGGTTTGCATTGAATCTTCACATTTCTCATTTATCTTTGAGTATTAATTGATTAAATATTTATCTTTGATCATTTGTGTTTAAGTGTTTATTTGTTGCATATAGTTTGAATTTCCTTTAAACACATTAAAAATTTTGTTTTTAGAGACAACCTAATTCATCCCTCCTCTTAAATTACTTTTGGACCAACATTTTCCAACGATTTTTTTTTCCCGTTGTGTGTAGCCACGAAATCATCGTTCCACAATTTAGCCATGAACGGTCTATATGTGGCAAAATTTGTTGCTAATTAGCAATGATATTTTTTCGTTGCTAAAATTCATTGCTATTCTACGTATATTTTTTTGTAATGACATAGAACTCGCGAATATTCAGTTACTTTTATAACTTCTATTATAATTTAGGGTGAAGTGTCAAGTAACAAAAACTTTAAGGGTAAAGTGATGAAAAATTAGTTTAGGGTACAATGTGGTAAGCGGTGACAAGTTTAGGAAGTCAAAGTGGATTTAACCCAAACGAAATATAAGAAAAAGGAAATGCCTCTAACAAAATTCTTTAACTCATGTAATTAAACTTACCTTTGCCAAATGAATTCAACTTCACTAACATTTAACATAAAAGAATTAGGAAAAGAGGAAATACATCCGACAAACTTTATGCATTCTGTTTGACTTCATTTGATTTGATCTCAATAACATATATTTTCAATATCAAAGTTTTGCTCCAATTCAAAAATCACAAAATTAATAATCATACAAATAAAAAGTTTAAAATCTATAAAAAGTGAAAAATAGTGAAATACATAACACTATTTTCTTATCTCATTTAAGTTTGTAGGTTAGGATTACTTTAGATGTGTTTTGCCTGCCCTCATAAAGAAAAGAAAATTAACCAAGCAATGAAAGAAAAACTTGGCAAAGAAATACAAAACTCACAATCTTTAACTGAGATAAAAATATTTGTTAATTTTATATGTCTTTAATAGCATTTTCAATTACTATCTTTAATAACAAAATTTTATAAAATATTAGTTTATAGGAACTATTGATGAGTTAGGAAATAAGTTCAAACCATGATACATGCATATGTCCAAAATATTTTGAAATAATCATTATAACATATAGAAGAATTGTACACATGATTTGCCTGTATATATTGAGTTTAAATGTCAACTTTGGAAACTACAATACCAGTTGTTACAATATTTGATAACACAATCAAGAAATATTAGTTTAGATTAATTATTGATAAAGTAAACAAAGTTCAACCAATTGTACGATTCATGTCTAAAATAATTTAGAATAATTATCGCAAGACCTACAAGAATATTAGAATATATATATATATATATATATATATATATATATATATATATAAAGTAGGCAAGTAATATCTATATACTTTTCACTAATAAAATAATTTTAGACGGTTCGTCTATTAAATCATGATTGATATTTGATAGTGATTTCATCCTTTGTTAATGATAAAGAATATACATATATATTTAAAATGTCCAATATTATAGAGAAAGTGTTTATCTATAACTAATCAAGTCATTGGTGGTGTCGTTATCATAAATTATAACTTAGAACCGAAAAGAAAAATAGAAACTATTTTAGATTGGAATAACCACACTTTATGACAATAAAAATGAATAATGAGTTTAGAGTACCCATGGAGTATTGAAGTGAATATTATTATAATTTTAAGAAGTATAAAAAATACCAATATATTCTCTATTTGTATACATATTTTACATAATATATTAATGAAAAATTAATTGTGATACAAATATATATAAAATCTCACTCAAAGTAATAACATGTGGTTCTGGACATCTGCGCCTAAAACTGTAATTTTATTAGCATTTTGGGCATTTTAGAGTAAGATAAAGGATTATTTTCATTAACATTCTTTTTTCTTTTTTAAAAAAAGGAAGACTTTTATTAATTGAATAAGCATTACAGGCAGCTAAGAGATCCCATTCTAATCGATGGTAATCCTATTGCATCTAGTTTCACATTACCATCGATTAGAGATGGCACATTATTAACATAAAAAAGAAGATCAATACACTTTGAACTCCTTAATTTTGCATTAACATTAATTGCATTTCAGAGCAAGATAAAAGAACAGTTTATTATTTCAATTTTTTTACAATCACTTGGTATACTATATGATACCTATCCATAATATGGAGAATGTATTAGTTGGATATATTTAGTTATCTTATACATGAGACATAATTCTTGTTTGATGTATTTGTTCTTTACCTTTTAATTAGATTAATTTTTTCTTATTTTTTGCTATTTTAATTTTTGTAATTATAATCCATATATCATTTGATTCCTATAATTAATTTTTTTCACGACTAATAGAATTTCAAAATGCTTCATCTATAAAATGATATTTGAATTTGATAGTGATTTTTTCTTTTAGTAATGACAAAGAATATAGAGGTATATTTACAAAGTTTAATAATATGGAAAATATCTTAATCTTTAACTTTTCAAGTAATTGGTGGTAAAGCTATAGGAAATAATAGGCTAGGCACCAAAAAGAGAAATATATATAAAATGCAAATATCATACGCAGTTCTAATAAAAGAGAAAATGTGTTTAACTTTTTGAAAAGAAATGAAATTTATATATGTGTGTTGTTACAAATAACAAAAAATAATGAAAAAATAAAAAAGAAAGGTGAAAATAATTACAATGAAAAGAGCAAAGATATTAAATATATATTTAAAGTATATAAATCTTGTATAAAAAAAATTCAATAGATAAAATTTTTATACTTGGTACTCTATGTTATCATTCATTGATTATTCATTTACATTTTAGAATGAAAATTTTTAATAAACTTCTAGGAGTGTTATATATGCGAAGTAGGTGCTTTTTTTTTCTTGTGCGTGCGTGTGTGTGTGTATATGTGTCATCTCGTAAAACTACCACAACACCGATTCTCCAACAAACCCCTCACCATCAAGTATGAATACTAAGGTTGGAGTTTTATGAAAAAGCCATCTCCTCTTATCGGATTTGAATTGATGACCTTTAGAATACATACATACATACATACATACATACATACATATATATATGTATGTATGTAAAGGTCATCGGTTCAAATCCGATAAGAAGGGACGGTTTTTTCATAAAACTCCAACTGTAGTATTCATACTTGAAGGTGAGGAGTTTGTCGGAGAATCGGTGTTGTGGTGGTTTTACAAGATGGCAAGTTGTCATATAGCCCGCGGACCTATTGATTGACCATATATTCAAACTGGGGATCCTTCTAATGACGATTCCATTGGCACTGAGGTATTCAAGGAGATCGAGGGTTGGTTTCTCCTACTTCGCCTTCAGGGGCAAACAACAGCAAGACGTAATGCCTTTACAGTAAAAGCATCACACTTAACATAAAGCATATGCAGAATGGACACAAAGAAAAAAGAATTGTGGAGAAGCACCCAAGCTCATGATTTCCCCCTTGCTTCACAAGTTGATATAGGCTACGCCTTTCTGACTTTGTTCTTTTCTCGACATGGATCTCTCAAGCACTCTAGTATACTCTACTTGTTCACCTATGTCTATTTGGGGTAGGGTCAGTTCACCGGGAGGATTGCCGTCGAATATAATAAGTTGTTCTAGTCGCATTACTTCATGACTTAGTAGATGGAATATGGCTGACTTCATCTTATACAATGCTCATGAAGCCTTAGGGCGAAAGCTATTATTCCTTACTATAGGCATTCAATAATCCTACCAAATTCCCGCTTTCATTCAAGTAGTAGATATAAGACCAATAAGAGCGAATACACGACTTCTAACTTGGCACGCACCTTTGGCTCGTCTTTGGTTTGGAAGTACTAGAATGTTATGAACATCTATGAATTTCTAACAAAGGAAAGACCCCTAGCCTAATGCCATTTGATTGATTATAGTTCCGTGTTGCTCACCACTCCTCGAGGCCAAGGACGGGAGTATTAGGGAAATCCCATTGATTGCAGTTTTCTCTGGTCCTCCAGGAAAAGCATTATTAACTATTTGCTATATCCTTCTTATTTGGTATTAACTTCTTTAAATCGGAATGATATAAGATTGAGGCGAGAAAGCTATTCTACCAACAAAGAGTTTCAAAGGATCAAGGAATAAGAAAGGGCTACTCGCCTAACTCTTTAGATGTGATAGAGGAAGTGAAATCTATAGAGCTAAGCTACTCAACAGGAGAAGGTAAAGCAATAGAATGACAATCCCTTAGGTCATTTGTTGTTAAGAAGTGTAGGGTTTTCATTAAACAAATAAAAGTTTTTTAGCTTATTTAATAGATAAGAGGTCTAAATTGGAAATCATTGCTTTTTTATATACCCAGTATTGACAATAATTCACACAAGAACATTTTGTAGTCTTTGTAAGAGGGGAAACAGTCAAGGATTTACCCGGTGTTAAATATCACATTATTCGAGCCCTAGATGCTGGTCTAGAGTCCTTCCACTTCTCTTTTGTTAAAGCAGTTATTGTAGCTAAAGTAACCTTAAGAGCTAGAATGCTAGGAGTTGCTGCTACTGGGTCTCAGTTTCTTAAAAGGAAATTGCCGGCATGACTAGTTTATTGGCATCTGCAGATGATAGCTGCTTGTAATTTCATTGAAATTGGGTTAATGAAGCAAAAAGGAAGGAAGACCCAAGCTCGCAAGCAAGACAAATATTAAACGAGGAAAGTTTGTATTTTTTGCCTCAGATTTCCTAGCTGCAAAAGTCTGTCTCAAAAAAAGACTTTTAATATGTCTGAATTGAAAGAATAGGTTGAGGAATTCAATTATGGAATACTTGGTATATAGGATTCCATCTATTCGATTAGATTATTGTTTAGATTGAAAAGCCATTAAAAGGGCATGGATTCAATCATGATCCCATGAGCCTAACGCTCCTTACAGTTAAGCACAAACTCTATATTGTCCTTCATACCTTATCATAGTAAACCTAAGACCAGGCCGAAAGGCGTAATCTATCTATATATATAAAGAGAGAGAGAGAGAGGAAGAGGGCAAGTGGTGGGCAATCGAACTCAACACGCAAACAAGTTTCATTTGACTGAAAATTGCCTTGAATATGGTTTCATGTAGGTACAAATTTTGGGATAGCCTAGTGGGTTTCACGACTCGGTCAGTTGTTTCTAATGTATGATGCAATTGATGATTTACCTGCACATCAATTTTTGATTAATTATCCAGTGGCACTTCCTACACCCATTTTAGCCGCAAAATTAGTCAAATGGATGCAAAGTAGAATGTAATTCTGATCAAGTACTTGCTAGCTTTCCAGTCAAAATGCATTTGAGTGTTTAATGTGAAGAATGCTCACTTGCATCGTTTTAAACCATGAACACTAACCAGCTCACATTCAGCTAGTCATTATATACTTGAAGAAGCCTTATCTGTAAGGCTCTCCGGGTGCTAGTAGTGGAGGTTTAACCGTTGCACCAACAATTTCCCTTCCTCATAACTCCTACTTCTAGTTTGTAGAAGTCTAGCTTCAGAGATGTGTATGGCAATGTGTTGGCATATACTTCGGGTACATTTTATTGTCTAATTATGTAACATGCCTACACAAGATGTGATCGTATTTGCCTTAGGGCTATAAACGAACTGAGCTACTCGTGAGCAGTTCACAAGTAGCTCGGTCAAAAACATGACTCGAGTTCAAGTTGACCGAGCTCAATCGTGAGCAGCTCGGTCAAAAACATGACTCGAGCTTGACCTTGAAACTCTCAATGAGTCGATCTCGAGCATATGTATATTTATGCTCAAGTGGTCGTCGAGCTTTCCGAGTAGTATATAATTTTTTTAATTTTTTATTATATGTAAAATTACTAAAATGTCCATACTCTTTAAAAAATTACATCTTTTACCTTCGAAAAAGTCGAGCTACTGCGAGTTTGACCTCGTTTTTCTCATTTTCGAGCAAGCTCAAATCGAGCTCAAGTTTCACCGAAATTTTCAACCTCGAGCTTGAGCTCAAATTTTAAAGCTCGTTCGAGCTTGAGCATCATGAAAATATTTGAGCTTGAATTCAAGTAATGCAATATTCGTATTCGACTCGACTCGACTCGTTTACACTCCTAATTCGCCTGCATCCTTGATCAAATCAGTGTGGTTATTGATGGGCAAAATTGTATTTATGATCGTAAAAGAAGTCAATACTATGCTTGCTGTTATTAACTTGATCACCATCTAAATGAGGTTACTTTGTATCTCATCAAACAAAATGTCGATGTAATTGGGGTATAATCTACATATCTTCTCAGTTTCGATCACGAGAAAAGTAATTAAAGAGTAGGGATATGTGCATTAAGCATATAGTTCCTCACAAAATTTAGGATTAATTTCACTTTATCCCTGTCCGTTTATGATTACTATCACTTTAGTCCCTAACATGAGTAGTTGTTAGGCACTTAAGTGCTTCCGTTAAATTCAACTCAACTCTCATACTCCTTTTAACAAAAATACCCTTATAATTTTGTCTAAATAAAAGATTATCCTTTTACAAATCTTATTCTCTCTCCCTCTCTCCCTCTCTCTCTAATTTTTTACTTGATTCATTTTTTTTTCTTTCATCACCATGTCTCAAATTTTATGGAGATCTATTTATGAAAAGAAAATAAGATATTTTGGGTGTCATAGAAAAATTTGTCCACATATCAATAATTTGAGGGTAAAAATATCATTTGAGACTAAAAATCTAACACTGTTACCTTTGACCGTTAATCTAGTGATTTAATGACTAAAAAATAACGTTAATGACTAAAATGATAGGAATACTTAACGTTAGGGGTAAGTGAAATTAAACCCCAAAATTACTTCATAACAAGAGTGCCGTGATTGTAGTAATTAAAGGAACCGCCTGGAGTGCATCCCAAAAGTAGGACATAAACTTTACGGCCTTGCTTTTGTAGAGGATCTGAAGATTCTCTGCCACTTCTATAGAAAAGCTGATAATGATAGGCAATCGATTACCGGATGGCTGGGTTGAGCCGTTGCTGGCTTGGATGACTGGACCATGTAATTGTTAGGCCCATAATTTTATTTGTGACATTCAAATAATGACTTCAAGTGGGCCTTACTACTGGTTTGTAATTTGTGAAAGAAAGGCCATTTGGGGTAATATAGAGGACTAGGGCATCAGATAAGTTACAATCGATTGAAGTGTTTGAACATCGTAATGCTTTAGGTTTACCAATTCTGAATGGAGTAGTGTCTTGTTGTGCAGGAAGACTAATAATGACCTATTAAATCCTTTATAATTAACATATTAATTAATTACAATTCACCATTCTATTTATCAGTTATTATTTTTCATTAATATTTTACTATCTTCTAATTATACTTTGCCAAACTAAACTAAAACAATATATATTTTCCCCCCTTTTGCACTATTCAACTGTTAAACATTTATTTCACACCATCAATAAAAGCCAAATAAATTACCAAACTGATCCTTAGCACTATTTTTTATTTTTTGTATTTTATTTATTGATGTTTGATAGTTACAAATTTATTTTTTTTAAAAATAAACTATAATATATAATTGATATCTTTAATTTTAGAGAGTGAAAATGTGAGAAAATATTGAATCAAATTATATCTGATATTGTAATTTGTACATGTTTAACTCAAAGTTCAAAAAGTATAAATTCTAAGGGATCGAAACATCATAAAATTTTTGTGAAAAATATATATTTTGACCATTTTATCCTTATTTTATTCCACTTTTTCCTTTGTGTGCTCTAAATTCCTAACAAAATCTAATCTAGACCAGGTCCACAACTTTACCTATAGATCTTGAAATAAAAATAATAGCCACACCCTACTTTTTCACCTTAGCAAGCATCAATTTTACTAATTTACTTTTTATATTTTTAACACTTCTAGATTAATATGGAAAATGATTTACAAAGTAGAAGTGTTAAATCACAAATTCAAAACTACTTAGCAAAGCCACTCTACGCGACAAAATTATAGGGAATCTCACCAACTCTGATTTTAGATACTTATTCATTTTTTTATGAATCTAGCGACGCATAAGTAACTTTTGTTACTTTATATAAATGCACTGTATTAATATGACTTGACTACATAATACTAAAAGAATAAAAATTGGAAAAATATCAATTAATACTTCAAGCCACAAATAATTTTGCACAAAATAAGTTGTACATTTAAAACAAAATGAAGGGAGTGCAAAATTTATTATACATTAATCTGCATTTAGTGCTTCTATATTCCTTTAATATATTTTTTTTCACACATAACTAAAACATATAACTTTTTCCAAAACATTATATAAAAAATTGCAAATCAATGTGCCCCATTTGAATGTTTGCAAACTACACATTTAAAGAAATTATTCCAATACACAAAAGTATACACAAAACAACAATCTCCTGCTCATACTTTAGATTACAATATAATTAAATTAAAATTCTAACTTTTCACATATGTCTAAACAATTTAATTTATAGATTAATCATTGTTTAATACAATAAATATACCTTGTTGTAACATAAAGTTTGTAACTAACTATTAATAATAAGATTAACAAATAAAAAATAAAATTTTTGAGTTTAAGGAAATTAAAAAGTTTATAGTACAAATCAAATTATAGAATGATAAAACGTGTACAACCTTTTTTGTAGTGTAATATCAACAAAATATAGTAAGAAAATATTATGACTGCGAATTTTTGGAGTTACGGTAAACTCAACCAAAATATGGCACACAAATTATATGGCAAAAAAAATTTGTTTGCATATTTAGAATATATATTTTAATTTTTTTGACAAATTATTTTATCTTTTTATAGTTTGTTTATTTATTAATTATAGCTTTAGTAAAACTCACAAAATCCATATGATACTATTAATATATATTGCTTGTATTAAAAAACTTATTTATTCTATAAATTATTTATACACAAGTAATGGAAAATTAGAGCTTTTAGCTAACGAATTATTCGTAGTATAATAATTTAACAGTAGCAAGAAAGAATGGATAAGAAAATAAAAGGAAAATATGAGAGAGAGAATAAATAAATTAGTAAGAAGAGAAAAAAATAAGAAAAATAAAATTATTAAAATAATCATGCTAACTTTGTCTCAAAACATAAGAAGTAATGGATAAGGGGATAGAGTATTTATTAAATAAGTTGATAGGGACAAAGTGTAATTGGGGTATAATTTCAAGAGGATTTTCTGCATTTAACCTTTTTTTTATTAATAACATTCAAATCTTTAAATTAAAAGACTATTAAACTGGTGGCAAACCTATTGCCACCGGTTACATAAATTAAGCTGTTTGCCACTGGTTACATAAATTAAGCTATTCCACATGCTCCAAGCAACCTCGAACTCCACCCTCCATGTTTCGCATTTGTAGTGGCCGCACATCACATTAGCGTGGCTGGAAGTTCCTTCGGCCACAACAATTGGGAGAGTTGTAATGGCTCATGCGTCCCACTTTTATGGGACGGACTCAAGAATTTTACGAGTAATTAAAACAAGAGGGTAAATTACGTCATTCATGTCCCTCAACTTGAACCTTTGATATTTTTGTCCTCGATCATTCAAAAGGTATCATTAAATCCTTTAAATTTGACATTTGCATCTAAAAGATACCCAAATCGACTTTCATCAATTTGGAAATTAATAGACATTAGTCATGTATGTCTCATGTGACTGGCCAAAGGCATGGCTGGATTTTATTTTATTTTTATAGTAAGTTACTTTATTCGTTCCACAACTTTAGGTTCGGATCATATTTCGTCTCACAAATGTCAAATACATCCTATTAAGTTCCAAAGTTACAAAAATGGATTTAAAAGGTCCCCGTGCATAAAACAATAAGAGTTTTCATCGATTTGTTAAATAAAGTAAATTTTATTGACATATATATCCTTGAAAAAAAATACTCCTTAGTTCTAAATTTTAACATAAGATAGCTAGTTTCAATAAATTAAAATTAGATGATAAGCTGTGTAGTAGCATGGAAGTTTAATTCTAATTGCTCTGTTGATATCTATGAAAAATGTGATAGCAAAAATAAATACATAAACATAGTTTCAAAATTTAGTGAAAAATTGTGATTTGTTTCTCTTGAATCCAATATGCATTTTCTCCATAAAAGAAAAAGAAAACAATCCAAGACACATAAAATTAAATTAAATTTTAACAAACAGGGGAGAATTAGAGGGGGAAAAGGATACACTTTTCAGTTCAACTCTTCATTGCATTTTCTATATTATAGAGCTCTATACCCATTATTAAATGAGTCATTTTCCCTCCACAACATCATGGATAACTCTTCAATTCTCTTTCATTATATTTAATCCAATAAGCAATACTACATAAGCAATAAATAATCTGAATCATAAGTGTCGTGAGCAAAAGAATTAGACAGTTAAATGGTTTTAATGGGGAAATCAAGAAGAAATACTACAAAGAAATTTAAATTGTTTCAAGTATATCCAATATGATTTAATAAAATAAAAATTACAACATTAATTTGTATCTTTTGAGTACCAAAGTTCCTAACCACAAGTAATTGAAGTCTCAATAAAACTGCACCACTCATCTAAGTCAGAGTTTCTATACTCCTTGATTCTTGTTGGTAGTATCTATATCTATCTATATATATAGTATAGCAAAAGGGGTGTTTATTGAAAAGTTACTATACAATGACAATTGGCAAGTATATTAGGAAATCTGCATACTAATTAGTAAAAGTAAAAGATAAAATACTTAAGTTACCATCTAAATTCAAATTAATTACTTATATCTTATCCTTATAATTACTTTGCATATTACATAGTAAAAAGTAGAAATGAAATACTTAAGTTAACTATTTGATTCATATACATAGATATTATGCTTAGCTACTAATATTTATTCAAGACACTCACATTATGATTATACTAATGATTTTTGTACATCTTTATGTGTGCCTCATATATATAAATAATTTTATAATATTTTTCAATTTTTATCATAAAATACTTATATTATAAAGAGAATTTTAAAGAAAAACGTGCAGACAAAAAAGTGGTGGAAAGTTTTGAACTGCATATAAAGAAAAGATAATTTTAAGAGAAAGCAATATAGAAAGACAAATTAATACTTAGATGTTATTCTTAACTACTATATGCTATTTATTCAAGAGTCTCACATTATTATTATATAACCTACCTCTTAAATTGATTTATTCTCAAAATATTTACAACACTAAATATTACGTCATTCATGTCCCTCAACTTGAACCTTTGATATTTTTGTCCCCGATCATTCAAAAGGTCCCATTAAATCCTTTAAATTTGACATTTGCATCTAAAAGATCCCCAAATCGACTTTTGTCAATTTGGAAATTAACAGACATTAGTCATGTGTGTCTCATGTGACTGGCCAAAGGCATGGCTGAATTTTATTTTATTTTTATATTAAGTTACTCTATTCGTTCCTAAAAAATTTTGGTTCGGATCATATTTCGTCAAACAAATTTCAAATACATCCTATTAAGTTCCAAAGTTACAAAAGTGGATTTAAAAGGTCCCCGTGCATAAAACAATGTTTTTTCATCGATTTGTTAAATATAGTAAATTTTATTGACATATGTATCCTTGAGAAAAATACTCCTTAGTTCTAAATTTTAACATAATATATTTCAATAAATTAAAATTAGATGATAAGCTGTGTAGTAGCATGGAAGTTTAATTCTAATTGCTCTGTTGATATCTATGAAAAATGTGATAGCAAAATAAACACATAAACTTAGTTTCAAATTTTAGTGAAAAATTGTGATTTGTTTCTCTTGAATCCAATATGTATTTTCTCCATAAAAGAAAAATAAAACAATCCAAGACACTTAAAATTAAATTAAATTTTAACAAACAGGGGAGAATTAGAGGGGGAAAAGGATACACTTTTCAGTTCAAATCTTCATTGCATTTTCTATATTATAGAGCTTATATCTTAAATACTATACCCATTATTAAATGAGTCATTTTCCCTCCACAACATCGTGGATAACTCTTCATTTCTCTTTCATTATATTTAGTCCAATAAGCAATACTACATAAGCAATAAATAATCTGAATCATAAGTGTCATGAACAAAATAATTAGACAGTTAAATGGTTTTAATGGGGAAATCAAGAAGAAATACTACAAAGAAATTAAATTATTTCAAGTATATCTAATATGTAGTAAAAAATTTAATAAAATAAAAATTACAACATTAATTTGTATCTTTTGAGTACAAAAGTTCCTAACCACAAGTAATTGAAACTGCACCACTCATCTAAGTTCGAGCTTCTATTCTCCTTGATTCCTATTGGTAGTATCTATATCTATCTATATATATAGTATAGCAAAAGGGGTGTTTATTGAAAAGTTACTACATGATGACAATTGGCAAGTATATTAGGAAATCTGCATACTAATTAGTAAAAGTAAATAATAAAATACTTAAGTTACCATCTAAATTCAAATTAATTACTTATATCGTATCCTTACAATTATTTTGCATATTACATAGTAAAAAGTAGAAATGAAATACTTAAGTTAACTATTTGATTCATATTAATACATAGATATTATGCTTAACTACTAATATTTATTCAAGACACTCACATTATGATTATACTAATGATTTTTGTACATTTTTATGTGTGCCTCATAATAAATAATTTTGTAATATTTTTCAATTTTTATCATAAAATACTTATATTATAAAGAGAATTTTAAAGAAAAACGTGCAGACAAAAAAGTGGTGGAAAGTTTTGAACTGCATATAAAGAAAAGATAATTTTAAGAGAAAGTAATATAGAAAGACAAATTAATATTAGATGTTATTCTTAACTACTATATGCTATTTATTCAAGAGTCTCACATTATTATTATATAACATACCTCTTAAATTGATTTATTCTCAAAAAAATTACAACACTAAATATTACGGATCACTATATATATATATATATAATATATATAGATATCAATTATTTACAATACGTTTCAAATATAAAGTTATATTATTTATAATAAGTTAAAAATATATTTATTCATTTGAAATGCAACTACTTTTAAAATCTCATGGAGATCCCTTAAATTATATTTTTAATTTTTTCGTTCTTAACTTATTTTTGATCACAAGAAATTGACCAATTTTTTTTTTTTTTTTTATAAAAATTAGATCATTTTTTGAAACAATTATGTATTTTTTAATTTCCTATGTACCCTATTTTCTTTTATTTAACTCTTTTGTGTATCAAAATTTTGTTATTTTTTAAATCATGGCGAGATGACAACTTAGATATCTAAAAAAAAAAAAAAACATTTGAGGGACCTTCGTAAGATTACGAAAATAGTTGATGATGAAAAAGTTTAAATAAAATATGAGAACATTTCTTGAGATTAGTGAAAAACTTAGGGACTTTCGTTGTATGAAATCAATGCGGAGTGATGGACCATGGCCTTATGGGGGGTCAACAGCTTTGGTTGGTATTTAGTAATCCTAAAAGTAAAAATAACTTTTTAAAATAATGTATAACTTCACATGCTATTTTAGGAATCTAATAGTGGTTGTCCTAATCTTTTATGAAATAAAAGTAAAATATAATAAAATAGATAATTTAAAATTGAAGAAACAATACAATACTCAATTTTAATACAACAAGTATTTGAACAAAAATGAATTTAAAATTATAATTTGATGTCCACTTCATATACTAAATTTCAAAAGTTTTTACAGTTTTTATGTTTCCAATGACATTCTTAATTTTGAATATACCATCATTTTAATTGTATGATTTAAGAAATTTAAATTTTCAAAGAATGGGGGAAATGCAGAGAAATAGAAACATTTGAGAAATTTTAGAGGGTTCAATACAAGATAAAATTAAACTTTTAATTTTAAATTTTTTATTTTTTAATCACAAGAAGTACCCCAAACTTTTTTGTAAACTTTTTTAGTTTTGATCCTCAAGTATTTTTGTAAAGATCTACATATGCATCCTACATTTTTTTATTTAAAATTTTTTCTCCAAATTTTTTTGTTTTTTTATTAAATCATGGCTAGATGACTACTTATATAGGATAAAAAAAAAAACACTTGAAGTACCTCCATGATGTTACAAAAATAATTGATGATGAAAAAATTTAAATAAAACATGGGGAGACTTTCTTGATATTAGCGAAAAATTTAGGGACTTCCATTGTATGAAATCAATGCGGAGCCATGGACCGTGGCTTTATGGTAGTGAATGGCTTTGATAGGTGTTTAGTTATCATAAAAGTAAAAATAACTTTTTAACATAATGTATAATTTTACCTGCTATTTTAGGAATCTAATGGCGGTTGTCCTAACCTTTTACAAAATAAAAGCAGCATATAATAGATGACGATTTAAAATTGAAGAAACCACACAATACTCAATTTTTATACAACAAATACTTGAAAAAATGAATTTAAAATAATAATTTTATGCCTACTTTATATACTAAATTTCAAAATTAATTTCATTTTAAAGTATTTATGTTTCAAGTGACATTCTTGATTTTGAATGTACCATCATTTTAATTGCATGATTTAAGAAATTTAAATTTTTAGAGAGAGGGGGAAATGTAAAGAAATAGAAATATTTGAGAAAATTTAAGGGACGCAATATAAGATAAGATTAAACTTTTTGAAAACTTTTCCTTACCAATCTCACTTCAATGTAGCTCCAACCATCTGTGAAATTATAGTTGAGAGACAAAAGGTTAAAAAAATGATGGACCTTCGTGAGAGTTAAAAATAGTTGAGGAACTAAGTTTACAATTTTTATCAATTCATAATGTACAGTATCATAAAAAAGAAACGAATTTTTAAAAGTAACATATTTTTCTTTGCATTTTCTCACAGCATTATGTTCATTAATTATTAATTGTTGATAGATATTATTACCAAATGAGGATATAAAAATATTTATTAAAAAGTAATTTCAATATTATGTCTTCTCTATATTTTAGTAATTTTGTCATACCAAAGAGCAGAAAACATATAAAACTTAAATTTACGATGAAGTAATATAATCATGTGCATGGTAATTAATATTTAATAATCAACTTTTGTAGGATAATAGCATAACAGTTACAAATTCAATCCTTAATTATCTTTTTTGTTTTTAATAATAGTTTCACTAATATTATTTTATTAGCAAAAATCCTTCTATTTAAGGATAAATGGAAGAGCATCTATTTATCCTCAAAAATAAAATTTCAAAATATATTAAAAATCAAAACCGTTTATAATTTGAATCATATATGTACGAAAAAAGTATTTTTACCATTTTATTAAGCAATTTTAGTTTTCATCAAGATTTGAAAATTTCTGAACCGTCCAAATGTGATACATAATTCAATGGTGAAATTTTTTCCAAATGAATTGAATTTTTCATATGATTATTTACTTAGTAAGATAAGACTAAAGGTATTTTCAGATTATTTTCTTAAATTTAATTTCGTTAGAAATAGGTAAATGGAAGATAATAAATGAAAGAGAGGATCCAAATTGTATTTTATTATATAAATTACGCATTATTTATCTTTCTGTGCATAGCATGGATTATCAACTAGTATCTGTATATATAGTAAAGTAAAGGGGTGGTTTGTGAGAGCTCACATAAATGCGACAAGCGGCAACTTTATTTAAGGTTATTTGCAATATTTACTACGATAGAAGTTAGTTATAACCAACAGTTAAATACATTTATGAAAAATTATTATTGATAAATATTCATAACACTTATTTAATACCAAAGTTATTTATAATTTTACAAAATGGGATAGACTATTACCAATTTGATTTACAATTTTACCATGAAAAAAAGGTTAATTATAACGTACAATTAAATACACTTATAAAAAATTACTAAACAGAGATATTCAAACCCAACCCAACCCAAAAATCGGACTCAACCCAAATGAATTGGGGATTAAATGGGTTGGATTATTTGGTTGGGTTACCCGAACTTAGTTGGGTTTGGTTGGATATTAAAAGACTAAATAAAATCCAATCCAACCCAACTTAATAACTCGATAACCCAATTATAATTTACTTATAATATTTTTTTCATTATTTTCTTTCTAATATCATCTAAATTATAATAACTTTTTTCTTTACATTCTTGACATAAGTTTCATCTAACATATTTTATAATTTTTTCCTTCTCATTCTTGATCCAACCATTAAATTTTTTGACAAAAATATATTTTGTAATGGATGCACTTACAACAATACTTTTATTTTTATTACATTTTTCAGATTTTAACCCAAATAAATCCGAAAAGTCGAGTAATCCATCTGAGTACACTTGGCTTGGGTTTACTTGGATTTTTATATTATTTGGGTCTCAATGTACAAACCCGATAACCCGAACTCGAAAACTTGCTAATCCAATAATCCAACCATGAGCACCCCTATTAGTAAATATTGACACCACTATTTTCATCTTGAAAAAATATAGTTATTAAATATTTATTGATAGATATTTAATAGCATTAAAAAACCATTACTATGCATAGGATAGTAAAACATTTTCAAAACTCATGTTTTAAATAATTATTTTTGAAATATTGCAAAATTATCTTTAAGAAATTTTTTTTTAAGTGAGACTATGAGAACAGAATCTCTATTGGAGAAAAACTCATAAAAAGACAAAATAGAATAATGTTCAAGAACATATAGATCAACTTATCTACACAAAAAAAAAAAAAAAATACATCCACAATATATCTATACACATCTATAGATAAACCATTTTTCGTGAAAAATTCTAAATTATTGACATGTAGAATGTCAAATATATAGTACATTTATACAGTAAATAATGATAGTAAAAATGATCAATTACGTAATTAAAAGTAAAAATTTAAATTAGTTACCTAAATATTACCTTTAACTATTTTTATTTGTTCAAAAATCTCACTTTATGCACATATACGTATGATTGAATTTTCCCAAAAGAATTATAAAATTAAAAGTGTAATATAAATAATCATATGTATCAATTACTAACATCTCTATAACTTAGGAAAATAAATACAAATTAGTTTGGAAAAAAAGTTTAGACATATAATATTAAAGGGTTACTCCTGAAAACCATCATAGGTAGGAAGATATTTTGTCAAAATATATCTGATTAATATTATTTTGCAATCTAATTGCATATAGTATAGATTATTAAAAGTTTCTCACAAAAATTGATTTTTCTATAGATATAGTATAGATTTTATCAAAAAAAATTAATAACTACTATATCATAAAAAAATTATTTTTTGAATCTTCTTCCAATTTTATGTTTATTGATAACTAACATTTAAATATCCGTGGATGTTACTCTTAACTGTTATTAAGGTAAGTTCTCTAAAAATAATATCAAATTTTCCCTTCAACTTCTCTTCCTTGTATGGACCCACTTCCGTAATATATCTATATTATATAGTATAGCAAATGGATTGTTTGTGAGAAGTTCTACAACTCAACAAGTGATATATATTAGTAAATCTACATATTAATTTTAATAGTAACCAAATAAAAAATAAAATACTTAATTAATAATTTCAATATAAATTAATTACCTAGATCTTGTCTAAACTATTTTTATTTGTTCAAGGCCCTTATATTATGTAACCTACCTCTTATCATTTATTTTTCTCAAAAGAGTTGTAATACTAATTATTACGGATCATTCAATTCTTTATGACACATGAAAAATATAAAATGATGTTATTTATAATAAATTAGAATTAAAAACACATTATCTATATAATGTTTAATGGATTATTCTTAATAAATTTGAAAAATGTATAACATAATTGTGCATGAGTAATTTCATTCTTGCAACCAAATTATAATACTTTTATCAAAAAATTAATGAGGAAAAATTACAAATTTAATCACTAAACTATTTTTAATACCTCATGGAGATTTCTCAAAATTTTTAATTTTTTTTTTGTCTTCCACTACTTTTTAATTGCACAGAAGTCTCCAAAACTTTTTTGTCCCTCAAGTACTTTTGTAATCCACATATATACTCAAAGTTTTGTTTTTATTTAAATCTTTTGTCCCTTGAGTTTTTTGTTTTTGTTATCATGGATAGATGACTACTTTGATTGAAAGGAAATAAAAAAAAGAACTTGAGTGACTTCTGTGAAATTTTGAAAATAGTTGATGATGAAAAAGTTTAAATAAAACTTGGGGGGCTTCTTGAGGGACTAAATTTATAATTATTTCGATTGATAATCGCGTTCTCTATCACAAGGAAGAAACAAAGTTCAAAAATTAATTTATTGTCTTTGCATCTCTTTACAACATTATGTTCATTGATAATTAGTTGCAAATTGATATGATTATTAAATGAGAATGCAAACATATTCGCTAAAACGTAACTTTAATATTATATCTTATCTATTTTTTAGTATTTTTTCATATCATTGCATTTACACGTATGCTTTGTATAATTATATGCTGATGAATAAATCAATTGTTGTAAGTGTTTCTGTTTTCTCTTCCCTTTTAGGAAGAAAAGAATAATTACACTTTCTTTTATTATTATTAATTTTTTAAAATTCACCCTTTCTCCTACCTTATAATGACTCAAAGCCATTGTCAATAGGTCATAGTGGAAGTATCTTACCACCTAAATTGCACTTGGTTGTCATTACACTTTCTTTTATATGCCATAAAAATATGACATTTTCAATTTTAGTCATTTTGATGAAATTATTTACTTATTATAATTTTGATCTCATAGTCTTATCTAGAATTTTATCTTCTGGAAAATTAATATGTAAACTTTCAAAATTATTTTTTAAACTAATAGTACAATTTTTTTTAAAGATTGTCATACTTATGAGACTAACATTTGTGATTAAATGAGGATAATTATGTATACGACAATTAATGTTCAACAACAATTTTTTTTGTAACACAACATAATAGTTTTAATTGCACATTCAATGAACATATTATTTAATTGTCTTCTTTATTTTTTTTATTTAGTTTGTGGTGATGTAGAACTTACTATATATAATTACTTAGTTTAATGATAAGAGTTTAATTCAAACAATAATCGTTTTACTAATATTATTTTATTATATAAGTTGTATATATTTATCTTTCTTACATAGCACGATTTATCAACTAACTAATGTAAGTGTAAGTTAGGAGGTTTTGGACTTATGTTAAGTATTGGAGTTTTATCCTTATGCATATTTTAATATTTTTTCCTTTTTACTCTTTCCATGGGCTAAAGAAATGGATTATATGCATAAACTAAGATTCAATGATACTTTTCGAATAAGTAGTATTTTAGTCTGCGACAAGTATATGATAAAAATAAGACTGATTTCATTTTATACCCTTCAACATATACTTAATTTTTATTCTTCACCCCAAATTTTAGTTCTAGACACTTTGCACTCTTTACTTTGCAATCTATCATATCTCAATCTATTTTTAACATCGTCACCAAACTTAACGGAGTCTTTGTTTATGGACCCGAAATATTGTGGTTACATTGTTCTGTATCTCCCTCAATTTGTTGTACACACAAAAAGGTTCATGTTAATTTTAGTAAATGTGAAAAATTAGACTAAAATAGGGCAAGTTTGAAAATTGGAGTGCAAAATGTATAAATTGAAATTGGGGATGCAAAATAAAAATTTTAAAATATCCATATTTTAGTATTTTTTTTGTCTTTAAAACTTATTGGGAACGAGAATGCTTGTGCATTTGAAAAAAATATACACATATTAAATGTTAAAGATGTAAGCTACTATCATACATAAGTCTCATATATTTAATACTTATTTCTTATAATGACCTCTCAGTCATGTTTGCATAGCTGAAGTTTGAAGATTTTTACGAGTGCATTCGAGAATTGTGTTGCTTTTATTTATTCTTTTATTTTGTGGTGTTATTGAACCTAATAGCATCAAGTTTCCGTTCGAATTGTGTAAATTATTCATTATTTTTCAAATAATATTTTACAGTCATTTATTGTTCATTTTTCAATTACATTTTAATCTCACCATATATCAAATTTAACGGTTAGTTACAGTATTATTTTATTAAATAATATTACAAAAATAACTATCCAAATGGAGCCAAATTGTGATTTAATTATTAAAAAAATTTACACCATAATTTAAATATTTGACATTTAAATTTCATAATATTTAGGCTAGTACATAGTATAGCAAAGGGGGTGTTTATTGAGAATGTACTACAAGTAGCAAGTATATTAGGAAATCTATATACTAATTAATAAAAGTAAAAGATGAAATACTTAAGTTACCATCTAAATTCAAATTAATTACTTATATCTTATCCTTATAACTATTTCGCATATTACAAAGTAAAAAGTAAAAATGAAATATTTAAGTTATCTATTTGATTCATATTAATACATTGATCTTATACTTAGCTACTACTATTTATTCAAGACACTCACATTATGATCATACCAACGATTTTTGTACACACTTATGTGTGCCTTAAAATAAATAATTTTATCATATTTTTGTATTTTTATCATAAAATATTATATTATCAAGAGAATTTTTAAATTTTTATTCTTCCATTAGGAAAAACATTAAAAAAGAAAAGAGGATGGAAGTTTTGAACTACCTATAAAGAAAAGAGATTTTTAAGAGAAAGTAGTTTAGAAAGAAAAATTAATATTTAGATGTTATCCTTAACTACCATATACTATTTATTCAAGATCCTCACATTATTATTATATAACCTAACTCTTAAATTGATTTATTGCCAAAAAAGTCACAATATTAAATATTATCAATCACTATATAAGTATCAATTATTTATAATACAAGTCAAATATAAAGTTATATTATTTATAATAAGTTAAAAAATATATTTATTTATTTGAAAATACTTTACATATAGGATTATTCTTAATAAATTTGAAAATGATGTAACATAATTACACGTATAAGTAATTTTATTCTTGTGACCCAATAAAAAAAAATTGGCAAGGAAAAATTGCAAAATTTAATCCCTAAACTATTTTTAAAATCTCTTGGAGATTTGAAAAATTATATTTTAAATTTTTTCATCCTTAATATATTTTGACAATATCACAAGAAGTACCCCACATATTTTTTGTAAACTTTTTCACTTTTTTGTTCCTCAAGTGTTTTTCTCATCCACATATGTAGCCTACATTGTTTTTATTTAACTATTTTATCCATTAAATTTTTTATTTTCTTATATCATGGCTAGATAACTACTTAGAGAGGAGAAAAAGAAAAACACTTAAGGGACCTCCGTGAGATTAAGAAAATAGTTGATGATGAAAAAGTTAAAATAAAACAAGAAGAGACTTTCTTGAGATCAAAGAAAAACTTAGGGACTTTCATCGTATGAAATCAATGTAAAGCCATGGACCGTGGCTTTATGGGAGTGAACAGCTTTGGTAGGTGTTTAGTAATCATAAAATTAAAAAAAGAACTTTTTAATATAATGTATAATTTTATATGCTATTTTAGGAATCTAATGGTGATTGTCCTAATCTTTTGTGAAATAAAAGCAAGATATAATAGAATAGATGTTTTGAAATTGAAGAAACTACACATAAATTTTTATACAATAAGTACTCGAAAATGAACTTAAATTATAATTTTATGTCCACTTTATATACTAAATTTCAAAAGTTAAAGAGAAGTTTTTCTGTTTCAAGTGATCTTGATTTTGAATATACCATCATTTTAATTGTATGGTTTAAGAAATTTAAATTTTTAGAGATAGGGGGAAATGTAAAGAAATAGAAGCATATGAGAAATTTTAGGAGGTGCAATATAAGATAAAATTAAACTTTTAAGTTTAATTTTTTATTTTTAATCACAAGAATTACCTCAAAATTTTTGGTAAACTTTTTAGGTTTTTGTTGCTCAAGTATTTTTGTAATCCACATATGTACTCTATTTTTTTTTATTTAACTCTGTTGTCCATAAAATTTTTGTTTTTTTTTTTTTTTTGTTATAAAAAAATCATGGCTAGATCTACTTATATATAAAAAAAAAACACTTGAGGGACCTTTGTGAGATTATGAAAATAATTGATGACGAAAAAGTTTAAATAAAACATGGAGAGACTTTCTTGAAATCAGCAAAAAACTTAGGGACTTCGTATGAAATCAATATAGAGCCATGGACCGTAGCATTATTGGGGTGAACGGCTTTGGTAGGAATTTTGTAATTGTAAAAGTAAAAATAAAATTTTAATATAATGCATAATTTTACATGTTATTTTAGGAATTTAATGGTGGTTGTCCTAACCTTCTACGAAATGAAAAAAAATATAATAGAATTGATAATTTAAAATTGAAGAAACCACACAATACTCAATTTTTGTACAAGAAAAACTTGAAAAATGAATTTAAAATAATAATTTTATGTCCACTTTATTTACTAAATTTCAAAAGTTTCTGAACTTTTTATGTTTCAAGTGACATTCTTGATTTTGAATATACCATCATTTTAATTTTATAATTTAAGATATTTAAATGTTTAGAGAGAGAGGGGGGGGGGGAAATTTAAAGGAATAGAAACATTTGAGATGCAATATAAGTGAGAATTAAACTATTGAAACTTTTCCTTACCAATCCATCTCACTTTAATGTGGCTCCTGCCATGTATGAAATTATAATTGAGAGACAAAAAGTTAAAAATGAAGGACCTCTGTGAGAGTTAAAAATAGTTGAGGAATTAAATTTACAATTTTTATCAATTCATAATGTATTGTAGCACAAAAAGGAAACAAACTTTTAAAAGTAATATATTTTTTCTTTGCATTTTCTCACAATATTATAACTCTGCCTGTGTCGAGTTTTTCTTAGCATAGCCGATTCCAAGCCTGGGTAAAGGAGGAGGTTTGCGTTTGGTCAACAGCCAGCGTAAAATTTTGTCTATCTTATGAGATGAATTCACTACGATATTACACTAATGTCAGGCCGTTCCCCATAAGCGACACGTCGCATTGCCTGAGTGCGACGAATAGTGGGCAATGGCCGCTACATCTTCATGGGGGTTTGGGTGTAGTGAAAAATATGCAAGGGTCCTTACATAATAGGGAGATGGTAGCGGGAAAGAAAAATATTCTTGAGAATAGGATTAATGAATAGGAACTTGAAATATTGGAACTCTTACTGATAAATCAATGAAGGTGGTAGATACAATTATTAGGAGAAGAATTAATAATTTGTATTTACAAGAGACAAAATAGGTAGGAGAAAAGGCTAAACTATTAGATAATTCAGAATTCAAATTTTGGTACTGAGTAAACAGGACTAGAAATGGGGCAGGTATTATTGTAGATGGGTCGATGAAGGATGATGTAGTGCAGGTGACTAGGAAAGGAAATAGGATTATGTCCCTTAAACTAATTTTAAGACGTGCAACTATTAATCTTTTGTGTCTATGCGCCTCAAGTATGTCTAAATGAGTCCATTATGTGAAACCCAGTATTTTAATAGCCTTGTTCTTTGATTTTAACTGGTTTAAAATGTTTTTCATATTATTTTTAGTCATAAAGTACTTCAACTTATTCGTTTTTCAATTCGGCAAATTTTTCGATTTACGCGATGTGAAGCGGGTAAACGGGTCAAAAGTTGGACTAAGTAAGTGTAATTAGTGCATTGTGGTGTGTGAGTGTTGTTTGATGGCTGATTTATAATGTTAATTTAGTAGCAAAAAAATTAGTTTTTGGGTCAAATAGTCAACTTGGAGACTATTTGGTCAACTTGGGTACTATTTGGGTCAACTTTGGAAGCTTTTTAAGTCTTCTACAAAACTTGAAATTAAAGCTTTCCTAGCAGCAGCCGAACTCCTCTTCCTCCATTTTCCCCCCAAAATTTTCTTGGATTTCAAGTAGAAATCACTTGGAAGGTAAGATTTTTGTATTTTAGCACTTTTTGGCTTATGGGCTTTATGATCCAAGCTTTAATTTCAAGTTTTGTAGGATTCTTTATGGCTGAGAAAACCCTCTTTGCAGCCTTATATGTGTTGATTTATGTATGTTATGGGTTGTTTTTAGTGTTTTGGAGGTTGGGAAGTGATTGGGGTTGATTTTTAACAACTTTCCATGGTTAGATTACAAATTTTAAGATTATGAGTTGGGGTTTTGTCTTCCATATGTGGCCTAGAGTGTTATGCTATGAATGCTTATGTCTATGCACATAATGATGTTTTAAGAGTGTTTTAAGGTTAGTTTGGATAGGAATTGAGACTTGAAACCAAGTGGAATTGATTTCCCTTCATTTTGTAAGTAAGCGGAAGTTTGGCGCAACTAGGATAATTTGGATAATTGGTTATGTTTGAAGGATCTTTAATGATCTTTTGATGATTTTAAGTGTTTCCTTGGTAGTGGGTTGGATAGGAAGCATGTTTGAATCATGCGTGTGGCTAATCGGTAAAAATTTCAGTTTGGTAGTAAAGAGGAATTCCACCCATAGGTTGTTGCTCTAATGTTGTAATAGAGTTAATTGTAGTGGTTATGGGGTATGGATTGTTGTGGAATGCTATTGATATAGTCCCGGCTATTGCCCCATAACCTTTCCGTTTATGGATTCTGTTGGTTGGTTGAATATGTTGTTTTGAGTTGGGTTGTAACCAAGGTCCCTTGACATACCTTGGAATTGGATTTTGTTGGTTGGTTGAATATGTTGTTTTGAGTTGGGTTGTAACCAAGGTCCCTTGAATACCTTGGAATTGGATTTTGTTGGCGGGGAGGATAGCCTACTTATAGCCTAGGGAGGCGAAGTTTTCGGTTTTTCGGAAAACGAGCTTATTATCTCCTAATCTAGTCATGTCGAATGCTACGGTCCTGTCTCTTATACACTTCGAGCTTGTCGAAGTTGGTCAGAAATTGTGAAAAGGTCATTTTTGACCAAAGAGCTATTGGTGTCGTTTTCTATCGTTTCGCGTCGTTTTCGCTTCCCTAGTCATTCTTTAACTTCTACATCTCTTCTAAGAGTCCTCTTATATCTGTTTTAGGTACCACGCCACCTACCGCCGGCGATCGCATTCTGTGATCATTTGTGCAGTTTTTGCTTTGATAGGTGGGTAACATAGACCCTCTTCCACTTGTATTTTGTTTAACGACTTTCAAAATATGTTTGGATGGATTTTAGAATGTGTATGATGTTTGGAACTGCACTTTTACCAAGTTTTGGAACTATTACATATGAAATCGGGACCAAGCTATTTTATGTTAATCAATTGATATGTTTGCAAACTCTTTTGATATGAAATCATTTTATAACTGTTTTGGCTCATAGGTGACCTAGGTATATAATTTTGGATGTGTTTGGAAATGTTTGATTTGGGGTTAACCAGTTCTATAGTCATCCATGGGACGCCATGGTGACTGCTATGACTGTTATGAACTATTTGACTGCGGGGTCTTGTGATGGGATAACTTGACCTCCCGGTCAGACTAGTAGGTCTCTTATACACATCTAGATGTGTATACGTAGGTGACTATAGAACTGGTTAACCCCAAATTTTTCTTTATATTTCCAAATGACAATACTTTCCCGCTTGTTCGCTATGCTTTAGCATACTATGTTTTGAAATGATAAGATCTTTTTGGGTATGTTTTGGACATGCATGACGTTTAAATGGCATCTGATACATTTTAAAACTACTTATGATTATGGTTTATTGACGTTTAAATGGCATGTCTAATTTTAGAAACAGCCGCATGGTTTTCGCAAATGTTATTATCTTTATGTTTTCTTTTTATCGAAATGCTTGGCCCCATTTGAAGAGCTTTTATGATATCCATTGAGCTAGTTATGCTCACCCCACATGATTTATAATTTTTCAGATTAGGTGCTCGTTTTTGACTCTCCACCGCGTTAGCAGCTTTTAGATTTTCTCCAGATTCCACATTACTGGTAGGACTCTGCGGATAATCTTCCAAGCTTCTCTTTTGTTTGGAGAGGGGTAGTGTATTAGATAGGTTTTGTATTGATGAACTTTGTTTTTGTTGTAGCATCTTTTGTACTAAGAAGAAATTTTGTAATTCGTATTTTTTTGTGTAAAATGAAATATTCGGTTTTATAGTTAAGTAATGGTTTGATGGTTCTATTACATTGCGGTTAAGTTTGTTGCTCTGTTCGTATTGTGCCTTGCGCTTTGGGCCGGTGTACCATTAGCGCGGCGTGTTACGGTCCCGTTTTTGGGGCGTGACACATTAAGGCTAAGTTTTGGGAGGATTTAGATGAGTTGACAGGTAGTGTCCACCAAGGAGAGCAAATTTTTATAGGAGGTGATCTAAATGGACATGTGAGAAGAGATAATGAGGATTATGAAGAAGTGCATGGTGGATATGGTTATGGGGGAAGAAATGAAGAAGGCAAATCAATCTTGGAGTTTGGAATGGCATTTGACCTTCACATTATCAATACTTTTTTCAAGAAGAGGGAGAACATTTAGTTACCTTAAAAGTAGTTCAATAAAGTCGCACATTGACTTTTTCTTCACAAGAACGAGAGATAGAAGGGTTTGTAGAGATTGTAAAATTATACCTAGATAAAGTTTAACCTCACAACATAGGCTTTTGGTGGTAGACTTGAGGCTTAAACATCACATTAGGTGAAGGACCTACTTAGATCACCTAGAATTATCTAAGTTGAGGAATTTAAAGAAGGAAAAAGAAGAAATTTTTAAGGAAGATTTGTTAGGGCAAAGTATTTGGGACTTACAAGGAGAATCTGACACTTTATGGAATGACACGGGGACTAGAGTGAGAACAGTGGTTAAGAAGATATTTGGAGAGTCAAGAGGTTATGCCCCCTATGAACAAGGAATCTTGGTGGTGGGATGAAGGTGTACAAGATAAAATCAAAGTTAAGAGGGTTAACTATAAAGCTCTATATAGTTGTAGAAGTGACGAAAATATTGAGAAATATAAGCTTGCTAAAAAGGAGGCTAAAAAGGCTGTAAGTGAAGTCAGGGACAGGGCTTTTGAAGATTTTTACCAAAAATTAGAATCTAAGGAGGGGGAGTGAGATATTTATAAAATTACTAAAGCAAGAGACCATTGGACGATGGATTTAACCCAAGTCAAGTGCATCAAGGATGAAAATAATAAGGTGCTAGTAAGAGATGAGGAAATTAAGAAAAGATGGGATTTGAGATATTTCCATCAACTATTCAATTAAGGCAATGGAAATGATATCATTCTAAGAGAGTTAGCTAAGTTTGAGGAGTATAGAAACGTAATGTATTATCGAAGAATTCAAGAATCAGAGGTGGAGGAGACTTTGAAGAGGATGAAGAAAGGAAAAGTAGTTGGCCCCGATTATATCCCAATCGAGGTGTGGAAATGCTTAGGAGAAAAGGGCATAAATTGGCTTACCAATCTTTTCAATAAAATATTGAAAAGTAGAAAGATGCCTGGCCAATGGAAGAAGAGTACTCTCATACCCATATTAAAAAATAAAGAGGATATACAAAATTGTGTGAATTACAGAGATATTAAGTTAATGAGCCATACGATGAAACTTTGGGAGAGAGTGATAGAAAGAAGGTCAAGAAATGTGACTAATGTGTCAAATAATCAGTTTGATTTTATTCTAGGGAAATTGACTACTGAAGCCATATATCTCTTAAGGAGACTTACCGAGAGATACCAGGGATTTTGTATAAAGAAAAGAATTTACATATGATTTTTATTGATCTTGAAAAGGCATACGATAGAGTCTCTAGAGAAGTTATGTGGAGAGTTTAAGAAAACAAAGGAGTTAGAGTAGCATATATAGAATCCATAAAGGAGATGCATATGGATGTGGTTACAAGTGTGAGAACACCAGAAGGGTTGACACGAGAGTTCCCTATAAATATAGGTTTACACCAAGGTTCAGCTCTAAATCCTTATCTGTTTGCATTGGTCATAGATGAATTTACAAGACATATACAGGAGGAAATACCATGGTGTATGTTATTTGCAGATGACATTGTGTTAGTAGGTGAAACAAAAGATGGAGTTAATGCTAAACTCGATATTTGAAGAGAGACACTTGAAGCAAAAGGGTTTAGAATTAGTAGATAAAAAACAAAATATATGGAATTTAACTTTAGCAAGGGTACACGTAGGAATGGATTAGGGGTTAGTATCGAAGATCAAGAGATACCCATAAGTGAAATCATTTTAAATATTTATGATCAGTTCTTGAGAGTAATAGTGGTATAGATCGAGATCTTACACATCGGATACAAACGAGATAGACTAAATGGAGAATTGCATCAGAAATGTTATGTGACCGCAAAATTCCTTTACGACTTAAGAGTAAATTATATAGAACGGTAATTAGGCCAGCGATGCTGTATGGGTCTGAGTGTTGGGCATTGAATCACACACATGAGCAAAAGTGAGAGTAGCAGAAATGTGAATGTTAAGATGGATATATGGGTACACTAAGATGGGCAAAATATGGAATGAGTATACTCGTAAGAAGATTAGAGTAGCATCTGTTGATGAGAAGATGAGAGAAGCACGCTTTTTTTTTTTCGAAGGGCAAAAAAATTATTGATGGAATCAATGATTACAAAGCTGAATATTAGGGCAGCCCCTAGCATCTAGGTTGACCAATCATTTTACAGTGCAAGGAATGGCGTAGCGATCATATTCAACATACATAGGTTTTGATTGCAACATAATGCCCTCATTAGCTAAACTATCAGCAACTTGGTTGGCCTCCATAAATACATGCTTAAAAGAAATGTCTTTCCCATCACAATAGCTATTGATGAAGCGGAGTTGAGAGTCAATGCTCCAATTTGGTGCCGATGAGCCCTGGAAAGTGTTAACTAGCACAAAGGAATCAATCTCAACCACCAATGAGTGCACCTGCAATCTATTACACATTTGGAGTCCATCTACTAGAGCCAATGCCTCAGCTTGTAAGTTTGTTTGCTGTTTGATAGGCATTGAAAATACCCTGATGCATTGTCCATTGTGATCCCTTAGGATGCCACCACCCGCTGCCATTCCTGGATTTCCTTTGGAAGCACCATCCACATTCAGTTTAAGATATCTGTGGGAAGGACGGTCCCATTTGATGGCTAGGACTTTTTTGAGTTTGGTTTGGAGAAGTTGATTGCAAATGCCACGTGAAAGTAGCAAGTCATCGGCTGTGGTTACCTTTTTAAAAGGATGACTCCCTTGAGGAGATATTCACTAAATAAGGGTAGATGTCTGCAGTAATCCTTATTGCACTACCTTTTTTGTCATCCAAAACCGCCGTGTTCCTAGCTTTTTATAAGAACCAATAGATTACGCAAGGGAGTATTTTATGGATTGCTCCAATTGCGGAAGAAGGTGCAGTAGCCCACCACGAAGAATTAAGCTTATCCAAAATGGTCGTGGATGGAGCAATCGTCACCTCCAGCCAGGCTTCGAAGAAGTGCCAGATTTGTCGTGATATTTCAATTCAGAAAATGATGGTCCAAGGATTCTTCATGACAGCAAAACCAGCACTTGGAGGCCAACGAAAAACCAATTTTCCGTAAGGTAGCCGCTTGTTCAGCAATTTCCACATGAAAATGGAGATCTTCAACTGGAGTCTCACGTCCCAAATCATTTGCCGAGAGAGAATCCGCACCTTGGGGGGATAAGTGGATGAGAGTGAAAAGGAACCTTTGGGTGTGAGGGTCCAAACGATGAGGTACGGTTCGTCAGTCAAGAAGAACGGTCTTGCACTGAGAATTGCTGCAATGTTTTGTTTCTCCTCATTGGAGTATTTCTCATCTAGAAGGGAAAGGTTCTAGCCATTGGGACCCTAAACATGTGAAACTTTAAGCTATTCATCATATACTTGTTCCACCATTTGGGAGAGAGGCTCATGTTCGGTCTAAGGGTCGAACCAAAAGGAACAATCCGCCTTCCGTGGGAGAAATAACAGCCACTTTTCTGCATCATCATGAGCTTGCAACATCATTTTCCAAGTAAATGAATCACCTAGTGATGGCGAGACTAAGGTGGGATGCTGGCTCTTAAGGTAACGACTTTGAAGGAAAGAGCACCACACAGAGTTGCCTTTTCGGAACTTCAACCAAAGTTTGATACCAAAGCCGCGAACCACCTCCTCAAGTGAAGAAACCCCTAGGCCATTTGAGTATTTTGGCTGGCATACTGTAGCCCATGAAATCCAATGTCACTTTAGCATCCCATCCAGTAGCAGCCCCAAAAGAAATTGGCAAATTGCCGTTCCAACTCTTTAAGTACTGATTTTGGAGGTAAAAGAACTGACAATTAGTAGATTGGGATGCTACTAAGAACATGCTTAATGAGTATTAGCCGTCCTCCTGGTGATAGGAAGCGCGTTTGCCAACCATGAATTCGGGCAGCCACTTTTTCTATCAATGGCTGGAAGATATTACGTGTTCTTTTAGCTTTTGGATGGGATAGCCCAAGTAAGTAAAAGGAATGGATTTGTGAACAAAACCTGTCTGAGCTTGGATCAATCGAACTCGAGCTGGAGCTTCCTTTTTGGGTAGATAGAAGGAGCACTTGGACTTATTGAGGAGCTGCCAGGAGAAGAGGCCAAACATCGAAATGAAGCTCATGAGACACCGAATAGACTTGATATCTCCCTTTGTGAAAATGACAATATCGTCTGCAAAAGCCAAGTGAGAGATGATAGAGCACTTCTTTGGGAAAGAATAATGTGATATTTGGTCATCAAATGTTCGAAATTGATCCTTCAATCCTTGAGAGAACGTTTCAAGCATTAAGATGAATAGCAGAGGTGATAAGAGGTCACCCTGGCGAACCCCTCTGGAGGATTTGAAAAAACCTTTGGTTGCACCATTTATGAGTATAGAAAACCAGCAATCCTCCAGAATATGCTGCATAAGGGAGATCCAATGGTCAGCAAACCCAAACTTTCTTAGAATTGCGTAAAGGAAAGGCCAAGAAAGCCTGTCAAATGCCTTGGCAAGATCAAATGTAATGATCATATTCCCTCCCCCTTGTTTTTCAATCTATAGAATCGACCAGCCCTTGGATAAGGAGGATGTTATCTGCAATGTCTCTCTATTGGACGTAGGCTGCTTGTTCAGGTGAAATGAGCTCAGGCAGAATGGAGGAGAGGTGATTGGCCAAGATTTTAGTGCAAATTTTGTTTAAAAAAGTACACAAACTAATGGGCCGAAAATCACTAAAGGAGTTGGGGTTGGCTACTTTTGGAATTAACGCTACAATAAGGGTACTGGTGAACACCCGCGGCAACTTTGAACCTTTGAGAAAATCGCACATTGCAAGGAAAAGGTCATGGTGAATAATGTCCCAACAAGTGGTAAAGAAGGTGCCGTTGTAGCCATCAATGCCCGCTGCACTGTTAGGGTTGAAAGAGAACACTGCCTCATTCAATTCCTTTGTTGAAAGCTCAGACAATAAGTACTGATTATCCGCAACCAAGACTTTGCCCATAAGGTGGTCGAGCAATGATAGGTCTAAGACAGTGGAATTATGAGTAGTCAAGAGTTCCTTAAAGAATTTTATACCGGCATCTTCAATGAGCTGCATATTTTCAGTCCAATTCCCATCAATTTTGATTCTAGAGATGCGCAATCCCAGTCTTTTGGCAAGAAGGTTAGAGTGGAAAAATTTGAAGTTTTGGTCCCCCTCTTTTAGCCATTTCATCCCTACTTTTTGCTGCCAAAAGGTCTCATCTTCCGCAAGACACCGCATGTGAGTCGCTTGTGTGTGAACCAAAGCAATTTGGTTACTTTGGCTATGATTTAGTAAGAGGGCTTCTTCCTTACTCTTGACTTCTTGTTCAGCCTCTTGTACCTTTGTGAAGACATTGCCGAACACTGTGTGACTCTGATTCCTAAGTTCGGCTTTGAGTCTTTTTAGTTTGGAGGCAAGAACGGAAATGGGGGAACTGGTGTAGTGCAAATGCCAATTGTTACCCATCACCTGCAAAAAATCCTTGTGTTTAATCCACATGTTAAGGAATTTTAATGGCTTTGAACCTGGTATTATTGCTGAAGAAGCTTTGAGAGCGAGTGGGGAATGATTCGAGCACATCTTGAGAAGGTGATCAATACTAATATATTGGAAAGCTACCATAAATTAGGCATTACAAACAAATCTATCCAGCCGCTTCCAAACCACTATTCCAAACCTATTCCCACGCCAAGTGAATTTGCAACCTTGGAAGGGTAAATCCATCAAGCCACATTCGTGAAGGCAATCATTGAATTCACCCATAGCATCGAGATGCAAAGAGCAAGAACCTTGGTATTCATCGGAGCTTGAGATAACATTGAAGTCACCACCAACGAGCCATGGAGTTTGAGGTTGGATAGCGCAGAGGTCCTCCCAGAGAGCTCTTCTTTCCAATTTTGTGCATTTTGCATATACAAAGGAAGCTGCCAAGGCAATGTTTTAGGGAGAAGAGGAGATAGAAACATGTAGAAGCTGATCCGAACAGAAAATAGGAGCTAAACCTAGCTCATTAATCCAAAAAATCAAAATTTTGCCATTAGAGTTACATTCGCAGCAATCAAAACCTAGCTTGTGGGCAAAGAAAGAAATTCTAACTTTGTCCACCATGGGCTCCATTAAAGCAAGAATTTTTATTCGGTGTTGCTTGATAAGTGATTTCAACCTACGCAATGAGGGTTTATTTGTTATCCCCCGTATATTCCATATGAAGATGCTATCCATTTAACAGTGAGGGGAGGAGGGCGAACTGGTAATTGTTCTAGCCAACCGAGTGCGCATTGGCCTTGGCATGGAATAAATTCTTTTACGTCTTTTCATTTTGGACAAAGGCTTACCGACCGGTTATGTAGTGGGGAGAGATGGCTGGATAACCTCGTTCGTTGCATGGTTCGCATGGGGAGAGTCAGTGTCCGAAAAGCAACATGGTAACTCTTCCATAATTTTACCATGAGAGATGATGAAGTTATCCAATGAGGGATTATTTGGGATTCGAATGTGGGGGTGTATTGGCTGATCTCCAGCTACCTTTAGGACAGTCGAATCTGTATGTAGTTCTTCCAAATCCGGGGTGGCCCCTCCGTCCAAGGGGTTCAAAATTTGAGCTTCCAAGATTTGCCCATGTGGGTTAGATTCTATCTCCTGATTTGAATTATTAACCTTATCCAGGGCTGTTGGCATGATCCCATGATAGTTGGGATTTGAATTTTGAACTACAGGTTGTTGGGATAATTCCTCCTCCGTTGCTGGTTGATCCTCCACGATTGGTGGTGCCGCTTCTGCTAGTGGTTGTTTTTGGGCTGAGTTTCCACACCTATGTGCGCCATCATCACTGTGTGATTCTCTTGGTAATAGAATTGTTGTGTTTGAAGTTGGTGGGACAACATCAAGTGGAGCATGGAACAAGAGAAATAGATGGAGCTTGATTCGTTCCCGATGGACTTGCTTCATGATGCTTCACGGGTGTCCAGCGCGTTTGGGTAAACTTCTTTGCTGGATTCTTAATGCGTTTGCCTGGTGCCATAGGTTGTTTTGCCAAATGCTGTTCACCCATCCTACATGATTCAATTGCATGACCAATTTTCTTGCATTTTGTACAGTAAGATGGTACATCTTCATAACTGATTTTTTGCCAAATACTCTCCTTTGCAACCCCTAACCATACCCTAGAAGGGAGTTTGGATAGTAGATCGACCTCAACACTCACTTTTGCAACACTTGGCTGGGTAAATTGTTTGGTTGCTATGTCCAATTTGAGGGGAGTCCCAACAGCTTGGCCGCAAGACTGAACACGGCGTGCTTTTCAAAAAAAATTGTTGTGAGTCCCTCAAAAGTGATCCATATAGGGGCTATGGATGGTTCCTCTTCGGTGGTAAAGAGTGGGTGCCACTTGAGTACTCACATGTAATGGCCATTGATGAACCAAGTATTCTTCAACCAGCAACGGAGATAGTCCTCCTTCAAAGGAAATTGGATGATGACATGCTTATAATCAAGATATCCTATTGTGAACTGACCTTTAAATCCAATTGTGTGGAAACTTTTTCGAAGTGTCTTCATATTCGGTTTCTCCCTCCAAAAATTCGCCACTAGTGTAAATCGAAATGGCACAGCAAGTTGTTGAATTTCGTCATTAGAGAAGAAAATAGCTGGTTCTCCTTTATGAGATTGAAGGGCCTTTAGGGGTGCATCGAATTTTGGTGTGGGAATGTCTGAACTTTGACCATCCAAGAGTGCTTGTGCAAAGGTTTTTGGTTGCCCTTCAACGATTGAAGGGCAGCTTGATACGTCGGCCATGGCCGAGAAAGCAAGGAGTAATTGGAGTATGTAGAGTTCTTCGTTTTTAGAGTGAGAAAATGTAGAGAAACACGTTTAAGGTGGTTAGGTTATGTGTTAAGACGGCCAGTAGATGTGCATGTCAGGCGAGTAGATTTTAGAGAGAATAGTCAACATAAGAGCGGTAGAGGATGATCGAAAAAAACTTCGTAGGTAACTTGTAGGAACGATATGGCCCATCTAGGAATTGAGGAGGATATGGTCCATGATAGAGAGCAATGGTGTAGCAGGATTCATGCAGCTGACCCTACTTAGTGGGATTAAGGCTTGGTTTGTTTGTTTGTTTATTTTCTTACAATATTATGTTCATCAATTATTAATTGCCGGTAGATATTATTACCAAATAAGGATGTAAACATGTTTATTAAAATGTAATTTCACTATTATATTTTCTCTATAATTTGGTAATCTTTTCATATCAAACAAAGATAAGAAACTAAAATTTACGATAAAGTATTTTTTATACAAATTAAAAAAATGCGATGAAGTAATATAATCATGTGCATGGTAATTAATATTCAGTAATCTACTTTTATAGGACAACAACCTAGCAGTTACAAATTCTGTCCTTAATTATCTTCTTTGTTTTTAATAATCATTTCACTGATATTATTTTATTAGACAAGAATCTTCTCTATTTAAGGATAAATTGAAGAGTCTTTGTTTGTCCTTAAAAATAAAATTTAAAAATAAACTAAACATCAAAATCGTATATAATTCAAATTATGTTTTATACAAAAATAATAAGTTTTTTACCATTTTATTAGGCAATTTTAGTTTTCATCAATATTTGAAAATTTCTGTATAATCCAAATGTGATACGTAATTCAACGATGGAATTTTTTCCAAATGAATTGTATTTTTGATACCATTATTTACTGTTGGTCCCAAAGCAACCTAAGAGGGGGGGTGAATTAGGTTTCAAAAATTACTTTTATAAAGATTAAACTTATTCAGATTTTTTCACTAACAAATAACATATAATGAAGATAGAATTAATGAAGCTTAAAATAATATAATGAAGATAGAATCAATGAAGCTTAAGGAATGTAAAGATAGTAAGAAAGGAGATTAAGCAAACAATACTTCCAAGCTAACAAACTTGAAGTATTAATCCACTAGAATGTTTCACTAACTTGGCGAGCCAATAATCTTTACAAAGTAGGACAATTCTTGCTCACACTAAAACTCTTTTAGTTGAGCCAAGAATTTTACTCACAACCTCACTTTTGTACAAGATTATCACTCCACTCAAAATTTTGAATTGCACTCTAAGCTACACACTAATACACTATAGCACTATAGCCAATTTCCACTCAAATTGCTCTTTTCTAAGGCTTGTATTCAATGTATTAGATGCTCCTTACAAAACAATAGAGTAGGTATTTATAGGAGCAATAAATTGTGGTTGTAACTACTTCCTAACGGCTTAATAATAAATACACAAAAACTAGCTGTGCATGCGTCAGTTTCATCGTCTGCTTCAGACAAGGTTTCGGACGGTCCTCTCGTCTGAAAAAGCTTTGTTCGGACAGTTGTATGTTTCCGTTGAGAAGTTTAGGATTCTTATTATCAATCGGACGAAAATATATGTTCAAGGGATATTTCTTCGGATGCGCTTGTGCGTCCGTTGAAGGTGCATGAAGAAGTTTACTTTTTGCCTGTCTGTTCGGACGGTGAAATGCATCAGAGTGAATCTGTATCGGACGCTCCTTTTCGTCCGAGAAAAGTGGCATAGTTCGGACGGTGTACTGCGTCCAAACGACCTGTTTCCAGCAGAAAGATAGCAGACCTACACAACTTGTTTTCAGAGTTTAGTGCTTATGTCATCATCAAAATCAGGTTTGGGAAACATCAATCTCCCCCTTTTTGATGATGACAAACAGTCATTGAAAAACTAAACATATCCAATCATGTATATAAAAAAAAAAATCAACAGATATGATTAATAGTACAACCAATAATTTTGCATATTCCTACTCCCCCTTTTGACATCATCATAAAAAAAAACTCCCCCTGAGAAAGTGCACTAAAATAACCAACAATATCAACATTATCAAAATTAGACCATTACATGACAATAACATCTATTGCAATTCCAAACCAACAATAATTCATAAAACCAAAATAATTTCAATTCCAACATCTATTTCAAAGTAATACAAAAATAATTCCAAAACCAAAATACAGACTAATGAATCAGGGAGGAACAGAGAATCTAAGTCGAGTCATTTTTCTTCTTAGAGCATTTTTTGATCTTGCGCCTTTTGGTAGGGGCATCATCGCCAGTGGCTTCACTATCGTCATATCCGTCATCGAGTCGTTGCATGATAAAATTGAATGAATCATCAATATCCTCGTTGTCGACCTCATCAGCATCAGCAGCACTTGATCATCAATGTCCTCATCGTCGCCCTCACGATCATCCTCTTCTTTGGCATTGTTATTGTCATCACTTTCGGTAGAGGTGTCAAGGGGGTACTGCGATTGAATATTTGTAAATTGAAAGATGAAACTTGAGCTGAAGCAGACATGCCCAAGCTGAGTGCCTCTTGCATGAGCATCTGACGAGCTTCAAGTCACTTTAACTTGCGATTAGTGGGATGTTGGAAGAAGCTCTCCTGAGTGCTCAAGGAATTGAGAAGGCTGCAGATGTATGAAAGTGAAGGTTCGGAGGAAAAAGGGCTAGGATCATGGACTGGTGGAGGTGTTTGAGAAGGAGGGGAATGGGGAAGTGCCAGACCAGAGATAGAGGCTTGGGTTTTTGATCTTTCAATATCGAAAGCATCTTTAGCTAACCATTGATCTTTAAAATAACTAAGCCCTTTCGCTCAATGTAAGCCTTGTTGAAGTAGGGAGGGAATTGTTTGTTGCTGCTGAAAGGTACTTCATGATAATCAAACACTTTTGTGAGAAATTTGCCGAGGGGAATGTTTCGGCGAGTATCAGTGAGAAATAGTTCCTACAGGGAACAGAAAAGGTATCCAAAATCAAGAGGAATCCCTTTGAAAATGCAGTAAAACAAGAGGAAGTAAAGCTGCATTTTTCAGGGCTCGGTGCGATGCCTGTCAGTTGGTAACAATAAATTTGTAACAAGAGTGTATAAAATGTTCATTTCGGGAGTGAGCAAAGTAGTCTTGGCTTCTGAGACCTGCTTGAAATTGATATTAAAAATTGCTCTAACCTCGTCAATATCAAATCTAGTGTCCAAAGCGTGCCATTTATCCAACAAAAACAAATAAGAAAATTCATTCGGGAAGGAAACTTCACATTCAAAAATAGTTTTTATGATGTTGGAAGAGATTTCAAGATTTGTGCTGTTCACACGAGAAACTAATGTGCGAACAGTGGGGCCTTTTTTAAGATTGGCTGTGAATTGGAGCACCATGTCATGATAAACAGGTAAGTCAATGTGAAATAGGTAACCCCAATTTTGTTTTTCAAAATAATATTTGACAATTGGAAGATTAAATTCATCCAAAAAATCTTGAGAAACAGGTATTTGAACGATTATAGATTTGCTAAGAAGAGATGTATACCCGTTCAGATACCTTGGCATCGATGAATTTTGGTACGGGTGGATTTGTTGAAGTTTGAGGATTAGCGGATGATTCCCCTTGCACTGGAGCTTTTTCTTTTGATTTACGTCCACGAGTTGCTGTTAAAGAGCCTCCACGAGATCGAACCATTGTGAATTGAAGGTATATATAAGAGAAGAAAACAGTGTGATTTTTGGGATGTTGGTGGAAATTTAATAAAATTTGATGGTAGATTGATGAAATGGAGTGCAATAAGGGTAATGAATAATTTGGGAATGAAGATTCCTTAATCAATTTGATGAGAGAAGGAATAAATTGTAGGAATTTTGAGGGGAAAAGTTTTGGCTAAAGGAGGGTTCGGGGATTAGGGTGAGTCCGAAAGGGGGAAAATGAACGATTTTAGGCGAGTTGAGGGACCGGTCGGACATCCGAACGATTTGTATGCGTTCGATCGTAAGTTCGAAAGCTGATGAGCGGACAGCCGAAACTCAGAGATAGTGCCGTCCGATATTTTCTCAGATGATGGGGAGCGTCCGGTAGGATTACAGTGGGAAAATGAAGAAAGTGAGGAAAATTCGGACGATCATAAGCGTCTGAAACAAAGAGGAGGTTTTCGGACAAGTGAGAGCATTCGACATAGGGTGTTTTTCGGACGAGCATGTGCGTCCGAACTAAGAGACTATGCCGAAGTGAACTTTAAAATCCCCAAACGATTTATGAGAGATTCAAAATGATCTAAAGCCATGGGTTTAGTAAAGATGTCAGCCAGTTGATCTAAAGTAGACACAAATTTAACACAGATTTTCTTTTTGCAAACAAGATCTCTAATAAAATGGTGCTTAACATCAATGTGTTTGGTTCTAGAGTGCATTACAGGATTTTTTGTGAGATTAATTGCACTAGTGTTGTCACACCTTATGGGCACACAATCAAAGACAACACCAAAATCTTTTAAAGTATGTTTTATCGACAGAAGTTGGGCACAACAATTTCCAGCAGCAATGTATTCGGCTTATCAGCCGTAGAAAGAGAAATAGAATTTTGTTTTTTGCTAAACCAAGACACAAAACAATTACCCAGGAGATGACACATACCACTAGTACTTTGTCTATCAATTTTACACTCAACAAAGTCAGCGTCAGAATAACTAATTAAATTGAAGGTAGAGGATTTTGGGTACCACAGACCAAAATCCATTGTACCCTTCAAATATCTAAAAATTCTTTTTACAGCTATCAAGTGCGATTCTTTGGGGCAAGATTGAAATCTAGCACATAAACAAATAGCAAACATAATATCTGGTCTACTAGCTGTTAGTAGAGTAGGCTTCCGATCATACCTCTATACTGTTTTTCATCAACACCATTACCTCCTTCGTCTTTATCAAGTTTGGTTGAAATACACATAGGCGTACCAACTTGTTTGCAATCTTCCATTCCGAATCATTTGAGTAGAACCTTTGTATACTTGATTTGTGTAATAAATGTTCCTTTCTTTGTTTGGTGAACTTGTAGTCCAAGGATACAACGAACATCACCAAAATTGTAACTTGCCCATCATACTCATCTCAAACTCTTTTTGCATTAAAATGTGTAAAATCTTTGCTCAAGCTTTCATTATTTGCTCCAAAAATAATATCATCAACATAAATTTGAACAATTAACAAACCATTTAAATCTGTTTTTGCAAAAAGAGTGGTGTTAACTACACCTCTTTTAAATCCATTTTCAATCAAGAAACCACTTAATCTTTCATACCAAGCTCTTGGAGCTTGTTGCAAACCATATAAAGCTTTAGAGAGTTTGAAAACATGATTTGGAAGATTTTTATTTTCAAAGCCCGGAGGTTGTTCAACGAAAACTTCTTGATCAATAAAACCATTTAAAAAGGCACTTTTGACATCCATTTGAAATCATTAAAACATGCCTATGCGAGAAGCATGCGAATAGATTCTAATCTAGCAACGGGTGCAAAAGTTTCATCAAAATCAATACATTCTTCTTGAGCATAACCTTTTGCAACAAGTCTAGCTTTGTTCCAGCGAAAGGGCTTATGATTTCACCTATATCATTTAATTTGTTTCTATAAGCCCATTTTGTTCCAATTACGGGATGAATTGATGGTCTTTCAACTAAGGTCCATATGTTATTTTTCTCAAATTGACTAAGTTCATCTTGCATGGCAATGACCCAAGATTCATCATTTAAAGCATCATCTACATGTTTAGGTTCAATGTGAGAAAGTAATGCACAATTACTATTCAAAGGTTTATGAGATCGATTTTTTACCCCATCAAATAGATCACCTATAATCAAATCTTGAGGGTGACTAGAGACAAATCTCCATATTTTTGGAAGATTTTTTGGAATATCCTCGTTCTTTTCTTCTTCATCATCTACTTGATAGTTGTTGACATCATTGCTTGATGTGATCTCTTGATGATCTTCATGGATAGTGAGCTTCTTAAGCTTCTTTTGAATACCTACATCTTTATCTTCACATATATTCTTTGAGATAAAATCATTAGCTTCATCAAATGTAACATGCACAACTAGTCATTCTTCAATCAAAACCGTTCTTCTATTGCATATTCGGTAAGCTTTCTTGTCACTAGAATATTCTAGAAAAATCCCTTCATCCGATTTTTTGTCAAATTTACCAAGGTTTTCTTTGATTTTTAAAATAAAACATTTGCAATCAAAAACTTTAAAATAGCTCACAACGGGTTTTTTATTAAACAAGAGTTCATAAGGAGTTTTGTTTAAAATGGATCTCAACAAAACTCGATTCATGACATAACAAGCCGTATTAACGGCTTCGGCCCAAAAATATTATCGTAAATCACATTCACTAATCATAGTTCTTGCGGTTTCTTGAAGTGTTCTATTTTTTCTTTCAACAACACCATTTTGTTGAGGAACTCTAACAACCAAAAATTTATGTGAAATACCGTTGTGATCACAAAATTCGGGAAAGCCTCCAAATTTAAATTCGGCAGCATTGTCACTTCTTAATCGAGGAATCTTTAAATTCAACAAATTTTGAATTTTAGAAAACAATTTTATTTTACAAATTTTTCAAAAGTTTCATTTTTTTGAACAAGAAATAATACCCAAGTATACCTAGAATAGTCATCCACAATCACAAAAGCATATTTACAACCACCAAGACTAGCATGTTGAGTTGGTCCAAACAAGTCTAAGTGCCATAATTCTAAAGGTTTAGAAGTAGACACACAATTCTTTAGTTTAAAGAAAACTTTAACTTGTTTACCAAATTGGCATGCATCACAAATTTTATTTCTCAAAAACTTTAGTTTTGGCAAACCTCTTACCAATTCATGCTTAACAAGTTTTTCAATTAAATCCATATTAAAATGAAAAAGTCTTCTATGCCAAAGCCAAGGATCATCTATGGAAGCGGTAAGACATTTTACATTGCTATTACTGATTTTGTCAAGGTGAATCACATAAACATCATTGTGCTTAGCAACCTTAAATAAAACAACATGATTTTTATCAAGAATAAGACATTCATGCTTGGTAAATAACACATATAAATTTTTATCACATTCAAGTTGACTTACACTCAATAAATTGTAATTCAAATTATCAACAAGATGCACATTCTTTATCAACGTTTCACCATTTTTACCAACATCAACAATGCCGATTGATTTTGCTTTATTGTTGTCCCCAAATGTTACTTTTTCACTGTTTTTGGATTTGAGGTTTGTGAAGAGAGAAGCATCACTCGTCATGTGTCTTGAGCATCCATTATCTATGAACCACTTAGCATTGTTGGTGATGTTAAGTACCTACACAAAAAATCAATTGATAACTTTTGGTACGCATATTTTCTTGGGTCCATTAGAGTTAGTGGAATTGCTATTAATCCATATGGCTTTCATTCCAAGTTTCTCATTTTTCTTGGCATAGCACATATTCTTGAAATGTCCATGTTGTTGACAATACTTACAAGTAATATTTTTATTTCCATATAAAGAGGATTTTGATTTTACAAAACATAAGCCATCCCTTCTAAACATGACAAAATTTTTGTTGATCAATACATTCTTTCTATTTCTTTTTAAATCAACAACATTTTCTCTTTTTCTAGTCAAGAGAACATTCAAATCATCCAATCTTTCTTCAAGGAGGCTTGTTCTTCCTTGACCTTTGATTTCACATGCATTCTTTTCTTCAAGTCACTATTTTCTTGTGATAACCTATTATTTTCATTCACAAGTTTAGAGTTAGCATTCAATAAAGCATTTGATTTCTTTACTAACTCCTTATTTCTAGCATATGATTCCTTTAAACTATCATGCAATTTTAAAATGAAAGCTTCAAGATCATTATCATCATTTTCATCATTGGAGTCATAGTTAGAATTTATCTCATCATCTCCAATGGCCATAAAGGCCATTTGTGCCGACTCCATTTCCTCTTCAACTTCTCCTTCGGAATTGCAATCATCCCATGTGATTTAAAAGTTGTTGAAGCGAGGCTTTCTTCCTTCTTTCTTTTTCTTGGAAGGACACTCATTTGCAAAGTGCCCGGGTTGACTGCATTCAAAGCAACTTTTCATTTTGCTTCTTCATTTCTAGCTTAGTCTTCCCTTTGAAATTATTTGAATTGGTAGCTCCACCTCTTCTCATTCTCCGTTTGTTGATGTAATGTTTAAGAAATTCTTTGGTGATGAGTGCAAGATCTCTTTTATCAAGATCTTCGTCTTCTAAATTGTTGGAGCCATTTTCATCATCTTCTTGAGAGTTCTTTAATGCAATGCTCCTTTTTGGTCTTGCTTCTTCATCATCCATCACTTTGGCCTTCAACTTCAATTCATAAGAAGTAAGAGAGTTGATTAGTGATTCAATAGGCATAGAATTTAAATTCTTAGCCTCCTCTATAGCGATTGGTTTGGCATTTCATTCTTTGGATAGAGCATTCAAGATTTTTTTATTCTTTTCACCCAAAGAATACTCCTTACCCAAGGCTTCAAGATCTTTAACGATGTCCTTGAACCTACAATACATTTTGTCAATATTTTCATGTGGTTCCATCTTCAAGGACTCATACTTTCTGGCAACAAGTAAGGATTTCTTTTGCTCTCAAACATCGTCTCTTCCTTCACGGATTTCCTTCAATTTATCTCAAATTTCTTTAGCGGAAATGTATCTCTTGACACAAGTTGATTCATTAGCATTCAAGGCATTTATAGCACATTCATAGCTTTTGCATTTAAAGTCAAGTTGGCCTTGTCTTGTGGAGTGAGCTCATCCCTTGTCTTTTCTCTTCTTTTATTTGTAAGATCATCAATGATGGTAGCTTCAAAGGGACATTCATTTACAACATACCACAAGTCAATATCAATATATTGTAAAAATATTTTCATTCTATCTCTCTAACTAATAAAATTTGCCCCATTAAACATAGGGGGCTAGTAATGGATTGACCCTCAAAAAATAGAGCATTGTTGGTTGCCATAATAGATCTTTTCTCAAAATCAATTTAAGCAATAAAATGAGACCAAGCTCTGATACCAATTATTGGTCCCAAAGCAACCTAAGAGGAGGGGGGTGAATTGAGAAGTTAGGTTTCAAAAATTACTTTTACAAAGATTAAACTTATTTGAGATTTTTTCACTAACAAATAATAGAATGAAGATAGAATCAATGAAACTTACGGAATGCAAAGAAAGTAAGAAAGGAGATTAAACAAACAATACTTCCAAGCTAACAAGTTTGAAGTATTAATCCACTAGAATGCTTCACAAACTTGGTGAGCCAATAATCTTTACAAAGTAGGACACTTCTTGCTCACACTAAAACTCTTTTAGTTGAGCCAAGAATTTTACTCACAACCTCACTTTTGTACAAGGTTATCACTCCACTTAAAATTTTGAATTGCACTCTAAGCTACACACTAATACACTATAGCACTATAGCTAATTTGCACTCAAATTGCTCTTTTCTAAGGCTTGTTTTCAATGTATTAGACGCTCCTTATAGAATAATAGAGTAGGTATTTATAGGAGTAATAAATTGTGGTTGTAACTACTTCCCATTGGCTTAATAATAAACACTCAAAAACTATAACGTTAAGGTTCCGGACGTCCGAGATAGAGATGGTGCGTCCGAAACAGCGTCCGATCTCAGTATAGTTGGTGAAAGATGTCGTTCAGAAAACCGTGCATGCATCTGTTTCATCATCCAGACTGGGTTTCGGACGGTCCTGTTCGTCCGAAACAAACTTTGTTCGAACAGTTGTATGCGTCCGTTGAGGAGTTTAGGATTCTTGATATCAATCGGACGGAAATATATGTCCGAGGGATATTTCCTCGGATGCGCCTGTGCGTCCGTTGTAGGTCCATGAAGAAGTTTGCTTTCTGCTTGTCCGTTCATACGGTGAAATGCGTCCGAGTGAATCTGTATCGGACGCTCCTGTTCGTTCGAGAAAAGTGGCATAGTTCAGATGGTGTACTGCGTCCGAACGACCTGTTTCCAGCAGAAAAGATAGCTGACTGCAAAGGTTATTTTCAGAGTTTAGTGCTTATGTCATCATCAAAATCATGTTCGGAAACATCATTTACTCAGTGAGATAAGGCTAATGGTATAGCCATTTTATATTATTTTCTTAAATTTTAATTTGTTATTTATATGAAAATGGAGGATAATAAATAGAGAGGTCTAAATTGTATTTTATTATATGTATTTATCTTCCCGTATATAACACAAATTATCAACTTGTACATAATAAAATCTCAGAACTCCTTTTTGAGAAAAGTGGGATAAAAGTTTCTAAACTACAAAATCTACGTTACAACATTATCACAATCTGTCCTAAAGCGTTGAAATATGAAAAGGAGAAATTAAACATTTACCTTTTTTTTTTCTTTAAAGAAAAACCCTTGTTTATGTGTTATTGAAATCCATAAGCAGCAAAAGAAAGTTATAGTTATTTGCTTGTGAAATTATATATAAATATAATAAATTTGACGCTTCATACTTATTCACCCCATATCTTCTTATTTATATGGTAAAAATTAATTGAAACGTGACATGTACTTGGTCTGGAAGGCCTTCCTTGATTTACTTTTTCAGTCTCCCATTCTCTCTCTTCTATCGCCTTTCACATAGTCTCTCACGCTTCTTCTACAGATTTCTTCTATCTTTGTTTATCTATCACATTGGACTGTCAATTACCTTCCCATAAATTTCTCTCACAACCTCCTCCGTCATCCTACATCATTTTCCCCTCTCCCGGTTCAAATCTATCCCACACCTCATCTTTGTCAAATTCCAAAATATTTTAACCTATCAAACATTTTACTTATCTCTATCTCTTCCCAAATTCAAAAGAAATTTTTAAAAAAATTATTGATCAGATAAATGAAGGAGATCTAATGCATATAAATTTGTCTTGAATAATATGTAACATTCCGGGTCTTCGGCTGATTCAATAACTTTTGAGCAAAAATAATAGGGTCAAAATGCTAAAGCTAAATTGTTAGTAGCACATGATCCAAGGTTTTATAAATAATACAATATTCTCACTTTTGATGTGGAGCGTGGCATCACATTCACTCCTCCTTTAACCTTTGCATTTTCGCAAAACCCAAGTTGAGATCTAATAAAGTATGGCATATACATTGCATAGCGCGGCTCAATACCATTGGTCTAGTTTCACTACATGTAAAGACTACACGAGTTTCGTTTTGATACTAACTATAACACTCTTAGACTGGATTGGTCCAATAACTTTTGAGCGAAATAACATGGTCAAAATGTTTATGCCAAATTATTAATTAGTAGTCCAAAGATTAAGGTATTCTAAATAATAAAATATCTTTTTTTTATATTTTCGATGTGATGCTCGTTCTATATTGAATATAGGAGAAAATATTATATTATTCATAGTATCTTAAAATTATATGTTACTAATAATTTGAATTAATTATTTTGAAATCATTATTTCTGTTTAAAAATTGTTAGGTCAGATTAGCATATTATACCGTACTTGAACCCTCAATTTCTCTTTGTCATATAAACATCTTCTTTCCTATTCCTCTTATCCACCACCTGTAATCATCTAAAGAATTTAACACTGGGCTTGCAGCTAAGGGCCACCTGTGAGGCCGCAATGGAACGCGTAGAGATGCTATAGAGGAGGTTCAATGACGGCACTCGGTCAGATCCTGGCCTTCACCCTCCATTCGACCATGCCGACATGTCCTGTATCTCCACCGTTTCATTAACTCTGCTCTGATTCTCAGCCATTGTGTCTCACTCTGGCATCTGATCTCCATTTACGGCATCACGTCGGCCCTTTCCACCAGATTATAGATACCGACGATGTCCTAGTAATAAGCTCCTTCGCAAACGTTAAACCCCCAGGTGTCACTTCCATTTCACCATTTTTATCCCATGTAGACAAATTCAGGATGGATTTAGTGTTTAATTCTGAGTTTTAAATTTAATTAAGATTGTGGTATTTCGAGAATCCGAATTGCAATATAAAGTGAGTGTTACAGATAAAATGACTGTGATTCGTTTTTTGTTCTACTCTTTTTTTTTTTTTTTATATTTTAAATTTTATCCAATCCATAGCAATTATATGGGTATGCTTTCTGAATGTCAATGTCTTCTTATACTACTTGGTGTATTTTCTATACCTAGGAGTTTTTAATCTAGATCCATTTTTTGAAGAGAATATATACATGAATTTGATATACATTCTGACTTTTTTTTTCTGACTTTGTACTGTCTCTACTGCTGAAGTGATACATATACCTGTGGCTTCCGTAATACATGTTTTACAATAAGCATACAAGATCTCTTTTCGGAGGAATGAATGTAGATGATGCTCTAAACTGTGAGCTTATTGTATCTCTATTTGGTTTAGTGGAACAGTTATTGTTGTTGTACATTTGTGATACACCACGAGAATCATATACGTTTGTTGTTCCGTCCATATAGTCAGATAATTGTGTTATATAGTCATCCGTTGTTATAGATATCAAAGGTATGTTTTATGTTATGAACACTACATGGTGGTACTGTCGCAAACTCTCCAAAAGTTAATCAAATTCTTATTATAGAAATATATTAGTAGTGAGTATAAATCGTCTTATATAGAACGGAAATTATTTTTGTGTCCTGCTTATGGTAAAAAAAGGGGTTCTTGAATATTATAAACTAAAAACTAAAACAAGAAATTAAGATTAAAGATAATTCAATTAAAGAAGAATCTTAATTTCGGTCATATTCACCATGAAAATCCTATTAATTGGTCATCGACACCAAAAGATAATATAGTTTTCAGACTAAATACTAATTGTGGAATTAATCCAAATTTCAATTCAAGGTTAATTCTTATTTCTAATTTTTAACACGCGATTTAATTAACCCTAACTATTAAATTAATCTAGACACGCGCCAAAGATTAATTTATAGAATCATTAAAATCAACAAGAACAATTAGGCTAATTAAACATAAATACACGCAACTATGCTAATTAGTTGATTATTTTCCTTAAATTCAATAATGCTAATCAAACAATTATCAAACTTAGTTGATTCACAAATTGAATTAAACACACGCGATTAAAACAATCTAACTGTAGATTAATTCCAATAGCTCTCTATTCTACAGCAATGGCAAGATAATAAAAAAAACAATCATAAAATTAATGCAGAAAAATAATTAATACTTGGTATAAAAATAAATAAATTTAAGTATAGATGTCTCACAAATAAATAGAACCAATCATGGCTTCAATACCCTTAACCAAGAAGAGGATTTTTAAGCACTAAGTGCCATGGAAGAACACACAAATATGTCTGCTGAAAAACTAACGATACTACTAGGAAAAACCAACGACTCTTCCTTTCTCTCTTCACCCTACACGGGGTATTTATAGTGAATATCAGGGTTACAATCATTGTCTACAGATAAGAACGTGAAATTAGCTAAAAAAGAATTCGACCAGAGAAGAAATCTGCAGAAAATAAAAAAAATACGCAACCCTTTTGTGTCGCGCGCATGTACGTGCCTTGCCCCTTGCACATGTGCGCACTTGACAGTTTTGAAATTCTGCTATCTGGAATTAGCGCATGCGCGCGCTGCCTCAACACCGCACTTCACTTTCGGCATCGATTTTGACCTTGATGCTTTGGAATTTGAAAAGTGTAAAATACCAAAGTTGTAGCTCTAGTACTTAGCTTTCTAAGCATCTTGAATCAAATCAATCGGAGTTCGGACTTGAAAGTTGCGCTTGAAACACGAAATGGCATCTAAATGAACTACATATTCGTGCACAATTCATCATTAGAATTTTCTTTCATCTTTTTCAACCTTTTTGACTTTAACCCTGCAAAAACTAAAAATAACCAAATTAAGTTCAATAATAACTCAAATCTTGCTTAGAACACATAAAAATACGGTAAATAACAAATAAAATATAGAGCAATTATTAACTTATCACTCTATCAGAAAGTGCTAATTACAATTAGTATGTGGAATTCTGTCTTTGAAGCTGTCTAATTGGTTAATTAAACAAAATATTGTTTGCTGGAAAAGAACAAGTACCTTTTTCTAGGTTGAGATGAATTTTCATAGAATTTGATGGCATAGATTGTGGTGATTATGTTGAGTTTGTTTATCTATTTATGAGGTCAATCACTCAAATAAAAAAAGAATAGATTAAGCAAATACTAAAATTAGCAGTCAATTGGTTACTAATGTGATCAATGGGGAAACAACAAAGAAAGAAGTAGTTTCCTTAGCTTAAATAGGCTGGCTTAATTTTCTACATCACATTCACATGGGAACTTTTTCCCTTAAAATGAGAAGTACTCTTAGGTTCATTTGGACTTTTTGTGAGGATTCTATAGGTTGTGTTGTCTCTCATTGGTTTCAACTACCAAATGTAGTGTTCATAGAATAAAAGATTTTCCATCTGAGTTTTTTCCATTATATCTTACATGAGTTTTTTCCATCTGCTTTTTGGCCTTTTTATAGTCCTTATATATTTCGTATTTGTTAATCACTGAGTGGTCACTGTTGTCATCTTTATGCTTTCTAGGTTACCATGTTCATGTGCAAATGTATATTCAGCTTTTGACCATTCCGTTCTTTAATGTGGATTAATTTTGAGGTTTAATGTCCGTCTAACCAAAATTTTCAGCATCCAGTAACTGAACTTTGTAATTTCATATGTTTTGCAGGCTAAGAACCATGCATGCGTGGAATTGGCTAGCAGATGATGGAGTTTATTTGCTAATATTTAAGATTATAGTTCATGTGGAACTATTGCATAATGTAATTAGGGAAAATATAAGTTTGATTGATCCGAACTAACCATTGATAGAATTTTCCTATGGATATGCTCATTCTGACTCTCATTCATTCAGGATGTTTTAAGTATTTGGACTTGCAACTTTCAATTCTTTTTTTAAAAAAAAAAAAAAATTAAATTAAATCTGACCCCAAAAATCATCTTTCTCTTCCCTTTGGGTGTGTGGCATTGAGGATAGAATCCTATTTTTGAAGTTGTGCGGGATTCAAATTGTGTCTAATTTTATGGACCACATAAGAAAAAGCCAATTTTATGAGATATTAGTGGGAATTGGCCGAATGGCACACTTTAATTTGTGAAAAATAAAAGAAAGAGGGGAAGTTGTGGAAAATTATCTTCTAAAAGTTTTTGGTTAATATTGGGGGATAATTTCATATACCTCCTCGAAATTTGGGGATTATTTAATATTACATTTGTTGTGAAAAACATTTGATGAGGGTAATAATGATGATATACACAAAAACTCATGTCCATACTTTGTATATAGTATAAATGTTCTAACTCTAATACAAATTTTCTTGCTTTTTTAAAAGTTTTATGAAATGCCATCATAGGATTGACCATTCTACTATTGTAATCTATTTTAATATTTTTATTCTTTAGGCTTTCTTGGCCATTTATTAGAGTGAAATAAGTTAATTTGATGAGTTATTTATCAATGGCTTTTAAAAGGTTTAGTATGCTTAATAGTGATTAAGAAAACATCATAATAACGTGAACACCTCAATTTTTTCCAGTGCGTCCTGTAATAATGGGGTCAAAACTACAATATGCTTTTTACATGCAAAAGTTAATACAAGACTGCACCATTACATTACTCTAAAATGGAGTTGCTATTTTCATTTTCCCCCCTTTTTGCAGTCAATACTTAATTTTCTTAATCAAAATCTGTCCAAATTTTAATACTCCCCTATATCTACTTATATCTATGAGATTTCGATATATTAGATTTTGAGTGAGGATGCCAGTAATGATAGAAAATTTTCTATTTTCCTCCATTGGAATTTATTTATTTTGTTTTAAAACAATACTATAAATAAAATGAAGTCCCGTTCAATGTACGGGATCACAACTAGTTATGATATCTTTATAAGAAATGGAAGTAGAGATTAGATGATGAAATTCGGTTCCTTTAAATTTCAAAGTATTGAAATAGATAATACGGTTATAAGTGAGGTTATATCTAGATTATCTACAATAAAAGATAATATATACTTTATTTGTAGGAATGATAGGGTTTGTTGTATTTCAAGTTCAATTTTGGAAAACTATAGAATAAACCAAAGGTCTGATAATGCAAAAATATAGGAGATTTGTAGACGTGGTTGAATGAGTGTGAAAAAGTTTCAAAATAGGCATTGCAAAAGGATCTACAATCTTTCTGATGACATGCTGGAAGGATGATGTTCAACAAAGTCTTGGAGGAAGTTCAAGATAGGTTTCTTGACCTCTCTTTGGACTTTACTTGCGTACTGGATTACTAGCCTTTTGTGATTGATGTCCTTCTAGATGAGCTTGGGGATCTCTTAATAAGATTGTGTAGAGTCAAAAATTTATTGACCCCTTTGCTGCCACCTACTCATGGAGTCCCCCCAATGAAGAGAAAGATAAATAATTTGTAATAGAATAATTTTTTGGCAAATTTTAGTAAAGAACACCTATCATTGATATTTTTGTTTTTGAATATATAATGATTGTTTGTTGGTTGAACATCTATCCCTTCCCCTTAACATTATTTAGTTCCCCAAGTAACATGTCTTCAAATTGATAATGTTCCAAGTCTGAGGAGAAGTTTTCTCTGATGATTAGCTAACTTGTAGAATCCTGAAGGATAGGCTTCTACTATCTGGTAAGAGCCTTCCCAATTTGCATCTAAATTTCTGGTATCATCAACCTGACTAACCTTTTTCTTTTAAAGAATTAGATCGCCTTGTCGAAAATACCTCTATCGAACTTTCATGTTATAATACTTTTCCGTTTTTTATTTGTAATTTGCTTCTTGAATGAAAACTGAGCCTTCTTTCCTCTAAGAAATCGAGGATTTCCATTCGCTCTTGATTAGTAGAAATTGCCTCATGATAAATCACTTGGGATGTAGGCATTCCAATTTCTGTTGGAATCACATTTTCTATACCATAGATGAGAATAAAAGGGTTCATGCCATTAGCTGCACGTGAAGTTGTTCTGTAAGATCACAACACACATGGAAATTCCCCAATCTAGCCTCCTTTTGCTTTGTCGAATCTTGTTTTGATTCTTGACAGAAGAGTCCTGTTGGAAACTTCAGTTTGACCATTTGCTTGTGGGTGTCCCACAGAAATGGTATGTAGTTGAACCTCTAAATCTTTATAAAATGTCTCTTGTTATGAATGGTTCTCCTACGAACTTTGTTCCATTGTCTGAGATAATTACATGGGGTATGCCATATCAACAGACTATGCTCTTCTAGAAGAAAATTTTATACTTTTTTCTGGGAAATTGATTTAAGTGGTTCAGTTTCGATCCATTTGGAGAAATAATCAAGGGCAACTATGAAGAATTTATATCCTCCAGTTCCTTTTCGGAGAGGGCCTAATATGTCAATCCCCCATTGCTGAAAAGGTCAAGAACTTGTGATCGAATTGAGATCCGCTACTGGTTTCATAGGATAGGCGCATGAATTTGACATTGGTGACAACTTGAAACAAGCTGATGAGCATCATTATGCATGGTCGATCAATAATATCCCATCAAAAAGGCTTTCCTGGCCAAGCTCCTTGCCCCAATGTGACTCTCATAGATGCCTTCATGTATTTGTAGGAGCATATATTTGACTTCTCTAGGAGATAAGCACCAAACCAAGAAAGATAAATCTGATTTTCTATACAGCATCTCTCTTCTACCATTCCTTTAGGGAGAATCCCTTGGAGTAAGTGGTCGTGTATTGGCTTAATCCATCACTAGTCTTCTTCGACGTCTAGAATTTCTTCTTCATCAATTGACTTGTGGATCATAACTCCTACCAAGACCTCTTTTGTCAAATGAGAGTATATAGCAGATGCTAATTTTCTAATGCATTGGCGTGACTATTCTTTGCTTAGGGAATCTAGATAAATTCCACATCCTTGAAGAATTCCTTCAGTTGTTGAACCCTTTGATGGTATTTTGGTAAGATTACCCCTTAGGTCTTAAAGTTGCCAAGGATTTGATTAACCACTAACGAGGAATCACTATGTATTTGACTTCTTGGATGCCTATCATTTTGGCTAGTTTTAAGCTATATAAGATGGCTTCATATTCAGTTTCATTGTTGGTTACCTAAATATTAAATCGAAGAGCATATGTGTAACATTAGGCTTTTGGAGATCGGATGATTATTCCAGCCCCTGATCCAGATTCATAATGATGTTTCATGAGGCCCCATCTACATGTAACTCCCAAACTGAATAGCTTTGATTACTTTCTGCCGTGCTCTAATCTTCAGAGATTGAGCTGTCCTGTTATGGTAAAATTGTGCTTTCCACAATGAAACAGCTAACACCTAAGCTTTTATGGTTGGCCTTGGTTTAAATGTTATATCATGTTCAAGGAGCTCTACTGACCATTTAAGCATTCTTCCTGAGATGTTTGGTTTTACCAAGACAGTCTTTAGAGGAAAATTGGTATAGACAGTAATTTTGTTTCCTTGGAAGTATGGCCTTAACTTTCTATCAGCAACAACAAGAGAGAGCCATTTTTTCAATCAATAAGTAATTTACCTCTGGTTCTTGAAGGACTTTGCTGATGAAGTAAATTGGTCTCTGTATCTAGTTTCTTTTAGAGACCAAAGTTGCACTTACTACTTTTTCAGAAGCTAAAATGTAGAGATACAAGGTGTCTTCAAGCTAAGGTGTAGTTAAGGTAGGCATGTTGGCCAGTGATACTCTTTCAGCTTATTGAAGGCTTGTTGGTATTGTTCTGTCCATTCAAAGTTGTTGGCTTTTCGAAGCACTTGGAAGATCGACAATCCTTTCTCAGTTGACTTAGATAAAAACCTACTCAATGCATCCATCTTTCCAATGAGGTGTTGCACCTTTTTGACTAATTACGGAGGCTTCATGTCTAAAACTACTTGCACTTTCTTTGGATTGGATTTAATACCTCTTTCGGAGACGATAAAACCCAAAAATTTTCCCGAGGGAACTCCAAAGGTACATTTATGGGGATTCAACCTCATGTTAACACTTCTCAATGTCTCAAAGGTTTCCTTTAGTCATTGATATTATCTGCATGAGATCGACTCTTCACTATCATATCGTCAATATAGACTTTTGTGTTTCTTCCAATTTGCTTTCTAAAAAGCTTGTTAACGAGCCTCTAAAATGTGGCTCTTGGATTCTTTAACCCAAATGGCATGTTTTTGGTAGCAGCAAGTCCCTTTATTAATTTTGTGATGAAGGAGGTCTACTCCTCATCTTCCTTCCTAAGGAAAATATGGTGATATCCTTGTATGATCTAGGAAATGTCCTATTACAAAGCCTACTAATGATTCAACAACTATATTGATCCGAGGCAAACGGTAACTATTTTTAGGACATGTTTTATTAAGATTAATGAAATCAATAGACATTCTCCAGTCCATATCATATTTTGTTACAAGTATAGGATTGGACAGCCAAGCAGGATGCAAGACTTCTCTAATTGTCCGAGCTGCTAATAGCTTATCCAATTCGATGTCTATGATTGAGCTATGATTTGGACCAAAGAGTCTTTTCTTCTACTTAATGGGCTTGTGTGAGGGGTCAATTCCTAACTTGTGTTCGATGACTTCTCGAGATATGCCTGGCATGTCATCTGTAGACCAAGTAAAGAGATCCCTGTGCTCGTATAGAAGTCTGAGTAGGTTATTTTTTTAATTCAACAGGAAGAGCAATGTATATTCTCAGTTTTTGATCATTTGGGTAGAAAGGATAAAAGGCAATTTCTTCTATTGAGATTCCAGGTTTTGGCTGGTTTGCATTTCCCTTTTTATCTCTTGGCTCCATATCTTTTGTCGGGATGCCTGAGTTTGATCTTTCATCCTTGCTCTTTTCTTACCCCAAAAGAACTCCCCACTTCGATCTGAAAAGTTTTGTCCTTCATCGATATACATCATAGAGACAAAATGTAATATTCCCAAGATTTTAGCTAATTCCCCATTATATTTTCCTCTGATCCATCACGTAAGGCAAACTTAATCCCAGGTGGTAGACTGAAGATAGGATAACAAAGGCATGCTGCGATGGTTGTCCCAATATCATGTTGTAAGGTGAGGGCTTCTTAACCAAGATAAAGTTAGTCACTCGGTTCAGCATCTTGGAGACTCTCCAAGGGTCAGAGCTAACATTAGCATTCCCTTAGGGATGATTGAGTCTCTTGTGAATCCAACAAATGGGTTGCAGACATGTTTGATATGATCATTACTGATAAGATACTTATTTTTTCCCAATCATGCCAATATATGATGTTTGCTTAGCTTTCACTATGAATGAATACTCGATATACTTTGTAGTCACCTACTTTGACATGAATAACTATTGTGTCCGCTATGGAAATACCAATTTGGTTCTGGATCTTCATTTGTAAAACTAGATTGACACCAGGCTTTTTTAGAAATACCTTACTGGGTGGAATGGGCCTAGCATAGTGCTCCTAGCATTAGTTGATTCTCTACCGTTTCTACCTTCGACAATAGCATCAACGATGTTAATATTTGGTGTACTTTCCCAATCCATGATTGTGAACTCTTCAGTTCCTATGATCATATTGATGACTTTTGTAACATTTTTGTTATCCCCGGAAAGCCCCCTCTAATTGTGTCTCTGTTTTGGGTAATAGGGCCTAGGAGGCTGATTATCATTTCGAACTCCATTACTATTCTGTCCAAACTGATTGGCTACTCTAGGATGTATTTTTGTAGGAATCCATCCTTAATAGCTTCTAGACGTTGTATGTAGATTTTTAGATCATTACATTCCTCAATGACATGGCCATGATCTCCGTGATGCGCAAAATAGCGAGATCTATGTTGTTTGTGTTTATCTGTCCGCATAAAAGGAAGAGTTTGGAGAATTCCTTCATTCTGAATTTGGAATAAAATCTCATTGCAAGAAGTATTAAGAGAAGTGAAATCCTTGTTTGGAAGAACTAGGGTTCAGCAGAGGTTGGAAAGCGTTTGGTCTTAAAAAAGTGACTCTACCAGCTAATGGCCCTTGGTTATTGTTTTGATAACTTCTAGGTGCAAAACTTTGCTGATCATTTTTTCTAAACTTTTTGCCATGCTTGCTACTAATATGTTCTTTGTGCTCAGCTTTATTATGTCCAGATTCAGGGATTCTCTTCTCTTTTCTTTTAGGTCATAAAGTTCCTTTTTGTTTGATTTGTTTCTTCACCACGAATATGACTATCAGCTCTTCAAAGGAGTTTGTTGAAAGTCTTAGAAACTCTCACAACATATAGATTAGCTCTGTGGTGAAATTTCCAGGCTTTACTCCACTTATGAAGGCTGTAATCACAATCGCTTCGTCAGCATCTTGAACTAGCATGACCTCGTTCGTTAAAACAACCAATATACTGCTTTAATGATTCATCTAATTTTTGCCTGATGTTCATGTGGTGTGCAAGTTCATTCTGGATGACTTGCTTACTCATGAAGCGTCTAGCGATTTCGAGCAAGATCAGCTAAAGAATCAACAGAGTTAGGGGTAATTCCTTAAACCATTTCTGGGCTGATTCTCTTAGCATAGTGGTAAAAAGCTTACATGTGATGGCATTAGAGTATCCATATAGCCTTGGAACTGAAGTTACATGGGCTATATGATCAGTAAGATTAGTGGTCCCTTTATAAGGATCTAGATCTAGCTGTTTAAAGTTGAAAAGAATTTGTTCTGCTTGAATGGACATTGTGAATGGATCTTCATCAGTTAATCCCAACTCAGTGTTTTTTCCTATAACTTCTTGGAATTGGACAGTTTGTTTCATGTTGGCCATGTGCTCCTCCTCAACTTGGTGTGGAGTTTTGGCTATGGTTTTTTCTGACTTCTTGACAAATTTTGGGTTGGGACCCATCTTGTTGAAGACAGAAACTTGCTTTTGAGTTTGGTGCATTGATACTTCTGTCTGAGGTTTCATATATTGGTGATGACTACAACTAATAGCATCATCTTGATCGAGAAATCTAGTACCACTAAGGGAAGTTTCTGTATTTTTGTTCACGGTTTCCATGAAGGTTTGGAAGGCTTGGAAATTTTTAGAAAGAAACTATAATATTTCTTCCTGTGTCGGCCCTTGTATCTGCTGTGCAGATCTAGGAGCGGATACAGATTCTAGTGGTAGAGTTTCATGTGAAGATTGTGCAGTCTTGCTGTTTGTTTTCTTTTTGTGCTTTCCCATTTGAGCATGAGGGATATCAAGGAATGTGTAAGCTTGTTATGATGTTTGTTTGAATCCAAAGGTGATGAATAAAATTTAGGGAAAGGCTGAAGTTTTCGTTCGATTCCCACAAAGGCTTTTCGTTCGATTCCCACAGACAGTATCATTTGATGAGCGGTTATTTGGCTAAGAGGGAAAGGAAAAGGATGAAGATAGAGAGAGAGAGATGTGAATATGACCCGTAGGCTTTGTATTTGTTGTATCTTCATTGCTCTCTTTTGGGCTTATTGCCTTATGTCCTATGTCTCTTTGTTTACATATCACTCTTATAGTGTTTATAGGTAGAGGTTCCCACCTCTAAGTTCGGAAACTCTAATCCATTAGAGGTTAGATCTAAAAGATCTGCTCATCAAGCATATCCAATCCTCCTTATAATGAATATACATCAGCAACAGTGCTGTTATATAGAAATGCCCTCACAAGATACATGACGCTATTCTATAGGGTGAACACTTCATGTATCATCAATATCCTTTGTGAAATTTTTCATAGATGTGGGGAAGCTCTGAAAGATAATTCAAGACAAAGGTGATAGCACAACTTATTGTGTCAAAGCTTGCTTGGCAACAAAAAGACCAACGATATTGTTGCAAATCTCCATTTTATTCACTAAGTTCTGATTTTCATCCTTCACAAGAAGCATGCGAGATAAGATGTCTCGGCTACGAGACCTCTCATTTTCCATTAGCTCACTTTTCTGATTTCTCACTATTTTCAACAGTTGTCCTCGTATGATCTTCCTATCTTTAATAGCCCTATTTTAAGTTATTCCTGGAAAATCAAGCAGAATGGAAAATAACTCGTTCATAACACAACCAAATGGATCTGATAATATCTTCACATGCAAAGGATCTTCAATATTCATGAACAACCTGCATGCCAAAGCTAAAGTATAATGCTTTTCTAGATCATAAACTTGTACGTCTTTGAAAGAAGCCCATTTGGTCTCCAAATGATGACGAGGCAAGGCATCCATGACCAGAATGTATTGTTTCAAAGCTTCATGTTTGAGGATTTCATGTAAAAAGCTTCGCTGTATAACGCCTACTTCTTTCAATGAACTATCAACTAATAAGAGGAGAACAACAAAACCTTCCTTATTGATCGTGACAAACATGAAGTACGAATCTTGTTTTCATTGGAGAACAAAAATTTGTTCCTAGCTGGACCACAAAATACGACAATTGTCTCTCCCAAGAAAGAGGTTTCGAACACTTGGGATGAGTATTTGTTCATTCTTTCCTCGATAAATTTCCGAGGACCTGAAGTGGACTCTATATTTTTTCCAAGAACTTTCCATCTTATATTTCCTGGAAGAAGTATGTTTTTGCTGAAATTTTTGTTGTTCTTCAACAAGAAAATATATAGAGAAACCAATAGGACTAGAATGGTGTACAAAAAATATAGCATAAAGCCCTTCATTGTTCCTCAAGACTTGAAAAGAAGTACAAGCTAGAACTTGGTTGCTTTGGATGTAGTTGTTGACACTAGTAACAGGTACATATTGTGAGTTGATTGGTGAATTGCATTATGATTTGTTAGACTCAGTTTTAGTTTGCTATGGTAAAAATTTTCAAGTCAGTGTGGAAGAAGTCAATTGAGGCAAAAAAAGAAACCATTCTTGAACCTTACGTAAAAAAGAAGGGTAAATTATAGAATAGTAAATTACTGTAAACTCCTATGTGCTATAGTCTTTTGACACATAATTTCTATGTGTTTTAAATATGTATCTCAAACCACTATGTACTTTGGACTGAAAGATACTGTAGATGAAAATTATCAAAACTAACTGGTTTCAGTGAAATTACTTCCATACCCTCTAACTATTATTATATATATCTCTTCACCCTTCACACCACCACCACCGTCATTGTACCTTTACTAACAAAACCCACTAGGAAAAAAAGGTCAAAACCAAAACCAAAAATCAACATCTTACCTAGAGGTAGCAATGGGCCGGAAGCCCGCCGGTTCAAGCCCATGATAACCTGTCAAGGGGCGTGTTGTAGCGGGCTGCTGGATTGGGCCGGAAGAGGTGGCCCGTAATTGGCCCCCGGTCTAGGCCCCTAGTTAGCCGGGGCGGGTTGGCCCAACAGAACGAGCTTACCCACATGCTGGCCCACGTCCTGGCCCCCAAGCTGGCCCTCAAATTTAAGTTCTTACTTAAATTTAAAATTATTTCTTCGAGAAATTTAAATTTTTACCTGTTAATAATTTATATAATTTAAAATTATTACTTATTAATTATTATTTTAAAATTAATAAATCTCTTAATTTAAATCTAGATTACTTACTATTAAGCAGACAATTTATTAAATTATAACTTATTAATTGTTCGAATTACTACTTACTAGCTAATAGTAGTTTATTAATCCAAATTGGTACATATATATTGGACCAAGTTATTAATAATTAAAGTTCAAAGTCCAAACTAATACTTATTATTCGAAACTAAAGTTCTTAGTTAATATTCAAAGACTAAAGTACGAAATTAGTTATTAGTACTTTATTATTCCAAATTAGTACTTATTTGACCAAGTTATTTCTTAGTTGTATAAGTCAATACTTATTATTATAACTTATTATTTGTTAATCATATAGTAAGAAATATTTAATTAGGAAAAAAATGACCTTGAGATGGTGTGGGAGGGGGGGGGTTTGGCATAGACTCCTACCATGTATATTAATAGTATAAAACAAGGTACAAGGGCGGGGGTATTGATCCTTGCCTCGAATTCATTACAAGTTATAAAATTAATCTAAAAATGTAAAAAAAATTAATAATCTATTTACTACATACATAAGGAGGGGGACATAGAACCTTACCTCCAAAAAAAAAAATTATTAAACATTAAAATGCTATGTAAACTATATATCAATTTGGTGAACTACTACTACCTTCATCTTCGTCGATATCTTGCATCATTAATCATTGTTTTCTTTCTTCAGCATCTAACCAATCCTTTAAGCACACCAACATTTCCAAAGTTGCAGGTGTCATTCGAGGCCTTCTATCATCTAAAACTCTTCCACTTGCACTAAAAGCACTTTCCGTTGCAACCGTAGAAACTGGAATTGTTAGAAAATCCCGAGCAATTTGAGATAAAATAGGATATATGACATTTATGATTTCGCCACCAAGAAAGAATATCAAAATTGGGATTGAACTCGTCGTCTCCTGTATGTAGTGGATCACTTAAATATTGGGTAACTTCATTAGTATTTTCAATTCTCGATCTTTTTGAACCAAAGAGTAGTTGATGAGGATCAAAATGTGTTCTAACATTTATATGAGGCATAGCATATTGCAAATCTGATGTGGATGAACTAGAAGATGCACCTTGTTGCGTGGGGGAGTTTTCTTTGTAAATTTCATATAATTCATGCAAAGATTTTTTTAGTAGTTTCTATGAGTAACTTTTTAGTTATGATATTTGTGGTACTATGATTATTAAAAAACTCAATGAAAGCATTTAACTTGCCATTATTTTATCTTAATTAAAATCCTTCTCGCCCAAATAAGTTGCATTAACTGAACCAATGTGCTCATTATAATATGTGAAAAGTAATTTTTCATAACCAAAAGTACTTGATAACATTTTACTAGTAGAATACCACCTCAAGTGGGTACATCTATTGAAAAATGTTTAGGTTTCATGTCATTTTCTAAACAAAGTCGTTTAAAATCTTGTTGACGAGCAGTAGATGAACGGATAAAATAAATAGCACTTCTAATTGGACTAATAATATCTTCAACCATTTTTAAACCATCTTGAACACAAATATTAAGTACATGACATGCACATCTACTATAAAATAATTCACCACCTAAAACAGGTTTGAAAATATCTTTTAACCTAGGCACAGTTGCAATATTATTTGAGGTATTATCAAAAGAAATGGATATAATTTTTTCAAGCAAATCATATTTATGGGCACAATTAGTAATCAACCTTATAATTTGGTGGGCATTGTGAGGGTATTCAAAAATTTAAAAACTAATAATTCATTTTTGTAAATGCCAATCTACATCTATCTAATATGCAGTGATACAAAAATAATCTTCATTTATAATTGCTTTCCAAGAATCGACAATAAAGACAAATTTACAATTAGTTGATGCAATGTACACTAGTAGCTATCAATTCATTTTTCTTTTCCCTATACATTTTTTTAATATCACTTCTCAAAGTATTTCTAGGAACCTTTTTAAACTGTAGGTTCACAGCTTTGTACATGTATTATTCAAAATTGGAACTCTCACTCAAAATAAAAGGCAATTCATCTCGAACTATCTATTTAGCCATTTCCTCTCTATTTTTTTTCATGTGAATATTTAAAATTTCCCGTTACCATATCTTTTGTAGTGTGAATTTGTGTTTGAACCATTTTTTATTTTTCTTGAACTTCACTATGTTTTTTACTAATGTGCCTATTAAGTGATTCGGTTCTCCCCCTTTTTTGTGCTTAAATGATATAGTTGGAACACATAATTTACAAGTAGTAGTCTTATTTTCTTCATCTCTTTCAAAATATTCTCGAACGAGACTTTTCATTTTAGTAGTAGTGAGTTGTTTAGTAGGTGCTTGTTCATTTTGGTTATCATATCATCTAAATCAACAAATATTTTAGGACCATCTAGATGAATAACTCACTGTAGGATGTAGTGTGCTTGTGATCCTTCTTCCATTTTCTTCTAATGGAATTTTTTTTAAATAAAGAAACAAATAAAGTGGTATTATGAAAACTAAAGATGCAAGCTACTAAATTTTCAAATAAAAGAATATAACAAAACAATAATGAAGAAAAAAAATAAGAGAGTTGATAAAGACAATTAATAAATTTAAAAGTATGAAAAAACCAACTTGGAAATTGAAATGTTGAATTTCAATTTATACACTTGAGTGCTTAACTCCACTTGAGCACTTCACTACTTGAATTTTGGATAAATCTCCAAATCTTCAATTGAGCTCTCAACTTAAGAGTAATTTTAAATTTCTAAAATACTATATATTATAATTTAAGTAGTATAAAAGAAATTATAATAGCACTTGGAGATTGAGTTGGAGAGTAGAAAAATGAAATAAGTGAAAGTATAGAGAAATTGTTGTGTGATTTGTTGGGAAAATTGTGTGGTATTTATAGGAAAAATTTTCCACATTCATACTACCCCCAAAAACTAGCCATATTTATAGCTGTCGGAGGGGTAAAACTGTCATTAACAGTCTTTTAAAAGAAAAAAAATAAAAAAATAATTTCCAACGGGTGGCCCGCAAGCCCCAACGGTCAATCCAACGTGTTGACTCGTGGGCTGAACCCGTTGGATTTTCAGGCCGGTTTAACGGGTTGAACCGTTGACTAGGGCTAGTTACGGTTAAAAAAAGAGGTCGGTCCGGGTCGCGGGGTGGAACTCCCTGGCCCGACCCTATTCTCGGTCCAGGGCTAGGGATTGGTTGCTACAGTAATTTAAGAGCTGGACCAGGCCGACGGGTTGGCCCGACCCACTGCCATATCTAATCTTACGACCCAAATTCAACATTATTGTCTTATTAGAATTCAAAACAAATCTTGGTGGAAAACAAATGCTATTTCTGGCCTTAAAATGCTAGTGGAAAATAAAGTAAAAATTACCAAAAAATGATAATATTTTTTTAGACGCAATAATCTACACTATAAATTTCATTTTAACAAAAAAAAAAAAAAAGAACAAAAATTTAAAACATTTCCATCAATTGTATGAAGTATGTAACAGATAAATACTCCTCCTAGAGATGATAATGTGAACAGTTGATTGGGAAATTGATGAGTCGAAGTACGAAAGCAACGAAAACGAGCTCAAGAACAAAAACCTTGTGAATCCTAAGGCCCTAGATATCTTCGCTCAAACCAGAGGTGTAAAACTTTGGAACCAGAAAATGATAGCATAAATGTCAATGGATGGTCTACAATCAACCCAAAAGAAAGCCAATAAACCACCGCATGCATAACTAATTTCAATACAAAGCATATATTTCCCATAATAAAATTCACTAGAAAAAGGCTAAAAAATGAAATAAAGGAAAAAATTGAGGGGCATGGGCAAGACAGCAGGTGGCTGTAGGGATGGGAGAGAGAATGAGGGATGACGAGAAGGGGAAAGGGAAATAGGGATAGGTGTTGAGAAGGAGGGACGGGGACAGATTGGTGGAAGGTTGTATACCATTGAAATAATTTTTTTTTATAATAGGGGCATTTTTGACGTAATTTTTGAAAAAATTCGTTAGTTATTTGCATTTGGAGCGTGTGTAACTCAAACATCAGCAATTTGGACCGTTTTCATTACTTTACCATTTAGTTCAAAATACATAATGATTTGAGATATACTTTCAAAACACATGGGGACTTTGGGTCGGAAGGTTAATGAACTCAACACATGGGGGTTTACAATAATTTATCCAAAAAAATTGGTGAACTATTGAGCCATGGAGTAAATTTTAATAATTTTAGTTGCATCTAGAGGGCCGGTTTTGAAGGTTAAGAATGAAAGTTAATCATGACACGGTAAGGCTATAAATCAACTCAAGTAGTTTAGTATTCAGTTTGAACTCGGTTCGGGACAAATTCGTTCGAACTTGTTCATTGAATTATCAATCCAAACTTGTATAACTTTCAGGATCAAATTTTTAACGAGCCAAGTACAATCATCATACTATCCGACTTGATAATATGTTCGCAAACATAAAATAGAAGATTAGAAGTAGACAATTTAATTGTATTGAGTATCTTTCATTTTTCCTACTTGTTAATTATTTTTGTTATTGAATCTCTCTTTCCTTATTTTTTGTATATATTTTGAGTCATAAGTTTCAAATCACTTCTCTAAACAACTGTATAGGTATTTACATCACATTTTTTAACCATTGTAATTGAATTATAGACTATTATTGAGCAAAGTTTTAGGCAAGAAAATAGCAAATTATGGTGAAAGTTACAAACAAACAAATTATAGATGTGTTAGAACTCAATTCGAAAGATATGAGTCAAACCAAGTTTTTCTCAAACAAATTATCAAATATTCAAGACAAGCTTGTTCATCACTGTTTGATATTGGCTCGAATTTGAATTGAAAACAAACAATCCTCTCTATTTTACGAGTCAAGTTTCAGTATATCTTTGTTGGAATTTTTGAAACTAGATTACAATCCTAAAACACGGGGATTAAATATTGTGTGGTGGCCAAATTTAGATTCTTCGATATTCTTTTAAAACCTCCATAGAAGAGAAACAATTTTAATGGCGATGTTAATGCAGTACCTTGTGGGTAAATAATGCTATTTATCCCCCAACTTTTTTCTTTAATTTGATTTCGTCTTTGATGTTTTAAACATCCTATTAAATCCCTCAACTTTGATATTTGATTTTTAAAGATGCATAAGCCAACTTCTGTTTATTATGGAGTGAACATACCAACAGTCATACGCATTTCACGTGACTCAGGTGAGAATAGTAGTGGAAATTTTTTTGACAAGTTAATCTATTCGACTTTCAATTTTTGGATCCCAAAAGTTACAATGTTGGATTTAGAAATACTTTACCCCTCTTAACCTGTAGTGGTTGTCATTCAATAGACTAATATAGTAACTCTGCTGCTAGCTATTTTTATTTTTATTTTATTTTTTAAAAATAATTATATTAAATGTAAACAATATTTACTTTATTGAAAAAGTTTCTTAATGTTAAATAAAAATCACCAAAACAAATATTCGTACTTTTGTATTATATATCCTACAAATATGAGCAACATAATTAAAATCAATTATCATACCATGGAAGTATAATTTTCTCTTTTCATTAAAGAAAATTCTTATCTAAAAATTGTTTCATATTCAACAAAATTTTCTTAAGTATTATTAAATATAGGGTTAATTACACTTTGCCACCTATAATATAAATTTTGCCTCACCTTACCCCTTGTAAAAATTTAATCATCGCTGTGCCCCTTGACTAATAGTCAAAAAATGGAGTTAGTTTGAAGATTAGTTAAAAGGGTCAAAACGACTCAATAACCTTTCATATTTAGTTGATCAACTATTTTTAGTATTTTAGTACCAAAAATAAATATTATGTTTCATTATTACCTTTCTATCAAAAAAAGAAAAAAGACTCGTATATGATATGTAATTTGAAAAGAAATGATTTAATTTGTCGTACAAAGGATTTAAAACTAAACAAAAGAAAAATCTCTAGATCTTAAATATAAATCTCAAATTTAAGTTATTGGTCATCATGTTACTACTCCTTTAATATAAAATGATAGAGGTAAAAATTATATGTATATATGTAGGCCTATTTTATCATATTCTGGAACTCAAATTCATTACTGCACAACTATTCTCTTTGAACTACTTTTTTCTATTTATGCTTGGTAGGCACATTTTTTGTTTTTTCCCTGTTGTACAATAAATTATTTTTTCTTATTTTTTTAAAGTTGCATGTCACAGGATGTCACATTTACCTCTAATAAAGTGTAATAATAAAATAAAAATTTATATTTTTTATACTCCCAATAATAATAAAAAATTTATCCAACCAAATATTGCGGTCATTTTAATCGTTTGGTTCCATTGACTAATAGTTAAATTAACTATTTCTTTTGATCCAAGAGGCAAAGTGATGATTAAATTTTTATATAAGGAAAAATAAGACAAAGTCCATATTATAAGGGCAAAGGCGTAATTAACCCTTAAATATAAACATTATATCAGATGTGACATGATTTGTCAATAAGTTGCTGTTGAAATTGTTATAAAACTTAATAGGCTAGATATAATTTAATATTTTGCAAAATTTATCAGTCAAATCTAAAAGTCACAAAATTTTATTGTAGTTATTATTTTTTTTATGTGAAAAAAAGGTGTACTTATTATTCGATTAATTTATGTGGACTCAAAACAAAACTAACAAAGTTTTAGGAGGCAAATCAAAAATTTAAAAATATTAATTTGTCACAATTTGAACTCATATATTGGGTTACATGTTTTGGAATTCTAAAACTTTTTCTAATGAAATTTCTAGGGTAAAAATAAAAGTTTTCGTGTAAAAAATTTGTAATTTAACTACTTTCTAAAAAATTGTTTTATGTCCAAAATTTTGTACCTAAATATTTTATCCTAATGACCAAATTTTAACTAATTAATGAATATTATGTTCAAATTCAGACCTTAAGTGTACTTTATTTAACGAATTCATAAGTAAAACATGCTCTTTTTATGCATGGAGACTAACTTTGTACCTTCGTGAATCTAAAAGGTTTCTTTTAAGACTTAAAGGACGAAATACATTCTGTACCCAACATTGAGAGATGAATGGAGTAACTTACCAAACAAATTTTCCAACCATACCCCTGCCCGAGTTACGTGACATGCAAGTGACCAATAGTCGTTAATTCTAAAACTAATGAAAGTTAGTTTGGAGATATTTTAAAAGTCAAATATCAAAATTAAAGGATTTCATAGGATCCTTTGATACATCAATGATGAAATATGATCAAGCATCAAAATTACGGGACGAATTGCATTTTTTACCCTACCTATAAATATAGATTTTTTTATTACTTTTCTACAGTATATATATTGTTACCGAATTATATGTGTATTAAAATAGATAGGATTAATTCTATTTTACATCTCTCAATTTATATCTGATTTCTTCTTTGTAGTTTAAATTTTAATTTTGGACGCTTTGCACCCTGAACTCTTAAATTCGTTACCCACTTCTATATTTTTTTAACATTTTCTAAAAAATTAACTGAATTTTTCTGTGTATAGAAAAAATTCAGTAGGATATACAACAATTTTGCATGCAAAAACAAATATTCCTTTAACTTTTTTGACGCAGTTAAAAAAGGGGTTAAATAGGATAAATTTGAGAGTTGGGTGTAAAGTTTCTAAAACAGAACTTTGATATATAAAGTGAGAATTAGATATAAGTTGAGAGATGTAAAATAAAATTAGTCCAAACAGATAATTAACGGTACTAATAAGCTCTGAACCGGACGCGAAACAAATCCCTCCACCACCTTCTGGTGCATGTTGACCAATACGGAATTGATGCACTAGGATTCCAGACATCTGATATTTTTAGAGGAATACGGATTATAATAAGACACCTCAAATTAACTTCAATAGTATGAGTTGTTTTTGAATAATGTACAAATCAAATGATGCAATATGTTACAGCTGTTGTCTTGAACTGTATACGTGCAACTTTTTTTGTGCATGTAATAATTATGTTTTTTATTCTACAAATTGCGCGGACCTATAATGCGCAGCCGTGTAGTTACGTTGTCCCACCTTTCTTCTGGAAGTGAGAACCTTCTGCTTATAATTGACATCTATGACTTGTGAGTTATGACCAAGTTGCTTTAGTGGAAATTTGCTTGCTGGCTCCTATATTTTTTCTGAGAAGATGATTTAATTCAGTTTATTATTTGTTTACATATTACCGGTATATACAGTTTTTGGGAAAAGGCATTATGGTTTCGATCAATTTAAATATGGTTTCTGGTTAGACTTGCACATCTGATTATGTAAGATTTATCTCAATAGAAAGACGAGGCATGCTCTTACGCACCATTTGTCCACCAAAAATGAAGAATGAAAAAAATGCTCTTACTATATATCTTGATGACATAACATTCTTATTGTGATTTTCTCTCTTTTTTCCTGAATATGGATGAAAGATCATTTTACCCTTTTATAAGTACGTTATAGAGGAGAGGCAACACTCAAGTTAAATATACAGAACAAGTACTAATTTTTAATCACAAGAAAGGGGAAAATATCTGACAAATTGAAGTTCCGAACCTGTTGGCAAATTTGTTGACCCATGTTTTAATTTTTTTTATTCCTAATTAGAAGCTTTTAAGAAGAAAAATGCCCATCTTTTCATTTTAGGACCAATATTCGCATATAAAGGACTTATATTTTGCAACACAATTGGATTGATTGTTTGTAAAAAAAGAAAATGTATACTCGCTTTGTCCCAATAATGTCCCCCTTGGTCAGTGGAACTTCTTTCGTAACCAAATTTAGTTTTACAAAAGTTATTTTAGGATACTATTACCATTTGGATCATGAAGTTTTATGAATAAACTTTTTGTCCCAAAACGGCTTAAAAAAAAAAGTGAAGTTAAGCTTCAAAAATTGAAGTTGTCGGCTAAATGTGACGACGAGAGTATTAGATTATCAGATCAATTCAAATGCCATAATTACCGCAGGATATAGAAAATTCAAACCACATTTGAAGTAATTTTTCTTGCATCATAATCGTAAAAGCATGCACTATTTGACGTCTTGTTTGGAATTGCGGTAACTTATTACAAAACATTTTATCTAGTTAGAACTTTTAAGGAAAGTACTTAATAAGTACTTTAATTTATTGTTTGACATTAAAATTGAATAAGTACTTTTTTATATTTGATAATGCTTGATTTGAATGTTTAAAATGTATTTATATTTTTATTCAGTTTTAAATTTACGATAAAATGATTAAATTTTATCTTTAATTGTTTAAAAAATAAAATATATTCCAAAAGTATAAATTTTGAACTTGTGATAAAAGTACTTTTTAGACTAAAAACTCTACTCTTGAATTTAGGGAAGTACATTTACCAAACACTGTAAAAGTATTTAAATTACTCAGAAGTATTTTTTTGACAAAAACACTACAACCCCAAACAGGGCCCCGGTATAAAATCTTAAGGAAATTTTGTAGTTCCAATTGGTTTTAATGGTTTGTTACGGTATAAATTTTAAAACACGTAGTATTATACTCTATAATCCTTTAAAGCACAATAAAATTTTTCTCAACGAGACTGTAAAATTTTTTAAAATCTTTAAACTTATAAGAACTTTTAAGTAAGCATAAAAAAAAAAAAAAGAAATTGAAACGACTAACTAAGCATTTTTATAGTAATAAAGTGTCAGGATTTTATTTACATTAATCTTAGCTTTTCCAGCATATCAACTAAATTACATGAATATTCGCTATTAGAAATACAAATTAATTTGTTGCCCCAAGAAAAACTAAGAGTAATAATGTATGCATTAGTTCATGATGATACTAGAATTAGGTTGCCTGCGGCTTGGGTCATTATGCAAAAGTACTTACGTGACATAAGTTATTAAGGACAAATATATATATAAATCATTTGAGTTATGTAAAGCGTGTCAAGTTATTGTGCACCCCACCAAAACCTATAAATAGGGAGTCTTAACCTCATAATTGTACATTTTATTTTTATTAATACAAAGTATTCTCTCTCTAAATTCTCCTATCATTATTTGATGGCATCTGTAGAAAACAAGACAAAGAAGTCCGTATTTCTCTTGTAGTTTTTACTTGATTTCCTTGCTTTTTGAGTCTTTTTACTCTGTTTGAAAACATTTCAACCGTATCTATCGCTTCAAAAATCTAAAAAAAATAGAATCTCTCTACTGTTCGTCGTGCTAGTAGTAAGGAAGCTAAAGGAAATAACCATCACCTCCTGATCGAGACGGAAGCTTAGAACTAGGCTGGAATCTTTTTGATCATTTTGAGCCTTTCAGAGCTTTTGTTGAGTAGAGAGAGAATAAAACACCTACTGCTAGAAATTAACAACCACACTACCCTGGTCACTGCTTTGTCAAACAACCCAAGCCTGCCAGAAGTAGCACAAACCTGATGCACAAAATCTTACGATCCAGATGTATGGATAGACTTGAGCAATCTATGCACAAAATCTTACGATCCAGATGTGTGGATAGACTCATCTATTTGAGCAATCTCACTCAATAAACAGCAGGCCAAAGCAGCCTTTGATTCATGAATGTTTGTGCCCATGATTGAGGGCAAAATCTTTAGAAAAAGCTAGTCCCTTCCTACCTGTTTTTGAATAGCTAGAGAAAAAGAACCTAGAGATAAAAATCTTGCAAATCCTGAAAAAGCATCTGGTCACCTATGAGTTTCTAGAGTCTGAGGTGACAAAGATCCATTCACTATATCAATCAAAATAGAGTCCCTACCTCCTCAACTCAAAAAAACCTGATCTCAACAAGTATAAAGGTGATTCAGATCTGTCGATCACATATCACACGTGGTGGCTGTGACTAGTCTCTATGTGATGCCATCGGATATAAGCTTTTTACCACAACGCTCAGAGGTCCTGCCCAAAAATGGCTCCATGAGCTGCCGATCAACTTAGTAGCCATATTTCATGACCTTGCTAAATGTTTTTTAAGCTACTTCCAAAGCAAATCAATTGTGCAAAAGGACACCTTATGCTTCTCCATGAAGATCAGGTAGAGGTAGGAGGAGTCCCTGAGCCAATATGTGGACAAATTTAATGACAAAGCTGTCCATAATTAAAATTTTTGATGAAAAGAATCATGATCACTGCCTTCTTAAGTCGAGTAAGGCTAGGTGCCTTTAATGTTGAGTTAGTTAAAAAAATGCCCTCCAGATTCTTAGAGCTCTTGGAAAGGGTCTCAGATCATATCTAAGGAAAAGAGTTCAAAAGAACTGAATGAGTACTCTATGAGTCCAAAAAAGGCAAATAAAAAGTAGAATCTTACCCTTCCTCTACAAAGTTCAAGGCTTTGGACCATTTGGCCTACCCGAACAGAAGACCCTTGCAAGATCGCATAACATTTTTGAACGATATTGCTGGGATAGGCCAATCCAAATAAAAGTGTTTCCTGACACAAATTTCATCCCTCTGAACACTAGAGGGAAGTTTTATATCAAGTTCAACACATTAGAATCTTGGAACACCCTTATCCAATGGGAAACTACTCCTGATGAAAGAGATAAATCCAGATACTGTGCTTTTCATGGCCTGCATAGACATGACATGAAAGCCTGCAACCACTTGAAAATTAGAATTGGAAGAGCCATACAAGATAGCCACCTCTAGCAGTTCATACAAAGAACAACTGCAAAATTTAAAAGAAACCATCCACAATAGTGAGAAAATAAGGCCCTACCTTGACAATACCCGCCCAGACAACCAGCACAGCCTAGAAACAATCGCCCCCAACAGGAGCCTAAAAATAACATTGCCACGGTGCTGACAACAATATTCGAGTAATGCTAGGAAAAAATATGCTTGATATGTTCCCAAAGGTAAGGACCGAGGCAAAAGGATCAAACTATTTATGAGTCTCAAATTCACCTCAGATGATCTCGTTCATAGCTGTATGTCACAGTTGTAATTCATATTCAGGTTGGTGGCCATAAAATGCATAGTGTATTCATGGATATGTGTACCTCAACATATATAATTTACCAGGATGCTTAGGAAAAATGCACATCAATTGCTCATTAATCAAACCATTCAAGACCCTTTTGGTCAGATTTACTGGCAAATGTATCATTGCTAGAGGGATAGATAACCTTGCCTCCATACTTGTGAACCCCTGTAAAGCATCGAATGGAAATGACAAATTTTGTTATCGTAAAAAAAGACAACTTATACAATATGATTTTGGGTCGTCCCACCCGATACTCTTTCAGAATTTTTTCCTCCATATTTAACATTGGCATAAAATTTATGTTGAGGGATGGATTTGAGGGGTTTGATGCAAAGCCACATGATGTCCCTTCGAACTCAATCACAAACCTGACAATTGCGGACAAGGCTTATCTTGAAGAGTTTGATGCAAAGCCTTCGAGATCCGAGATCACTAACCTATCTCTAATTCTTGATCCGAAGAGAAAAGGGAAAGCAATGTTGGATAAAAAGATGATGTTCATGAGGAGGAAATTGCCTTTGACCCAACCTTTCCAGATCAAAAAATAAATATTACTATGTGCCATATTAATAGTCGAGACCAAAGGCAGTTACCCTTTGTCTCGGATCGATACCGTAATTGATTCATTTGTAAGCTTTGTAATGTTACATGTTTTAGATGCTTTCAACGGGTATTATCAGATGTACATGACGAAGGAAGATGATGAAAAGACTTCCTTCATCACGGATCAAGGCAAATACTGCTACTTAACTTGCTTTTCAAATTGAAGAACATCGGAGCTACTTATCAGAGGCTAGTCAAAAAAACTTCTAAGCAACAAATAGGACGGAATATGGAAGTTTAGGTGGATGACATGACCGTGAAAATAAAGCTTATGAAGAAACTATTAATGACCTAAGGAAACTTTTGACACTCTAAGGTCTATCATAATGAGATTGAATTTCAAACAATGTGCTTTTGGGGTCCTCTCGAGAAAATTCTTGGGCTTCATTGTCTCTCATCTAGGAAATCTAGGAAAGGTCAAGGCTATCATAGATATGAAGCCTTCGACCTCGATAGAAAGGATTCAAAGGTTGATTGGTAGGATTGCTGCTCTGGAGTGATCCCTGTCTAAGTTAGCTGAAAAGGGATTGCCTTTCTACCAAATAATAAAAGTTGATAACTTCCAATGTACTAAAGAAGCCTAGAAAGTTTTTGATGAGCTGAAACATTTCGAGGTTGGTCTCACTTCAAAAAGATGAACCTCTATATCTATTCTTGTCAATCTCAAATCATGCTATCAACTCAGTTATGATCAAAGAAGAAGAATGATGAATTATTTTATGAGAAAATTGCTCCAAGGGCTAGAGAAAAATTACACTTTAATTGAAAAGGCAGCTTTTGTCTTAGTTAAATCAACTCAAAAATTGAGGCCATACTTTTAAGGACATAAAATCATGGTGATGACCCATTTTTCTTTGGAAAACATCTTAACTAAGCCAGATGTGTCAGGTCGCATGCTTAAATGATTTGTTGAGCTCTTTGAGTTTGATATTGAGTTCACACCAAAGGATGACTATCAGTTCAACAGGCGCAGGTCCTATCAGATTTTTTGGTAGAGATTAGGGGAACACCTCAGTAAGAAATTGTAATGTCCTTGGCATCTGCAAAAAAAAAAAAAAAAAAAAATGAGCCACCAAAGGAGTCTAGGAACTATATGTAGATAGAGCCTCAGGTGAGTCTAACTCAGATATTGGAATTATTATTTGAACTTCAAAAGGCGACTACTTTATACATGAACTGAGGTTTGAATTTCAAATAACAAACAATGAGGTTGAGCATGAGGCCTCATATCCAGAATGAAACTGGCTCAAAAATAGGAGATCGGTTGCTAAAAATGCACAGTGACTTGCATTTGGTGATTAATCAAAGCTTGGGGAATTTTGAGGCCAGAAGGGTCATCCTAAAGATATATCTTGATAATGTTGGACAATCAGAATCCCAATTCAAGAAATTTGAGCTTGACAAAGTGCCAAGAGCTAAAAATACCTATGCTGATATCCTTTTAAGGTTGGCTTGTGCCATATATTCCCATCTTATAGGTCAAGAAGATCCTCATCGAGGTTTAGCCAATCAGAACAATTGAATCTACCAAAGCCGTAATGGATATTGACTCAGACCTTAGTTGGATTCGATCATGCAATACCTTTTTGATAAGACACTTCTTGAGAACATAATTGAGACGCGTAGATCAAAATTGGAGCTTCAAAATATGAACTACTGGGAGGAGTTCTATTCAAAAAACCTACTTATGCTCGTCCTTAGGTTCCTTTGACCATCTGCGTTCAAGTATGGGCTAAGAGAGCTTCATGAAGGAAATAATGGTAGCCATTTGAAACCTCAAAGTTTGGCTCAAAAAGTATTATTGGCAGGATATTACTTGCCAACACTTTATTCAGATATTGATAATCTTGTTTGAGCTTGCCATAAATGCTAGATCCATGTGCCCATACCTTGGTGTCCTAGGTCAGATATTGTGCCCATTCAAAGGCCATGGCCTTTTGCACAATAGGGGATTAATTTGCTTTGTCTTTTGCCCAAGGGTCCTTAGGAAAGATGGAATAGTTTGTGGTTGCTATCGATTACTTCAATAAATGGATTCAAGCCGAACCCTAGCATCTATAATTGTGAAGTCAATTGAAATTTTTTTTTGGAAGAACATCATATGCTGGTTCGGAATCCCTACTGTCCTTATCTCAGAAAATGGCAAACAATTCGAGTGGGAACCTTTAGCTAGCTTTTGTGCTGGGCTTGGAATAATGCAACATTTTACTTTAGTGGCCCATCCACAGGCGAATGGGCAAACAGAGGTGCCCAACAGAACACTTTTGATGGGCCTCAAAACATGCTTGGATCGGGCTAAGGATGCTTGGATTGATGAGTTGCCAAGTATCATTTGGGCTAATAGAACCACACTCAACAACCACGGAAACACTCCATTCAGCTTGGTGTACGGGTCCAAATTAGTAATTCTAGCTAAAATAGGCTTGCCTTCAGCTTGGACGACATTGCATGATCTTGAATAAAATGATAAAGCCTTAATGGTAAGCCTTAACTTCTCCTAGAGGAAAAAAGTCTTAATCCTTCTATCTGAGAAGCTGAGTACAAGCAAATGATGATGAATCATTACTATTCGAAGCTTAGGCATTGTTATCTTAGGCCTAGTGATTTGATCCTTAGAAAAAACGAGGCCAGCCGAATTGAAGGGACCAAAAATTTGGATCAAAACTGGGAATCCCTTATAGGGTAATTGAACCCCATAGGTCAGGATATTATAAACTTATTGGCATGGACGGAGAGCCCATACCTCGGATGTGGAACATTGTAAATCTCAAAAATTATTATCCTGGACTATGAAACTCGAAAAATAAATAATAACAAATCCTTTTTGAATTTATTATGAAAAAAAGGAAAAAAAATTAAAAGAGCAAGAAAAAGGGTCGAGTCCCAGTCGTCCCTCCTAAAAATAAAAAGGAATGCCCTGACCTGCCTAAGCGTTCAAGAGGTTAGGATGAAGCTCAAAAAAAGCAAAGAAAATGAAAAAGCAAGAAAAAGGGCCGAGACCTAATAATTCTAAAGTCTCCCTAAAAATAAAAAGGGCCACCCTAACTCGCTTAAGCACTCAAGAGGTCAGGATCAATCTCCAAAAAAGCTAAGAAAATAAAAAAGCAAGGAAAAAGACTGACATCCATGGGTTCCCCTTAAAAATAAAAATGTAGACGTGACTTGACTCGCCTAAGTGCTCAAGAGGTCAAGATTAAGCTCAAAAGAGTAAAGAAAGTAAAAGAGCAAGAAAAAATATCTAGAGGTAGTGGTCCCCCCAAAAAATAAAAAGGACCACTCTAACCTGCTCAAGTGCTCAAGAGATTAGGATCAAACTCAGAGAAAGCAAAGAAAATAAAAAAGTAGAGAGATAATAGAAGTATTCTTCAAAAGAAAGCAATGAACTTGGCACAAGTTGTAAGTTGCTTTGATTGATATCTTTAAAGTATGAGTATGTAATGTTTCAGGTCACAATTTAGAGTTGTTACTCAAAATAAAAATTAGTATTTGAGATCTGTAAGTTAGCTCATTTGAACAAAGACTCTAGATAAGTTAATAAACAAAAAGGTTGATGCAAAAGAAGAATCTTTCACTAATATAAAAGAAGGAGTTACAAGAGTCTGCCAATCATCTATTATAAATTTTCCTATACTAAAGCTTTAATAGATGACTTAGTTCCACCTGAACGTTTAGATACCAGGCTTAGCTTTCTGAATTAAAGAAAGTTCTTAAGTCAAAATCAGAATCAGAAAGGTTACGAGCTATGTTATGCCTTTCTAAATCTAAAAGGGGAAACCACAAACCGTTAGTATCTTGAGAGGCCGAATTTGGATCAGTCGGGCTGGAGCTATCCTTCGTAGTCAGTGTTGGACACCAGTTATGATAATCATGTTTTGATGATGACCAAATCATACTAACAGCTTGAAAACAAGTGTGCAGAAAAATAGGAAGGCTCGGACGAAATTGATTATCCGAACATAATCAAGAAAAACAACAAAAAGTTCAACAACACCTTACGGGCGATGAAGAGCGTCCGAAAGAAAGGAACTTGGATGCAATGGAGTATTTCATCAGAAACATGACCAGACAACACCGAGGAAGAACATATCTTTCAAACGTAGATAACTGTCTGAAGGACAATGCTTCGTACGCAAAAGACCGTCCAAGACAAGGAATTCGAAAGTATGATGATCGGACATTGAAGACCGTCTGAAGCCAAAAAAGATTTGACATTGAAAACCGTCCAAAGAAAGGAGCTCGAAATGAAGCAATTTTCTGTCAAAGCTGTAGGACGCATATGGCCATAAGAGACACTGTTCATCAAGCTGTAGGACGCATGAACGAACGTCTGAACAACCATCTGAACCCTTAACAGCTAGTTTTTTTACCGTTGGAACTCAAATTTCAGCACATCTTTCATCAATAAATAGCCCAAGGATATCCAAATGATGTGGGGAACTACTACATTCAATACAAACACTTGTAAGATCTAATTGGGGGGAAATAGGCTAAAATATTGTGGGTTGTATTGGTTTGGGTAGTATAATTCTCTTGGCTCAACTCGAGGGAATTAGTGTGAGCAAGAGTAGACTAGTGAGTGATCTTCAAGTGTAAGAGTGGAGGGATAACAAGTGTACAAATGTGAGGTTGTAGTGTAAAACCCTTTGGCTCAAGTAGAGAAACTTAGTTGGTGCAAGGGTGAGCCTACTTGGTGTACAAGAAGGTTATTGCCTCACCTTCTTTGAAGAGGCACTACTAGTGGATGTACTCCAAACTTGAGAAGCTTGGGAGTTTGGTTTGATGTTCTTTATCTCAATCTTTTATTTGTTCTTTAAGCTTTGATTGTTAAATATTTATCTTTGATCACTTGTGCTTAAGTATTCATTTGTTGCACAAAGTTTGCATTTTCATTAAACATTTCAAAAGGTTTGTTTTTTGAGACAACCTAATTCACCCTCCCTCTTAGGTTGCTTTTGGGCCAACAATTGCTATCAGAGCTTGGTCTCTTTCTTTTGGTTTAGTCACCTTAGAGTAAAGATTATTATGGCAACTAATAATATTTTGTTTTTAGAAGAGCATTCCAAGTTACTAGACCTCCCATGTTTAATGGCATTAATTTTGTTATTTGGAGGGAAAGAATGAAAATTTTCATACAATCTATTGATATTGATTTGTGGTATATTGTTTGTGAATGTCCTTTACAAGATAATATTCTTGATGAAAATACTCATAGATTAATGCCTAAGACTAGATATGAGCTAAATGCACAAGATAGAATAAATTTATTTTAAATGTTAAAGCCATGAATATTTTGCATAATGCTTTGGATGCAGATGAGTCTTCCAAAGTGGAAGGTTGCAAATCAGCCAAGGAGATATGGGACAAATTGAAAGAAATCCATGAAGGAAATGAAGATATTAGAGAGCAAAAGAAGTCACTTCTTGTGGCTAAATATGAATCCTTCAATATGGAACCTCATGAGAACATTGACAAGATGTATTGTAGGTTCATTGATATTGTAAAGGATTTGGAAGGTTTAGGTAAAGAATATTCCTTGGGTGAAATGAATAGAAAGATTTTGAATGTTTGATGTATTTACCTAAGGAATGGGAACCTAAATCCATTGCCATAGAAGAATCTAAAAATTTAAATTTTATATCTATTGATTCATTGATCAATTCTCTAACCTCCTTTGAATTCTAGAAAAAGCCTTTTGACATTCTAGGTCCTTGTCCTCGACGGCCTTTTCTAAAATAGGATGCATTTGAACATCAAAAGCTTTCTTTCTGTAGCTGATCTCCTGATCCTCCTAAAAGATCTCCATAGACTAAGCATGCTTCTTTACTTATCTAGCCAAGGTCAGGTTCAGAGCCTAACAGAATAGCAAAATATGATTGTTAGAACAAAGGATCTCAAAGAAAGTGTTAACAAGAAAGGATGGGAAATGGGAGATACTTACAATATTAAAGAGATATAAATCTTATTATATCTCTCAACTAGCTTCAAGTCTTCAATGTAGGCCTTGTCTTGTGGGAACTGAATACTCTTGGCCAAAATCCGAACCATTCTCCCAAACTGGGCTCTGTCATTAGGGTCCAGATGGCCATCTAGTGTTTGGCTTAAACTTTGAGCTAAACCCTTTTGATAGCTTTAACAGCCTTACAGTCCGAGCTGTCCAGGGCAGGTCTCAACTTCCTACTGCTGTTCTCTCATTCGAGAGAGTGAACTGCTTCTCACCTGTACAAAGGCGCCATTCAAGCATATTAATGTGATTGGGAATACAAAAGACTCATTTTTTGTACCAGGGAAATAGAAAATAACCTCGGGTACTGAGGTACTCCATTCTGAGATTGATTTGCTCTTGGCAAGCAATAATGTATGGGGCAGCTATTATTAACCCTGACGTGGAAGGAGTCCCAGAGGGAGCCCTAGAGTTGCTCAGAAGAGCCAGCTAATTCAAGGATATGTTATGCCTTTCTCCATCCTTCATAGCTGCTCGGCCTCTTTTTCTACTTGATCTGGCAACAATAAGGGCAACAAGGAAAACAAAGGCCCTAATTGATGTTGCTAAGCCTCGAGGATGGATCGTGGCATTCTATAAGTCTAACAACATCATGATGGGTTGGGCATCAGCAACTATAATTGTAGAACAGGAGGAAGTGAATCCCTGGGTCATAGGAGAGACAGTAGGAGTAGTTGAAGGGATAGTGGTACTGGTCATCGAGGGCCGTGGTCATAACTGAAGTAGATATCAAAACTCAAACCGCTGATTTGGACTTGAGACCAAAACAAAATCTTCCGAGCCCACTTGCACGTCAATCAGCGAGACAAAAAATGAGAAGCATTAGTAAAAGTGTATGAGATTTGCATAAAATGAAAAAGTGAAGATAAAACAAGAACAAAAAGACATAGCAAAGGCTATCTTAGCTATGGATCTTTTCTGGGGTCAAAGTTTTTAGGCAATTCCTGTCCTAAGTAAAGGCCAAAAAGTTGTTTAGTCTACTAAGGTAGAGATCAATTTAAAGCAACAAGTAATAAGAACCTCACAAAACCACTAAACTCTACCTCACTTCCGCAACTATACGGAGTTGGTAGGAGTATAGGATGAGTAGGTATTGTCCCACAAGGAGGTTTATTGGAAGGCAATTACCAAGTTTTACGAGTCTTTGTGTAGTTAAGCAAGATCAATGAATGGATGGTGAGATTACTCTACTCAAAATCATAATTCAATGCAAGTAATTGAAACTTAATTTTAAGCTAGATTATCTAATAAAGCAAGTAAGTGAACTAAATAATTACGAAATTGAGAAACTACTTAATCTATTCTAGTAAAAGCAAATAAAGAAAGCAATTAATTCTAATCTAAACTAATTGAAATAGGACTAAAATTAAAGAGCAAGTAAATTAACTCAATAGAATCACCATAAATTAACTCAATAGAATCACCATAAAATTCGAACTTTCTAAGAAATGAAAAATAAATCTAAGAGACAATTAAAGAGAGAATTCTATTTAAGAAGAAACTTGATGTTCAAGAAATCCTAATCTATCCTAAAATCTATTTTTCTAACTACTATTACTACTCCTACTTACTTAATTCCATCCTCTAAAAGTAGCTTAAATAATACAAGTATAGTCAAATGGAAAAACAAGAAAGTAGTCCCTGATCTATTACAAATTTGCCCTCCAAACTTAAGCATCCGCGAGTCGAGATCGCGATCTCGACTCGGTAATGTTTTAAGTGACCTTCCCGAGTCCAGATCGCGATCTGGACTCTCTTCCAGGAGCCCCATTTTTTTTGATTATTGCATTTTGGTCCCTCGAGCTTTGTTTAGTTCAACTTCCAACTTCTAATTTTTACTAGCACCAAATTAACATAATTAAGCCATTAATTAAGCAAAATTTTTAACAAAAACTTAATATCTTTAACAAGAACAAAAATATAAACACATATGTAAGAAATTAATTAAAATTATCAATTACTATAGAAAGTTCAGGTTATACACTATCAAAATGCCATAATTTAGAGAGAAATAACTCTAGTTTACTAGAGTTATCACACCCCCAAACTTAGCGTTTTGCTAGTCCCGAGCAAAACAACAAAAAATTAAAAAGAAATAGCTAACACTTAAACACCACCAAAATACTGATGGCACAACACTTGATGAATTATGGATGTACTTAGAACAATTAAGACACTTCTCAAGCAACTTTCTATACTATATAATAGTTGAAGTATTTAAATGAATCACTTCAAAAATGCAATTTCCCTATAAAGAGGCACACGTTCAATCACTACACAAGATTTCACATCAACAAGCCTTACCATTTTCAAAAAGAGTTACCAAAAGTTTTAGTTCAATCCATTTAAAACATCCTTGCTTTTCAAATCACAAATATTATAAAGTTAGTCTACTATCTCGACTAGGCTTCATGAAAATAGAAGTTCAATTAGGAATCAACTTAAATGCAAATGTCACACATTTCGGGAATAGACCTCAAACAAGGAATAAGTAATATGAGATTAATGATAAGTATTACAAACATTTACTCTTTAACTTTTTGGTATATTAAAACGCAATTTCTATTGGCTTAATTCGGAGAAACAACATGGGTACATGTCGGAATCCCGTACTCGCCTTATTACTACTTAACTATGGCTTATTTTCGAGAAACAACATGGGTAAATGTCGGAATCCCGTACTCGCCTTATTCCTAATTTTTTTTTCAATCAGTCCTAAACCAAGGAAAATGAGTGAAATGTACCTAAAATTAATCTCGAATATCAATTATTCACAAGTTAGAAGAACATTCCCTATGCAAACACACGAAATGTCCCAAAATTTCTTCTATTTTATTTCACTCATTTCTTTCCAAAAGATAGTTCATCAACCAAATAATATAAGTGATTTGATCAGAAACAACATTTCAAATAAATTTTCCTAAAATTTCAGCACTTCTTTTTGAAAAATAGTGATGCCAAATTTATGAAATCTTTATGTTGGAAATGAACTATTCACTCACAAAAATTCTTGAAATGAATCAATCATATACTTCAATCATAGAGCATTGAATATCAAAATTTATCATCATTGAGTACCTAATTGACCAATTTTTCATCCATTAAACATCAAGTGGCAACACTATGTACAAAATAACCATTCCCAACACAAAGAAATAAGCACCCCCAAACTTGTCTCTTTTATTCCAATTGACGAATAAATCATCCTTCCAATCACCCAAAATTAAACATAAAGACGTACCCAAAAATAACAAAAACTACTCAAACCATGATATAATTTTAATTAAGAACTAAAATTGAGTAGAAATGCTAAGAGCATTAAACTACGCCATGCATCTCATCATTCAAGTTTCAAACAAAATCAACATTCAATTCCATTCATTAATAAAGGCAAAGATGGCATCAACTTAGGGCCCTTAACCATTCTACTCTTATTGAGCAATGACCAAATCTACGCCAAGTGACAAACATGAAATTCCTAAAGAGATTCAATCCATGAAAGATCAAAATATATATAAACTTGACGTCAGCTTAAGGCCATTAGCCACATCACTTAAGAAAAAAGAAATCTCAAATACTTCAAATCCAAAAACTGAAAATAAAGCGAAACAAAAGTAACTAAAAGTAATCAACAATCATGAGGGTATTCAATCAATAAATCAAAGCGAATTGTCATCATTCATCAAATCAACCAAGTGGCCAGGGTTGGTATTCATCCATGCTCAAGCAAATGGTGGCATTCATCTTCTCATTCCATCTCTTCTTGACCCTCCTCAGCGTCACAAGGTTGAGCCTCTTCATGATCATCCTCCATGTCACCTCCGGTTGCACCAACGTGGCTAGATCCCTCATGATGTTCTGCAGCAGCAGGTAGTGTGTAGTACTATCCATGAGGTGGACAAAGTGCCATACTGGAGGTGGTGGTGGCATAATCCATGTGCCCAATGATGTGGTCTTCAAAGCTTCTCCAATGACGGTCAAATTGTCGTGCATCACCATTTGACTATACGACCAATACCCTTGCAGATCATCCCTCTCCTCTTCATTCATTTGAGCATTGAATACAAAGCCTTGGGGCATCGAGATCAATGAAGCATTCTGACGTGATGGTAGCTGGGTAGGGTGCTCCTCTGGGTGGTGCTTCTCTGTCAATATACTCTCTCACCATTCTGTAGACATATTCGCGGTTGATCCTTCCTCGTGGATGTGTCATTTGCTCCTTAGGATTAATCAGACAACCTTCTATAATACACAAATAGTGAATTAGACTAGGGGCATAAAAAATAGGTCTCCCGAACCTTCCACTCTCCAAGGATCCCTGCCTAATAAGGTGACCAATGTTCATCGGCACCCCCATCATGACTGCATAAATTAAGAGTACTTTGTCCCTCCGGATAAAGCTCAGAGCATTGGATCCCCAAATACGGCTACTGATAAAATAAAACCACAACTTAACCACCAAAGAAAGTCTTTGATGAAATTTCAACTTAGTGGTGGATGAAAAACTCTTAATCCAATCAACCCTCCTATCACAAATGGCATCTTTAATTGCATTCATGTCCCGTTCTTTATTATTCGAGAATGCCAAGTATTGATTAGAGGTTACCGGGGGGTATGTTAAAATATGCATTAATCAAATCTTCCCTAAAGTCTACTAACACCCCCCGTATTCATACCTTGCCATCTTCCAGTTCACACAAGTTGCAATTAAATTCCTTTACTAATTGGGAAGCCCCGGGCTCAAGTGGAGTGATAAAACCCTCCCAATGCCTTGACCTAATTTGTGCCTCAATAGCTCTTCTAGCATCTTCATAATTACCCCAATGCATTAAAAGATCAAAGTTCCGCTCTCTAATTACCTCATGTTTCTCATTATTCCTATACAACTGTTCAGCCCTATCGCTCGAAAACTGAGGTTCAATTTGCTCACCTCCCTCAAACGTTTGTTCCGAATCCCCTCTCCACTAGTGCCCTCTCATGCTTTCCTTTTCCTCAAACCTGCTCCTAACCCCCCTCATTCTCACCCTACGTTCAACACTACCATAAACTCCTCGAGTCATTATAACAATCTAATTCAATCAACAACTCAAAAATTCACACTCAATTGAAAATTCACAACCAACAAAATCAAAATCACATATGTCCAACAAACTTCAGAATAATTCAATTCTGGGATGTTGACGAATTCAAACCAATTCAACAATTCTATATCAAAATTCTCCAAAAAAAATTTCGCCCCAATAATTGTCCAAAATTCAACAATTGTATACCACCAATTCTCCACAAATTAATCCACAAAACCCAACAATTATCTTCACCAAATTGACAATTGAAACTAAAAACCAAAGGAAAGATGTTACCCATTTTTGGGATTGAAATTTCCCATAACTTATTGTGTCTCAATTCTCTTTGATGTTCAAATTTCCTAAGAATCCTCCCACAAAATGTTAGCTTTGATGTTAGTTAAGGGTGTGGAGTTAGAACTAATTTTTAGTGAAGATGCTGGAAGAATTTTGAAGGATTGGGGATAGGGTTTTCGGTTGAGATAAGAGGAATAGAAGAAATTTATGAAGAAATAAGAAGAAAAAGTGAGATTTTAAAACATATCTGTCATTCGAGATCGCGATCTGGCCTGATCTCGAGTTGCGATCTCGATTCTGGTATCGCGATCTTGATTGAGTTGAGATCGACGATCTCGACTCGGCATAAAAAATTGATGACTGTAGAAGTTTCAAATTGAAACAAGCAATCTCAAAAGTGATATCGAATCTCGACCAGATGACCATTCTTATACACAACCAGAAGTTTGAGTTTGAGATCGCGATCTCGACTCCAATTTCTGCAAAGTATAATTTTTACACTTAGTCAAGATTGCTCAATTCTTCTTCATTTTTCTCCATTTGCAAGGACAACCTACAAACACAAAATTCACCTGTTAAGATGACAAATTTATTCAACTAAATGAAAATTAGATTTTTAACTAAAATTCTAACCTAATTGAAACCAATTTTGCTCAAAATTAATCTAATCCAAAAATCACAGTAAAAGAACGCAAAAACAAGTAAATGAAAAACTTGGGTTGTCTCTCAAGAAGCGCTATTTTATAGTCACTAGCTTGACTATGACATAGACTTCATTCCAGGTAATTGAGGATGATTGACCCTTTTTTTTCTTTTGGTTTCCACGGAAAAAGTTTGATCGCCTTTTTTCTTCATGATTAAAGCTTGATTTTTGGGTTTTCCATTCACAAGTCCTTTCTTTCTATCCTTAGCCATCGCTAGTACCCCAATTAACATCTCCAATTGTTTCTCAAACCATTTTCTTTTCTTTTTGTGCCTTCTCAATTTCTTGACATCACCATTTTGCTTATTCTTTGAAAAAATCTCTTCATCCTTCGTCAACACACTTCCCTTATCGGGTGATTTTTCCTTCAATTCATTTCTCAGATTTTATTTTATTTCCAACACTTGCTTGAGCGAATTGCCTTGGTTAACTTCATTTTTCTCTTCATTTGACCTAGCAAGGAAAGAATTAAGAGATTGGTTAGCACATTTTTCTTCAACAATGGGAATGTTGTCATTATATTCAAACACATCAAATTCAATTGATTCATTTCAACCCGTAAGATCAAATTCAATTTGTTTACATCAATTAATGCATGAGAAGTCGACAAGAAAGGCCTTCCTAGAATCAATGGAATCTTGTTCTTTTGCTCTTCACCCATATCTAGCACAAAGAAATCAACAGTAAATACCAACTTTTCAACTTGTACAAGAACATCCTCCAACAAGCCATATGGTTTCCTCTCGGATAAATCCACCAATTAGAGTGTGATATTAGTTGGCTTGACATTTTTGATCCCTAATTTGTCATAGATGGCCTTTGGCATGATGTTTATGCTTGTCCCCAAATCACAAAGTGATCGATGCCATGTTTTTCCTCCAACATTCACCAGTATCATAAAACTTCAGGGATATTTGAGTTTTAGGGGCAACCGCCTTTGAACAATGGCACTATATTAGGCATCAAGGCATACTTTCTCATCATCATCCCACTTTCGTTTCCTTGCCAAAAGATCCTTCATGAAACAAGCATAGTTGGGCATCTTGGTGAGGACATCAATCAAAGGAATGTTGACATTAATCTTTTTCAACATATCAAGAAATTGGTGAATTGCTTCTTTTTTTCCTCCTTTCTTGGATCAAAGAGTCTTTGAATAGGGTATGGCACTTTTATTGATGGATCTATCTTCAAAGGTTCCTCCACATGCTTTTTCTTGGATACCTTGATCTCATTCTTTTGTTCCTTCTTGGCTTCATCATCAACCACTTCCCTTTCATTCTCAATTACCTTGGACTTTTGTTCCTTTCTTCCTCTACCTTTTTCTTTTCCTTAGATTCAACCAATTCTTTTCCACTCCTTAGGGTTATGGCATTGCATTGCTTCTTGGGGTTTGGAATAGTATCACTCAGAAATGCCCCAATAGGTTTGTCATTATTCAACCTTGCCAATTGCCCAATTGAATCTCCAAATTTCTTATTGAAGCCTTCAAATTCTCATAATCTCTTTTGTGTTTCTCATTTTTCCTATCCAACTCTCTTCTCAAGTACTCAATCTCTCTTTTCCAACCTTCTTCACCCAAATTCTCTCTTGTAGCATACTGATCATGATACATGGGTTGGGAAGAATTTGCATAATGGAAAAGAGGTTTTTGTTGTTCGGGGCTGGTTTTGAAATCAAGGGTTGGGGAAAGGTTGATATGAGTTGGGTTGGAAATTTCTTTGATGTGGCGGTTGATAAGGTTTAGATAAGAAATTCGAGACTTGAGTGTGTTGGGCATTTTGAGGTGGGGAATTTGGTTGGTAAGGAGGGTTGGATTGGTTGTTGGTATTACTCCATGAGAAATTTGGGTGATTCCTCCAAGAAGGATTGTATGTGTTCCCATAAGCTCCGAATTGGTTCCTTGGAAGTGATGGTTGATTAGCCACATAATTGATTTGCTCATTAGATCCAAATGGCATCTCACAATGTCCATTGGCATGGCCGCCTCCACAAAAATCACAAGTCATGCTTGGTTGAGTTGGAGAAGAAGACATAGCATTTACACTACTAGGTTTCCCTAGATTCTCCAACGACTTTCCCATGTTGTTCATCACACTCATGAACATGCTTTGTTGTGTCAAAAGGGCGTCTTGCATGTTTAAATTCAACTACCCACTATTTGCATTGTCCGGCTTGATTAGCTTGGTGAACCACCGGTGGAGTCATCGGTCCATGATAGTAGTGGTTGTATGCCATCTTATTTAACAACTCTTGAACTTTTTCCGGAGTCTTATACGAGACAAAACCATCGGTGGAGGCATCGACGATGGATTTTGTCTCTTGAAGCAAACCATTATAAAAGGTTTGGATTTGAAGCCACAAAGGAATGGCGTGATGAGGACATTTTCTTAGCAAACTCCTTGAATCTTTCCCAAGCTTCTCCTAGGCTTTCACCAACATTTTGTTTGAATGAGGTAATTTCATTCCTCAATTTGGTGGTTCTTGCGGGTGGAAAGTACTTCTCCAAAAACTCTTGAGCAAGTTGATTCCAACTGGTAAATGTTCCTTGGGCATGGGATTGCAACCATGACTTTGCCCTATCACAAAGAGAAAAAGGAAACATCCTCATCTGCACACAATCCGGGTGTACTCCATTAAACTTTAATGTGTCCAAAACTTCTTCAAAATTCATGTGAGTTGTGTGTAGGGGTCTTCATTAGGTCCACCCCCAAACATAGCATGGGCTTGGAGCATTTGGATTAGGGCGGGCTTAATTTTGAAATTATTGGATTGCACGGGCATCCATGCAATGCTTGAGTTCGCCCTATCAAAATTAGGTAAAGCATACTTCCTCAATGGCCTTTCATTCCCATTTATGCCATTTCCAATCCCGTAGCCACCAATCCCATTATTTCCAACAACCTCATCTTCATCGTTTTCCATGTTCAAATTCCTTTGATGAGCATTAGCATTTGCCATTGCAATTCTTTCTTGTTCTTGTTGTACCCTTCTCAATCTTCTAATTTCTCTTAACTATTTCTCCTTTTCCTTGTCTAAAAAAATGAATGGCCCTTGATCACCTCGTACCATGCACTAAAATACAACCAAGGCAAATAGTCACTCGAAATTCCAAGTCAATTCCACAAGATATCCAACAACATAAAAATACACAAAATTAACAAACTAAACTAAAGTGCTTGTCTAATCTACATGACCCGTATAGTGCTTGATATTGCCAAAAATCGAAGAAAATCCCCGGCAACGGCGCCAAAAACTTGTTTAGTCTACTAAGGAAGATATCAATTTAAAGCAACAAGTAAAAAGAACCTCACAAAACCACTACAATCTATCTCACTTCCGCAAGTATACGGAGTTGGTAGGAGTATAGGATGAGTAGGTATCGTCCCACAAGGATTGTTGGAAAGCAATTACCAAGTTTTACGAGTCTTTGTGTAGTTAAGCAAGATCAATGAATGGATGGTGAGATTACTCTACTCAAAATCATAATTCAATGCAAGCAATTGAAACCTAATTTTAAGCTAGATTATCTACTAAAGCAAGTAAGTGAACTAAATAATTACGAAATTGAGAAACTGCTTAATCTATTCTAGTAAAAGAAAATAAAGAAAGCAATTAATTCTAATCTAAACTAATTGAAATAGGACTAAAATTAAAGAGCAAGTAAATTAACTCAATAGAATCACAACATAAAAAGACATTGCAAAGCTAGAAATTAACAATTCTAAACTACAAATTGAAAGAGTTAAACTTGAAATCAAAATATTTTTGGATTTTTGGTAAAGATAAAGAAAGCCCATTAAAAATAAACTAGAAATTAAAGCAAGAAATGGAGGATTCTTAACTAAAAAGTAAAAATTTAACTAGAACCCTAATTTTTCTGAGGACCCTAATTTGCAAGAAAAGAAATTTTTAATAATTTAAACTAGAAAGCACATAAAAATTATATCTACTCAAAGCTTGTGATTAACCCACTACAAATATCTAATCAAAATTTGAACTTGCTAAGAAATGAAAAGTAAATCTAAGAGACAATTAAAGAGAAAATTCTATTTAAGAAGAAACTTGATGTTCAAGAAATCCTAATCTATCCTAAAATCTATTTTTCTTACTACTATTACTACTCCTACTTACTTAATTCCATCATCTAAAAGTAGCTTAAATTGTGCAAGTAAAAACAAGAAAGTAGTACCCTGATCTATTAAAAATTTGCCCTAATCAAACTTAAGCATCCACGAGTCGAGATCGCGATCTCGACTCGGTAATGTTTTAAGTGACCTTCTCGAGTCCATATCGCAATCTGGAGAATCTAGATAGCGATCTGGACTCTCTTCTAGCAATCCCACTTTTCTTTGATTATTGCATTTTGGTCCCTCAAGCTTTGTTTAGTCCAGCTTCCAACTTCTAATTTTTACCTGCACCAAATTAACATAATTAAGCCATTAATTAAGGAAAATTTTTAACAAAAACTTAACATCTTTAACAAGAACAAAAATATAAACACATATGTAAGAAATTAATTAAAATTATCAATTACTACCCAAAGTTTGGGTTATACACTATCAAAATGTCATAATTTAGAGGAAAATAACTCTAGTTTACTAGAGTTATCACAACCCAGGCAAGGATGTTGTTATTAAAATGCTAATTCTAGACTCTAAAGTCTATTTGACTAGAGGCATTGGCTAAAACAAATCCCCTGGGTCAGAGGTTTTAGGGAGCTTGGTTCCAAGCTAATAAAGAATCCTTAGATAAGTTCCAAGGACATTGGGCCATTACCGAATCAAGGTACCTAAAAAAGAAGAACCAATTCTTCTAGGCATTAATAGCTGAGGGATTGCATTGGATCAGATGGAAGCTGGTTTGGGGTGAAAAGTAAAAATGCCTGTTACCATTTAGATAGAATTCAAATCAAAACAAGTAATAAAAATCGCGCTAAACCCTTAACTCTACCCTCACACCCGCAAATATATGGGATAGATAGTAGTATATATTAAGTGGGTATCATTCCCTCAAGAATTTTTGGTTACCAATTAGTAGGATTCAAGTGTCACTGTGCAGTCAAGACAAATAAAAATAAAGAAAGCATCAACTCTAAACAAGTCCACAACTAAATAATCAAACAAGTTAGAATTAAAACTACTTAAAACCATTAAAAAAAGATAATTAAACAATGCAATTATATTCTAAATAAGCAAGTAAACTATCTTTGCAAATAAATAACTAATCAAATTACTCTAATAAAAGCATGTAAAATTACCTCTAAATTAACTGAAACAAGATGAGAATTAGAAAGCAAGTAATTCTAAATTGACTAAAGAAAGCATGAACGCAAAAAGATCTCCATTTCTTACCACTAGAAATTTGTAAAGAAAACTTAACTAAAATAAGAAATTTTTGAATTTTTGATTGATTTAAGGAAAGCCCACTAAAATTACGAAGAACTATTGAAAGGAAATGAAGATTTCAACTAGAAATTCGCTAAATTAGCAAAGACTTAAAAACTTTGAAAGAAACTTAAAAGGGAAGCAACTTGATTTTCAAGAAATTTAAAACTAAAACATTTAAAAATTATATGTACTTGAAACTAATAAAAAGCCCACTAAAATTAACTAATCAAAATAACTTGCCAGAATTTAAAGATGAGACCTAAGATGGAAGTTGAATGTTAAGTTACTAAACTACTCTAATTACAAACAACACCTACACTACACTATGTACACATCGTATAGTGGAATAAAGATTTGGTTCGAGGAAGCTATAGCCCAAAATTACAATAATGCCCTCAAAACTTAAGCTATCGCGTCTTGACATCACGACATGGAATAACTTATGTCGCGACGTCGAGCTAAAATTTAATCTTGAACTTTCGCCTCGATGTCACGACATCAAACAGTCCATGTCACGACATCGAGATTCATTCAGCTCAAGTCTTCAATCTTCATTCTTTGCATTTTGCTCCTTTGACTCTGGTAATCTTGAACTTTCACCTCTTAATTATATCCTACAAAACACTTGTCTTCATAAGCGTACAAATTATACTAAAATTGAGCAAAAATCCTTGCTAATGTCTTATTATTTACAAGTAATGCAAATGCAAATACCTAATATAAACAATTAAACTAAAACACTTAATTAAACACAAAAAATAGGGATTAAACCATCAAAAAGTAATAGTTTAGAAGGAAAATTACTCTAGTTTACTAGAGTTAGTCCCGAGCAGAACAAGAAAGAAAATGACTTTAACAAAACCAGTAGACAAAGACGTACCACCAAATTGACAACACGAAAGGTAAACATTGGATGCATTTTGAGTGATTTGAAAACCTCTCGAGGGACCTCAAATACCATATGACAATTAAACTATTTTCACTAGTCATTTCAAGTTTTCAACTTTCCCAAAGAAAATAAGTTTAAATGTCAACAAAAGATTTCAAAATACCAAGTATTAACTATTATAAAAAAAAAATTTTGAAAAACAAGTTTCATTCATCTAAAACATAGTTTTTTCTCAAATCAAGAGGATTACTAAGTTTTGCAATTATCTCAACAAGGCCAAATGGAAATAGAAGATCATTAGGTGTCTACCTAATATGCATGTCACACAAAGTTAGAAACATTAATCTATCAAGGAGTGAGTAATATGATATCCATGATAGGTATTATAAACATTTTCTCCGACTTATTGGTATTCTAAAATGTAATTCCTAGTGGTTTATTTTGGGGAAACAACAAGAATGGGTACATGCCAAAATCCTGTACTCACCTTATTACTATTCTAATGGCTTATTTCGGAGAAAAGATATGGGTACATGCCGGAATCCTGTACTCACCTTATTCCTAAAAGTAAAATATTTTTATAATGGCCCTAAACCAAGGAAGAGGAGTAAAACATATCCAAAATTATATCAATATCAATCCCTACTCAAGAGAGAGTAAAACTCGCTATGCAAACACACAAAAATGACCTAACTTACTTCTATTCTATTTAAACCAATTTTTTCGAAAGATAAATAGACCAACAAAATAATGTTTCAAATGAATTAATATATAAATATGAACCCCTCACTTTTTGAAAATTGTAATACATGATTTTTGAATTTCTTTTGTCATAAAAGAACTACTCAACACACACCAAAATCTATGAAATGCCAAGTTTAAATAGCTCAGTCATATACTATTGCAAGTCATTTTTCATCATTGAGTAAGATAACCTATCAATTTTCCATCCAAATGTCACCACACTAATAATTACAATCACAAGAGAGAAACCAGTCCAAAGCAAGTAAAAGACACCCCCAAACTTGTTACTTTTATTCTAGTGATGAGTATAACTCATCCAACCGCTCACCGAAAATTTAAACAATCACACCATATAAGCAAACTTAAACATGAAAAACATAAATGAAAATAAAGTCCTACCCAACAAGGTCCAACTATTCATTCAAAATAAGCCACCCAAAGGCAACAATAAGCTGAAACCAAGTAATCATTCATAGAAGTTCAAAATAACCAATCCACCATTCACACATCATAAATAAATCTACTTGGCATCAGCTTAAAACTCGTAGCCAACCTACTCTACCAAAAATCCACCAAACTATAATACTTCGAACAATAAAGAAAACATACTAATAAAGTACTGGAGATGCTAGGAAATGAAAAAAAAAATGTTTTCAAACTTTTTAAAACATTTCATAAATGAGAGAAAGATTGAGAGAATTAAGGATAAGAGGATCTTCATGTTCGCATGAGCCATCACTCTTCATCTTCGGTCTAACTGATTTCTTGTTCCAACTCCTCTTGTCATTCTTCTACACTACTCTATTGACTCTTTTCAAAATCTTCATCTTGGACCCCATCTACGCCAACAACAAACTATGATTTTTCTTGTTGCGTCGGCCCCTCGAGTGGTATATAAAAGGATTGCCCACAAGATGGACTAAATGCATACAGAAGGTGGTCTAGGCTGGATCCATATGCTAAGCGTGGTAGCCTTGAGAGTCTCACAAATGAGTTCCAAGTTGTTATGTAGAACCTATTGGCTATAAGTCCAATATCCTAGTAATGAATTGCATTCCTCATCGGTAGAAGGTGCACTGTTCGCGTACTCTACTAGCATAGAAATGTGAGATACTCGTATAGAAAGAGGTGGAGGTATAGTGGCTTCTCTTGGCTGTTGATGCCTCTCAAATTTGAGGCTCTCCAGGAGTAATAGGGCATCCTGCAGCAATACATAAATGAGTTCTCAATTTGAAAAGGATACTAGGAGCAAAGAATATGGGCCTCTCATATCTCCCACTGTCAAGGAATACCTATCTGATTAATTTACCAACATTGAGAGGCATGCCGCAAGGATGGCATAAATAAAGCATGCCTTATCCCATTGAATAAAACTCATAAAATTCGAGCCCCAGATCCTACAACTGATAAAATAGAAGTACAACTTAGCTAATAAAGTGAGACCTCAATGAGGAAACTTTAACTTTGTATCATTAAGTTACATTCATCACTCAATTTACATTAGTAGAACAAATAGCATTTTTAACAGCCACCATATCTTTTGTTCTATCTTGGATAAAATTCTTATATTCTTCACTATTAATAGAGGGTGTATTAAAATAAGCATTTATCGCATTAGTACTGAAATCAACTAATATGCCTTTAAATCTCACCTTTCCCTCTTACAAATAACACAGGTTGCAATGAAATTCGTTAACTAAATTTGTATATGTTGGCTCAACATCTTTGTCTAAGCTCATGCATTGTTAGATGTGCCTAGCCTTGAGCTAAGTTTCTAACTCCTTCCAAACTCCTTCATAATCCCTCAAAATACATGGACAAATCAAATCCCCTTTCCTTCATAACCTCGTGCTTTTCATTTGCATGAAATAACTCTTGAGCACAGTCACTAGAGAATTGGTGTTCAACAACTGGCTCCACCGGTTCACTACTAGTCCCTTTCCCCACTTTTCTTTTCTTTGAGGCTTTGCCTCTTCCCTACCTCTCCTTTTTTGCCACTACCATACATGACCATTGTCATTGTCTTTCAACAAATTCCCAAAACAATCAACCATAAATAACCACTATCAATCAATTAATTCACAAACAACTTGTCAAATTCCAATCAATCTTAAATGAAATGACAAATTCATCCAAATAATTCAAAAATATTCCAATTAATCCAAACAATCAATCCAAATAATTTTCTTGACAATCCAAACAAAACCCCACAATCATTCAAACATTACAGCAGAAAAATCTTGAAATCAACCCACAAATTATCAAGACCAAGATGTTTACGGGCTTAACGATAGAAAATTGGAAATTTTTACCAGAATTATTGAAGTAGAAATCCTCTTGAATCCTTGAAGAAAATCCTTTGAAGCTTGAAAATTACCCTTGAAAACTTGGAATTTCTCTTTTGAACGTGGATTTAAGATGGGTTTTGGTGGATTTAGAGAGGAAGAAAAGAATTTGGAGAAGAAGGTAGAGAAAGGACGGCTGGGGTTTTGAGGATTTGGGGTTTGGTTTGAGAAAAAATGGCTAAAAAAGTACTTAAAAATGTTTTTGCCTGATTTCGTTGTCACGAGATCAAATCTTTGATGTCGCGACATCGAATAGCATGTGCTTGCCAAGTGTGCCTCGATGTCGTGACATACAGTTTTTGATGTCGTGAAATCAAATGCTACGTGTGCCTGTCATGTGGTTGATGTCACGACCTCAACTCTCAGGTCAAAATTTTTGCCTTCCCGAAAGTTTGAGGTTGATGTCACGACACCATCTAACTGAACCTCTTGCAGGGTGAATTTGATGTTGTGACATCAAGGAATCCATGTCACGACATCGAAGCTGATCTTCTACACAAAATATTTCCAACACTCAGTGAATTTTACTTCTTCTTTCTCACTCACCCCATATCTTCTCACCACCTACGAACATTGAAAACACCAATATAAGTGACATTCCACTTCAATTCCTTAGCAACATTTATTTAAAACATAAAGAATACTTAAAACCTAAATTTTATCTAAAATTAACCTAATTAAACCAAATTAAAATTTGACGAGAAATAGCTTTAAAAATAAAACAAAACTTGGATAAAGCTTGGGTGGCCTCCCAATAAGAACTCGTTTATAGTCATAAGCTTGACTATGGCAAGACTTGCTCATTCTTGGATAAATTGAATGGCTTCCCATTCATTCTGAATAGCTCCTCCAAAATAAGGCTTAAGCCTATAACCATTGACCTTGAAATTGGCTTCATTTCCTTATAACTCTACCGCAGTAAACATATGGAAAAAATTGTACCACCTCAAACAGTGCCAAAAACTTGTTACCACTTCAAACAGTCTACTCCATCTCGATTTGATCTTTCCCGGAAATACCTTGAGCCTCGAATTATATAACAACACCAAATCACCGGTTTTGAATTCCTTCTTTAGAATGTCCTTTTCATGCCATGCTTTTGTTCTTTCCTTGTAGATCTTGATATTGTCATAAGCTTCTCTTCAAAATTCATCAAGTTCATTGAGATGCAAAAGCTTCTTCTCACTAGACCCTTTTTAATCAAAATTGAGACTTTCGACCACCCAATAAGCCTTGCATTCTAACTCCACTGGCAAATAACAAGACTTCCGATAAACCATCTAGTAAGGTGACATCCCTATTGGTGTCTTAAAAGCAGTTCTGTAGGCCCATTGAGCATCATCCTATTTCTTAGACCAATCTTTCCTTGAAGAGTTCACCATTTTCTCCAATATCCTTTTCAACTCTCAATTTGGACACGTCAACAATCCTTGACCAGATGTTTGAGGATGATAAGAAAAAGAAATCTTATGCCTCACATCATAATTTGATAACAAAGACTCAAATAAGGCATTTTTGAAATGGGTTCTTCCATTGCTTATTATGGCCTTTGGTACCCTAAACCTTGCAAAAATATTCTTCTCACAAAATTTATAACAACTCTAGCATCATTGGTGGGTAATGCTATGGTTTCAACCAAATGACACATAATCCATCACCACAAAGATGTAATTGTTGGTGTAAGAGTTTGGAAAAAAGCCCATGAAGTCAATTCCTCACACATTGAACACTTCACATATTACGAAGTGGTTGAGTGGCATCTCATTTCTCTTTGACACGTTCTCTACTTTTCGACACTCATAACATTGCAAAACATAGTCTCTAGCATCCTTCAATAAACTTGGCCAATAGAATCCACATTGCAAGACTTTGGCCACCGTTCTTTGTGAACCACGATGTCTTCCTATCGGCAACAAGTGATAATGATAAATCTAGAACACCAATTGCTTCTTCATTGGGAACACTTCCTTATGATTTGTTCCTTACATCTTCGGTACAAGAAATGATCTTCCCAAAAGTAGTATTTAACCTTCAAAAGAAACTTGTTCTTTTAATCCCTATTTAAAGTCGAAGGAATCACCGTAGCTACTAAATAGTTGACAATATTGGCATTACCAAGGTGTAGATTCTTCAACCCTCATTAGTTGTTCTTCTGGAAATATTTCTTGGATAGGCACATTGTCATGGCTCCTTCCCATTTGTCCTTCTATTCTTGAGAGACGGTCAATGATGGTATTCTCAGTAACTTTCTTGTCAACCACGAAGCAATCAAAGTCCTGCAACAAAAGTTTCCATCTAATAAATCTAGGCTTAGCATCACTTTTGAGAACAAATATTTGATATCCGAATGTTCGGTATGCACAATGACCTTGCTACCAATAAGATATGACCTAAAATTATCAAAAGTAAAAACAATAGCAACAAGTTCCTTCTTGGGGTGGTAGAATAATTTACTTGAGTCTTGTTAAAGGTACGGCTTGCATAATAAACCACATGTATGACCTTATTTATTCTTTGACACAACACCGCACCAAACCATAATCACTTACATCTCACATTAATTCAAAAGGTAATTCCCAATTTGATACAATGATAACTGTAGCAATTATCAAAGCATCAAGATATTAAAAGAATGTAAACAAGCTTCATCAAGTACAAATGGAGCATCCTTTTGCAATAAAGCACAGAGAGGTTTAGAAATGTGAGAGAAATTCCTAATAAATCGCTGATAAAAACCGGCATGACCTAAAAAGCTCCTAACTCCTTTTCACATTGTATGGAGAAGGTAACTTCTCTGTTGCCTCAACTTTTGCTTGGTCCACTTCTATGCCTTTTGAGCAAACCTTATGTCCTAAGACTATACCTTCCTTCACCATGAATTGACATTTTTCCCAATTCAAAACAAGGTTACTTTCCCCATATCTCTCAAGAACAAGAGATGCTAAGTTATGCAAGCATGCATCAAATAAATTTCCAAACACACTAAAATCATCCATGAAAATTTCCATTCATTTCTCAATCATATCATGGAATATAGAAAATATACACCTTTGAAACATTCTTGGAGCATTACATAATCCAAAAGGCATACGCCGATAAGCAAATGTTCTAAATGGACAAGTGAAAGTGGTTTTTTCTTAGTCTTTGAGAGCTATGAAAATTTGAAAATATCTCGAATAACCATCCAAAAAGCAATAGTAGTGTACCTTGCAAGTCGTTCCAACATTTGATCAATATAAGAAAAAGGAAAATAATCCTTTTTCTAGTAGCTTCTTTAAGTTCTCGAAAATCGATACAAACTCACCACTTGATTATAACTCTAGATGGTATCAACTCATTCTTATCACTAGCTATAACCGTAAATCCCCCTTTTTTAAGAACCACTTGGGTTGGACAAACCCAATCACTATAAATTATGGGGTAAATAATTCTGGCATCTAAGAGTTTTAAAACCTCTTTTCTCATAACCTCTTTCAAAATAGGATTGAAACACTTTTGGAGTTGCCTACAAGATTTGAAACCATCATTCAAAATGATTTTATGCATGCAAATAGTTCGGCTTATCCCTTTTATGTCACTAATACTCCAAGCAAGTGTCGTTCGGTGTTTGTTTTAAAACCTCAAGCAATTTACACAACTCATCATTAGAAAGAGAAAAGCTCACAATAATTGGATAAGTTTCATTATCACCCAAGAAAGCATAACAAATGTGAGAGGGAAGAGATTTCAACTCAACCTTGGGAGGGGTTCATTAATGGGAGACCCCCATTTACCTTTACTTCCTTCAATGTTATCATCCTTTTCTAACCTCGATTGTAGGTTGGTCATCGCCTTGTTTTCCACATTCTTTCTCTTCTATATGCATCTTCTTTTCCACGTTGGACTCCATCAAGTTATCCCTACAAAATTTTTAACAAGTTCATCATCATATCTACTCTCATAACATACTCAATCCTAAAAAGAAGGAAATTAAAGTGAATCAAAAACATTGAAAGAAACAATCTCATCATTGATTCATAATTGAAGCTTCCTTCCTTGCACATCAATAAATACTCTTCTGGTGGCTAAAAATGGCCTTCTAAGAAATATTGGCATGCTGGAGTCTTCATTCATTTCAAGGATGACAAAATCGGCCGGTAGAAAAACTTTACCCACTTTGACAATCACATCTTCAACTATTCCAATGGGTTGTTTAATGCTCTAATCTGCTAGTTGAAGAGTTACATTGATTGGTTTCAAACCATTCTTGACCAACTTTTTAAACAAAGACAATTGCATCAAATTTATTGATGCTCCAAGATCACATGAGGCATTCTCCAAACCCACGCCTCCAATCTCACAAGAAATGGTAAAGGATCCTGGATCCTTTAACTTAGGTGGAAGGCTCTTTTCATAATTGCACTACATCCTTCTGGTAAGCACATATTTCATCCCCCATGAGTTTTCTCTTACTTTTCAATACACAGTTATTTCATGAATTTAGCATAACTTGGAATGTTTTCCAATGCCTCAATGAAGGGAATGTTGATTTCAACCATTTTGAAGACATCCACATACCTTTTGATTTTTTTTGTTTTCTCCTCATTTTTCAATCTTTGAGGAAATAGGATTTGAATAGTCTTGTTTAGCTTTAATGGATAGTCCCCCACTCATCTTCTCTTTCATTCTTGGGCTCATCTAGTACCTTGCCTCCCTTCTTTGATTCCAATCCCTCATTTTTAGCAACTACATCATGTCCCTTTTCATTGATCGACTCCTTTCCACACCTTAGAGTAATTGCTTGCACATGTTTCCTACCATTTTGACCTCTTTCATATTGGTCTCTTGGATTGGGAATTGTGTCATTAGGAAGAGCCTCCATTGGTGTTTCATTGGTATGTTGAACTACTTGGCCAATTTGAATCTCCAACTTCCTATTTGTAGCTCATTGGTTCCTTGTGAAAGCTTCTTAGTCCCTTTTGCAATAGGAATTTTTCACAATCCCTCCTCTAATTCTCACTTTCCTTCCACCAATTTTCATTTTCCCTCTTCAAAGTTTCCAACTCCTTCCTTATATTGTTATCTTAAGCATGTCCCTTTGAGAGTAGTGATCATTATACATTGGTTGGGAATGGTTGGGGAGTGGTATGGAAGCCTTTGTGGGGGATTTTGGTAAGAAGGATTTGGTTGAGGTTGATAACAATTGGCTTGGAAATTCCTTGATGAGGAGGTTGGTAAGGCCTAGAAAAGAATAAGGCTTGACTTTGGAAAAGAATAAGGGTTAATAAGGAAGATGTTGGTTGTGATTTTGTTGATTCCAATAGAAGTGGATGGTTTCTCCAAGAGGAGTTGTAAGTATTACCATATGCGCCAGAGGGAGTACTTGAATAAGATAGTTGATTGGAGATGTAGTTCATTTGTTCATTTGATTAAGTGAGCACCACCACAAAAATCACAAACAAGATGTGCTTGAAATGATAAGGCTATAGCATTTGCGGTTATTCAAATTTACTTTTCTTAAATTCTCCAAAACCCTAGTCAAGTTATTCATAACATTCATCATCATTCCTTGTTGAGCTAGCACTGCATCATTTGATTTCAAATTTAAGACACTTCCATGTTGAACATTGGCTTGTTGAACTTGTTGTTGAGTACCCGATTGAGTAATAGGACCATGATAGTAGTAATTAGACACCATCCTATTCAGTAATGCTTGACTTCCTTCGGCATTTTGAAAGACCCCGAACCATCTGTGGTAGGGATGGGCATGGGATGGGTACCCGGCCCTTAAGCTTTTTGGCTGGCCTGCCTCGCACTTTATGTGTCCGCAAATTTTTGACCCTAATCTACCCCTCATCTATCTAGATATCCGGACATTGGATACCTGCAAAATAAGGTCGGAGCATGCGGATAAGAGACTCTTATCCATTATCATTAATTAAAAAAATTATTTTTTACACAGTTGGGGAAAATGAAAAGGCAAGCTGCAATTCTAAACCAGAAGATATCATTTTTCTCACCCCATGGAACTCCCAAGTATTCACCATAACTGGTGCCATAAGATTACTCAAGAACAAATTAGAAATACATAAGTGGTTTGGAAAAAAATACAAAGAAAAAAATTCTGTAGAGAAGAATAAGAAATTACCCACCCAGTACGTACGATTATGTTTCCGAATATCATGCAGAAGCCTTAATGGAAGTCCTGAGCACTTTCAAATCTTAATGGAAGTCCTGAGCACTTTCAAATCTTAATGGAAGTCGTGCAATAAAGAAATTTATTGGAGAATTCAGAAAGGGTCGCATATTTAAGATGAAAGGATGCAGTTTCGAGCATAAGGGGATGGGTGGGTTGGTTGGGTTCAACGACTGGGAATAGTGGGGTTGATTTGAAGGAGAGTGAAAGGCATGGGAAGATGTGGGAAAATGGAGTTTGAAGGAAGTTGAGAGAGGCAAAGGGGAAAGTGTGTTGGATCCTAGTGGAGAAGTTTTGAATGACAGTAGGTTTAGGAGAATAGTAAAAAACAATATAGGGTTTCGTTGGAAACTACTTACATACGCCTAGGGTCGGGTATCCACGGATTTTAAATTTTGTAATCCGTATCTGTATTCAAAAAATGTGGTACCCGACCCTCAATCCACCCGACTAATAGAATACGTTCGAATATCTGCATTTTCTAGACCGAAGCGAGATAGAGTAGGCAGGTGTTTGGATCAATGGATTTTTTGCACATCCTTAATCCGTAGATGCATCAACAATTGATTTAGTTTCTTGAGTTGAACCATTATAAAATATTTGAATTTGAATCCAAAGGGGAGTAGCATGATGTGGGCACTTTCTCAACAATTTTTTTAACCTTTCCCACGCCTCACTAAGGCCTTCACCTATGTCTTAGTTAAACAAGGTGATTCCATTTCTAAGTTAGGCGATTCTTGAAGAAGGAAAATATTTCACCAAAAATTCTTGAGCCAATTAGTTCCACGTGATGAATGTCCCTTGTTCAAAAGATTACAACCATCATTTTGCTAATCTCTATCTCACAAAGAGAAGGAAAATGCTCTCAGACGAATACAATCGGGATAGACTCCGTTGTATTGAAAGTATCCAATACTCTCTCAAAATTCATTAAATGTGTATATGGATCTTTGTTTGGAACTCCACCGAACATCATATGAGCTTGCAACATTTGGATAAGAGTGGGCTTGATTTCAAAATTATTTGCTTGCACCAGCATCCTTGCTATACTAGAATTGGCTCCATCAAAGTTTGGCAATGCATAATCTCTTAGGGGACATCCATTTACATTCATTCCATCCATATTATTGCCCACTTCACCATTGAAGTTACCATTGCCATTGCCTCCATTCCCGTTACCAACACCATTATTCCCAATTCCTTCACACATTCTTCATTACCATCATTCAAGAACCTTGGATTTTGTTCGGGATTTACCAAGTTGATTCTTTCCAATTCTTGTTGTACCCTTTCCTCTTTTCTAATCCTTCTCAATTCTCTTTCCAAGTCGTATCAAGGTTTCTAACAAATTCTTCTTCTTCACATACCATGCATTACAAAAGCCAATTCAATCAAGTTAGTTTCAAGTGCTAAATCAACAAAAAAGTAAGTAATATAAGATAAACAATAAAAGTATTACTAATTAAAGCTAGACTTAACTACTAAAGCAAGTAAAAACGCCTAATCAACACGATTCTTAAAGAACCTAATATTACCAATATACCAAGGACAATCCCCGACAACGGCACCAAAAACTTATTACCACTCAAATAGATTTAAACCAAAACAAGTAATAAAAACCACACTAAAAACCTTAACTCTACCCTCACGCCTGCAAGTTTACGTGGTAGGGAGTAGAATGTGGTAAGTGGATATTGTTCCCTCAAGGATTGTTGATTGGTAATTACTAGGATTCAAGAGTCATTGCATAGTTAGGACAAATCAAAATAAAGGAGACACTGACGCTAACAAGTCCATAACTAAACAATCGAACAAGTTGGAATTAAAACTTGTTAAAACCACTAATGAAATAAGATAATTAAACAAGGAAATTATATTCTAAATAAGAAAGTAAACTAGCCAGAAAAGAACTAAGCAAATTACTCTAATGAAAGCAAGTAAAACTACCTCTAAATTAACTAAAAAAAGATGAGAATTAGAAAGCAAGTAATCCTAAATTGACTAAAGAAAGCATGAAAACAACAAGACCTCCGTTTCTTACCAACCATAAATTTGTAAAGAAAATTTAATTAAAACTAGAAATTTTTGGATTTTTGATTGATTTAAGAAATGGCCACTAAAAATTACTAGAAACTAATGGAAGCAAAAGAAGATTTCAACTGAAAATTCACTAAATTAGCAAACACTTAAAAACTTTGAAAGAAACTTAAAATGGAAGCAACTTGACTTTCAAAAAATTTAAAACTAAAACATGTAAAAAAGTTATATCTACTTGAAGATAATAAAAAGTCCACTAAGATTAACTAATCAAAATTTAAATTTGCTAGAATTTAAAGTTGAGATCCAAGATATCGTAAAAGAAAGAGAACTTCTGCATTAAGATGAAATATGAATGTTAAGCTACACTAAACTACTCTAATTACTAACTATACCTACACTATGCGTCCTATAGTGGAATAAAGATTTGATTTAAGGAAGCTATAGCCCAAAATTGCAATAACGCTCTCAAAACTTAAGCTATCGCGTCTTGATGTTGTGATATGGAATAACTGATGTCACGACATTGAGCTAAAATTTAATCTTGAACTTCTGCCTCAATGTCGCGACATCAAACAAACCATGTCCCGATATCGAGTTTCTTCCAGCTCAAGTCTTCAATCTTCATTTTTTGCATTTTGCCTCTTTAACTCTAGTAAGCTTGAACTTTCACCCTTTAATTATATCTTGCAAAACACTTATCTTAATTCGTAATCGAATCATACTAAAATGAAGTAAAAAATCCATGTTAATGTCTTAATATTTACAAGTAATGCAAATGCAAATACCTAATGCAAACAATTAAACTAGAACACTTAATTAAACACCAAATATAGGGATTAAATTATCAAAAAGTTATAGTTTAGATGTAAAATAACTCTAGTTTACTAGAGTTATCAATGCCATTGCCAGAGGTCCACTTAACGAAAAACTTAAAAGCTTCTATGCTAAGGGGATTGTAATGTAATTTACACAATATGGCAAAACTCACAATAAGTTGAATCGAGTTCAGGGTTAACTAGGAAACACTGATATCCTAGGAATTGGTAATCTCCACAAAAAAATGGGGAAACAAGGAGGTGAAGACTAGCAAGGAGATGCTTATCATAGATGTTTATGTAGCCCAATGGAGAGGCATGGGTTTGGTCTTCTTGTGAAGGGAATTTGAGGTAAACCTCTTGGGGATATGGTACAACTCTCTAAGTTTGTTAATTTCTTCAAGACAGAGAAGATTTGGTGAAGAATGGGTCACAGGGATAAACTAAGCTTCGGCTAAAGGGTTGGTACTGGAGAAACACTTCCTGGAAAAACAAGTGGTATGGATTTTCACTTGCAAGAAATGGGGTTACATAAGGGTTCAATAGAAAGTCTATGGGATCTCGAGGTACGAGTGTAGGGATTTTTTGTGTTGGTGTAGCAGAGGGAATGCTATTAAAGGAAGGAGTAGACGTATCTAAATACTTCCTAAGGGCATTGTTGTAGTTGAAGGTAGTTACAAGAGAGAGAGAGAGAGAGAGAGAGAGAGGGGTAGAGTTAGCAAAAAGTAAGACTAAAAGAAAAAAATGAAGGCAAAGTTGTTTGCTTAGAAGAACAAAATTAAAGAAGTGGCAAAGTTGCTTGCTTGACTGAAAAAAAATGAAAGTTATGAGAGATAAAGAGTAAATAGGAAAATTGCTCAAGTGTGGATATTTATATTTAGGGTTAAAGAGTCGTGAGCCCTAATGACTGGAGCCAAAAATGGGGCAGTTACTTGATTGAAAGGTGAACATGATAACTTCTAATGTGGAATTCAAGGGGATCAAATAGTAAAGGATACTCTGAATCATAGAACTATAATGAATGCAAATGATCAATCATCTGCTTCTCATGTTCTATGAATAGCTGGGACATTGAGGAATAGCCAGAAAAGCATTTCAAGAACTAGTTTGATTTTATCACTTATAAATCTGATCATATTAGAACCCTCCAGGAAGTACGTGGTACTATGATCGTTGAAGGAACAATACCTAATCCGGAGGATTTACCCAAGGCTTTACTACTTCAAGTCTTTTAACTGAAATAGATCAATCTTCAAAATTAGTACCTGTTCTTCAATCTGAATGGTTAATATTGGACGTAACAATGATGATACTGGGCTATGTGTCACTTTTAAGTGAATTATTGTTAGCTCACTTGTTTCTCAAGAAGAGATAGGAAATATGCTCAATATCATTTGATTGAATAGTTGACCTAGCCCCTTGCTTGAAATCCCAAAGAACACGATTCAATGTATTAAATAAATACATGTCTATATTTGGAGTAGTGGGTTAGTTATTGTAGTTATGGAAAGTTAAAGTGACGTGATGACCATTTGAAAGTGATGAAAAATATGGGGAGTGGAATTAAGGGAATTAAAAGCGGCAACAATTTACGAGGGAAGTAATGATTTCAAAATTAAACAAGGCATGTTAAAAGGGAAAAGTGGTAATGAAAAAACTGTGAGAAGAAAGATTCAAGCAATCAAATGTACACTGAAAGGACAATGATAACTAAATAGAGTGGCTCTGAGGGTGAGTTCTGATCATAACCATAGTGTGGCTCGAATTTGACCTTAGATCATAGATGTGGACTGATTTGAGGCAAAAATCACATTGGAATCAATGATCTGGACATCAAAAGTAAGGGTTGCTCCAAGGATGGGGACTTTATGTTGAGGGATATATAGTCAAATTGGGCCTCGGATTGTCAAGACTCCAGTTTGATATCCACCAAGCTCGGCCACAAGCTTTGGTTTGAAAACCTGACCTCTAACCCTGGTCTCGGATAAGTAGGAAGTTAGCAAAAGGCATATGTCTGAGGCAATGTGCTTTGACTTGCTAGGGTCACATCCTAAGAGGCAAATCACCCTTAGACCCAGAGCAGGCCAATAATGCAAGAGTTGAGTGGGGACTCCAAAAGTGGCATGAGCTCTGACAAGGGTTCTTGCTTTGAATGGGGACTCCCAAGATAATTGGTCGTCCTGACCTTGAAACAAAGTCAATCCTCGGTCTAAGAGGACTATTGATGATACTAGAATTAGGCTTCTTACTTGATACCAGTCATTATGTAAAATTGCCTGCGTGGCATAACTCATCAAGAGCAAATACGTAAATCACTCGGACAGTGTAAAGCATGTCAGGCTATTTAGGCACCCCACCAAAACCTATAAATAGGGGGTCTTAACTTTATAATTGTATCTTTACTCTCATTAATACAAGAGTATTTTTTTTTTAATTTTTACTTTCTCTCTCTCTAAATTATTCTCTCATTAGTTCATAAAACATATAGAGATATTTTGCATATAAACAATTAGAAAAATGATAGACAATTAGGGGTGGTAATTTCAGATACAACATGTCGGGGGATAACATGACATAAATCTGACACGAAATTAACATGTCTAAATACGACCCGAATTTAATTGGGTTGTTATCAGATCGACCCGTTAATGACCCGAAGTTAAATGGGTTGTGTTGTGTTGTGTCAACCCACGGTTGACCCGATAACCCATTAAGATATAATATAACGCGACATAACCCGTTTAATCCATTAGAATTCGAATCACCCGACACAACCCAATAAATAACTAGGGTGTTTATGGAATGTAACCCAATAATTATGATAACAAACACACCCATGCCAACCCAAATAATAATGGGTTAGTGGCTTAATGGGTTATTGTGTCATTCAGGTCAACAGGAGTTATTTTGTTATTCAAATAAATTTAGTAATTGTTGTAATAGTGAAAAAACTTAACAGGTCATATGGTTTGTGTCGTGTCAACCCGTTAACAAGCAGGTCATGACTCAACACAACACGAAAGTTTAATTGGTCGTGTCGGGATTCAAGATTTCTGACACAAATCCAATACAATTATGCCAACATTAGGCAATAAGAACTAGACATGACCCATTAACACCCTGTATAGATAATATGGGAGGCAATCTTATAAGCTAAAAGTTTTCCACGATTATCACGTCAACTTGATTCCGCACAGTGCCTCATGTTAATTATTAATTGTCAAAATCATTGGCCTAAAATAAACATGAAGTTTTAGCTCTTTAGATTGAAAATTTAAAATTTTATAGGTACCCTTTAAATTTTAGAAAGTATTTTTAAGGTCTTGCAAACTAAATTGTGGCTCCATGTACATTTGTTAACTAAATTTCCTCAAAAAATTAAACATGCAAGCGAGGTGGGCTAGCAAGAAACTGGCTCGGCCTAGCTTGCCATTGCGTTGGCATGGCAAGGGAGCGGGAAGTTACTATAGATGGTTGGGCTAAGTTGAATATTATGTGCACTAAATGTTCCATCCTGTGCTAGGCTGGTCAAGTCCAATATTTTGTTAATGGTTAATGGTTGGCCCGTGGGCCAAATTCCAACCGACCATCCAGACAGCCAGCAGGCCAAACGTTTTACTCTCTTTTTAATAGTTTACTCTTTAACCCATTGCTAGGTTTAAAGTTCTTTTTCTCAAAAAAAAAAAAAAAAAAAAATTATCCATTTTATTAATGAACCAACTCAGCGTCACAAATAGATTGAACAGAAGGGGATGATGCATCTACAACACTTTACTATCATGATTTTTAGCTAATCTATAGCTAACGGATGAGCTAAACAATTTTGTCCTCTTCTTACCAGTCAATACTAACTATGTGTAAAGATGGAAACTATTTTTATGTAGGAAAAAACTTATATAAACCTGATTTTTAGTTCTATCTGTAAACTCTGTAATCAAAATTAAATTTTATAAAATCTTATCTACATCAACTTATGTCATAAATTTCATAACATTTAATTTACACCACAAAGTTTACAAGTAAGACTTATGTCATAAATTCTATAACATTTAATTTACACCACACGATTTACAATTGGAATCAAAAACCAGATCTGTACCTAAATTTTTTCTTTTATCTATCCTAAAAAATATTATGCATAATAGAAAAGTCTTCCTCGTCAGATTTTCAATAGTAAAATTCTGAATATTAAGCTCAGCTCCCAATTCTATGGCTCTTCATGCTACTACTGCTTCAGCCACATTTGGATTCAATAAACCAGTTATTTTCTCAACTGCTTCTGCTAAAAATCTAGCATAATAACCTCACTACTACCCCAACTCCGTGACATTCCATCTCTTTGAATAACGCCACATCAAAGATAATCTTCAGGCATCCTTGTGATGGTGGTTGCCATAAATTCAGAGCAACAGTACTTGCCAAATAAGTTGAACATGAAAGGCTACTTACCTCCTAAAACATTGTCAACATCTTCATTGCTCGCTCCACAATTCTTTCTGATTGTTTCGGCGATTGTTGGAACACTGTTGCATTTCAATTTTCCTAGATTTTCCACCCTAACATTGCAAATATTTCGGTCTTCTCATCGAAATCACTGGTCACCATACAGATCCATTTAGTTGGCAAAAACTTGAAACCAAATCTGAGTTTAGTGGTTGTCCATACTTTCATTGCAACTAGACATAAGAAGAATACATGTGAGATATCTTCTTTATCCTTGTTACAAACAAGAGATAAAAAATTTGTAACAATCCCCTTTGCAAGCAATCTTTTCTGCACAGGTTGCACATTCGAGCAACATCTCCACAAGAAGAACTTGATCTTATTTGGAATGTCTAATTTCCAAATTTTGTTCCACACATGATCACTTCGCATACTTCTAGAATCCCATCGAAGCCTTTCGGTTGAAAGCCATCATCATTCATGGCCAAGTGATAAGCTGAACAGACAGTGAATCTGCCATTTCTTGAATAATTCCAAATCCATCTGTCCTTAGCTGTTCTTTGCTTAGTGGTATCCCTCAAATAATTTCCCTATTCTCTGGACAAAATATTTGATCTATTAGCTCCTTCCTCCTTCCTCCGCGCCTTCAATTCTGGAGTTTATCAGTTCACTAACACTTGCATTAGAAGGCAGACGTGTAGGAAAAGACAGCATTTTGAAACTTCTTGGCCTCGATAACTATTTATCAGTCCGTGTTCCTACCGTAGTACGATCTCCTACCCTCTTTCTAATGCCTTTGATCAGCAAACTTCTTCCCTCCATAACTTTTCCAAAGTGAATGAAGATCTTTTCTTTTCCACAGCTTCAATGAATGAACAATCTGGAAAATATTTTGCCTTCAGAAATTGGTGAAGAAGAGAGTTTTAATTAATTAAAATCCTCCAAGCTTGCTTGGTAAGCATAGCAAAATTAAAATTCTTAAGGTTATGAAAACCCAAGCCTCCCCTCTTTTTAGCTACACACAACTTGTCCCATGACACACCTAATGGATTTTACGAGTTTCACTACTATACCTCCCCACCAATAATTGGTCATCATTGATTGGATTTCCCTGAGAAGATAATCTAGCAATTGAAAACACAACATCCCCTAGGTTAGAAATTCAGATAACTAAGATTATCGCTTTTAAGAGAATCTCCCTTCCTGCGGTTGATAATTATTGCTCCCTCTAACCTTGTATTCGTTTCCAAACCCTTTCCTTGATACTTGAAGAATTCCGCCTTTGATCTTCCAACAACTGATGGTAGCCCTATTTCTGGTGCTTTGCTTTCTCAGGGACCCCAAACAATTGGTGATAGCTTGTTGGATATCCAGATGAGTGCTTTTACTGAAGACCACCGCAGATTTGTTGAGATTAATCTATTGAGCTTGCCAAAGGGATATGATGCTCATTATATTCTAAGACTCATCCAGTGTTGCCTTCCTGACTAGAAGTGTGTCATCGGCAAAGAAAAGGTGACACACCTTTGGAGCATTTCGTGCAACAGCTACTTCATGAATTTTTTGATAACCAATTACTTCTCATAGTAAGCAAGAAAACACTTCAGTACAAATCAAAAAGAGATTTGCCTATAAGGGTTCATCTTGCCGGATACCCCTCGTAAGAATTATCGAAGACAATTTGTACCAAATTTATTATTGTTCAAAAGAAAAAAGTATGGAACTAAAAAAACACAACACATAACTGAAGACACAATTTTGGAATGGAACCCAAAGCTAACATGGTTTTCTCAAGAAAAAGGACCGATTGGACATCTCTAAAGATGATGAAGATAAATTGCTTGCACACTTCATCAAGTGAGAGAGAGGATCTTATGTCGAACAGATCATCCCACGGGCTGGGCATTTTCGGGGAGTAGCCCATTATGCATTACTCAATGGGGCAAGGGCCCATCTTTGATTAGCAGACGATGTCAATAGAAGACGATTTTGAGCATAAGGAGAGAAGAGAAGAAAAAGGTCTTGACACTAGTCATAGCCCTTATAAGGACACCTTGTCTTATTTGGCGGGAAGGGCTACTCAGAGTGGTGCGGTTTCTGGAAACTCTATAAAACCCACCTTAACCGGGGGTTTTTAATCTCTTACATTATAGTAGCTATTTTTTCTTCATTGATTTCTTAAATTTTACTTTCATGAACAGACCTGTTCTCCTAGAACAGGACCTTAATTCCATATTTAAAATTAAGAATCCCATCATGGAACACTCTTTATTAGGATTCGTGCCCTGAGAATTTAGTTAAATTAATTTTAGTAAACCCTTTAATGACGATAACGAAAATAATAACAAAATATGTAGAGAAAATACAAATGGAAAGGGACACAAAGATTTATGTGATTCGGTCAATTAGACCTACGTCCACGGACGGAGGGGAGTAATATTTCACTATATGAAAAAGATACAAAAGCATTACAAAAAATCCTGAAAGATCAAAAGAGAGATATCCCAAATAAACACCTGAGACTTAGACCGAAAACAAGTCCTAAAAACTCGTTAAACTCTCTGTGTTTTCTTATGGTTTTGTGGTTCACTGAGGAAACGGATTTCTGTTTCAATTTATAGGCAAATTTGCCGAAAGAATCCAAATGATGTACAATCATCATGACCAAGAAAAAACTTGGTCATGCCTTGAAATGCTAAATTCAAATCCATGATGCCAACAGGAATTGAATTTGATTGTTGTGTGTGTCAGTGGCCAAAGCCACTCATGCATGCCAACAAATCTCCACCTTGGCTTTGCATCTGATACAATAAAGGTAAACTTGCTCCACATTCTCCAAATAAGCCCCAACGGGCTTAATCATCACGACAACCACCAATCAAGTTCAAGCAGTGCTTGAACATAGCAACTGGAAGAGGTTTGTGAACATGTCAGCAGGGTTGTCTCTGTTATTGATCTTTTGGACAGAGACCTTCTTCTCAGCAATGGTATCCCAAATGAAGTGATACTTTACGTCAATGTGTTTCATCCTTTTATGATAATATGGTCTTTAGTCAAGTGAATGGCACTTTGACACAGGGAATAGTAATTATACCATGATGTAGACTGAATTCGCCAAGCAATCCCTTCAACCACAAGGCTTCTTCGATTGCCTCGGTGATAGCCATATATTCCTGCTTCAATAGTAGACAAGGCTACTACATGTTGTAAGGTTTCTTTCCAGCTAAAGGATTGCACAATCGCCAATGCAAATTACATTGCCTGTGAGTGATCTTCTTTTGTCAAGATCTCTAGTGTAGTTTGAGTCCACAAAACCAACCAAAGTGTTTCAATTTCTTCGAACTCCAAACATGTGTCTAAAGTCCCCCCCGCAAGTATATAGGAATCCACTTCACAGCCTACCAATATGTTTTACCTGGATAAGACATATATCTGCTTACCACACTAACTGCTTGTGAAATGTCTGGATATGTGCAAACCATTGCATACATAATGCTGCTGACTACACTAGAATAAGGTATACGTGCCATGTATCGCTCCTCTTCATCTGATGTAGTGATTGAGCAGCTGACAGTTTGAAATAAGTAGCAAGATAAGTATTTACAGGTTTAGTATCTTTCATGCCAAACCTTTGCAAGACCTTGTCCATGTAGTTTTTCTGGGTCAAGAATAACTTTTCAACTCCTCGATCTCTTTTGATGTCCATGCCAAGAATCTTATTAGTTGCTCCCAAATCTTTTCATCTCAAATTCACTGTTCAATTGAGACTTCAAAGTGTGAATTTCAGTCAAATCCTTGGTAGCAATGGGCATGTCATCAACATATAATAACAAATAAATGAAGTAACCATCATTCAACTTCCGGAAGTAAACACAACTATCATACATGCTCTGAGAATAACCATGACCCAGCATAACGTAATCAAACAAGCAAATATGGTCTGCTTTCCTTCAATTTCCAATCTATATAAAGATTTCTTCAACAAGAAACTATGGTCTGCTTTCCTTCAATTTCAAATCTTTCAAGCTGTTTCATGTATATTTGTTCTTCAAATTCACCACGTAGGAAAGCTATTTTAACGTCAAGCTGCTCCAATTCCAAATCATATATGGCAACTAAAGCAAGTAGAACACATATAGAGCTATGTTTAATAACAAGTGAGAAAACATCATTAAATCAACACCTTGTACCTGACTATAGTCCTTTGCAACTAAACATGCCTTGTACCTTGCATCTTCAACACATCCCTTAAATTCCTTTCTTTTTCTTGAAGACCCACTTGCAACCAATAATTTTCTTTCTTGACTGCGGCTTCACAAGAACCCATGTACCACTTTTGTGGAGAGACTCAATTTCTTCATTCATTGCAATCAGCCACTTGGACGAATCAGCACATGAAACTGCCTTCGAATATGTAGATGGTTCACCAATTTCTTCAGTTTCCTGTGCCTGACAAGCATATGCAATCAAATTCGCATACCTTTGTGGTAATCAAATTTCTCTCCTTGGTATATCTCTGGCTATGGAATATTCTTCTTCTTCTGGTTCAGTTTCAGGTGTCTTATCTGCATCTAGCTGAACTGTAGAAGAACTTGGTTAAGAAGGACTAGTGTTGCAAATTTTGACCTGTACCTGCTTCTGCACCCTCTTCTTTCCATCTGTGTTACAAGAACTAGAAGACTCTTTTCTTAGATGTAACATAGATGATTGATGTCTTTTTAATACATCTAGTTATAATTCAATGAACACCTAAATCCTATCTTTACTACTAACTAGATGGCATCCCGCAAGTATACGGTTGTCAACTAGTAGCAAAGAGAAGTAGAGATCGTTCCCACAAGGATTGTCGATCACAATTACCAAGGTTTAAGCGTACTTGTGTGGTTAAGCTAAATCAATTGGTAGATGATACAACTATTCTAATAAAAGCTATAATATTAATTCTAACCTAATTTAATCTAATTAAAATTAAAATTTAAAACAAGTGAATCACTTAACTAAAAAGACTAAAAAAAAAGAAAATTTGAATATTGAAATCATTCAGTTCTAAAGTATAAAGTAGATAAAGTTAAACTAGGAATTTAAATATTTTTGGATTTTTCGAATGGAATTAAGAAAGCCCACTAAGAATTAACTAGAAATTAAAGCCAGAAGCTGAAAATTCTTAAATAGAAAGAAAGAAATTGATGAGAACCCTAATTTTTCTAAAAACCCTAATTTGAAAGTAAAGAAATTTTCACTAAAATGGATAAGAAAGAAAATAAAAATTTATATCAACTTGAAACTTGAGAAGAACCCACTACGATTATCTAATAAAAATGTAAACTTCACAAGAAATTTAAAGAAGATCTAAGATGGAAGTTAAGAGAAATTTCTATTAGAAAAAGTAACTTGTAGTTTAAGCTATCCTAATCTATCTAGAACTAATTAAAACTCTCTAATTCTAATCTATCTAATACTCTCTAGAGTGTAAAAACTCCCTACTTACTAATTCTACTTAGCTTAAATAGTGCAGCATTACACAAGGCAAAATTAGGGGTTTTTTTTCTGGCTGGAAGTTTACAAAATTACCTTTACAACTTAACATTCAGGGAGTTGAGATCGCGGTCTGGAACATTTGAGACTGCGATCTCAACTCTAAAATAGTAAAACTAATTCCCGAGTCAAGATCGCGGACTGGAATAGTCGAGACCACGATCTCGACTCTCATTCTAGCAATCTTCATTTCATCCATTTTGCAATTTGGTCCCTTGAGCTTTATTCCTTATTGGGAGCTTCTTACCTTTAATCAACTCCCTGAATATTAACACCATTAAGCACTTAATTAAACTAAAAGCTTAACACGAAATTATCAGAATTAATTCAAAAACGAAAATACAAATACATATTAAAGAAATTAACTAAAATCTTCAATTACTTATCTAATTTCGAATTTAAACTATCAAAATGCTATAATTTAGAGGAAAATAACTCTAGTTTACTAGAGTTATCACACCCCCAAACTTGGTGTTTTGCTAGTCCCGAGCAAAACAAAGATTAACATTAAATGAAACCTTCTAACATTCAAACATTTAAACACCTCCAAAGTTGACGTGACACTTGATGAATCATGGATGTACTTCGAACAATTAAGCGATCTCTCAAGAAATGTTCAACACTACATGATATGTGAAGAATATGACTAAATCAATCCAAAATTGAAATTTCGTTTTACAAAGAAGCACAAATTCATTCACTACACAAGATTTCACATCACCAAGCATTACCATTCTCGAAAAGACTTACCAAAAGTTTTAGTTCTTTTCATTTGAAACATCATTACTTCTCAAATTAGAAATATTATAAAGTTAGTCAACTCTCTCAACTAAGCATCATGAAAATAGAAGTTCAATTAGGAATCAACTTCAATGCAATTGTCATACATTTCGGGAATAAACCTTTAACAAGGAATAAGTAATATGAGATTAATAATAAGTATTACAAACATTTACTCCTTAATTTATTGGTATACGAAAAACGCAATTCCTAATGGCTTAATTCGGAGAAACAACATGGGTACGTGTCGGAATCCCATACTCGCCTTATTACTACTCTAACGACTTATTTCGGAGAAACAACACGGGTACATGTCGAAATCCTGTACTCACCTTATTCCTAATTTTTTTTTCCGGCCCTAAACCAAGGAAAAGAAGTGAAATGTACCAAAAATTAATCTCGAATATCAATTATTCACAAGTTAGAAGAACATTCCCTATGCAAACACACGAAATGTCCCAAAATTCCTTCTATCTTCATTTAACTCATTTCTTTCCAAAAGATAGTTCATCAACCACACAATATAAATGATTTGATAAGAAACAACATTTCAAATAAATTTTTCTAAAATTTCAGCATTTCTTTTTGAAAAATAGCAATGCTAAGTTTATGATTTCTTCATATTGCAAATGAACAACTCACTCGCACAAAAATTCTTGAAAAGAATCAATCATATACTTCACTCACAAGGCATTGAACATCAAAATTATCATCATTGAGTACCTAATTGATTAACTTTCCATCCATTAATTATCAAGTGGAAACAAAATGTATAAAATGACCATTTCCAACACAAAAAGATAAACACCCCCAAACTTGTCTCTTTTATTCAAGTTGATGAATAAATCATCCTTCCACTCACCCAAAATAAAACATCAAGACAAAACCCAAAAATAACAAAAACTGCTTAAACTATGTCCTACTTTTAAGCCTAGAATTAAAATTGAGTAAAAATGTCAAGAGCAACCATGCCATGACATGTCACCAAGTAAGCTTCAAACAAAATCAATATTCCATTCAACCCATCAACTAATCCAAAGATGGTATCAGCTTAGGGCCCTTAGCCATATTACTCTTATTACGCAATAACCAAAGTTCACCAAGTGTCAATTTAATAATCCAAAAGAAATTTCATCCATAAAGAATCAAAATGTATCACTAAGCACCAGCTTAAGGCCATTAACCAAACTACTTAAAAAAAGAAAAACTGAAATACTTCAATTCCAAAAACTGAAAATAAAACAAACATAATCTAAAGTAATCAAAAGCTGTGGTGTCCAATGAAAACAGGGAAAATCATCATCATCCATCAAATTAATCCAATAATCAAGGTTGGTCTCCTTTCATGCTCAAACAAATGGTGGCTTCTTCTCTTCATTCCATCTCGTCTTGACCTTCTTCAGCGTCACTAGGTTGGGCCTCCTCAAGATCATCATCCATGTCCCCTCCAGTCGCACCCGCTTGGCTAGATCCCTCATGATGTGTCTACTATGGTAGCCGCCGGTGGACCAAAGTGCCATGCCGGAGGTGCTGGTGGGTGGATCCAAGTGCCTAATGAAGTAACCTGTAAATCCTCTCCAATAACGGTCAAGTTGTTGTGCATCACCATTTGACTGTACGACCAGTATCCTTGTAGATCGTTCCTTTCTTCTTCATTTACCGAAGCATTGAATACTACACCTGGGGGTATCAGAATCATTGAAGTTCTCTGAGGTTGTGGAGGCTGTGGCTGTGGCTGGGCATGGTGCTCTTCTTGGTGGTGCTTCTCATATTCTCTCACCATCCTATAGACATATTCCCGATTGATCCTTCCTCTAAGATGTGCCAATGATTCCAAAGGACCAATTGGGCAACACGCTAAGGTGCAAAGATGGTGAATTAGACTAGGGGCATAAAATATGGGCCGTCCCGACCTACCACTCTCTAAAAATCCTATCTAATTAGGTGACCAATATTCACCGGGATCCCAGTCATGATGGCATAGACTAAGAGTACCTTGTCCCTCTGGATGAAGCATACTGCATTGGACCCCCAAATGTGGCTACTACTGAAATAAAACCATAACTTAGCCACTAATGAGAGTCCTTGATGAGGAAATTTTAATTCCATGGCAGACGAAGTACTCTTAATCCACTCTACCCTCCTATCACAAATGGCATCTTTGATTGCATTCATATCCTTATTTTTATTGTTCAAGAATGCCAAATATTGACTAGAAGGCACAGGGGGTATGTTGAAATACGCATTAATCACATCAGTACCAAATCTACCAAAACTCCCGTATGCGCACCTTGCCATCTTCTAACTCACATAAATTACAATAAAATTCTTTGACTAACTGGGTAGCTCCGGGGTCAACCTGAGCGTTAAAACCCTCCCAATGCCTTGACCTAATTTGTTCTTCTATCGCTCTCCTAGAATCTTCATATACTCCCCAATGCATGGTTAGGTCAAAGTTTCTCTCTCTAAGTACCTCATGCTTCTCGTTACTCTGGAATAATTGTTGAACGGACAGCTCTATCACTCGAGAATTGAGGTTTAATTTGATCACCACCCTCAAATGGTTGTTCCATCCCCCTTCTCCGCTTGTCCCCTCTCCAAATTTCCTTTTTCTAGAACCAGTCCCTCTCCCTCTCATTCTCACTCTTCTCTTAGCACTGCCATATATCCCTCTCGTCATATTCTAAAAGGAATTCAATCACCAATTTCAAAAATCCAACTTTCAAGCAAAATTCAACACCACAAAATCACAATCCAAATTCCCAAAGGTTGTTCAAAAATTTCAATTCCACTTAATCGCAATTCAAACTAAGAATTTCAACAATTGGACAATTCAAAATTCTTCTAGAACAAATTAGCACCAATTACTTATCCACAATTCAACAATTCAATACCACAAACTTTTCACAATTTAATCCACAAAATTCCACAATTGTCTTCAAACATTGCTTATTACAACTAATAATTCAAGGAAAGATATTACCCATTCTTTTTCGATTTTGAATTTTTCCAAGAATTGCGCCTTTGTGTCAATCCCTCTTGAAGCCAAATTTCTTCCACAAATCTTCAAAAAGATGGTTGCTTTGATATTCCTATAGAAAAAAAAAGTGAAATTAGTGGTGGGTATGGAGTTTTTGGTGATTTTTGGTGAAGATGAGAGAAGAATTGGAGGATTTGGGGTTAGGGCTTTCGGAAGAAGGAAAAGGAATAGGGAGAATTTGTGAGAAGAAAAGAAGAATTCAATCTTTTTAAAATTTTCTGGCAGTCGAGACCTCGGTCTCAGTTTTGAGACCGCAATCTGGCCTGATGTTGAGATCGCGGTCTGAGTTTTGAGACCGCGATCTCAACTGGGTGCAAAATAAGCATTTGCAGAAGTTTAGAGTTGAGACCGCGGTCTCAAATTTGAGATCGCGGTCTCAACTCAGCATGAAAAATGCCTTTGTAGCAGTTTGGGTCGAGATCGCAGTCTAGAACCAAATTTCCGTTTTACCCTCCAAAAGTTTGTGGTTGAGACCGAGGTCTCAATTTGAGATCGTGGTCTCAAGTTCAATTTCTGCAAAGTGAATTTTTACACTTAGCCGAAATTGCTTCACTCTTAACCAATTTTCTCCATTTACAAGGATAACCTACAAATAGAAAAATTCACAAGTTAGGATGACAATTTTCACTCATTCTTTGCACCATTTATTCAATTTAAAAACTCAACTCTTTTTTTTTTTTTTTCTAATTCAAATCAATTTACTCAAAATCAAGACAATTAAAAATCACACTAAAAGAAAGTAATAAGAACTAAATTAAAGACTTGGATTGCCTCCCAAGAAGCGCTCTTTTATAGTAACTAGCTTGACTATGGCATGACCCTCATTCTTATGTTAATCGGACGATCTCTCATCCACCTTCAATAATTCCTCCAAAATATGGTTTAAGCTGATGTCCATTGACCTTGAAAGTTCCCTCTTTCTCCTTTATCTCCACCGTTCCATAAGAAAAGGTTTGGATCACTTCAAAGGGACCCCTCCATCTTGACTTGATTTGCTTTCCCGAAAATAATTTGAGTCTTGAATTATAAAGGAGCACCAAATCACCGACTTTAAATTCCTTCCTTTGGATATGCTTATCATGCCAAGCCTTTGTCTTTTCCTTATAGATTAAAGAATTTTCAAATGCTTCCCTTCGAAATTCATCCAACTCATTCAAATCAAGCATCCTTTTTTCATATGCCTCATTCAACATTGTTCAAGTTCTTTATGGCCCAATATGCCCTATGTTCAAGTTTCACCGGCAAGTGACACGCTTTTCCATACACAATACGATACGGAGACATGCCTATTGGAGTTTTAAATGCCTTATGATAAGCCCACAAAGTGTCATCTAACTTCAATGCCCAATCTTTCCTAGCATTGTTCACTGTTTTCTCTTGGATTCTCTTCAATTCTCGATTGGACACCTCCACTTGACCCGATGTTTGTGGGTGATAAGCTAAAGCAACCTAGTGTTTTACCCCATATTTTGTCATTAATGCCTCAAATTGAGAAGATTCTTGAAATGTGATCCCCCCATCACTAATGATAGCTCGAGGAACTCCAAACAGTGAAAAGATATTCTTGCGAAGGAATTTAGTAACCACCTTGGCTTCACTGGTTGGAGTAGCAATTGCTTCAACCCACTTTGACACATAGTCCACCGCAACCAAAATATACTTATTGGAGTATGAGACCGGGAAAGGTCCCATGAAATCAATCCCCCATGCATCAAATACCTCCAACTCAATAATGCCATGAAGGGGCATTTCATGTTTCCTTGAAATATAACCCACCCTTTGACATTCATCACATTTGAGCACAAAATCCCGGGAATCCTTGAATATAGTTGGCCAATATAAACCAGATGTAAGAAGAAAGCTGAAGTGTATGCGAGACATGGTGCCCCCTTAACCGGAAATGAATGACAATGTCTTAATATACCGGATACTTCACATTCCGGAAAACATTTCCTTAGGACTTGATCGTTACACTTTCGGAACAAATATAGTTCTTCCCAAAAATAATGCTTAAGTTCCGCAAAGAATTTCCTCCTCTCATTGATGTTGAGCATCTTAGGTACTATCCTTGCCACAAGATAATTCACAATATCCGCATACCATGGACTCACCTCTTTCACCTCAAACAAATTCTCAATTGGAAACTCTTCATTGATTATCCCTTCTTCACGATTGACAAGTCTAGATGCCTCAATTCTTGACAAATGGTCAGCTACCATGTTTTCCACTCCATCTTGACTTGAGCTTTCCCGAAAATAATTTGAGTCTTGAATTATAAAGGAGCACCAAATCACCAACTTTAAATTCCTTCCTTTGGATATGCTTATCATGCCAAGCCTTTGTCTTTTCCTTATAGATTAAAGAATTTTAAATGCTTCCCTTCGAAATTCATCCAACTCATTCAAATCAAGCATCCTTTTTTCATATGCCTCATTCAACTCGAAATTCAAGTTCTTTATGGCCCAATATACCCTATGTTCAAGTTCCACAGGCAAGTGAAGCTTTTTCATACACAATACGGTACGGAGACATGCCTACTGGAGTTTTAAATGTATTACGATAAGCCCACAAAGTGTCATCTAACTTCAATGCCTAATCTTTCCTAGCATTATTTACCATTTTCTCTTGGATTCTCTTCAATTCTCGATTGGACACCTCCACTTGACCCGGTGTTTGTGGGTGATAAGCTAAAGCAACCTAGTGTTTTACCCTATATTTTGTCATTAACGCCTCAAATTGAGAATTCTTGAAATGTGATCCCCCATCACTAATGATAGCTCGAGGAACTCCAAACAGTGAAAAGATATTCTTGCGAAGGAATTTAGTAACCACCTTGGCTTCACTGGTTGGAGTAGCAATTGCTTCAACCCACTTGTATGCATAGTCCACCGCAACCAAAATATACTTATTGGAGTATAATATAACCCACCCTTTGACATTCATCACATTTGAGCACAAAATCCCGGGAATCCTTGAATATAGTTGGCCAATATAAACCACTTTGTAAGACCTTGAAAGCTGTCCGTTGAGCTCCATGGTGCCCCCCAACCGGAAATGAATGACAATGTCTTAATATACCGGATACTTCACATTCCGGAAAACATTTCCTTAGGACTTGATCGTTACACTTTCGGAACAAATATAGTTCTTCCCAAAAATAATGCTTAAGTTCCGCAAAGAATTTCCTCCTCTCATTGATGTTGAGCATCTTAGGTACTATCCTTGCCACAAGATAATTCACAATATCCGCATACCATGGACTCACCTCTTTCACCTCAAACAACTTCTCAATTGGAAACTCTTCATTGATTATCCCTTCTTCACGATTGACAAGTCTAGATGCCTCAATTCTTGACAAATGGTCAGCTACCATGTTTTCCACACCTTTTTTGTCGACCACCTCCCAATCAAATTCCTGCAACAGATGTAAAGTATTCATCTCAATAAATGTGGTTTAGCATCTTGCTTAGAAAACAAATACTTTAATGCGGAGTGATCGGTATGAACAATTACCTTTGATCCAATCAAATATGGTCTAAACTTATCAAATGCAAAAACTATGGCAAGTAGTTCCTTTTCTGTTGTTGAATAATTACTTTGTGCACCATTTAAGGTCCTACTGGCATAGTAAATGACATGCAACATCTTGTTCACTTTTTGACATAGCATGGCACATATTGCATAATCACTAGCATCACACATGAGCTCAAAGGGAAGAGACCAATTTGGTGCTACAATAACTAGTGCAATCACTAGAATGTGTTTTAATTCATTGAATGCTTTCAAACAAAAATCATCAAAATGAAATGGACAATCTTTTTGAAGTAAAAAGCACAATGGTCTAGCAATATGAGAGAAGTTCCTAATGAATCTTCTATAAAAACCCACATGACCTAAGAAACTTCTTACCCCTTTAACATTGATCGAAGACAGCTTAAAGTAACTTTTCAATTACCTCCACCTTTGCCTTATCAACCTCTATTCCTTTTGATGAGACATTGTGACCCAAAACGGTTCCTTCTCTCACCATGAAATGACATTTTTCCCAATTGAGAACTAAATTAGTTTCCACACACCTCTTTAATACCTTGGACAAATTTTCAAGATAATTATCAAATGAGCTACCAAAAACACTAAAGTCATCCATGAAAATCTCTATGCTCTGTTCAACCATGTCATGAAAAATAGCAAACATACAACCTTGAAATGTACTTGGAGCATTGCAAAGTCCAAAGGGAATTCTCCTATATGCAAAGGTACCAAATGGGCATGTGAAAGTTGTTTTATCTTGGTCTTCCGGGGAAATAACAATTTGAAGGTATCCGGAATAACCATCAAGAAAACAGTAATATGCAAAACCGGCCAACCTCTCAAGCATTTGACCAATAAAAGGTAAGGGAAATGATCCTTTTGGGTGGCTTCATTCAACTTTCGAAAACTTATATTGGTCAATGCACATTAGCCAACCCGTAACCAATCTAGAGGGGAGAAGCTCATTGGTTTCACTTATGATTACGGTAATACCACCCTTTTTGGGAACAACGTGAGTGGGATTAACCCACTCACTAATACTAATAGGGTAAATAATATCGGCTTATAAAAGCTTAAGAACCTCCTTTCTCACAACCTCTTTTAAAGTAAGATTCAATCTCCTTTGAGGTTGCCTTACCGGCTTATTCCCTTCATTCATCAAAATTTTATGCATGCATATAGAAGGGCTTATTCCCTTTATATCATCAATAGACCAGCAAGAGCACTTTTATTCCTTTTAAGAACCACAATTAATCTTTCAAGTTGCTCATTTGTCAAAGATGGATTCACAATCACAGGGTAGACTTATTTTCACCAAGATATGCATACATTAAGTGGGTAGGAAGGGGTTTTAGCTCCAAATTGGGGGGTTCATTGGTCGGAGACCCCCCTCTGCCTTTTTCTTGATTCTCTTCATCTTTCGTTACGTGCAATAAGTTCTCATCCTCCAAGTGACTCACATCCTTCATTCCTTCTTCATCATCTTGATTTGGCACATTTGACTCCAAGACCTCTTCCTCCATTAAGAAATTCTCCATTGCATTCCTACAACAATCATCAATTAAGTTATCTACCACATCAATATTCATGACATCTTAAAAAATTGAAGGAAGTTTTAATGAATTAAAAACATTGAACATAACAATTTCATCATTTATTCGGAATTCCAACTTCCCTTCTTGAATATCAATAAGTGCATGGCCGGTAGAAGGAAAGGTCTCCCAAGAATGATTGGCATCTCTTCATCCTCTTCCATTTCAAGCACAATGAAATCGGCCGGGAGATAAAGTTTGTCAATTTTCACAATCACATCTTCAGTGTCCCCTTTGGAAACTTTATGCTTCGATCCGCAAGTTGCAATGAGACACTTGTTGGCTTCAATTGACCTCCATTTAGCTTCTTAAATACTCCAAAATGCATGAGATTTATTGAAGTGACAAGTGGCTCCCAAGTCACATAATGCTCTTACAAATTGCAAACCTCCAATCTCACAAGGTATTAGAAAATGAACCGGGATCTTTGAGCTTTGGTGGCAACTTCTTTGTAAGTAATGCACTACAATGCTCTGTTAAGCACAAAATTTCATCGCCATGCAATTTTCTCTTTGAAGTAAGGACTTGTTTCATGAATTTCATGAATTTGAAGTAAGGACTTGTTTCGTGAATTTCTTTGACTTTTCTTCATCCCTTAGCCTTTGAGGGAATGGTACATTAACATGCTTTGGCTCATGATGCTTAGAATCCTTGCCTTCATTGCTTTGTGAGTTAGGCATAATAGACTCATTCATCATTTTGTCTTGCCCAATTGAAGACTCCCCTTTTTCTTTGTCTTCATCCTCAACCCTTTCTTGTTCTCCATTCTTCAATGAATTTCTCCCAACTCTTTCTTCGAACTCTTTACCACTCCTAAGGGTAATAGCCTTGCATTTCTCCTTAGGGTTTGGAATGCGTGGTGTCACTCGGAAGCACTCCTAACGGCCTCTCATTGTTCAAACTTGCCAATTGTCCCAATTTAATCTCCAAATTTCTTGTTCAAGCCTTCAAATTCTCATAATCTCTTTTATGCTATTCCGCTTTCCTAACCAATTCCCTTCTCAAATACTCGGCTTCTCTTCTCCAACTTCTTCACCCAAATTATCTCTAGGAGCATATTGATCATGATACATGGGTTGGGAAGAATTTGCATAATAGAAATAAGGTTTTTGTTGTTGGTTTTGAAAAGAAAGATTGGGGAAATTTTGATATGAGTTGGGTTGGACATTTCATTGATGTGGCGGTTGATAGGGTCTAGATGAAGAATTTGGGGTTTGAGTATGTTGGGCATTTTGGGGTGGGGGATTTGGTTGGTAAGGAGGGTTGGATTGGTTGTTGGTGTTACTCCATGAGAAATTTGGGTGATTCCTCCAAGACAGATTGTAAGTGTTCCCATAAGATCCGGATTGATTCCTTGGAATAATGACTCGGTATGAAAATTGATTAGCCACATAATTGATTTGCTCATTAGCTCCATATGGCATCTCCCAATTCCCATTGGCATGGCCACTTCCACAAAAATCACATGTCATGCTTGGTTGAGTTGGAGAAGAAGTCATTGCATTTACACTACTAGGTTTCCCTAGATTCTCCAACACTTTTGCCATGTTGTTCATCACATTCATGAACATGCTTTGTTGAGCTAAAAGGGTGTCTTGCATGTTTAGATTCAACGATCCACTACTTTCATTTGCTTGATTAGCTCGATGTTGAACCACCGGTGAAGTTATCGGTCCATGATGTTAGTGGTTGTATGTCATCCTATTTAACAACTCTTGAGCTCCTTCCGGAGTCTTATATGAGATAGACCTGTCGGTGGAGGCATCTACGATGGTTTTCGTCTCTTGAAGTAAACCATTATAAAAAGTTTGAACTTGAAGCCACAAAGAATGGCGTGCTGCGGGCATTTTCTTAGCAACTTTTTGAATCTTTCCCAAGCTTCCCCTAGGCTTTCACCAACATCTTGTTTGAATGATGTAATCTCATTCCTTAATTTAGCGATTCTTGCGGGAGGAAAGTACTTCGCCAAGAACTCTTGAGCAAGTTGGTTCCAAGTGGTGAATGTTCCTTGGGCATGGGATTGCAACCATGACTTTGCCCTATCACAAAGAGAAAAAGGAAACACCCTCATCCGAACACAATCCGAATGTACTCCATTAAACTTAAATGTGTCCAAGACTTCTTCAAAATTCATTAGGTATGTGTAGGGGTCCTCATTTGGTCCACCTCCGAACATGGCATGGGCTTGGAGCATTTGGATTAGGGTGGGCTTGATTTCAAAATTGTTGGCTTGCACGGGCATCCGTGCAATGCTTGAGTTCGCCCCATCAAAATTAGGTAAAGCATAATCCCTCAATGGCCTTCCATTCCCATTCATTACATTTCCATTCCTATAGCCACCCATTCCATTATTTCCACCTACCTCTTCTTCTTCGTTTCTCCATATTCACATTCCCTTGATAAGCATTAGCATGTGCCATTTCTATCCTTTCTTGCTCTTGTTGCACCTTTCTCAACCTTCGAATTTGTCTTAGCTCTTTCTCCCTTTCCTTGTCTAAGAAAATGAATGGCTCTTGAGATCCTCTTACCACGCACTACACAAAACCAAAATAGTCAATTGAAGTTCCAAGTCAATTCCGCAAGACAACCAATCAAACATAAAAATTAAACAAACTTAACAACTAAATTAACTAATCTAAAGTGCTTAATCTACACAACCCATAAAGCGCTTGATATTGCCAAAAACCAAAGACAATCCCCGGCAACGGCGCCAAAAATTTGATGCCTTTTTAATACATCTAGTTATAATTCAATGAACACCTAAATCCTACTACTAACTAGATGGCATCCCGCAAGTATACGGTTGTCAACTAGTAGCAAAGAGAAGTATGGATCGTTCCCACAAGGATTGTCGATTGCAATTACCAAGGTTTAGGGGTAGTAGAATACTTGTGTAGTTAAGCTAAATCAATTGGTAGATGATAGAACTATTCTAATGAAAGCTATAATTTTAATTCTAGCCTAATTTAATCTAATTAAAACTAAAATTTAAAACAAGTGAATCACTTAACTAAAAAGACTAAAAAAAAAGAAAATTTGAATATTGAAATCATTCATTTCTAAAGTATAAAGTAGATAAAGTTAAACTAGGAATTTAAATATTTTTGGATTTTTCGAATGGAATTAAGCAAGCCCACTAAGAATTAACTAGAAATTAAAACCAGAAGTTGAAAATTCTTAAATAGAAAGCAAGAAATTGATAAGAACCCTAATTTTCCTAAAAACCCTAATTTGAAAGTAAAGAAATTTTCACTAAAATGGATAAGAAAGCAAATAAAAATTATGTCTACTTGAAGCTTGAGAAGAACCCACTACGATTATCTAATAAAAATTTAAACTTCACAAGAAATTTAAAGAAGATCTAAGATGGAAGTTAAGAGAAATTTCTAATATTAGAAAAAGTAACTTGTAGTTTAAGCTATCCTAATCTATCTAGAACTAATTAAAACTCTCTATTCTAAAACTATCTACTCTCTCTCCTTCTAAAAACTCCCTACTTACTAATTCTACTTAGCTTAAATAGTGCAGCATTACACAAGGCAAAATTAGGGGTTTTTTTTCTGGCTGGAAGTTTACAAAATTACCTTTACAACTTAACATTCAGGGAGTTGAGATCGCGGTCTGGAACATTTGAGACTGCGATCTCAACTCTAAAATAGTAAAACTAATTCCCGAGTCAAGATCGCGGACTGGAATAGTCGAGACCACGATCTCGACTCTCATTCTAGCAATCTTCATTTCATCCATTTTGCAATTTGGTCCCTTGAGCTTTGTTCCTTCCAGCTTCTAACCTTTAATTTTTAACCTGCATAATATTAACACCATTAAGCACTTAATTAAACTAAAAATTTAACACGAAATTATCAGAATTAATTCAAAAACGAAAATACAAATACATATGAATAAGAAGAAATTAACTAAAATCTTCAATTACTTATCTAATTTCGGAATTTAAACTATCAAAATGCTATAATTTAGAGGAAAATAACTCTAGTTTACTAGAGTTATCACACCCCCAAACTTGGTGTTTTGCTAGTCCCGAGCAAAACAAAGATTAACATTAAATGAAACCTTCTAACATTCAAACATTTAAACACCTCCAAAGTTGACGTGACACTTGATGAATCATGGATGTACTTAGAACAATTAAGCGATCTCTCAAGAAATGTTTAACACTACATGATATGTGAAGAATATGACTAAATCAATCCAAAATTGAAATTTCGTTTTACAAAGAAGCACAAATTCATTCACTACACAAGATTTCACATCACCAAGCATTACCATTCTCGAAAAGAGTTACCAAAAGTTTTAGTTCTTTTCATTTGAAACATCATTACTTCTCAAATTAGAAATATTATAAAGTTAGTCAACTCTCTCAACTAAGCATCATGAAAATAGAAGTTCAATACATTCCTTAGGAATCAACTTCAATGCAATTGTCATACATTTCGGGAATAAACCTTTAACAAGGAATAAGTAATATGAGATTAATAATAAGTATTACAAACATTTACTCCTTAACTTATTGGTATACGAAAAACGCAATTCCTAATGGCTTAATTCGGAGAAACAACATGGGTACGTGTCGGAATCCCGTACTCGCCTTATTACTACTCTAACGGCTTATTTCGGAGAAACAACACGGGTACATGTCGAAATCCTGTACTCGCCTTATTCCTATTTTTTTTTCCGGCCCTAAACCAAGGAAAAGAAGTGAAATGTAACAAAAATTAATCTCGAATATCAATTATTCACAAGTTAGAAGAACATTCCCTATGCAAACACACGAAAATACACTTTTTAACTCTTGGTTCCAATTTTCCATAATTTACATGCATGTATGCCGGACACTTAGTTATTCTTAAGTCAGAATAATCAGCAGGAGTATCTGACCAAATTTTCCCCGGAGTTTTAAAGTAGAGGTGCGGACCAGAAGGAGCACGGTTGACAATATAACAAGCGGTAGGGATTGCCTCTGCCCAGAAGTCATTCGTTAATCCAGCATTTGAAATCATGCAACGAGCTCTTTCCAAAAGAGTCCTGTTCATCTGTTCTGCTACACCGTTTTACTGAGGTGTCATTCTCATGGTATGGTGTCGAACAATTCCTTCATTTTGCACCTTCACAAAATTCCAAGCCATTATCCGTTCTCAGCGTTTGATTTATTTTCCTGTTTGTTTCTCAATCAAAACTTTCCATTGTTCGAAAGTTAGGAAAACATCATTTTTGTGTTTTAGGAAATACACCCAGACTTTTCTTAAATAATCATCAATAAAAGTCAACGTATACTTGCCACCACCTTTAGACGGGGTACGAGAAGGCCCTCTAAGGTCTGAATGAATGTAATATAAAGTACCTTTTGTTCTGTGGATTGCTGGAGATTTGAAGCTGACTCTTTCTATTTCCCGAAAACACAATGTTCACATAAATTCATCTTCATCTAGTATTTTGTTAGCAAAGAAGACCTCTTTTACCGAGTATGGATAGACCTTTCTCACTCATATCCCCAAATGCATATGCCATAATTTGGTGATGTCAACATCAAATTGATCTTCAGTAGAAACTGCAGTAGCACCTGTAATAGTAGATCCCTGCAAAATATACAACGTACCAGAGTTGTGCGCCTTCATGACCACTAGTGCACCGTGAGTGACTTTTAGAACTCCACCTTCACCTGTATATTTGCACCCAAGAGCTTCTAGGGTGCCCAAAGAGATGATATGTTTCTTCAAGTTTGGAATATATCTAACTTTGGTGAGCGTCCTTATCACACCATTGTGCATTCTGATTCGGTCAGTACCTTTATCAATGACTTTACAAATAGTGTTATTGCCCATTAGGACAACTCCACCTGCAACTGAATCATATGTTAAAAACCAATCCCGATTAGGACACATGATATGAACAACTCGAATCTAAAATCCACTCATTGTTAGATTTGAAATTATTANATCAGTGGCTAAAAATACAGCTCCATCATTCTCATCAGCTGCAACACTAGCTTCAGCAGTGTCATTATTTTCTTGCTCATTTTTCTTCTTATGTTTTTCTTTATTTTTCAGTTTAAAGCATTCGAACTTAATGTGACCCTTTTTACGATAAAAATTGCACACCAAATTTTTATGTCTAGATTTGGATCTTGATTTTGGCTTTTTACTGTTTGTATCTCTCTTTTCATATCTGCCCCCTATGAATAAACCTTTCCCCTGATTTTCACTAGTTTCCACAATAATGTTTTATCTATCTGATCTTTTGATTTCAGAATAAATTTCATTTCTTTGAATAGTTTCTTTTCCGTAAAGCATTGTATCTCTAATATGCTTAGATGACTAGAGTAGGGAATACAACAATAATAGGGCCTGATCCTCATCTTCAATTTCAACTTCTATATTACTCAAATCCATAAGAATGGAATCAAATTTATCAAGATGGGAGTATAGAAGTACCTTCGGTCATACGAAATGTGTGCATGTACAAACTTTGTTTGAGATAAAGTTTGTTCATTACCGTCTTTTTCATTTACAAAGCCTTCAACTTGTCCAACATGCTTTGGCCGTAGTTTCGAAGGCCACCTCTCCCAAAACCTCATCAGAGAGATTTAAGACGATACCCGACTTAGCCTTTTTATCCAGGTTGGCAAAGTCCTCGTTTGACATTTTCTCCGACTTAATCTCCTTCCCATGTAAGGCAATATCAACACCATCTTGAATTAGGATAGCCTTCATTTTGAGTTGCAACATACCAAAGTTGGCACTCCGATCAAATATCTCAACATATGTTTTCATTACCATCATATTGGCTGCTAGCAATTAACCTAGGATATCAAAGCTCTGATACTAGTATGTTAGGATCCGTGCCCCGAGAATTTAGTTAAATTAATTTTGGTGAACCCCTTTAATGACGATAACAAAAATAATAACAAAAAATGCAGAGAAAATATAAATGGAAAGATGCACAAAGATTTAAGTGGTTCGATTGTCAATTACATCTACGTCCACGGGCGGAGGGGAGCAATATTTCACTATATGAAAAAGATACGAAAGCCTTGGGAAAAATCTTGAAAGACCGAAAGAGAGATATCCGAAATAAACACCAGAGAACTAGACTCATTAAATTCTCTATGTTTTCTTACGATTTTGCGATGCACTGAGGAAATGGATTTTTGCTTCAATTTATAAGTAAATTTGCCGAAAGATTCCAAATGAAATACAATCATCATGACCAAGAAAAAAATTGGTTATGCCTTGAAATGCTAAATTCAATTCCCTAAAGGAATTGAATTTGGTTTTTGTGTGTGTCAGTGACCGAAGCCGCACGTGCACGCCAACATTCTTTTATCATTACTTCAGCTAGGGCTAAAGCTCTGCTTTGGGGACAATGAAAACTAAGTAACCTATGCCCGAGAGGAAATTAGGAATAATTATTATTTTTGGTTACCTTCAAAATGGTAGCCCTGGTTATACTTATTCGCACAAAATTTCATTGACTGTCATTTGAATTCTTTTTGAAATCTCATTTTTTTCTTCTTCGTGAGATGCTATACTGAATCCTCCACTGGCCATCGGGGATCGAGTGGTAAGGCCATGATCTACTTCCAATTCTACTTTTTTTCTTGAATTTGAATCTCTTCCTCTTTATTGTCATTCTTCTATTTAAGGGACGATGGGTACCTACTTTATAGATGAATCTGTTCTAGACCTGGGGTATTTTTCTCTTAAAATGCATTTCGGGACAATAGTCTTATATCGGTAGCCTTATTTCATATCCATTTTTATATAGATACTACTAGGAGATAGGACCAAAATTGAAGTAAGTCGTTAGGATTCAACTAGAGGACGCATAATTTATCGGCTCCACAACAAAGTTCTTTTTCATTGGAGAATGAGATTGATTTTCACCCGTATTAAGAACTTCCTTTCGATTGTTAGATATCCTCTCGATGGAATTTAGTTCGGTGCCCTGCCCTTGTCTCCTTCGTTGGAGACTTAAAATGATGAGGGTTGGTTGCTCGCTTCCAACAAAGTCCTAAGTAGCAGCGACTTAACACGATCATATGCCTTACTCATATCTAATTTGATGAACATAAGACCCTCTCTTCCCCTGGACATAGATTTGAGAAAATGATTAACTTCATAGGCTACTAACAATTATTTGTTATGAGTCTACTAGGTATAAATGCTGACTGATTTTCAGAATTGAAAAAAGGTAAGATAGAACAAATTCTATTAGCTAAGACTTCAGAAGCAAATTTGTAAAACATATTTGTCATAAGCTCATAAATATAGTATATTTTATGTGTTGTTTACATCTATTTTAATGTAATTTGAGCAAGAATTGAGTAACTATGAGCTAAAATAGTTTATTTTGAGTTTTTGTAGGGCTTGAGTAAAGAATGAGTAAAATTGGATCACAATATTGGAGAAAACCATTCATTGGCGTGGTGCAAATCGGATATAGTTCGGAAGATCAAGCATAACTCTCTTGTTCGAGCTCTGGTTGTTAGTGAAAAATGGTGATTTTGGATGATTTGGAAAGCTAAGGAACAGTTCTCCAACTTTCATTTTATGAAACTTCTAGGATTTTATAGGCATCTCTCGTTTAAAATTACAAATTTGTAAAATATGCACCGATGAGAAGTGATTCTGACACAGTTTGGTAGATTGAGCATAACATTCATGTTCGAGTTCCAATTGATATGATTCAAGATGTTTTGGAATGTTAAGACCTAGAGCTGAAACTTTCATGTTTTGAGTTTTACCAAATTCTACCTACATCATAGAGAAAAATGAAGATGAAGTAAACCCACCTTACTAGACCCAACGCCCAAGCGCTGCAAAATTGCAGTGCCCAGGTGCCAAGTCTAGAAAGGCCACTTTACCTCACTAGAAGCAGCACCCAGGCGCCGATCGCCAGATAGGTTGCATGGGCTTGCTTATTTGCAAGAAAATTCTACCCGTCGGCCCATTTGCATGGGAAATTTTGTACTTATCATTCCAGAGCCCTAAAACCCTAAAAAAGACTACCTATAAATATCCCATTATGAGGGGAGTTGAAGGAGAGATATCAGCCATTAGTAAAATTAGACATTAGAATAAAAATTCATTAGATTTAGACTGGGGCTTTCTTTATTTTTAGGAAGGATTAAAAATGAGGTTCAAGATTGACAACCTTGGACCAAGAACTTGCGATTCTTCATTAGAGATTCATTCTTAAACCTTTTCTTATGTTATTTAGTTCTTGTTTTATGGGTCTTTTATCATTAATGCTTTCTCGGGTTACATATTTTTCCTTGCTTTCAAATTTAATGCTTTCATAGATTAATGGTTAGACTAGTTTATTTGCTTTCGTAGATTAATTATAATTTTAGTTCTTAGATTAATTTATTCAAATCTCTTCCCTAATGATTTCTTCAAATAGAGTTTGAGTCAAATAACCGGTAATTGATAAACCAATCATTGTGCGTTCGACCCCTACTTCCGCTATATACTATTGATGCCGTACACTTGAGGTGCGTTATCTAGTTTCATAATAGTTGGATTATGATCTTATAAATTTTATAACTAGATATTTTACCTATCATGTTTTTACCCCACACTTACTTTTTGATCGTTCTTGAGCAAAATACAGAAATAAAATCACAAATATAATCAACACATCTTATCAATCTTCCACATGAATAACCAAGAACCAAACCATCATAGGAAAAATAATCAAGTGATAATAAATCCCTATACATGAATTCCAGTGAAGGTGTGTGCATAGCCATACAAAAATAACTTTTAAGACACTTAGATCAAATCATGCAAACCCTTGGAATTTTTCTAAATACTCTATATCTTACTCTTCTTAAATTTCTCCACTAATGCATACAATTGACTCGATTTAAATTAGGTAGGACTTTTAGCTTGTAGCATAAGGTTTGGATATTGGATAACAAAGAAGGGGAAAAGGATAAACAAATAAGAAAAAGAGCTTTAAATTAAAGCTGGCAACACATCACCATAAAACTTATTTTTGAATATTAAAACTACCCATCCTTCAAAGAAATAACCCCACACTTCATTCTCCAAATACTCATAAAAATTTTGTGCAGCAAGCATAATAAAATCAAACTTTTTCAATTTCAACCTTACTCACCAACACGATGTAAAAATATCACCCTTTTTCTCTTCTTTTTTCTTCTTTTTCAACGGGTACCAGTGATAGGCACTACCTGCTACCACTCCAATGCAGGTGCCAGTGATGGGCACCACCTGCAATATTCCAACGCAGGTGCCAGTGATGGGCACCACCTGCAAAATTCCAAAGCAGGAGCCAGTGATGGGCACCACCTGCTATAGTCAACCAAAAAAATTTCAAACACCCCTACACCTTAATTGTACACCATTCATTCAAACATTCTCTACAACTACCTTCCATTCTTATATTCCCTTAACAATTATTGTGGCATTAAAGCTTTTAAGGGACATTTATAATAGCTCACAAAGGTAGATAAAAAATGAGCTAGAAAAAAAAAAAAACAAATGGTGCTTCTGTCCATTCAAAACACAATTAAGGTTCAAATAGGGTTCTAAGGATAAATTTTACAGTAACGGTTGGCTTGAATGGCTCAAACGTCCAAAGAAATGCCCACCCTCATCTTTAAATCAAATCAAGTTATCTAAAATTTTGCCTCAAAAATGCAATAAAGCAAGGTCTGGAATGCAATATAAATGAGTTTACATAATTATCTCTAAGTGTAAAAAAGAATATAATTTATGGCTATGTGCTCAAGAATTCTTATAGTCCACGTAAGGAAATTATTAACATCAACTACCCACTAATGACGGTTTAGCTCAAAAATTATCATGCAGAAAATCAAAGAGACATGCTAAGTGATTAAAAAAATTTCAAAAATTTCAAAGATTTTCACTAATTAGCACAAAAAAATTCAACTCAAATCAAAAGAAAAGTTAAAATATTGAAGCAAAAATTGAGCAACTACACCAAACAAATATAATTCTAGATAACTCCTCACTACCCCACACTTAGAAATAAACATTGCTTCCAATGTGCGTATAGAAAATAAAAGTATAAAAAGAAAAGGGGAAAGCTTTTCTGGCAATGAAGAACAAGTGGCACAGTATATCCCGACATAAATACTTACGAGGTGAGTTGAAACTTGTAATTGTTATTTCTATACTTGATTAATCTACCATCAATATTATCAGCTACACAAGTATAACTAAAAGTAATTCACAATCTAAAACACATACACTTAACTAATTACAAGGTTTAAAACCTTTATTACCCCACCAGGTTCTTAAGCTAAAGCACATAATAAATTAAAGCATAAATAAACAAAACATAATTAAAAGAAATACTCTCCTAGTAAAGCCAAGAAGGCTTGCCGAGGATGTTGTAATCCTTAGTAAATGTGCTCCACTGTTTAGCACATCCAAAATCCCCAAGAAACTGAACTTCGGCATAAGTAGATTGTATCTCCTCGACAACCTCTAGCATGTATCCTTCTTCTTCCACTCCCTTTAAAATTGGCCCTTTTACCATGAAAACCCCAAATGGAACCTCATTTGGTGTACCCAGGTCAAATTCACACTCATGTACTAGAAAAGTTAGTGATTGCTCGACATAATCATTGAGTGTCTCGGTTGTTGTAACTTCAACTTCGTGAGACTCTGGGGAACCGATTTCTTGCAAGACATTTTCGATTTGTTTTTCTTGAACCAGTTCTTTACCCATTGGCAGGGAGGTTGGAGTCCAATCTTCTTCACTATTTACCACTCCTGGGATCTTGAAAAGTTCCTCTTGTAACCGATTGTTGGATGCAACTTGTTGTTCACGGAATCTAGATATCTTTTCTTGAAGTTGAGCTTGTTCTTCTCGGAGTTTAGCACACTCTTCTTGAAGTTCTTGAATTCCAATCCACAAGTCCATTGATCCTGTCTCATCATACTCTTGGATTGATGGGTGGAAGAATTGGAGCTCCATTGATTCATATAAAGGCTCTTTTGGTGTAGGGAAAGAATAGGGATAATCTTGATAACTTAAGAAAGAATTTGGAACATAGTTTGACCATCCGTTTCATAATCATAAGAGTAGGAAGGATAATCATAAGAAACATGCTCATTGGTAATGCCTCCATAGTCATAAGGAGGATAATATCCTTGGCATGAGTTATTCCAATTCATTCCTTGCATGTTCTTATAAGGCCGACACGAAAACAAAATACAAAAATAAGTACTAACACAAAAGCACACAAACAAGAAAAATGGGAGAATTTAGACTAGTAGCTAGCCAAAACTATCCACTAAAAGAGAAAATCTTTTTGAATTTTTTTAATAAAAGTGACATAAAACACAAGAAGGAAAAATCTTTTTGGTTTTTTTTTTTCCAAAATATTGAAAACACACAACTAAACTAAAACAGATAAATCTAATTTACACTTCAAAGTAGTATTCCTATCAAATTATACTGATGTTACCAAAAATCCACTCCCCGGCAACGGCACCAAAAACTTGATACGTGAAATATCTAGTTATAAAATTTATCAGATTCTAATCTAACTATTATGCCACTAGATAACACACAACAATTGTACGACATCAATAGTATGTAGCAGAAGTAGGGGTCGAACGTACAAGGATTAGTTTAGCAATTACCGATTATTTGACTCAAATGCTATTTGAAGAAATCATTATGGAAGAGATTTGAATAAATTAATCTAAGAACTAAAATTATAATTAATCTACGAAAGAAAATAAACTAGTCTAACCATTAATCTATGAAAGCAAGTAAAGAAAGAATTAAATTTCAAAGCAAGGAAAAATATGTAACCCTAGAAAGCATTAAATGATAAAAGAACCATAAAACGAAAACTAAATAGCATAAGAAAAGGTTTAAGAATGCTTCTCTAGTGAAGAATCACAAGTTCTTGGTCCAATCCTTCCTAAAAACAAAGAAAATCCTAGTCTAAATCTAATGAATTTCTATTCTAATGTTTAATTTAACTCATGGCTAATATCTCTCCTTCAACTCCCCTCATAATGGGATATTTATAGGTGTTTTTAGGGTTTTGGAGAGTGTGACTCCGGAATGATAAGTAGACGATTTCTCATGCAAACTAGTCCACGGGAGGACTTTTCTTGCAAAATAAGCAAGCCCATGCAACCTATCCGGCAACCGGCGCCTGGGCACTGCACTTTTGCAGCGCCTGGGTGCAGTGCCTAGGCGCTAGGTCCAGTAAGGTGGCATTATTTCATCTTCATTTTTCTCCATGATGCTGGAAGAACTTGGGAAACCTCAAAACATGAAAGTTTTAGCTTTCCATAACATTTTGAAACATATCAATTGGAGCTCGGACACGAAAGTTTTGCTCAATCTACCAAACTATATCAAAATCGTTCCTCACCGGTGCATATTTCCAATTTAGCAATTTTGAACGAGATGCCTACAGAATCGTAGAAATTTCAAAAAATGAAAGTTGTAGAACTCTTCCCTTAACTTTCCAAATCATCCAAAATCACAGCAATCAGAGATCGAACAAGAGAGTTATGCTTGATCTTCCAAACTATATCCGATTTGCACCATGCAATATAGTGAACGTTTTCCACCAATATTGTGATCCAATATAACTCGTTCTTTATTCAAACCCTACGAAACTCAAAATAAACTATTTTAGCTCATACTTACTCAATTCTTGCTCAAATTACATTAAAATGGAGGTAAATGACACATAAAATATACTATATTTATGAGCTTATCAATTTGACAGACTAACAGGATGAAACTGGGAAAGAGTAACAAATTGTTGAACTTTTGGGATAAAAACAAGATAAGTATGACTCAAAAATTTATCAAAAACACCATTATTAAGAAAAATTAAAACATTTTTGATAACATTATTACTGACAATTGACCAAAATCTTTGATAAAAAATGGATCGAACCCATTACAACCAGGAGATTTAAGGGGGCCTATCTGTGATAGAGCCTTGGTGAATTTTGACTCTATGAAATCCTAAATTAATCTTTCATTCATTTTCACGGTCACTTTCCACCCAACACGCTTCAAAACCTTATGATAGTCTCCTCCGATGGCAGTCCCTTGCTGGAATCAAATAAGTTGCTAAAATAAATATACCACAACCTACTCAATATCATCTAGACTCGCACACCACTTTCCAATATGGTCTCTCAACCCTTCTATTGTATTAATACGTGTCATTTCTATCGCCTTTGCATGCCTTAGACCTTCTCCCTTCTTGAAGATATTACAATTCTTTCCTGATCATCTTACTTTTTCTCTTAGTATCACCAAATTCTTCCTTACTCCATTTAAACAAACCGAATTTGCAGGACTCCAGTTGCTCAGGCAATATGGAGTCCTCATTATTGAATCTATCTATATCCCAATTTTTTTGAAAAACTTTCTCACATTTATCAGATTGAATTCACATAGCTTCAAAGTATAATCTCATAAAATTCCTCCTCATTTTCATCTGAGTTTGTTTTTTAACCTTCAACAAAATTGGCATGTGATCTAATTGGTGAGAAAAGAGATGTTCCACAATGCTCTACAATTGATGCTGGAAAATATGACTCCATGACAGTCCTGTCGCACATGCCCTATACAGCCTTCCTCTGGCTGAATTTCTATCCTTCCAATACCTGCACCACGTGAAAACATTTCCAAAAAAACCAACATCATGAAGCCCACATGAATCCACAGCATTACCAAAAGTATCAATTTGCCGTTGTTGCCTACCTCTACTACCTTGGAATTCAAAATTATGTAGAACCTTGTTAAAATCTCCAATACAACACAAGGTATAGATGGCTTCATATTGAATGTTCAAAACTTTCCTACCATTGTCTTCTTTTTGAGGAATTAGGCTCACCGTAAATACATATTACCCTCTATGGAGATGAACACCTAGGCATATCAACCATTACATTAGTAAATTGACTAGAATAACTCAATAAAAAAATATTAATATTTTTTTTTCAAAGGAGAGCTAACCCTCCTCCCAACCTACCTTGATAACTAAGAGAAATTCGAAACATTCCAAAACTAAATTTTATTTTGTCAACTACCTGACTATTACATAGATTTTTTGATGACGCAATAAAAATAATAATGGGCTTATGTACAACCAGTAGGTGTTTAAGTGCTCAAATAGGAAATTGCCCAAACCCCATAAGTTCTAACTCAAAATATTCATGGTGCCCGATGGGGCTAAATCTCAACCTCCACCATTGTTGCAATCTCAAGGTTATTGTCCTTCGAAGAAGTACCAATGGCTCTTTTCTTTTGGGTAGAAATTATCATTAATCAAATCAAATAGATTATCTCAGCTTGTTGACCTTTTTGTTCTTGGATCCCACATGTTCCTCTATCCTGATACCTTCTATAAAGACTTTGTTATTCTTCCTTATCCAGTACTTCTCTCGATTTTAGGATTGTTTATGAAGGGTTTCAGCACACTCGATCCCTATTTCTATTTATCTTGGTTAACCAGAACATCAAGTAAAAAAAGGTCGTTTATGGTAGTCATATGTTGTCCATCCTTATCTGATAGATTCCTTACCCTTTTATTAACGCTTGAATCACCATTCATATTCATGTCTCTGAATTCTTGTCCGTTCTCTCCTCACATTCCTTGCCATAATCCAAAGTTGGTTCATGTTTCTCTTATAACTGATTACTTCCACTTCCCTTCTACATGAGATCCCCTAGATAAGGATGCTCTGAAGATTCCTTTTGAATTTGAAGCTCCTCAACAGCCTCTGCACTTGTAGTAGTTTTCAACATTACCTTTCCTTTGTCAATAAAGTTCGGTACCCCCTTCTGATTTGGGATGTCTATCTGTAATTTCGCCTTCCCTTTGTCTATAAATTTTATTACCCCCTCCTATTGGGATGTCTACCTGCAAAAATTCTTTATCCATATCTTAAACTTCATTTGAATTTTGAGTTCTAGATCTCTTTTCAAAACCACCGTGATTTTCTGTTCTAATCTGTATTGGTGAGCCTGTTGCAGTGTCCTTCTCATAATGCTTGAGCACACTTCCATTGACCATATTAGAACTTACAAGTCCTTGCGAATAATTCAATAGCTATCTTATCATACTAATGATCATAATTCTAATACTATGACTAATCTTTCCACAACAGTAACAAATTTTGGCAAACATTATATTTGAAATAGATTTCATGCTTTTTGAACACACAATCTAGAATCATCATCCTTCTTAGTGGTTTTAAAACATTGATCTTGATTTGGATTTTGATGAATCTACCCCATGCAATGCTAACCTCCTCCATACCCATCGTAATAAATTCACCCATTTTGTTTTCAATAAGCATAGCAGTTGGCAAATTCATATGGTTTAAGACAGGATCTCGGAAACACCCTAAAATGCTCCTAAATGTTTTAGAAGAAAAAAGCAATTGATCTAAGACATGAGAAAACAAATGAAGCACCTCGAATTCCAGAAACATAGAATTCCAAGAGTGAGTTGAGTTTACTCTATCTAATCTTTCCTCAGGTGAACTCACGGTCTTCCACACCTTACACCAAGTGAAGTTATTTCCCAAAAACCAAGATCAGCAAGTTCACAATTTGATAATTCTTCCCTAAACCAATCCATCTATTCATTGCGGGCGTGCCACTCTTCCAACAAACTCTGAGTTGTATAAAACCTTATTGAAGTCCCAAATACAGGCTTAAGGTAGAGAAGATGCATGTTTTAAATTCTGGAAGCTATCTCACTATTGGCGAAGTCTAGATGTATCCAATTCACCATATACACCAGTGAGCCTCAAAGTCAATGCCTCTCCAACTTTATCCACCAGGACATTAATAAACCGTAAACTAAAACAAAGTAAGGAAACATATGCATCTATCCTTCATAGGAAGGCAAGACCACAAATCTACCATTTGATTCAACAGCAACACCAAAATAACACAAACTATTTTTTATTCTATCAAGAACTAATTTCTTACATAGAGTTTCAAATGAGAACGAAAAATACGGATGAAAATCATAAATCAAAAGGCAAAGTTCTCTTACTGTCCGAGGGTTGTCAAACCCTCAACAATTCCAACTCAGGCAATACATTGATCTCCGTGAGACTTCTTAGTAGCCTCCACATTTGATATGAAATAGTAGGATTAGCTTCAAGGTTCTAAGAAATAGTACACAATTTGTTAGGCTACAGTTCCATCCCATCTTCATCCTAACCAAGCATAGAAGGAAAAGGCCTCTTTCTTCCACCCATTAACTGTTGCTCCTGAGATGATTGTGTAGGTTGCACTTTCCTTTGTTGGCGTTTCCATTGCCCACCCTTATTACATCTTTTTACTTCACCATTTGAAACCAATTTCTATCCAAAACTAGTTGCTTCTGTCCCAAATAAAACATCAACCAGAAAGATATCCTTTGTAGCCCAAGAACTCAACCCTACTACAACTTTGCATACTGCAGGAGCAAGATTGAGTTCTTTAGAAATTTCAATATACTCCATAGTAGTTTCAAGAGGGACTGAAAAATACGATTCATTTACCTCTCCAACCCCCACGTTATCTTTCTACATGTCAAGAGAATGATTTCATGCAAGACAATTCTCAAATGGCCCTTTTGAGAATCTCCAACCCACAAATTAGAGGACTTATATTGCTCTCACACTTAAAGGTTTGAGATTTAGCAAATATTTTTGACACAGTTGCCTTATCTCGATGAGCAAAGGATGATACTCTGGCCTTTCACTTTCCATCAGGCAATGATTCCTAGTTCTCAGCCAACTTCATTGGAGATTTGATGGATATGGTTTGATATGCTTTCCCTGATTTTGCAAATCAAATGTGCTTGAATTAAGTGCCCTATTTTCTTAAGACTCTTTATCCTCATCAACTTGGCTAATAGAAAAAATCCAATCTCTCTCTTTATTAACAGAAATAACCTCATCAGTTTTTTGAATTCCCCCATGTTAGTTTCCTTAATGGAGTCAACCACCTCTTCTTCTAGGACGATGCCATCATCTTGAAAACCCTATTCTACCATTGCCATTATTTTTAATCATCAACCATAGTCCATATTGAGGCTTGTTGGACAAAGCCTGAGTTTTAATAACTTCCTTATCAGTACAATCTCTGCTTTCATGGCCAATTCTACCACAAGTGAAAGCAGAAAGTAAGTAATTGCTCATATTTGAAGAAAATAGAGATCTGCTTCAGGCCGAACACTATTTTCATTACCCTCTTTACAGGCTTAGATACATCCAATTTAACATGAATCCTCATGAATTTATCCCAAGCTATCTCATCATTAGCATCATCAAGAGTTACGAATTATACCAAATTATTCCCTATAAGTTTTAGAGTTATAATATCCATCCTACCCAATGAGAGAATTAGAACATGAACCAAAAATTCATACTAATGCAAATTAACCTTAGTTGGCAGACAATCACTATCAAATTTTGTCAAGGCTAAAAGATTATCATCAAAAGCCCTGGGAGCCAATTATAACTCTCTTTTGGATTGTTAACACTTCCTAAGGAACGAAAAGAGGTGCTTTTATGCCACGGTTCAATAGTATCAATTCAGTAAAGGCAGAATACGTCCTTTAGTGGGTCAAAGGTCATGTGTCACTTGAGAAAGCCTAGAAAACTAGACAATAGGAACTGAGCCAATCTAGAACTTGAATTAACAGCTAAAGGAAGAAAATAAACTATATTCCTTTTTTTTTCTAGGGTATAGACTGTGGGAGATCTTTCATGAGGAAATTCAATGATAAAATAAGAGCGAGACAAAGAGAAAAAGATCTCTTCAAAAAATATTCAAATTTCAAATATAAAGGGGTAAAGTTTGACCACGACTGTGACTCTAAATGAAAAGGGTGCTCTATTCTTCTAATTAGCAGTTATGAATTGGGATTGGTCTCAAATTGGACAGATAGACCAAGATAAGGGCAAGATAGATATTGTTGAATTATCTAAACTCCTAACCTTTTCTTTATGATTCTACTGCCTCGATGTTTCATTAGTAAGGGAAGCTATTAGCACCTACTAGGTATTAGGTAAAAACCTCGCTTTATGGTTAATAGAAGTACCTATAACTTTTGCATTGAATAATAGAAGAAGCAAAGAAAAGAAATGGTTTAGTACAACCTCTTGCTGATGAGACCACGCTTGGGCTTAAGTGGTCATCAAGCCCGACAAGTGACTGCTTTCACGCAGTATTTACAGTAATTCAAAATATTGAATGATTATGAACAAATTTGCTAGTTAGGTCAAATTGGCACACTTTCACTAGTTATTATAAACTAGGTGCCCTTAAATGACAGGATGGAAAGAAAACTAATTACTTAATTGCTTTCCTTTTACTAAACTCAAAAAAAAAATGGCCCGCGCAAGGTGCTTAACTTTTTTGGTTGAGCCCTATCATATCTAGTTCTTTCATTCAAGACTACTTGACTCCTTTGGACTGGCTAGCTTTACACAAATTTAAATTCCTACACTATATTATAGAGTGAATGTTGCACAATTTCATATACAAGTGCACGTATTGTTACAAGTAATGAAGTGATAACTAGAGGTCGTTCTCTTGAGGACTTTGTTTTGAACCTACTAAGTACTAAAATTAGAACAACCTAACTCTATACAAATAATTAATTGATTTTGGAAGTATAGAATCAAATTAACAACTAAATACTAAGAAAAGCATATAACTAAAAGAAATAATCAGATAATAAAAACCTAGGATTCAATTATCATTCAACACTTTACTCAAATATCTCATATATCCTCTCTTCCAATTACAAAGTAGGGTTTTGTTAAATTCACATGCATTTACAAGATCTTTTTAAAATTATGAAAACCTAATAATCTAAACCAAATCACTATATGTCGCAATCGAGACTATAGCATTAAAAACCTACTCTAATCTTTGTTACCTAGGGCATATAGGTATATGCCTATTCTATACACAAATCAATTTATTCAACCAAGCAAATATATCAAACAAAAATTACTCAAATCTTGTCTAACCTTAAATTCTATTTTTCAAGTTCAATCTAAGGTTTTCATATCAATAAAATCGATGGCCAATCAATTGAAAGCATTAGAATCAAATTTGAATAAAAAAACACTTATTCATAATCAAAAGAAAGAAAGATTTGAAATTCAAACTACATGTTAAGATCAAATTAAAACTCACTTGATAAATTAAATTACTGAACAAATGAACCTATATAAAAAAATCAAGAAAAAGTTTACAATCTTTCCCATAGCCAAGACCAAGAAGAATAAGGTAAAAGAACAAAAACTCTTGTCAAAAGTCTTGGTCTTCAATCTTTCTCTTCATTTTGGAACTTAGATGATTGACGGCTCTCTTTGATGCTAAAATACCCTAATACAATCTAAGTTATGTTAAAATATCCTAGAACACCTATACGTAATGTTTCCCTAGGCTTTCACAAAGTTGTGGGTCGAAACAAACCTCAAAAGTCTAGAAATTGTCAAACCCGCTAGTGCAAGTTGGGAGCCGCGCCTGGCACCGCCTATGGGTGCAACTACCAAGCCTCCAGGTGCAGCTATGCCTATGCCAGGTAAACAGTCGGAACGAATTTCACCATTTTATGCATTGAACTTCCACTTGACTCCCAATTCGTTACAAACGTATAGAAACACACGAAAATACATTAATAAATATAATTAAACACACACAAAAACAGCTAAACTAACAATTTCATATAAAACCCTAAAACAAATAAATTACCCCTACTTACGCACACAATACACCGGAACTTGATTAAAATCCCAACCTAAAATGCATTGAAATGACTCTCTTTTGGAGAGTCAAGAGTGGATCTTGAAAAATATGAATGTTCTCCTTCCAAGCCATACGTACAACTTTCATCGAATACCGCTTTCTGCAGAATTCTATATATCTATGAGATCGAATATGGATTTCTGGTCATGCACTTTAAATTGAGTATCCATTTCTTGTTAGGATTGGAAATCCTGTATTTTTCACATCCATACGTTTAAGTCCCCAGATTTCCAAAATAGTATAAAAAGAAGTGTTTCGAATAATTATTATTTGAATCGGACATGTTTGCTTCTTGAGCAAAGAGAAATCCTGTATACCCAATACAAGGGAATGCCATAGTATTGCCCGATTCTAGAGATAGGAAAAAGAGTATTTGTTCTCGAAATGAGCAAGGTTAACAAAAGGTTGTGACACATTTGTAATCAATTGAATATTGCCTTTTTGAAGGCAAAAACTATATCACAAGTAGTGTTATATAATATTTGTTATGCCAAATTCACTAAATAAAGATATCTATGTAAGAATAAGTTTATGTCATCAAAAGTCAAAAACAGAGAGAAAAGATTGAGGACATCAAATAATTCCAACTAAACAATTTTTTTAAATAAAATCCAAGGTGAAACATTATTAATTTCATTAACTACAATATTTCTCTCCAAAGGCTGCAAACTCTAAAGTTCGAAATGTAAGGAAATTATTACCAAGAAAGTAGTACCATAATTTTGTCGGACCAAGGAACTTTAGATTCTCATGGCAGAAAGAAGCCCAAATATCTGTGGGCTTTCCCTGGGCTTTCTTTGGCCCATTCCCATTCTCATAATACTCCTATTAGGGTTTTATGCATAGCCCACATCTCTGCTATATAAACTCTTTTCTTTAACATTTAGGGTTAGTCTCTCACTCCACGCACACAAACACCAAGAAACACACTGTCATCAATGGCGGCGAAACAGAAGAAGGTGAGCAGAAACCCTGATCTCATTCGGGGCGTCGGAAAACACTCCCGCTCAAAAATGTACCACAAGCGGGGTTTATGGGCCATTAAGGCCAAAAACGGCGGCGCTTTCCCCACCCACACCAAGAAAGCCGCTGAAGAGGCGAAACCTTCCACCGACGAGAGGCCAGCCAAATTCTACCCGGCTGATGACGTCAAAAAGCCGCTTGCTAATAAGCGCAAGCCGAAACCAGCCAAGCTCAGGTTAAAAGAAAAACCTTGCATTTTAGCTAATTAATTTTTTATTTTATTTTTAAGAAAATTTAGTTTTTGTTTTTTGGTTACCTAGGGCAAGTATTACACCAGGAACAGTGTTGATAATTTTGGCGGGAAGATTTAAGGGAAAGAGAGTGGTTTTCTTGAAGCAGCTCACCTCTGGATTGCTGCTTATACACATCTAGATGTGTATACAGTCAGATACAAATTTCTACAGTAGCACTTAATCCACCTTGATCCAGCTAATCATTAATTTTGTGGGGTTCTTGGAGTCTATTGTGGTTATTAATGAATAGCTGGAGAAATGATTTGAAAAGCTATGTAGTAATCTAGTTCTATAGAATTTCCTTTTTGAATTAGTTAAAACTGTGAGATTATGCGTAAATAGTCGCATCTATCATTTGATACTTTTTAAGTTCTTAATGATTTTAGATGAGCAATTTCATGGTTATAGGGTGAATTTGAGGTTCATTAAACTGTACTCATATGGCAAAAAAGGGCAGTTGTTGCATATCTCCTTAGGTCCAATGGCTAGTACTGAGTTGGGCTGCTAGAGAAAGACAATGCTTGTAAGGATGAAAAGAGTACTGGGGTTGTGTAATTAGGACGCGGTTTTGTGCGACCTATCCAAGAATGTCTACTTTACCTACTGCTATATATGAGTTAAGTCAAGGTGGATAAGTGCTACTGCCTGATTGTATATGACAATACTTGAAAAGTAGTAGGAGCAAAACTCTGATGTCTCAATATCAAAACAAAATTGTACTGTTTGGGAATTTTAGACGATAAGCTAATGTTTTGTTGTTTCCGCTCTTGGTTGTGTGATCGGTAGTGAATGTTAAGTATTCTTTTTACTACTGAAAACTTGGTTTTTTTCCATAGCAATAGACCTAGGTAAGGAAGGAAGAGCAAGTGGGTACAGATGGATTTTCCCTTACCTACAAACTAAATAGAAAATATTAGCTTCTGAAAAAGTGCTTTTTTTGTGCATTCAACTTATTGTTTGTGATATTTGATGCTAGTGCATGGTGTTGATATCTGTTCGTCTGTGATTGCTTACTATTTTGGTTTCTTTGTTGTCTAGTACATGATAAACTTATCAGTTACTCTAAGCAAAAAAAGTTTCTTTTTTTCTTTTTCTTTTGACTCTTTTAAGTTTTTATTATTCATTCTGTTTCTGCCTTTGTCATATTTCTTTCCTTTCTACAGCTTGGAGTATGACTATCAACTAGCTATTTGATTTGCCTTGTTTTCCGCAGCTTACTAATTTAGTCAATGGCTACTTGTTATTACAGGACCATTCAAAATCAATGGTGTTCCTCTGAGGAGGGTCAATCAGTCTTATATTATTGCAACTTCGACACAGGTCGACATCTCCAGGGTTACTGTGGACAAATTCGATGATAAGTACTTTGCAAAGCAAGTGGGGAAAAAGAAGAAGAAAGGAGAGGGCGAGTTCTTTGAGGCAGAGAAAGAGGTTTGCTGATGCTATATGCATATACCATGTTCTATTTGACCTCTCCTAGATTTTGCCAACTTCTCAGATTTTAACTTAGCTCTCTTTCAACTATATAGGCGAAGAATGTGCTCCCACAAGATAAGAAAGATGACCAGAAAGCTCTGGATGCACAATTGATCAAAGCTATTGAGGGAGTTTCAGATTTAAAGTCTTACTTGGGAGCAAGGTTTTCACTCAAGTCAGGAGACAAACCCCATGACATCTGAAACAACTTGTATTTTAGACGTCTTATTTCCGAAGCATTTCTGAAGTTAGAACTTTCTGAAGCATTTCTGAAGTTAGAACTTATTTATTATTGATCTCACTTGTGATTTTTGTTTCTGTATGGGGCTAGACTTTGGTGGATGTACCCTTATGTTGGCTGCAGCAAATTTTGTCTTGGCTTTATATTCTACAGCACAGATTCATAGTGGATTTTGTGGTTACCATTTGAAATTTCTTCATATGAGATAGATCCTTTCGAGTTAATTTTAAGGAAATCGTTGGATGAAGCTTTTCACAGGTGTAAAAGCCTGTTCAACATCTTTGCTGCAAGTATAACCTTTCATACAATATTTTCCCAGGGGATGAGTCCAACCAGCAAACCATTCTCAATGCTTAGAATCCTATTGTTTGGCAACTGTTCTTATGGTCCTCTGTAAGGACCCAGGGGTGGAGGATGGTGTTTGATATTTTCTGTCTTGGGTTAATGTTCTGAGGATTATAATCATTCTGATTCCAACCTTGAATGAATAATTATGTTGCTTGGTATGTACCATTTTATGCTCTTGTTATTATGGTATGCAGCTCCACGGTAAGATTAAAAAACCTGGGGTGTTGAGTGACGAATGATATTGGCGAGAAATTTGCAAATGTGTTTGGATCAATAGATTTGGAAAAGAATTTAAAATTCACATTGTTGGGGATTTGATAAGCTAAAATGAATAAATTTCAAATTTATTCAAAATAGAAAGTTGTTTGAAAGTATATTCATTTAATATGTTTTAATAATTTGGATATATTTCAAATTAATCAATTTCAGTTTTATGAATTATTCTAATAAATCGGTGAATTTGAAATTTTTCTTCAAATTTATTTATCTAAACATAACTTATGGTAGTACTACTATGTTCTATAAATTCATAAATTTTTTGGTAGAATTTAACTCATATTATTGCATCTATATTTGGAGTACTAGTTGCAACGAAACAATTAGAACTAGTAAGACCACCAAGTCCATCTATTCTTCAGGTTTTCTGGGCTGTGTCCAAATTGAAAGATTAAAATCGACTTATGCACTAGATTAATACTAAATTCTCAAGTCTGGACGAAAAGGAACAAAAAATGGTGTAGTCATAATTGAGATGTAACGCCTAAAAAATGAGCGGTGAATATAGAAATGCAACCGGGGCCTAAGTCAATGCTAGATAACCAACCATTTAAACTTACATGTTGGTGATTTGCATTACCATGATTCAACAGAAGCAACCACAAGGAATTGTTTAAGGAATCTTACTATTGCATAATTTTGTTTATCACCCTAGTTAAAAACGTAATTTCACTAAACAATTTAATGTATGTGGAATTTTATAATCCCGTTGAGGGAATTATTTCTTTGGTTTTAATGGTTTGTACAATACAAATTTTTAAAAAATACAATATTATATTGAATAAAATTTTAAAGTATAACAAAAAATTTCCCTAAGTACGATGAAATTTTCTTAATTTATGGAGTTTTTAGAAAACTTTTCATCGGTAATAATTTTTTCAAGAATTATGGGATAATTTCTCATTTTACCCCTAAGGTTTGGCACAATTTAAATTAGCTTCCCTCTAGTTTCAGAATTACTTCCCTACTTTAAAGTTTGAGGTAAAAGAATTTAACCATGTGAGAAATTTCGAGATAAAAAAGTAATTTTCAGTGTAAAACTTTTGGTGCTTTCTTTTCCATTTTGCCCTTGCGATTGTAAACAAGAAGTCCAAATAAATTAACTGTATAAACGATGTGAAAGTTGCAATAGTACCTAAATGAGAAAAAAGGCTATTTGGTCACTTATTTTTGAGTGTATTATAATTTGGCCCCTTATGTATTATAACAAGCCAACTAGTCCCTCATCATTCAAAATATTAGCTAATGTAGCACTTTTGACAAAAAAGTTGGACAAATTAATAGTAAAAGGCATGCAAAAATCACATGGTCATTAAAAATACAAACATGTTGAGCTTAAAAAGTTTTATTCCTCATTACCTCCATTTTTTCCTATTTTCTTTTCTCTCATTTCCCTAACCTTTGTTTTGTATCATTTTCTTCAAATAATTTTCAACGATAGAAATTAATGAAGTAAATTTCATCATTTTTCAAGTTTTTAACCTTTAGTATTTGTGTTTAGAGGTCACGTGATGTTCACGTGGCCTCCACCGTTAATTTGTCCAACTTTTCTATCAAAAACCTTACATTAGCCATGATGTTAAAAGATAAGGGACTAATTTGGCATGTTGTGATGTATAAAGAACCAAATTGGGATACATTCCAAAGATAAGGACCAAAACAGTCTTTTTTTTCTTATACAAATTATAGGTCAATATGGAATACTTGCGGTAATAGTCAAATACAAATGAAAAATTACAACAAGATAAAAGAGCATAAAAATAATATTTATTTATGGTAATATAGAGATTGTGAATAATCATTACTCCATATTCTCATGTATTTTGTCACAATTAATTTTTTTTATTAAATAGACCTATTTTATAATGAATAATTCATATTAATTGTGAGAGATTGACTTTTATTGAAATTTCTTCAACCAATAGGAAATTTCTATAAAATATTACTGAAAGGAAACTTAAAACAAAAATTAGTTAGGAAATCATACCAAAATCGAGTTTTAAAAACTCAACACTTTGACCCAAAAATCGAGTGTGACAAATAATTGGGATAGAATGTGTAACATCCAAACTTTTTCTGTCAATTTGACATTCTTATAAATGTTCGTTAGTCTTTGTTCTCATTGTTCATTGACTATTCTACCTTTTCTAGTGTTCACTTTATTTAGAGGGTTGCAAATGAGATATGATTAAAAATTAGGGATTAGAGTGTAATTTATGAAACTTGACATTTACCATTAAAGACACAGCTCAATCCTTCTAGTTCATTTACTAGTTTAGCCTACAACTTCTCCAATTTCTTTTCCCTTAAAGTTGTTTGAACTTTTTGTTATAATTCTAGGTGGTAACTGGTAGAAGAGTTTGAACCTTCAGAAGTTAGATTAACACACGATCATCAGAAATAAAGGTTAGTAATTGATGATTCACATTTCAAATAGGAAGTTATGATTTCAAGGCTTATTTCATAATTCACAAAAGCCTAAATCTTATTGTTAATTATTGACTCTTGTTGTCAAATGGTTCCCTACTTTGTCCAACCTTGATGTGTGGTTAAAACTACTTCTTAAATATGAGATTTGAGGGTGTTTACATTAGGGGTGGTTGGTTGGACGAATTTAAGCATAGGGTTTTAGCGCTTTATAATCACACTTTCACTTGTGTAGAATTTCCACAACTTGCTTATACTTATTTTAAAATTTGTTTCTAATTATTTGGAATGAATTTTGATCATCAAATTAAGCTACTTCATGGCTTTGTTGGAATTGATCAACTTGTTTATGCAAGTAACCAGCTACCTTGTTCATGTTTACCAGCTAACTTGTTCATATTTTACTTGCATTTTGATCCTATATTGTACCTCAAGGTCTGCCCTAATATATAGTATTACCTTCTTCTGTATTTATAGGTTAAGAAAGTGGGATTTCCAACCAAGATAAGTTAAGGTTCTAAGGAGTTAAATCACAAGATAAGTAGTTTTTACACATTTTTATTAATCGTATAGTATATAATAGGTTGTGCAGCCCTACAAAATGTTGAGGTAAGTATGGCTAATTTTATGAAAAGTTTATATGAGGCAAATGGGCATCATGCTTATTTGCACAATATATATTGCATAATATTGTTCTATATTATACTTTCAATGATTGAATGCTAATGTAAGTTCAACGGATCATATAAGTGGATTTAGTTTTATTATTATGTTTATAATGATGAATACTCAACTTTGTGAATTATCGAAGAAATGACTCTATGATATCCAATCCATCAAGCAGATAAGAGATATACATTTCATGTTGCCAAGTGTCTTCGAGTGGATATAGATAGATTTGAATCCAATTCCGTAGGATTTATTTAAATCATGAGCTTAGTATACTTGCTATGCATACACTGGTTATCACAGATTAATGATATGTATACCGAACACTACATTGATTATATTACATGTCAATAATTAAGTTTAAGTTTTATGCATTGGACAATGTTTGCTCATCTCGTTGTTTGATATTATTTTGCAATAGAGAATCCGTCAAAAGAGCATGTTAGTCCTGATTCTACTGCAAAGCCGGAGGGGACTACGGCATGGACTCTAACTACTAAGTTAGGGTGTGATGGATTTCGTAGTGTGAGATTTCTTTTTGGTCACCCTGCTGGTCAATGGACTTGTTTAAGGTTTACTTGTATATGGATCATTTATGTAGTGCTTTGTACTTATTGATTTGTTAGATGTACATAAGTGAGTAATGTTTTTATGTTAAGAGATGTTTGTCATCCAATTTGTTCAAATGGATGGTCTTTATGGTTTATGGTTTATTTCATATGTTTTTGTGGTTATGGGTATTAATTGCTCAAATTATCACGTCTTGCATATTTGGAGTTATCTCAAAGTATTAAAAAGCTAATTATTACAAGAGTCAAAAAAGTTTAAAAAAATTATTTTTAGTATACAAATAAAATAGCAAAGTCAAAGAGTCAAATACACAGATTTGTGCAAAAAAATAAAAATATCTAAATCTAGTACCTCTCTACCACTCAACAACTGCTTCTGCCAAATGGAAGGGACTATGTTGTATATTAAATTACATAACTAACATTTGTTAGATACTTTAAATTACTAAAATAAGTCTTTAAGTAATAAATTTCAGCCTCTAAATGTTAACTTAACAAAATATTTATCGGTTTCACTTTAACTCAAATCACAATGGGACAAATTATTGATTTCCAAATCTTAGAGAGGTAAACTGAACATTAGCCAAACCATGATAGTGTTCCTCACATTTTAGATTTGTTTTATTTCTCTCTTTTTTTTTAATGAGCACATTTAAATTAATATGCCTGGAAATACAAAAGAAACCCTACTTAGGCTCTAATGTTCAGAAAGCTTCTTGCAGCTAGTACAACCAACACTCTTAGTAGGCTTAGGAAATTGAAAAACTCAAAAGTAGAGATACAATGAGAACAACTGGCTAGCTAGTTTTGCTAAACTATTTGCAGCTCCATTTGCTTCTTGGTACACATAATCAATTCTAATCAGCTTGTTCTCGAAAAGAGCATGAATCTGTCAAATGATATTATCTAGCTACTATGGTGAAGAAACCTTACTGTTAAGGATATTTACTAGCATTTTGGAATGTGCATGAAGCCCTTCTGAAAAGAGAGTTGAAGACCAACTAGCAAGGCTTGAGCATCAGCCTCAAGACTTGAGTAACATCCAAAAAAGTGAGCAAAAGCAAAGTCAACTCCATCATTAGAGTCCTCAATAATCCTTCTCTAGCTACTAGTCTTGGATTAGTAATAGAAAATCAATCAATGTTTACCTTTAGAAGATCAAACTCTGGGTGCGTCCAACTTGTAATTGTAGGCAGCCTTAGCAATTTCTTCACTAATCTTATATTTTGGAAACTTCCGAAGCAAAGACTAGTACTATGAAGCTATCACATAATAAGGATACACACACACACACACACACACACACACACACATATATATATATATATCTTTATTATGTGATAGCTTCATAGTACACATATATATATATAGCTGGTTTCTATTACATAGTTTAACTTGACTCACCACAAAATTACCTTGCATAATTTTGTCCTACTTTAATGCTAATTAATTTGGATAATAATTGTAATTTAAATTTATTTATGCTACTTTAATTCACAATAAATTAGAATTGAAATCTATTTATTTTATTTTAATTTTAAAGGTTTAACTCCTCATATTTTTCAACCTATAAATTGAGATTGTTACACTAGGAATTACCTGCCACATCTTACTACTATCTCTTTAAAATTTTTCTAATTTTACAACTATACTATATGGACAAAATAGGATGTGTGTCTTGGTTGTGCAGATCAAATAGAAGCAACAACCTAGAGTTGAACTGTTGTATCCTAGAAGTGCACTATGTGTTGTCAACCTTATGTATCGGAGCTAAAAGCTGTAGGGCCGCAAATCGTCTTAGAGAGAGCGAATACACGCCTCAACCCTACCATACTTCTTGGTAGCAGTTTGTTCGTGCAAAACGGTACAAAGATTATTTTTCTCTTTTGTTGTGGGAAACGGGATAATATTTACATTGTCAATTTTTTGAGTTTAAATTATTTGTGATGTTTATTGTGATTAACATGATTTTTTTGTGGTTTAGAATCAACAAAAAGTAACTTTGATTCCCTTCCTACCAACTATGATATAAACTACTCCACCAGTTTTCTAAAATCGATCACCTTCCTTCTCCCTTTATATAGCAAGCAACCCAAATAAATGATAGGCAAGTTTTTTTTTTATCCCAGTGATATGATCCAATATAGTTGCCCTAGAAAAGGAAGAAATTGAAGATAAAAATAGTAAGCTCTTTTTGTTTATTAATCTTTATCCTGTGGTCTTTCCTAAAATTTGTTTAGAAACTCTATTATACATAAGAACTGTAAGTGATTTCCTTGTTCCTCTTGAAAATTTAATACATCATCAGCAAAAGCTAGATGTGTTACTAAAGTTGTCCACGAAGAAGTGCATAAGGGGTGATCAAGCCTTGATGAGCTAAAGGGTTAAGGCATCTACTTAATTCCACGATTAGAATGAATAAAAAAGGAGATAAAAGATCCCCTTATTTAATGCCACAAGAAGCCTGAAAAAAATCACATGGAGTACCAGTAACTAGTTTAGAAAAACCAACTCTAAGAAATATTATTTAAATCAAAGTCACAAAAGAGAAATGGAAGCCAAATTTAAGAAGAATTTGTTCAAGAAATCTCCACAAAACCCTATCAAAAGTCTTTATCATATTCAATTTGAAGATGATGTTTTGCCCTCTTGCTTTTGTATCCAGAGAATGAATCAGTTTCTATGCCAATAAAATGTTGTCGGCAGTCTCTCTTTACTTAACAAAGTCAGATTGTTCCAGGAAGATGAAGAGAGGAAGCTATGACCTCAGAAAAGGGATCATCCTATTTGCCAATACTTTTAGTGAAAACCTTGTTAATGAATGTGCATAAAGAGAGAGGACTGACATTAGCAAAGGTCTTAGGATTGTTCTTTTTTGGAATCAAAACGATAAGAGTGGTTGAAATGCTTTGAGGCAGAGGAACTCCTATAAAAATAAAAATAAATCCTTAACTACCACAAGAAATTTTGTAAGAAACAATTTCCCATCATTGTACAAAGAATTATCCTGGGAAATCATCAATTCCCACAAAACTATCTTTGTTAAGACCCAACACTGACTTTCTTACTGCTTCCATAGAAACTTCCGACAACAAATGATTATTATTCTTTGTGAAAATCAAAGTAGAAATGAATTATAGGTGATAGGATGAGGATGAATATTCAATATCATCATATTGCAAAAGGTTGTCGAAGAAAGAACCAGCAACATTTGAATGCCTTGTTGATCCTCTATAAGTGCACCCTCTTCATCCTCAATCTTATTAATTCTTGGTTCAGTCCAACATGTTTGTGAACCAACATTGCATGAAAATATTTTGAGTTTACATCCCCTTCTTTGATCCATTTGACTCTTACCTTTTTCTTCTAGTACAATTTCTCGTTTCTCAGATATTGAAATAATTTTGTTTGGGATTTATTGAGCATTTCTCTATCCTCTTCTAGATGTAAAAATTCCAACTTGATTTCATCCAAACAAAATTTCCTCTTCTGCTAAAGCTGTGCTATAAACAATGTTACCAAAAACTTATTTTCTAAGACTGCAACGCTATCTTTAACCTTTTAATCTTAAATGTCAACTTTGTAATCCATTGGCATACGCTGGTGCTAACCAACTATGTTCCACAAAAGACATGAAAGAGGGATGATTTGTCCACATTATTTGAAATCTGAAAGGCCTAGGACCCATTATAGGAGAAGAAAGAGCTCTATTAAGTAAGAGAGAATGATCTGAGGTGGTTCTATGGAGGTGTTCCACAATTGCTCAAGGGAATATATTTTGACCAATCTTGATTATAAGTACTTGATCAAGCTTCTTTCAATTCTTCTATCATTCCTTATTCAAGTCCATGTATATTGACTTTCCACAAATTGTATATCCTTCACATAGCAGGAATGAATTGTATGATTAAAATTATTGATACTTTCAATGTTCTGGGCAGCTTGACCAAAATATTCAAAAATAGAAGCTATAATGTTAAAATCACCAACAATCGTCCATGGACCTTTCATTGAGCTACTAAACCCAATTAGATAATTCCATAAAGGTAGCCTTACTTTCTAGCTTATTACGCTTGGCATATACAAAAGTAGCATCACAAACACATGACCTGTGATCCTGTGTAATGGTAGCACGGATGAAATAATTCGAGTTTTCAAGAGGAAAAACATGAAATCAATCAAACAGAATAACCATATTGTATTGTTGGAATTTAACAAACAAAATCAAGCTTCAACTTTATTCTGACCTCTTCAAGTAACTTTATTTCTCGCTTAACAATTTAAAAGTAAAAATGTAACAAAATATGATGACTATTTAACATAGTATTAGGAGATATTATAAACTTGGTCGAAATATGACACATGGAGAGCCCAAGAAGCACATTTTTTATTTATATAAATAGAATAATTTTTTTTTGTTTTTTTATACTTTTTATAGTCTTTTTATTTTTTAATTTTAACTAAATGCAGTTCATGACTGTTTAGTAACCAAATCCAAAAATATATTAATTCTCGCTTCAAAAAAATTGATTAAAAATTGGCAAAAGATTCATAATGATCCTTACCAATTTAATTACAGATGGAAAAGAAATGATATAATCCCTCCATTTTTTTTTTGACCCTTAAACATATCGAGAAAAAAGGAACCAAAATTAATATATATGAATGGCAGATTAAATGCTAGCCAAAATATGTAAAGAAGAGAGAGGATGATGGATATAGGGGTAAAGTTAGGGAAAGGGAAGAGAATTAAGGGTGATGAGAGCCAAAGAGGTAGAATTGGAAAAAAAAAATCAGAAAGGAAAGAAACCTTAATAGAAAGCGACTGATGTATGGTTGACATAATTGATAACAATGACCTAATTATCCCATATCGGATAACTGATAGTTCAACAAATTACGAACAACTATCCAAATTGGTTTCTTAAAATTTTAAACCGCTATCCAAATCAGTAATAATATCGATTTATTTACCTTAACTATACAATTCAAATAGAATTCATCAATTTTGGCACGCCTCAAAACTAGGACCTTGACATGCCGCACCTTAGGCTTACCCTAAGCATGCAAGGCTCGATATCAAGAATATCTAACCATAATCTCAATAGGAACTTTCAATACCAACACACCAACCATAATATACAGCCACAATAGAATGAAACATTCTTCATACAAACACAAGCATTCTTAAGAACAACTAAGGGAAGAGAAGGTTTAAAGTCACGAACAAACTATTCAATGGTAAACAAATTCTACTAAGATAGATAGGCACGTAAGCCAAGCATACGGGAAAACCTCTCACTATAACACCATCACATGTGCTCTAGCTACAATAGCTAGTTAGAGTCCATATCAAAGTCTCCCTCCCAACTTAGGCCCACAACAAAAATAGCAAAACCACCACAGATAGACAAACTGCAAAATCATATAAACAACATGAGATGATCAAAACAATGCTCAGTAAATAGCACTTAAATCTAGTTACTAAATGAAAGCATTTAGTTAATGCAGTGTTCAATGTAAACAATATAAGCAATAAACAAAATATGCATGACAAATTCAGTACGCTGATGGTTCACAGTAGTTTTCCAGTTGGTGGATCCAGGTTTATCTATTATCCACATGAATAGACTAGGCATAAGTAGTGTTGGGTACTACCAATGTATTAGAAGTAGAGTGAGTACCCCAGTATATGAAATAAAGTAAAAACTAGTCTACTAAAGTAATCCACTGAGCTTTCATAAGCAATCAACATTACTAGGCATTGCATATCATACAAGGTATTTAAATCACATTGCATAAGTATCGCGTAAACCATTATAAGTATCAATCATACTTGCTTTATTTTAACACATTTCACAACTTCATATTAAACTAGATAACAACAATTAATAACAAGGTTCAAGTACCACTTACCTTGAAGATTCACTTCTTGGTGCCTTACATTGGTTGGTCGAAAACCCTATCTTCTTGATCTATAATCAAGGGAGAGTAATACCATTCAAAAGTGAAGACTTTGAGGTACGATATAAGATTCAAAAGAAAGAAAAAGCAAGAAGGGAATTTGGGATGATCAAGCTAGCTGGTGCACTGGAATAAGATAGTAGGAGAATTGTGAACAAGCTAGTTGGTGGATATAAACAAGCTAGCTAGTCACTCAATTCTAGCCATGACGCAACTCAATTTGAGGATTAAAAATCACTCCAAATGTTTAGAAACAAGTGTTAAAACATTTAGGAACAAGTTGTAGAAATTCAAGGCAAGTAAAAGTGTGATTAACCATAAAACTTCTAGGCATCAACACCAAGATTATGAAATTCGTCCTTATTACCACACCAAGTTACCAGCCCAAAATCTAAGAACTCTAAAATCATGTTTTAAAAGTGTTTTTAACCATATATCAGGGCTGGACAAAGTGGGTAACAATTTAGGAACAAGAATCAATGATTAATAACAAGATTCAAGCACTTTTAATTCATGAGACAACTTTAAAATTCTCATTAAAACCCATCATTTCAAGTGTTTTGAAGTAGTTTGGAACCATAATTCAAGGCTAGATAGTTCAAGAACACATTTGGTAACAAGATTAAATCACAAATAACAGGATTGAAACAAGTTTGATTCTTGGCAAAAATCTGAAATTTTACTACCAAAGACCTTGCAATAATTTTCCATAAAACTTACCTACAAATCTTTTATGTTGATCTAGGAGCATTCTTGCCCCTCAATTTTAGCTTAAGCAATAAGATTCTAGTCTAATTTTGAAGATTTGTGAAGTAGAAGTTTCAAAGAGTTTTGAGAGACTTTTGGGAAAAATTTCTAAGTGTTAAGAAAATAGTAAGTGTTGTAACAGCTGCAAAAATGGCTTCTTAACTAATCCTTAAAGAGTTTCCAAAAATTACATTTTGGTCCCTCAACTTTCACTTAATTACACTTTGACTCGCCAACTTTGGAAAACATCTAGAAAGGACAAATTTATTAATAAATGTGAGAAAAATGATATAAATAGATATTTTAAGAGATGAGAACAAATATACACGAATGTAGAAAGATGGAAAAAGTTCAAGTAGAATGATCAAAAAGTTCCAAGTGTCACGCTAGAAACTAGGAAGGGTAAATTGATCACTAAACTCAAGAATAAAATTAATGAATGTTCTTAAGAATATCAAATTGTCAGAAAAATGTGTGGGTATTACACTCTCCCCTCTTTAAGAGAAGTTTCAGCCTCGAAACTTAATGCACTTATGAGTTGAGTAAGAAGGGCTAGCCGTTGGGCGCTACTTTCCAAGTTTTCAAGTCATCACCATTATTATTCAAAACCCTTCCAATTAGGGAGAATGAACTTCATGCTCCATAATATGCCGCAAAACTTCTTGAGCTCGTAATTTCTTCCTGGAATCCACGATTAAAATTCGAATATCTGACTACTCGTGTGTCCGAATCCAGAATGATTTGGTTGCCTATCTATTTGAACCTACAACCATCTGGCTGCTTATCTGTCTAAACCCAAAACTCATTGTGAACCCATATTCAAGTCATAAATAGTCCAGAATCAAAATACAATCCACAAAACATACTAATGCGTTGTCCAAGACTTCAGTATGATCATGAACCTCCATTTGATGTAATACTTACCGATAAAAGCTAAGTAGGGAATCTCCTTCTTTATTCATAATCAGCATCCTTTTGATAATGTCGTCATGATACCTATTCATTTTCCTCTATTTTTTCTTCCATGGGCTTGGGTTGGCTCTGCGTGGGGCTAGAGCACCTGGCTCTTCAAGGCAAATACTATAACTGCTCTTATAAATGGAGTAGTTTTGTTGATAGTCATTGACCATCTCCAGGCTTTTGTGTAATATATGTTGATAGTCATTGACCATCTCCAGGCATGAACCACAATCCTGCCATTCTCAAAGTCTTCACCGCATTTAAATTCAATCATCTTCTGAATAAGCCTAGTTAATGCAATATTATGATGAACCTTCCTGCAAGTTCCTTGCATCTTGCTGGACTTGAGGAGCCTTGAACCTTTGCCACATTTTATTAATTTAAGTCCATCAGCAATAGTCTTTGTCTTCTCAAGATCCTCTTACTGTCAATCTTTGAATTGATATGTTGCAAGAGTGCTATGTTCATTATCCACATGCACATTTTTTTTTTCAAATTTTGTAATATTATTGATTAATGCCCTTTTTTAGTTGGTTAATATGTCTGCGTGTCACCATGGAATAATGTCACAAATCTATCTAGATAAGGATTGAGTACTTTATCTGTTAGGTCTACAATAGTTACAGCTATGTTAATCATCTCAAATGGCATGGTATGAAACTTGTAGTAGCCAAAACTGATCTGGTAGCAATCTTTATTACAGATGTCTTCAATTTGAATTTTGGTCAGCAACACCTAGGCCCCAGATTTGTTCTAACAAAACTCTTATACCTTTTAACTGATCAAACTTGTTCTCCATCCTAGCAAGGAACAATTGTGCTTGATGGTGACTCTATCTGGCATTCCGTAGCCAACAATAAAATTTTGAGTTCCAAATCGTCTTATTCACAACCGATAATGGAACACCCTGAGAAAGAACACTAGGCCTAATAAAATTCTTGTTAAATGACTCTCGTAGCCGAGTCTTCAATTCCTTGAACTCTACTGAGATCATTTTGTAAGAACCTTTTCATATAAGTTCTATCCTTGGTAGTTTATTGATTACGAACTCTATCTTTTTCCCGAGTAATGACACTAGTAACTATTGAAGAGGCATATCCCAGAAGTCTCTTACATCTACAAGATTCCTTAATTTATGATCTTCCTTCCTCATATGGTTTATCTTGATCAAAACTTCACATTCCTTTTTTTTAACCTTATGTACTTGTATGAAACTACTACCATTGAAGTTGGCTGCTCTGCTGATTTCATTGTACTACTATGGTAGGAAAATTTTTATTTCTTTGAATAAATTAGCCTACCACTTTTCCCTTATCCATTCATGCGAACTATTTGATGCAACGACCAATGTTTAATAAGAACCAATCTAGTGAAACGTGCTCCAAGCCCATATAATCTATCACTACTCAATTTGATTCATCTATCCCTAAGCATCACTATCGATTTCCTCTCCTGAATCTTACTACCATGGTAAACTAACAAGTGGATATCTCCGATTCTCTGCTCAAAATTGTCGCAAGCTGGACATGCTTCAAATCTCCATCTACATTCTTCTGAATGGTACTGATGACAAAATACAGATTGAGGAACACCAGGTGGTCTCCTAGCTAGTAAAGATGCATGTAAAGATCCTTTCATTGTGATGACACAAGAACGGTTAGTAACAAATAAGAGCAGTTGGAGTTTCACTAGTAGTGGTACTATTTTGAAACTGTGGACCTGAGGCACCAATGGCAATGATAGTCGTACCTTTAAATTGGAGGCGTCACAAGCCCATATTTTGGTCCCTGAAATGGAGGATACATAGTTTTCCAGCAATGTCCTCATCTATTGTACTAATTTCCTTTATGTTGCCAAGTGTCCAAAGTGACGTGAAGTAAAAGTGATCCAAGAAAACTTGATTAAAGGATTCCCAAGTAACTGGTCTAGCATAAGCAAGTAGATGAAGGATCCCGCTCCACCATATGGTTGCATTTCCAGTTAGATATGATTTTACTACCCAATTTTAAGTTCTTCAAGAACTCGTAGTATTATCAAAGTTTCTTGCATTTCTTCCAGCCACTTCTTTGTCTCATCAAGATGTGATCTTTTATCAAAGGTCAAGATTCCCATCTTTTCATTAGTTTACAGTTGTGATCAACATCACCAAATTGGTTGAAGCAGATCGAATGGTAGGACAGAAAATTTCATGTACCACCGTTGCTAACTTGGAGTAGTCAATTGATCACTGCATGTGATTGTTGTGATTCCCACTTGCTTTGTCCTTCAACAATTCTGTGTGTCCTACTCGAAGATCATTTTGCTTAAAGCTCCCTTAGTATACCCTGCCTCCCCAACTCCAAATCAATCTCATTTGTCTCTACAATCTGTTAATAAATACCCCATACACCTGTGTCTCTTCTTCTAATATGATTACTGACTTCTGTTTACTTGCCTTAGTTGCCATGAATATGTACACTTCAAAGAAAATAGGTTATTCGCACGTCAATTTCTAACCATGTACTAACCATCAAATAACATTGAACACGCTCCAACCATTCCCCACCTAGGCATTAAAAATAAGGAATCAAAGTAACTCCCGATCTGCGTTAATCTAGTCCAGACCCTTTACTTGCAAGTCCAAATCCCCAATACCACACTCATAAAAGTTCAACTTATACCTAGACACATAATCACATAACCTATGCTCTAAACCCACTAAACGTCACACCCTAAAACTGGGACCAGCTTGTCACACCGTACCTCAGACTTACCCCAAGCGTGTAAGACTCGATATCAAAAACATCTAATAACCATAATCTCAATGAGAACTTCTAACACCATCACACCAACCACAATATACAGCTAGAATAGAATGAAACATTCTTTATACAAACTCAAGTATTCTTAAGAATAATTAAGTGCAGGGGAGGTTTAAAGTTATGAACAAACTATTCAATGACAAAATAAATTCTAATAAGATAGATTGGCACGCAGGCCAAGGATACGAGAAACTTCTCACTATAACACCATCACACTCTAGCTACAATAGCTAGCTAGAGCCATATCAAAGTCCCTTCCAAGTTTAGGTCCACAACAAAAATAGTAAAACCACCACGGATAGACAAACTGCAAAATAATATATAACAACATGGGATGACCAAATCAATGTTCAGTAAATAGCACTTAAACCTAGTTATTGAATGTAAGTATATAGTCAATATAGTGATAAATGTAAAAAATGTTAGCAATAAACAAAATATGCATAACAAATTTAGTAAGCTCATGGTTCATAGTATTCTTCCGGTTGCTGGATCTAGGTCTATCTATTATCTGCTCGAATAGATTAGACATAAACAGTGTTAGGTACTACCAATATATCAGTAAGTAGAATAAGTACCCAAGTATATGACATAAAGTAAAAACCAGTCCACTAAAGTGATCCACTAAGATTTCAGTAAGCAATCAACATTACAAGGCATTGCATATCATACAAGGCATTTAAATCACATTGCATAAGTATCATGTAAACCTTTATAAATCGATCATACTTAACACATTTTAACATATTTCACAACTGCACATTAAACTATATAACTCACAATCAATAACAAGATTCAAGTACTACTTACCTTGAAAATTCACTTCTTGGTGCCTAACTTTGGTTGGTTGAAAATCCAATCTTCTTGACCTATAATCAAGAGAGGGTAACACCATTCAAAAGTGCAAACTTTGAGGTACAATATAGGACTTACAAAGGAAAGCAAGCAAAAACAAGAAGGGAATTTTTGACGATCAAGCTAGCTGCCGCACTTGAATAAATTAGTAGGTGAATTATGAACAAGCTAGTAGGTGGATATGAACAAGCTAGTAGGTGGATATGAACAAGCTAGTTAGTCACTCAATTCTAGCGATGAATTAGCTCTTTGAGGATTAAAAATCACTCTAAATTTTTATAAACAAGAGTTAAAACATTTAAGAACAAGTTGTGAAATTTCTAGGCAAGTAAAAGTGTGATTAAACATAAAATTCTAGGTTTAAACACCAAGAATGTGAAATTTGTCCAAGCAGCCTGCCCAAAATCTAAGAACCCTAAAATCATGTTTAAGAAGTGTTTTTAACCATAAATTAAGGCTAAACAAAGTGGAAACAATTTGGCAACAAGAATCAATGAATAACATGAAGATTCAAGCATTTTTAATTCATGGGACAACTTTGAAATTCTCATTCAAATCCTTCATTCCATGTGTTTTGAAGTGGTGTAAACTTTTGAAGGCAAGATAGTTCGAAAAAGACATTTGGTAACAAGATTAAATCACAAACAATAAGATTGGAATAAGTTTGATTCTTGATAAAAATTTAAAATTTACTACCAAAAACCTTGCAATAATTTTCCTTAAAACTTACCTACAAAGCCGTTATGTTGATCTAGGAGCACTTTTGCACGTCAATTTCAGCTTAGGCAACAAGATTCTAGTCTGATTTTGAAGATTTGTGAAGTAGAAGCTTAAAAGAGTTTTGAGAGATTTTGGGAGAAATTTCTAAGTGTTAAAAAAATAGTGTAGCAGCAGCGGCAAAAATGGGTTCTTAAGGAAGTCTTAAAGAGTTTTTGAAAATTACACTTTGGTCCCTCAAGTTTCATTTAATTGAACTTTGAGTTGCTAAGTTAGGAAAACGTCCAGAAAAGACAAATTTATCAATAAGCTTGAGAAAAAGGTATAAATTGATATTTAGGAGATGAGAACAAATATATATAGATGTGGAAAGATAGGAAAAAGTCCATTTATTACACAACGTGGAATGATAAGAAAAGTTCAAGTAGAATGATCGAAAAAGTTCCAAGTGTCACAGTAGAAAATAGGAAGGGTAAATTGATTGCTAAACTCAAGAATAAAATTAATGAATGTTCTGAGTAATATCAAATTGACGGAGAAATGTATACGTATTATGGATTTTTTTTATTCATCGGGCTCCTTTTAATATTCCTATACATAACTATTTAAATAGACAATTAGTTTTAATCACGTTTATACTAACCCTTTGTGTAAGCACTTTATCTGGACCTTTTCTTTTTTGCAATGTTAAAATTACAACATGTTATGTCCGCGGCTTGAAGTTCGAACAATTCTCATTCACCAATTTTTACTAACAAGAAATGCAGTTAACCGTGCAAAAAAGAAAAAGGACAAATAGGAAAAATAAGTGGGGTTGTCTAAAACTTGGATATAGGTAAAAATAAGGGCGAGATAGATATTGTTGAATTATCTAAACTCATTCTAACCTTTTCTTTATGATTCTACTCCCTCGATGTTTCATTAGTAAGGGAAGCTATTAGCACCTACTAGGTATTAGGTAAAAACCTCGCTTTATGGTTAATAGAAGTACCTATAACTTTTGCATTGAATAATAGAAGAAAGCAAAGAAAAGAAATGGTTTAGTAAAACCTCTTGCTGATGAGACCACGCTTGGGCTATCAAACCCGACAAGTGATTGCTTTTACGCAGTATTTACAGTAATTCAAAATATTGAATGATTATGAACAAATTTGCTAGTTAGGTCAAATTGGCACACTTTCACTAGTTATTATAAACTAGGTGCCCTTAAATGACAGGATGGAAAGAAAACTAATTACTTAATTGCTGTCCTTTTACTAAACTCAAAAAAACAAAGTCTATATTATAGAGTGAATGTTGCACAATTTCATATACAAGTGCACGTATTGTTACAAGTAATGAAGTGATAACTAGAGGTCGTTCTCTTGAGGACTTTGTTTTGAACCTACTAAGTACTAAAATTAGAACAACCTAACTCTATACAAATAATTAATTGATTTTGGAAGTATAGAATCAAATTAACAACTAAATAAGAAAAGCATATAACTAAAAGAAATAATCAGATAATAAAAACCTAGGATTCAATTATCATTCAACACTTTACTCAAATATCTCATATATCCTCTCTTCCAATTACAAAGTAGGGTTTTGTTAAATTCACATGCATTTACAAGATCTTTTTAAAATTATGAAAACCTAATAATCTAAACCAAATCACTATATGTCGCAATCGAGACTATAGCATTAAAAACCTACTCTAATCTTTGTTACCTAGGGCATATAGGTATATGCCTATTCTATACACAAATCAATTTATTCAACCAAGCAAATATATCAAACAAAAATTACTCAAATCTTGTCTAACCTTAAATTCTATTTTTCAAGTTCAATCTAAGGTTTTCATATCAATAAAATCGATGGCCAATCAATTGAAAGCATTAGAATCAAATTTGAATAAAAAAACACTTATTCATAATCAAAAGAAAGAAAGATTTGAAATTCAAACTACATGTTAAGATCAAATTAAAACTCTGATAAATTAAATTACTGAACAAATGAACCTATATAAAAAAATCAAGAAAAAGTTTACAATCTTTCCCATAGCCAAGACCAAGAAGAATAAGGTAAAAGAACAAAAACTCTTGTCAAAAGTCTTGGTCTTCAATCTTTCTCTTCATTTTGGAACTTAGATGATTGACGGCTCTCTTTGATGCTAAAATACCCTAATATCAATCTAAGTTATGTTAAAATATCCTAGAACACCTATTCCGTAATGTGCGCGGAACTTGATTAAAATCCCAACCTAAAATGCATTGCTTGACTCTCTTTTGGAAGTCAAGAGTGGATCTTGAAAAATATGAATGTTCTCCTTCCAAGCCATACGTACAACTTTCATCGAATACCGCTTTCTGCAGAATTCTATATATCTATGAGATCGAATATGGATTTCTGGTCATGCACTTTAAATTGAGTATCCATTTCTTGTTAGGATTGGAAATCCTGTATTTTTCACATCCATACAAGTTTAAGTCCCAGATTTCCAAAATAGTATAAAAAGAAGTGTTTGATCTTATTATTTGTATCGGACATGTTTGAATCTTGAGCAAAGAGAAATCTGTATACCCAATACAAGGGAATGCCATAGTATTGCCCGATTCTAGAGATAGGAAAAAGAGTATTTGTTCTCGAAATGAGCAAGGTTAACAAAAGGTTGTGACACATTTGTAATCAATTGAATATTGCCTTTTTGAAGGCAAAAACTATATCACAAGTAGTGTTATATAATATTTGTTATGCCAAATTCACTAAATAAAGATATCTATGTAAGAATAAGTTTATGTCATCAAAAGTCAAAAACAGAGAGAAAAGATTGAGGACATCAAATAATTCCAACTAAACAATTTTTTTAAATAACTGTCAAGGTGAAACATTATTAATTTCATTAACTACAATATTTCTCTCCAAAGGCTGCAAACTCTAAAGTTCGAAATGTAAGGAAATTATTACCAAGAAAGTAGTACCATTGGACCGAATTTTGTCGGACCAAGGAACTTTAGATTCTCATGGCAGAAAGAAGCCCAAATATCTGTGGGCTTTCCCTGGGCTTTCTTTGGCCCATTCCCATTCTCATAATACTCCTATTAGGGTTTTATGCATAGCCCACATATAAGAGACAGATAAACTCTTTTCTTTAACATTTAGGGTTAGTCTCTCACTCCACGCACACAAACACCAAGAAACACACTGTCATCAATGGCGGCGAAACAGAAGAAGGTGAGCAGAAACCCTGATCTCATTCGGGGCGTCGGAAAACACTCCCGCTCAAAAATGTACCACAAGCGGGGTTTATGGGCCATTAAGGCCAAAAACGGCGGCGCTTTCCCCACCCACACCAAGAAAGCCGCTGAAGAGGCGAAACCTTCCACCGACGAGAGGCCAGCCAAATTCTACCCGGCTGATGACGTCAAAAAGCCGCTTGCTAATAAGCGCAAGCCGAAACCAGCCAAGCTCAGGTTAAAAGAAAAACCTTGCATTAAAATTTTAGCTAATTAATTTTTTATTTTATTTTTAAGAAAATTTAGTTTTTGTTTTTTGGTTACCTAGGGCAAGTATTACACCAGGAACAGTGTTGATAATTTTGGCGGGAAGATTTAAGGGAAAGAGAGTGGTTTTCTTGAAGCAGCTCACCTCTGGATTGCTGCTTGTTACTGGTAAATTTAGATACGTCGTCTATTTTTTCGTTTGTTTTTTTTTTTTTCAGTCCCAATTTTTTGTAAATTTTGTGGGGGTTCTTGGAGTCTATTGTGGTGATTAATGAATAGCTGGAGAAATGATTTGAAAATTATGTAGTAATTAAGTTCTATTCTTTCCTGATTGAATTAGTTAAAACTGTGAGATTATGCGTAAATAGTTGCATCTGTAATTTGATACTTTTTTAAGTTCTTAATGATTTTAGATGAGCAATTTCATGGTTATAGGGTGAATTTGAGGTTCATTAAACTGTACTCATATGGCAAAAAAGGGCAGTTGTTGCATATCTCCTTATGGGTCCAATGGCTAGTACTGAGTTGGGCTGCTAGAGAAAGACAATGCTTGTAAGGATGAAAAGAGTACTGGGGTTGTGTAATTAGGACGCGGTTTTGTGCGACCTATCCAAGAATGTCTACTTTACCTACTGCTATATATGAGTTAAGTCAAGGTGGATAAGTGCTACTGCCTGATTGTATATGACAATCTTGAAAAGTAGTAGGAGCAAAACTCTGATGTCTCAATATCAAAACAAAATTGTACTGTTTGGGAATTTTAGACGATAAGCTAATGTTTTGTTGTTTCCGCTCTTGGTTGTGTGATCGGTAGTGAATGTTAAGTATTCTTTTTACTACTGAAAACTTGGTTTTTTTCCATAGCAATAGACCTAGGTAAGGAAGGAAGAGCAAGTGGGTACAGATGGATTTTCCCTTACCTACAAACTAAATAGAAAATATTAGCTTCTGAAAAAGTGCTTTTTTTGTGCATTCAACTTATTGTTTGTGATATTTGATGCTAGTGCACCTGTCGATGGTGTTGATATCTGTTCGTCTGTGATTGCTTACTATTTTGGTTTCTTTGTTGTCTAGTACATGATAAACTTCTCAGTTACTCTGTGCAGCTTTTTTTTCTTTTTTTCTTTTTCTTTTGACTCTTTTAAGTTTTTATTATTCATTCTGTTTCTGCCTTTGTCATATTTCTTTCCTTTCTACAGCTTGGAATGACTATCAACTAGCTATTTGATTTGCCTTGTTTTCCGCAGCTTACTAATTTAGTCAATGGCTACTTGTTATTACAGGACCATTCAAAATCAATGGTGTTCCTCTGAGGAGGGTCAATCAGTCTTATATTATTGCAACTTCGACACAGGTCGACATCTCCAGGGTTACTGTGGACAAATTCGATGATAAGTACTTTGCAAAGCAAGTGGGGAAAAAGAAGAAGAAAGGAGAGGGCGAGTTCTTTGAGGCAGAGAAAGAGGTTTGCTGATGCTATATGCATATACCATGTTCTATTTGACCTCTCCTAGATAATTTGCCAACTTCTCAGATTTTAACTTAGCTCTCTTTCAACTATATAGGCGAAGAATGTGCTCCCACAAGATAAGAAAGATGACCAGAAAGCTCTGGATGCACAATTGATCAAAGCTATTGAGGGAGTTTCAGATTTAAAGTCTTACTTGGGAGCAAGGTTTTCACTCAAGTCAGGAGACAAACCCCATGAACTTGTATTTTAGACGTCTTATTTCCGAAGCATTTCTGAAGTTAGAACTTTCTGAAGCATTTCTGAAGTTAGAACTTATTTATTATTGATCTCACTTGTGATTTTTGTTTCTGTATGGGGCTAGACTTTGGTGGATGTACCCTTATGTTGGCTGCAGCAAATTTTGTCTTGGCTTTATATTCTACAGCACAGATTCATAGTGGATTTTGTGGTTACCATTTGAAATTTCTTCATATGAGATAGATCCTTTCGAGTTAATTTTAAGGAAATCGTTGGATGAAGCTTTTCACAGGTGTAAAAGCCTGTTCAAACATCTTTGCTGCAAGTATAACCTTTCATACAATATTTTCCCAGGGGATGAGTCCAACCAGCAAACCATTCTCAATGCTTAGAATCCTATTGTTTGGCAACTGTTCTTATGGTCCTCTGTAAGGACCCAGGGGTGGAGGATGGTGTTTGATATTTTCTGTCTTGGGTTAATGTTCTGAGGATTATAATCATGATTCCAACCTTGAATGAATAATTATGTTGCTTGGTATGTACCATTTTATGCTCTTGTTATTATGGTATGCAGCTCCACGGTAAGATTAAAAAACCTGGGGTGTTGAGTGACGAATGATATTGGCGAGAAATTTGCAAATGTGTTTGGATCAATAGATTTGGAAAAGAATTTAAAATTCACATTGTTGGGGATTTGATAAGCTAAAATGAATAAATTTCAAATTTATTCAAAATAGAAAGTTGTTTGAAAGTATATTCATTTAATATGTTTTAATAATTTGGATATATTTCAAATTAATCAATTTCAGTTTACAAAATACAATATGAATTATTCTAATAAATCGGTGAATTTGAAATTTTTCTTCAAATTTATTTATCTAAACATAACTTATGGTAGTACTACTATGTTCTATAAATTCATAAATTTTTTGGTAGAATTTAACTCATATTATTGCATCTATATTTGGAGTACTAGTTGCAACGAAACAATTAGAACTAGTAAGACCACCAAGGGTTTTCTGGGCTGTGTCCAAATTGAAAGATTAAAATCGACTTATGCACTAGATTAATACTAAATTCTCAAGTCTGGACGAAAAGGAACAAAAAATGGTGTAGTCATAATTGAGATGTAACGCCTAAAAAATGAGCGGTGAATATAGAAATGCAACCGGGGCCTAAGTCAATGCTAGATAACCAACCATTTAAACTTACATGTTGGTGATTTGCATTACCATGATTCAACAGAAGCAACCACAAGGAATTGTTTAAGGAATCTTACTATTGCATAATTTTGTTTATCACCCTAGTTAAAAACGTAATTTCACTCACTAGAAAACAATTTAATGTATGTGGAATTTTATAATCCCGTTGAGGGAATTATTTCTTTGGTTTTAATGGTTTGTACAATACAAATTTTTAAAAAATACAATATTATATTGAATAAAATTTTAAAGTATAACAAAAAAATTTCCCTAAGTACGATGAAATTTTCTTAATTTATGGAGTTTTTAGAAAACTTTTCATCGGTAATAATTTTTTCAAGAATTATTGGATAATTTCTCATTTTACCCATAAACCTAGTTGAGTCAATTGGATAGATGTGTACAATCAGGCAGGTACTAGATTTTATAATTTGGCCCCTTATGTATTATAACAAGCCAACTAGTCCCTCATCATTCAAAATATTAGCTAATGTAGCACTTTTGACAAAAAAGTTGGACAAATTAATAGTAAAAGGCATGCAAAAATCACATGGTCATTAAAAATACAAACATGTTGAGCTTAAAAAGTTTTATTCCTCATTACCTCCATTTTTTTTTTCTTTTCTCTCATTTCCCTAACCTTTGTTTTGTATCATTTTCTTCAAATAATTTTCAACGATAAGCCGTTTTTGATAGAAAAGTTGGACAAATTCAAGTTTTTAACCTTTAGTATTTGTGTTTAGAGGTCACGTGATGTTCACGTGGCCTCCACCGTTAATTTGTCCAACTTTTCTATCAAAAACCTTACATTAGCCATGATGTTAAAAGATAAGGGACTAATTTGGCATGTTGTGATGTATAAAGAACCAAATTGGGATACATTCCAAAGATAAGGACCAAAACAGACTGTTTTTTCTTATACAAATTATAGGTCAATATGGAATACTTGCGGTAATAGTCAAATACAAATGAAAAATTACAACAAGATAAAAGAGCATAAAAATAATATTTATTTATGGTAATATAGAGATTGTGAATAATCATTACTCCATATTCTCATGTATTTTGTCACAATTAATTTTTTTTATTAAATAGACCTATTTTATAATGAATAATTCATATAGATTGACTTTTATTGAAATTTCTTCAACCAATAGGAAATTTCTATAAAATATTACTGAAAGGAAACTTAAAACAAAAATTAGTTAGGAAATCATACCAAAATCGAGTTTTAAAAACTCAACACTTTGACCCAAAAATCGAGTGTGACAAATAATTGGGATAGAATGTGTAACATCCAAACTTTTTCTGTCAATTTGACATTCTTATAAATGTTCGTTAGTCTTTGTTCTCATTGTTCATTGACTATTCTACCTTTTCTAGTGTTCACTTTATTTAGAGGGTTGCAAATGAGATATGATTAAAAATTAGGGATTATCGAGTGTAATTTATGAAACTTGACATTTACCATTAAAGACACAGCTCAATCCTTCTAGTTCATTTACTAGTTTAGCCTACAACTTCTCCAATTTCTTTTCCCTTAAAGTTGTTTGAACTTTTTGTTATAATTCTAGGTGGTAACTGGTAGAAGAGTTTGAACCTTCAGAAGTTAGATTAACACACGATATCAGAAATAAAGGTTAGTAATTGATGATTCACATTTCAAATAGGAAGTTATGATTTCAAGGCTTATTTCATAATTCACAAAAGCCTAAATCTTATTGTTAATTATTGACTCTTGTTGTCAAATGGTTCCCTACTTTGTCCAACCTTGATGTGTGGTTAAAACTACTTCTTAAATATGAGATTTGAGGGTGTTTACATTAGGGGTGGTTGGTTGGACGAATTTTGCATGTTCCTAGGTTTTAAGTCTAGGGTTTTAGAGCTTTATAATCACACTTTCACTTGTGTAGAATTTCCACAACTTGCTTATACATATTAATTATTAAATTTTGTTTCTAATTATTTGGAATGAATTTTGACCATCAAATTAAGCTGCTTCATGGCTTTGTTGGATTGATCAACTTGTTTATGCAAGTAACCAGCTACCTTGTTCATGTTCACTAGCTAACTTGTTCAAAAAACACATTTGATAACAAGATTAAATCACAAACAATAATATTGGAATAAGTTTGAGTCTTGATAAAAATTTAAAATTTTATTACCAAAAACCTTGCAATAATTTTCCTTAAAACTTACCTACAAAGCTGTTATGTTGATCTAGGAGCACTTTTGCACCTCAATTTCAGCTTAGGCAACAAGATTCTAGTCTGGTTTTGAAGATTTGTGAAGTAGAAGCTTAAAAGAGTTTTGAGAGATTTTGGGAGAAATTTCTAAGCGTTAAAAAAACAGTGTAGTAGCAGCTTCAAAAATAGCTTCTTAAGGAAGTCTTAAAAGTTTTTGAAAATTACACTTTGGTCCCTCAAGTTTCATTTAATTGAACTTTGAAGAACCTGCTAACTTAGGAAAACGTCCAGAAAAGACAAATTAATCAATAAACTTGAGAAAAAGGTATAAATAGATATTTAGGAGGTGAGAACAAATATATACAGATGTGAAAAGATGGAAAAGGTCCATTTATTACACAACGTGGAATGATCGGAAAAGTTCAAGTAGAATGGTCGAAAAAATTCCAAGTGTCACACTAGGAAATAGGAAGGGTAAATTGATCGCTAAACTCAAGAATAAAATTAATGAATGTTCTTAGTAATATCAAATTGACAGAGAAATGTATACGTATTATAGATTTTTTTTTGTTCATAGGGCTCCTTTTAATATTCCTATACATAACTATTTAAATAGACAATTAGTTTTAATCACGTTTATTCTAACCCTTTGTGTAAGCACTTTATCTGGACCTTTTCCTTTTTGCAATGTTAAAATTACTGCATGTTATGTCCACGGCTTGAAGTTCGAAGAATTCCCATTCACCAATTTTTACTATCAAGAAATGAAGTTCGAACCGTGCAAGAAAGAAAAAGGACAAATAGGAAAAAGAAGTGGGGTAAGTCTATAACTTTGATATAGGTAAAATACCTTATGAATTTAAACACATCATCTATATATAAAGGTAGATAGATAGATAGTAAAGTAAAGGGATGGTTTGTGAGAGTTCACATAAATGTGTCAAGTGGCAACTTTATTCAAGGTTATTTGCAATATTTACTACGATAAAAGTTAGTTATAACCAATAGTTAAATACATTTATGAAAAAATACTATTGGTAAATATTCCTAACACTTATTTAATACCAAAATTATTTGTAATTTTACTAAATGGGATAGACTATTACCAATGCGATTTGTAATTTTACTATGATAAAAAAGTTAATTATAACCTACAATTAAATACATTTCTGAAAAATTACTATTGGTAAATAAGGGTATTCAAACCCAACCTAACCTGAAAATCAAACTCAATCCAAATAAATTTGGGGTTAAATGGGTTGGATTATTTGGTTGGATAGGTTGATTACCCCAACTTGGTTGATTTGGGTTGGATATTGAAAAAACAAAACCCAACCCAACCCTACTCAATAACCCGATAACCCAAATATAATTTACTTATATATTTTTTTCATTATTTTCTTTTTAATATCATCTAAATTATAATATTTGTTTTTCATTTTATTCTTGACATAAGTTTCATCTAACATATTATGTAATTTTTCCTTCTCATTCTTGATCTAACCATTTCATTTTTTGGCAAAAATATATTTTGTAATGGATGCACTTACAATAATATTTTTATTTTTTTTACAATTTTTAGATTTTAACCCAAAAAAATCTGAAAACCTGAGTAACTCGTTTGAGTACACTTAGGTTGGGTTTACTTGGATTTTTATATTAGTTGGGTAAGGTTGAATTTTAAATTCTCAATGTAAAAACCTGATAATCCGAATTCGAAAATTCGCCAACCCAATAACCCAACCCATGAACACCCCTATTGGTAAATATTCACACCACTATTTTCATCTAGACTGTCTACATATATATTTATTAAATATTTATTGATATATATTTAATAGTATTTAAAAACCTTGCTATGCATAGGATAGTAAAATATTTTCAAAACTCACGTTTTAAATAATTATTTCTGAAATATTACAAAATTATTTTTAAGAAAAAAATTTAAGTGAGACTATGTGAACTGAATCCCGATAGGGGAAAAACCCATTAAAAGACAAAAAAGAATAATGTTCAAGAACATATAGATCAACTTATCTGCACAATAAAAAAGTACATCTGCAATATATCTATACGTATCTGTAGATAAACCACTTTTCATGAAAAATTCTGATTTATTGACATGTAAAATATCAAATATACAGTAAATTTATATAGTAAATAACGATAGTAAAAATGATCAATTACATAATTAAAAGTAAAAATTGAAATTAATTACCCAAATATTACCTTTAACTATTTTTATTTATTCAAAATTCTCATTTTATGCACATATACCTCTTATGATTGAATTTTCCCAAAAGATAATTATAAAATTAAAAGTGTAACATAAATAATCATATGTATCAATTACTAACAATAACTCAAGAAAATAAATACATATTAATTTGGAAAAAAAATTTAGACATATAATATTAAAGGGTTACTCCTAATAACCATTATATGTAGGAAGATATTTTGCCTAAATATATCTAATTAATATTATTTTGTAACCTAATTACGTATAGCATAGATTATTAAAAGTTTCTCACAAAAATTGATTTTTCTATAGATATAGTATAGACTTTATAAAAAAAATTAATAACTACTATGATGCAAACCGCTTGCGCGATCAACTTGATGCCACGAAACCCAACAATTCAAGATGGCACCAAAACCCCAAGGATCTACTCCAAAGTTGGTCACAAGAATTTAGACAGCAAACACACAAACAAGAATGAAAAAGAGCACACAAGATTCAAGCAAGAATTCAACCCGTTGTCTATAGCGAGACAAGAACCAAACTCTTAACAAGATTTAAAGTGAGAATTCTAGACCCGTTGCTTATATGAATCAGGCAAGAACCAAATTTATAAGTCGGTTAGAACAATCACCATTGCTCAAGCGATGATCCCAACAAAAGTCTTAATCCAAAGACTAAAAGAAAGAACTTTCTCCTCACGGAAAAGATGAATATTATTGATAAAAATCCGCTGAAATTCGTCCATATGATGAGGCCTATTTATAGGCTTATAGAAATCATAAAAACTAGCTTAAAAACTCTTTAAAAAAAGTAGTTCTAGGGTTCAGCCATAAGTAGCCCCAAGATTTGGGCTAAATGGGCCTTATTAAAACTAATTAATGAACCTAAAACTAAGAATTAAATCAACAACTAAACTCGACTTAAACCCAAGTTAAAACTAGTCCAATTTACACAAACTTAAACTACCATTGAGTTTTGCATAATAAAGACCAAACTAAAATAAACTTGAAAGGAAATTCGGCCTTCTTGCACTTGAAGGATCTCCATTTGTGCTTTACTTTGAAGAATTGGGCATTGTCTCATGTAATAATGAATTGAAGATAGTCCAACCCAACTCGATCAAAATACCACGAATGTACCCCAATCTTGGCAAGAGTGAATCCATGCTAGCTCCATCTTTCATCTCCTCATATTGACACATTTTCAAGCTGTTCAGATCCATATCATACTATACCACAAAAAATTATACTACGAAATAAAATTATTCTTTGCATCTTCTTCCCACTTTGTGTTTATTGATAACTAACATTTAAATATCAATGGATATTACTCTTAACTGTTATTAAGGTAAGTTCTCTAAAAATAATATCAATTTTTCCCTTCGACTTCTCTTCCCTGTCTGGATCAACTTCTGTAATCTATCTATATTATATAGTATAGCAAATGGATTGTTTGTGAGAAGTTCTACTACCTCGACAAGTGATATATATTAGTAAATCTACATATTAATTTTAATATTAAAAATAAAAAATAAAATACTTAATTAACAATTTCAATTTAAATTAATTACGTAGATCCTGTCTAAAAAACTATTTTTATTTGTTGAAGGCTCTTATATTATGTAACCTACCTCTTATCATTTATTTTTCTTAAAAGAGTTGCAATATTAAATATTATGGATCATTCAATTCTTTATGACACATGACAAATATAAAAAGATGTTATTTGTAATAAATTAGAATTAAAAACACTTTACCTATATAATGTTTAATGGATTATTCTTAATAAATTTGGAAAATGTACAACATAATTGTGTATAAGTAATTTCATTCTTGCAACCAAATTATAATACTTTTATCAAAAAATTAATAAGAAAAAATTACAAATTTAATCACTAAACTATTTTAAATATTTCATGGAGATTTCTCAATTTTTTTTAAAAAATTTTTTTCGTCTTCCACTGTTGTTTAGCCTTCCCCTCCCCCCCCTCTCTCCCCAATTAACTCATAATAACAAGAAGTGTTTTGAACTCAAATTATCGTATATGATCATCTAGAAACTACTAAGCAAGGTTACGAGGTAAGGTTCCCATAATGGGTTAGATTGGGCTTTCCTTAATTGGGTTTGTGTATACCTCGTTAATGCCTTTCTACTGATCGAACCCTCAGTTCGGAGGTCTTCGTCAATATATTACGAAACTCTATTCTTCAGCGCATTACTTGACTTATTGCACAAAAGTCTCCCAAAACTTTTTTTAAAATTTTTTTGTCCCTCAAGTACTTTTGTAATCCATATATATATCCTTTGTTTTTATTTAAATATTTTGTCCCTTGAGTTTTTTGTTTTTGTTATCATGGATAGATGACTAGATTTGATTGAAAGAAAAAAAAAATACTTGAGTGACCTCTGTAAAATTTCAAAAATAGTTAATGATGCAAAAGTTTAAATAAACTTCAGAGCCTTCTTGAGGGACTAAATTTACAATTAATTCGATTGATAATAGCGTACTATGTCACAAGGAAGAAACAAAATTCAAAAATTAATTTTTTGTCTTTGGATCTCTTTACAATATTATGTTCATTGATAATTAGCACTAGATTGATATTATTATTAAATGAGAATGCAAACGTATTTGCTAAAAGTTAACTTTAATATTATATCTTATCTACTTTTTTGTAATTTTATCATATCATTACATTTACACGTATGCTTAGTATAATTGTACGCTGATGAATAAATCAATTGTTGTAATTGTTTCTTTTTTCTCTTCCTTTTTTTGGAAAAAAAGAATAATTACACTTTTATTTATTTATTTATTTATTTTTTAAAATCCACCCTTCCCCCTACCCTATAATACTTTTTTCAATAGGTCAAAGAAGAAGTAGCTTACCACCTAAACTGCACTTGGTTGTCATTACACTTTCTTTTATATGCCATAGAAATATGACATTTTCAAATTTAGTCATTTTGATGAAATTATATACTTATTATAATTTTGATCTCATAGTCTTATCGAGAAATTTATCTTCTTCAAAATTAATATGTAATCTTTTAAAAAATTATTTTTTAAACAAATAGTACAAATTTTTAAAAATTTGTCATACATTTGAGACTAACATTTGTGACAATTAAATGAGAACAATTATGTACAGGATAATTAATGTTCAATAACAAATTTTTTGTAAGACAACATAATAGTTTTAATTGCACATTCAACGAACACATTATTTAATTGTCTTCTTTAGTTTTTTATTTAGTTTGCGGTGATGTAGAACTTCCTATATATAATTACTTAGTTAATGATAAAAGTTTTTCAAGCAATAATCGTTTTACTAATATTATTTTATTATATAAGTTGTATATATTTATGTTTCTTACATAGTACGTTTATCAACTAACTAATGTAAGTGTAAGTTAGGAGGTTTTGGACTTATGGTGTATGGGAATTTTATCCTTGTGCAAATTTTAATGTTTTTTTCTTTTTACTCTTGCCATGAACTAAAGATTCAATGATACTTTTCGAATAAGTAATATTTTAGTCTGTGACAAATATATGATAAAAATAGGACTGATTCATTTTATACCCTTCAACATATACTTAATTTTCATTTCACCCCCAATTTTAGCTCAATCAATAGACACTTTGCATTCTTAACTTTGAAATTTGTCATATCTCAATCTAATTTTAACATCGTCACCAAGCCTAACGGAATCTTTGTTTATGCAGCCGAAATATTGTGGCCACATTGTATATCCCCCTCAATGTGTTGTACACACAAAAAGGTTCTGTTCATTTTAGTGAATGTGAAAAATTAGACTAAAATAGGACAAGTTTGGAAATTAGGGTGCAAAGTGTCTTAAATTGAAATTGGGGGTGCAAAATAAAATTTTTTTAAACATCCATATTTTAGTATTTTTTGTCTTTAAAACTTATTGAGATCGAAAATGCCTGTACATTACGAAAAATATACACATATTAAAGTTTATGTAAGCTACTATCGTACATAAGTCTTATATAGTTAATGCTTAAATTTTATAATTAACTCTTAGTAATTTTTTGCTTAGCTGAAGTTTGAACATTTTTAAGAGTGCATTCAAGAATTGTGTTCCATTTATCTATTCTTTTAATTTATGGTGTTAGTGCTCAAACAAACCTAATATTATCAAGGTTCCACTCGAAAAATGTAAATTATTCATTATTTTTCAAATAATATTTTACAATCATTTATTGTTCATTTTCTAACTACTTTTTAATCTCACTATATATCAAATTTAACGGTTAGTTACAATATTATTTTAAATAATGTTATGAAAATGGCAATCCAAACAAAGCCAAATTTTGATTTAATTATTAAAAACATTTATACCTTAATTTATATATTTAGCATTTAAATTTCATAATACTTTTTTTTCCGTGCACACGTATTCTTAGGCTAGTATACAAATATAATAAAATTGACGTTTCAAACTTATCTATATTTACCTTTTGTTTCTTATTTAACATGAATTAATTGGGGTGTTATACCCTAACCCCTATTTGGTACGCAGGAATGGACTGGAATAGAAAGACATTTCCAACTTATTCTTTCTATTTCATATTTGGTATAGAAAATTTAAGTTGGAAAGACCATTTCACAAAGAAAACTCAATTCTCATTATATCGTGAAAAGCCATTCCTCAAAAAAATTTGAGAAAAACCTTTTCCAACTTCAATTTAAAAAGAGAAATTTATGGGATGTCAAATTTATCTATTTTTTTTTTCAATTTTTAGTTACATAGTTGTAATCTTATTGCTTTATAAATAAATAAGATATTATATAATTTAATTAATTGAATGTAAAATAAATTTAATATGCATTTTTTTTCATTTTTTATCATTAGAATAAATTGTTAAATTGTACAATATAATTATTTGAATGCATAATATAGTTATTTATAATTTTTTATCATTAAGATAGAGTAGTTAGATTATACAATATAATGTTAAAAGGTTAAAAAATTATATTAAATTTTTATTAGCATTCAAATAATTAAATTTTTTACATTCAAATAATTAAGTTGTATAATTTAATTATGCAAATGTAAAAAAATAATATAATTTTATAATTTTTTTTAGTTTTAACATATAAATACTTAAAGATTTTCTTAATTTTAGAAATAAATAAGTACCTGAATAAAAACAAGAAAAAAATTATTTAAAATCCATTATATTTTAACATCTAAAAAAATTACACTAAATATGAAATAAAACACATATTCTATTTTGACTTAAACTACTGAACATTGAACTAAGATTAAGCATTTATGTCTATTTCGAGTAGAAACCAATTATGCTTGGAATGACCTTTCCATTTTCAATCCATTCCTACGTACCAAATCTGGGCTAAAAGACTCGCTCAAATTTCTAGTTTACAATTTTACTCTTCCATTCTTCTTCCTTTCTTCTATCTCAAGAAAAACTTTTGTATGGATCGAATATATGATAGTGCCATGAACCTTTAATCCACAATTTTTCACATTACTCTACTAAAATATGTAGAGTGATGTGAAAGTTTATGAATCAAAGAATTTATGACACTATACCACACACCGAATCCACGTAAAAATTCCCTTATCTCATCATCTCTTAACCTTCAACCTCATCTTTTCCACTTTCAAACATCACTAACATGTGTATTTGCTTTATCTCCTGAATAATTTTCAATTCCAAATGCAAATTTAAAAACAAAAATTCCGTACCTGTCTTAATCCCTCATTATTATTATTATTTTTTGTTGTGATTTATTTAATAGACGGGATTAACCACCCCAGATGACCAATATCCATTTCTCTGCCTCTACCTCTGTCACCCTTCTCAATTTCTCCCCCCTGTATGGCTCTATCTATCCTTTTGGATTTTCAATTTTAGAAAAATCCCCCCGGATGTTAATCTCCTCTGTTATCTATTTTAAATTCAAATTAATTCCCAAATATCAAATATCGGAGAAGCCTTTTTAAATTTCTAATCAGATGTTTATCTTTTTCTATATGTGCCTTCATCATCTCTACTCTGTTTAGCATAAGGAATTCAATGTGGTGTTGAATTTACTGTGATGAATCCAAGAAAACATGTTTGTTAGCTTTTCTTACGAACACATAGCTTTTTTTAATTATTGACAGTTCTGGATAATAAAATCATTACAGTTTACAATTTGCGATGACGAAATCAGCTAATTTTTGAAAGAAAGATTATCAAATTGGGGGATGTCATATCTACTGCAAACTCGATTTTGAAGGACTTTAAGGATACGCAGATTTCACTGATTGATGGAGCTGAAAGGCAGCAAAGGGAAGTTAGAAGCTAGAACCAAATGGAGAAAACTAAACGCTAATAAAGCTGTTGTGGGAGTTATAATTAGGGATGATCAGGGGAGATCTTAGTAGTACCAGCAGAACGAATTATGAAGACAATTGATGCAGAAGGTGCTGAAATTATGCTATACTAACAGACGCTAACAGGAGCGCAATTTGTAGTTGAGTAGGGTCTTCAAAAATCAATCAAGTTTAAGGAGGTGTTTGGTTCATAATCGGGAATTGGAATCGGAATGGGAATCATAAATCCCAATTGGTAAGGATTTTTATCATTTTTCCTTACTTGTTCGGTTTGAAATAATAATGGGTTTCATTATATTAATGAGTTACTCAATTTGAAGAAATCCATGTCACAAGTAGGGAATGAAAGTAGGTATTTTCTAACAGTTTCATTCCTGTAGAATGATTCCCATAGTATTCAATCAAATAACATCCTTGGGTATCATTAACTTTGATTCACATCCCTCTCTCATACTCATAAACCAAACACCTTCTAAATATTGAATCGAGTCAAAATTTTGACTTGATTTGTTTAACATTCTACCTGATTTTGACTTCTCAACCTGACTTTGACTTCAACTTTCAAATTAAATTAGCACGAATACCAAGTCAAATTAACTAGGGACTCCTCAACCTGATTTTGACTTCAACTTCCAAGTCAAATTAGTTGGCGAATACCGATTTAATTTAACTGATTTACCAATCAAATAAGTGTTTGACTTTGCCAAGTCAAATACCAGTCATAACAATTGTATTCCTTTTAATACTTTAGCATATATTATAATAATATATCAATATATTTGTGTACATAATATTTTAGACATAATATTTTTAATGATTAATAATTGACTAATATGTTAATAGTTAGTAATATTATTTTTTCTTAATCCTTAAATATTATTTTTTGTATAATTGTTGGAGTTATCAATATAAATGAAATACTTCACACAATTTATGTACTTATATATTAATAATGCTTTTGGTTCAATAATCAATTAAATGGATCACTAATTTCTTTTTAATACATATAAATATTATATATACTTTAATATTTATTGAAATATCTGTATAGTATAATATATCTATAGGTACATGTTCTAATGTTCATACACTGAAATTTTTATAATTTATTCTTGTAATAAAAATATATTTTATATAATATCTAATTTATATACTTATACTACATAACTTATTAGTGTAACATTTTTACTATGAACAAGTATATTAAATGTATAATAACTTACAATTAGTATAAATACAGGTAGATAATTATATATATTAATAACTTAAAATTAGTATAAATAGAGGTAGATAATTATATATATTCTCATATATTTATAAGATATACTTATAGATAGAGATATAACAAAGATATGTGTTTAAATTCGTACATATAATCTATTTTAAACTTCTATATATAATATATTATGAATTACATTTTGGTACACATTTTGTTGAATTATGTGATTGCAATTTGGTTTTGTATTTTTTTTATTATGTATAAACTTGTATTATCTTTATTTCTACTATGTGATATTTTGAATTTGTGAAATGATATAAAATTTGTGGGATGATGTATTAAATTTTAAAATTAGAATATAGAATGGAAGAATTTTTGTCACTTATTCGAATTATTTGACTTACAAGTTCAACGACTCGATTTTAATTAATTTTGGGTTTGTATTACTCGATTTTAATTTTGAAATTTTTAAATTGAAAATCAAACTAGTCAAAAAGTCGAATACCTGTTGAATGAACACCCCTACAACTGAGAGTGGAACTGAAGTATAGGACTGAAATTGATCGTCTCTGGTGATAAATAAATTGAAGAGTAGGAAGCCAAACAATTCACAATATGGTCACCTAGGTACACTTCATCAACCGGATTCTCCGATCCTTTCAATCTGCTTCAATAAGCCATGTTAATCCTGAAGGAAGTTCAGCTGCCCATAGAGTAGCCAGATATGGCCTAACCATAGAAAATAGAATGATCTGGTGGGATCAATTTCTCAAATTTCGTATCCAAAGTCATTTGTAATGACCTGATTTATTTTAAATTAACCTTACCATTTTACTTACTACCTGTACTTACTTTTGAGAAAGTTCAATTGGAGACACATCAAGTTCATTTTATGTTATATGTCTCAAACATTAAGGATTATAAAATTTATTTATTTTGAAGATTATATCAAACACAACCATTTATTTTCAAGATTTTGAACCAGAACAACCGTCACTCATATTCCATTCAACGAATAGGGTTAAAACTAATAAAACCGTGTTGTGTCCTGTTTTTAACACTGTTCCGAATGGCCGATGTTAAGTGTGATGTTAAGTGCGCGCACAGTCGACACCTATTTAGTGGCAAAATATTCTACATGTAGAAATATTTAAGGCTAATTTCACTTTGAACCTCATAACTTTTATTTGATTCTTATTTTGTATTCCGAATTTTAAATTTTAAATGCATTGCATCCTCTAACTCTCGTATCTTTCTAACTTTGATCCAATTTTTTACAATACTAAGAAATTTGAAGGTTGTTCTACTTTAAGTGCGTGGTATGCATAGTTCGAACATCTATTAATTTTAATAATGATATTAAAATTAGATGAAATTAGAATGAGTTTGAAAGTTGGAATGGAATGTGTCTAAATTTAGAAATGAATTTACAAATTGAGAATCGGGTACGAGTTACAAATTGTGAAGTGAAATTAGTCGAAAACAACAATGTACAATCATTAAGCTAAATCACCTACCACTAGAATTAACTTCAACGTGTTAGTTGTAGATTGACCATTCAAAGAAAGCGTATCAATAGAACCTTTCACAAGACTTCAGACATGAGATCAGGTGAAGAAAGAGGTTAACCAAACCAAAAAAAAAAAAAAAAGAAAATCTTATCTTTCAAATTATAAGGAGACAAGATTTACTTCATGACCTATTCAAAAATTTTTCAGTCAAAGTTTAATCTAGAAGGACTAGAGAAGCCTACCAGTTCATAGTAACAATAGGATAGGTTTTGACATGTAGAACAAATATGAGAATATATTTATTAAAAAACTCTCAGCTAAGAGTCGTCAAGAAATGCATCTGCCTTGTTATTCATCTATTAATCCTTGAGGACAAGCTCAATATACATACATCACTAAGCTGCTGACTTGGTTGTTAAGTAGTCTAATCTGCTTTATGAATTAGATAAAATTTTGATGACAGAGTCAAATGCAACAATGCCTATATATAACATGAATCCTTTGGCAAGATCCCTCAACACCATCAACCAACGAGTAGTGTTAGTTATCTTAGATCTTAACGATAATTATGTTGGGAGCATCATTCTTTACAACCATTGCTGCTGTGGCACTAGTTTCATCAGTTGCATTCTGCTTCTGATCCAAGCCCATTGCACTAGTTTCATAATTCTTTATAACAAACATGTTGGCGTTTTTGTTTGATGTGCTAGAGTATGCTACAGGACTTAAAGAACAATGTGCATGACATCTTTATGCCTTGTACTTGTAATTCCTGAAAAATCCTATAGTTCGGCATCTTTTTCTCAACGCAACAGCCCTTCCTGTCCTCTTACACCTTACAAACAATCACATATCCTTGAACCAATAAGCAACCACCACTGTCATCGTACTCCCTTTAATACAAAATCTAGGCTGGTGTCTAAAAACAGAACTATAGAGAACAACAAGGGATATTGAATTCCAGTGCTTTCTAAGTTTCTCCTTGCTATGGAAAGGTTCTTCTTTTTCTTTTTGACTTGCCTTGACATATAACTTCTTACTATTTCATAGCAATTTTTATATTTTGGAACCTTGGAGGACATGCACAAAGCAGTATGGCCTTTTGGATTTGCAACGTTATTGCATTATTAACAATTTTAGTCTTTGAATTGTATGCAATGTTCGTGAACGGAAAGATTTGCAAGGACCCAAAGCTTGTCAAAGCCAACGATTTCTTTTTTCAGGGACTGAAAAAGCCTGGAAATACATCAAATCCACTTGGTTCTAATATTACTGCTGTGAATGTTACCAATCTCGCTGGGCTCAACACTTTTGGTGTTTCACTTGTTCGTATTGACTTCGCTTCTTATAAATTAGAAATCCACCCTATACGCACCCTCGCGCTACTGAGGTCATTTTTGTTTTATAGGGCACTCTCTACGTTAGTTTTGTCTCTTCAAACCCAGGAAATAACATGAAAAACCGCCTCTGAACAAAAGTTTTGAATCCAGGAGATGTTTTTGTGTTTCCACAAGGTCTCGTTCACTTCCAATTTAATGTTGTAAAGACGAATACAGTATCATTTGCTGGTTTGAGCAGCCCAAAATCCAGGAGTTAATACTATTGCAAATTCAGTCTTTGGATCTAATGCTCCCATTGACAATCTCCAGATGTTCTCACTAAGGCATTCCAAGTAGAAAAGAAAGTAATTGACTATCTTCAAGCACAATTCTGGGGGGACAAAACTAGAAAAGCATGCATGACTTTGTTCACAATATCTCTTAGATGAATCCATTGCCATGCACCGTCACTGCAAAATTTAAATTTTATGGTAGTTACTATACGTACAAGAATAAATTGATATTGAAGAATAAGTTCGAATAACTTCTCTTCTTTTCCATCACGAAACTGTTTGCATGAACCAATCAAAAGGAAAAAGATCGAATTTTTTTCATGCTTCTTACGCACACTTGTGAAGAACGTGTCATTATCTTATTCATGAAATTGTGCTCCCGCAAATACAGATACAAGGCAACTATATTATGAAACGACAAACCCTAGATGTATCCTACTACAGGGGAAACAACTTTGTCATGTCCTAACGAAGCACATGTAATTTGTCTTATTTGTACTCCCACAAATACAAGGTATCTATACACTGAGACATAGCAAACCCTAGACATATACTACTATAGCAGAAAGAACTTTATATAAATAGAACTTAATTTGTGCAGGTTAAAGTAGGAAACTAAAAGTTACAACTCGCCAATTCTAGTGATATTTCATCTATATCTCTTTCACTTTCTTTCTCGTAGTATTCGGAGCAAACTCTACTTATTCGATCCGATCCTTCATAGTGCTTTAAATCCAACATATATAACCTTTAACTTTTCTTTTATATATATATATATATATATATATAATCTTTATATATAATCTTAACTAATTTGCAAAAAAGAATATATAATAGAGTGAGCGACAAGTTGTTAGTAGATAGCACCTATACCTTCCTAGATCATCCAATTAAGTGTATACATATTTCATAATCATTTCACACTATCACATGCACATACTTTAAATCGAAACCATATTCTCAAATAGTACATCACATGTCATGTAGTCAATTAATTCAAACTGCATTTTATAATTTAGGATTATTTGCAATTAATGTATCATATGCACCCATGAATTATTTTTATTTTACACTTTGCAACCCAAACTATAAATTGCAGTATTTCGCTGCCTCAAACTTATAATTTTGGCACATTTTTTAGATCAAGTAAAGCTAACTACTTAGGACCTTTTTACCCTAACTTTGTAGGAAACATAGGATTTCTTGATTTTGCTAATTGTTAGGCATAAACTTAGTTCAAGTTATTCATGTTGGATTTCTAAGAATGTTGATCAAATTCCTCTTTTATAGTTATTATCCATTGGTCATATAATAATAACTTTATTTTTACCAATTTATTTGTCTTTGATCCAGCATTAATAATAAGAAGTAAAAGACCTTTGATCTAACTCATGGAATTTTTATGGTGACCATTCAAATTATGTTAATCTTTGGTCCAACATTCACACAATTCACGATATTTACTATTGATTTTGATATGTGAATTACTTGGTCAGTCTCATCAAATATTATAGATTCATTCAAATAGTGATCAAATATTTGAAAGCCATTAAAAACATAGTAAACATTCAACCTTAAACAAAAATCTACCATAAATAACAAAAAAACAAGAGTTTATGCTATTACAATTAGTTACGTCTTGAAAATCCAAACTAAGAATGCTTATAACATCATTACAACTAAAAAATCCATTAAAGTAATAAAGTATGCCATAAAATATGAAAATTAATACTTATGAAAGATTTAAACCACAATAAAAGTTACCAGAATGCTGAACCAAGGCTGTCACCCTTATATCTTTAAGCACTTGCCTTCTAAAATTGTGTAGAAAATAAAACAAACGAAGATTGCTATAAAGCTAAAGATGGAATACAACATAAAACTTGGCCTAAAAGAGTTCTATTTATAGGCTTTTAGGTGTAGAAAGGTCTAGGGTTTTCTGTTGCAAAACGGATCAAAATGGACCCAAACAAATTATGAAAATCCTAAAAATGCTACTCTCGCATTTTGCTACAGCTGCCAGTGCCTCCAACTCTTGGCTCAATGCTGCAAGACAGCACCCAGGTGGTTAGTGAGTTGGCACCTCCAACTCTTCTTGGTCAAAGTTGCCAACTTACAGCACTTTCCACTTTTCACCCAATTTTCAAGATTCACATGCTAATCATCTAATTGGACTCCTCTTCAACTTTATTTAGAACCTATAGGAACATATCAAAGCATATTAATAAATGACCTAAAATACTTTAAATAATAATTTCAACTAGAAACCCTAAAATTTATGAAAATCATAAAATAACACAGAAAATGCTTAGCTTTAGCATCAAAACCTAATCAAAGCACACATGCACATAACTCTCTTTCAGAAGAGTTATCACACCCCCAACACAAAATTTTGTTCGTCCCTAATAAAATAAAACAGCCAAAAATTAACTTCCTTCATTGTATCAATAATAGTAGCAAGTAGGGACTAACCATACACGAGAAATAAACAAAACATGTATATAAGAAAAGTTTAACAATTAGTCCCAAATTATCGGGAAAGTGCTAATCTCTCCACTATAATGACACAAAGATAGAAAAAGAGCAAATACCACTACTCTTATGAAAACCTTTTTTTTTCAAAGGCGGATCTATAGCAGATCTCCACCTATGTCTTTGGTAACTCAAACCCATGACTTAGGTCATAGAGGAACTGTAGTCTTATTATTTGGGCTGCACTTCGTTATCACCAATCATAAAAAACCTATTTTGACAAAAAGTTTAACAAGTGACATCCAACTTGGAAAGGATTCACACAAGATATTAACTAGTACTAATTATCTCAAACCAAAAATCAAGTAGGATTTTTTAAACTTGTAACATATGTTAAAGGATAAATATAGATAAAAGTAGATTTTATCACCTTAGACACATTAGTCAAATAACTTGGACGGACCACGATTCCAAAACTATTACCCAATCACCACAACATTTAGCCAAACACCACTCAAAGAAAAACTATACATTTTTTATTTACTAGAAGGAAATATCCCTTCTTTACTCACAAGCACAAAACACTTGACTATTTCTTGTTTTTCTTTTTCAACACATAATTTTTTTTTTTTTCCCTTCTTTCTTTCACTAAGAACAACATAACATAGGGGATTATTAAGGTAATGGAGTCCTATATTTGACTCTTTCCCAACAATCAAAACATGTTTCCCCAATTGAAACATCTTTCCCTACTATCTATCATAGACATCACAATCAAAGCATTGATGCTTTCCAAGGCCAACACTCGGTAAAGTGATGGATAAAAAAAAAACGTAAAACAAAACAAGACTGTAAATTTTGACTTAATAGCATAGTTGTCAAAGAAAAAATAAGGCTCATTAGACTCAAAGAGGAAACTAGGGAATCATAACGAATGAGTAGGCAATTTGACTCAAACGGTCCAAAAAAATACCTAAATCATTTCCATGGTTCTGGATTCATTTATATTTTGCAAGAATAAAACCTTTATGATTCTAAAAAAAATGTCACAAGTTAAACAAAATCTTAAGACATAGACATGATTATCACTTATTGAAAACAACAAAAATCACTCTCCTCACATCACACAAGATGTGTTTGTAGTGAGAATTCCACAAATCAATGGGTTCAAAAACAAAAGAAATTTATTATATACCTTTAATTCAAAAATTCTAACATATAATCCCCTTGAAACAGTTTTAAACTATTGATATATAGTTACAAAAGATAATATACACAAACTACTACAAAACACACAAACTTTTTTATACTTTGTAAAATTTTGTAATCTTTTTTCCCAAAAACTAACCTTAAAATAAAAAAATACACCACCAAAAACTCATAATATCAAATAAACACACATTCCCAAAACACAAACACATAAACACAATAGCACTAACAAGACACAAACACCCTCCTATTTAAATAAAAAACATTTTTCTCAATGTTTTTAAAACAACTAAAAACAAAAGTACAATAAATTAAGAAATAGAAAAACTCCCTTTGTATGATACAGTAGTAGACCAAGTCTTCAATTCTCCTCCTCATCCTTAGAGGCAACATCAAAGCTTTGATTTTTATGTGGTGGAGTGCCTAGCATTTGAGGAAATGCAACCATCTTTCTTCGTTCTTTCTAATGTGCATTTTTTTTGCCTGTCTTCATAGCCTGCAGGGCTGTGCACTTCAGCCCATCACATCAAGGTGACAGGATTTGAACCTATGGCCCTCTGTACCCAAAATGGATGCCCTGACCATATAAAAGTTTGAGAACTTACCAATGAACAGCAACATTTGTCCTACAGCTTTCACACATTGCGATTGATGCTCCACCCTTTTTTCTAGATGAGCAACTCAGTTCTTTAGTGACAATGGTACTTGTGCAAGTTGCAGTTGATTTGTTTATGGAGCACGAGAATTCTTCACAGCTCGATTCACCACTACATTATCAATTGGACTATTTGGCTTCACGTGAGTGTCATCTTGACCTTTATAATCAATACTTGTAGTAATATAATGATTAGCGATAAGACAATTAAAGTACATCTACTTTCAATGTTTGCTGTATAAAGGATTTGTTCATTAATAACACGACCAAAGCCAACATCAATTGATCTTCCCATAAGCAAACAATTAATCATACTAGCCCTATTCTTAGTAAAATCACTCATATGCTTAGATGGCATAAACTTTCCACCAATGAAAACATAGCAAATTTTAGTAATCGGTGAGATAATAGCTACAAATAGAAGTTGGTGAATGCTCATTATCTTTAGCCTCTGTCCATGGAATATTAATACCATCACACAAAAATTTGGTAACTTCATCTAAATCAGGCTGAACATGCTCAAAACACTAAAATCATCGCCATCAATGTTAGGAATATTAAAGAAAGCATTAATAGCTTTACAACTAAAATCTACTCTACCTCTAACAATGATCTTATGATTGTTTTTGTTAAGTAAATTAGCATAAAATTCCCTCACAAGTTAATCTCTAGCATAGATCATCCAACCCCTTTTACTAATCATATCTTGCACTTGATTATATAAATCTTTATCTTTCCATGGTCTCTTCAAATTAAACCCCCTCTCCCTTGCAAGTTTTCTCTATAAGTGAAAATAGTAACGTTTAGATGCCTCAAGGGAAGCAAATTTCTTCCTATTTTAATTTATTGATTTTCTAGCACCAACTTTTATACCTTTTTCCTTGAGGAGCTTTGCTTTTGGAGGCATAACTCAAGAATTAAATAAAAATCAAGTATCAACCTAAAAATAAAGTCAATAACAACTCTAACAACTAAGTTCACACAAGTTATACTTTGCAAGAAATTTGAACAAAAGTTACTAGACAAGTCCAAGTAATATCACCAATTAAAATCAAAATAAATATATAAAATCAACTCTAATAAGAACAAAAGGATAGATATTACCAAATTGAAGCCCTTAGAGGCTCCCTTGATGTTCCCTTGAAACCTTGTAAACTTCTGCCACAATTGAGTTCTTGAAGTATTCATGAGCAAAATCACCAACAAAGTTCAAAAAGTGCAAAAAAATTATTGAAAAGTTGTGATTTTAGGTAGTTAGAAGTAAGATTTATGGTGGGAATAGAATGTTTCTTATAGGGTTTTGTTGTAGAGGCACTAGAAAGAGTCTACGAATGAAAATTAGGGCTTTGAGAGAATTTTGAAGTGAGAGAATAGAATTTGGGTTGCAAAATTCCAACCCTCAAGCTTCTCGACTGCTTGGCGCCACAAACAAGTTAACTAGGAAACACAGTGCCCAAACGGTAAGTGGGTTGGCATTGCAAGCTACTTAGTCAATGTTGGCAACTTCGATCATCTAAATATCGTCCAATTTTGATTATTTTTACTTCAAACCATACCGTTTTAGCTCCAATTCATTTCGAAACATGTCTATAACCTACATAACATTCAAAAACACTTTCAAAAATATTAAACATAAAAATTAAAATGCGTAAAAAAAAAAATCCCTTAGGTTGTCTTCTAAGGAATGCTTAATTTAACCTTCTTATCTAGACATTCCTAAAACTAAATTTTTTTTTTGTCAAGCATAAATAAAGTTTCATAAACTTCAAAATCACCATCAACATAATGTTTTAAATCTTATAAGAGACAGTGTTTCCTTAAAAGTTTCATTTACCACGCAATGAATAACATCAAGAAAAAAATAATCGAAGAACTCATGTAGATATTTCATAGCCCTAGAAACATTGAATGATATTACCTCATCATTCACCCACAACTCTAATTTTTCCTTGCTGGACATCAATTGATGCCCTTCTAGTCACCAAGAAAGGTATTTCCAATATTAGAGGAACATCATTCCTCTTCTATGTCTAGAATGATAAAATCTGCAAGTAAAATGAACTTGTCCACTTTTGCGAGCACATATTCAATGATTCCATGAGGTATTGTTACACTTCTATCTGCTAGGTAAAGGGTCAATTGAGCCTTTTTCTACCTCAATTTTGTAAAAATTGTCAAAGTCATTAAATTAAAGCTAATACCTAGATCACATAATGCTTTATCAAATAACATTGTGCCTAAAATACAACGAATAGTGAAACTCCCAAGATCCTTCAATTTTGGAGTCAATTTCTTCTGAAGTACTGGACTACATTCCTTAGTTTGCATGACTATTTTATCCTTCTTCCATTTCCTCTTATTTGATAGGATCTTCTTCATAAACTCAACATAGTTAGGCATTTGAGAAAAAGCATCAACAAAAGGAATGCTAATTTGTAATTTTTTAAAAACATCAACAAATTTAGAAAATTCTTTTTCCTTGTTTCGCTATTTTAATGTCTGTGGATATGGAACCTTCACATATGGATGTATGGCCCGCTATTTTTTCCCATTCCTCTTTCTTCTTCTTTCGACTAGGTATTTGATATCTAGGCACAACATCATCACCAATTGTATCAATATTAGGGTTAGGTGATTCCTTGATCACCTCTTGTTCTCTTACCTTCATGTTTTCACTAGCCTTGGGGTCATCCAACATTTTTAAACTCCTCAGAGTTATTACCTTAACTTGTTCTTTTGGGTTGGTCATATCTCACTTAGCAAAATACCTTGAGGTCTTTTAGTCATATGTTTCAAGATTTGCCCAATTTGCCCCTCTAAATTCAAAATTGAACTCCTTGTTTCATTCATGAAGGTAGCTAGCATTTCTTCCAAACTTGGCTTCTTCACTATTTGTTGTGGTAGATTTTGTTGCTAACATTGAAATGGTGGCCTTTGTGCTCCTCGATTACTCCATGAAAAAATTAGATGGTTTCTCCATCATGGGTTGATGTATTGGAGTTGGATTGGTTTGCATCCTTTGTTGATTTGCCAAAAAATTCACTTGCTCAACCTAGCTCCATTTCTTGACACTTGGCATTCTCTTGTGGCATGATTTCCTATATAAAAATCACAAGACTACTCATCAGAATTAACAAAATTCACTATATTCTCCAATTTGTCTTGTGAGAAGTGCCAACTCAGTTACCATAAAATGCCAATTTTCCAAGAACACACCATAATTACCGGCAACGGGGGCCAGAGACTTTAGTGTGGCCTAAGTTAACCAAGGTTTAGTTAACGTAGTCTCCTACTTGAAAGTATACGAGATTGATTGTAGAGCGGAAGCTTAGTATCAATCCCACAAGAAAATGGTTTCTAAAGACAAACACATATTTAAAAGCAAGATAATCAAAGGTAACGAGAAATGGTTTGTATTTTGGTTAACTAATCTAGCAACAATTAAAGGATAATTTAACTAGATAAAAAAGAATAATCTATGGAACGGATTTCACCACTAATTCTAATTAATTTATGTCCAAGTAATAACAATTCTAATTATTCAATATTAAGGATTGAAAACTACAAACCCAATTTCCCTCGAAAGATTAGTCTAATATGAACTACTAATCATAACACGTCTAATTGAAACACAGACTATATGCTCATTCACACTTTTTAAATTCGGTGATTACCAATTTATGATTCTCGCGCATAGAACTATAAGCACTACACACGGGTCATTCTAAATAGCACAACAATCAATCGAAAAGTAACAAGCATAGTCGGAAACGATTGTGAATTCCAACAAATATAGAGAATAAATCACAAATTCATACCGAATTAATAGTAAAACAATCATGTCAAAAACACAAATAAAAAAGAACAAGGTCCCATAAAGTTCCATATACTAAAAATTAACTACTCATATTGGAAACAAAGTATACAACCTGAAATACCCAAACACTCCATCGATGAAGATAAAAAATCTTTCTAGGTTGTAGAACAATACAATAAAATGGAAAAGTATAAGACTAAGAGCAAAGGAATGTTCTAGAACTACTTCTAACCTAACCGTAAGTATGACAGGTAAAATCCTAGTCTACTATCTTCTCTTCCTCAAAATACTGTGGAATATGATGTTTCTCAATCCTACCTGTTGCAGAACCTAGAAAGATGAGCTTACTGTGGCCAAAGGACATAGTCGCCATGGCCAACAAACCCTTGATACTTGGTATAATTTTTTATAAGTGCACTTGCAACGGCCATCACAAACCTTCGTCGTGGCCAATGAGTTCTCACACTTTTAATAAAAATAAATTGTTGAGAAAAAAGTATTATTTTTCTGGTTTTTACTCCCCAATCACCACAGCCATGCCAGTCATGTAAATTTGCAATGTAAAATATACTCTGGTAGAAATACTCTGAATAAATAATAATGACAATGTAATTCTTAAGTCTTCTTTATCTTGGTTGTAGAAGAGTTCACTGTGCTAAAGATTTTGGTGGCTAGTGGCCCTAGATTTTCTATTGGTAAGGAAACCATTAGAATATGGGGTTATTATTAGTTGGCTTAGCTTTTTCTTTAAAACCTCAAACGAGAAAACCTTCTTATTGAAAATTACATTTGGATTCTGATCTTTTTTCTTGTGATAAGTGTAGTTGGGATCAACATTTGGATAAAAATAAATTTTTTTTCTGAGAAGGATGGTATGGTTATTCTTCAATTTCCTATTTTTGTTTTGGGTGTGAGGGATAAAAGGATTTGAAAATTTACTCAAACCTAAAATTATTCTATTAAGACTAGACATGATTTTTTTTAATTTAAATATTATTCTGAGAATAGTATTCCCAATTACAGGCCCCAATACCATTACACGTTTTTAACAAAAAAAAAAAAAATTTGGAAAGACTTGTGGAAAATACTAGTAAAAAGCAAAATTAAACATATTGTTTATAGATGTCTTCATAGTTTTGTAGCTGTTAAGGAGGTCTTTCTTCTAAATTTTATATTGAAGATGACAAATATCCTAGATGTGGTGAGGAAGTAGAGTCTCTAGAACATTTGTTGTTTCAATGTTCTTATTATGAAAATGTTTGGAAATTATCCCTTATTAGTTGGTCTACTCTTCAGACTTGTCAAACTAATTTTTGGTGTTGGGAATCTTTAAAAGTTTGTCCGAATTGGAAGTTTTGTATGATCATATTAGTTTAACTACTTTTATACCATGGCATTTGTGGAAATAAAAAAAAGTGATTGTTTAGTCAAATTTAGAATTTAGAAAATGAAATTTTTACCGTTACACACTTCGGATTGCTAGAAGTTAATAAGCTATTAAAAGTGTGTTCATCTATAACTTCATCTAATATTTTGTCCTTTCAGGCCCCAGATGTAAGTGTCCATAGGTGGGATTTGTTAAAATGAACACTAATGCAGCAGTCCTTTAAGATCAATGTAGGTCTACTATTGGTATTGTTGCAAGAGATTCTAATGGTTTGTTGAAGGGTACTTGGGTTTCTAGATGTTGTAATTGTACAGATGTAAAAATGGTGTAACCTTCTGCTATTCGAATGGTTTTGATACATTCTCTGAGGTATTCATGAAAATCTGTTGAAATACGATTTGATGCTAAGGCTGTGATAAGATCTTCTTAGGAAAGAAGCAGAGGATTGATGATGTTGCTATTATAGTAATTTTGTTCTATATTTTTCGTTTGACAAGATTTTTCACAGCTTGTACTTTCTCTTTGACTCCTAAATCTAATAATAGAATAAGTCATAAAATTGTTATTATGCTTTAAGGATTTTGGACGTGGAGAAATGAATAACTTCTTTCCTTCTGTGACCTTATAATGTAGTACAAAATGATATAAGTCATTTAGCTAACTCCATTATTATTAGTAGTAATTAATAATCATTCAGGAAAATAAAATTTGGGCTTAATTATACTTTACCCCTAGTAACTAGGGATCAGTTACAGATTGTCCGGATTGTTTATTTTAACTACACATAGCCCCAATACTTATGCAGTTAAATTTTCCATTCAAATGAAGTGGAAATGAAGTGGTAAATATCATAATTACCCTCAATATTTTTAGTTACAGTTTAGTACCCTAATTTAAAGGAGTTTCACTTTGTTACCCTAACTTATTTTATAAGTAATTTACTCTAACATGGTTAACTTTCAATCCAACATTTAGCGTTAAAAAAGATTTTTAACCCTTCAATATTAAGCGCATGAACTATTTTTTTTCTTTTTTCATATTTTTTTCTTGTTTCGCGTAATTTTATCATGGCACCACTTTCCCCTCTCTCTCTCACTCTCTCTTATATTTTGTATGTTTAGAACAAAGTTTTCAAGTATATTTATCATGGCCTTAAATCAGGGCAATGACACAAGTGCACGTTAGGGTTTACCCCAAGTATGCAAAGCTTGATATCAAGATCAACTATTAGCCACAAACATGAAACATACTTCAAATAATCTTTACAAAAACCATAATTTATAATCTAGCAAATCAAGGTATCTACACCATTATCAAGCTACCAAGGAATGGTGAAAACCCTAATCAGATACATTGGCACGCAAGCCAAACAAAAGGTCAAAATCTCACAGTAACCAAATAATCTCATTAGCCTCATACCAGAATCTCATCCTAGCACAAGTTTGCTAAGAGATCAACAAGCACACTAGATGGGTCACAATGCAAAAATAATATCAATAACATGGGATGAGTAAAATGATGCTCAGTAAATAGCACCTAATCCTATGCATTGAATGCAAGCATTCCACCAATATAAAATTTAATCATATAATCATGCACATGCCCTATAATTTACGATTAGTGAATGCTTATAATGCAAATAGCATTTCAGGAACTTAGCATTTGAATGTCAAATTTATTTATCAAAATCACTTTGGTCAGGAAAATTATTCCCTCAAACATCATTAACAACTAACAATCAAGTTAATGAGTATTCGAGTTTTCAAGTTTTCGGGTATTTGAGTGTTCAAAAATTTAGGTATTTGAATATTCGAGTATTCAAGTGTTCGAGTATTCAAACATTCTGATGTTTGAATGTTCGCATATTCACTAAACCAATCAAGTATATCAATTCACTAGATGCAACAATTACCTAAACATAAATAGCAACCAAGTAACGTATTAACTATTCAAGACAAGCAAATCATTCAAGTCGAGAGTTTAGGTGATCAAGATTCAAGACAAGTAACTAGTACCCTCATTCAAATTTATCATTCCAGGTCATTAATCCTTAAGCAAGCAAATTATTCAAGTAGGTTGTTCAAGCGATTGAGTATTCAACTCCATAATCAATCAAAACAATTTAGGCCGAGCGCTTGGTATCCTAGCATAAATAACATGAACGTTTCTTTTTTGCTTTAACTGACAATCCATACAAGTGACCCAATTTCAGTATCATGAATCAACACTATGCAAGATGTAAGACAAGAAATATGTCACCTATCTATGCTTCATGACATGTCATAAAATAAATCAAAACCATTTGAGCAAACCTAACAACTTATGCGAAATGAGCGCTAATACTATGTTTCTCTTGCTTAATGCATTTAATCATGCCTATTCTCGTAAGACAACCCCTTTCTATTGCAATTCAATCAACAACCATGATCACTTTCCTTGCCTTAACAAATGTTATAGAATACAATACCAATTCAAGATTAATCATGAACACTACGATCATATAACCCATGTATTTTACCCTATGTCTTAAACGAGATAAGTTCTGATGTTATACCCTGCAACCTTTATGCATTTATTAAATTATGCACTCACAAATTAGCTAGAACTTATCATGGAGTAACAATATTTACATTTCAGTGCCAATAAAAGAATAAGCATAGATACCATGCTTAATATGGTAATATATATGATAAGAAAAAAAAAAACACACTACCATAAGTAAGTAACTCTATGTTCCTACCTTCATTTGATAAGATACAAGGATGCCACACTAGTAGTATACAAAGAAATCAATAAAAAGGTTTAAGAACTACTTACCTTGCAATTTACCGTCTTGGAATTCTAAATTCTCTTTGCCGGAAACCTCACTTCCTTTCTTTAAAATTATGGGAGGATATACCACACATTAGATTTATCAATAGGAATATAAAAGTCCGGAACAATGAAACTAATGGTGCAACACTAGAAAATAAGCCTATGTGGACGCCATAGGCTTGGGGTTTTTTTTTTTTTTTTTTTTGGCTCAGTTTGAATAAGTTGCCTGGTCACTCTAGCAAGCCACAAACCAACAATTTAGAAGGGCATTCACAAAATCTCAATTATCAAGCCTGAAACAAATACAATCAAGTAGGAAACAACTTAGATATGCAAAACTAATATTAACACAAGAAATCAAAACTAGACACTGGAAAATTCATAATACGCATTGTTTTATGACTAACTTAAACCCCAAGTGAAACCCCTTCAATTGAGTGGTTTTGAATGTGTTTTGAACAATAAATTAAAGCTAGATACGGTAAAGATTCATTTGTAAATAAGAGAAGTCCATAAACAATAAGATTTGAACAAATTTGATTCTTGGAAGAACTCGCAAGCTTTCCTACAAAAGTCATGCAATAAATCATTTAAAACATACTTATCAAGCTAAATGATCATTCTTGAAATATTTCTATGCAATCAATTTAGCTTGTAGATCTTCAATTCTTTCCTAGAGTTGAAAATTGAAGTAAGAGGAGTTGTAGGAAAATTTTGAGAGAAAAATTAACAAAAAAATGGTTTGTAGAATAAAAATAGGTAGAGAGGTGGCTACTTAAACCTTCATGATAAGCATCATCTTTTCAAGAGTTATAGATAAGCTTCACACCTCTCAATGCTTAAAGATAAGCCTTTTCAAGGTTTGACAACAAGAATAATAAGATAAGCTTACCTGGTGAAAGCACAACAAGATAAGTGTGAAGATAAGCCTCACACTTTTCTAAGGTTGAAGATAAGCTTCACTTGTTTCAAGACTTAAAGATAAGTTTCACACCTTTTAAAGCTTGAAGACAAGCATTACGATTTTAAAAGCTTGGAAATAAGAACGAGAAGATAAGTTTGAAGATAAGCTTGGGATGAGCAGGAGAAGATAAGCTTTAGGACAAGTTTCACAAATTACACCTTGGTCCCTCAATTTTACTCTGATCTCACTTGTTACCCCCAAACTAACGTGAAAAATTGGAAAGGTAGAATAGTCATTGAATAGTGAGAATAGACATTAGTGAATAATTTTTTAAATGTCCAATTAATAGAAAATGTGTGGTTATTATACTTTCCTCTCATTCAGAGAAATTTCATCCTCAAAACTTACGTACTCTTGACTTGGACAAGAAAAGGAGTATACTTTACATTGCCCTCTCAAGATTCCAAGTTTTCGCCCAATCTGAATACTTAGTAGATCATTAAATCTCACCCAAGAGCAATCATTTGGCTGTGAAGAATTCGCTACCGATGGCAACTATGTCGATGAGTATACCACTTGCCCTAAATTAGAGAAATTACCTTTGTTGTTGTAGACCATGACATACATTGGTAAAATTACTGAACTACCAATTTGTCAAGTAAAGAGTGAATAGTACCATAGTCTAATAAACTTAAGTGGTAGACTATTCTAGGCACATCACTTATCAATACCGCATTTGTCATTACCATGTCCGCTCCCTTGGGTTGATTTGTGCTAATCTAGAAGAAAAGTAGTCCTTAAGCTAATGATCAAACCTTCCACATGCAAGACATGCACCTGACCTCCATCTACACTCTCCATAATGATATCAAAGACAGAAATCAGACTTTGTAAAATGAGGTTGGGTAGAAGTTGACGCAAAAATAGAGTAAGATCTTTCCTTCTTTGCAATGCCATAAAAAGGGCCAACAATGGATGAAGGTGGTCAGGGCCTCACACTCTAGTGGTGATGTTGGAACACTATGAAGTGATAAGGCATACAATATTTCTCCAGTTATATACCTTCTTGCTTGACGTCTAAGGTACGTATCCACATGGGCACTAGGTTAGTATAACCTGTTAAATGTGTCAGTGTCAACCACGGCTATCTTATCTTTGATCTCTTCCAACAATCCTTCATTGAAGTGATGACACTTTTCGGATTCATCATTCATGGTGATTGGAGCAAACTACCCCAAGTGCATAAAACCGTTGAGAATACTCTATCACTAACAGCCAGGTGTTTGTCTGAATGTAGTGAAAATTCCTCTTTCCTTTCCACCCTATGTTGTGGAGGATAGAAATGATCAAGGAATGCCTATATGAAGATTTCCCTAGTGATCGGTCTGGCCATTTGAGTACAAGGAAAATTTCCTTCCACTATGTGGCTACATCTCCAATCAAATAAGGCTTCACTATCAGTAACTTGAAGTCGTTAGGAACTCTCAATAATGCCAAATTTTCTTCAAATTTCTCCAAGCCACTTTTCTGCTTCATTAGGGTCCAATCTACCATCAAATGTAGGCATGCTCATTTTATGCATCGATGGCAGTTTTAGATCCAATTCCAGTTCTTTTCCTTTGTCAGTGTTTTCAGTGGTACATATGAAGCGGGCGAATATGGTCCAGCCCCTTTTTGATCCTTAAGAGGGTCCTGATGTAGTAGGATCATTTGGATTGTTACAACCTCTAGCAGATGGTTTGAAATTGATTCTAAAAGAACCTATTCACGAGCCGCTACTAATAATCGAAAAGGTTCACAGCGAGTTCAGTCTATAGTGAGGGTCAAGACCTGCTACTCCTACTGGTCCTTTATTATAGTTCTTGCATTTACCAGTCTGGAATTAGGTGTAGCTATATCACAAGCTCATGTTTCTACGATCTTAATATGTAGAAACGCCTTATTTCATTTTGTTCCCGTTCTTCATTTCATTATTCTCGAATCCAAGGCTGACTTCTCATATTTGATGTAGTTAATAATCAATTTCCTTGCCTCTAGTTGTGGTTGTGGATTAGGCACTTGGTTTGATGAAGTAGTGTGGATGGCAACATGAACAACCTGGCCCACTATATTAGCTAGGATGGCATAATCACGAACCGTTGCTTGAGGATGTAGTGGTTCCCTATTAGCCTTTTTCTAAGCATCTATCTAACCTCCAGTGAAAGATCCCTTTTCTCCCATATCCCTATATTTAGTTGATACCCAATCCCTTGATCAATCTCAATTGTCCCACCAATTGGCTGACTATGAGTAAAATTCTCATCCCCATTTACCTCATCTTCTGGTCTCTCCATTACATGTTACTGTTTGCTTGCCTAGGGTAGCATATCCTATACACTTCAAAGAAAATATGTTATCCAAGTCAATTCTTAACCACATACTAACACCTAAAGAACAACCTCATGCACTTCAACCACTCTCCCAACTAAGCATTAAAGACAGGAATTCACAATAACTCTAGTCCAAGGTAGCCATTGTAATTCAAACCCTAAGTTACTTGTAGTCCAAGTCCCCAATAGTGTGTCCAAGTTCCCAATACCACACTAAAAGCAGTAATAATTTAACATATAACTAGACGTAGGATCAAATCACCTATGCTCTCATACTACTCAATATCCTATTCCCAAACCGGGGCAATGACATGCCATGCCTTAGGGCTAATCCCAAGCAAGCAAGGCTCGATATCAAGAACAACTAGTAGCCACAAAAACAAAACATAAATCCAATCATCTTTACAAAAACCATAATTTATAATCTCGCAAATCAGGGTATCTACACCATTATCAAGCTGCCAAGCAATGGTATAAAACCTAATCAATTACAATGGCACATAGGCCAAACAAAAGGTCAAACCTCATACTAACCAAACTATCTCATTCTAACCTCAAACAAAAATTCCTTCCTAACTCAGGTCTGCTACAAGATCGTCAAACACACAAGATAGGGGTCAAACTGCAAAAATAATATCAACAACATGGGATGAGCATAAAATGATGCTCAATAAATAGCACTTAATCATATCTATTTAATCCAAACATACCACCAATGTAACATTTAATCATATAATCATGTACATGCCCTATAAACCACGATTAGTGAATGCTTATAATGCAAAAAAACATTTTATGCATGTAGGATTTGAATATTATATTTATATGAAAATCACTCTGGTTGAGAAAATCATTCTATCAAACATCATTAGCAATTGACGATCAAGTAAATGAGTATTCGAGTATTCAAGCTTTCGAGTATTGGAGTATTTAGGTATTTGAGTATTGAGGTATTTAGGTATTCAGGTATAAGAGTATTCGGGTATTTAAGTGTTCAGGTATTCAAACATTCATGTGTTTGAGTGTTCGAGTATTCACTAAACCAATTAGGCATATCAATCCGGGAGAGACAACAATTAGCTTAAACATAACTAACAACCGAGTAATGCATTAACTTTTCAAGACAAGCAATTCATTCAAGTCGAGAGTTTAGGTAATCGAGTATTCAAGTCAGGTAACTAGTACCCTCAAACAAATTTATCATTTTGGGTCAGATTTTCAATCCTTAGGCAAGCAAACTATTCAAGTTAGATGTTCACGTGGTCAAGTATTCAAGTCCATAATCAATCATAACATTTCAAGTCATGCACTTAGTACCCTAGTATAAATAACATGAACATTTCATTTATACTTTATGACAAGTCATACAAGTGACACAATTCCAATCTCGTGAATTCATGCAAACTTATGCAAGATATGAGACAAGCAATATTCCACCAATCTATGCTTCATGACAAGTCATAAAAGAAAATCAAAACCATTTGAACAAACCTAAGAACCTAAGCAAAATGAGTGCAAATGCTATGTTTTATTTCATACATTTAATCATGCCTATGCTCATAAGACAACCCCTTCCTATTACAATGAAGTAAACAGCCACAATCACTTTCATTGGTCTAACAAATGTTCTAGAATACAATATCAATGCAAGATTGATCATGACACACAAATGCTTGAATCAAATTATGCACTCACAAATTATCTACACTTACCATGGAGTAACAATATTTACATTTCAATGCCAGCGAAAGCAAAATCATAGACAACATGCTTAATATAATAAAAAACACACTACCATATGTAAGTAACTCTATTTCCTGACCTTCATTTGATAATATACCTGGCTGCCGCACAAGTAGTATATAAAGCAATCAGTAAAAAGGTTTAAGAACTACTTACTTTGCAATTTACTGCTTCAAACTATAATTTCTCTTGGCTAGAAACTTCACTTCCATTCCTTAAACCTATAGGAGGAAGGGGTACATTATTATGGGAAGAAAGAATCAAGATGAATATAAAAGTCTGGAACAGTGGAGCTAACACTATGGCATTGGAAAATAAGCCTATGTAGGCACCGTGAGGTTGGGTTTTTTTGTTTTGTTTTCTACTCAGTTTGAATGAGTTGGCTAGTCACTCTAGCCAACCACGAACTGGCATCTTAGAAGGGTAAAAATGAATGTTCGTCAAAAGCTCAATTATCAAGCTTAGAACAAATACAATCAAGTATGAAAGAACCTAAATATGTAAAACTAAGATTAACACAAGAAATCTAAACTAGAAACCCCAGAATTCATACATAATTTTACGACCATCTTAAACCCCAAGTGAAACCCCTTCAATTAAATTGTTTTGAACAACAAATCAAGGCAAGGATTCATTTGTTTACAAGAGAAGTCCACAAACAACAATATTCGAACAAGTTCAATACTTGGAAGAAATTGAGAACTTTACTACCAAAATCGTGTAATAATTAGTTTAAAACTTACCTATCAAGATGCAAAGTTAGTCTTGAAATAAATCTTTGCTATCTATTTGGCTTAGAGATCTTCAATTCTTACCTAAAGCTGAAAATTGAAGAGAAATTGTAGGAAAATTTTGAGAGAAAAATTAGTGTGAAAAAATATTTTGTAGAATAGAAATAGGTAGAGAGGTGGCTATTTAAACCTTCTTGATAAGCATAGAGATCACGCTTTTGAAAATTTAAAGATAAGTTTCACACCTTTCGACGCTTAAAAATAAGTTTCAAACTTTTCAAGGTTCGAGAACTAGAGCCATAAGATAAGATTGGTGACAAGCGTGAGAGGATGAGTGAGAAGATAAGCTTCACACTTTTCAAATGCTGAAAATAAGATTCACACGTTTCAAAACTTAAAGATAAGTTTCACACTTTTTAATTGTTGAAAATAAGTTTCACGATTTTCAAATCTTAGAAATAAGAATGAGAAGATAAGCTTGAACATAAGCTTGGGGATGAGCAGGAGAAGATAATCTTGAGGACAAATTAAAATTGCACCTTGATCCCTCAACTTTACTCTTATCTCACTTGCTACCTGCAAACTAAGGTGAAGACTTGGAAGGGTAGAATAATCACTAAACAGTGAGAATAGACATTAGTGAATAATTTTTGAAACGTCCAATTGATAGAAAAATGTGTGAGTGTTATAATATTAGTATAACTCAATTTTATATATTTTCATTTGAAATATTCCTGTTTAAGCAATATTGTCAAAATTTTGGTTAAAATATGTTCTTTTTAAAAATGATTGATAATATATTTAAAAATATGTTCTTTCTAAAATTATGTTGATAATTGTGAATTTTTTTATTAAATTCTTTAATTAAGCTTGAAACGAAAATAAACTAAATTTATTGTTCTAAATTTTTGTTTTTGTTTTTTTTTCTAGATAGTTCAAGTGTGCGAGCGATTTGATCAACTTAAACTTATTTAATAGATATTGGTTATATTTCAAAACAAAATATTTACTCAAATATTCGTTAAATACAAATTGATGAATTAATTATTAATAATAAAGAAAATAAAGTGAAAATTAAGAAAGGTAAAAAATGTGATAAAATAAATCAAATACTTTACTCTAGATAAAAAATAATAATGACGGAACAAGTGTGAGGTCACATATCAAAAATGGATGCGGACGATAAGAAATAGTAAATTAATTCTTACATTAATAATGGAGGCCCAAAAAAAAGTCTTTTTGATAATATTGAATAAAAAAACATCATTAGTTTTGAAGGATATATTGTTTATAAAATTAAATTACAGTATCAAAGTGCAACTCCCCTTAATTTTAGAGTGGTAAGGACAATGAAAAATTTGAAAGCAATTATAGTATTTCACCTCTTCATTGGGATGAAAATTTTGACCTTGTTAAGCCTTTGAGTGCAATGTGTATATAAAATAAGCACGGGAAGAAATTTGTAATTAACTCCTATTTAAAGAGGCAAACTATAATTAAGCCTAAAATTTATGCTAACAATTCTCTTCATTTTTTTTTTCTTGTTTTTATCTACTTAAAACTCTAATTACTAATCTCTCTTTGGAAAAAGACACAAATGGTTCCCAAACTTTTTTACTAATCCAATATTGGCCCTCAACTTTGAATTGAGACATTTACTCCTTAGGCTTTTTTATTGGGCCAATTTGGTCTCTATTAGGCAACACCACTATAATTATTAAAATCTCCACTATCATATAAGGGCAATTCAGTCACTTAACATCTTTGAGATGGCAATAGGAGTCTCTACTCAATTAACATGGACAAAAAATTAGAAAAAAAACGAAGAAACCAAATTAGGGCAAATTAAGGCTCTAATTTTTATCACAAAAAGGCAACATAAGTGTCTAAAGAATTTAATTCTTTATTTTTCCCTTTTTTGTCATTTTTAATCAAATAGAGACTTGCCTTATGAAATACATTAAATGATTGACTTGCTCTCATACAAGTAGCTATTTGCATAGAAATTTTAATAATTGTCCTAATTTAAAGTTGAGGGACCAATGCTAAATTAATAAAAAAATTTGGAAGCCATTTGCGTCTTGTGCCCTTCTCTTCTTTTCTCTTCACTTCAATCCTACCATTTTTTTCCCATCCCGAGAGGTGGACTACTGGGCACGGTTAGGAGAAACTTATTGTCAGTGCTTCTTAGTCCATACACCTATGGCAATAAAGGGGTTCAAGGAAGCTGGGTTTTCAGGCTCTATAAGGACAAGGGTTGCTGAGTTGAGATGATTGTTCTGTTGTGGAAGGAGCATTAATAAGATTAGATTCGAAGGTGAGCATTTTCTCTTCTCATCCTTTATCAATTCCGTCTTTTTTGTCAGCTATGTTTAATTATATGCAACAGAACAATGGTTTATGCAAGAAACTGCTCTGGTCTCGAGATTAAATCAGTACAGCATTTTCTAGAAATCCACCGGCCATTTTCACCATCATCCATCACAAAATCTTCAGATAAGCAGTCAATAGCCGTTTCTTACTTGATAAACTCATGCGGGCTCTCTCAAGAAAGAGCCCTTTTGGCCTCTAAACATGTGAACTTTAGTACCCCAAGAAATGCAGATTCAGTACTTGCATTTTTCAAGAATCGTGAATTTGGTGATGCTCAAATCTCAACCTTCATAAGGATCCGCCCAAAAATTCTCGTATATAATCCTGACAACACCTTTTTGCCCAAATTTGAGTTTTTACTATCTATAGTGAGGATTCTCAAGATTTGACATTCCCAAGTTGATATATGTATCACCAGATACACTTGAGAGAAGCCTGGAAAACCATCTCATACCAAATCACAACTTCCTTAAGGACCTGTTCCGTTCCAATGAAGAAGATATTTTGTTTGCAATTAAGCTATACCAAGAGGTTTTAGCGAAGAACTTGAACACTACTCTGGCACTTAACGTTGGTATTTTGCGAGAGTCTGGTGTAGTTGAATCTAGTATAGTGTCCTGTCTGCCTTATATGCTGCGAATACTGATGAGAAACCCCAAGAGATTCAAAGAATCTGTGGAGAGAGTTAAGAGAATAGGTTTCAATCCTCAGAAAACAAATTTTCTTGAGGCAACTTATGTAATGGCATCAACAGCTACTGAAACATGGAAACAGAAGATGGAGGTCTACGAGAGATGCGGTCGGTCTGAGGAAGAGGTGCTGGCAGCTTTCAGGAGGTTTCCAAAGTGTATGTCAAGATCAGAAAATAAAATTCCTAGCAGTTACGGATCTTTTGGTTCAAAAGATGGGATGTGATCCTTCAGCTTTAATGAAAAGACCACAGATATTTTCTTTCAGCTTGAAGAAGAGAATTATTCCAAGGTGTTCAGTTTATCAAGCTCTGCTCTCCAAAGGTTTGGTCAACAAGAAACTTGGCATGGCACAGATGCTGGAAGTTCCGGAAAAGTTTTTCCTTCAGAGGTTTGTCAGCTGCCACAAGGAGGAAGCTGCTGAACTCTTCAATTTATGAGGAAAAGTTTGAAACTTTCAAAGTGACTAGGATAGATAGAGCAACTGCAAAGGTGTGAATAAGCTAATTGGGTCACGTTCAAATCTTCAGTGACTTTCTTAAACCTTGGAATGTCCATTGTATGTTCTCATTTCGCTGCTGCAAACTGTCTTTTATAGTTTCATCTTCTGCTCTCTTCTTGTGCTCAATTAAGCCAGATTTGGAAATGCTTTTTAGTTTGATATGACATCAATATTTTCTGTTGATATTTTAATTCCCCCCAGAAAATTTTTGTGTATACCGAATTTATGGCATAGTGCTGATCCACAAACTTCCACATCACTCTCCTCGAGTGTGTGAAGTGATGTGAAAACTTGTGGACCAAGGGTTTCATGACACTATGTCATGGATTGGTTCCACGACACTATACCATAAATCGGGTCCACACAAGAATCCCAATTCCCCCTACCCAAAAAAAAAAAAAATTTGTTATGGACAATAACCAATTTATTTTTTTCATTGACCATCACTTGTTTCAATTATGCCATGACCATATACTACCTTTTGCTTCACGGTATTGTGAGAATGATTCAAAAATTACACAGAGAGTAAACATGGTCAACATTGTGAGATGCGGTTGTTTCTTTGACTTCTGCTCAGACTCCTCCTCTATATAATGCTACCAAGATTGCTTGCGCTGAAATTCGAACTTTTGTACTTGGGTTGTTTATCATTTAGGCTGAGCATAACAATCCAATATATGATTGCATAACAATTCGTGTTCATTATGGTACTACGTACTAGATAGTATTTTACATAGAATAATTTTAACACAGTGACGTATTGCATATCAGTATCTGTATTAGAGAATACTACATATTCGATAATTGTGGTTGAAATAAATTATCCCTTCAGTTTCCATATTAATAATCATCATACTTAGCTATTAGATCCTAAATTCCATAACACTGAAATTCTGAAAGGCAGGTACTCGTTTGTCCATGAATCCTTTTTTTGTTTAATAGCATCCTTTACATATTAGTGGAACAGGTTGTAGAGGTGATATTCTCCCACGTAACAAACAGAGGAATGTATTTTAATAGATATAGAACTCATAGTCTATAGTTGACCTACAAAGTTTCCAATAGCCTTATAAACTTGAAGAGTTGTATGGTGATCTACTAGTTCAATGAAACCTTTGAAATGTATCTCCTTTGAAACTTTTTGTCCCTACATTTTATAATCTTTAGTGGTAACCCTTTTATAAGAATTTTCTCTAATGTCCCAATGATTAAGTTTTGATCACATAACTCGAATTAGATACATACTTCTACAGTTGTGATACTTGAAATATACTATGTATTTTGACAAATTAGGTGTCAAAACTAAATTAATATATTTGTTTTTCAATCCATTCCGATATCTTGAATGGCCCTACCTATCAAGAGTTTAACCCAAATGACTTACTTTTACCTTTTCCAATTTCTTTGTCACCAAGTCGAATTTAGAAATTAAAGTTTTTCTCCAACTCAATTCTAATATGGGGAGAATCTACTCTTACATCCATATAAAGTTTCAAATAGAGTCATTTCAATACCACTTGGTAAATCCATTAATAATAATAGTCGATCATAATTTCTTCCAAAATCTAATACATAAACTCATAACATATTTTCTAGTTTTAGATGGTGTTCTCGAATTAACTGTCTATTTGAGGATAATTGGTATTATGTCCCAAATCTATTCTCATAACCCTTTAGTACCAAACCCAAAACAAGAAGTAAAATGGGTACGGTTTCGGTCCAATATTATGCTCACGGTAGTCTATGCAACCTCACAATTTATCCACATATACTCCACTAACTTTTTATGATTATCTCATTATGCATAGATATTAAAATGTGTTGATTTAATCCAATGATCCACTACTATCCAAATAGTATCATTACAATCTTTATTTTCGAAATTTATACTATAAAAAATTTCAAAAGTCAAAACCAATCCATTGGTCATTAATATTTGACCTTAACTTGTTAACATTCAAGTACTTTATCACATACTCAACAATTCACTTCTTCATTTTGTTTACACCGAAAATTTTGCTTAATATCTTAATACATCTTTGCTGTACTGGGTTGCATAAATAACTTGGAATAATGTACCTCTTTTGTAATTTCATCCCTCGAAGTTATTGTTAGATACCAATAGTATTTCATATATCAATAATATATCATTACACTAAAATCGGGCATAGTGCCTTCTTTCAATTCGTTGAATCTTTACAAGTTTCCTATACACATGATCTCTTCCTTAAGTGAACAAATATTTAAGTGTATTACGATCGGTAAATATCGCCAAATCAGTCAAACACTATAGTCATCAATTTCGAGTCTTGAGCAAGTTAATTCTTCTCATAGAATTCTAGTTGCCTTTATGGTTAAATCATTACCTCATCGCTTGCTGACACATACCATCTAATCCATTCTCAAACTCATCTTTAGAATTACAAACCCTCAAGTTCCAAATGATAGGGTTAAAATGGATAATGTTATCAACTTCTCTTTTGAATGTTAAAAGTTCTTTCCTGATCTCAAGATCACACTAATTATACTTTCTTTTATGCCGACCTTTCTCATGGTGTTATAATAGGTAAAAATCCTTTAATGAAATTTTGACAATAATTGCTCATCTGAAAGGTTTCTTACCTTAGTAATGCTTGTAGACCTTGGCCAATCCACTTTATCCTAAATTTTTAGAATCTACTAACTCCTTATATAAAATCACATGTCTTATAAAAATTACCCTTAGGTATAAGCCTATATTCCTTTAAAATACCAAATATTTCTCTTAAATGTTTCTCATAAGTTTCTTTACTTAGAAAATAATCAAAATTTTATCAATAAATACTACCATAAAATTGTCCAGTTGAGGTCTAAAACTAAATCTTGAATCTTGTACGACCATTGGTCAAACTAAATGATATCACCATTTTATTTTTTTTTTATAATGTCCATAATGTATCACAAAAAAATCACCCTTAAGTATATCAATCTCCTTAATCTTTAATCAATAATATGCAATACCTTCATACCTTTAAATTAATCACTAAATCACCATTCTAGGGCAAGTATACTTATTCTTAATAATAATTTTGTTCAACTCTCTATAATCAATACACATCCTCAAATTTTCAACTTTTTTCTTTACTAACCAAATGGGTGCTCGTATGCAAAACATTTAGTTTAGGAAATTTCTTATCCAATAATTCTTGCAATTGTTCATTTAGTTCCTTCAACACAATCGGACCATCCCATTGTGGTATGGTATAGTGTTTAGATACTGGAATAGCCCCATGTACCAATTTTATCTCAATTCTATTTTTATTTTTTTTTTATTTTTTTATCCATGACATTCTAAGTAATTCTTCCATAATTACTTCCAAACATTCCTTAACCACACGATCATTAAGTTTCCCTCATTCTATTAGTTGTCTACCACAGAAGTTAAGTATCCTTAATAACCTACTTTTTAAAAAAAAAAAAATTTATTGCTTGTACTGTCCTCATCAATATTCCTCAAGGTGTTTTTTTTTTAGTCGTATTAGCTTGATAAATCAATGCTACCCATCCAGAAAAGACTACACACTCAATTCTACAGCACACCCTAACACCATGTTTAGCTAACCAATTCATTCCTAAATATAGTTTCAAAACACTTATATCAATCAGGACCAATTTATTCGTAGATTCTTTTCCATATATTTTCACAACCACAATTACTAAACTTTATATGAGATCTCGAAATCTAGAATTTCATAGTGGCTACACATAAGATTGAGATCTCAAACCACTTAAGTCGTACAAAAATATTCCAAAATATTCTCAAATTTTGAGTTACGAGCATTTATCCATTTTTCAAGATCCTATATTTACTAACTTAATTTGAATCCTACTATGATTTCATCTTCAATAACATATTATCTGCTATTTTAGTAGGAACAAACCTTCCCAATACCACAAACAGTGTTCCCTAACATATATGTTAGGTACAAGATTTAGTGGATCTCATAATTAGCAGTATTTGTTTAAATCAAGTATCAATTTAAGGAAAAATAATAATTTTACAGTCTACAGATATAACACAAGTATAGATTATTTTTTTTATTTTTTTTTTGTCAAAATAAGTTATGACAAATTTACATAATCATTTTTATTTTTTTATTTCTATACTATTTTCGAAATATTACATTAGTATAGAAAAATGCTTTTATAAGTAAAACAAGTTGTGACAAATAAATCATATTCTTATTATCAAAAGAAGTCAAAATGACACATAATATATTCTAAATGGATTTATTCTTAATTAATAGCAATGAACATAACAAACTGAATCTTTCAAAAATACTAAAAATCAATCAAATTCCTATTATTACTAACAATCAAAATTTTAAATGCGAATGAATACTATTGTTTTCTCAATCTATTTACTCTTTATCATTCTCCACAATTATTTAAAAACATTAATATTATCATGTCTTTTATCCTTAATAGAATTACCATCTTGATATTTCACTATCATGTTCATCTTAATCTCAATTCTTCATTTTCTTCCCACATAACACTTCGAAATCCTATCTTAAATATTTGACCCAATAAAAATCAACCTCAAGTAGGCTCTAACAACATCCATCTACTCCTTGAAGTTTGTCTAACCTTCTTCACAATTGTCCTTAAATTCTAAATATGTTTAATTAGTTTCTTTTATCCGTAATACCTTCGTTTCATTTCTTTTATCAAACTAAATCTGATACACGTACTTCAAATCACAAGTGTCATTAGTATCAATTTTAAAAATTTTGAATATTCAAACTCATCAAAGTAATACTTAACCTCAACTCTAATCCTTAACAGTTGTCCCATAGATTTTAAACCTTGGCTATGATACCAGTCTATCATGCCCCGCTTCCGGGGGTTCTGTGACCCCTGTGCCCTCACCGTTTTTCGAGGATACCAAACTCATAATAACTTCCAATATTTGATCAAACTCCTTAATCACATCTATGATTATAATCTGCAAAATGTTAATATTATGGGTTGAGTGACAAATCTGTTAACAAGTAGCTAACACCACCTTTGTTGGATCAAACAACTTATATTCATACATATATTTTACAAAATTTTAACACATAGTCACACAATTTTTCAAAAAATTTTTATTCGACATCAAAGCAAAATCTTATTTCACATAATCGCAAAAGTTTATTTTCAAAATGTCTTTTCAAAAACAAAACTTACATACTTTTATAACAAGTGGCATTATATCAAATATTTGCAAAATAGATTTCACAGATATTAATAATTCAAATAAAACAATTAGAATCAGGATACAAGAATCAGAATTCACAATCAGTGTTCGAAAATTCGGAATCAGAATATCCGAATCAAAATCCATAATCGGAATTCAAAGTTCATATCATGGTTCATTATAAACTCATAAAACAAACACGTTATCATCGACTTACTGAACTTAGCCTAATGCTCAGAGATTCCACTAGAAAAGGTTATCAACGGGTTCAGCCAAAACTTACATTAGACTAAGAAACGGAATATTGGGTCTTGGGTCTTAGGTCATCCAAACAGAATACCAAGTTTTAGGTCACTATGACAGAAAGTCAGAACTATAATCCTTACTGAACATTCATGATTATTTGAAGAGTTTTGATCCATTATTAGTTACTGAATAAATAATTCAAACATACACATGCGAAATACCCATACAAAGTTCAAAAAACTGCCACTTATATAAATTCATAATTTAAAACAATTTAAATATCCATGTAAGGTCTAAGTTTAACAGCTAAAATAAAATGTTTCAAAAAAATAATAGTTAAACAAAATATTTTCGAAATCATAAAGGAGTAGTAACCACTTATTTCGAAGTAGCACTGATATCGTAGCAAGAAATCGACTAACTTCCTAAACAAAATTATCAAATATTAATTAAACTCAATTTCAAAATAAATCCGTATATATCATGCCTTCGATAATATTATTCAAGTTCCAAAAATATTTAATCATATTCATAATAAAATATATATCCTTCTTAATTATATAAAAATATAATAATTAAAATATATTACTAATACCGCAAAAGTATTCAATAAGTTATTATAAAAATAATTCTTTAGTACTTTTTATTTATTCGCATAACAGATATTCATGTTTCTAGTTCAAAAATTAAGTCTCAGAAACCTAAGGGATTTACCATGTAATTGCCAAAACTGATACTACATGTCAAGGACCTATAATGTAATTAACCAAAATCTTCTAAACTTCGAGTAGTACTCAATTCTCTCTCACCCTTTTTATTTAATTTTTTTAAGAGATGTAGTTGTCTTCCTAATCAACTCCATTCTTCTCTCTCCTCCTAGTCCTGCTCCTTCTCCTTGGTCTTTTTCTCTTTTTCTCTTTTTCTCTTTTTTTTCTCCTCTTCTTCCTCATCTTTTCTTTCTGCAGTAATCCGACATCACCACCACTGCTGCTGTTCACCACCTGCCAAGCATCAGTAGTGGAGCAGCCCCGTTCTCTTTTTCTTTTATTTTTTTTTTGAAAATTCTCATTTTTAACTTTTTAAAATAAATACATAATATTTGTAAAATAAATACATAAATAAATTTTTATACTTTGAATTAAATTTTAACTTTTAATAAGAAATTAAATTTATCAAATTCAGTTCATCGAATAATAATTAATAGAAAAATACCAGTTCAAGTATAATATTCTATATACGAAAAATATATATAAAGAAAACGGAATAATTGAAAATTTTTGTTAGAAAATTATATTGAATTTGATAGACGACGAACTCTTAGTGTGTACGAAAACTCCTCTCCCTAAAACTTAATTAATTCTAGCCAGCAAAAATAATCATATAACCTATGAACTCCCCTATTTATACATATTTTTACTCCCAAAAATTTCCAACTTCTAATTTCTAAAAGTTGGTTAAAATTCGTACAATTTCTAGCATAATTTGGTTAGTAAAAGTTGGCTGAAAATTTTATCTAAAATTAATTATGAAAATTCACTAATAATTAAAAAAGGGTTGTGTTACAAATGAAAAGCGTTTTTAGACTTTAGATTAGTTCAAATTAAATAACAAGACGAATAAAAAAACTCAGATTGATAAGAATTAAAATCTCTCACGTGAACAAACCACATAACAAATTTTGTTCAATAAAAACAAGTAATTCAAATTCAAATAAAATTTATAATATACTAAATATAACAAATATTAGTATTATTATTATATTTGTTTTTAAAAAAATACGGAGTTTACAGTTTATCATAAGAAAATTGCTACTCGCGAATTCAATCAACCAATGAAGAAGTTAAGCAAGCAACAGAAGATCAATGTCCGTGGAAACGGAAAAGCCAAGAGTGAAGTGTTCTTCAGCAGTAAAAAAACAAGACAAGCACAAGATATTAAAATCACCCAAAAACTTGGGGCATTCGAAGTTCGGTCCCGAAATTTACCTCTCCAACTTCCACATAGAATTTACTTTCTAATAAGTAATGCAAAAAACATAATTTAGGAACACTTTGGTGCAGCCTAAGAATAAGAAAAAAATGATACTTGGTAACAAGAATGCTTCATCTGGCACATGGCAGAATTAAACATGCAAGCTGAACTACAAGAGTACTAGCCCAAGTTCTGATGGTCGTAACATGTGTCTTGTTCGGTAGTTATAGAGATAGTAATGCAGTTTCCCGTCACCTGGGCCAAATTTCAATTCCTTCAAAAAAGTCTCATTATGCATGACATCCAAAGCATTGAAAACATCGAAGTCTTTCCGCTTTGCCATAATGAGAGCATCATGCATCAGCTGGTTTAATGGAGTCTTCGTAGATACATATGTAATAAGAATAAGCAGCCCTCAGTGTAGAGTAATTCTGGCAACCTAGTATAGACGAGGGAAGTGTGTAAAAGCTGCAAAAGTCAGTGATCTCATGTGTCTCTGGGCTTTCAACCAGGAAACTATCCACAACATTCTCCTTTGGAAGAAGCCAGTGCTCCACATCGTTTTCATCGAAGTCAGGTGAAACAATAAATTGCTTCAAGTAGTTTCGCAGTAGCCGAGTAACTGCAGGAACATCATGAGGCTCCATCTTTCTGAAACCAGCAGTGGCTGTTTGATCTGGTAGCTTGTACAATTTTATAGTGCGGCTCATTGTCATCCTTGCACCAAGCCTAGAAAATCCAACATCAATAAGCTTCTTGGGGTTACAAGATCTATGCCAATATTGGCAAGTTGTTATGGGGGTAGGAAGAACCACGCCAGCAGTGTAGGCTGCTTGCCAGATATTCTCCAAGTGAACCCTCCTTGTAATGTCTATGATCATGACAGGAGCCAGCATCTTTTTGACCTAAGTTTCTTATGGACACACAGAAAGTTAATTTCTGCCATATTCACAACAGTTTCACGAACCCGGATCCTTGCAGGAACCCCAGTTATAAACGCGACCAACTTTTTCGAACTCTTTACTCTCACCCCAATGTGCCAGCTCCTATAATAACCTGGAGGACGAAGAGCCCATTGGAGAAACTCCTTCGTGTAGTTGAACCTGAACATGTTTTCATCATCCTCAACATAATTAGCAGTTAAGAGATTGTACACCTCATCACACATCTCTTTGGAGTCCATATCACAGGTTACCCACTCATATTGGCTTGGTAGATTATAAGGCTCTTGTTTGACTTCAGGCAGGGGTGTTGGAGGTTCAATTGGGCCTTCAGGCAGGCTCGTATCCCCAAGATCTTTGAATTGCCCTACAGGTTGCGATTCCCAAAATTTATGCCTCTTTGCAAGAGAAAGAGATTCTTGGACTTTTCGTGTCAGGGAATCCATTGATGTATCTCCTGATCATTCTCAGGAGTTGTATTTACATCAGAAGTAGGTTTAGGGTTCTCGGTTGGCTTATCATTGTCATCCATTTCAACTAACTTCAATACGAGTTTCTGAAAAAGAGATGCAGCAAATAATTGAAAGAATACAAGACACAAATGCAGTCAAAATTTTGAAAGAACAAGAGCACACATTGAGATTTAATGGTTACATATCTGCTATAAGATTGGTTCTCGCACAAAAGTTCTGAGTACCCTCATAAGAATTTCCATAAAAAGAGTTTTTCTGTAGATGCATCTAATGCAAAGCCAAAATGTTTAGAAATTTAATCGCAAGTTTGTCTTATATTGATCTGCCAACCATATTGATTTGTTAGCAAACTCACTGATGCATACATCACCATAATGTCATGCACAGAAATGAAAATTCATGCTGCCTAGACAACAGAAACTGCTTCTCCATATCCATTGTCCAGGCAACTTGCTCCACACTTTAAGATATAGGTCACTAATCCATGTTACGCATTTGACGAGACTTCCCCATCTTTCCCTTTAGTTTCTTTCTTTTTTCTTTTTCTTTGTTTGGGGTAGCATGTTGTGGGTTTGGGCGGTGAGGCTGGTATTGAAAATAAGGAGCTTAAGCATGTAATGATGTATTAGATGGAACAAATCTTCAGGAAACAATTGTAAGCTCGTTACATTCTATATGAACAACTAAATTCCGTCAGTTCCAAAGAATCAGTAACACTTCAAGTTTGCCTATAGCTGTGCTGAAATAGCTATCACATACCAGTTTAGCAGGACCTAAATGGTAAACAAACAAACAAACCAAGCCTTATTCCCACTCAGGACCTAAATGGTAAGATCAACATATTTTACTATTCTTCACGACATTATACAAGGAATAAATACCTTACCTGCATAACATCACTCAGTATGCACAAATGTCTAGAGTACATCTTCTGAAGTAATATGTGCACATGTCAAAAAATGCAGCACACACAGAGCTAAACGAGAGCTTTAAGCTCTGTCATCCTTACTTTTATATGTAGCAGCAAGACACTTTTTAAATAATCAAATGTCATATTATTTTATTGAGTTGGCATCTTTCACTTTATCTACCCATATGGGAAATCCTAATTTCTTGAATGTAAAAAGATGCCAACACTACAAGCTAAGTTTTACTTCAACAATTGTACAACTAAATGGTCAATGATAGAAAAAGTGAAGTATCTTAGCTAACAAATTAACATGAGTGCTATAGGTGTATATGCTCCGCTTTCTTGTCATAGTAACTAGAAGATCTAGGGACACAAAGGTTTTCCAGAGCTTAATACACAAAGCAAAGAGGACGCTCAGTCGGAGCAAAGTGCAAGGTTGCATAAGCTTTATGTTACTTTCACATATATTGCCATTATGCACCAATACCCTGCAATGTTGGTAATAAGATAGCCAATAATGCCATCACTTGTATAAAATATTGCATAGAAGTAATTTTAACCCAAAAACCAATCTGATTTATTTGCATCATTCCTTCAAGTGACAAATCCTATCATCTCCAAAAATTAAACCTATTGGACATGAGAAATAACATTGAAACGATGAACAGTTAATAAAACCAAACATAAGAATCTAGATTAAAAATGAACAATTTAAAATTTGAAATAAATCTTTCTTTTCATCACATCTTCAGTAATGCAACAATGAGATATTGATGCAAACAATAAAAGGTTCAAGAAAAAGCAAAATCAAACATTTTCATAATTGTTTTCAACATTCGTTTCAAACTCTTTGGAAGAAAAGAAGTCGTTTTTGGGAGTTGGATAAGAATTCTTACTAGTTTATTTAAGTAGGAATCCAACTGTAGGAATTTATGCGACTTCATAAATTTTATTAGATAGAGGTATTTTAGTAATTTAGTCATTTTCACGAATTTTCTGGTTTTAGTATTTTATTATTTGGTCTTAGAGTCAATTTAGGACATTGTTTCCATTTGGGTTTAGTAATAGAGATTAAGTTAGGATTGCTATTCCTATTGGGCAATAAGAGTTGAATCCTATTCGAAGTAGGACTTATCTTTGTTCTCTATAAATAATGTACTTCTCCATAAAGAGAAGACAGTTTTCAGCTCAATAAAAATTTCCTGCAGACATTTTTGCCTTCTCAAGGGTTGTGTGATACAATTTGGCCTTGGATGTGATGCCTATAGGTGCCTAGGAGTGATTCTTAGTGTTCCAAATTCGTTATATTTAATTTTCAGGTTTTCCAGCAAGTTCTCTTTAGTTTCAGATTCTGAAATTACATTTTTTCTGCGAGTTTCTGCCATAATATTCTGAGTTTAAAGCCTTAAAATCTATTCTATAAGTTTGACGGCCTAGCCTGCAGCTTGCGCTGCATCATATGTGCAATCACCTAGATAATGTATGAGATATAACATGAACCATAATTTTATCCCATAAAGCATTACATACAACAACCATTAATTGTAGCATGATATTCAGAAAATTAGAAAACCAGAAGCCTTTACACTGAATTTGCAAAACTCTCATTTTTAGCAAATTTTGAGATGCCCAATATCATAAAGAATCTGAAGCACCAGAGAAAGAAAAACAAAATCCAAATTCCCATATACTTCTTCTTTGCAAACCACTTGAAGCTCAACTTACAGGAGTAATGACTTCTATGTCTAAAACAAAAAACTAAGCACATCTCAACTCTAACCAAGTTCGTCTATCCTACCAAAATTATTAGATATATAAATGTAGATAATACAAAAATCACAAAATTGAAAAAGTAAAAGCTCGCACCTATATCTCATGAATGGGTAACTAACACAGTATATCGACAAATCACTTTACCACAATAATGGTCCTCTTGATCTGCTTATTTCTCACACTACGAGCAAATTATACGAAATCAGGTAGCTGACAATGACAGCAGCAATTACATTTAACAGCATAATCCAAGGAAACATTATATCTTCCTCAACGCATTATAAATCAGTCTTTTAGTTAGCAAATGACTTCATTCAAGTTAGAAATAACTCCCATAGGCCCTTACCACAGCTGAACATTTTCCTGAGCAAAAGCTTTCATATCATCTTTAAACTTTCAGCATTGAACATAAAAACAAAGCAATAAATATTCAATCCTAATAACAATTTATAACATCTAAATTCATAAACCTCAGAAGCTAGTAGAAAATAAATCCCATACCAGATTCAAGAACCAAAAACCCTAATTAGTACAATGATTAAACACTTTAGGAAACTAGGTTAATGAAATTAAAAGATTAGTTCATTTATCGAAAGCCCGGAAATTTTACATTCTCCTCTGCGTTTCAGCCAATAACTCACACCACGAATCGGAACTGAAACGAAATTACGACAATATCATAATCGTAATTAGATAAAATGTCAAAATCTAGATTAAAGCTATGGTTTTTTACCAACCAAAACAGAATGATTTAAGCCAGAAATTAGATCTTAATTTGGGGAAAGGGTGAAGTAAGGATGGGGACAGACAACATTTCGTCGGAGAGGACTTACCGGAGCCGGCGAGGTGATCGATCTCTCTCCTCTCGAAGTTGACGGCAAGGAAGAAAATAGAGTCAGGTTTAGATACTTGGATTTAGGGCAATGATAATGCCACAGCAAAAGTCTTATTGCCACAGCATAGTTTTGCTCTATGACGAAACTACCCCCAAATCATTTCACCTGTATTGTGGACCCCACTACAAAAAGCCTCCAAGGGTCCACCACACTCAGCCCCGCCGCTCAAGTCTCTCCTCCCTGCCTCGTTTCCTTTTTCTGTCTTCATAAAGTCTCACACGACAATTCTCACCAGTCACCAAGAACCATTCTCTCCCTCCCTTCCCTTCTGTCTATTCATACATACTCATGGCAAGCATGAATGCCTTGATTATGCTGACTCGTGAGATTGTATTTAGCAATGGAAGGGGAATCTCTATCTTTTTCGTCAACAGATAAAACTTTTTATATTTTATTTATTTTCTGTATTTTTATTATACTTTGTTGAAAAAGGCAAGATGTTTCATCTCTAAGAATAGTTGGAGGGCAAATTTGGTGGAGAAGAAAGTAAAATGGGCGCAAAGATCAGGTGGAATCCGGGTTGTTGGGAAATTTGGTCGGGGATGAAACTAGAGAGAGTGAATAAAATGGGGTGGATGTCGATTTTGTCGCCTTGATTTCATGACCCAAAACATTAGTCAAGAAATGGCTCAATATCAAAGAGCAGAGCAACGATTTTCATGTAGGCCTCTGTAATTTTTTTTTTCTGATCTGGTAATTGAAGTTGCCAAAAAAAGATTTTTGTAGGTTGAGGAAACAGTAGTAATTCGGTATGAATGGAAAGAAAGATGAAATCAGAGGACAGCGTAGCTGCTTGGATTGAACCGGAGAACGGGAATGGGGAAGCTGTTGGCGGTGGGGGTTGGTGGTGGGTCCACAAAGAAAGTGGAAGTTTTTTCATGGTAATTTTATCATGGGAAAATTGCCAAAATAGTCCCTCAACTTTTTCACTTTAGCCAGAATAGTCCCTCAACTTTGTTGGCTTTTTAGCCAGAATAGTCCTTCAACTCTTTTTTTAGCCAGAATAGTCTTTTAACTTTTATTTTTTAGCCAAAAAAGTCCTTTTATGTTGTAGTCACCATAAATTTTTTTTTTATTTTATAAATTTCACATGAAAGGACTATCTTGGCTAAAAAATAAAAGTTGGAGGATCATTCTGGCTACAAAAAAAATTGAGGGACTATTTTGGCTAAAGTAAAAAAGTTTAAGGACTATTTCAGCGATTTTCCCTTTTATCATTTAACAAAAATTTACTGTAGTAATAAGATATTTGCTGTGGGAATGTCATTGCCCTTGGATTTACTTTATTTTATCTCAATCTCAAGCCAATGTTTTGAAAATCGGATCGGGTATTGAATCGGTGGCTTGTCCGGTTCGTGATTCAATCGGTCTGACCGGTTCACTAATTTAGTTTTTTTATTTATTTTTTTTATTTTATATTACCAAAGTGTGATATAATTTAAAATGATCTAAAATATATTTATATAAAATCTAAAATAGAAGTGAAATTGACACTATTTTTATAGAATTATAGTCCTAATACTCAAAAATACTAATCAAATTTCTAATAAAAAAATAAAATTTGTACAAAAATAAGTATAAAAAAGATCAAAAAAATAATAATTTAATAGTTTAGACTTTGGTGTTTTTAATGTTTTGCCATTTTAGATCTTATTTCATGATTTTTTAATTTTTCTCTTTATTTAAATTATTTTTTATTCTAAAATTTAAAAAATCACCAAAATCGGTTCAACCGATTTTTTACCAATTTTCAATTTTTTATCGGTTCTGTCCAATTTTTTAGACAGACCAGATATATAATTAGACCGGACCGGTGATTCTTCTGGTTCGCGGTCCGATCTAGTTTTCAAAACATTGTCTCAAGCTCTGGACAGTCAAAACTAACAATTGATAAAGTGACCAATCTGCTGTGTTGTAATTGCAAAAAAAAATTGAATGAAATTTTAATGAGTATCTAAAATCAATTATTTGGTGGTTTATTATTATTTTGAACAACGGTAGGATGACAACCGTGGTCATTCTCAAACAAACAGACAAGGTTTTTTTTTTTTTTTTTCTTTTCAAATTAATGCTTCTTAACATCTCCTTTGACGGAAAATTCTTGGATGGACCCGGTCCATGGCACTATGCCATGGACCTCTTGATCCAGAATCAGCCACATCACCCAATTGAGTGATGTGGCTGATTCTGAACCAAGGAATCCATGCACTATTGTATGGATCCGGTCCACCTAAAAATCTCCCTCCTTTGACATGCGATTTTATCTCGCATAACCACAAACCATCCCCAACTCCTGCCCATCCCCAACCCCTGGCCAAAAGCAACAACACAACAACCTACCAACAAATCTCATAAAATACATACAATTTTTAGCTCTCGGCTAATCTCTAAATAAGTGATAAAATTGTCACATAACTGGCAACAACACAACACCCAACAATTAGATCGGCACCAATCTGCATTAAATCTGATCAATAGTTTTTTCTAACGCATTTGAAATTATTGAAGTAATTTCAGTTCTTCCATTATAAACGGATTACAAATAAGGATGGAGCCAAACTTCTAAAGATCTTTATCAATGATCTAAATAAATAACAAAAACCAATGATACAATTAGTAAATTTTCAAAATGCAGTGTCACTTGAGAAGAAAGACAAATTTGGGAGACGAAATGCACTAATAGAAAAACAGTATTTAGCAACGGATTTAGTGATCGATTTTGATAAAAAATCGGTTGCTAAGAGGTTTAGCAACAAATTTTTCAACGGAAATTATTCATGGGAAAATCGCTCATCTATAAAATATAGCAACAGAATTACTGACGAAAATTTAGCAACGGATATTTTCGTCAAAAAATCGGTTGTTAAATTTGGTTTTGAGAGTTTTCAGTAACCTATGATAGCAATGGATTTTTCGGTTGCTGAATTTAGCAACCGAAAAATTCGTTACTGATTATAACATTAGCAACAAACAATTCGGTTACTGAATTTAGCGACCACAAAATCCATTGGTAAGGATACCAGTAGCAAAGAAAAAATCCGGTCGGTAATTAAATTTTAAAAAATTAAAAATAGCAACGATGGAAAAATCGGTTGCTAATTTAAAAAATATTAAAAAATAAAAAATAATATACTATTCGATTCAAAACCTGTCAACAACAAAATCATTAATAACATTAAATGCCAAATCTACTAACAAATAAATATGCAAAATATTCATTCAATACACAATCACTACATGTCATCAATGCTACAAAGAACTTCATATATATATAGATATATATATATATATATATATATATATATATATATATAATCAAATTTTATTTTAAATTTTTGTTAAAAGTAACAATATAAGTAAATAAACACAAAGTATATCAACTAGCAAGTATCTAATCATAATGTCATTCGTTATCACTCTCTTCCTCTCCATCATCATCGTCACCATCACCACCATCTTCCTTTTCAACTTCATGTATAGGACTTAACTTTGGTCCTTTTTCAACACCACTTCCACTAGCATAAGAATCCTGGGGCATTGTAGCAGTTAACTAAGCAGACCCTGGAAGCAAATAATACAGTGAGAAATGGGACGAACCTTGACTAGGATGCTAAAAAGTTATAGAATTCACCCCTTGAGATATCATTCTTTTAAATATCACTATTTTAAACTTTAATCTTCTAACTATATCTATAAGTTCATTATTACTTGTTTGTAAGAATACAATTGTTCTTTGGAGGCTTTGGATATACTTGTTTTGTTCCTGAACCGTGATCTCCAATTCGGTAGGCATTCCACATATGTCAGAAGAGGTACCGCAATAATCAAATCTACCAAAACCTGCCAGCCCAATCACCCTTCCTTTCTTCATCCCACCAATAGTTTCTGTCCATACTTTAATTTCACTAGGCAAGGACTGTTGTGATGGATCACCCTCAACATTAGAATTCTGACTGGATTGAATATTAGACTACTTAGAAGTTAAATTTTCCTGTTCATACATCAATCAATCATTACATAGGTGAATTTTCATGAAAGTAATTATAAAAGTTGATAAATGAACACATAGCAACAAAAAATTAGTGCTTATTTACATGAATATCTTGTGCTCGCTGGTTTATCCATGGCCTATGGCCCTCATTGTCTGCCTTCTTTTTATGGGTGTGTAGAAAAGTAGCAGCGACACCAGGATCATCATTTTCTTTAATCTAGAAAATTTGAAACATGAAAGATAATGCAATAGCAAAAAGGAAAAAAAAAAAACCTATGTTATAATATATATCAATTTATCTATATGAACCAAACTAAAATATAATTTTTAAATATATCCCGATGTGTCAAATGAGTAATGCTACCACTGGTATGGAGCGGAAACTTTTACCATCGCAAGTAGATGCACAATTTTGCTTATTTGTTTTACTCAAGGATTTGAACTTATCTCCATCCCATATTTTCAGCAATTGAGGCCATATGGACTCTCCAATTCAGTCTGGTCGATGATTACTTTTCCTAAAACCTTCACAAACGTCGTGCATTAGATTCTTCATACATTCTGAGCTGCGACACTCAAATATCTTGTGGATTATAGTTTCTGTCTGCGAAAGCCAACGAAAAAAGTTCTATATACCAAGACAACAACATAAATAAATTATAATATTAAAATTATAAGTAAAAAATGTAAAATTGAACAAACAAAAAAATAGTAGCTCACTCCAAATTCTCTAAACATCAAGTCTCGCAGCTCTTTTGGTATTTTCTTCCAAGTATAATAAGGACCAGTTAAATTAGTTTTGATGAGGTGAGTAATACGCGGAACACACTTGTATTGACAAAATTCAAACCTAATCAATGAAAATATATGAATCATAAATATATGAACCTAAAATAATCATAACATTACAATAAAATCATATTATCAATTAATGAAATTAAATAAAATATAATATAAATTCATTACTCAAGACCACATGGCCGTATAAATTTCTTTGCAATATTCCTTCCATTTTGAGCATCAGTTGAACCATCATTTGAAGCACCTGATGACTGTGTTAAAGGGTTTACACCCGAACCATTCTAGCGGTTGTTCTAGTATTTCCCAGAACCAAATAATTGAAGGGTTCTTGCATGCCATGTAAAGGAGCTGGCTCGTAGGAGGAGGCATGATAGGTGGCTAGCTCGTAGGAAGAGGCACGCTAAAAGGCACAAATGTAGGTAGGTGGCTTGTAGGAGGAGATATGATAGGTACCTTGCTCATAGAAGGAGGCACGCTAAAAGGCACAGATGTAGGTAGCTGGCTCCTAGGAGGAGGCATGCTAAAAGGCATAGATGTAGGTAGGTAGCCGTAGGAGGAGGCAAGTCAAAAGACTTAGATCTAGGTGGCTGACTGGTAAGGGGAGACATACTAAAAGGTACAGATGTATGTGGCTGACTCAAAGAAGAAGGAGTACTAAAAAACGTATGTGGCGGTCCTGTATGATTTATCGGAGGAGGCATGAATGATGCGGTATTGGTAGTGGTAGACTTCTTCTTCTTGTTAGTACCCATATTCTTACCTTTTCGTTTCCCAATATTAGCCATTTCTTAGTAACAATGTTTTAAAAAAATTTAGAGTATTTTGAAATTAGTTTTTTGTTAATCATACATGTTCTTAAAGAATCCACATATAAAGATTGTCAATTAGACAGGCTAGATATTATTGAAAAAGCCTCATGCAAAGATTCTCAAGCCTGAGATCGCACAGATATCATAATAGTTTAAATGTTACTTCTACATAATGTAGCATTTTGCCAACAAAAAAAATCATATAGATAATTTTTGGTATATCGTATTACAAACAAATAAGAAGATGATGTAAAGAATCAAAATGCTCCACACAATTTGAAACATAAGAGGATTATATATTATATTTTTATGCCATAAGTTAGAGAAAATCTATAAATCTAAGAGGAGAAATATTTAACTCATCTTTAGAATAGCATTAAGAAAGGAATTACATTTTAATCATATGTACACAACATCTTCCATAGATTAAAAAGCTCAGTAATAAATAATGTATATTTAAGTACAAATAGTGTATTGAATATAAGTATAGTTGAAATAGTGCATATTGGTGCATGATTGGTATAATTTAAGGATGACATACCCCATCAGAGTATGTGACTAGATTAAGTTCTTGACCACAATATTTACTACCTACCAATTAGAAAAGGATAGAGAAAAACACACTATTTTTCAACAAAACATGCTTCAGGTGGTGAAAACAAAGAACAATTACTACAACAATGAAATAGCAGAGAAAATCAAGTATTTTTAGCCATGAATGCAAGACAAGAATCCTGTAATAAAACTTCAAAAGAACGTATTTTATTACAAAATTCGTAAATTTCTATTCATTATCATATTCATCTTCGTCTTCATCATCTTCGTCTTCCTCATCATCTTCTTCTTCTTCCACACCAATCATAGTAGACCTACCCAAATCATCATTATCAATTTCTTCATAGGCCCTATTAGTGTCTACCAGAAGTCCTATAGGGTCATTATCCACAACTGTGCCAACAATTGAGTGATGTTCATCCTGGTAAGGATTTTTTTTAAGTATGGTAAGATCTTTGTCAATCCTGCCTCTAGATCTTATCTTTATCACAACCAGCCAATCCGATTTATCTCTGATTCGTCTTGGATATAGGACATAACACACCTGACATGCATGTCGTGCAAGTATAAAGGGATCAAATTTTGGATATCTTCTTGTTTTTTTTTTAACTTCAACAATTCTATATTGGTTATGAACTCTAATGCTTCAACTGCTCACTGAATCATACCAGTCATAACTGAACAAAACAACCTTTCGTGACCTGGATATTGTAACAGAACTATCTCCTTAAGTATATCATAAAAGTCACTTGAACCTTCATTTTTGATACAGACTCCACTATTAATAGTTTTTCTACCCTTTGTCCATTCATTAGTGTGAAAATGTATCTGTTGACAAAGAATTTTGGCCATGTTTCAACCTCTCTACTAGGGGCCCACGCGAGATCACGCAAGTACTCATTACGTACCATGTTTTGTAGATTACGAACCTAGCTTAACAATCAAAACTTAGACATAGATAATGTTACTACTTTTAGAATTATATGATAATGTATGGCTTTAGTATTATTACTTACATATTGATAGAGCCATGTTATAAAATTTTTCTCCACAGATATTTCAACTTCTTTGTTACTAAGATGAGGCTAATATTTTCACACATCTTACTCATACATCCCAGAAATCTATTTTTATTTTAAAGACATTATTTTTTATTTTCAAGGCATTAAAGCTATGTTAAATTATCATCGCTAATTAATTATACTATACTTACGTCACGAAAGGCTTCATTTCATCACAATTTAAGAGAGTTTGGGGGTGAAACATTGCTTCAGTTAATGTTCTTTGCTAAACTTTACAGTGCCAACAAATATCCTTGTATGTTCATTTGCATTAAATTGTGATTTTCATAATAAGTCCTAATGATCTTTCTATACTTGGAGAATTTTTTTTTAGAAACTTGAATTGTTTGTCTTAGATCAACTTGCATTTGAATTAGCATTTCATGAACACTTCATTAGTTCAAAAGTAAGGTTTGTAATCAAAACTAGTTTGCACTTTTCTAAATGGTGGAGTGGATGAAAATGTTGAGTTTGTTGAGTTAAAACCCCATTTTCACTTATGACTAGTGTACTATGGTTCAACACTTCAATTTTGTTGGCAGTGTTATGTGTTTTGTGTTTGTCATTTCTGTTGTTCTTTTCTTATCTTTATTTTTCTCTGGATGAGCAAAAGTTTTAAGTTGGGGTGTGATAACCTAGGAAACTAAAGTTATAAGTATCCTAAATTTGAGTATTTTTGCCTTAGTTTTGAACATTTTTAGGTTTTAAGTGTTGTTTTTGTCAACCATTGCTTTTATGTTCTGGTATGTGTTAGTTTATGTTAATTTAGTGTTTTTAATGTTATTTTAGTATTTTTGTATAATTAATAGAGTGCATTTATTTGTAGAGTTTGATTGGAGAAAACGACATGGCAATCAGATAAGAAACGAACCAATCAAGTCATAAATAAATGATGAAGTCAATGCCAAATGTTGAGAAAAAATTCTACATATTAGTGACCAGGGTTACCAGATTCCCTTCTTAAAATTAGTGATCGTGGGCATTGGTACTTAGAAAATTCTCAAGTTTATAGCTCATCACCGCGGTTAAACTTCTAGTGGTAAACTTTACTTATTGACCGTAGTTACTAGAATGAAGAAGGAAATATGGTGACCGCGATTACCAAGAGAAGACAATATGAGCATCAGTGACTCTGGTTATCAAAATGTAGAAGGAAAATGAGTGGTTGCAATTACCAAGAGAAATCGAAGTGAACCCAATGACCGCAATTATCAAAATGAAGAAAGAATTTCAATGATTGTGGTCACCAAGCTATCAGTGACCGCAGTTACCATGCGTGGTCCGAGAATTTTGAAGGGCAAAATCGTTCAGTTTGTTGCAAAATATTGCTGCAGCCTTCCTCCCAAACCCTAGCACTATCAATGCTTCCTTTAAGTCTCCTTGAAAGCTAAGTAGTGTAGAACTAAAGATGTGTAGGTAGGAGTAGAGTAGAAAGCTTTAGTGTAGTGTGGTTTTTCATTTTCTTCTCCATTTGGAGAGGATTTTCTTGAATGTTTCCTTAAAAATGGTTTCATAGCAGTAATTTGTAGTTTAGATTGGTTAATTAAGATAGATTAGTTATTGGGCTTTCATTGATCATGCTTCCTTAGTGATAATTAGTAATTTAGATAAGTTAGTTGCTTATTTGAGATGCTTTCCCTTTTACTTGCTTTCTTTAATTGCTTACTAAAATGCTCTCTTTCTACATATCTACTTCAATTGCTCTCTCTAAAACTGCTTTCCTTAGTGTTAGTTTTTATTTTAATGCATTAATTAGACTTTAAATTGCTTTCTTAGTCCCTTAAATTTTAGTTTTAGTTAAATTGCTTTAAAATTGATCATTGCAACTAATATTCTATCCAAATAATCAGTAATCACCTACCAATCCTTGTGGATTCATCCCTACTTTCCTTTACTACTAGTTGATAACTGTATAAGTATTGATGGATGTCGCCTAATTAGTAGTAAGATTTAGGTATTTTTATAAATAATATAACTAGGTGTTTTCCAATAAAAGGCATCATTTAGCTTAATTACCAAGTCAACATCTACAGAGAGAAAACTTGTTATTTATTATCATCGAAAATACCCATATAAGAATACAATTTGAATACTAAACCAACCCTTATATAACATCTCTCACCCCCAAGAACACTCTTACCACAAGTATAAGACTATATGTTTCTTAACTTGTATTTTCTCCTCTTGTATTATATTTTTATAGTTATCCATACCACCTATTTACGAGGAAATTATTACTTAATCACCACTTCAAGTAATAATAGGAAATAACTTGTCTTACAATCTAAACCCTATACAAATAAGAAAATAATTTTCAACTACTCCAAACAAGTAAACTATAAGAACGTTACTTACTCCCTACAAAAAAAGAACTTTTTTAAAAGAAAATTAGCCAATTTCCTAATATACAACACAAATCTTCACAGTATAACGGTATGTTATCTTAATAAGACCATAGAATTCCCCTGTATTATATGCTAAGTATTGGTAGTACACTTTGTCAATGACAAAGATATATGGAGCAAAGGAAGAAAACAAAAATAAAGACAAAATTATGAAAGGTAAGGGTACAGTTGCCACCACGTACTTGTAGACCATTGCTAGTATTCAAGCTCCTTATTGAGTCAATATAAAGGAATCCCAAGAGTTGTTGCAACACCACCTTCCTAATTGCTAACCACTCTGCTTCCTCCTCAATTATTTTGCACAAATCACATAAAACATAAATTCACATTTTTTGAGTCCTTTGTTTGTGCTAAGATTTATGGATAATACAAAGATATATATAGTACCAGTGTTACTAACTAACTATTTCAGTAAGGGGTCAATTAGTTGTGGATTGACTTGTTAAAATGAATATTACCGGGCTTACCTGAGGATTTGGAGGTAGTGTTGGAAGTGGAAAATGTATGCAATTGCTTCATAATAGGTTTCCCATAATTGTATAGAATCAACATCAATGTTATGAAGGTTTTGAGTTGACGGGTAGTCTATTTTGGATTGAAAATAGACTATTTTTGTACTTGGTTTGTGGAGTTTGGATGGGAAAATTCTTCCATGAACCAATGTGTACGGCCCCACTGTACATTTTGTGGTCTATAATTTTCCACATCTTCTAATTTCTTTTAAAAAATTAAAAATTAGAATACTTTATTCCCAAACTAGAGGATATGGAGATTTATGGACCACAAGATGTACGGTGGGGCCGTACACCTTGATCCATGGGAGAATTTTCCATTTGGATTACTTGAAAGTTGAAACATTTGTGATGGGTTTTCAATTTAGCAGCACATTTTGAACCTAAGAAAGTGCAAGGAAAGAAGACATACTTTTTTTTTCTTTTTTTTTCTCAAAACGAAATCTTTACATGGATAAGGAAGTAAAGATACAAGTATTTTGATAACTATCCCCTAGCATTCTTAGCTTTTATAAGTCTATCCAAAATGGGAAGAAATTTTTCCACATCGCCTCTTGGTTCAGATTTTTGGCAAAGTTAGCCTCCTTTAAGCTAAGCCTATTCCTATCTTTACAAATATAATTAAAAGTACAAAGATGAAACAATGGGCTTAGGTTGATCGAATCTTCTAAGAAAATGGCTAGTTCGTTGTGATCCGAACTTCTAATATTGTGCTTTTTCTTAATGCGAAATATTTAGGTAAACGTGATCTATGGCTACACTTGTAAACCCTGTGGTGTAGATTAAATGTTACGAAATCTATGACATCAACTGATGTAAGTAAGATTTAATTTTGATCACAGAGTCTACAGATAGGGCTAAGACCGGATTTGTAATAGTATTTTCCCTTCATAATAAGCTTGCTTTCTATTTCAATCTGAATTCTCCTTCAATTTTTCTCCATTGCTTTGATCGCTGCAAATAACAACTTCAACAACTCCCATTTCCAAAAGTTCTTGCTATTGCCTTAAGAGCCTATAGATGTATTGAACCATGCCAAGTCCTTGCTACTATTCCAATTCTTGTCTTTCATTGTAGTAGAATTCCATGATAATCTAAGGAGGTGTTTGGTTTATGGGTATGAGAGGGGGGAATGGGAATCAAAGTTAATGATACCCATAGATGGTGTTTGGTTGAACACTATGGGAATCATTCTATGGGAATGAAGTGTTAGAAAATACCTACTTTCATTCCCCACTTGAGTAACTTATTAACATAATGAAACCCATTCCTATGTTAAACCAAACAAGTAAGGGAGAATGCTATAAACCCATACCAATAGTGGGGTTTATGATTTCCATTTCGATTCCGATTCCCGAATGTGAACCAAACACCTCCTAAGTTCAGCTAAAATTATGCTTTCTCAATTCTTAGTTTAGAAATCTTTGTTTGGTTTATGGGTATGAGAGGGGGGGAATGAGAATCAAAATTAATGATACCCATAGATGGTGTTTGGTTGAACACTATGGGAATCATTCTATGGGAATGAAAGTGTGTTAGAAAATACCTACTTTCATTCCCCACTTGTGACATGAGTTTCAAGTTAAGTAACTTATTAACATAATGAAACCCATTCCTATGTTAAACCAAACAAGTAAGGGGGAATGATATAAACTCATACCAATAGTAGGGTTTATGATTCCCATTCTGATTCCGATTCCCGAATGTGAACCAAACACCTCCTTAGTTTAGCTAAAATTATGCTTTCTCAATTCTTTAGTTTAATTAATGGTTTTTTTAGTTAAAATTAGCTTTAATTACTTTTATGCTTTAATCATGCTTTCTTAGAATTTGTTAATTTAGTGATAATTTTACTATCTAATTAGAGTAATTCAGAAAGTTCTTAGTGCTAATTACTTACTTGCTTTCTTAGACTAGTTTTTACTTATTTTTTTTATAGGTTTAATCATGTTTTCTAGAATAGAAATTAGTGGTAATTGTTACTTGTTTTCTTAAAATAATCCATTTACTTGCTTTCTTAGTTTTAGTGGTTTTTAATTAGTCTATGCTTTCTTAGTTTTCAATCTTGGTAATTAGTGATAAACTCCTTGATCATTTTATCTAAATAATACAACGGTCCTCTAAGTCTAGTAATTGTCGCGCATAATTTAGGAACAATATTCACTTATCACTAATTACAAACCTACTTCATATACGCATGAGTATGCGGGTGTTGGTTAATTGTTGTATGAGTTCTTACTACTTGTTTGTTTGGAATTTTTCACTGAACACATCTGAGTTAGCAGTAATAGTATTATTTTACTGCCTAAATTGCCCATGATACCAAAGGATGAAATAAGTTAAAAGTTTTAAGTTAGATTAATACGGACAAAATAATAAAAAATGATGGATTAATTAGGCCATATTAAAAAAGTTAATGACTAAGGAGTTATTTGATTTATGGGTATAAGGGAGAGGAATGAAAATCATGATTAACGATATCCATAGATGTTATTTGGTTAATCACTGTAGAAATTATTCTATAAGAATAAAAATATTAGAAAATATAGTCACTTTCATTCTTTATTTGTGATATAAGTTTCAAATTTAATAAAACATTATTCAAATCAAAAATAACATAAACCCATATCAATAATAAAATTTATAATTTCAATTTCGATACTAATTTCAATTTCGATTTATAAATACGAATCAATCATCTCCTAAATTAGGGTTCTCCAAATAAATACCTACACACAATACCGAGCCTTGAGCCCGATAAAACAATCATCAAGGGCTCTCTTTTTCTCTAACTCTGTTCCTATTTCTTCCCGCTGATGCTCTTTAACTTAGTTTCTCAGGACCACAACACTTCCACCCCCACTAATATCCATCAATCCATCTTCTTCTGGGTATCAATTTCGTTAGCGAACTTGCCAAAAAGCACGGCAACCGAAATCTCGGTACTTATTTTTTTTTTTTTTTTTTTTTGGGTTTTAGCTCTTGCCATGAATTTGAATTAGGGTTTTTGATTTCTCCTAATATTGTTTTGTACTGCGGTTTTTATGGATTTAACCTTTGATTGAGAACTAGGGCTTATTTTTGTTTGCCGTCTTTCTTGATTATTGAGAATTAGGGATTTATTGAGAATTAGGGTTTGTACTAAACAAAAGAACTTGTCTGGATATCTGATTAATGTTTTTTTCTTTTTGACAGGATTTCTGATTAATGTTCCAACTAGTACTTTTTTGGGCATTCTGTCGAACACCTTATGGAACTGGATTTGATTGGAATTTTTTTTAATTTTTTTTTAATATAATGGCTTCTGTATTATATGATGGCCCTACCGTGATAATTAAGATGTCTAGAATCAATTTTCTTATTTTGAGTTGTCTAATGAGTTTATTTTCTGTTGACAGTTTTGAGAAATTAGGGTTTCGTGACATAGCGGTGTTGTTATCATCATGGATGATGTTAAACATAAATCAAGGAAGGATGACTTGGAAAAGGAGTCTTCATTGAAGAGGAGTCACCGAGAGAGAGGAAGAGAGGATAGGGACCATGACAAGGAGAGAAACGGGCTTGAGAGGACCAGGGACAAGGACAAGGACAGGGACCAGCACCCTTCGGCTTTTGATAAACAGGATAAAAAGGAGCGGGAGAGCCGCCACCCTGAGAGGGAGAGGAGTAGTGATGACAAATACAGGGACAGGGAGAGACACAAGGATAGGCACAGAGAGAAGGATAGGGAGAGGGAAAAGGAGAGGACTACTAGCCGGGATGCTGAAAGATCTAGAGACAAGGGTAGAGATAGGGAAGATAAAGAAATTAATAGGGAGAAGGAAGAAAAGGAAAGAGAGAAGACAAAGGAGAGGGAGAGAGAACGTGAGGAGAGGGAAAGGGAGAGGGAAAGAGAGAGAAAGGAGAGAGATCGAGAAAGAGAGAGGGATAGGAAGGAGAAGGAGAGAGAGAGGGAGAGGGAGAAGGAGAGAGGGAGAGGGAGAGGATCCGAGAAAGAGAAAAGCGTCGTGAAGTGGGTAGGGATAATAGTAGCGATGACAATGACGTTAGGGACCGTGACAGGAAAGAGACGTAGGAGAGATGACGATCATAAACACAGGGATCGTGAACAAAGTAGCAAAAGCAGCAAGTACAGGGATGAGGTTCAAGGTAGTAGTCCACAGAAAAGAAATGATGAAGACTTGTTGGATAAGAAAGAGAACAGCCGAGAGGAAGATCTTGCTGAAGAGCAGAGGAAATTGGATGAAGAAATTGAAAAACGGAGGAGGAGAGTTCAGGAATGGCAAGAGTTAAGAAGAAAAAGGGAGGAATCTGAAAGGGACATACTTGGAGTTGCAGCTAGTGCAGAAGAACCCAAGTCTGGCAAGGCTTGGACCCTGGAAGGAGAATCTGATGATGAGGAAGCTACATCAGAGGGAAATCAAGATGCTGATATGACTTTGGATGGATCCAGCAAGCCTATGGATGAGGATGGAGATAACATGACTGTTGATTCTGAGAATGGGAACATCATATCTGCAACTGAGAATGATGTTCAAGGTAACATGGCTGATGAAGAAATTGATAAACTCCCTTGGATGCATTTATGAATTCTATGGTATTGCCTGAAGTCGAGAGGCTACATTCAGGACCTCGTGCAGCTGAAGATATTGATATTGGTTTGAAGGAGAAAAATAGTAGAGGCAATGGGGAACAACCTAAGAAAGGTTTGAAGAAATCTATGGGGAGGATAATTTATGGTGAAGATTCTGATTCAGATTACGAGGACATCGAGAATGAGGAGGATCCTCTGGAGGATGAAGATGATGCAGAATTCATGAAAAGGGTAAAGAAAACTAAAGCAGAGAAACTAGCAATTGTTGACCATTCAAAAATTAACTATGCTTCATTTCGGAAGAATTTCTATATTGAGGTGAAGGAGATTTCAAAAATGACTTCTGAGGACGTAGCTGCGTACAGGAAAGAACTGGAATTGAAGATACACGGAAAGGATGTCCCGAAGCCAGTTAAAACCTGGCATCAGACTGGATTATCAACAAAAATTTTGGAAGCAATAAAGAAGCTGAACTATTACATGAAAAGCCCATGTCTATTCAGGCTCAGGCGCTGCCCATTATAATGAGTGGTAGAGACTGCATTGGTATAGCAAAGACAGGCTCTGGCAAAACTTTAGCATTTGTGTTACCGATGTTGAGGCATATTAAGGACCAGACTCCATTAAGTTCGGGAGATGGGCCTATTGGACTTGTAATGGCACCAACCAGAGAACTTGTCCAACAAATACATAGTGATGTCAAGAAGTTTGCTAAGATGTTGGGGCTCAGCAGTGTGCCTGTTTATGGTGGTTCTGGTGTTGCTCAGCAGATTAGTGAATTGAAACGGGGGGCAGAGATTGTTGTTTGCACTCCGGGTAGGATGATTGATATTCTTTGTACTAGTGCAGGTAAAATAACTAATCTGCGGAGGGTCACTTATTTGGTCATGGATGAAGCTGACCGGATGTTTGATATGGGGTTTGAACCTCAAATCACAAAGATCATCCAAAATACACGTCCAGACCGCCAAACTGTACTTTGCATTTCTGCTACTTTCCCTCGCCAGGTTGAAATATTGGCTCGCAAGGTATTGAACAAACCTGTTGAAGTTCAAGTAGGTGGTAGAAGTGTTGTCAACAAAGATATAGCTCAATTAGTGGAGGTGAGACCTGAAAGTGACAGGTTCCTTCGACTTTTAGAGATTCTTGGTGAATGGTATGAGAAAGGAAAGATTTTGATTTTTGTCCACTCACAGGAGAAATGTGATGCCTTGTTTAGAGACTTGCTCAAGCATGGTTATCCTTGCTTATCTCTTCATGGGGCTAAGGATCAAACAGATCGTGAATCCACAATTGCCGATTTTAAGAGTAATGTTTGCAACTTGTTGATTGCAACAAGTGTTGCCGCTAGGGGTTTAGATGTAAAAGAGCTTGAACTTGTGATTAATTTTGATGTTCCAAACCATTATGAGGATTATGTACATCGGGTTGGTCGGACAGGTCGAGCTGGTCGAAAAGGCTGTGCTATAACATTTATAACTGAGGCTTTATTAAGATGCAAGATATGCACCGGATCTTGTCAAAGCCTTGGAACTTTCTGAACAAGTTGTTCCTGACGATTTGAAAGCTCTTGCTGATGGTTTCATGGCAAAGGTGAATCAGGGACTTGAACAAGCTCATGGAACTGGTTACGGGGGTAGCGGGTTTAAATTTAACGAAGAGGAAGATGAAGTCAGGAAAGCTGCCAAGAAAGCACAGGCCAAAGAGTATGGGTTTGAGGAAGATAAATCTGATTCAGATGATGAGGACGGTGTTAGAAAGGCAGGTGGTGACATCTCTCAGCAAGCTGTCCTTGCCCAAGCTGCTGCCCTTGCTGCTGCAACTAAGGCGAGTGCGCCAACACCTATACCAGCTGTCCAGATTGGTGGATTACCTGTTTCTTTCCCTAGCATCCTTGCAAATATTCCAGCTGTTACAGCAGTAGTCCCTGGGAGTGGACCCAGTGATGGGGCAGCCAGGGCAGCGGCACTGGCTGCTGCCATGAACCTGAAGCACTCATACCTTTGCCAAGATTCAAGCTGATGCCATGCCTGAACATTACGAAGCTGAGTTGGAGATAAATGATTTCCCACAAAATGCTCGTTGGAAGGTCACACACAAGGAAACTCTGGGTCCAATTTCTGAATGGACTGGAGCTGCCATCACAACCAGGGGTCAGTTTTTCCCACCTGGCAAGACAGCTGGTCCAGGCGAAAGAAAGCTGTTTCTTTTTATTGAAGGCCCTACTGAGCAATCTGTCAAAAGAGCAAAAGCTGAACTGAAACATGTCTTGGAGGATATTACGATGCAAGCATCATCCCTTCCAGGTTCTGCCCAACCAGGACGATACTCTGTTGTCTAAGACTCGGACCAAAATTGAGTCTTGAGACACTGATGAAGTACATCTTATTTCTTCATGTTTATGGGTGGAATGTTATTGTTTCTGGCTGCATACTTGATTTATATTGGAAACACTTTATTAGTCATTTTCTTTCTTTTTGGGTAAACTGATTTGTTAATACATCATTTGTTTTGACATTTCCCATCTTTCGGCTGGTGTAGTATAATCAGACTTGTAATGAATATGCTGTTTCTGTTCTTATTTACATACTGAAAAATGCATAGTAAGGTAGGTAGAAACAGGACTATGGCTGGCACTTGGTTCTGTTAGCAAATGAGTGAGCTTACTTGTGAACTTGATTCTGTCAATTATATTGTTGCTTGATTTATTGACATCCAAAGTTATTTCTATTGGTTTCTTTTTGTGCTGGCAAGATCAAGGAAAACTTCAGAATTACCATTTTGGTTTATGTTGGATTTATTAATTTGGCAAGCTGCAAGTATGAAGATTGCAAGGATGGATGATTCAGGATTAAAAGATCTGTTCCGGATGGCAGTTGATGTTAGATTGGAATTGAAGATTCTACAAACCCTTGAGGTCTAAGGAGCAATTGGCTGGTCTGCAACCTTTCTGTTTACAAGCTTTTTGAACTTTTCATCGCATGTTGGAACTGTTAACGATGTAGTTCTATTTCACTTTCTATTCTGACCCCCCCTATCTCACTACTTAATAAAAGATCAAGATTCTTTTACTAAAATTTTTAATTATATTTAAAAGGAATCTTGGCTGTTTATTTGGTAGTGGGATATAAAGTGAGATAGAAAATCTTAGTTTGTTGGAACTTTAGCTTTATGCTCAATTTACTGCATCACCAGTTATTGCAGTTGTCTTAATTTTTGGAACTTTCCCTTTATGCTCAATTTACTGCATCACCAGTTATCGCAGTCGTCTTAATTTTCTGCTCTTCCCCCCTCCCTCTCTTGGGGGGTGTCTTTCTAAAATGTTCTTGTTATGCCTGTCTTCTGAAGGGTGTTGACTTCTCTTAGAGTTCTTCACTTACGGTGCTATGACTCGAAGGTTTTGTATTGCCCAATGCTTACTAATATGACATTTGTTTTTACAGTCCATACAGGAAGTTTTTAACTACATACAGAAAATGCATAAATTTATTTCTTTTTTCATTTGTGACATATAGGATATCATTACATTTCTTCTGGTTAGCTTCCCCTACAAATGAAGGAGGAATCTCTCCTGCAAGGGGAGCTGTAGTTCCTCTAGTGTAAGGTCAATCCTTTGCTTGCAGTATAATGTAAAAAAGCTATAAGCTTTTGCTGTTGAATGGTAATGGGAGATGTCATACTTTAATAACCGATGGATATAACAAGACTTCATTTTTTAAAGTGTAAATGCATTTGCACATAGGAAATTTTTTCAAAAAATTCAGTTCTAGGCTTTCGACCTTCACTATTTTCTCGGTGGAATAAAGGTCCCAATGAAGGTATTTCAGTGATTCAAAGTTCAATGACGAGCAGCAACATGAGTTGTTGCCGAGCAAAGCTTCGGTTGAGTGTCTGTACAGGATGACCATCTTTGGAAGAGGCAATACTGGGGGCAACTGGATCCGAAGCTTTACCCAGCCACAGAGAAAAACTGGGATCCATTTTTAAGTTCTAACTTCTATATTCCTGTTTTCAAGGATCATAGTACAACTTTTCATTCTCACAGTTCTATAATCCTTAACACCTAGTCTGTCCCTATTGGCAGAATTCGTGGCTACTCGTCCCATGGTTATTGGTCTCTTTAACTAGACACAGGTTATCGGGAGTGCATTTAGTACATTGTGATTTTGTTGAAAATATAGCACAGTTAACTATCAATTTGAACACCATGAAAATCAAATTCTTAGTTGAGTCTACACCACAGGAAAGCAAAGGACGGGTATTTGAGAAATATGGTGATGACTGATGAATGGTCTTTGTTTTGTTTATAAGTTAGTATTTTTGTGATGAGTAGAAAAAAGATCAAGGGCTAATAGTATTAGATTTCTTCCTTCTTTTTTTTTTTTCAATGATAACGGATTTTATATAATTGAAAATTGAATACATATACAATATGAGCAATAGCTCAGTTTGACACCTATGCAAGCTCTTTGAGTCACAGGGGAAGCAACTGAGTCTATTTAACTGCCTCTTTCAGACTTACTGTCTTGCAAAAGTAGCTAAACAATTAGCTAAACTATTATCACATTTTGGTATATAAGCAAAAGAGATCATTGAAAACAATCTACTTAATGCTAGAATATCTTCCAGCAATGTAGCCAATTGTCCATCTTCTGCATTCTTTTCATTTAAGTTTTGCATCAACCTTCTATTACTGAAATGCACTATCGCCCTATTCCAACCTTCTATTTTAGCTAGTAGCATAGCTTTCTGATTATGCCTAAAAATAATATTCAATAGCTCGCAGACATATGGCTAGTTAGTCAAAGCGGTGAAAATATGCGGAAGGATATTTTGATAATGTTTACCTAAAATAAAGTTATAAAGAAATTCAACACATTCAAGACTCTTATGAGCCTAATAATTATTCCCAGACTCATAAACTATCCAAATCCATCAAGGAGGAGTATATATAGTAAGTTGGTAAGGTAAACAAGGGAATTCATTCATTCACTCATCTCTACACTTTACTATTTTAAACTCTTATTTTGCTAGTCTAAATCTTCTTCCTAGTGCAAATTTTGACTTGACCATCGGAGCCTCTCCCAAGGATATAGCCCCACTGCTCTTGTTCTTATCGCAGGTTTCATATATCATGGATATACGTGCGCCTTAACCTTAGCGTTGGAAGATTCAAACAACGAAGGACTTGGATTTTAATATTAGATTTTGGTGTTATATTTTTCATGCATCAACATTTGGTGCTGTCTGTGGGAACTTGAACAAAAAACCATCTTAAGTCATCTTCACCTATGACTCCTAGTACGTGCAACACCTACCGCACAACCAAGATAAAGGAAAGGAGATTGTATCCCAACACTAGTCGAATCGATCAATTAGAGTATTTGACGACTGGGGAGGGGGGCAAGCTAAGGATCTCAATCCCCAAACTAATAATAGAGATGCGAAAATACACTTGCTAAGGTAATAGAATCCAATATTGAAAGAATTATTTACGAAACATCAACTTTAGCAATAGTTGGGGAAGGAAAAGGAGAAGTTTGCCTTCTTTGCTAACTCTGGTGGCAACCCTCGGGTTGTCCGCTCTGTGCATCATGGCCCCTTAGATGAGAGACATTCCTGTACAATTAATAAGGATGATAAAGGGGATAGAGAAGTAACTCCAATCGGGTCCGCCTGACAGGAGCGTGAAGGCCAGTTCGCTTGGCATGAGCTAAGAAAAGAGGCCTCCTCCAAGCCAAGTGAAACTAGACCAAAGAGTCCAAGTGAGGCGGCTTCAGTGGCAAAGAAAGGGGTAGACTCCATGAAAGGAAGCATACCTTGGAGCGCATACCTGAGTGAAAAGAAGAGCCAAGGAGAAAGTTGGAGGAGTTACAAGCTCAAGTAGATAGGATGGATGACAATGAAGGGTTGACTACATGATACAAGTACTCCTTACCATTTACTAAGGAGATGATGCGAGAACCCCTCCAAGATGTTGGCAAACTCCTCATTCTTATGATGGAAGTTCAGATCCATGGGGGCATCTTCATGCTTACCGAGCCAAGAAGTGTCCTTTACAAGGTGTCACATATGCTATCCTATGTCGACGATTCCCCGAAACCCTCAAGGGTGCATCTTAGATTGGTTTAGATGGTACAAGAAAGGAGACATAAGAAGTTTTGATCAACTTCTAGATCTCTTCTTGAACAAATCTGGAATCCAAAAAAGAATCCTTAAGACAAGGACTCACTTACTTATTCTCAAGCAAAAACTAGAAGAATCCCTCCTTGACTATATTGATAGGTTCAAGAATTAGACTATTGGGATTCAAGGGGCTACAGAAGATATACAAATCATGGCTTTCCAAAGTGGAGTCAAGCTCGGCAAGTTCTCATTTGATCTTAACTTGAGATCACCCGCCATCGTCAATGAACTTTTCCATATGGCCAAAGAGTTCACTCAAGCAGATGAAGGGGAAAGGAGAAAAAGAGAGTCCTGGGGTGAAAATGGAAAGAAGAGGAAAGACCTCCAAATAAGAGTAATGTGAAGGATAGGTTATCCATGACATTCCTTATAGGAGGAGTCTCAACCATCTTGAAGTTTATACCCTACTCAATATACTAGTTTCGTGCATTTTGGCTATTATTGAGAAGGAACCCTATGTCAAATGACCAGGACCCATGAGAAGTGACACGGAGCGGTGCAATAGGAACAAATGGTGCTATTTTCACAAAGATCATGGGCATGAGACCAATAATTGAATTTCCCTAAAAAATTTAATTAAATACTTGATAAGAAGGAATTACCTTAAGTAATTCATCCAAGGGACGGAGAGAGGAAGATCATCTCAATGCTAAGTGCAAAACCTGAACAAAGAAGATCGTGGTCCGCCTCGAGGAGAAAGAGTAGTGGGGATGGAAAATCAAGTAGAATCATCATTCATACTATCTCTGGCAAAGCAAAAAATGATGACTCCGCATTATCCCGCAAGGCATATGATTGTCAGATCAACCTGGCCCAATCTATCAAGAAGTGTCTAGATTGTGTCAAGATATAATATTCACAGCGAAGAAGGCGAAACACTGTGAATAATTCACCCTCATAGCGATCCCTTGGTAGAGACCTTACTCGTTGGAAATTGTGATGTGAAGAGAACTTTGATTGACAATAGAAGTTCAACGGATATTCTTTTTTATGAAACTTTCAAACAAATAAAGTTAAAGAAGAAAGATTTGAAACCCGTGATATCGTTCTTGGTTGGTTTTGCCGGAGAAGTGGTTAAGTTACTTGGATATATAGTACCCTTTCTATTATGGTTGGTACTCCCCTCAAGATGGTCAACTCATGGTCATCTTTGTAGTCGCTAAGGCCTCTTCACCTTACAATGCCATTATCGGTCAACCTACCATTGGAGTACTTGGTATTATTCCTTTCTCTTACCACATGAAGATTAAATTCCTAATAGAGAATAGAGTGGGTGAGATAAAGGGAGATCAAGTTGCAGCGAGGAAATGCTATATAGCTTCATTAACATTGAAAGGAAATGAGGTTATTCCTAATTGCAATGCACAACTTTTGGAAGACAAAGAGAGAACTCAATCCAAAGGGTGGACCTGCTAAAGAACTTGAGGATGTATTCTTAGATAAAGACGACCCTAGCAAAGTGGTAAAAGTGGGAAAGTCCCTCTCAAAGGATATAAAGGAAAACCTCATTTCTTTACTTAGAGAGTTCAAAGATCTCTTTGCTTGGGATCCCTTGGACGTGCTAGGGATTGACCCCGACATAGCTATGCATTCACTAGATGTAGACGTGAGGTTCAAACCCGTCATCCAAAAGAAAAGCAATTTTCGAAGAGAAAGAAGCCAAGCAGTAGAGGTGGAAGTAGACAAACTCTTGGAAGCATAGATAGTTGAAGAGATCCAATACCCCGAGTGCCTTAGTAATGTGGTCATGGGGCCGAAAGCAGGAGCTAAGTAGACGATGTGTGTAGACTTCATAAGCTTGAACATGGCTTGCCCCAAGGATTGTATCCTACATCCCGCATAGACACTATGGTTGATTTCACCTCCGGGTGTGAGGTCATGTCTTTTTTTCCATGGATGCATACAAAAGGTATTACCAAATCCTTTTGAATCGCAAGGATTGAGCAAAGACTGTCTTCATCACCGACTCTGGCACTTATTACTTCCAAGTAATGCCCTTTGGCTTGAAAAATGCCAAAGCCACTTACTAAAGGATGGTGGATAGAATGTTTGCAAATCAACTGGAGTGAATATGAAAGCTTACATAGATGATATGCTTGTCACAAGTAAGTTGAAAGAAGATCATGTGGAGTATCTCTGAGAAACCTTCACTACTATGAGGAAGTTCAAGATGAGACTTAATCCCGAAAAATATACTTTTGGAGTTTTTGGGGAAAAGTTTTTGGGTTTCATGGTAATTCAAAGAGGGATTGAAGTTAACCCCAAAAAAATCAAGGCCATTCAAGACATGGAGTCTCGCAAGGGGATCAAGGAAGTGCAAAGGCTCACAGGGCCATTTGCCACCTTAAGTTGTTTCTTATCCAAGTCCGGGGATAGAATTTGTCTTTCTTTAAAGTTCTAACCGAAGTTCCAAGAATTTTCAATTGACGAAAGAGTGCCAAAAATCATTTGAGAAGTTGAAACTCTTTACCTATATTTGGATTGTTCATCCGCGGCGGTGAGCGCTGTTCTTATCAGAGAAGTAGACAAGATCCAAAAGTCTGTATACTATGTGAGTAAAATGTTAATTGATCCGGAAACTCAGTATCCTATCATTGAAATATTGGCTTTAGCTTTAGTGATGGATGCAAGAAAGCTTAGCCCTTACTTTTTAAATCATCCAATTATAGTTCTTGCCAGTTATCAACTCAAGTCCTGCCTCTTGAAGCCTGAAGTCTTGTGAAGGTTGGTAAATTGGGCAATTGAGCTAAGTGAGTATAACATTCGCTACCAACCAAGAGCGAAAATCAAAGCACAAGCTTTAGCCGATTTCATTTTAGAAGGGGTGGAAGAGGAGAATTTAGAAGAGCCAAGCAAGGAGAAAATTTAAGAGGTGACTACCCCATCCAGGAGGTAAATCATAGACCATCACTTTTATGGAAAATGCATGTGGATGGAACAAGCAACACCAAAAGGTGTGGCATAGGTATTGTTCTTCCCTCTCCGGATGGATTCAAGACAAGTTACGCCTTAATGTTTGAATTTCAGACACAAGAATGAAGCCGTAGTCTTCGGACTTAAGTTAGCCAAAGAGTTGAAGGTTAAAAACTTGTTGGTAAACATGGACTCAAACCGTGTGGTTCAACAAGTCAAAGGAGAGTATGAAGCAAGGGATCCATCTCTACAATTTTACCTAAGTAAGTTGAAGGATTGGATCTCACACTTTAAAAATTTTGACACAGTCCATGTGATTCAAGATGAAAACAAGGAGGCGGCACCCTCTCAAAAATTGCAAGTTCAGTGCATTCCAATGTGTTGAAAAAAGTGTTCTTGAAAATTCTAAGAGAAAGAAATATATACCATGGAAAGGTCATGGATATCGACTCTAGTCCAAATTGGATGACCCTGATCATTCAATACTTGAAAGAAGAGGAAAATTGACAGGCGAAAAGATCGAGGCTCAAAGAATAGAAAGAAGGTTAGCCAAGTACTTGATCGTTGGTGGAACTATGTATCAAAGGTTTTATTCAATTCCTTATCTCTAATGTCTAAGTCCAAGTGAAACTCAATATGCATTAGCCAAAGTGCATGAAGGGATTTTGGACACCATTTTGGAGGAAGAAATCTAGCTCAAAAGGTGCAAAAGCAAGGTTACTGTTGGCCAAGAATGTTGGAGGATGCCATGGACTACATGCGGTAGTGTGATAAATGTCAATTTCATTCCAATCAACGTCGCCTTCTGGTCGAACAACTCACTCCAATTCTAACTTTTTGGCCCTTGCTTAGGGGAGTGTAGATATCTTTCGTCCTTTTTCAATAGGTCCGCAAAGAAGAAATTGGTGGTGGTAACCATCGACTATTTCACTAAGTGGCTAGAGGTTGAAGCCTTAGCAAGCATTACTTATCAACTAATCATGCAATTCTTTTGGAAGAATGTAAGTATGTCACATTGGAATACCCAAGGCACTTACTTCGGACAATGGCTTGCAATTTCAAGGAGCACCATTCAAAAAATTTTGCCAAGATTTGGACATAGAGCAATGTTTCTCCTCAGTGAGCTATCTTCAAAGAAATGGTTTGGTAGAAGTGACTAATCGCACCATTCTTGAGGGAATTAAGAAGAGACTTAATGATGTTAAGGGCAAATGGGTTGAAGAGCTACCAAGTGTTTTGTGGTCGTACCGCACTACCTACAAGAATATTACTGGGGATACTCCTTTCAACCTCACTTATGGAACCGAAACACTCAAACCTGTGAAAATTGGTATGCTAGGTTTCCCTGTCTACAACTTTAACTTGGAGAAAAATGGAAAGGGGGTTGAGGTCTAACCCTTACTTACTAGAGGAGGAAAGGGATAAGGCATACTTTAAAATTCAAGCAGACAAGCTAAGGATTGCTAGTTACTACAATCAATAAGTCGAGATAGGAGATTCCGAGTAGGAGATTACTTCCGGATTACAAAGAAGATGGAGGTGAGCCAACTCCGAGCTTATGGAAATCTCTCGCCAAATTAGGAAGGTCCTCACAAGATAGTTGAATCATACTCCAACGGTGCCTACAAGTTGAGTACTAAGGATGGGAAGCTCTTGTCTCGTACTTGGAATACCCAAAATTTGAAAAAAATCTATTTTCAAGCTTTCTTTACTTTGCCAAGTTTTTTGAAATACCCTAAGCCAAACGACACCTTTCGAGGTGAAACAAGCTTGTGCAACTTGTAAATATTCGCTTTTGTTATCAATGAAAACTTCTAAGCCTTTTGCCTATGTAATAATTCAATATTTTTTTAGAATAGCAATCCTACCCCTCTACCCAACCTTCAGGTACAAAATATCCTCTTGGATACCACGACTGTCTGAGGTTATTTACTTTCTCCGGGGAACAAAATTAAAGAACACTCTCTGGAGTCGACATAATCCGTTCGGGGACAAAAATAAACTTATCCTTGGAGAAATAGTTCCTTGGTTAAGTATGCTCAAAACAGCAACCATAGCCCTTTCGGGGGCGAGAAGAAAATTTTCCCAGGAGATTTGCACCTAAGGTAATTTAGTACCAACACTAAAGGCTTTACTTAGGAGATTTGTGCCTAGGATGACCCCTCTAGGGGCAAAAATAAACTTTTCCTAGGAGAAGTAGTTCCTTGGTTGAGTATGTTCAAAAGAGTAACCATAGGTCCAGAGCCCTTCCGGAGGCAAGAAGAAAAATTTTCTAGGAGATTTGCACCTAAGAAAACCTTAGAACCAACACTAAGGCTTTACTCAGGAGATTTGTGCCTAGGATGATCCCTCCAGAGTTGAAAATAAACTTTTTATCGGAGAAGTAGTTCCTCAGTAGTGTACCTGTCACAGGCACCCAAAAATTAACCAAATTATTTGTATAAAATATAGTAGTGGTGAGTCCAAGTCATTCCACAGAGAATTGGATTTATTCTTGTGCTCAAAATACAAGGGGGAGGGGGGAGGGTTCTTGAATGCTTATAAACTAAAAACTAACACAAGAAATTAAAATTGAAGAAAATTCAATTAAAGTAGAATCTTGTTTCTGGTCATATCCACCATGGAAATTCTATCAATTGATCATTAACACCAAAAGGTAATTCAATTCTCATACTAAGTAATAATTCAAGAATTAACCTGAATTCTAATTCAAAGTTGATTCTTATTTCTTTCCTAAGATTGATTAACTTTCAGCACACAATCCAATTAACCCCAAAGATTAATTAGCAGAAGCATTAAAATCAACACACGCGGCTATGTTAACTAGTTAATTCTTTCCCTTAAATTCAATAACGCTAATTGAGCAATCATTAAACTTAGTTGCTTCATAGATTGAATTGAACACATGCGGTTAAAAACAATCTTGCTGTAGTTTTATTCCAATAACTCACTATTCTGCAGCAATAGCAAATTAAAAGAACAATCATAAAATTAATGCAGAAAATAATCAATACTTGATATAAAAATGAATAAATTTAAGTACATATTGGTCTCATAATTTTATAGGACCAACGATGGCTTCAATTCCCTTAACCATGAAGAGGGTTTTAGGCACTAAGTGCCACAGAAAAACACACAATAATGATTGCTGAAAAACTAACGATAAAACTAAGAAAAAAATGAATTCAACCCCTGATCATGTCTTATAAGGGGTATTTATAGTGAATACTGGGGTTACAATCCTTGTTTACAGATAAGAACATGAAATCATCTGAAAAAGAGTCCAACTGGACTAAGAAATCTGTCGAAAATAAAAAGTACATAACTCTTCTGTGCCACGCGCACATGCACACCTTGCCCCTCATGCATGTGTGCACTCAACAATTCTGAAATTTGGCCGTCTGGAAACAGTGCACTAGCGCGGCTTAACCCTCGTGCATGTGCGCTTGGCCCCATTCTAGCATTTCACATTCGGCTTCAATTTTGATCTTGATGCTCTTGGAATTTGGGAAAGTGTAAAACACAAAAGTTGTATCTCTTTCTCTTGGCTTTTCAATCTAAACTGCACATCTTGAATCAAATCAATCGGAGTTCAGATTTGAAAGTTGTGATTAAAATACAAAATAGCATCTAGATTAGCTCCATACTCGTGCACAATTCGTGCTTGGAATTTTCTTTCATCTTTTTTCAACCCTTTTACACTACAAACCTGTAAAAAAACTAAAGATAACTAAGTTAAGCTCAATAACAACTCAAATCTTGCTTACAAGATATAAAAATACGGTAAATGAGACGTAAAAATATAGAACAATTATTTACTTATCAATTTACCCCACACTTAACTTTGATCGTGCTCCAGCAAACATAAAATTAAAACAATTAAGAATATCCACATTCTACCCAACATATCCCCCCAAATATCCATATAAATAACCAGCAGCCTAACCATCATTTGGAGTATTCTAAGAATCCAAGAGCTCAAATGCTAATAAAAATCAGAACATGAGATTCGTGTGTACGTGTGCATAGCCATCAAAAAACTAAGATTTGGAAATGCTTAGATTAAATCATTCCTGTAAACCCTTCAAATTTTTCTGAACACCCTGTAGCTCACACTTATTACACATTTCCATCAATATAGTCAACCGATTCAATTTAAATTATATAGGACTTTTTAGATTGTAATGTAGGTTAGAATATTGGTTACCAAGGAAAGGAAAGGATATAACAAATAAGAAGAAGAGCTTTATAGTAATGGTGGCCACACATTAAAATAAAACTTCTCTTCACATGTTACATCATACATCCACAACTCCACACTTGAGTAACAAATACCCATGAAAAATTCCAAACACCTAATAAGCAAATAAGTCCCCCCTTCTTCGAATTGGCCAAACATGCCAACATTCTTCCAGACATTTATGCATCACATTATTATTATTCTTTTTGTCTGGTCACAGTACGGGTACCAGTAGTAGGTACTACTCACAACATATAAACACGAAGATACCAGTAATGGGCACTACCTGTAACTACAAGTACCAGTGATAGGCACTACTCGTATATATAAAAGGTCTTCAAATCTTATTTATTTTTCTCCCCTCGAAAATTTTTCGGTACTCTATTTTGCTCCATAGATGTACACTACCTACTTCTCACAATCTTTCACTCTTATGTCTCCTTAACAATTAAAGTGTGCAATAAAACTCTCAAAGGGAAAATTTAGGATAGAATAATTAAAAGAAATTATTAGCTTCAATATGGGTAGGTAAACCAAGTTTGAATGCAAGAAGGTGAATGGTGTTTCTCTCCATTCATAACAATTCGAGGCTCAAACAAGGTACTAGGGATAAAAAAGTTAAAAAGGGTTGGCTAGAGAGGCTTAAACAACCAAAGAAGGCTCTACCCTCATTTTAAAAACAAATCAAGTTGTCTAAAAATTTGCATCGATAATGTAATAAAGTAAGTTTATGGGATGCAACATAATTGAGTCTACATAAATTTTCCTAAGTATCCCAAATCACGAATTAATGTATGGATTAGTGCTAAATTCTTAAAAGTCATGAATGAAAAATATTAACACCAAGACAGCCTGTCTACTCATACATGAATGGTTCAACTAAAGAATTATTATGCAAAAAAATGGGAAAAACATGTTAAGCAAAAATTTTCAAAATTTTCGAGAATTCAACTAATCCACAAAAATTTTCAAAAATTTTGAAAAGCTCTCAAATTAAAAGAAAAGTCAAAATATTGCGGCAAAACCGAGCAAAATACACCAAACAACTTAGAAATCCAAATAATTTCCCCACCTCACACTTAAAAATAAGCATTGTCATCAATGCGAAATAAAAGCATAAAATAGGAAAAAAAAAGTTTCTCTGGATTTACTTTGCATTAGAAGCAATATCCACTATAAATATCCCTTTGTCGTGAATGGAAGCTCAAGTAACACTTAACGAAACAAAACATAGAATTCCCTTTAGATAATAAGAAAAACAAGAAAACTATAGAAATAACTCCTACAATAATCAGGAAAGAACTTATTCTCTTAAGGGAATACACCACAACATTAAAGAAAAGTACCACGACGAAAATTAACAACCTAGCTAAAATAAAACTAGCTAAAATGTCTAATTAGTAAAAATAACTAAATTGTCCAAGCAATCAACTTAAATATAAGAAAATCATTAAACCAATCCTAAACATAGGGAATCAAATTCTGCGGGAATGGAGAGAAAGATGGGAATGTTGATGGGTCCTCCCTTCTGCTCACTCACTAACAGGTGAGCTTCCATGATCTGCTACCAAGAAAACTAGTACTGGATAAATGTGTCAAACCGTTGACTCATTTGCTGCTGCACCGACAGGATTTGCTGTAAGATCTTCTCTTGAGTATGTTGTGGTTCGGGCTCAAGCTCATCCTCTGAATCGGCATTGTCACCCGCTTGTGATGTAGGTGCATAGGAGCTAGTGCGTCTAATCGAAGTTCTCATACCCGCCATTGCAATCAACTTCCCAAGTTTTAGCTTTTCTTTTGTTGGGTATATCACTACGCCACTCTCAATACATAAAGCAATAATTAGATGGGGAAACCATATACATTGAACAGCTAGACTGTTTATTTGTGGCAGAATAGGAAGTCTGCTGGCGAATAAGGTGGCCCATATCTATAGACTTGTCGGTAGCAATATAGTATAGGAGCTTGGCTCGTTCCAGAGTGAAATGTGCAAGATGGTTGACCAAGAAAAGCGAGCACAATGGAACTTAAACTAGACAAACCAAGCTAGTTTAAGCGTGTTCGCGTTGAAGTGCCTGGCCACATTTCCATTAATCGTGTAGGTTTATTCAACTGTACCACACAAGAATGCTTGTAATTTCATTTAACTCCATGTTGGTGTCACGGATGTCTGGCCATTCATCATTGCGTACTCTAGTGACCTTCAAAATTCTGTTGATTTCATTAGCAGAGACATCTACTTCTGTTGGCCCCAAAGCAACCTAAGAGGGGGAGGGTGAATTAGGTTTCTTAAAAAATATTTTGAGAAATATTGAGATTTTCAAATTAAATGCAGATATAACAAAATCAATAGAACAGTAAAGTAAAGAGAGAAAAATTAAACAAACTGTGTATCAATACTTCCAAGCTAGCAAGCTTGAAGTATCAAATCTCTTGAATGCTTCACACACTTGGTGAGCCAATAATCTTTACAAAGTTGGGAAGTTCTTGCTCACACCAAAACTCTTTTAGTTGAGCCAAGAATCTTACTTACAACCACACTTTTATACAAGATTATCACTCCACTCAAAGTTGAATTACACTCACAATTGCACACTAATACAACAAAGCACTATAGTCAATTTGCACTCAAATTACTCTTTTCTAAGACTTGTATTCAATGTATTAGATGATCTTTTCAGGTTATTAAAGCACCTATTTATAAGAGCAATAAATAGTGGTTTCAACTACTTCCTAACGGCTAAATAATAAATGCACAAAAAATAGCCGTTGGGGTTTCGGACGTCCTTTAAGTATTTAATGCGTCCGAGGCAGAGTTCGATCTTCTTTCAGTTGTGTTTATAAGCATCGTTCGGATGTCCGTATATGCGTCCGGCACATCCTTCGTCCGAACTAGGTCAAAACTCCTCGTAAAGTCCTGAACGTCCTACTGAGAGGCTTTAGGATCCCATTCTTTCGCGATTCGTCCTCGACGATGTAATGCGTCCGAGGAGTTTTGACCTAGTTCGGACAGTTCTGTGCGTCCGAAAGATCTGTTCCTGCAAAAGCTTGTTTTACAGAGTTAAGTGTTTAATTCATCATCAAAATAAGGTTTGGAAAATATCAATCTCCCCCTTTTTGATGATGACAAACCTTTATGTAAAAACAATTGGATATGACTAATCAATTTGCAATATATGTCAATTGGATATCAATCATCAAAGCACAATAGTATAGAGAAGAATACTTCCCCCTTTTGACATCAATCAAAAAGACTCCCCCTTAGAACATGCAAGTAGTTTGACAAAAATGGAACAAGTTTCATAAATCCAACTGAAAAGTTTAATGGTTCTAGAGTCAAGGAAATATACAACCAAGCCACAGAAACGCTGAAAACCAAAATAAATGCTGAAAGGTTCTAACAAGCAAAGAACTGCTGAAAACAAAATACAAATGTGAAAAGAACTAATGTGAGTCATTGCGCTTCTTGGAGCGCTTAAGGTCTTTTGTCATTTGGATGCAAGAAGAGTTTGAGTGGCTTCACCGTCAACCTCCTCTCCAGGCGGACGTTGCATGATGAAGTCAAGCGTGTCGTCAACATCCTCATCATCGCCGCCATCGCCATCGGCAGCTCCTTGAGCAGCTTCGCATTGTCTTCACGGGTATGTCCATCTTCGAGTTCGCCATCGAAGATGACTCACGTGGATATTGGGACTGAAGATTAGCAAATTGAACCTGAGCCGAAGCAGACATGCCAAGGCTGAGTGCCTCTTGGAGAATCATTTGACGAGTTTCAAGTTGCTTTAATTTTCAATTTGTGCGACGTTGAAATGAACTGACTTGAGTGCTCAGAGAGGTGAGAAGTCCACAGATATGTGAAAGAGATGGTTCAGATGTAAGTGGAGGTGGTTGAGGAGTAGGAGAATGAGGAATAGCAAAATCAGAGGTGGATTGAATGAGCATGGGATTGTGACTGTGCAATATCAAAGGCTGCCTTAGTTAGCCATTGATCGTTGAAAAAATGGAGGCCTTTGCGTTGAATGTATGATTTGTTAAAATAAGAAGGATATTGTTTGTTTCCGCTGAAGGGAATGTTGAGGAAAACAAAAATTCCACATCTAGATGTCTGATATTTGCCAAACGGAATGTTTCTTCGGGTATCAGTAAGAAAGAGTTTCCATAGGGAAAGAAAAAAGATACCCAAAATCAAGAGGAATGCCCTTGAAAACACAAAAAAAAAAAAAAAAAGTAATGTTGCATTTTTCCGGGCTCAGTACGATGCCCGTTAGTTGGCAATAACAGATTTGTGACAAGAGTGTGCAAAATATTAAGTTCAGGAGCGAGCAATGTAGTTTTGGCTTCCGAGGCCTGTTTAAAATGGATGTTAAAAATAGCTCTAACTTCATCGATATCAAATTGACTATCATCAGCGGGCCATTTGTCTAACGAAAAGAAATAAGAGAAATTAGTGGGGTTTGAGACTTCACATTCAAAAATGGTGTTAATGATGTTTGATGAAATCTCAAGATCGGTGTTGTTAACACGAGAAGTGAGAGTGCGAACAGTAGGGCCTTTCCGAAAATTGACCGTGAACCTAACGGGCATCTGTCTCTGATACCGGAAAAATGCAACATTACTTCTTTTTCTTTTTTTTGTGTTTTCAAGGGCATCTCTCTTGAACATTAGATGTGTATAAGAGACAGTCTACAGAAGAATAAACCCTGAACTTTTATAGATTTACTTAAAAGGGAAGTATACCGTTCGGATGCCTTGGCATCGATAAATTTTGATAAGATTGGATTGGTGGAGACTTGAGGATTAGCTGATAATTCTTCTCGTACTGGAGCCTTTCCTTTAGTTTTTCGACCCCGATTTGCTGTAGAGGAACCTCCGCGAGATTTCACCATTGTGATGGAAGAAAAAGAAAAGAGGAGAAAATTGGAATTTTTGAGGATTGGTGAGAATTTGAGGAAATGAGATGGTGGATGGGGGAAATTAGATGTGATTTAGGTGAGAAGGGCTTTGGGTAGGATAATTTTCCAATCAATTTTGGAAGAGAGAGTGGGAATTTGGAGGGGGTGGTGGAGAAACAAATTTCGCCAGAGGGTTTTCGGGGGAGGTGGTGAGTCCGAAATGGGGAAGATGGACGGTTTTAATCAAACAAGGGCACCTTTCGGACGGCCGAACGTTTGGTATGCGTTAAGACGAAGCGTCCGAAAGCCGAAGAACGGACTGCCGAAGGAGGAGCCAATGCGTCCGAAGTTCTTTCAGACGATGGTGCGCGTCCGGAAGATTTCCAGAGAGTTTGGTAAAAAAAAGAATAATGTTCGGACGATTATGAGTGTCCGAGAAGTAACAGAATCTTTCGGACGATCCAGAGAGTCCGAAAGAATAGTTGTTCGGAAAGTGCGTCCGAACTATGAACCTATGCCAAATTTATCTTTAAAATCCCCAAACATTTTCTGAGCAATTCAAAGTGATCTAGAGCTAAGGGTTTTGTAAAATAATATCAGCCAATTGATCTGAAGTAGGCACAAAATCAACACGAATTTCTTTTTTACAAACAAGGTCTCTAATGAAATGATGCTTAACATCAATGTGTTTGGTTCTAGAGTGCATAACAGGATTTTCTCTTATACACATCTTGATGTGTATAAGAGACACAATATAGGAACACAATCAAAAAATACACCAAAATCTTTCAGAGTATGTTTCATCCAAAGAAGTTGAGCACAACAATTTCCAGCAGCAATGTATACGGCTTCAGCCATAGAAAGAGAAATAGAATTTTGTTTTTTGCTAAACCAAGACACAAGACAATTTCCCAGAAAATAACACATACCACTGGTACTTTTTCTATCAATTTGACATCCAGCAAAGTCGGCATCAGAATAGCTAATCAAGTCAAATGTAGAGGACTTTGGATACCACAGACCAAAATCCATTGAACCCTTCAGGTATCTAAAAATCCTTTTAATAGCTATCAAATGCGATTCTTTAGGGCAAGATTGAAACCGATAGCACATAAACAAACAGCAAACATGATATTTGGTCTACTGGCAGTTAAGTAAAGTAGACTTCCGATCATACCTCTATAGTGTTTTTCATCAACACTATTACCTTCTTCGTCTTTTGTAAGTTTGGTTGAAGTGCACATTGGCGTGCCAACTTGTTTGCAATCTTCCATTCCAAATCGTTTGAGTAGCTCCTTTGTGTACTTGATTTGTGTAATAAACATTCCTTCCTTAGTTTGATGAACTTGTAATCCGAGGAAAAATTGCAACTTGCCCATCATACTCATCTCAAACTCTTCTTGCATTAAATGTGAAAAATCCTTACACAAACTTTGATTAGTTGCTCCAAAAATAATATCATCAACATAAATTTGAACGATTAACAAACCATTTGAATCCGTTGTTGTAAAAAGAGTGGTGTCAACTACACCTCTTTTGAATCTATTTTTATCAAGAACCCACTTAATCTTTCATACCAAGCTCTTGGAGCTTGTTTTAAACCATATAAAGTAAAGCTTTGGAGAGTTTGAAAACATAATTTGGAAGATTTTTATTTTCAAAGCCTGGAGGTTGTTCGACGAAAACTTCTTGGTCGATAAAACCATTTAAAAGGAACTTTTGACATCCATTTGAAATAATTGAAACATGCAAATGCAAGAAACATGCGAATGGATTCTAACCTAGCCACGGGTGCAAAGGTTTCATCAAAGTCAATACCTTCTTCTTGAGCGTAACCTTTTGCAACAAGTCTAGCTTTGTTTCTTATGATTTCACCTTTGTCATTTAATTTGTTTCTAAAAACCCATTTAGTACCAATAACGGGATGAGAAGAAGGTCTTTCAACTAAGGTCCATACATTATTTTTCTCAAATTGACTAAGTTCATCTTGCATAGCATTAACCCAAGATTCATCACTCAAAGCAACATTTATATGTTTAGGTTCAATGTGAGAGAGTAATGCACAATTACTATTCAAAGGTTTATGAGAACGAGTAGTTACCCCATCGGATGGATGAGAGATCACCTATGATTAAATCTTGAGGATGACTAGAGACAAATCTCCAAGCTTTCGGAAGATCATTTTGAGCATCCTCATTCTTTTCATCATCAATTTGATGGTTGTTGACATCAACGCTTGATGTAATCTCTTGATGATCTTCATGAATAACGAACTTTTCGAGCTCCTTTAAAATGCCTACATCTTCATCTTCACATAAATTCTTTGAGATAACATCATTAGTTTCATCAAATGTAACATGCACAACTTCTTCAATCAAAAGCGTTCTTCTATTGTAAACTCGGTATGCTTTCTTGTCACTAGAATATCCTAGAAAAATTCCTTCATCCGATTTTTTGTCAAATTTTCCAAGGTTTTCTTTGATTTTTAAAATAAAGCATTTGCAACCAAAAATTTTGAAATAGCTCACAACGGGTTTTCTACAAAAAAGGAGTTCATAAGGAGTTTTATTTAAAGAGGATCTTAATAAAACTCGATTCATAACATAACAAGCCGTGTTAAAATCCGCTTCGCCCAAAAGTATTGTGGTAAGTCACATTCACTAATCCCTATGTTTCTTGAAAAGAAAATTATGTGGCTCATGTCTCTTATACACATCTAGATGTGTATGTCTCTTATACACATCTAGATGTGAAAGATACAGAGTAACTGTTGAAGCAGTGATAATCAATTTAAATTCGGCTGGTATTGTCAAGATCCTTGGACGAACAATTTTTGTATCCAATAAATTTTGAATTTTGGAAAACAATTTTACAAATTTTTCAAATGCTTCTTTTTGTGAACAAGAAATAATACCCAAGTAAACCTAGAATAGTCATCTACGATAACAAATGCATATTTGCAACCACCTAAACTAGCATATTGAGTAGGTCCAAATAAGTCTAAATGCAACAATTCTAAAGGTTTATGAGTAGACACAAAATTCTTTGGTTTAAAAGAAACTTTGACTTGTTTACCAAATTGGCAAGCATCACAAATTTTATTTTTCAAAATTTCAGTTTTGGTATAAACCTCTTACCAAATCTTTCTTGGCAAGTTTTTCAATCAAATCCATATTAAAATGACAAAGTCTTCTATGCCAAAGCCGAGGATCATCTATGGAAGCGGTAAGACATTTTACATTTCTATTGCTAATTTTATCAAGATGAATCACATAAACATCATTGTGCCTAGTGCCCTTGAATAAAACAACATGATTTTTATCAAGGATAAGACATTCATGCTTGGTAAAGAAAACATATAAATTTTTGTCACAAAGTTAACTAACACTTAATAAATTATAGTTCAAATTATCAACAAGAAGTACATTCTTAATCAAGGTTTCACCATTTTTACCTACATCACCAATGCCGATTGATTTTGCTTTGTTGTTGTCTCCAAAAGTGACTTTTCCACTGTTTTTGGATGTAAGATTTGTGAAGAGAGAGGCATCACCCGTCATGTGCCTTGAACATCCACTGTCTATGAACCACTTAGCATTGTTGGCGATGTTAAGTACCTACACAATTATCTAAATCAATTGATAATTTTTGGTACCCATGTTTTCTTGGGTCCATTTGAGTTAGTGAAATTGCTTTCGATCCATGCAACTTCCATTCCAAGTTTTTCATTCCTCTTGACATAACACATATTCTTAGCATGTCCATGTTGTTGGAAATATCTACAAATAATGCTTTTATTACCATATAAAGAGGATTTTGGTTTTACAATACATAAGTCATCCCTTCTAAACATGACAAAATTTTTGTTGATTGCTACATTTCTATTTCTTTTCATATAAAAAATATTTTCTTTCTTTCTAGTTAAAAGAGCATTCAAATCATCCATTCTTTTCTTCAAGGTGGCTTGTTCTTCCTTGACCTTTGATCTCACATGCATTCTTTTCTTCAAATCACGATTTTCTTGCGATAGCCTATTGTTTTCATTTACAAGTTTAGAGTTAGCATTCAATAAAGCATTTGACTTTTTAGCTAACTCCTTATTTCTAGAATATGATTCCTTTAAGCTATCATGTAATTTCAAAATGAAAGCTTCAAGATCATCTTCACCATTTTCATCATTAGAGTCATAGTTAGAATTTACCTCATCATCTCCAATGGCCATGAAGGCCATTTGTGCCGACTCCATGTCTTCTTCAACTTCTCCTTCGGAGTTGCAATCATCCTATGTGATTTGAAAGTTGTTGAATCTTGGTTTTCTTCCTTCCTTCTTTTTCTTGGAAGGACACTCATTTGCAAAATGCCCGAGTTGACGGCATTCAAAGCATTTTTCGTTTTGCTTCTTCATTTCAAGCCTAGACTTCCCTTTGAAATTATTTGAATTTGTAGCTCCGCCTCTTCTCATTCTTCGTTTGTTGATGTAATGTTTAAGAAATCCTTTGGTGATGAGTGCAAGATCTCCTTCATCAAGATCTTCATCTTCTAGATTGATGGAGCTGTTTTCATCTTCCTCTTGAGAGGTGAAGTTTAAGGCAATGCTCCTTCTTGGTCTTGCTTCTTCATCATCCACTACCTTGCAAGCCTTTAACTTGAGTTCATAAGATGTAAGAGAATTGATTAGAGATTCAATAGGCATTAAATTTAAATTCTTGGCTTCCTCTATAGCAATTGTTTTGGCATCCCATTTTTTGGATAAATCATTTAGGATTTTTCTATTTTTTTCACCTAACGAGTACTCCTTATTCAAGGCTTCAAGATCCTTTATAATGTCATTGAACCTGTAGTACATTTTGTCTATGTTCTCATGTGGTTCCATCTTGAAGGACTCATACTTGGCAACAAGTCTTGGATTTCTTTGATCACTCGAACATCTTCGCTCCCTTCATGAATTTCCTTCAACTTATCCCATATTTCTTTAGACAGGAAATGCAACCCTTCACGCGAGTTGATTCATTTGCATCCAAGGCATTATATAACACATTCATGGCTTTTGTATTCAACGTCAAGTTTGCCTTGTCTTGTGGAGTGAGCTCATTCCTTGTCTTTTCTCTTCTTCTATTTGTGTGATCATCAATGATAGAAGCTTCAAATGGACCTTCATTGACAACATACCACAAATCAATGTCAATAGATTGCAGAAATATTTTCATTCTATCTCTCCAACTAATAAAATTTGCCCCATTAAACATAGGGGGCCTAGTAACGGATTGACCCTCAAAAAATAGAGCATTGTTGGTTACCATATTTCTTTACTCAAAAGCAGTTTAAGCAATATAATGAGACCAAGCTCTGATACCAATTGTTGGCCCCAAAGCAACCTAAGAGGGGGGGTGAATTAGGTTTCTTTAAAAATACTTTGAGAAATATTGAGATTTTCAAATTAAATGCAGATATAACAAAATGTCAAGGTTGCTTGTATACAAGATTATCACTCCACTCAAAGTTGAATTACACTCACAATTGCACACTAATACAACAAAGCACTATAGTCAATTTGCACTCAAATTACTCTTTTCTAAGACTTGTATTCAATGTATTAGATGATCTTTTCAGGTTATTAAAGCACCTATTTATAAGAGCAATAAATAGTGGTTTCAACTACTTCCTAACGGCTAAATAATAAATGCACAAAAAATAGCCGTTGGGGTTTCGGACGTCCGAGAAGTATTGAATGCGTCCGAGGCAGCGTCCGATCTTCTTTCAGTTTTGTTGAGAAGCTTCGTTCGGACGTCCGTGCATGCGTCCGTTCCTTCGTCCGACAGAGGTTTCGGACGGTCCTGAGCGTTCGAAAGAGAGGCAGTAGTATCCCATTCTTTCTGCCAGTTCGTTCGGACGATGCAATGCGTCCGAGGAGTTTTGACCTAGTTCGGACGGTTCTGTGCATCTGAAAGATCTGTTCCTGCAAAAGCTTGTTTTACAGAGTTAAAGTGTTTAATTCATCATCAAAATAAGGTTTGAAAAACATCAACTTCTTTGCCTCGAACATAGACCCAGTGTCACTGTAATGGTCAAAATTTGCATAGAATTCATGCACCACAAGTATTACTGTGTCTATAAGAGTCAAGGTAAAATGGTTCCACCTACAATTGTGAATGGTTAACTTAATATCGGGTACTCCTGCTAACAGTACTTGAATGCTCCTTTCTTTGATCACAACCCATTTTGCATTATTATTATCATACTTTTGTTGTGTCACAGCATTGAGAAATTGCCTCCCCATAGTCTCTTCAGATGTGTTTTGACAAGCACGCCTGGACGATGAAGATGCTCCGACAATTTTTCCTATGGCTGGTTTCTTCCCCGTTCTTGCAATAACTACAAAATATAAGTATGAACATCATGGCCACCCAACAAATAATCCAACACCCTACACTTAAAAAAAATTCTGACTCCCAACTCATAAGCCCCAGAATGCACAAGATGTAATTCAAAAATTCATAGTGCCCAAAACTAAGGCCTATACACATTCAAAGAACATTCTTATGCATGAAAGTTGACTGAAACAAGAAGTGAGTTATTTATACCAAGAATTCTTCTTGTGGCTAGATCCAATCTCTCAGTCCCTGTGAAAAGAAAAAAGAATTTCACTCTATTCCTTTTGGAAATGGAGGATTAGAGAAATCCTACCGAGGCAAAGGTCATGTTTGGGAAAGATAGGTTGGTTTGAGGACCCCTTTGTCAAAGGAAAGGGAAGGTCCTTATTCCGGGACGAAGCCGTATGAAGCAAGAATGTCGCGTACGGTTTCTTTGAGAGGGGTGTGATACCACAACCCAAAGTTTCCAGGATGTCATCCCAAGATGAGAGGTTCTTTTTTCGCTTTTATGGTACAAGTCTTGATAGGAAAGTAGGATCTTCTTTTTATTGATTTTTTGACAAAAGACCGACACCCAAGTTCCATAGCTTTTGGTTCGCTATCCCTATCATTCTACCCCCAGAGGGAAAGGTACTTCCCCTTTGGGCCGGTTGTAGGCGAGGAGGGATTCGAACCTCAAATTTTAAGGAAGGATTCGAACCTCAAAGTTTTACTTGCTTATCTGCTTTGCCTGCCTATGAGTCGCCTTCTTGTTCCCCAAATAGAACATTCTCTTCAACAAGAAACCACAGAGAAAATGAGGGCCCGAGAAGCAATTTTCTCTCACGTTTCCCAAGAAGCCCATTAGATAAGAGATATTGTGTGCATTAGCCTTTGCTAAGATATTTTTGTTTTCTTAGTCGAAATGGTAAGTGGGTCTAGAGAAAGGAGGGCGGACCCTCTTTTGGACGAAGTCCAGGAAGACCTAAACCTTTTAGAGGTTCTAACCAGGGGGCACACAGATCCCAAAAATGAATCATTTCTCCCCCCACATGACTTCTTCGGTTGGAGAACACATTAGTTATTTACCTAAACCAGTAGGCCCTTAAGCGGATCCCACATTAGCCCCAGGGAAATGTGAGGCAATCTCTGTCTTGATTTGATCCCAATAAGTTAGAATGAATGCGACCTCAATTGGGAATTCGGGTACTTCTAAGGAAGATGATCTCATCTTTGGTAAGCCAGAAGGCAGGAATCCTTGAAGTTAGCTGCTGCTTGTAAGGCATTGAAGGAAATCAGGTTTAATTTTAAAGCAGTGGATACTTTCGATCCGTCGTAATTACCTTTTGTTCTCTTAGTTAAATTGCAATTAAACTCGGCTCAATCTTTTACTAAAAGGATTGAGCCAAATACAAAGATTTTGTTGAATGTATTTTAGATAAATACATACTTAACTAGATAGAGAAGATTTGAAATATAAAATCTAAGAAGCAAATCTTTCTATAACTGTCTTGGATCCACAATTAATCATATGGATCTTTAGGTTCGGTATATTCTTTTCAATTTTGTGGTTTCCCTGAAGCAAGCCTCTTTCAAAAGTACTTCCCATTTTGGAACAAGCTCTTGGTGAAAAAGACTGGTGTCTAGTCTAAAAAGTGATTGAAGATGTTTTCTATCGTTGTTATTTCCTTTTTCTTGAGAAAGCTCTGCCGAGTGAAAGCAAAAGATGGAAAGTGTTGTTCTAAATTCTGCCTTATTTCATGAGTTCTATAAGCACTTATGCAACTTTCTCACTCTCCATTTCCCTAGCGCTATTTTTTTTTTCCTTTTTTTAAAGGGTGATGAAGGAAACGAAGTTTAAGGATTTAATAGTTTTATAATATGTAGTTTTTATAAAATCTTTAAAAAATCTTTCTTATTTGAAACCCAATGCAAAGAAGCCCAGATAGCCTTTTCTCGCACACCAGATGAAGGGATAGAATTAATCTAGATTTGCTAATTGTTCTCGGATAGCAATCGCACTAGTAGATATTTCTCGATTGCGAAATGTATCGAAGCCTTGGGTAGTAAAAAAAATTTGGGATGCTGTATTTCCAAGATTGGAATATTCGAATGAACTTCATAATCGTAAGAAAGTAGATTTTTAGTTATCTAAATTCAAAAAAAGCTTTACTCTGATTAGTGTGAACTTACAGATTGAGCTGTAAACGGTACCTTTGCTGGGAAAAAGCAAGCGTCTGATCAGATCAATCAAGTTAATCAAGGATAGAGCTGTCAACGATATCGATGAGATTGATATTCAAATATTTCTTCTTAGAACGTATTGATTTGGCCCCATAAGCCGGACCAAGCATGTTGCGGCCAAAAGAGATAGCAATCAAGACAAACTATTTTACCAATATTTTATGGAATAGGAAAAAAGAATAACATATTTTCTTCTTTTTTCTATTTTTGTTTTAGTATATTGGTGCTAGTAATATTCCTAACATATCATAGGATTCTCGTTCTTGAAAATCCACACTTTTCCAAACCCAGAAGACCGACGAAATTCTAGGATTCCTCCTTGAGACAAATACTTTTATGCATACCTCTTCTAGTTGATCCATACCATACTCTATTCTCTTTCGTAAGATTGAGAGAAATGAATGAAAATGAAAATAAAGAAAAAAGAATCAAATCGCACCTGAATTAGTTTGATCTCTGTAAGAGGTAAATGCCTCATTTTCTCCTGAAATTGTCAGAATTATTCGTAATAAGATATTGGCTACAATTGAAAAGGTCTTATTTTTCAAAACTTAGATTTGTATCATAACAAAGATATATGTATGTAGTAGAATATGGTATAACATGTGATTTTTGCCGAACGTAGAAAAAAGAACTCTTATGCCTGTAGAAACATGATATATGGGTAAAAGAGTTTTAGCTGTTTTCAAATCAATCAAAATCTTTTTACACTTTTTTCTTGACACTTATCTATTATGAGATAGATCAATGACTTCACTAAAAAATGAAGTTATTTAAGAAAGATATTTGAAAGCGGCATTCTCCCTTGACTCGATCTTTCAATGAATTATGGAACCCCAAGCTACGGAGCTGACAAGTCAATTTCCTAGTTTAAGATTCCTCTTACTAATTGGAATCAAATAATTAGTAGACCTATTCTGCCCAAAATGGGAATGGCTAAGGTTATGAACTTATAATCATTCATGGAATCGACTCGATCATTCGATTATAAGTTCATTCCATACTGAACCAGACCGGAATAGGGGACTGCTCAACCTTGGAAGCTGATTCATGTGTAGGCAGCGCTGTCTGTCGTACCCTTGACTCCATCTATTCATTGAATTTGCTTTTTTGCATTTTTTATATAGGCTCACTCCCTTTTTCCAAGAATTCATGGACTTCCCTTTACTCCATAGGGGCTATTCGGGAAGAATCGCAGCAATTCCCCAATCCTAACGAAGTCGTTCTTCCAGAATCCAATGAACAACAACGGTTACGTAGGAATAGCTTGGAAATTTGTGGCACCGTAGTAGAATCATTACCAATAGCATGCTGTGCGCCTAAGTCATATGAAATAACAAACGGTCTAAATTTAGCAACACTTTTCCCTCCCGATCTATTGCCGAAAAGGGACAATGTGCAACTTCGAGTCGTCAGCTATATCCTTTATGGAAAGAAAAAACCAATTCGAGGGATTTCTGATACAAGTACTCAATAATAGTTTGGGCGCTTTTCGAACTACACGCCAGTCTTTTTCACCAAGAGTTTGTTCTAAAATGGGGCGCATGGGGGGAAGAAATTTTGAATGATTTTAAGTAATATCATACGAAAAGAAAAGGAGGGATATGAAATAACCATAACATATACGGATGGACATCAAGTGGTTGATATTATCCCCTAGGATAAAAACTTCTTGTTTCAGAGGGCGAATCCATCAAATTTGATCAACCATTAACGAGTAACTTGCTGACAAAATACTATCCTTTGTATTATTTCTACTTATTTTATTTTCTTTTTATATTAGACTAAACAACAATACAATATAGATTTCTATACTAGATTTATTTATATATAGAGTGTAGAATGGCGATTAGCATGAATGATTCATGAATGACCTTTTTCCTATTCAAAGATTAGCCCCCTGGCTCTGTGTTTTCACATCGAGAATTATTTGCAGATGAAGAGATATCAAAGGGCCTTCTTACTTCCCAAACAGATCCTCCTTGTAGTAAACATCTATATATAAATGCTAGTTTATCAAGAATATGCAAGAAAAACACTTTGAATTGTTGATTAATCATTTTTGAACTCTGTCTGTAACTCACTACAGACCTGAGAAACAAAGAAAAGATGTGTACGAACGAGATATCTAGCAACAAGAAGAAGGAAAAGGGTTGAATGGAGGAACTCCCGAACATTTGGCGATCTCAGATGTGTCGATATCAGTGGTGACTCATTATTTTGATGAATCCTTTATGTAAACACTTAAATAATCCTAATAGATTGGTCGTATGGTAGAAAAGGCATAATTAACATTCCAGAATGGAATTCATGCACCAATGCCTTGTGTTTTAACATTTTTACCCATTGAGACAATTTATCAAACACATGGCATGCGTAGATAAAGAACAAATTTTTGTGCAAGTAATTAACATGCAATCTCTCCTCAATCAACAATTCATACATAAATCACTCAAATCACACGTTCAAAATTCAACTGATAACAAATTAAATTCAATTAAACATGAAAAATGAAAACCTTTCATAATTGAAATTAAAACCCAAAGAGGAAAAATATAAGAAAGGCTTAAGAATTTCATACCTTGATTGAGTGTTTTGCTGTGAAAAAGAAAAGTTTTTGATGTGACTTTGACGAAATAGGAGTGAATTGATACTGGAAAGTGGTGGGGAATAATGGGGGTTGAAAGGGATTGAGAGGGTTTAGATGGAGAAGAAAAATTAGTTGTGTGTTGTGATTGTGAAATAAGGGTTTTACCCTTATAAAGAGTCACGTGGACATGAGTGACCTGTTTTGTGTGCACTTGGTAGAAAGCACATTTGATGGGTATGTGCGTGAGGCTTATAGTGCGCATGTGCGTGCATTGATGGGTGAAAATTCTTTTTTGGATTTTGCATACTTGATCACCAAATGGTGTGCATCTGCATGAAAACACCCTTTTTAGCACAATGTCTTATTCTTAAATCACCTATACAACACACAAAACCTTTAAATGACCACTATTGTTACTTTAACTTGTTAATTAAGTTGATTACCACACTAACAACACAATAAAACTATACTAACCCTAAAAATAAAATAATCAAATGCAAGACTTCGGAAATAAATAAACGGAATAAAATTTAAATGGACATTGGTTACCTCCCATGCAGTGCTCCTTTATAGTCAATAGCTTAACTGTGAACAAGATAGTCGAAATAACCATCTCTATACTAGAGGAAAGAGAGCTCAATAATTGTTAGCGGTCATGTATAGGCTCTCTCCTTGTAATTTCTTGTAATATAGTTATCCTCAACCTCCCTCTTGACTCCATTAATTAGAAACTCAACTCTGAACCATCTATCTTTCCTAGTACAGTTTATCTGGACCCCATTGTCGTCTATGCAAATAAGCTTAACCCCTTCCTCTGATCCTTAAAAGACTCGAGGATATCGAACTCTTTTCGAATCATTTCTTGATCTTCAACTCTTAACGTCGATCCATAACAGAATGTGGGGTATAATGTAGGGCACCACAATACAATCCCTATCAACAGCCAAGTGGTGATCCTTCACAGTAGTTAGAATCTCTTATGCTTCCTCCATAGCTAAGTCTAAAACCTTGATTGGCTCTTTTTCTGGAAAATCTTGAGGCACGAAAATCGGAAGCAATGAACTAGAGTCGTCCTCAATGGGTACATCGTCTACTATTCCCATCTCTAGTTCTTACTCATTTTCTCCATCTTCTCCATCCTCAATGAACTGAGATTCTAGTCTAGTTATGGAAGAATTCAATTGACTTAGTTGATGCTTCAACCCTTGCAGATTGGCTCTTGTTTCCTGTTGAAATTGCAAAGTATTAGCAACCAGAGAATTAATTAGTTGAGTATAAGGTTGTTGTGATGGAATAGGTTGTATAGACTAAAATCTTGTGATGGATAACTAAACTCAGAGTAATCTATATATCCTTGATTTTACTTATACCTGTAGGGGTCATACCAAGGTTGTGGTGGAGTTGGGAACCATTCATTGCGCTTTGAAAGCTAGGGCACATGTTAGTTAGGTGATTGTTAGCACAAATCTCATAAGTCCTTGCTCGTCGCATATCTTCTAATTGTTCAAAAATAACAGTGAAATTAGCAATAAACCTCATAAGAATTGATGGCCATGATTAGGGCTATAAACGAACCGAGCTGCTCTCGAGCAGCTCTGTCAAAAACTCGACTCGAGCTCAAGTTGACCAATCTCGAGTCAAGCTTGCTCGAGTTCGAAACTCTTGACGAGCCGATCTCGAGCATATGTATAATATGCTCGAGTGCTCGTCGAGCTTTTCGAGCATTATATATATATATTTTAATTTTTTTATTATATATAAAATTACTAAAATGTCCATACATTTTAGAAAAAATATATCTTTTACCTACGAAAAAGTCGAACTACTTGAGTTCGAGCTCGTTTTACTTATTTTCGAGTGTGCTCGAATCGAGCTTGAACTATGTCAAATTTTTCGAGCTCGAGTTCGAGTATCAGAAAAAATTTTGAAATTCGAGTTTGAGTTTGAGTAAGGCACTATTCGTGCTCGATTCAGGTCGTTTACACCCCTAGCCATGATGGAGATAAAAAAGATATCAAGTAATAAGTATGCACAGTTAAATACAAAAATTTATAGCACAAAATAAATCAAACTGTTCCCTGGCAATGGTGCCAAAATTTCTAGTATAGCTATCGCAGGCTCCAAAAATTAACCGAATTCTTCTTATAAAATGTAGCAGCGGTGAATCTAAGTTGTCCCAAGAGAATAGGGTTTATTCTTGAGCTCAAAATACAAGGGAGGAAGGGGGTTCTTGAATGCGTGTAAACTAAAAACTAATGCAAGAAATTAAAATTGAAGAAAATTCAATTAAAGTAGAATCTTGGTTCCAGTCATATCCATCATGGAAATTCTATCAATTGACCATCGACATCACAAGGTAATTGAATTCTCATACTAAGCATTAATTCAAGAATTAACCTGAATTCCAATTCAAAGTTGATTCTTATTTCTTTCCTATAAGGTTGGTTAACTTTCAACGCACGACCCAATTAACCTTACCTGTTAAATTAATCAAGACACACACCAAAGATTAATTAATAGAAGCATTAAAATCAACAAGAACAATTAGGCTAATTAAACATAAACACATGTTGCTATCTTAACTAATCAATTATTTCTCCTAAATTCAATAATGCTAATTGACCAATCATTAAACTTAGTTGCTTCACATATTGAATTGAACACACGCGGTTAAAAGTAATCTAGCTGTAGATTTGTTCCAATAACTCACTATTCAGTAGCAATAGCAAATTAAAAAGAACAATCATAAAATTTGTTGGCCCAAAAGCAACCTAAGAGAGGGGGGTGAATTAGGTTGTCTCAAAAAACAAACATTTTGAAGTGCTTAATGAAAATGCAAACTTTGTGCAACAAATGAATACTTAAGGACAAATGATCAAAGACAAATATTTAACAATCAAAGCTTAAAGAAGAAATAAAAGATTGAGATAAAGAATATGAAGATGCAACCAAACTCCCAAGTTTCTCAAGTTTGGAGTACATCCACTAGTAGTGCCTCTTCAAAGAAGGTGAGGCAATAACCTTCTTGTACACAAAAGAGGCTTACCTTGCTCCAACTAAGTTCCTCTAGTTGAGTCAAAGGATTTTTCACTACAACCTCACTTTTGTACACTTGTTATCCCTCCACTCTTACACTTGAAGATCACTCACTAGTCTACTCTTGCTCACACTAATTTCCTCTAGTTGAGCCAAGAGAACTATACTACCCAAACCAATACAACCCACAATATTTTAGCCTATTTCTCCCAAAATAGCTCTTACAAGTGTTCGTATTGAATGTAGTAGTTCCTCACATCATTTGGATGTCCTTGGGTTATTTATAGATGAAAGATGTGCTGAAATTTGACCTCCAACGGACAAAAAACTAGCTATTAAAAACTAACCGTTAGGAGTTAAGACGGAGGTTCGAACGTCCGATCATGCATCCTACAGCTTTATGAACAGTGCTATTCGTCGGACGGTTTTATGCGTCCTACAGCTTGACAAAAACTTCTTTATTTTGAGCTCTTTTCTTCGGACGGTCTTGTGCGTCCTACAGCTTTTGGTTCGGATGGTCATGTGCGTCCTATAGCTTATGGTTCGGACGGTCATATGCGTCCTATCCCACAGCTTGTGGTTTGGACGGTCATGTGCGTCCTAAAGCTTATGGTTCGGATAGTCATATGCGTCCTATCCATCAGCTTCTGGTTCGAACAGTTATATGTGTCCTACAGCTTTTGATCATGTTTCGGACGATATCTTGCGTCCGAGTTCCTTTCTTTTGGACGCTCTTCATCGTCCATAAGGTGTTGTTCAACTTTTGGTCTTTTTTCTTGATTACGTTCGGATGATCATTTTCGTTCGGGCCTTCCTATTTTTCTGCACACTTGTTTTCAAGCCATTAGTACGATTTGGTCATCATCAAAACATTATTATCATAACTGGGGTCCAACAAAATTAATGCAAAAAAATTGTCAATACTTTAGACGATATAAAAATGAATAAATTTAAGTACATAGGTCTCACAATTTAATAGGACCAACCGTGGCTTCAATTCCCTTAACCACGAAGAGGGTTTTAGGCACTAATTGCTATGGAATAACACACACAATAATGACAGATGAAAAATTAATGATAAAACTAAGAAAAAATGAATCCAATCCTTAATCGTGTTATAAGGGGTATTTATAGTGAATACTAGGGTTAGAATCCTTGTCTAAAGATAAAAACATAAAATCGGCTGAAAAAGAGTCCAACCGGACGAAGAAATTTGCGAAAATAAAAAAGTATGTAACCCTTTTGTGCCGTGCCCTTGTTCACACCTTGCCCTCATGCACGTGCGCTTTCTAAAATTTTGCTCTCTAGAAACAGCACACGTGCGCGGCTTAACCCTCGCACTTGTGTTCTCTGTCCCAATCCTGCATTTCACATTCGACTTTGGTTTTGACCCTGATGCTCTTGGAATTTAGAAAAGCGTAAAACACAAAAGTTGACGTAGCTCTTTCTCTTGGCTTCCCAACACATATTGAATAAAATCAATTGGATCTTGGACTTGAAAGTTGTGCTCAAAATACAAAATAGTGTCCAAATTAGCTCCATACTATGCACAATTTGTCCTTGGAATTTTCTTTCATCTTTTTCAACCTTTTTTCACTATGTATCTATAAAAACTAAAGACAACCAATTAGGCTATATAACAACTCAAATATTGCTTACAACACATAAAAATGAAGTAAATGACACATAAAATATAGGACAATTATGAACTTATCACTTAGTTGAGAATGCTCAAAAGAGCAACCATAGCCCTTCTGGGAGCGAGAATGAAATTTTCCTAGGAGATTTGTGCCCTGAGGAAACCTTAGTCCCAACACTAAGGTTATACTGAGGAGATTTGCGCCTAGGATAACCCATCCGGAGGCAAAAGTAAGCTTTTCCTTGAAGAAGTAGTTCTTCGGTTAAGTATACTACTAAATTTCTTCTGGGGACGAGAGTAAGAAAATTTTCCTAGGAGATTTGCGCCTAAGGTATCCTTAGTCCCAACACTAAGGCTTTACTTAGTAGATTTGTGTCTAGGATAACCCCTTCGGGGGTGAAAATAAACTTTTCCTTGGAGAGGTAGTTCCTTGGTTAAGTATGCCACCATAGCCCTTCCGGGGGCGAAGATTAAATTTTTCATATTAGAGTTACATCTAAAATAACTTTAGTTTGGTGATACAGCCATGGTTTACCCTCCGGGGGTAAGAAACTTCTTTCTTTAAGCGTGACGATGAAAGCTCAACCTAACGAACCTAGTCACTTGAAAAAATATTCAAGTGCCTAATGGGGGCAAGGGCATATGTAGGAGTGCTTAAAGACAAACAGAAGCCCAAACTATCAAAGGAAAGGAACGATATCATATAAGAAGGAAAGCACATCAATGGTGGAGTTGGTGCAAGAGAAGGCCCCAACTCAAAGCCATGCAACCAACAAATGCAAGTAAACTAAATACTAAGGAAAGTAAATATTTAGTTACATAATATTAGCCGAAGGGGGAGCTCGTACATATAAGAGACCTGAGCCTGAGTCTCTAAAAAGGCAAATAGCTAACCTAAGTGCTAAGCTAAACTACTCCATCCTCAAGCAAAACCCTTGAAGAGCTAGGGTGAAGGGAAATAGGAGGTTTCGTGTTTCGATCTAAGTCATCAAAATCTATATCTGGGTACTTCTTCTTTACAAAAGCTAATGCCAAGTCATAATCTTTATCGAAGTACCCAAAGATACTTTTTCCACAAAAGTTTTGAAGTCGCTACTACCATGATAGTCTACCAAGTGCTTGTCCAAGCAATCCTAATAGTCTTGAGAATCAAGGATTCGAGGATAGCGGAATCTCTACTTTTCTTTTCTACCTATTTGAGTTCATCCTTGTGTGACATACGAAGCTTTTTTATCTCACCCTTATGAGATACTTGAATCTCATTAATCTCATTTTGATGAGAGGTTTTAAGTTCTTTGTTCTTTTTCTTTAACTTGGCAATCATTAAATCTTAGAGGTTTTCTTGGTTATGTTTAGATGCAGCGCACATAGCTTGAAAGTGTGTTCCTTTTGCTTCTTCCATCTTTTCAAGCTTAGCCTCCAAAGCCAAAATTTGAGAAAGATGGTACACTTGAGCTTTGTTCAGATGACAGTAAACGTCACCAATCTAAAGACAATGAGAGAAAAACAAAGGTATTCATATGTATAATCAAAAAATACTCAGACATTTTTATGGAAAGAAGAAAGAGCAACTTACTTGAGCAATATGTTGAAACATGGCGTTGGCATCGGCAATGCAAGTAGAGCTCAAGGATTTGCCGACTCTTTCCTTTAGTGACTTGGGAAAATGCTAATGCCTTCACCAAAGGGCAACTCACTTCTTCCAAAGAAGAGTCCTCATACACCTCCCAAGAAGGGGTATAAATAATGTGGGAAAAAATAGAGCCCTCAACTAGAGTGGTAGCTTGAGCTTGAGGTGAACTTGAATCAAGAACCAATGGGGTAGGAACTTGCTTGAGTAGAAGCTTCAACTTGAGCCAAAGGTGCCGAAGTAGCTTCCTTAGAAGGCGTTGCCTTCTTTTTAGGTTGAGATGGTGCAAGAGCTTTTTGAACTAGCCTCTTTGGTCCCAAGATTCTAAAGATGGATACCTGTGGGGGGTTGAGACGAAGCTTGATGCCTTGCTTGTTTCATCTTCAAAGTGCGATTACGAATAGCATTCTCCAAGACGTCCACTACAAGATCAAGAAAAATAAGTTAAGTTCAAGTTGAGTATCAATACAAAATGAAGATGAGTGAAAACATGTGCAAAAAATGCTAAGAAAAATGCATAGGCATGTCAACCTAGAGAGACAAGAGGGTCAACATCAGTCGGGCTCAATCCTGTAGACACCAAACTTGTTCATTAATCACTTTTTTGCCAAGGAAGTGTTTCTTCCGCCATAAGCATAGAAAGAAGTCTACTCACATACCCATTAAGAGAAGAAAGTTTGTTGACCTTTGAAACTTTTAAAACATAGCCATTGAAATCCAAGTGGGAAAGTTCCACTTGGGCCACCTTTGGATCAAAAAGTAGTGACTCCTCCAATTAACTTGCTTGGGGTGTGCTTCCTCGGCCAATTTTTTGGTAGACCGCCAACTAAACGTATACCTCACTCCACTCAGCGCATGGCAAAAAAATTCCTTGAAAGTGCCTACTAAAGGTTTGACCCCAAGGATATCACAAGTGACCAAATATGCATTGATATTACAGATGGATTTAGTATGTCATTGTCCAAGCCCAACTTGATAATGATCCAGCACCTTATGGAAAAATAATTGTAGTGGGAACCTCAATCATGCTTCTAGTTGCACCAAGTATACGGATACATATCTAGAAAGGTTCACGTAAAGACGATGGTCAACAGGTGGAACCTTCACTTTGAAAATATTAGGAATGTGATACTTCTCCATCGATTTCCTAACCAACTCCATATCAACAATCGAAGGAGACAATTGACATTATACAAACATGGGATCATTATCATTACCCTTTTGGATTTCCTTTTTCCTTCATTCTTGGGAAAAGTTTTGAGTTTTTTCCTCTTTGTTGGTGAAAAATGAGCCACACCTTCTTCACTAGAAGGCTCATGCTCATGTTGGGATAAATCCTCTTCACTAGAGTGTTCCCACTCATGGTGAAGCTCACTAGTCCAATGCACTTGAGGGTGTCCCGATGACACAATTGTAGTTTAAACGGGGGTCCTATATATGTTCATCCTCACATTAGAAGATGAAGAGACACCCCTAATCAAGGGTCTACCCACAAACATACTTTGCTGAAATTCATTTGGTTTTGGTCTCATATCAAGGTTTTCTTGAAGAAAATCTAAGTCCAAAGGTTCACACAAGGGTCTAATCACTCTACTTGGGACCTCACCTAACTTATCAAAACATGCTCAAGTATATCCAACACCTCACTCAAAAAATATTTGTGATAACCATCAACCATATCCGAAGTATTGCACAACCCATCAACACTTTGTTCTTTGTACAATTGATTTCCGTTAGCAACATCAATAGCATCACAAGTGTCATTATTCGACATAGTTTCAGTTATTGAGGTATCATTAGGAAAGACGAAATCTATGAGTTCATCTTCAACACCTAAGGAATTGTTCCTATCCTTTCTATTAGTTTAGAGTTAGTAGGAAGAGCAAGGATGAACTTTGAATTTTCAGTCACGCCACCATTGGCAAGGCAACTATGGGAGTCTCCAGGAATAATTGGAGAAGCAAAAGGCATAGCAGTAGTTCTAGCATTTTCATTTTCCTTAAGTATACAAACGGGTCTTTGGGAGATAATGGTAGCAGCATCGTTGGAGCCAGCAACTTTCACAGTTCTTATGGCATTTTGCGCAGGAGCCATCAAGATCTTTTTCCCTTCGTGAGGTACAGCGGAAAAGTTTTGACAACTCGAGGTAGGGGCAGTGGCAAATTCTTTGATGGTAACAGATCTAATCGCAACCATCGTGAATCTTTGTAGAGAGTCTTGGAGTTGAGATTATGACCAATTTTTTGTGGCTGCTAAGAGCTTACCTTCAAGTCCCCAGTGGTTGTTAATGGCTGGAAGAAAACACAACCCCATCATCGTGTGAACGAGACGAGATGAAATGCTCAATCGACCTAGTTGAATTGTTTTTTGGTTAAAGGGTTAAACTCAAAATTGATGTAAGCATCAATGACATCGGTGACATTTTTCTGAGCACCAGTGGGGGCGATGACGAACTCCATGGCAGCGGCAACTTTAACCTCGCAGGTACCCTGTACCTTGTTAGAAGTGATTTGAGTTGCTAATTGCTCGATTTTTGTAGTTGTTGAGAATTTATGAGCAGCGCCAAGTTTTTGGGAACCACTGGCAATGAATCCAGCAGCTTCGATGGTAGCGTGGGTTGCTCCAGCAACATTCATGATTGACCAACCTTTTTCCCGATTCGGTCCAGTAGTAGGTATGGTGGCTCTAAAAACGGGAGTTGACATGAAGTCGTGCAGCCATGATTTCGAAGACCCATTCCCTCTCCCCTGGTCACTATTTTTTGCTCATCTTTTGTTTTCTTCTTGCTTTTTCCCAATCTTCTTTTCTTTCTCCTTATCTTCTCGTCTCTCTCACTTATTTTATCAATAGCCATCTCCAAGCCAAATAGACCCTTGTCAAGATAAATGTCACCCAAAACCTATAGAGTAACCCTAGATTTACTCTTACTCTCTACTTTGAAGCTCAAGAAAATGGTGAAAGGATTTGTTCAATTAAATGCACATGAGGTGTTTGATGAAATGTCCAAGAGAAAAATGAATTGAGAGGGAAAAAAAAAAGAAGTGCAAGTATGTACTTACTTGGTCAACGACTTGGAAAAATTGCAAGATACACTTGATGTCTTGTATATGGAGTTGTGGGTGTTGGGTGTTGTAGGTTAAGGGTTGAGTGTTGGGTGTTGTGGGTATTGGGTTAAGGTATGGAGTGTTGGGTATTAGAGTAAGGGTAGAGTGTTGGATGTTGGGTGTAGGGGTTAAGGATGGAGTTGTCTGTTGAATGTTGGGTGTAGGAAGTTAAGGGTACAGTGTTGGGTATTGTGGGTATTGGATTGAGAATAGAGTGTTGGGTATTGGGTTGAGGATGGAGTGTTAAGTGCTGGGTGTTGGGGTAAAGGTGGAGTCTTAAGTGATGGGTGTTGGGTTGAGTGTGGAGAGTTAAGTGTTGGGTGTTGGGTATTGGCATAAGGGTAGAGTCTTAAGTGTTAAGGGCATTGGATTGAGGGTGGAATGTTATGTGTTGAGTGTTGGGTTGAGGATGGAGTGTTAAGTATTAGGTGTTGGGTGTTGGATTGAGTGTTAAGGGTTGGGAGTTATGAATTGAGGGGCAGATTGAGCTTTGAGTTATAGCTATAGTTTTGAGATACAAGTACAAGTATCATCAAAGCTCAAAAATGTGCAAATGAGTACTACTACTCAATTTAAGTGGGAGGTATACAAGTGGATAAGGTGTTGGGGATCAACCATTTTCCCTTCTGGAATAAAAGTCTAAATTTCATTTAAATTTTCTTTGGTTCCAGCCAAAATTTCATTGTCTCAAGCCAAAAATATATCGGTTTTGGCCAAGACACAAGTCAAAGATTATTACTACTCTAAACTCGTGCAAACTTGACTTAAAAGTGGGGGACAAGTGATTATGCCTAAAAAAAACATTCAATGGCTCACAGACACGTGGCTAGTCAGTCAAAATGGTCAAAATATACGGGAGGACATTTCGATAATTTTACCTAAAATCAATCTATGAAGAAATTCAACACATTCAAAGCCCTTAGGAGCTCAATTAATTATTGCCAAGCCCATGAACTATCTAAGTCCATCAAGGAGGAGTCTAAGTAGTAAGTTGGTAAGGTAAAAACTTTACCATTTAAAACTCTCATTTTGCTCTCAATCTTCTTCCTAGTAAAAATTCTAACTTGAGCGTCGGAGCCTCCTTGGGAGACATAGGCCTACCGATCGAGTTCTTGTCCCAGGTTTCATATATCGTGGTTATTCATGCTCCTTAAGATTTTAGTGTTGGAGGATTCAGACAACAAAGGATTCTAACTTTAATATTAGACTTTGGTGCTAAATTTTTCACGCATCATTCCCAATAGGCTCAGAAGATTCAACTCCCAATTATACTCCCTACCCTCTGCCCAAGTTGCTATCAGTTCTTAAAACTATTCTTGGCTACAACACTCAAGCTTGATTTTTAGTAGTATTGGACATCGAGAAAGTGTTATCTTTCTAATTTTTAGATGGTTCTTCCTAAAATTGTCTTCTGTTGTGAGTCTTACCAACAAAATTATATTATTTTTTCTCATTGTTCCATGTTTTCTGACATGTAGCTAAGTTTTTTTTGCCTATTTGGTTACCAGCTTTGACCAAAGGAATTTTGGGTCTATAATAAAGAGTTTCTTTGGGTATTTGCAAAATCTATTTTCCCGGATGTTCGTCTTATTAGCTGGTTCAACACTACTGAAAAGGTCCAAAAAGGCCTTGTCTAGAGTGCTGACCATTATTACCCAAAAAAATAAAAAAAAAAGACAACGAAAAAAAGAATGAATGACCTTCAGTGAGCACAAGTAATAAAATAGTATGTGTTGTGAAAGTGGAATTACAATTGTAGAATACGCAAAATTCATACTTCTTGTTGGAGGTTATGGGAAAGGAATGATGCAAATTGCACTACTTCAAATATGCTGCCTCTAAGGAGCTTTCATTATTGGTATCTATGACTAGATTTATTAAGAGTTTTTATTTGTTTTGAGTATATAATAAGGAGTTTTCTTATGGCTAAGTAATGTTGCAACAAGGACCTGCCACTACTAGTTCTGATATTGCGAGAGTTGCTAATAAGAAATTAAAACTAAATTAAAACTAAATTTACCTTGTTGGACAAGAAAAAGTTTGGTTTTCCTAGGATGACAAAGAATGATGTGATAACATGAATTTTTCTGTGGTGTAGTATCGAAAAAATACTACGGGTGTAGGAAGCGGTTTCGTGGTTTAAGAACCAATGAGAGAAAAATAGTATCGTTTACCTGTTGTGTAAGTAAATTTTGTATAACATATTTTATTAAATGACGGAACTAGTTGGAGACCTGGAGTGACAATGTTGGAATCTAGCTACAACTATGGTTTCGCGATCGCGGTGTCGGATATCACTGTTCCATATCGGTCGCGATGTATCGGACAATACACTTATTTCCCATTTTAATTATTAAAAGAAAAGATATATAATGAGTTTACACTTGACTCTTTCTTCACAAAAGGAGAAACAAAACACCTTAGAGTCCAGTCAGTAATACATATTAATATAACTCTTTCTTCACAAAAGGAGAAACAAACACCTTAGTGCATATTGACATTGAATAGGAATTGGCAACTGCTCAGGTTTTAAATTGTTATATATATATAATTTAGCTAAAGTGTAGAATCTAGAATTGAAACTCTATATTCTGGCTACCTTAGGCCAGAAAAATTCGGTAGGGTAATCGAAGCTTGTGAAAAGGTTGGCGACCTAGTTGGTTAATCGATACATGCAAAATTGTATGTGAATCAATAAAGTGAAAATCTCTTAACCATGCATTAGACCAGATTGGTGTCCAACTCAACCTAATGAGTAAGTTATCTCACTTAAGTTATAACTTTGTTCACATTCATCAAGATGAATACAAAAATACAATTTCAGGTATGCAACCCAATAGACAATCAAAATATTGGTCATCTGCTTCGCATTGCAATCCTGGACCACTTAATTGATGAACAACTCACCTTACTGTAAGGTTCTTTTTTATTTAAGACGTTAAGTTTTCTGAAAATAAAAATTTGCCTGTGCTTTAAAGAGGAATAAAACACTTGTAAGCATCAAATATATCAGTACACACTTTAAAATAAGTATGTTAATTTCAGAACAACTTTGGTATGCATGTTAGGACAAATAGCCACGCATGATGAACTTAGTCGCTTGCTTGGTCATAGATGTGGCCGAAATTCGGGGTTTATATTCTGGAAGTACCAATTGCGAAGTGTTTAATACTTATGAATTACATGAGTGCATATTGATGTTGAATGGGAATTGGCAACTGCTCAGGTTTTAAATTGTTTTATATACATACAAAACAATTTAGCTAATGTGTAGAATGTAGAATTGAAACTCTATATAAAGGGAAAACCTCTTTACCATGAAAGTTTGATTTGCAGATTTGCATACCCTATGAATTGGAATAATAAGCATTGATGCATGTTCGTGGTTGATATGGTTGAGAGAACAACTGTCATATATATTCATTGCAGTTCAATTATCAGAGGTTGCCCGATGTTATTGATGTGGTAAGGCTTTCTGTCATAATATTGCAGTTTTGTTATTGTGTAATTGAAAAATACTGGCATTTAATATGACTTATTATTTTGGTACCAGTGAGATATGTGGCACCTTGCTCTTGCCTTGGGGTTGGATACAAATTGGATGTGTCCAGCTTCCCATGCATTAGACCGGATTGGTTTACAACAGTGTTTTGAAAATCGGATCGGACCGCGAACCGTGAAGAACCACTAGTCTGGTCCAACTATATACCACTAGTCTGGTCCAACTATATATCCGGTCTGTCCAAAAAACCGGACAGAACCGGTAAAAAATCGGTTTTTTAAATTTTAGAATAAAAAATAATTTAAATAAAGAGAAAAATTAAAAAATCGTGAAATAAACTCCAAAATGGCAAAACATTGAACACACCAAAACCTAAACTATTAAGTTATTATTTTTTTCATCTTTTTTATACTTATTTTTGTATAAATTTCATTTTTCTTATTAGAAATTTGATTAGTATTTTTGGGTATTAAGATTATAATTCTCTAAAAATAGTGTTTCACTTCTATTTTAGATTTTATATAAATATATTTTAGGTCATTTTAAATTATATCACACTTTGGTAAAAAAACCTAAATTAGTGAACCGGCCGGTTCAACCGGTCCGACAGGTTGAACCGCAAACCGGACAGGCCACCGGTTCAATGGACGGTCCGATTTTCAAAACATTGGTTTACAACTCAACCTATTGCCACGAGTAAGTTATCTCACTTAAGTGACATACTATACTGCTTAGAAGCTGAAAAAAAAAATGTTTAGTAGATATTATAAATTGGCACTGTTATTTACTAAAAATTTTGGTAATACACTATTCATTTTTTGAGTATAATCTTGAAATTTGTGTTTTGGTTGGAAGTTGGGACTGTGTTATGTACTTGATTCAGTTCATGAAGCTGTGTAATGTAATGAAGTGTGGAATTGAGATCAAATTCAAATTCGAGGACGCAAGGTGTGATGCTGCATTGGAATTGTTTCTTACTTCGGTCAATTCAGCCAGAGATGAAAATCTCATGAGATTGGAACTGAGGGATAGCTTATAAGATGCTTAAGAGGAAAGGGGATGTGTTTAAGTTTTACAAATTGGAGTTTTTTGTAACCCATATTTTGTTATGTGGATAGGATCAGTGTTATGACCACGAGTTTGTGATGTTTATCTGGAGTTTGATTACACATGACATACATGGGTTATTTCATTGCATGGACTTCTCATTTCTCAGTTGCAGTTTTTTGGGCAAACCACCACTACCTTAGTGGTGGATCGAACACCCATTTTATTGATTAAAATAAAATATTATAAGAAGAAAGATTAGATCAAAACATCCTGTTAAATTACATCAGCTTAAGCATTACAAATTGAAAAATAAAAACAACCTAGATTTTCAAGCAGCGTAAGGCCTGTAACCCTAGTTGGAAAATTAGATTGATTATACAAAGTGATATAACTACCTAAAGATCCTGTGTTTGCCAAATAATCCCACTCTAGTTTGCTTCCCTATAGATATGATGAAAAATGAAGATCCAAGAGGTATTCTTGCTTCTAATTTAAATATAGTGATCTATCTTCTAGGCAATTGGAGATTTGCCATTAATGATATGAACCAGAATCTATGAATCTAATTCCACCTGAATCTTGTTGATGTTCATATTAATGCAAAGATTAATTCTATCCAGAAGAACCTGAGCTTTTGCCCCCAATTTTGATCCGAAAATCCATGAAAGTTTGAGAAACCAAATACTCCATGGCCAGAATAATCCCTAATTATGCCTCGTCCAGAAGTTCTGCCTAGATTGCCTTTGGAAGCCCCATCACAATTCAGCTTAAAATATGCATATTAGGGAGAGCTCCAACTTACTAAAAGAACCTTTACATTCCTTTTAACCAGCAACCTACTCATCAAACCACTTGAAAGGTAACATGAATCAGCAGCACTAGAATTTAGAAATGGAAAAGAAAGGGAAGCAGACCGCAGTAAAGGGAATACTTTAGGAATCAAATGATGGCTTGAAATCTTTTCTCCCTCAAAAAGCTTCTATTTCTTACTTTCCATATGATCCAACATATAAAGGTTGGCAACAACTTGTGCAAAATTCCAGTTGTTGAATAACCATTTGTGTAATCGATCAAGATAACAAATAAGTCTTCGAAGAGCTACTGATAGAGTATTGGACATCAAAGAACTTGTGAAGGGACATTAAGAAAGAAATGATCCATATCTTCCTGATATTCACAAAATTGACACTTCAAAGGTAGATGAAACCCTATTTCTAAAAGAATATCACCAGTTGGCAGCCTCCTGTTGATTAGCCCCCACATGAAAATAGAGGTTTTGATTTGAATTCTCTTGTCCCAAATCATGGAACAAGACAATGTTGAGACTTAGATTGCAGTGTTCAATCCAGATTTGATTGAAAATTTACTACTAGAAGTTAAAGTCTAGGCAAATTCATCTGGACTATCTCCTAGAACCAGCACACTGTGACCTATTAGGCTTTTCACACTTACTACTAAGTTGATGGGTAGAAACAAGGATAAAAATAAAAAGGATAATTATGGTTTAATAACATGGTTAAATAAAAAAATATGATCATAAAGCTCAAAAGAGGACACTAAGGATAAAATGACATTTAGGTAGGTTTATTGGCCTAAACGCCTAAATCAATTCCTTGATATAAAATTCACTCAGAATTCACAAGTATAAAATTCACATACATACTCCAACAAATGTCACAAGCACAACAAATATCTCAAGGCAATCATGATTAACACTCATTGAAAATTATCTCACTTTCACACCCTCACTCAAGGGAATATATATGTATATAGTGATAACACTTTTACAACTCAAAGGGCTCAAAAAGTAAAGAAACTTGTATACACTTCCAATCCATAACACTCTAACAAAATGTCTCCTTGAAACATTTTTAAATTATTGAAATATATCAAAAAAGTTAATGAACACAGAAACACTAAAACACTAAAACAGAAAATCTTTTTGGTTAACCCTTTACAATACTTCAGACAAAGGAGGTATAAAAATCCTGAAGACTACTGTCAGGAAGTTAGGGAGTCTTTTAAACAATCAAATCCTCAAAACTAAAACTCTCTACTACTACTACTAAGACACTAAAACAAAAATCATTTTGAAATTTTAGAAATTTTTCTGTTTCTTCTTTCAAAATATAAACACATATACATAGATAAACATAACACTAGTGATTAGTACCACTTCTAACATGCTTTTACAATCAAAACTCTGTGAGATGAGGAACAATATATTTAAAATATGAATGTGAAAGTAATAAAATAATCAAAATTCAACTTAAAACTTGAGTTCATTTTCAGTCATGAGAATTACTCAATAATGCACTCCTAAACAATACTAAACAAATGAGCAGTTTAAACGAATCACACAAATACAAGATTCGATGAAAACATCAACCCAAGAAATTGTTTTTCTTTTTCCAACTAACATGACTACACTATATAGGGATCATTGGGACTTCACAAGATTCAAACAATTGAAAAGCAAAACAAACATAGGTGTAACATGGTTTAAACCAATACAAAGGACATTTATGTGCCCAATTCATACCCCCAACTTAGCTTAGCAGTAGCAATCAGTCTGAAAAAGTATTCAATAATAAAAACTAATCCAAATCAATAACAAGCATTCATATAATATTCTCATCAAACTATTCAACTAGCAAAGACAATGTATCCAAATCTTAACTAAAAATTCCATAACCAAACAAAAACACAAGTTCAAGTTTAATTGAAAATTTCATGACAACCACAATTCATCAAATAAGTATATAACCACCATAATTAGTTAAATTAGACTAATTTTTCGTCATCTAAAAACATATTCCAAGCATAACAAAAATAGGTCACAACAGGAAACACATAATTAGTCACAAGGCTTCAAGCCTTAATTACCCTACCGGGCTCTTAAACTAAAGCATATAAATAATTAAAACAAAAATAAAAGGAACACTATACAGCCGAGGAGGCTTGCCGAGAATGTTGCAGTCCTTGCTCAATTGTCTGCATTGTGTAGCATATCCGATGTTCTCAAGGACAGGTGAAATTCCAGCATATTTAGTTATCATATTGCCCGTTCCCTCTAGAAAATATTCTTCTTTTTCCACACTTTGAGATACCTCTTTTTCCATGAACACTCTATATGGAACCCCTTTGACGGTCATCGAAACAAGCACACACTCATCCAAAGAAGGACTCGTAAATCATTAATACTTCCAAACTAGTGTTGAGTGACCCGACTATTGAAAATTCAAGCTCAAGAGGTTCTCTATAACTTGTTTCTTTTGAAATGTGTTCTTCTTTCTCGTTTCCTTGATCCTATTCTTTTTTAACAAATACTTCATATGGCACTTCTTCAGGTATGATGGTCATGAAATTTGAGCAATCTTGTGGTCCTTTCTCTTTGCACATGCTTAATAACTTGGCCCTTCCACATTTATCCTCTAAGTGTCCATAGTTCTCTTCATTTGCTGTGAATGTTGGAGTCCCTTGGTATTCACCACGTATCATTCTCATGATTTTGGCAAGTTGGTTTGGTATTCTCTTTAGGGATTCACCTATGTGCTTTAAAGATTCCACTAGGCAGTCATAGATGCTCATTGGCTCCTCCATATAGGAAATTATCTTGCTTTCTAATCATGCATTAGCATGTTCTTCTTGAATGGTAATTGAGTGTACTCATAACTATAAGAGACATAAGAAAATACTCTCCATGAATGCCATTCTCCCCAAACTGGTATTGTCCTGTAGGTAATGGTGAGTACTAATTGCTCATATAAGCTTCTTAACCATACCCTTCCATGATATTTGGTGGGTCATGGAAGTTTTCTTGGGTAGCATTCATCATTGTATTCCATGGATATTCATTCACACTATGGGGCTCTATTTGTTCATGCATAGGCTCTTGAGGTGTAGGAAAAGAATAAGTCTAATCTTGGTAGCTTGAAAAATAATTTGGATGGTCGAACCATCCCATTTGATAATCACTAGGGTAGGGATCGATTTGATAGGCACATTCTGAATTAGCTTGATTACCTACAAAAGAATCACAATATGTACCACTATAAGGAATGGAATTTGCACAAAAACAATCAAATTCTTCCTGTAAGGCTGCTAATTGGATTGACATCTAATCTTGACGAACCCTGATTTTTTCTATTTTTTCAACTGTGATTGCATCCAATACATCATAAGAATCATGCTCATTAGTATATGCCTCCATAATCCCATAGATGAAAATATCCTTGGTATTGATTCAAATTCATTCCTTGCATGTTCCTATAAGGCCAAGACAAAAACTAAACACAGAAAGAAGTACAAACACAAAAGGCACACAAAAAGAAACAATGGGAAAATTTAGGCTAGGAGCTAACCTAAACTATCCACTAAAAAGAAAAAATCATTTTGGATTTTTCAATAAAAAAACACAAATCACGAAAAAAGAAAAATCCCTTTGGCTTTTTCAAAATATTGAGAACACGTAATGAATCTAAGACAAATATTACACAATTTACGCTTCAAAGTAGTATTCATGCCAAATTATACTAATATTTCCAAAAACCTAATCCCTGGCAAAGGTGCCAAAAACTTGATACGGTGAACATTTAGTTATAAAATTTGTAATCACGTATCTCTATTATTAACTAGATAACGCACTACAAGTACACGAGGTAAAATAGTATATAGCGGAAGTAGGGGTCAAATCTACAAGGATTGAATGTGTATATGTTTAGCAAGTTCCAGTTATTTGGTTTGAATGTTATTTGAAGAATCGAGAATGGAAGAGAGAGAGTTAACTAGGCTAGAATTAAGGACTCTAAATAATGAAAACAATGGATTAGGGTTAAGACTAGACAATTTCCGATTCTAGTTAATTCATTCATTAATTGGTCCAATTATAATTAATAGAGATTCTATTCCCATATTTCAACCCAAACCCAAAGCAATTCTATTCCTATAATTCAACTCAACCCCGAAGCAATCTGTAATTGAATCTTATCAATTAATTAACTAGACTTCGAGAAATCATCTCTTGTTTACCTAACCAGTTTAAGTCATTATCCTTATGGAATTCAAGTTTCTCTTTGGGAACACTCGGAGAATCAACTATTTAATTCCGTCATCCTAAACTAGAATAAATAGCCTTATAATTTAACACAGGTCTATGATGGAAGTTCAAAAGCCTTAATCTCTCGGCCAATGTAACCAATTCTAGAGGTAATTAATCAATCACTAAGATTGTGTATTTATGTTAATTATTAGACAATTAATATGATTATTCCAATTACAAATCAAATTATTCATAATCCTATGGAATCGGCATAATTCAATCTTAATCCATACTACATAGGACATGAATGAAAGTAATAACACAAAAGAAATATTCAATAAATAACATAATAAATATGTAAAAAGGTTAAAGAAATCTTATCTAATGAAGAATCTCAATTTTTCGGTCCAAGGTTATCAATCTTGAACCTCATCTTCAACTTTTCTTGTAAAACAAATAAAACTCTAGTCTAATTTGTAGCTTCCAAGGAGGAGACTGAATTATAACATGATTTTGAGGTCCTATAGACCCTTATTTATAACTTCTAAGTGTTACAAAGTGTAGGGCACAGAACAAATTTTGAAATGCATATTTACAGGCCCAAAATAGACACCCAAAACTCTAAAAATCGTCAAAATCGCGTAACAACTCGCTCCAGCTGTTCCAACTTGATTTACATTGAAAGATCACCCACTGAATGTGGGTATCATTCTATTTTAACTGCTGTCATTGGCTGATTAAGCCTGCAAGTGACCCTTTACAGCTTCGCGTGGTTTCACCATTTTGCCTTTAAAATCCCCATTTGACATCCGATTGACACACCGTTCATTCCTGCATGACCTTAGAACAATAACACATATTAATATATATAATTTAACTAAAAACTAATGCTTAAACACTGATTGAAATTATAAACAAAACATACGCAAGAACGCACGAAAAACTCTAGCTCCGGGAGGAATTAGGTAAACAATCTATACACAACCCTAAACATATAAACACAAAAATATAAGTTAAATACCATCAAATAAACCTTAAATACTACAAAAAAATATATTAACACATATTATTACATATGAATAGAAATGCACGAAAACAAACACAAACTCTAAAAGTGCTGAAACTAGTGCGAAAACTATACAAGAAAGAATAGGAATAACTCTATTTTCTTAGGGTTATCAATGAAATTTTAAACTCATTTTTCTAATTACATGTGGACATTTTAGTTGTGGGTACACTATCTTTTCTATGGTTCTGCTATGGTTTGAGTAGTTTGATTAGAATCTGTATGAATACTTAACATAGATTGGTTAGTCTTGGTTGTTGAATATTTTTGAAATTAATTATCTACAAAAGGTATGAATTGGGCATTTGTGATCCTATTTTTTGTGATTAACCTTGTTACCCATAGTTAATGGCTTTCTGTTTTAATTGAATTGTTGAACCCCATGAAATCCTAATGACTCCTATGTCATGAAGCCATATTAGTTGAATTTAATAGCAATTTTTAGGACTCATGTTTTACAATGAGGCTTGTATTTACACGATTCACTTAAATTTACTTAATGTTTAGTTAGTATTTTGAGCCCACTGTTGATAAAATCCATAACTGAAATTGAAACTAGAGTTTTAAGTTGAATTTTGATTATTTGATTGCTTTCACATTCATCTTTTTATGTATAATATCTTTCTGATCATAGGTTTTGATTATTCAAGTATAGTAATAAGTTGTTCTCTAGGGTTAGCTTCTGAAAAAAAAAATTTTAAAAAATTCAAAACATTCAAAAAGTTTTGTTTTTGTTCGTGTCTTAACAGTATAGAGTTTTAGTCTTGAAAATTTGACTGTTTAAAAGACTCCATAACTACCGAATGACAGCCTCCAAGATTTCTATACCCTCTTTGCCTAAAGTATTGTATAGGGTTAAGGAAAAATATTTTCTATTTTCAGTAGTATTTTGTGTCCATTAACTTTTGTGACTATGTATCAATAGTTTGAAAATGTTTCAAGGCGATTATTTTATATAGTTTTTGAATTAAAAGTGTATATAAGCTTTCTTTACTTCTTGAGCCTTTGAATTGTGAAGTATTATCACTATACACATATTTATTCCCTTGAGAGTAGGTGTGTGAAAGCTTAGATACCTTCTTATGAGTGTTAATCATGATTATGTCTTGCATTTTTATTTAACTTGTGAAATGTTAAACATTCGTTGGATTGTGTGTGATTTTATATTTGCAAAGTACAAATGAAGTTTAGACCTTGGAAATGAATTAGGTATTTTCTTTGAACTGTTTGAACCACACTACCTACTTATTTGAAACATTATCCTTAGTTACTCCTTTTAAGATTACTAAGTCTTATTTTCTTTGATAGCTATGTTATTTGAACTATTTACCATTTTATTTAGTTTTATCTTCCTTTCTGCCCATCACCTTTGTTAGTTAGTATTGGTGGTGCGCAACATCAATTGAATGGTCAAGATGTTGTTATGATGGATAGTTGAGAATAGAAGTGTTCTGATGGGGAGAAAAGTTAAATATATGGATTTATTGTTACAAATTCCCTATGTTATGTTGTTAGAAAAATATATATATATATATATATATATACACACATATATAAACACACATATATATGTGTGTGTGTGTGTTGAAAAAAAAGACAAAAAAGAAGGAAAAAGAAAGAATTGTCTAAGTATTTAAGAATAAGGAACAGAAGGAAAGTCCCTTCTAGTTTTATAAAGAAGGTGTATTTTTGCCTTCAAATGGTATTTGGTTAAGGATTTTGGTGTTTTGGGGGATGTTCTAATAGATTGTGGTTTGAAATTATTTACTAACATATCTAAGGTGATATGAGCTACATATATCCAAATATATCCCACCTTTATCTCTTAGGCTACATTATAAGTTTAAAGACATACTTGATCCTTGGTTCAAGTTAGTTTATATTAGTGAGTACTGTGTGTGGTAATTTTTTTCATCTTGTCTATCAATTGTTAAACTTTTAATCAACGAGTTTTTCACTGATTAGTGAGCCAAAAGATATCTACTTTCATGAGTGGAGAGTTTAGTACTTTCATGGTGATTTGTGATTGATTATCAAAGTTCTCTTATATACAAGTTTGGTTCATTTCTTTAACTGCCTAGTTTTTCTTGTTACGACTATTGATATATTGAATAACGTTAAATGTGTTTTGTGTCTTTGTTTGATTTTTTAACATTTGTTTGGGATGAGTTGATAACTTTATAATTTGTGATTATTTTACTATTCCCTATCATTTAGTATTGATGCTTTTAGTCATATTTTGTCTGTTTTGTTGGTGTTCTTTAGTCATGTTAGGTTGGAATACGTTTTTGTATATTTAGTGCATTTTTAGTAGTTTTAAGTGTTTATGTAGGGTTAAATTGACTATTTGTGTTTGTTGTTCTCCATAATTTTGTCAATTCAATAAAATGGTGATGCTTGTAAGAAAAGTTACCTAGTTAAATCATTTATAAAAACACATAAAATCCAACTTCTGACTAGACGGCATCCTGCAAGTATACGATTGTCAACTAGTAGTAAGAGGAAGTCGGGATCGGACCCATAAGGATTGGTTGGTGATTATTGATTATTTGGTTGGATTATTAGTTGAAGTGGTTGATTTTAGGAAAAGATTAAACCACAAATAGAATTAAAGAACTAAGAAAGCAATTTAAATACTAGGAAGGCAATTTTAGAGTAAATATGAACACTAAAGAAAGCAGTTTTGCAAAAGCAATTAAAGAGAAAGCATTTTAAAAGTAATTAACTAATCTAACTACTAATTATCACTAAGAAAGAACAATTAAAGAAAGCCCATTGACTATTCCAAGAAAGCATGTAAAAAAAAAAAGCATTTTTAAAAAGCAATTAATTAGTCTAAACTAGAAATTAACACTAAGAAAGTATAATTAAGGAAAACTCATTAACTAATCTACTCATTAAACTATATAAGCAAGTAAAGGAAACAATTATATGAAAAGTGCATGAAATAATCTACCCTAATTAACTAATCAACTATAAATTACCCCTAAAGAAAGCATTTTTTAAGAAAATCCATGAAGTAATCTAATAATTACACTAAGAAATCATGTGAATAAAGCAATTAAATGAAAAGCCTATGAACTAATTCTACTAATTTAACTAAGAAAGCAAGTAAGACAACATTTTAATGAAAGCAATTAAACTAGTTAAACTAAGGTGGTCTCTTAGGCACGAGATTAAGGATTAAACAAAGAATTTTGAACAAGAACAAAGGCACTTACCAATAAAAAGGTTGAATCTTTAGCTAGGAAATGAAAATTACAAGAGAGATAAATCCTAATCTAATCCAAGAAAATCCTCCCCAAATAGGGAGGAAAGAAGGAAGGAGAACTAAACTACACTACTTCTACTCTATTTCTACAGTACTTCCTACTTAGCCTCTAAAGAGGCTTAAAAGGGTATTTATACGCCTAAGGTTGGAAAAGGAAGTTGCAGCTGCAAATTGCCACAAAATGGATGAATTTGACCTTCAAAATTACTTATACCGTGCTCAATGACTGAGGTTACTGACAGTTTGGTAACTGTAGTCAATAAAATCCTTTTTTCAATTTGTTGACCACAATTACTGATACTCACGTGCATTTTCTAGTGAGCGTGGTTAATGAATTTCTTTCTTCATATTAATGACCGCGATCACCGATGCTTCTTGTTGGTGACCACGGTTAATGTGTAGTTGTGAGATTGCGGTTAAAGTTCCAGTAGTAATTTTTCTCCATTGACTACGGATAATGATTCCCTTCTTCAAAATTTTGACCGCGGTCAATGGCTGCTTGATGGCTTGATTTGATTCATTTCTTACCCGAATGTCGCGCCGTTTTCTTCGATCAAACCGTACAAATAAATACACGCTAGTAATTCTACAAAAACACTAACATAACATTAAAAACACTTAATTAACATAAATTAACACATGCTAGAACATAAAAACAAAAATTGACAAAAGCAACAATTAAAACATAAAATGTTTGAAACTAAAGCAAAAAAATATAAAACTCTAGTTTCTTAGAGTTATCACACCCTCAAATTTAAACTTTTTCTGGTCTTGAGCAAAATAAAGATAAGAAAATAACAACAAAAATGACTTGACACAAAACACATAACACCACCAAGAAATTCAAATTGAAATGTTGAACTTTAGTGCACTAGTCAAAAGTGAAAATAGAGTTTTAACTCAATAAAGTGTCAACATTTTCATCCACCCCTTCATTTATAAAAGTGCGTACTAGTTTTGATCACAAAAATTACTTTGACTAATGAAGAGTTAATTGAATACCAATTTAAATGTATGTTGATCTAGAACAAACAAGTAAAGTTTTCCAAAATTTGTTCAAATTATAAAAAGATCATTAGGACTTATTTTGAAAAGCACAAATCAATGCAAATGAACACACAAAAATATTATTTCACACAAGATCAACTTTTGAAAGCAAGATGAACCTTCTTTATTCAATGAAAACATAACACTTGCAATTTTCTTTTCTTTTCTTTTTTTTTTTTTGGTTTCTTTTCACAACAATAACAAAAAAAAAGACAATTATATAATGGGAAATGTAAACCACATTCATTCCCTAATAAATACACAAAAATTTCTTTCAAGACATCATAGGAATCTTGAACTATTAGATTGGTGATTAAGGTAGATCCACAATAACTAAGGTGATAGGATAAAGAGAGGATAAATAAACATGAAAGTGGAGTGGCTAAGTAATGTCGTTAACAAAGAAATTAGTCTATAAGGCTTAATGGAACACTAGGAATAATATCAATGTAAGGTAAGTTTTTTGGCTCAAACGGTCCAAAAAATGGCTAGATCATTTCCAAAATCCTACTAACTTGGCTAAGATTTACACTACCCCAATCAACGCTCTAAGCCAAATCTCAACAAAATCCATAAAATATGTCAAAATGCAAGCTCACACAAAATGATCAAACGATGGCCTAAGTCATTTCTAATTCACTCAAAATCAATTCTCAAAAATCTTGAAATGTTTAACCATATCAACCATCAATTGAACTTGGCATTGGAAAAACTCTATGAAAAAAGTAAAATTTGAGGTTAAAACTAGTTAAGAAAACCATTTATGAAGTAGTTGAAAAATTGTTGAGTTTCAAGAGTTAAATCCTATTTTTTTACGTAAAATGCAACCTATGTTCAACATTCAATTTCAACTTTCACAGACAACAAAACAAAATGACTATTCCCCACAAACAAGACAATAGACACCACTAGACTTGCCAATTTATTCAATGATGAGTACAACTCATCCTACCACTCATCCATATCACAAGGAAAAAAAATTACTACTGGAAAGAATAAAAACACATAAATAGGTCAACGTAAAATTAGGCAATGACTTTGAACCTAGACTTGGACAATCAAAAAGGTCAACTAGAAGATGGCCAATACATTAATAAAGTGAAGGTAAATGCAACCAGTTAAGCACAAGTTGTACTTACACTAAGAATTTTACCCTTAAATATGAGATTAATCAATATAAAGCTCAACACTAAACAAGCTAAACAATGAGCAATTCCATGTAAACCATATAAATGCTATATAAATTAAGCACACAAATCTTAGAAATTGAATTTCTTTCAACCACCTATCATTGATACACTAAGAAGAAGAGTTCTTGGGATTTCACGGGATTCAAACAATTAAAGAAACGGAAAAAATGCACATAAGGTAACAAGGCTTTTTTATAACAAATGGTTTATCTAAATACCCAACTCATCTCCCCAAACTTAGTTTCTCATATAATTGGGTTCAAAGAAACATATAGCCAACAAGACTACTCTCAATCTATATCAAGCATTCATAAGATTTCCTCAAACTAAGCTCAAATATTTAGAACATGAAGTGTATCAATAACTAGAACATCCATAATCAAATGGTAAAATCAAGTCCAAGTTCAAAAACAATTATCACAACAATCACAAGGACACTATATTGCCATCAATATTATTATCAGCAACCAACTTTGCCCAAGACATCCAACAATCATTCACCAACAAGAAAACATAACTAAGTTAATCACAAGGCTACAAGCCTTTATTTCCCATCAGGTCATTAAACTAAAGCAAATAAATTATAAGAAAGCATAACAAATAAAAGGGAAGAATACTCTTTCAACACCAATGAGACTTCCCAAGGATATTGTAATCCATGGTGAACTTGTTCATTGTTGAGCTCCTCTTGAAGTCTCTAAGGAATTGAACTTTGGCACTGGTGGATTGAGCCTCCCCGGCCCCTTCTAGAAAGTATCCGGCCACTACTTTGTTCACGGACTCCCCACAATGGTACCTTCTTAGTTGTGACCGGATAAACTCATACCCATATACATAAGTGTCGAGTGACCCGGTTGTTGTGACTTTAAATTCATAAGGCTCTTAGGAACCGGTTTCTTACAAGACATTTTCAATTTGTTATTCTTGAACTGGTTTTCACCCATTGGCAGGGAGGTTAAAGTCCATTGTTCTTCACCATTTACCCTTCCTTGAATTTCAGCAAGACTTGCTGGATATGGCTTGGTCTTTGAAGAATCTAACTATCCCTTCTCGAAGTTGAGCTTGATCCTCTTGGAGTTGAGCTAGTTCTTCTTGCTCTTTGGCATTTTCTTCTTAAACCTTGGCAATTTATTCCCGAAGTTCTTAAAGTAGCATCCACATGTCCATTGATCTTCCCTCTTCATATTCTTCTGGGTTGGTGAGTAAACGAATTAGGGCTCTGTTGGTTCATAAAATGGTTCTTGAGGTGCAGGAAAAGGATGGGGAATTTTTTGGTAACTCTCATAAGGATATGGATGGCTAGACTCTCCCATTTGGTAATCTAAAGGGTATAGATAGTAACCATAATAAGAATCATACTCATTAGGCATACCTCTGTTACCATAAAAATAATAATCTCCTTGGTATGAATCATTCCAATTAGTTCCTTGAATGTTCTTGAACAACAATCAAAACAAATAAAAGCAAGAAAAATAATAACTAAAACACACAAACAAAAAAAGTAGGCAAGTTTAGACTACTAGTTAGTCTAAACTAACCATCACAAAAAAATATTTTTAGAGGCAAGTTTAGATTACTAGTTAGTCTAAACTAACTATCACAAAAAAAAAAAAAAAAAAAAAATCTTTTGGATTTTTTTAAATAAGAACACAACTACAAAATCAAAATCTTTTTAGTTTTTCAAATACGTGAAACAATGATAATAAAGAAAAACAAAAGATTTCAATCAAGCATCCAACCAAATTATATCGATATCACTGAAAATGAATTCCTGACAACGGCGTCAAAAACTTGATGCCATTAAGAAAAGTTGTTGAACTCCAGTTATGATAATCATGTTTTGATGATGACCAAATCATACTAATGGTTTGCAAACAAGTGAGCAGAAAAACAGGAAGGATCGGATGAAAATGATCATCCAAACACAATCATGAAAAACAACCAAAAGTTGAACAACACCTTTCGGACGATGAAGAGCGTCCGAAAGAAAGGAGATTGGACGCAAGGAAGCGTCCGAAAAAAGGAGCTCAAAATGAAGTAAGTTTCTGTCAAGCTGTAGGACGCATATGACCGTCCGAGACACTGTTCATCAAGCATGTAGGACTCAAAAAAATACGTTTGAACCTACCGTCCGAGTTCCTAACGGCTAGTTTTTAACAGCTAGTTTTTTGACCGTTAGAACTCAAATTTCAGCACATCTTTCATCTATACAATAGCCCAAGGACTTCCAAATGATGTAAGGAACTACTACATTCAATACAAACACTTGTAAGAGCTATTTGGGGAGAAATAGGCTAAAATATTGTGGGTTGTATTGGTTTGAGTAGTATAGTTCTCTTGGCTCAACTAGTGGGAATTAGTGTGTCACGCCCCAAAAAGGGGACCGTAACACGCCGCGCTAATGGGACACCGGCCCAAAGCGTAAGGCACAAACGAACAGAGCAACAAACTTCACCGCAATGTAATATAACCATCTAGCCATTTCTCCACTATAAAACCGAATATTTCATTTTACACAAAAATACGAATTACAAAATTCCTTCTTAGTACAAAAGATGCTACAACAAAAACAAAGTTCATCAATACAAAACCTATCTAATACACTACCCCTCTCCAAAACAAAAGAGAAGCTTGGAAGATTATCCGCAGAGTCCTACCAGCGAGAACTATACTGTCAAACCAATATAATTCACGTGGGGTGAGCATAACTAGCTCAGTGGATATCATAAAAGCTCTTCAAATGGGGCCAAGCATTTCGATAAAAAGAAAACATAAAGATAATAACATTTGCGAAAACCATAGTCATGAAGCAGTTTCTAAAATGTCTCATGCCATTTAAACGTCAATAAACCATAATCATAAGTAGTTTCTAAAATGTATCATGCCATTTAAACGTCAATAAACCATAATCATAAGTAGTTTCTAAAATGTATCATTCCATTTAAACGTCAGGCATGTCCAAAACATAGCCAAAAAGATCCAATCATTTCAAAACATAGTATGCTAAAGCTTAGCGAACAAATCCAAGTACAGTTTCAATCCGAAATTTAATAAAATAGCATGAGTATCTTTTAGGCTCAAAGGTATGACCTACAAACTTTGTGCAACAAATGAATACTTAAGCACAAATGATCAAAGATACAAGACCCCGATCAAATAGTTCATAACAGTCATAGCAGTCACCATGGCGTCCCATGGATGACTATAGAACCGGTTCTCCCCAAATCAAACATTTCCAAACACATCCAAAATTATATACCTAGGTCACCTATGAGCCAAAACAGTCATAAAATGCTTTCATATCAAAATAGTTTGCAAACATATCAATTGATTAACATAAAATAGCTTGGTCCCGATTTCATATGTAATAATTCCAAAACATTGTAAAAGTGCAGTTCCAAACATCATACACATTTTAAAATCCATCCAAACATATTTCGAAAGTCGTTAAACAAAATACAAGTGGAAGAGGGTCTATGTTACCCACCTATCAAAGCAAAAACTGCACAAATTTCAAAGTAATTAATAAGAGACAGATCGTGAGACCAACTCCACCGCAAGCTTCGACCAACTTCGACAAGCTAAAACCCCAGTCAAAACACTTAGTTAACCCCTCAAATTCGTATTACTGACTAGATTAGGAGATAATAAGCTCAATTTTCCAGAAAAACCGAAAAGATTCACCTCTCCCTAGGCTATAAGTAGGCTATCCTCCCTGCCAACAAAATCCAATTCCAAGGTATTCAAGGGACCTTGGTTACAACCCAACTCAAAACAACATAATCAACCAACCAACAAAATCCAATTCCAAGGTATTCAAGGGATCTTGGTTACAACCCAACTCAAAACAACATAATCAACCAACCAACAAAATCCATAAACGGAAAGATTCACCGGAGCAATAGCCGGGACTATATCAATAGCATCCCACAACAAAGGAAAACACCTAAAACCATCAAAAGATCATTAAAGACCCTTCAAACATAACCAATTATCCAAATTATCCTAGTTGCGCCAAACTTCCGCTTACTTACAAAATGAAGGGAAATCAATTCCACTTGGTTTCAAGTCTCAATTCCTATCCAAACTAACCTTAAAACACTCTTAAAACATCATTATATGCATAGACATAAGCATTCATAGCATAACACTCTAGGGCCACATATGGAAGACAAAACCCCAACTCATAATCTTAAAATTTGTAATCTAACCATGGAAAGTTGTTAAAAATCAACCCCAATCACTTCCCAACCTCCAAAACACTAAAAACAACCCATAACATACATAAATCAACACATATAAGGCTGCAAAGAGGGTTATTTTTCAGCCCTAAAGAATCCTACAAAACTTGAAATTAAAGCTTGGATCATAAAGCCCATAAGCCAAAAAGTGCTAAAATACAAAAATCTTACCTTCCAAGTGATTTCTACTTGAAATCCAAGAAAATTTTTGGGGAAAATGGAGGAAGAGGAGTCGGCTGCTGCTAGGAAGAAATGAAGAAGAAACAACAAGAAGAAGACTTAATAACAGGTGCGAAAGCTTCCAAAGTTGACCCAAATAGTACCCAAGTTGACCAAATAGTCTCCAAGTTGACTATTTGACCCAAAAACTAATTTTTGCTACTAAATTATCATTTGTTTCTGAATAATTCAGCCATCAAATTTTACTCACACACCACAATGCACTAATTACACTTAGTCCAATTTTTTTTGACCCGTTTACCCGCCGGTACGGAAATCGCGTAAATCGAAAAATTTGCCGAATTGAAAAACAAATAAGTTGAAGTACTTTATGACTAAAAATAATATGAAAAATATTTTAAACCAGTTAAAATCAAAGAACAAGGCTATTAAAATACTGGGTTTCACAAGTGTAAGCAAGAGTAGACTAGTGAGTGATCTTCAAGTGTAAGAGTGGAGGGATAACAAGTGTACAAAAGTGAGGTTGTAGTGTAAAACCCTTTGGCTCAACTAGAGAAACTTAGTTGGTGCAAGGGTGAGCCTACTTTGTGTACAAGAAGGTTATTGCCTCACCTTCTTTGATCAGGGGCACTACTAGTGGATGTACTCCAAGCTTGAGAAGCTTGGGAGTTCGGTTTAATATTCTTTATCTCAATCTTTTATTTGTTCTTTAAGCTTTAATTGCTAAATATTTATCTTTGATCATTTGTGCTTAAGTATTCATTTGTTGCACAAAGTTTGTATTTTCATTAAACACTTCAAAAGGTTTATTTTTTGAGACAACCTAATTCACCCCCTCTCTTAGGTTGCTTTGGGGCCAACAAAAGTCACATCGTTAAATCATTTATAAAAATACCTAAATCCAACTACTAAATAGGTGGCATCCCGCAGGTATATGGTTGTCAACTAGAGGGGAAGTAGGGATTGAATCCAGAAGCATTGGTTAGTGATTACCTATTATTGGGTGGGATTATTATTTTAAGAAAAGATTAAACTACAACTAGAATTAAAAAAATAAGAAAGCAATTTAAAAGTTAGGAAGGAAATATAGAGTAAACATCAACACTAAATAACATATTTTTACGAAAACAGAAGTAATTAAAGAGAGCATGAAAAGGGAAAGCATTTTAGAAAGCAATTAACTAAACTACTAATTATCATTAAACAAGCACAATTAAAGAAAGCCCATTAACTATTCTAAGAAATCATGTAAAAATAGAGTATTTTAAAAGCAATTAACGAATCTAAACTCAAAATTAATATTAAGAAAGCATAGTTAAGGAGAACTCATTAACTAATCTACCCATTAAATTATATAAGCAAGTAAAGGAAACAATTATATGAAAAACCCATAAATAATCTACCCTAATTAACTAATCTAACTACAAATTACCCCTAAAAAGCATTTTTTAAGAAAACACATGAACTAATCTAATAATTACACTAAGAAATCATGTGAATAAAGCAACTAAATGAAAAGCCCATGAACTAATTCTACTAGAACATTTTGATAAAAGCAATTAAACTAGCTAAACTACAGAGACATGAGATTAAAGATTAACTAAAGAGGTTTGAACAAAAACAAAGTACTTACCACTAAGTGTAAAGATTGATCTTTAGCTAGGAAATGAAAACTACAAGTGAGATAAATCGCAATCTAATCTAATCTAAGAAAATCCTCCCCAAATGAGGAGGAAAAAGGCAAGGAGAACTAAACCACACTATTTCTACTCTTTTTCTACACTACTTCCTACTTAGCTTCCAACTAGTTTTAAAAGAGGTATTTATATGCATAGGGTTGGCGAAGGAAGTTGCAGCTGCAAATTTCCACAGAATGGACTAATTTGCCTTTCAAAATTACTCATACCGTGCTCAATGACCACGGTTACTGACAGTTTAGTGACCGTGGTCAATAAAATCCTTTCTTCAATTTGTTGACTGCGGTTATCGATGCTCACATGCATTTTCCTAGTGACTGCGTTCAATTAATTTCCTTATTTGTATTAATGACCGCGATCACTGATGCTTCTTGTTGGTGACTGCGGTTAATGAGCATGGTCAAAGTTCCAATTGCAATTTTTCTCCGGCAACCACGGTCAATGATTTCTGTTTCTTCTTCAAAATTTTGACCACGGTTAATGGCTACTTGATGGCTTGATTTGATCCATTTCTTGCCTGAATATCGCAATTATTTTCTTCAATTGAATCCTACAAATAAATACACTCTATTAATTATACAAAATACTAAAATAATATTAAAAATACTAAATTAACATAAATTAACACATGCTAGAACGTAAAAGCAAAAATTGACAAAAACAACACTTAAAACATAAAAATGTTCAAAATTAAAGAAAAAATACTCAAGTTTTGGGTATATCTAACACTAATTTGTTGGAGTTATTAAGCGTGCACAATTGAGAATTCACAAGATGATAAGAAACACAGAGTGGACAGTGGAGACCCTTGCTGTAGCAAGAGGTACAGAGCAAAAAAGGCTTGCTGCAGCAAGCTTGGCAGATTTGTGGGAAGGGGTTGTTGAGGCAAGGTATCCCAAATACAGAGACCTTGCTGCTTCAAGGTTGGCCAGGAGGAACTTAGCCGTAGCGAGCCTATGATGGGTGCTAAGCGATTTTGATGATTTTTAGGGTTCCGGTTTTAGGTCTGTTTTAGTGCATTTCGAACCTTATTTAGAGACCTATGCATTATAATTTTTATAACCCATAAATAAGGGTCTCTAGACCTAAAAAATATGTTCTCTTTCAGCTTCCCTTCAGAGGCTGCAAGATTAGAATTAGATTTTCTTTGTTTTTACGAAAAATTGAAGAGATATTCAAGATTGATAATGTGGGACCAAGAACTTACAATTTCTCGTTAAAGAAGTGTTCTTAAATCTTATTTGATTTTATTATGCCATTTAATTCTAATTCTATTGTTCTTTTAAAAGTTTTCTAGGGTTCATAATTGTTTATCCATGCCTTCAATCTAATACTTTCTTTAATTGATTTCGTAGATTAATGGCTAGAAAAATTTAATTACTTTCATAGATTAGTTCTAATTTTTGTCCTTAGATTGATTATCGTTAAATCTCTTTCATAATAGTTTTTCAAATAGTGTTTGCTATCAAATAATCAGTACTTGTTAAATTAATCCTTTTGAGTTCAACCTCTACTTTTGCTATATATTATTTGATCCTATATACTTGCAGTGCATTGTTTAGTTAGTAGTTGATTAGTATATTATAAATTTTATGACTATATATTTTATATATCATGTATAGTTTTCTAATACTACACCATAGACAAATCCGTGATAACATAAATCTATGTTGGTCAAAAACTAGTTAGTTTAGAATGTTCCAATATTTGCTTCTTGAGAAGTGTGTTCTAATCTTTTTGCTGAGCTATTCCACCTAGAAAAATATTTGGTTAAGTTTGATTTACGGTCTTACTTGTAACCTTATAGCTATTAATGAAATCACATGGTAATATGATGTCAGACCTTATAGCTATTAATGAAATCACATGGTAATATGATGTCAGAAGGTATGTTTAGTCTACGGTCTCATTTATAAACATTGTGCTTGTTAATGAAATCACATGAATAACATGACATCATATGACATTAGCAACACCTCATGTGATTACTGTTATCCTTAATACCACAAAATTTACAGGTAAACTCATAAATCAAACTTACCTAAGTATTTCCATCCATATTGTTCTTGTAAAGGCAAGGAGGGTTTTTAGTTCACCATTTTCTCGGCTTCTGGTATGGGGTTATGTTCTATTTGGCATGTAATACGCATTAATTTGTTAAAGAATAGTTTGAGGATTTTGCCCAATTTTGGATACTGCTCAGTTGTTATGATATAAATATTTTTTTTTTCTTTTAAGTATCAGTTTAAAAATTTAATAAAATATTAATTATTTTTTATTAATTTTACTTTTATCTTTTTTTAAATTAATTACTTAACTTGTAATTAATATTGAGACTCTTTTAATTTATTACTAGTTAAAACGAATAATTTAATTACATAAAATTAATTTTATCTAAAATTTAAATTATTTAATAATAATATTTATATTTATGTTAAAAATTAAAATAACACTTCAAAATGAGCGACTAAGTAATAATTTGGAAATAGCCTGATTGTTGATACTTCTCAGTGGAAGGTTAGTCAACATAGAGCGCTCCAACCAATGCGCCTGCGGCCCACCTGATACAGATGTAAGAGCAGGAGCAATTGCTTCTAAAGGTTGTTATAAATCATTTTGTACCCTCTCTACGAGTTCCCTAATGGCGTGAAAACTGTAGTACGTCACGCAATCTTTGTTGTACATCTTTCAAAAAATTGCCATGTGTCCAATTTAGATTGGAAGGTCAGAAAAGTTTAAAAAAAAACTGAATATTAATCAGCCACCACACGGCAAATTTTTGTATAAAGGAAGGCCACATGTATCAAAACACACAACACAAAACACAACACAAAATATAAAATAATGTAAAACACATGTAAAAAATACATAAGACCCACAATTTATGTATGTATGTGCATATAAAACTTGATCCATTGTTACCGGCATCTAATATTATCAAGGACAGCCGAGACAATTGATACCAGAGCTCATTTATGAGTGTGCTGCTATGAGATTAAGATTAGAAACTAACCAAGAAAAGATTTAATTAAATATTTGTCTTCAATCCGAACAATTTGATCTTGGAGAACTAGAAAATGCAACAGTGAATTGCAAGGAATAATTACATGTTATTTCGCATTTAACTGCAGTATTCCACAAATAGTTCCATTCTAAACTCCACAAAACTTAAGAACCGCTGTGGCGATTGACCAGGACAGAGCGATAAAGGGCAGCAATATGCAGAAAGCAGATGACCGATATGAGAAGATCATCCAGAAGCCCTATTATACCCACCACTCCTGTGAAGAGAGAGAATATGTAACAGCAACATGTGAGGAATAAAATCAGTCGGCAGATAAAACAAAATCATGTTAGAGATTGGATATAGTACCTTCTGGGATAATATCCACTGGACTGAGAACATAGATAGCACTTAGCATGACCTGCACATACCAAGCACAAAAATATTTCTCCACCACAGAATATGGTCAATCAATATAAAGCAGGGTATGTAAACTAGGACTCTGGATGCAATTACGTGGGCTAGATTAAGAATATATGCACGTGTGTCAGACTCTGTATGTGAATGTGAATGTGAATGTGTTTGTGTTTGTAGGTAAAAGCATTCATACTCTAGCAAACAGGATAGCAGAATGTTGTATAGCTTCATATATGTATCGTCTACTTAACTGCCAAACAGACCCGAGCCTTGATGACCAGTGGAAGAGATCTTTGGGGATCCATCATATCACGTAGTAACCTCCTTAGAAGGAAAGGTAAGTCTTGCATTCTCTGTCAAAACTCAAGATCATCTGTCAACTTTCACCACAAAGTTAACTGTTCTAAATCTCCTATTAAAATGAAAATAATACCAGTAAGATTAACTAAACTCATCAAAAGATATACATGTTTCAGGCTACAACTCAGAAAGAGTTCTGAAATTTTTTAGGGGAAAAAATGAACTAACATTCTAGTCCTACACTAGAAGTCTTTTCAAAAAAAAAAACATACAGGTCAGCTCACAATTATAATATCTATAGAATGAGTCCCTATGAAGAAGGATGACAAACACAAAATATATAAAGAGATGCCAAAGCTCAGGATTGTAGGAGAATCATATAAACTCCTACTTCACTTTGGTAGCACAGGATTCAGTTGACTTTGCAAAGCACTTAATAACAAATAAGCAACACATTCCTACTTATATATCAATTTCAACTATTTATGTAGATCTTACCCAGTGATCAAACAATTGTCTACAAAAGATTATGAGATTATGGATAAAAGTAGAACTGAAGTCAAATTTTTGAAATGGGTGATGCAATTCTCTTCAAACAAGATAAACCAAGTCCCACTCAAAGATGGGTACGCAACAATACAACTGCGCTTAAACCTGTATCTCATAATATCTAAGATGAAGTACATAAATCCTCTTTCTACAATTCAATCTCTAGGGGCCATGCTTTCCATAAAACAAGATGTAGGTCTGGTAGACTATCTCATTCATCGGACAAGTTCTACATTTTCCTTCCAAACAAAATACAAGAAGTATGGAAGCAAATAGCATTCTTATTGTTGGACAACAGATTCACATTGATACTGAGTATGGGAGTTTAGGATGGAAAAGAAAGGAGGAGAAATTTTAAGTTGGGAAAGAAAAGAAGAGAAGAGAAGGGATTGTAATTTCGTTCCATGTTGTTTAGGAGTTTGGGTAGGAAAATGAATTAATTTACAATTTTATCCTTTTAGTTAAATATTTTGTTGGGAAAATTGCTGAAATAGTCCTTCAACTTTTGCACTTTAGCCAAAATAGTCCCTCAACTTTTTTTGTAGCCAGAATGGTCCTCCAACTTTTATTTTTTAGCCAAGATAGTCCTTTCATGTGAAATTTATAAAAAAAAAAAAAAAGTTGAAGGACCATTCTGGCTAAAAAATAAAAGTTAAAGGACTATTCTGGCTAAAAAATAAAAGTTGAAGGACTATTCTGGCTAAAAAGAAAGTTGAGGGACTATTCTGGCTAAAGTGTAAAAGTTAACGAGGGACTATTTTGGCGATTTTCCCATATTTTGTTATATATTTATTGGGTAAAATTGGCATTACAAAAAGTTTTAAAGAACAAATAACATTTGCCTTCCACTTCCTTCCATATTTGGAATGAAAACTTTTCAAGTTTTTTTATTTCTCCATTCCCTTTCAAGTCCCTTATTTTCTTCCCACTTAAAACTCAAAAACAAAGAAAAATATCATACTTTCCTTCCCTTTCTCTTCTTTTCTCTCCAAATGTCAATTCCCAAACCTTTCTCTTCTTTTCTCTCCAAATGTCAATTCCCAAACCAAGCCTGAACGTGTCAGAAGGATGAAGGAATAAAGCAAATATGTAAGTGAAAAGGTGAGATTGAAATAACTTGCGCACCAGGACAAAGATGCACAACATGATTGTCAGTTATTTAACTTCATAAAAATTAAGAATTAATAAATAAAATGGCTGGATTCATACAGCTTACAAACCCAAATTGTTTACTTAAAGAAAAAATGTTAAAGATGTGACTGAGGGCCCTACGTGGCCTAGTCACGAAGATAAAACATATCTATGTACATTAGATGGGTGGTGGAGTCTTTAGATATCTAATACACTTTCAGATTTTTATGTCTAAGGTGTCCGTTGAAACTTGTGTAGATATGTGAGTGGACTACATATGAAAGCACTAAAGCTGTTTTGATCTACTTATAAATGAAGAAAACATAAGATTATGTTTACAAGATACAAGTAAGAGATCCAAACCCAAAGAAAAAAAAATGGAAAATCAGAGGGCATTAAATGGTTTGATAACATGTAACAATCCAATCAGATTTTTTGAATGGGCTACGCCATTCTAAGTAAGCTTAACGGATATAAATTGTTTTTCCTTCACCCGACTTTTGACATATTCATTAGCCCAGACTTGGATAAATATCTCCAAGCAGCCCAAGCATGGCAGCTGACGTAGCACAAGATTGGGAATCTTGTCTACAAGCGCGAGCGGAAAAATAGAGAGGAATTTGGGCTGTTTCGTTTCTGCTTGATTTTCCCGGCTGTGAACAGTAATATGAGGGGACAAATTTGGAAAGAAGAACACAATCCACAGATTCTTGAGAAGAAGAACAAAATAAAGAAACAAGTAACTGAAACTTTTTCAATTCATCATTCTCTCCGTAGCCAAAATAACCCTATAACAACCTATTTATATAGCTGTAAATCTACCCTAAAAACATAATGCTATTGTGATTAGAATTACTAATTTCTATCCTACACATAACTAAATAGTGCTAAAGCTTTAACACTATTGATCCAATTACTCTCCTAGAACAATTGCAAAACTATCTAAGACTCATAGGCATAAATGCTGAAAATTTACTGCACTAAAAACTAAAAACACCTAAAACAACTAACAACATATTCCAACTTTAAAAAAGATCTCCGGTCTTCAATGGATTTCCTAATGAAAGCTTGAGAAACTCATTAATGGATTTCCAAATGGAAGCTTGAGAAAACTCATAACTCCTTTAACTTAAACTTTCTTGTCGGCTTTAAGCATCATTCTCTCCCAGTTCGAAAAAACTTGACCTTGAGTTTTAAAGAATTGAATGATGGAGAACTCAAAAGTCTGATATTCTAAAAAGTTAGAAAGATAATTGCAATTCCAAAAGCTGCTCATGTTTTCGGCTTGATGTGGCAACAAGGAAATTTTGGACTTCATTGAATTAAGATTCCCAAGGACAGTCAATTGCTGGACTCAATGGGTTAGGAAACTTTCCGTGACTTTGCTCTTGAACTTGCTCAATCGTTGATGCTACCACAGCCTCTTTAATAGCTATCTACTTGGTCTTCTTGGATGATACAATAATGGTTTCCACAGGCATAATTTCTGGAACTTCATCCACTAGACAAGTCTTTTCTGCGTCAACCTTAGGTTCATCGACAAACTTATCAAGTTCGGTAGCCAATTCTGAAATTTCAGGCACTCCTGCACTATTCATTGTTGAATCAACAACCAAAACTTTAGCTTTTGTAAGAGGATCACAAACTAGATTCTATGTTCTCAACCCTTTCTGGCACCGCATTATGGTTTGATTCAACAAAATCCCGCTCATAGAAGTCTCGCTTTTGCTGACAATAAAAAGGCAAAAACTCTTCTATGAGTAGCTCTCTCATCTCAACCCAAGTAGTATGCCACATTCGCTTGTATGCCACCAAATATAAGCCACTCCATCTAGTTTCGTCTTGGCAATTAGAATTTTGTAATAATTATCTATGCGATTATTTTAGTGAAAAAAATAATCCAAAGAAGTGAGCCATCTACGGAACATTTTAGGATGACCTGACCCGTCAAGAGATGGAAGAAACGTGATGATTTGTTGGAACTCGATGTAAGTCACCATATTTATAGATGAAGAGGAAAAACATGGTCAAGAAAGAAGGGAAAGTTTGGCTCTAATACCAAACTAATGTAGCACAAGATTGGGAATCTTGTCAACAAGTGTGAGCAGAAGAATAGAGGGGGCTGCGAACCCGTGAATAGTAATATGAGAGGAAAAATTAGAAAAGAAGAGAAATCACATATTCTTGAGAAGAAGAACAAAATAAAAAACACAAATAAGTAAAACTTCTTCAATTCATCATTCTCTCTCTAGCCAAAAACAACCCTATAACAAGGTATTTATAAAGCTATAAATCTGCCCTAAAAACATAATCCTATTGTGATTAGGATTACTAGTTCCTATCCTAAACATAACTAAATACTACTAAAACTCTATGGATCCAATTACTCTCCTAGAACATTTGTAAACTATCTAAGGCTCATAAACATAATTGCTAAAAATTTACTGCAATAATTTAAGGACTAAAATACCCCTATGACATAAACTAAAAACTAAAAACACCCAAAAACAACTAACAACATATTCCAGCTTTAGAATAGATCTATGGTGTTCAATGGATTTCCTAATGGAAGCTTGAGAAAATTCATAAAATCCTTTAAGCTTAAACTTTCTTGTCAGCTGCACCAGCAGCATAACCATGGTTGCAATGAGATTTGGAAATTGCAGCCCATGCAATTTGCTACTTTATGACATCAAATCACTAGCTTATTTGAAACCTTGAGCAAACAAAAAGGTTCAGCTGCTTTTCCTATACCTAACAATTCTCTCGGTTTAACTGAGACAACTCGTAAAGCCTATTTCCCCTTCAAGAGAGATATGACTAACATATGGTAATTTTTTTTCCTGAATTCTGACCAAAGCCAGGGGTGTTCATCATGAGGGTTGAACCAATTCAAATGACTGACCCAAATTTATTCAGGTAATTCGGTTAGTAAATTTACAGTGGGTTATTCAGAAAAAGATTTAGAAATTTTGGTTCCGAAATGAAGTTTGATTGGTGCTTTGTATTCACATAAGCAAACAGAACTCACACATGTATACCTTATGATCTCATACACATGAATATGTATAATTTAATTTAGGTTCTTGTACAAATGAAAGTGACAAAGTCAAGTGAGCTGGCTTTTGCAATTACTTAATCTCAGTAGTCTATAAGATGTAACAACTGAGCATGGATCAAACAGAAACACAGAAAACAGGACATCTAACCAATCAAATCTGCAGTATCAGCAAGAGCAAGCTAATGCTTGAGAATTAATTGCTAATGCAAAAAACATATGCTTACACTACTTACATAAAAAAGTACAAATAATAATAGAAAAGTAAAATAACTAGGATCCACTTACCGATCAACAACAGTGGAACATAAACCAATATTAAATGCTGCTTCATCATGGATGATGAAAAAGGAAAAAAGAAATGGAATGCAAAATAATTCAAAGTGTGCTCAAAAGTATGTTGAAGTTGAAACAAGATCAGGAAAAACAAAACATAACAATGAATAGTACTCCATATTCTTGCAAAGGAAGTGGAAAGTAATTCATAAACAGATCAAAGACGTTTATTACCAGTACCATGCACCAATTACCAGTCAGAAAAGGACAGGAAGAACACGAATGAATAACCAAGGTGTGCTATCCAGAATGCTAGCTAATATAAAATACAACCAGAGCTACTGAGTTTTAGCAAAGACTGAGAAAACATAATGCCAGTTAACCAAAACATGCAAGAATGTAAAGAAGGAAGACAAATAACATTTAGCGAGCTCATTATCTCCTAGCGGAAAGGAACACAATGACACACAACAGGGCGTGTCATCTAACCTCAAATTTGGTTGTGCAATTAAAGAAAATTCAGAAACAAAATATATGGGCAAACTGTTGTACTGAAACAAACAACTGTCATCGTTGAGTAGCTCAAATTTTCATATTGCAGGCTTTGGAAAAGACACTAAACACAAACGGATACCTGAACAAACCCATTTGAGTGTTGACCAAATAGACGGTTATATGTTTCCACCCTTTGTAGAATCTCTAATACCTCTGCATTGTGCCGCTGCCTTGATGATGCTTCACTAGGAATCAACAAAGTAATTTGACGGCGACATAAAGGACATTTGCATGGCTGAAGAGCAGGTCCATGATTCCAAACTTGTAGAATGCAATTGGCTGATAGAAGAATGCATTAATTTACAGTGATTGAACATATCATATGGAAAAACATATGTGCAATGTGACTATGTTCACAAAGATTCGGTACATATTATCTTTCACGTGACCTCATAATGACATCACTAAATAATTGCTAGCAATTTGATAATACTCCAAGCACAACACCAAACGGGAATTTAGTTGCCATCTGATGAGAAGATTAAGTGGACTAATGATACTAAATTAAGAATTAACTTCAAGAAAAGAAAAGTAATGCTGTACAACCAATTTAATCTTCTACATGTGATTTTAGAGTAAGAAAAACCAAGATTAGATATATTCAAGATCCACAGTGAAACCTTCTTTAGAATGCAAGTATGTTCATAGTGAACCTTCTTTAGAATGCAAGTATGTTCAAATGAAGTCCTTAACCAAGCAATGTAGCATGAAGGTATTATTGCATCCAAAAGAATTTTGTAAGTCTCATAGCTTCCGAAACTTTATATAATTTTTACCCTACGACCACAGTTTACAAGATTTGCCCTACTTAACTGAGATGTTAAATACTGAAAGATATTAATCATAGTTGAGACTAACAAAAGGGAAGAGGAAAAGTTCAGAAAGATAAATTTACTTCGACGAATCTCCTTATCATTCTGCAAATTTTTTTTTCATTTTAACGCTCTATTGGTCAATTGACTTCTTATGCTACACATCGCAACATGCTACTGATTGTACATAATCCTCAATTAGGTAGCCACCCTTAAATTTTACACTTCTAGGTCCATCAAGTACCAGGACCATGGATTGCTACTTCAGCTGTAAGATGAGTTTCAAGGTATTATCTTCGGTAATATAGCCATGCCAGAGACCTCAAGTGTACAGAGCATAGTAATTTTCCTATCACTGAAAGTAGCTATTATTTTATTTTCATTACATGATTCCAGGATTGCACGTGTATCATATGTTTAAACCAAAGAATTAAATTCTTTACATCAATTCACACACTTCTTTTCTTACTCAGCAACTGTGCATATGAGAAATGTTTCAGCTACAGAATTGATTATCAAAAGTAATGTACATTCAATTAATAAGTATATAGCTTAGAAAGGCATAGACATGTCAAAGAGAAAAAAATCCCATTATATTGACAAAATATTGGAAAGGTATAGGTACGTAGAGATGTATCTTGATGCCGGCGGAAGCACAAGAGATAGGAAATTTACTTTGATCCATGATCAAAGGTTTGTGATGTAGCACAAGATTGGGGATGTTGTCTACAAGCGCTAGCCGAAGGAAAGACGGAAACTAGGAACTGTTCTAGAGGCTGTGAACAGTGCTGTGAACAGTTTTTTCAGAGTAGAAGAAGAGAGAATAAGGGGAAAATTTAAGAGAGAAAACAAACAAACAAATTTGAAAATTCTTTATTGATCAATCTTTGACTAAAATAATGAGGTAACAAGGCTATTTATATGCTTTGAAACTACCTAAAATTAGACTCCTATTGGAATTAGGATTACTAATTCCTATTCTAAACATAACTAACTATCCTACATCGACTAGACTCTAGCGTATTATGAACTTGATACAATTAGAATATTTCTTTAACTAAAAACACAATTCCTGAAATTTACTGCGATAATATAAAGACTAAAATACCTTAAAACCTAAAATTTCCATAGGACAACTACTGAGACATCTAAACTAAAAACTAACAACATCTAGATCCTAAAAGGTCTCTGATCTTCAATGCATTCGTAATGGAAGCTTAATTAAGCTCATAAAAATCTGTGATTTTGAACTTTATTTTTGCCTGCATCAGTTTGATTTATTAGGGAAAACAAGAAAAACCTTGATTAGGGGAGCTAATCTGCTCAAAACCCAAAAAAGTTTTATTAGAAGAACTTGAGAAATGATGTTTTCATGAATTGTCAAAAGTTGTCTTGAATACATAGCTAATCAGTAGTATTTATAGAAGTCTAAACATATCCAAATCTAACTAATTCTTACTTATCCTAATCCTTAGGAGCCTCGATGCTTCTTAAATACCAATAAGATACAAGCGGGTTGGACTAACCTGGAGAATGACATCGAGAATATTATGCCATCGCAAAATTCCTTTACGACTTAAGGGTAAATTTTATTGAACGGCAATTAGGCTAGTGATGCTCTATGAGTATGAATGTTGGGCAGTGAATTACACTCATTAGCAAAAGATGAGAGTAGCATAAATGCAAATGTTAAGATGGATGAGTAGGTACACAAAGATGGACAAAATAAGCAATGAGCATATTCGTGATAAGATTGGAGTAGCACCTATTGATGAGAAGGTGAGAGAAACATGTTTAAGGTGGTTAGATCATGTGTTAAAACGGCCAGTAAAAGCGCCTATCAGGCGAGTAGATTTTAGAGAGAATAGTCAACATAAGAGGGGTAGGGGGAGACCAAAGACTTGGTGGCTAACTTGTAAGAAAGATATAGCCCATCTAGGAATTGAGGAAGATATGGTCTATGACAAAGCGCAATGGCATAGCAGGATTCATGTAATTGACCCTACTTAGTGGGAATAAGGCTTGGTTCATTGTTGAATACACATCTAAACGCAATGCTGGTGCACCACAAAACCAGTGACTGCAATTTGTCTAACAAGAAAAGCTGATGTTCATTTGGCATCTTGAACAAAAATATTCTCCAAAGGTTCATTCCGTTGAGCCAAAATTACTGGGTTTAGGTTTACAATTGCATATGAACAGTCCTAGATATCCAAATGCAAATCTGTAATAATATTATACAGTCCTTGCATGTATTGTTTTGAGCCTTTACCTACAGCTGTCTTGGCCAAGTAGTATAGTACTCATATCTCCAGGACATGCTTACAATTCAATTCCATGAGCATTTTAAGTTTAATGAGAAAAGACTAAATTAAAAACAAACAAACAAAACAAACAAACCAACCAAGCCTTAATCCCACTAAGTAGGGAAACACTAAATTAAAAAAAAATAAAATCGTGCATTCCTCTTCAAAATTTGTGATAGATCAACTAAAAAATCGGACAATTTTTCCCAATAGCTAATGACCACAAATGTCAAAATTACATGCAAATGAATAGTGCATTTAAGGTTGGTGCGTTGATTAACGGTTGAGAAAGCTGACAGCCATAAATTCCTTAGGTCAATGAAATGCCGCCTACAACATCAGAATGATGCACTCAAATTGTTTTAATATGCTTTTGAGGGTGGTAGAACAAGGGCAGCATAGAATATAGAACAAATGTCTAATGAGAGGAATGATATATCAGAGAAGATGATACAAACTTAACTGAAGACATCAAATACATGGCTGAATTTACCAAAAATAGTTAATTTGGTCAAAGGCTTGTTTTGTGGGAAAGTTATCAATCTGTGGAATATGAATTTCAATGAGCAAAGTACTGATTCATGAGTCGAAATCAAAATGATTACAGGGTCAAGTAGTGCGGTAAATAACTCAACTCAACCCAGTTCTACGTCCTCCTTTATCGTAGCTCTGAAAGGTCCTTGACTAGTTGCCACTATAGGAAAAGGATAAAGTAATAGAAAACATCTACTATCTCCGGCATATGCTAACTGGTCTCAATCAGTAATAAGGCATGTGTCTGAAGTGATTAAGGCTAACTATTCTTCCTCCAATAGGTTTTTTCTCAAAACTCCTAAAAGATGATTTCAATCACAGAGATGCTAAGAAGTTTCCCCACATTTTCAAGTTAATTCTTTTTGGTGCACTTTAGTACCTTAGGGACAAAAAATTACCATGCTAATCATTCATAAAATCACTAAACTATCACTCAAATTACAAACCAACACCAATCAATCTCGAGTTAAGTCGAACTAAGGATTAAAGAAAACGATTCACAGAGTGATAATTGTCAGTAAAAACCATTACATTTAGGCAACATCATCATAATGCTCTTACTATTTTCACCAAATCTGTTTGTTTATCATCAGAAGTAAAAATTGCATTACACTAAGTACAAGAAAGCCCTCAAAAGCCTTCCCCCGACATATGGATTATAGAACCATCCACAAGCAGAAATCAATTCTCAATATGGTGGCAGGCCCTCCATAGGTTATCCTCTAGAACTAGATTATAGATTAATTAAGGTCACCTCAAATTTCATAATCAAGGCCAATGTTCATAATCAGTTCATGGATTAACCGGCACATATTCAACCCATCAAATAATACACATATGTGCTGAAAAGAAAGAAACCGCATCCCAATCAATCATAGTAATTCATTCAAGAAAATATCATGCAAAATCCAATCTTTTTTCAGAATCTCCATTTTTTCCTGATGAAAGAAGGAAAAATAAGGAGAACCCGATTAAGAAAATGGAAAAAGAATAAAAGGGTCGGTCTCACTCACAGCAAAACCAATGAGAGCAATTAGCTTGGGAAGGAAGATGGAAGTTGCCGTAACATATTGAACAGAAATCATTCTCCGGTGGCCCGTCCATCAATCTTCTACTTCTAGCAACAACAATTACAACACAATGGGGCAGCCGGCAGTGTAATATCCTGATGTTAAAACGGACCTGCAGTTCTCTTTTACAATAAAAGACTGCTAATTTCCTTTTTTGGGCTTTTCTTAGTTCATAAGAATTGATACTTGGTAATAGTTTATCGACGGAAAATACTACTATAAATCCCGTCTTGAGCTCCACCTGTAGATCTCGCAGTCAAAATTAAATTTTATAAAATTTTACTTACATTAATTGATGTCAAGATTTATAAATAAAATCATAGATCAGGTCTACCTATATCTTTCTCGTTTATTGACTAGTGCCGACTTGCTAGGACAATTTGTCAAGGATTGTTTTTAAAATTTATCTGGCAAGTATAATTGTTTGGTAATGATTTTTTGGAATTGTAATCTTGTAATGATTTTTTGGAATTGTAATCTTCTTACTTTGAAAGTGCATAATTTAATTGATTTTGCACTTTTAAAGCGCGTAATCAAATAGAGTATAGTGTATAATCAAATAGAGTCTAAATTTTTTATTTAAAAATTATGGAATTTCGCACTTTGAAAGTGTGAAATCCCATTATTTTTTAATTTTTCTTTTAAACAATAACACCTAAATTTGTCTCCCTGCATTAAATGGGTCACTTTGCCTCCCTAAATTATAGAAATATAAAGTTTGCTACCCTAAATAATACTATTCCTCTATTAGCAATATTAAATTTATTAATATAATCTAGTTAAATAAATAAAATATCTTGAAACTATATTTTGACTTTTATTTATTTAAATTTTGATAGTGATGTGATAATTATTTAAAAAATCTCAAAAATAAATTATATAATATTGCTATGTAACCTACGTCAATGTATTTCATGATATCGGATATAAAATAATTAAACAGTTTCTCACATTTTCACTCCTTAAAATCTAAGATATCAATGTGTTATTATATTTTATATTTTTCATAATTCTTTTAAACTATAAAAAATTAATAAAATACATGAAAAATCAAAATATGACTAAGGGTATTTTAGTCAGCTAACTAAATTTTTTAAATTTTTTTTAAAATTTTTTAAAAGATGAATAATGTGAATCGAGAGCAAAGTATATATTTCTATAATTAGGGATGGTAAAGTGTAATTACACTTATTATAAGGTGTAAGAGGACTATTTTGCAACTTTTTAAAAAAAAAAAATTAAAAGTGCAGTGCCAAATCAATTTAGATTTCGCACTTTGCAAAGTGTAATTACAATTTGCCCCTGAGCAATAAATGTAATTACACTTTGTCTCTTTGAACTATAAAAATATACACTTTTCTCCAAATTCACATTATTCATCCTTTGAAAATTTTAAAATATCAAGAAAATTTAGTTAGATGACTAAAATAACTTTAGTATCATATTTTTATTTTTCATGTATTTTATTGATTTTTGATGGTTTAAAAGAATTAGGAAAAAAATAAAAGATAATAACACATTGATATCTTGGACTTTAGGGAGTGAAAATGTGAGAAACTGATGATTATATTGTATCCAATATCGCAATATGCACAGAATAGGCCAAATATTAAAATTATAAACTACTAAGAGAAATCGAAAAAATATCAAACTTTAATAGAAATTTTATTTTCATACACCATTATATCTTTACAGAAAAATTTTTCGTAGAAAGCAAGCTTATTTTAGAAATTGTTCTACCACTCAGTTAAACATTCAAATTCGAAATAATATAAAATAAAATCCAAACATTTCAAAAATTTGACCAAGAAATGCATTGATATGAATTATATTGAAATATTATATAGTTTATTTTTGCTTATTTTTAAATAGTTATCACATCACTAGCAAAATTTAAATATATAAAAATCAAAATACAGTACGAAGGATATTTTAATTATTTAACTAAATTATCTTAATAAGTTTAATATTAGTAATAGATTAATAGTGTCATTTAGGAGCAAACTGTATATATTTATAGTTTAAGAAAACAAAATATAATTACTCATATAGTTTAGAGAGGCAAAGTGTTACTATTCACAATTTTTTAAAGAATTTTTAATATTGGCGACTTTCTACCTCTCCATTACCTTTTTTCTTTATTTTCAATGATTATTTATATTTAAATAACTAAATTCCTAAAATAATTCATAGATTATATCAATAATTTTATTTTGATGAGTAGATTAATATATTTTAAAAAAAATATATTCAAAAATATTTTATTATTTAATTTATCCAAAACATTTGAATGGTCTAAAATAGATCAAAATCAAGAAAAAACTTTAAACGTTTACTCAAATAAAAGAATTAATCTATCTATCCTCAAATTTTATTTACAACGAACATATATAATAAATTATATTATGAATGGTTATGATTTTTAAAAAAATAATTTAAAGGGGTGATAGAGAAAATCAAAACAGGCAGGAAGGAGGATACTGAAATAGGTGGTACCTTAGATGATATTATCAGCCTTGCTAATATGTTTCATCATTGCTCCTTTTCTTTTGTTAGCAAAAGTTGTAATTATGATAGTCACAACCTAACTAAATTTGCTTGCAAGTTATTTCATGATGTTATGTGGAAGGATTCTTTCTCCTTGTGTCTAACTAGAGCATCACTGGATCTTGTACAGGCAGTTGCCTTTTTTGTTTTTCGTAATTATCTTTTGGTGGCAGAAAAAAAAATTAAAATAATATTTTTATGAAATGTATTAAAAAAATATTCTTTCCAATTAATAGAGAGGAGACTAGTCTAGTAGTACTATATGATTTTAACTAAATTGACTTTTAATGCCACCAGCACAATTTAAGTTGCATAAAATTCTACACGGGTGCTTGTGTGGTACGGAAATATTTATTTCCAAAAAGTAAACTTATTAAGTAAATTTGGTCTTGACTCTTATTTGTAAATTTTGTAATTAGGATTAAATATCATAGAGTTTTAATTATATAAACTAATATTATTCTTTTTATATGATTTAATCTACATTATAAAAGTGGAGCAAATATCAAATCCACCTAAACACTCCTTCGTTCTACCAAGCAAATATCAAATCGACTGAGCCTCCGTTGGGCCTCCTAGTCATATCACATGTAATACAAGGTGAAAAATATGTAGGTAGACCTGTTTTTTGATCTCACATGTAAATTGTGTGGTCAAAAAGTAGCATTAAATTTTAAATAATTTTACTTACATCAACTGATATTATAGATTTTCTAAAGTTTAATCCACACCACATTATTTACAAGTAGGGTCAAAGAGCCATACAAGGGTATTTTTATTTTATTTTTTCAAACTGTAATACAACTATACAAGTTAGAGGAGGATAAAAATGATCCCAAAAAAAAAAAAAGTTGCCATTACTTAATTCTACCCACGACATTTACTAGTAATTCACGAAATCTTCAGCATTTTTTATTTCCTACTCCCAACTTATTATCTAGTAATTGTTCTTACATCCCTCTAAAGTGGAGTTTTTTATAAGGCCAAAACTTTTGTCTAATCCTTAAAATACATTAAAAAAAAAAACTTTTAGAGTTCATTTTTAAGCCAAGACACTATAAGCGCAGAAGATCGGGCTGATTTTTATTGTCCTAGTAAGTTTAAATTTTGGACTTTATCTAGTTAAATCTGAAGTGTTGGATGAGGTTTTTCGAGACAAAAAAATAAATAAAAAATAAATGGAAGAACAAAAGAAAAATTCATTGATATTGAAAGATAGGAAAAAGAACTCCCACGTAATACATGTGTAAGAAGATAATGAATAAAATTTAGCAGCAACAATAACCTGATAGATGGTGAGTAAGACATAATAAATTTTTGTATTAATATTTGTGCAAATTATTTTATTGAAGCTTTTTAGCTTGAGAATTGCCTCAAAAATTTTAATATTTTAAAGCTTTTTAGCTTGAGAATTGCCCTAGAAATTTTAATCTCACCTCAAACCCAGAAGTTCATTCTTCAAGCCATGCCAAGAATTCATTCAAAGGGATAGAAGATTTTGGGAGGTTGGTGGGGTAAAAGTTCTTATCTGCCAAGGTTAAATGTCGTCAACAATTCAAATATATAATGAACAAGAATGGTAGACTAACATCTACAGTGAAGGATTCGAATAATGATGGTGAACTTGCCATGTACATTATGACAAAATTAAGCCTAAAAATAGACATGCTTTCTCATATAACTGAATCACCTTACTTAAATGTGGATGCAAATAGGAGATGCCTATTGTTGAATGTTAAATAAACAGATAGAACAACAATCCAACCTAGATCAGAAATACAAAGGCATCTAATTACAATTTTTAAAAGTGATTACATCCCCACAAGAACGTAATCTACTAGTAAAAAGGAATCACTGGCATAGTTACGAGAAACGCGACACGGGTACAGGGACGCCATTCACCATTTCTAAAGTATCAGATAGGGGTAGGTTTAATCGATATGTCGCAGTACACCACTTCTTAAAAAAAGTTCCTGCACTATATGAATAAAAAGGTAATTGGTAGTATATATAGGATTAAATTTTTGACAAATGTTGAACTTTTAGTGACTAGTGGAAAGAAAATTCAAGAACCATTATCTTCAATCCAATACAAAATAGTTCTAATTAGGTAAATTTAGAGAATATTTTCTCATTTTCTTAATAAATAAAGATTCTCTATCTTTGATGTTTTGAAATGTAAATAGGACAATCTCCGCTTTTCGGGATACAAATAAATTCATATTCCGTATGCATGAATTGATACGCAATTCATAAGAGTGAGGAGAGTTTCCAGTAACTATGATCACTGGGCAGCCACTCTCTAAAATTCAATAGCAGTGTCAGTCGCATGTACTCACAAGTAAGGTTTTGAGTTATTATAAAATTACTTAGTACCAAGAGTATGAGAGAAAACCATATATAGAAAAAGGATTTTAGTGTGTCATATCAGCCAGAGTTTGAATGTAATAATGCATAAGAGTGAATATTTCTATGAACATCCAGGAAGGTAGAGTTTTACAAACAACCAACCATAGAAATTGGTTTAGAGTTATACATGAAATTGGTAAGTAAAGATATATAAGAACTCTAATAGACCAAAAATAGAGGAAAAAAAGTATAAGAAATAAAACTCTAATGGTTCACACGCAATACATCGCGCCACTTAGAATGCGCATGTGGTATAAGAAAAGGAAAAAGCTATTTGAAATGATGTTTTGGGGAATAGTGAATCCTATGCGACTTGCATGATTTGTTGCTTTTACCCCTTAAACTCCTACCTCTTCTCTAACTTTCCCCATTCCCCTTTATTCTAGCTCTTCTCTCGACTCCCCTCTTTCCCCTCTTTCCCCTTACTATTTAGTCTTTCCCTACTAATCTCTTTGCTCTTTTTTTTTCCCAGCACCCTATTGGTATAAAAGAGGACATAGTTTATGCTAATGGTGGTGGTGGTTTCGTAGAATGGCATCAGTGGTGCTGTGGTGGTATAATGGTGAAGGTATTTTGTGCTATGATATTGGTAACAATCCGTGTTTTGTATTAATGGTGGTAACTCCTAATTTGATTGCGATTGATTCTTTTTCAATTGATGGTGGGTTTTGTGGTGTCTTGATAGTAATGGCGGTTTTTTTTTTTTTTTTTAAAAAAAATATAAGATACACTCTGGTGGTGGTTTTACCGTGGTTATGGCGTTTGTGCTAGTAGTGATGATTTAATGGTGGTAATGGGTGTGGCATAGTAGTAGTAGTGACAAAAGATTGTTTTAGTGGTGGTGAAAAGAAAGGGTAAAAGGGGATGAAAATAGTGTGGCATGTTATGAATTTTTATGAATTCTAGGAAAATGGATTTCCATTCATCCCTCTAAATATATCGGTTAATGTGATATTCATCCCTTGAATTTTGTGAAAACTTATCGATTCCCGTGATTTATGTATTATGTTTTTAAATTTCCTATCTTGTAACCCTATAAATATGGGCCTTTGGTACCACATTTTGGATGAACTAATAAGAGTTAAAAGTATTTGTGAATTTTCTAATATTTCTCTACTTTCCTACACTTACTATATTTTTACTTTAGTCAAGTTTTATAATTTTTAACTTGGTTTCATAATACGTTATCAGCACGACTCTACCTTTGCAAAATATGGTGGAGTGGAAGATCTTATTGTTCAAGTGATATTTAGAAGGTATGGATATTGACAAATATTTGGGATCAATGAAAGGCGAAGAAGATGTATGTATCTTATTGATAGTGCTACAACATACAATAGTTAAAAATAAGAATTATTTTTCCCACCTGAAGTTGTGAGAAACAAATGTTAATACCATAAGTGATAGTGCAAAATTAATTGAAGGCTCCGGTAGAGCAAATATATGTCTCCTTAAAGGAACAAAATTGGTTATAAGTAATGCACTATTCTCTAATAAGTCTCAAAGAAATTTGTTAAGTTTTAAGGATATTCGCTGAAATGGATATCATATTGAGACCATGGAGAACTCAAATGTTGAATATTTGAATATTACCCACTTTTATTTTTGGAAAGAAATGTGTAGTAGAAAAATTTCCTTCTCTTTCTCTGGTCTGTATTACACTAAAATTAGTGCAATTGAAATGCACCATTTAGTAAATCAGAAGTTTACTGATCCCAAAGATTTTGTCATTTGGCATGATCGACTAGGGCATCCTGGGTCGATAATGATGAGAAGAATAATTGAAAATTCGCATGGACATTCATTGAAGAATCAAATCAATAAGGTATTAAATTCAAATGAATTTACATGTGTTGCTTGTTCTTAGGAAAAATTTGTTACGAGACCTTTGCCAGTTAAAGTGGGGAATGAATCCCCTGCATTTTTGGAAAGAATCCATGGTGATATATGTGGACCAATTCATCCATCATGTGGACCATTTAAGTATTTTATGGTGCAAATTGATGCATCTACAAGATGGTCACATGTTTGTTTATTATCAACTTTCAACCTGGTGTTTATGAGACTATTAGCTACAATTATCAAGTTGAGAGCACAGTTTCAAGATTATCCAATAAAGAAAATTCGATTAGACAATACTAGTGAATATTCGTCTCGTGCTTTTAATGACTATTGTATGTCAATTGGTATTAGTGCTGAACATCCTGTAGCTTATGTTCATACACAAAATGGTTTAGCTGAATCATTTATCAAGCGATTGCAATTAATTGCTAGACCATTGTTAATGAGAACAAAACTCCCTATATCTGCTTGGGGACATGCTATTTTGTTTGTACACGGCAACACTTATACGTTTAAAGCCGACAAGTTACCATAAATACTCCCCTTTTCAATTGTTTTTTCGTTATGAGCCAAATATTTCCCATTTGAGAATTTTTGAATGTGCGGTATATGTCCCTGTAGTGACACCGCAACGTACTAAGATGGGACCCCAAAGAAGGTTGGGAACATATATTGGGTATGATTCACCTTCTATCATTAGATACCTTGAACATTTGATAGGTGATGTATTTACTGCAAGATTTGCAGATTGTTGTTTTGATGAAACTCATTTCCCAACTTTAGGAGGAGGAAATGAATAACCAAAAAAGGAAATCACGTGGAATACATCGTCCTTAAATTTTCTTGATCCTCATACAAAAACTTGTGAAATAGAAATTCAAAGGATAATACATTTGCAAGATATTGCAAATCAATTACCTGATGTATTTTTTGACTCTAAAAGAGTTACGAAATCGCATATTCTTGCAAAAATGCACCAATTAAACAAGTGTATTTTTTACATCACAATAGAACAATCTACAAGTGCTATATCAAATGAGCATTAAAGCACGCCTAAAGCGTGGTCGACCTCTTGATTCCAAAGATAAAAATCCTCGAAAGAAAAGAGGATCAATTGATGAAAATGTTCTACTAAAGGAGTCGAACTATAATACAGAATTCCAAGAAATCACTAGTGACAAAATTCAAGATCCTAAAGAGCAAATTCTAACTCCCGAAGAGCACAAGTTTCATACTCCAGATGTGCACGTAAATGAAACTTCTATAAATTATCACTACAAGGAAATATTGGGACCAAATTGAAACGATTGTTGATAGTACTTTTGGATATAATGTAGCTCTTGAAATTATGAAATAAATTGAGGATCTTGAACCAAAATCGGTTGAGGAATGTCGGCATAGAAATGATTGGGCAAAATGGAAAGATGCGATTCAATCCGAATTGGATTCACTTGCTAAGCGTGAAGTTTTTGGACCTGTAGTCTGAACACCTGAAGGTGTAAAACCCGTTGGATATAAATAGGTTTATGTGATAAAACGAAATGAGAAAAATGAGATTGTGAGATAAAAAGCGTGACTTGTAGCGCAAGGATTTTCACTTGTAGTGGATGCAATCACATTGCGATATCTTGTTAGGCTGGAAGTACATGAAAAGCTTGATATGCGATTGATGGATGTAGTCACTGCTTATCTATATGGAATATTGGACAATGATATTTACATGAAAATCCCTAAAGGGTTTAAATTGCCTAAAGAATGTGATACAAATTCTCGAGGAATTTACTCCATCAAATTGCAAAGATCTTTGTATGGCTTAAAGCAATCTGGATGAATTTGGTACAATCATCTCAGTGAAAGTTTGATTAAAGAAGGCTATATAAATGATCCAATATGTCCATGTATTTTGATCAAGAAAAATGGACTGGATTTTGTAATCATTGCTGTTTATGTCGATGACTTGAATCTTATTAGAACTCCTGAAGAGATTTCAAAATCAGTTGAATATCATAAAGAGAGAATTTGACATCAAGGATTTTGGAAAACAAAAATTTGCCTTGGTTTACAAATTGAACATCTGGAAGATGGGATATTTATTCATCAATCAAATTATACTGCTAAAGTTTTAAAACAGTTCTATATGAATAAAGCACATCCATTGAGTACTCCAATGGTCGTCCGATCACTTGATATTGACAAAGATTCTTTCCGACCACGAGAGAAAAATGAAGAATTTCTTGGTCCTGAAGTACCATATCTTAGTGCAATAGGGGCACTAATGTATCTTGCTAATTATACAAGACCTGATATATCATTAGTTGTGAATGTATTAGCAAGATTTAGTTCTTATCCTACACGATGACATTTGAATGGAGTTAAACATATTTTTTAACATATCCAAGGAACACCTGATCTTGGCTTGTTCTACTCTAATAAATCTACTCCAAAGCTAATTGGATATGCAGATGCTGGATATTTATCTGATCTGCATAAGGCACGATCTCAAAATGGATACTAGATATTCACATGTGGTGGTGTTGTTGTATCATGGCGTTCTGCAAGGCAATCTATAACTACCACTTATTCAAATCATGCTAAGGTTATAGCAATTCATGAAGCAAGCCGAGAATGTGTCTAATTAAGGTCAATTACTCACTACATCCGAAAGAATTGTGGGTTATCCTCCAAAGAAGAAATTCCTACAGTATTGTTTGAAGACAATGCTGACTACATTGCTCAATTAAAGTGAGGATATATAAAGGGAGAGAGAACTAAGCATATTTCACAAAATTTATTCTTCACATATGATCTTCAAAAGAATGGTGAAATTGATGTGCAACAAATCTGCTCAAGTGAGAATTGGGTAGATTTACCAAGGCACTACCAACTGCTACATTTGAAGAGTTGGTGAAAAAGGATTGAAATATATCGGTTTAAAGATCTCAATAAAATTTCTCAGAAAGGGGAGTAAGTACATTATTAAACACTTTGAATCGTGTACTCTTTTTTCTTTACTGTTTTTCTTTCCCACTGGGTTTTTTTCTAGTAAGGTTTTTTAATGAGGCCTATTCTCTATGTAATGGACATCCAATGGGGAGTGTTATGAATTCTTATAAATTCTAGGAAAATGGATGTCCATTCATCCCCCAAAACACATCAGTTAATGTGATATTCATCTCCTTGAATTTTGTGAAGGCTTATGGATTCCCGTGATTTATGTATCATGTTTATAAATTCCCTATCTTGTAACCCTATAAATAAGGGGCCTTTGGTACCACATTTTGGATGAGCTAATAAGAGTTAAAAGCCTTTGTGAATTTTCTAATATTTCTCTACTTTCCTACACTTACTATATGTCTACTTTAGTCAAGTTTAATAATTTTTTAACTTGGTTTCATAATATGGCATAGATACCTGACTTTTTTATTTGGCTTTAAGTAGGAGAACTCATAGGAAAAAAAATTTCTAAGAATTTTCCGTTTCACACACTATCTTACTCCTTGTAACACTATCAAATAAACTATCAAACATTAGAGAATTACTCCACCAAAATTACTCACACACTATCAAATGAACTATCAAAATTACTCGATAGAATCTTGATAGTGTATTAAATAGTGTGACAGAAATTGAGACAAAGTATAGGATAGAAGATCCTGTGACAAAAACTTCCAAAAAACCACTAATTATGCACACTCTAAACTCTCAACTAGTGTTGACCAAAGTCAAAACACCAAATACCTATAAGATGAGAAAATACATTATAAGTTTCCAATGTGAGACAAATAATTTCCAAAAAGAAGGGAGTAAAAAGAAGGGAAACTAAAAATATCAAACAAAAGTATTTTGGTGGCAATATTCAAAGTTGAGTTATGTTGTAAATACCATATTGCCAACACTTGGAGTAGAACATTTGATTTGAAATATTTGATGGTCTATTTCCTTGCATACATGTCCTTGGGTGAACTTATATTATGTGGAGATAATGTTCTTGGACATGTTGACAGTATAATAGAATAATTTGAAAGCCCCCATTAAAAATAGAGGTACAAAATTGAAAAAATGATTCATTGATTGCAAAAGATAGCGGGAGATGGTTCACTTCCCTTAATGATTTTTGAAGAATCACTATAGCTGCACTTTTTGAAGTTGCTAGTATGGGAGCACATACTTTTACATTTGGATTGTTTGATTTTTGTTGTTATAAATTAAAAAGTAAAGCATGTTTGGAGATACTAATTGTTTGAATTTTTTAGTTCACTTGATTTTTCACTTAGATAATTTCTGTTTCAATGTTTAATTAAGCCAAATAAATTTTTAGTAGTTTGTATGAATTTAGAGAAATATTTACTCATAAGTGATGATTGTTATGAATTTTCTTTAGATATACTTTGTTGGAAATATAAGCAATTTGTTTAGGGAACCACACATCTACCTTGTAATTTTTAAAATAGAAGTCTATTTTCTTGATTGATAATTATTGAAATATTTTATAATGAGTTTATTGGTATTCTATTTAACTTCAAAATACGAAGTTTAAAGTATTATGACTTTTTAACTAGAGCAAAATGTATGACAAGAAATATATTAGAGTTTATTATTATATCCATTATGTAAGTCTAGTAATCAAAGAGGGTAATATAGTTTTGAAAAATATTAGCAATTTATAGAGTTTATTGGAATTCTTTATTTTCTTCAATTATTCAAGTTCTATCTTAACAACTTTAGATTTATCAATCACGTTAGGATATTTGATTATTCTTGAATCACCATACCTCTTTTGGAACCAACTTGATGAAGGGTTCATTCGTGTGCAGATACTAAATAACAGTTTCTAATTTAGAAAACAAAATTTCTCTTAAATATATAGTTTGCACAAATATAGGAATTATATCATGAAAAATAGAAAAAAAGTGAAAAATAGTCTACCACCATTTAGCAATTTATGGCGTAAAATTTAGTGATTAATTTATTTTGTTAAAACTATAAATATGCATAGTAGTAAATTAAAAGGTAGATAAATATTATAAATTTTATTTGATTGAATAAGATCAAACTACTAACATATAGTTGCAGTACCTATCAACTTGTATAATAATAATTCAAAAGTAACAATATACGTTTAGTATTTAGCTTTTATTAGACAAAGTACACTTTAGTTAAAATCTAACTACTAACTGATTTGATATTCATATTTTTCAATATGTACGTTATACGGTTACTAATATTTAATGTTAAATATTTACAAGTATAAAGACAATAACAATAATTTGTGTAGGAGGACGTTAATTATCTATTAAGAATTTTAACTAATATAATTTTGGAACTAATTTTTGTTTGTAGAAAATGTGTAACTTAAATTAAATATATGCTAATTATTCAATGCATAAAAAATGAAATAAAATCAAAGAAAGAATTGCCAGATAAAGATTATGTTTCTTTTATGAAAAATAACATAAGTGTAGATCACATTTTTTTCGTTCTTTCCTACTCATCCAACTAGTTTAACAACAGATGAATAGATAGGTTCTATATTATATTTGTTTTTTAATGCACCATACAGAAGAAGTTCAAATTCTTTTTATATTCTAGATAACAAATCTCTCTCATCAAAGTCTGGTATGTTGGTCCCAAAGGGCAACCTAAGAGGGGGGTGAATTAGGTTATTTCAAAAACAAACCTTTTGAAGTGCTTAATAAGAAATGCAAACTTTATGCCCCATATAAAAACTTAAGCACAAATGAATACAATAGATATTCAACAATTTAAGCTTAAAGAACAAATTAGAAGATTGAGATTAAGAATATCAAACTAAACTCCCAAACTTCTCAAGCTTGGAGCTTACAACCACAAAGAGCTTCTTACAAGGCAACTACCAAGTTCTCAACTTGAAGTTTAGCCACTAAAAGTCTCTTCAAAGTAGGTGAGACAATAACCTCTTGTACACAAACGAGGATCACTCTTGCTCACACTAATTTCCTTTAGTTGAGCCAAGAGTTTTACACTCACAACCTCCCTTTGTTACAATTGTTATCTCTCCACTCTTACACTTGAAGAACTCTTACACTTCTAAGTTCCAACTCTTTTCACAAAACTACCTACACTATTACAACACTTGTACCCACTATTTCTCCCAAATAGCTCAAGTATTAATTGTAATCAATGTAGAAGTCCCTCTTTAATTAATTCAGGCTTAGGAGTATTTATAGTTGCCAAAAAACTGCTTCCAACAACTTCCCAACGGCTATTTTCTGTTTACTGGAAAACTAGCCGTTGGACATTTCGGATGGCCGATGCAGAAGTGTGCGTCTGAATGAACTAGCTGTTGGACCGTTCGGATGGCCGCTGCTAAACCCTGCGTCTGTTCTCTGAGGGTATTCGTTCGGACGTCCGAGGATGCGTCCGAACCTGCGTCAGATCGAAGCAAAGTCTTCTGGAAATATGATCGGACGCTATTCTTTGTCTGAGACTTGCTTCAAATTCTTTGTGTTAGACGATTACCATCGTCCGAAGCTCTATCTTTTGGATAGTCATTTTCGTCCGTGGAGTCTTCTGGCTGTTTTGTTCGGACAATCATTTGCGTCCGAACCCTACCTATTTTTTTGCACACTTGTTTTCAAACCATTAGTGCGATTTGGTCATCATCAAAACATGATTAACATAACTGGGGTTCAACAATCTCTCCCTTTTTGATGATGACAAATCAATTGGACAATTCAAAAAATAACCATAAAATATGAAGTACTACACAAGAGAATTTGTCCATTATTTCTCCCCTTTTGGCATTATCAAAACATAAGAAAAATAATGCAATTCAAGCTCCCCCTAAGTTTATTCTCCCCCTTGAAAGATGAATATGATGAGTACAGGGAGAAGGAGTCAATTTATGCAAAACGATTCTTCCCTTCAAGAATATGTGTTCCATAAGAATGAGAGAATTCGTGCAAAAAATTATGATCAATTGCAAAGAATTATGATCAAAACAATTTTCGCTCATTCCTTACCATAAAGCATCATCAAAACAATGAAGCATGTGTGATGCAATTTCTTGCAAAAAAAAAAATCCATTTAAAAAAGAGAATGCTCTGCCTTTCTTTTGCAAGTAGTGAATTATTATAGACAAAAATTGGGGATACATATTTCCTAGCATTCTAAACAAATTCAAACACATAGATGACTAACATTCAAGAGAACATAGTTCAACTTGATAAATGAAAGCACATTCTTAACACAAAATTTTAGATGTTACCCATTTCAATGTCATCTTAGCTCATATGCCTTGAACAACCTCCATTGATAATCTATTTTGAATTCCTTGGTGCTCTTCCAAGCATACCTACATGCAAAGTTAAGCAACAACTTTTGGTACCCAAACTTTCTTGGGTCCAATTAGGTTAGTAACATGCTTAATCACCCAAATAGAATTTTTAAGGAAAAAAGAATTTTATTTATTTATTTTTATTTTATTTTATGAAATAATGAGTTTATTCCTTAAAAACTTTTTTCTCCTCCTTCTCTCTACATTTTCTCACTCTAAAAACCTAGACCTAACTAACTCTTTTTCTTTCCCGGCCATGGCCGATCAAGCTGCCCTTCAACCAGTGAGCGCTTGTCCGTTGAAGGGCAACGAAAAACCTTTGGACAAGCGCTTTTGGATGGCCACAATTCAGACATTCCTACGCCAAAATTCGATGCACCCCTAAAGGCCCTCCAATCTCACAACGGCGAACTAGCTGTTTTCTTTTCAAATGATGAAATTCAACAACTTGCTGCACCATTTCGTTTTACTTTGGTGGGGAACTTTTCGAGGGGGAAACCGAACATGGAGACACTTCGCAAAAGTTTTCACAGAATAGGATTCAAAGGTTAGTTCATAGTAGGATATCTTGACTATAAACACGTCCTCATTTGATTCTCATTGGAGGAGGATTATCTCCGTTGCTGGCTGAAGAATGCATGGTTCATCAATGGTCATTATATGTGAGTCCTCAAGTGGCACCCACTCTTTACTACTGATGAGGAACCATCCATAGTCCCTATTTGGATCACCCTCGAGGGACTCCCAGCAATCTTCTTTAATAAGCACGCTGTTTTTAGCCTCGCTCAAGCTGTTAGGACCCCTCTAATATTGCAAATTGGATATGGCAACTGAACAATTTACTCGGCCAAGCGTTGCAAAAGTGAGCGTAGAAGTTGACCTCCTGTCCGAACTCCCTTCAAGGGTGTGGTTAGTGGTGGGAAAGGAGGGTATTTGGCAAATAATCACCTACGAAGATGTACCATCCTATTGTACAAAATGCAAGAAAATTGGTCATGCTATTGAATCATGCAGGGCGGGTGAACTGCTTTTAACCAAACAACCAACGGCTCCAGGTGAAAACATTCAAAATCCAGCAAAAAAAAACTGCCCAAAAGCGCTAGACACCCGTAAAGTATCATGAAGCAGGTCCATCGGGAACGAAGCAAGTAACATCAATTACTCTTGTTGACAAAGGGACGAATTTGACCAGCCATGCTCCACTTGTTGTTGTCCAATCAGCTGTACACACGGTTGCTCCATTACCAGGTGTTTCACACGGTGCAAATGGCATACAAATGCGTGGTAGTTCAGCCCAAAAATAGCCACCAGATGAGGCGGACACCACCACTCGTAGAGAAGCAAACAAACAAGGATGAGGGATTATCCCAACAACCTGCAATTCAAAATTCAAATCCCAACAAACATGGAATCACTCCAACAGCCCAAGATAAGGTTAATAATTTAAATCAGGAGATAGATTCTAACCAACATGAGGATATCTTGAAAGATCAAAATTTGAATCCTTTGGCTGGTGGGGCTACCTCGGTTTTGGAGGAGTTACATGATGTTTTGGGTGTCCTAAAGGAAGCTCAATTTCAGCCAAAGCATCCCCAAACTCGAACCACAAATAATCTTTCATTGGATGATTCCAACATTTCTCACGGTAAATTAATGGAAGAATTACCATGTTACTTTTCTGACAATGACTCTCCTCATGAAAACCATGCAACGACTGAGGATATTCAGCCATCTCTCCCCACTACACAACACATTGGTAAGTCCTTGTCCAAAAAGAAAAGGCGAAAAAGAATTTATTCCATGCCAAGGCCAATGCGAACTCGGTGATGGCTAGAACAATTACCACCTCGCCCTCCACCCCTCAGTGTTAAATGGATAGCATCTTAATATGGAATATTCGGGGGATAGCAAATAAACCTTCGTTGCGTAGGTTGAAATCACTCATCAAACAGCGCCGAATCAATATTCTTGCATTATTGGAACCAATGGTGGATAAAGCTAAAATTTCTTTCTTTGCACAAAAGCTGGGTTTTGAATGTTGTGAATGTAATACAAATGGCAAAATATGGATTTTTTGGAATAGCGAGCTAGGATTAGCTCCCAACTTCAGTTCGGACCAGCTCTTACATGTTTCTATTTCTTCTTCTTCTCAAAACACTATTTTGGCAGCTTATTTTGTTTATGCAAAATGCACGAAATCAAAAAGGAGAGCACTCTGGGAGGATCTCCGTGCCGTACGACCTCAAACTCCTTGGCTGGTTGGAGGTGACTTCAATGTTATCTCAAGTTCCGATGAATACCAAGGTTCTTGCCCGTTGCACCTTGATGCCATGCCATGGGTGAATTCAATGATTGTCTTCATGATTGTGGCTTGATGGACTTACCTTCCAAGGTTGTAAATTCATTTGGTGTGGGAATAGGTATGGTACCATGGTATGAAAGCGGCTGGACAGATTTGTATGCAATGCGGAATTTATGGCAGCATTCCAACATATTAGTGTTGAACATCTCCTCAAGACGTGTTCGGACCATTCCCTTCTCGCTCTCAAAGGTATTCCAGCAATAATACCAGGTCCAAAGCCATTTAAATTCCTTAACATGTGGATTAAACACAAGGATTTTTTATAGGTCGTGGGTAACAATTGGCAATTGGAATGTACCGGTGCCCCTATTTTCATCCTTGCTTCCAAACTTAAAAGACTCAAAGCCGAGCTCAGGAACTGGAGTCATATGGTGTTTGGTAATGTCTTCACAAAGGTGCATAAGGCCGAACAACAAGTAAAGAGTAAGGAAGAAGCTCTCTTACTAGATCACAACCAAAGTAACCAAATTGCTTTGGCTTGTAATGGACCATGCACAAGCTACTCATATGCGGTGTCTTGCGGAAGAGGAGACCTTTTGGCAGCAAAAAGCAGGAATACAGTGGCTAAAAGAGGGGGACCAAAACTCAAAATTTTTCCACTCCATCCTTCTAGCCAAAAGACAGCGATTGCGCATCTCTAGAATCAAAGTAGATGGGAATTGGACTGAAAATACGCATCTCATTGAAGAGGCCGGGGTTAACTTCTATAAGGAACTCTTGACCGCTAACAGCTTTGCAGCCTTAGACCCATCGCTTCTAGATCACCTCAAGGGCAAAGTCTCGGTTGAGGATAATCAGCACTTATTATCCGAGCTTTCCATGAAGGAACTGAAGGAGGCAATGTTTTCTCTCAATCCAAACAGTGTAGCGGGCATTGATGGCTACAACGGGACCTTCTTTTCCACTTGCTGGGACATTATTCACCATGATCTCTTCCTTGCAGTGCGTGATTTTCTCAAAGGTGCAAAGCTGCCCCGCATGTTCACAAGCATTCACTTATTGCACTAATTCCAAAAGTAACCAACCCCAACTCCTTTAGTGATTTTCGGCTCATTAGTTTGTGCACTTTTTTTAACAAAATTTGCACTAAAATCATGGCCAATCGCCTTTCCCCCATACTGCCTAAGCTCATTTCTCTCGAACAAACGGCCTAAGTCCAAGGAAGAGACATTGCAGATAACATCCTTCTTGTCCAAGAGCTGGTTGATTCTATAGACTGGAAAACAAGGAGAGGGAATATGATCATTAAACTTGCCCTCGCCAAGGCTTTTGACAGGCTTTCTTGGCCTTTCCTTTACGCAATACTTCGGAAGTTTGGATTTGCGGACCACTGGATCTCTCTTATACGGCATACATTAGAGGACTTTTGGTTTTCTATTCTCATAAATGGAGCACCCAAAGGATTTTTTAGGTCCTCCAGAGGGGTTAGGCAGGGCGACCCCTTATCACATTTTCTATTCATCTTAATGCTTGAAACATTCTCTCAAGGATTGAAGGACATCATTTTCAAACAGACCAAATATCGTGCTATTCTCTCCCGAAGAAGTGCCCTATCATCTCTCACTTGGCTTTTGCAAATGATGTTGTCATCTTCACAAAAGGAGAAATCAAGTCCATCCGAAACCTCATGAACTTTATTTCAAGGTTTGAGCTCTCATCCAGGCAGCTCTTTAACAAGTCCAAGTGCTCCTTCTGGACCTATCCGAAAAGGCACCTCTAGCTCGGGTTTGGTTGATTCAAGCAAAGACCGGCTTTGTTCACAAATCCCTCCTTTTCACCTATTTGGGCTGTCCCATTCAAAAGGCAAAACGAAGACGTAACATCTTCCAGCCACTAATAGAAAAAGTGGTCGGCCGAATTCATGGTTGGCAGATGCTGTTCCTCTCATCCGGAGGCCGGTTGATTCTCATCAAGCACGTTCTAAGCATTATCCCAATTCACTTATTGTCAGTACTTTTATCCCCAAAATCAGTACTTAAAGAGTTGGAGCGTCAATTTGCTAACCTTTCTTTTGGGATTGCTCGGATGGGGTGCTAAAGCGACATTGGATCTCATGGGTTACAGTGTGTCAGCCTACATATTGAAATGGCCTAGGGGTTCCCTCATTGGAGGAGGTGGTTCGTGGCTTTGGTATCAAACTCTGGTGGAAATTCTGAAAAGGCAAATCCCTGTGGTGTTCTTTCCTTCAAAGTCGTTACCTTAATAGTCAGCATTCCACGTTAATCTCAGCATCACCAGGTGACTCATATAATTGGAAGAGAATGCTGCGAGCTAGTGATGATGCAAAAAAATGGTGTTATTTCTCCCACGTAAAGTGGATTGCTCCATTTGGTTCGACCCATGGACTGAACATGGACCTCTATCCCACATGGTTGAACAAGTCTATGATGCACAGCTCAAGGTTTCACATGTTGGGGGTCACAATGGCTGGAACCTTTCTCTTCTGGATGAGAAATACTCTAATGAGGAGTTACAAAACATTGCAGCAATTCTTAGCTCAAGACCACTCCTTCTGCGACCTATGAACTGAACCTCTTTGTTTGGACCTTCACATCTAAAGGCTCCTTCTCACTCTCATCCACGTACCCTCCTAAGGTGCGAATACTCTCTCGGCAAATGATTTGGGACAAGAAGAGACTCCAGTTGAAGATTTCCTATTCATGTGGAAATTGCTGAATAAACGGCTGCCGTTAGATGATATCTTACGAAAAATTGGATTTTTGTTGGCCTCTAAATGTTGGTTTTGTTGTCACAAAGAATCCTTGGAACACCTTTTGTGGAATGTGAAATATCACGACAAATCTGGCGTTTCTTTGAAGACTGGCTAGAATTGCCTTTTGCTCCATCTACGACTATCTTGGATAAGCTAAATGCTTGGTGGTGGGCTGCTACACCTTCATCCACAATTGAAGTAGTTCATAAAATACTCCCTTGCATAATATGTTGGTTCTTATGGAAAGCCAGGAACATGGCGGTTTTGGATGGCAATGTTAGTATTGCAATAAGGATTACTGCGGACATTTAACAGATTGCTTTTATTTGGTATCTATCTTTTCAATCCATCCTCTTACAAAGGTATCCACAGCCGATGACATGCTACTGTCACGGGGCATTTGTAATCAACTCATCCCAACCAAACCAAACCAAAAAAAGTCCTAGCCGTCAAATGGGACTGCCCACCATACGGTTTTCTTAAATTAAATGTGGATGGCGCTTCCAAAGGAAATCCAGGAATGGTAGCAGGTGGTGGCATCCTAAGGGATCACAATGGACAATGCATCCGAGCGTTTTCCAATGGCTACCAATAACAAACAAACATACAAGTTGAGGCATTGGCCTTAGTAGATGGACTTCAGATATGTAGTAGATTGAATATGCACTCACTGATTGTTGAGATTGATTCCCTTGTATTAGTTAACTCTTCGGTGGGCTCATCGGCATCGATTTGGATTATTGATTCCCAACTGCGATTCATCAACAGCTTTTGCACCGGGAAAGACATCAATTTCAAGCATGTATATAGGGAAGCTAATCAAGTTTGCTGACAGTTTAGCTAATGAAGGCATTTCAAAACCTATGTATGTTGAATATGATCGCTACACCATTCCTTACACTGTTAAAGGTTTGGTTGGCCTAGATGCTAGGGCCTGCCCTAATATTCGGTTTTGTAATCAATGATCCCATCAATAAATTAGTTCGTTTGCTTAAAATAAGTATATATATATAGTATAGTAAGAAATTCATTTTAAGTTTTAAAGTAAATAGATTAAAGTTAGAGAATAGTGGTAGTTTCTTTTGAAATTTAAACCAGATAAAAAGACACCAAAAATAAAGGGAGAGAAGAAGGCAGGATTGTGTTTTTTTTTTTTTTTAAATATTTATACTAAATAAAAAGACCCCAAACTAAAGGGAGAGAGCCTTCCAGTCTAAGTGGGGCTCTCCCTTTATACTAGTGGGCAAGAGACACCCTATTATGTGTGTGATTTTAGAAATTATTTACTAAAAAATTAGGGAGAATATTTAGTAGTTATGTTGATAAGTTTTAGATAAAAATAGTAAGGGTAAAATAGGCAAAACAAATAATAACATCACACCAAGGGGCTCTTGCTTTATATATAATATAAATATAGATTAGTGATTAGTGATTATTGCACACTCTATGTGTCCGTTTATAGAAAAATATATTTTTATTATAAAATATAATTTTTTACTAAGAGAATTTGAGAGAAATTTTGAAGAAACTAATAATGGATAGCAAAAAATGAAAGTTTTAAAACCATCCAAGCAAAGGGTATAATAGGAATAATATAGAATGACATCACATTAAAAGAGAGACTCTTGCTTTATAATTAAACACTTCCACGTTTGTCACTTAGGTTGAGTTTGGGAGTTTAGGAAAGAAGAGAAAAAAAGAGAAAGCATAAGCTAGAAAGAGAAGGGATTATAAAATCTTTCCATGTTGTTTGGGAGTTTTTTTTTTTGGGGTGGGGAGAGGGGGGCAAATCACCAAAATAGTACGTCAACTATTTCATTAAAGTTGAAATAGTCGCCCAACTTAAACATAATTAGCCTTATTGGTCCTTCAACTAAATAATTATATCCAATTTGGTCTCTAAATGATGGCTGTGCCCAAAATATTAGTTTTTTTTTTTTTAATTTTGACTGGTATTAATTTGGTCTCTAAATGATGGCTGTGCCCAAAAGGATAATTTGGGTATTAAACAGGTTTAATGGGTTCCAAAAGACTCAACGGGTACCAAGAAAGATTTGCCATCCCATAACTTGATGAGGAGAGAAGATATACCAATCTCCTCAAGCGTCTCAGTGGCGAAAAAATTGTTGGACACCACTTGTGCTCACTCATAGCCACAAACAATGGAGGCTTTGGATGTTCTAGGAACGGTGCCTTCTCATTCACTAATAGTTACTTCATACGACATAGTAGAGGCATTATCACAGCCACAAGAGATGATGCCTTCAACTGAGAAATATTCTGGTAGCCCTTGGGTAGAATCGAGACAAATACAACACGTGCGATTACGTGTGCATGAAAAATCCATGTAGCACTTCAGAGATTCTCGGCAAGGCCCTAGCTCCCATGCTCGATGTCTCTTGCTTCTTTATTGAAGAAATTAATTGCCAAAGTTCAATTGTTTTCAAGAAATTTAGAGGTGATTTTGGAGCTCCACAACTTTTATGATGAATTAATGGATGATTATCATCAACAATTTCGAAGGGTAAAGAAGTCCTTTATGGAGAAAGATGTTTCGGATTCACTATCTGATTTGGATTCAGTGGATGGTTTTGACTGCCCACGGCCAATGGTGATGGAATCCTTCATGATTTTTTGGAGTCCTTTGATGCTAAATTGGTGAATAACCCAGAAAATCCTCAACTAGATGATCCTTCAATGCATAACAAAGTTCCAAAAGAGAAGCTTACCCAATTACTAGAATGATTATCACAAGGAATGCTGTCCACTTCAACAATAGCTCATTCCAAAACTTTTCTTAATGATTAAAGCCATTATATGGAATATCCGGGAGATTTTGGGTATGTCATCTTTTTTCCTGGTTGAAAAAAATTAATTAAATTCATGGTGTTAGTTTTTTAGTTGTCTCAGAACCAATAGTTGATCCCTCTCGTTTCGAATATTTTCGTATTCGGTTGGGATTTCATTGTTGTTTATTAAATTGTTCTAATAAAATTTGAATGTTTTGTAGTGCTTCTTTTGTTGTTAGTGTCCTGTAGAATCATGATCAATATATCCATATGCAAGTTTGCAATTTAGAGTGGGATTCTTTAGTTCATGCCCATGCTAAGTCGACTGCGGCTAAGAGGCAACTTTTGTGGGCTGATTTGGCTTCTTTATCTTTCTCAGTTAATAGTCCCTAGCTTATTGGAGGTAACTTCAATGCTATTTTGTCCCTTACTAAATATTCGGGCCGAGCGGTTCAAAATATGAGAGACATGGATGATTTCTCTTTAGCTATGAATGTTTGCAGTATGTCGGCTTTACCTTTTTCATGTAGCCCTTTCACTTGGTCAGGTAAACATCACGGTGGGCTAGTATAGAAGCATCTAGACTTCACGAGTTTTGGTCAATTCTAAATGGAGTCATATTTTTACGGACTAGTGTTCTACATCTAAATAGTTTGGGTTCCGACCATGCTCTTCTATTGGTTAGTTTTGATGGGAGAAGTGGAAAGCTGCTAGAATTATTTAGATTCTAGCATAGGTGGTTAAATCACGCTTCATTCCTTGACACAGTAGTTGAAGATTGGTGTCATCCAGTACCTGGTTCGAGTAGGTCTTCATTTGTATTGAAGCTGAAATGCCTCAAGAAAAAACTTCGGGATTGGAATAAGAATGTTGTTGGCAATATTTTCACTCAATGAAGCAGGCTGAAGATGAAGTCCTAGAGCTCGAATTAGTGTGATTTGAGTCATTCTCTTGAAGATAGAGAGGCCCTCCATCGGGCTCAAGTTGATCTTTTCGGAAAGCTGAGAAAATAGGAGATTTTTAGGAAGTAGAAAGCTTAGTGTAAATAGCTAGTTGAAGGGGATTCCAATACTAAAATTTTCCATGTGTTCATCCGGATTGCTAAAGGATCCCATTTAACAGTGAGGCATTATTAAAAATACAACGGGTATTTGGCTTGACTCTCCTAATGAAATTAGAAATGAAGTGATGGCATTGTTTTCAATCATTGTTTACTGATGAGGGAGTAGAGGATTCTTGTCTCCAACAATTATTATAGTATATTCCTGAAGTTCTTATATTGGAGAATAATCTTGAGTAATGAAGCCCATCTCTTTGCGGTAGGTTGGATGGCTTTACGAGACCTTTTTATCGACATTGTTGGGATATCATTGCTACAGATCTTCTTCAGGTTGTCCAGGAATTTTTTGTGGGTGTTCCCTTGCCTCGAGCTATATCTAGTGCTTTGTTGGTTGTTATTCCAAAGTCGGAGAATCCATTCTCTTTCAAAGAATTTTGGCCTATCTTTTTATGCAATTTCTCTAACAAAACTTTCACTAAGATCTTGGATGCCTGGCTCTCTAAAAGAATTTCATTATTGATTTCTAAGTAGCAATCGAGGTTTTATTAGTCGCTAGACAGTAGTAGATAGTGTCTTGTTGTCTAAGAAGACGTTTATGTCTCTATGGAAAAAAAGTTCGTGGTCACAACATGGCTATCAAGTTAGATATGATGAAGACTTTCAGTAGGGTTTGATGGAGGTTCCTTGAGGCAGTAATGAAAATATTTGGTTTTCCACCACTCTTCACTTGTCTTGTTCAGAATAATATTTTTGCCAACTGGTTTTCTCTTTTAATGAATGGCAAGGTCACAGGGTATTTTAAATCTTCATGTGGAGTTAAACAGGGAGATCCTTTATTGCCTTTGCTCTTTATTCTTGCTTGGAGACTTTTTCTAGGGGACTTAGCTCATTAATGGAGGCTAATCGCATCTCACCATTTGCAGTTCCAAGGGTATGTCCTTTGGTCTTCGTACATGATGTTCTTATTTCACTAGAGGAGACAAGAACATGGTGCATCATTTGATGGAGTTTTTAGAAATTTATCGTGGCTTGGGTCAAAGAATAAACAAGTGGATATCCTAAAAGCTCAATTTTGTTCTCTCCTCGGTGTACTAGGGTTTCTCTTATTATGAGGATCATTGGAATGAGTCATGGATCTTTCCCTTTTAATTGTCTTGGCTGCCCGATTATTCGTTTTAGAGCAAAAATTCAACATTTTGTAGATTAGGTGGATAAGTTCAAGATTCGGTTGTCGGGTTGGAAAGACAAACTCCTATCTCTAGGAGGTCGATTGATTCTAATCAAACATGTCCTATATTCTATCCCTATTCATATTCTCTCAGCTACTGATATCCACAAGTGCATTGTATTAATGTAGTAGAGTGAGTAAGGATCATTCCCAATAGGACTATGTAGACAAGTACCAAGATTCTAAACCAATTTCTATCTAGATGACCGAATTGTGATGGTTTTGGATTTCTAAAATTTAATTGCAAAAATTAAATAACTGAAATTAAAGAATGCAAAAATAAAACAGTGTAGGTTAATAATAAATTGTCTCAAGTAATAAAAAAGGTGGTGTCGAGTGCCAGGTTAGAAATTCTCACCAATTAATTGAATATTAGGTCAATTAGTTCAATTATATTTCATGGCAATTCCCAAAAATCAACCTAACCCTAACCTTTGGTGATTGGATCCTTTCAAATTAACTAACCATATCGCTTTGGCTAACCTGACAAAAACTAAAGTTAGCTACTCTTTAGAATTGCCTTTCTATTTTAATTATTACCCAATTAATATAATTTCCCCAATTGTCCTTCTATTTAATTAACCCATGACTCACCCGTACTTGAACCCTAATAAAATTAATTACTCATGGTTTGAACTAAAAAGCAATAATTAATTGATTGTCTAAAATTCATTGTAAAGCAATAATAGAAGCCAAGCAATTGCAACTAAATATAAAATACTGAATAATAACAAGTTATCAGAAATAAATAATAATAATAATGCTAGGAAGCCTGAGAAAAGTAGTGTTAAAACCCTAGGTTAAAAGCTAGAAGAATTGTTTGTTTTAATCATTGTATAATCAAATACATTTATAAGTAATCGGCTAAAAATCCCGTGCCCATAGTGCTTCACTCGCAGTTAGCGAGTGATTCGGCTTGAACCTGTCGCAAATTGTGAGCGTCTCGCAGTTAGTGAGTAATTTGCTTTGAACTTGTTGCAAACTGCGATATGACTTCTGTTTTGCTTGTAGTCAGCGAACAATCCTTCTTTGCTCAATCGTAGTCTACAGTTGAGCCTTCTCAATGCCAACTTGGCTTATGAATCTCCATTCCAACTCTTGATCTGTACACGTAAAATGACCATTTTACACCTCTAATACTGACACACAACAATGAAATACAATAAATATCTATCTACACCTACAAAACGCACAATTAACCACAAAATTAGCACAAAAACCTATCAATCTACTAAACACAAAATCTAACACAAAACACCAACAAATGGAACTAAAACTCACCAAAAATCGTAACAAATAAAGTGTAAAAATAACTCTAAATATAGAGTTGTCAAAGATGTTACTATGGCTTGATTGGAGAAATGTTGTTGAAAGGCATTTGAGAGAGTTGGTTGGTTACTCTATGAAATGTTCGGGTGGTTTCATCAAGATGGATTGTATTTCTTCCCATATACATTTGATTGGGCTCTTGAGGTTGAGGTTTGAATGTTGACATTATTGTTTTGTTCACTTCCTCCAACTGGTGCTTCACATTTTCCATTCAAATGATTCCCGGAGCAAAAGTCACAAACTAAAGGCCATTGTGAGAAGGATGATACGGTATTCGTGGTTTTTACTCTTCCAAGGTTCTCAATAGATTTTGTCAAATTAGGTATTATATTAACCGTCATCCCATTTTTTGCCAAAAAAACATCATTGTAATTTAATTGGATTACACCTTCTTGGGCTTGAGGTCGTTGAGCATTTGGTTGCATCACAAGGCCAAGTTGGTAATAGTTCGAGGCCATCATGTTTTGAAGCCTTTGAGCCTCTTCTGTTGTTTTGAAGGATAAGAAACCTCTCACCAAAGTATCATACAAGAATGGACTTTGTTTCTTGACAAAGTCTACTTGGAGCCAAATCGAGATTGCATAGTGAGAACACTCTCGGAGTCCTTGAACCTTTGCCATGCTTCACTCAATCATTTCCCCGTCACTTGTTTGAAGGAAGTTATCTCATTCCTCAATCTAGCTATTCTTGATGGTGGGAAATGCTTAGGCAAGAACTCATGAACAAGGCCATTCCAAGTTGTAAAGATGCCTTGTTCATGGAATTAAAGCCACCATTTTTCTGATCTCTCAAAGAAAATGAAAACATCTTCACTGGCACACAATCAAGGTGAACACCATTAAATTTAAAAGTATCAAGCAGCTCCTCAAAATTCATAAGGGGAGTGAAGGATCTGCATTTGGCCCTTCCCCAAACATTGTATGTGATTGGAGCATTGGGCTGGCTTGATTTCAAAATTGTTTCCTTGGATAGGCATCCTAGCAATACTAGAGTTTGCTTCTTCAATGTTGGGCATGGCATAATCCCTAAGCATGTGGTTTCCCATTAGCATTTAGTCCATGGCCATTGTTGCCCACTTCTCCATCACCGTTAGCCCCTACTCCATTCCCAAGACCACCTGATTCATTGTTTCCTACATCTTTATCATATGCATTTCTTTGATTCTTGTTGAGCACTCTTGCATTATTTCTATACTCTGCCATCTTGAGTTTATCTAAATCTTCTTGAACTCTTTTTTTCTTTATAATTCTTCTTAACTCTTTTTTCCTCTCCAAATCAAGTGAAATAAATGGTTCTTCTTCAATCACCATGCATTACAAAACAGCATCCAAGTGCAAATCAACACAAGCGATGAGAGACCAACAACAAGAAACAAATTTTAACTAAAAGCAAACAATTAAAAGTAAAAAATTGAAATGAACAACTTAACTAAAAGAAAAAGTATAATTTAGCAAAACCCACATGTAAATAATATTGCCATTGTACAATAATCCCTAACAACAGTGCCAAAAAACTTGTTGAATGTAGTTTTTTTAGTGATGCTGATTGAAACTAGCAAAACCAATTCAAACCACAAGTAATAAAATAAACTCCAACAATCACCAAACCTCACCCATACTCTCGCAAGTATATGAGGTAGGATTGTAGGTAGTGATGAGTGAGTATCATTTTCATGAGGATTGAGACAATAACTACTAGGCTTAAAAGGTAACCAGGACAAGACGCACACTCATGCAAAGAGTCACTAACTACACGATTTAACCTGGGAAGCAAAATTTTAAACACTAAATTAACCAACTAAACTGAGAAAGCATGTAAATAGGTTAATCTAAGAGAGCAAGTAGAGATTAACACTAATCACTACACTAAGAAGCATAATTAAACCATAACAGAGCGAGAAACTTAATCTAATAAAGCATGTAATCATTAATCTAAAAAAACAAGTAAATTTCTCCAAGAAAGCTAGTAAAGTTTACTCTAGCAAAGCAAGTAATGTAACTTAAGAAAGCAAGTAAAATCAACACTAATTAGCTACTTTTAAGTAAAGCTTGATTAAAACATAAAAGTACTTGATAACTCTAGGAAACTAGAGTTATATGTACCCTAAACTTGAAGGCTAGTCTACTAGTTTCAAGCATTTTTAGTGTTTTCGTGTGTGTTTTTGTCTATTTTACATTTATGTGTTAGAATGTGGTATTATGTGTTTATTAAGTGTTTTAGTACTTATTTAGGTCTTAATTAGCATACTATATTTGGTTCTTGTGTACAGAGTTGTGTCGTGTCTTTGACTTAACTTCTTTGGGAGTTAAATTTTCGTTCGTCTTTGTTTGCCCTTCATTTTTTGGCCTATTTTATGAGAATTTTATTTATATATTTAGGTGTTATTTTATGTGTGTATTATAGCTAATAATGTTTTCCTATGTGTTAAGGTCGCATGAAAAAAAATGGCGTATCACTTGGATGTCAGATGAAGATTTTTGAAGCAAAACTGTGAAGTGCTGCATTTCAAAAGTTTCAGTCCAAATCGCGATTTGGATTTTCCAAACCACAACTAGATTTGGAGGCGGCTGGAGCAAAAATTGACTTTGTTCAGGGCTGATTTTTGCTGTACAATTATCTCACTACCTTAGCACTATATATACCCCTTTTAAACCTCATTTGAGGGAGGACTTAGCTAGTAGAAGTAGGCTAGATTAGAGAGTAATTTTCTTCCTTTTTTCTCCCCATTTGGGGAAGGTTTTCTTAGATTAGATTAGAGTAGGATTTCTCTTTCTTGTAACCACAATTTCCTCTTTTTAGTGGTAAGTTCCTTATTTATGTAAAATCTCATTTAGTTAAACTTTAATTTCATATTTCCTCTATTTAATTAGTCTAATTATTTTCTTATATTTGTTCTCTTTGCCTGATTTCTTAGTGTAATTGTAGATTAGTTAATGGGTTTCCTTCAATCATGCTTCCATAGCGGTAATTCACAGTTTAGATTGGTTAATTACGAAATATTAGTTTATGGGTTTTCATTTAATTGCTTTCTTAGTTCAATTGGTAGATTAGTTAATGTTGGTTTTCCTTAATTGTACTTTCTTAGTGTTAATTTGTAGTTTAAGTTACTTAATTGCTATTTAGAAATACTTTCTTTTTACATGCTTTCTTAGAATAGATTATGGGCTTTCTCTAATTGTACTTGTTTAGGGAAAATGAATAGTTTAGATTAACTAATTGCTTGCTTAATATGCTTTTCATTTCAATTGTTCCCTTTATTTGCTTTCTAAAGATACTTCCTTTTTAATTGCTATCTTAGTGATTAATCTTTACTTTAAATTGCTTCTTTAGTTCCATTAGTTCTAGTTTTAGTTAAATCTCTTCTCTTAATCCAACGTTTCAACTTGTAATCTAACCAAATAACCGGTCATTATCGACCACTCCTTATGGGTACGATCACTACAACCGTTTACTTCTAGTTGACAACTGTATACTTGCAGAATGCCACCTAATTAGTTGTAGGATTTAGGTGTTTTATAAATTTATACCTAGGTGTGTATGGTATCAAGTTTTTGGCACTAAACAAGCACAGTTACCGGGGATTGGTTTTCGGTAATATTGTTATAATTTGGTTGGAAGACTAGATTGAAGCCTTTTGTTTTCTTGTATAGTTGTTTCACCCATTTGAAAAATGAAAAAGATTTTCATTTTGTAGTTGTGTTCTTATTTTCAAAAATGCAAAAAAAAATTTCTTTGTGATGGATGGTTTAGAATAACTAGTAGTCTAAACTGTCGTAATTTTCTTGTTTGTGTTGTTTTAGATCGTTTTCTTGTTTTTATTTTTGTTGTTGATTGTTCAATAACATGCAAGGACCTAATTGGAATGATTCATACCAAGGAGATTACAATTTTTATGGCAATAGAAGTATGCCCAATGAGCATGATTCTTGTTATGGTTACTCTCCTTACCCCTTGGATTATCAAGTGGGATGGTCTAACCATCAATACGCTTATGAGAGCCACCAAAATTATCAAATGGGATGGTCAAGCCATCCAAATCCTTATGAGCGCTATCCTTACCCTCTACCACAAAGGCAGCCTTCATATGATCAAATGGGGTCATATTTCCTTCACCAAAAAACTCAAGAAAGTGAAGACGTAAGAATGATGGACAAGTGGATGCAAATTCTGGAATATTGAGATGAAATAGCCGAACTTTGAGATGAAAGGGCTCAATTTCGAGAAATTATGGCCAAAGAACGAGAAAAACTTGCTCAACTTCAAAAGGAAATAGATAGAGTCTATGAAGAACAAGCCACATCCAACCATCGGTTACATGACCAAGTTGCAGAGATTCTTGGAATAACAAATGGTGAAGAACAATGTATTCCAACACCACTACCAATGCATGAAGAACCAGTTCAAGAGGAACAAATTGAAAATATCTTGCAAGAAATCGGTTCTCAAGAGCCTCATGAAGTTGAAGTTACGACAACCGAGTCACTCGACGCTTATCTAGCGGAATCACAAACTTTCTCTTTGCATGAGTGTGCGTTTGTCCTGGTTACAATAAAAGAGGTTCTAGTTGGGGTATTTGCTAGAGGTTGAGAAAGAGCCGGTTCTTTGAGGAGTAGAAGCAAAATGATACATTCTAGAGGGGGCAAGAAGGCACAACCTACATATACCGATGTTCATTTCCTTGGAGATTTCGGAGGAGCTCAATAGTGCAAATTCACCAAGGATTGCAATATCCTTGGGAAGACTCCTTCGTGTTGATGGAGTAGTTCTTTCATTTTTCTTTATTATGCTTTCTTTACTTTACTTGCTTTAGTTTAAATACCCCGTAGGTAATAAAGGCTTGTAGCCTTGTGCTTAATTTAGTTGAGTTATGTTATTGGCAAATGATTTGTTGGAATCTCTTGGAGAAATATGGTTGTTAATGAGAATGGTGATGACAGTATATGACTTGTTATGATTTGTGAATGATGTACATGATTTATTGGTTGAACTTGGACTTGGTATTATCTTTTGATTATGGATATTCTTGTTGTTGATACACTTCATATGCTAAATAGTTGAGCTTATTTTAAGTAAATCATATGAATGCTTGATTTGAATTAAAAGTAGTCTTTGTTATTGAATGTCTTTTTGAAGCCGATTATGTGTAAAACTAAGTTTGGGGGGATGAGTTGGGCATTTAGAAAACCTTTTCGTGGTGTTAAACCTTGCTGCCCTTATATGTGCTTTTCTTTTTCTTTAAATTGTTTGAACCCTGTGAAACCCCGAGAACCATTCCTTAATATAACCACGATTGGTTGTTGAAGAAAAATCATTTTTTAGGAGTGGAAGGATGAGTCATTCATCAATTTGAATAAAAGAGACAAGTTTGGGGGTGTTATTTACTTGTGTTGGAATGGTTTCTTGTTGTGAATGTAAATATTTGTGTGGTGAATTTTGGATGGAAAATTGATTGATTACGGTACTCGGTGATGACAAATGACTTGCAATATCATATGGTGGAGTTATTTAAACTTGGCATTCCGTGAATTTTGGTGTGTTTAGTTCTTTTGCGACAAAAGATTTCAAAAGCCATGTATTACTATGTTCAAATGAAGTAAGGCATTCACATTTTGATAGTAATTCATTTGCAACATTGTTTTTGACCAAATCAATAGTATTGCTTTGTTGGTCAATTCATCTTTTGGAAAAAAAAATTTGGTTTAAATGGAATATAAGTGATTTAGCTCATTTTGTGTGTTTGCATAGGGAGTTTTCTTCTAACATGTGAGTGATTAGTTTGAATATGATCTTGGGTAGTTTTTACTCCTCTTTCTTGGTTTAGGGCCTCATAAAAAAAAAAAAAAACAAAAAAAGAAGAAAAAAAACTTTTCTTTTAGGAATAAGGTGAATACGGGATTCCGACACGTACCCATGTTGTTTTCTTTGAATTAAGCAATTAGAGTAGTAATAAGGCGAGTACAGGATTCTGACATGTACCCATGTTGTTTCTCCAAATTAAGCCATTAGGAATTACGTTTTAGAATACCAAAATGTTGAGGAGGAAATGTTTGTAATACCCATCATTGATATCAAGCTACTCACTCCTTGATAGAGTAATATTGTATATTACAAACAAGAGACTAATTGTGACATGTGCATATTAAGTAGACTCCTAATGATCTTTTATTTCCATTTAGGCTTGTTGAGATAGTTGAAAAATGTTGTAATCCTTTTGATTTGAGCAAAACTATGTTTTAGATGAAAGGAACTTGTTTTTCAAAAACCTTTTTGATGATGGTTAATACTTGGTTATTTGAAACATTTTGTTGGCATTTGAACTCGTTTCCTTCGGAAAAGTTGAAAAGGTTGGAATGACTAGTTAAAATAGTTCAATTGTCATATGGTATTTGAGATCCCTTGAGAGATATCCTAATTATTCAAAGTACATCCATTATTCGCTTTTTGTGTTGTCATCTTGGTGGTGTCCAGGAGCTCAACAATGGTGCAAATTCACCAAGGATTACAATATCCTTTGGGAAGCCTCCTTGGTGTTGAGGGTGTAGTTCTTTCATATTCTTTATTATGCTTTTTTTACTTTACTTTCTTTAGTTTAAATACCTCGTTGGTAATAAAGGCTTCCAAAACACCTTGTGCTTAATTTAGTTGTGTTATGTTATTGGCAAATGATTTGTTGGAATCTCTTGGACACATGTGGTTGTTAATGAGAATGGTGATGACAATATATGACTTGTTATGATTTGTGAATGATGTACATGATTTGTTGGTTGAACTAGGACTTGGTATTATCTTTTGATTATGGATATTCTAGTTGTTGGTACACTTCATGTGCTAAATAGTTTAGTTTATTTTCAGGAAATCATATTTATGCTTGATTTGGATTAAGAATAGTCTTTGTGATTGAATGTCTTTTTGAAATCGATTATGTGTGAAAGTAAGTTTGGGGGGATGAGTTGGGCATTTAGATAACCTTTGCGTGGTGTTAAACCTTGTTACCCTTATATGTGTGTTTTTTTTTTTTAAAATTGTTTGAACTCGTGAAGCCCTGAGGACCCTTCCTTAATATAACCATGATTGGTTGTTGAAGAAAAATCAATTTTTAGGATTCATGTTTAATTGGAAATTGCATTTATTCATTATCTACTTGAAATTTGCTCATTTCTTAGTCTTGATTTGTGTTTTGTTCAATGCTGGTGAAGTCCATAATTAAATGGTAGAACTCTTGTTTTTAAGTTCAATTTGTGCTTAATGGGTTGCATTTACATTCACTTGGCTAGTATGTTGTTCATCTTCTATCTTAACTTTTTGATTGTTTAAGTGTAATTCAAAATCATTGCCTAGTCTTTTGTTTTTAAGCTTTCTAGTAGTATTATTACACTTTTGTTCTATTTTGGGTGAGTGGAAGGATGAGTCATTCATCAATTTGAATAAAAGAGAAAAGTTTAGGGGTGTTATTTACTTGTGTTGGAATGGTTTCTTGTTGTGAATGCAAATATTTGTGTGGTGAATTTTGGATGAAAAATTGATTGATTACGGTACTCGGTGATAACAAATGATTGCAATATCGTATGGTTGAGTTATTTAAACTTGGCAGTCAGTGAATTTTGGTGTGTTTAGTTCTTTCACGACAAAAGGCTTTAGTTCAAAAGCCATGTATTACTATGTTCAAAAAGTGAGGCATTCAAATTTTTATTGTAGTTCATTTGCAATATTGTTTTTGACCAAATCAATAGTATTGCTTTGTTGGTCAATTCATCTTTTGGAAAAAAAAAAATTTGGTTTAAATGGAATATAAGTGATTTAGTTCATTTTGTGTGTTTGCATAGGGAGTTTTCTTCTAACATGTGAGTGATTAATTTGAATATGATCTTGGGTAGTTTTTATTCCTCTTCCTTGGTGTCGCACCCCCCCCACAACCCGCGGTGTGGCCGGCACCTTTTTGGACCGGCACCGTCGCCAATGTGGTGCTCGTGAAATAGGTGATTAAATGCAAAAGTCTTATTTACTATTACAAACATAAATTACCTACTTACTATTACCAATTTAAATGAATCACCTATTTACTATTACATAACGGGGCTTTAAATGCGACTATGAATTGTACAAAAATAATCTAAGCTAGGGAACACAGGATTGGAGTCGCCACCCATAGTGTGTTGGTGCGCCGGGACACAAAAATACATCAAAATTTAAAGAAAAAATAAACTCTAGTCTAGATTGACTCCTGGTCCACGTCATTCAAAAAAATGAGTTCGGGAATCCTGTTGTAAAATGGGATGGTTTGGGATAGATTTGAATTTCTCTCGGCACCCACTTTACCCGGCGTTGGACCGGTTGCATGATGTTATTGCGTTTCCCTTTTCAATTTTTAGTATTCATTATTGCCGACTTTGTAGCGTACGTGTGTTTAAGATAGTTTAAAAGTAATAAAAATATATACATATTAATGTGAAAATGAAAATAAATGGTAAATAAAAATATTGACAGGTAAATTTAGCCCAGGGTCCAATTTAAAGTTGCACACATTTAGCTTGTAGTGCCCTTTAACTCCCAAGGGGCAAAACAGTCGCTTGTCATGTACGCTTGAGTTTACTTCTAGCCCGATTTTATATTATTGATACAATTATTAAGTCATGGACTAAATTGAGTTTGATTCAAGGAATATTTAATGTCCAGTCGTGCAATTAAACAAAATTTGAGGACAGAAGAGTAAATTCACATCATTTAACAAGTAAGAAAAAGCATAAATATTATATAAAGCACAAATCATCACAAAATAAACTAATCAAAAAATATGTGCAAAATCAGAACCTATTTACAATTTAATACTCATAAGGGCAAAACGGTAATTTCACAATCAAAGGGTAATTAAACATATTAAAATGTCAAACAAAAATCAAATTAAATTTTGGTGGTTATTGTCATTAAAAACGTAACTTAGAAGAAATTTAAAAAAAAAAAATAATAATAATAAAAAAAAAACTAAAATTAAGTTTGAATAAATAATGCAAAAATAGTAAATAAGCATTTTGTCACCAAAACAATCGATTCAAAAGCTCATTTAACTCACCTCAGCCTCAGGAATGTGGTGGAATTGGTTATGCTGGGCTTGGAGTGCGTTTGAGACGAATTTGCTTTCGGCACCTCCAAGCTTCCGGTTGATGAACCGGCCTTCTTCCACCACGTTTTTTACCCACCAGATGAACTATTTTGCTTGATCTTTACAAAGAGAAGTTTTAGTTCCAGGTACCTTCTACAACTTTTATTCTTTGAGTTTAGCCTAATTCCTCTTTGATCGTTTGGAATTTTTGCTCAAAGTTGGCTGTCTGGAAAATTTTCCAGACTTAGAAAATCTCTTTTTTTCTGCAGATTTTCTTGGCCACCAGCCTGATTCTACCACATTTTTGACCCTCAAAATGAATTATTTTAGTTGAGATTTATAAAGAGAAGTTGTAGATCCAGGTACTCTCTACAACTTTTGTTCTTTGAGTTTAGTCTAATTCCTCTTCGATCGTTTGGAAATTTTGCTCAAAGTTGGCTGTCTGGAAAATCTCTTTTTTTCTGCAGATTTTCTTGGCCACCAACCTGATTCTACCACATTTTTGACCCTCCAAATGAATGATTTTGCTTGAGATTTACAAAGATAAGTTGTAGTTCCAGGTACTCTCTACAATCTCTTTTCTTCTTTGAGTTTAGTCTAATTACTTTTAGATCGTTTGGAATTTTTGCTCAAATTTGGCTGTCTAAAAAATTTTTCGGACTTTCGAAAAATTTCTCTCTTTTCTTTTCTGCAGAAATTTCGTTCCCCCCCTTTTAGACTGATTATTTTGCTCTTTAAAGAGGTGGATTGAGTGTAAAAATGGTCAAAGACCATTCCTTGTCATGTTGGGAATATGGGGCATCTGAAATTTAATGAGAATTGGTGAAAAAAAGCATAGAAAAACGTGGCCAAAATAGCTCTGTCGAGCTGACTGTTCGGTGTGTGAACAGTACGCGCGTGTACTGTTCACGTGCTGATTTTTTAAAAAAATTTTTTTTTTTAAAATTTTTTTTTAAAATTTTTTTTTTTTTGAAAAATCTAAAAAATTAATAATATTAAAACTCATTCTTTGTAATTCAAAAATGCATAAAACACATAATACTTAAACACCATAAGACAAATTGAGAGAGAATTAAAGGATAAATTAAGAGGACAATTAATCAAAAAGCAGGTTAAAAAGAAATTAAAAGGGAAATTAAAAAGAAATTTGAGAGTCAAATTAAAAGGAAAATAGGGGAGAACTTCTCTTATACAAAAATAGGTGTCTACAGCTTGCCCTCTTTGCCAGAGTGTCGAAGAGGATCGAAGACACTCTAGGCAAAGATTGTAGATACCGCATGATTGGATGATTACAATCATGCAACAAAATTTGCCACATGTCAACAGTAAGCTCATGAGGTCATGAAAGAGGAAATTTATCATATTGACAAACACACCGGGGAGATTAGGTCTATCTATTCATCCAGAGCGGAAAAGTCTTCATTAGGGGAAAGAAATGAATAAAAAGACTCCCAGTGAAATGAACCATAAGAGACATAAATAAAACTTGAAAACAAGAATGAAATCCCGATTTGGTGTTTATCGGGAGTACAGGGATTTAGAATGAAACGTAACTGTGAATGACAAAGAAAACTAACTTGACATAACATGCAAACGCCACTGGTGACCAATGAAACTCACCAAGCAATGTGAATTAAAAGCCCGACTTTGTATCATCAAGGCAAGGGTATGTAAATACGAATGAAAACCCGACTTTGTGTCATTGAGGTAACAAGAGTGAAATGAAAACCCGAACGGTGAGTTTGTCGGGTAATGAAAAATTGAAATGAAAGCCGAAATTCGTTTATTGGTTGATACAGAAATGCAAACCTGAAATTTGTTTATTAGGTTAATAGAACAGGTTAATAGAATGGAAACTCGAAATTCGTTTATCGGGAATGAAAATGCAAACCCGAAATTCGTTTATCAGGTTATGAAAATGGAAATGAGAACCCAAAATTCGTTTATCAGGTTAAAATTCAAACCTGAAATTCGTTTATCAGGTTAATGAAGATGGAAATGAGAACCCGAATTCGTTTATCGGATGAAAAAATATAAACCTGAAATTCGTTTATCAGATTAATGAAAATGGAAATGAAAACCCAAAATTCGTTTATCGAGTGAAAATGCAAACCTGAAATTCGTTTATCAGGTTAATGAAAAATAGAAATGAGAACCCGAAATTCGTTTATCGGGTGAAAATGTAAACCTGAAATTTGTTTATCAGGTTAATGAAAATGAGAACCCAAAATTCGTTTATCGGATGAAAATGCAAACCTGAAATTCGTTCTAGATGTGTTAATACAAATGGAAACCCAAAATTCATTTATCGGGTGAAGATGCAAACCTGAAATTCGTTTATCAGGTTAATAGAATGGAAACCCGAAATTCGTTTATCAGGTTAATAGAATGGAAACCCGAAATTCATTTATCGCGAATAAAAATTCAAACCTGAAATTTGTTTATCAGGTTATGAAAATGGAAATGAGAATCCAAAATTCGTTTATCGGGTGAAAATACAAACCTGAAATTCGTTTATCGAGTAAAATGCAATAAGTATGATACATACACACAGCCATGTCATGGGTATTACCCACAGAAATGAAGTGTAAAAGGCAATTAGTAGTTAACCCTAACATGACTGGATTGTAAACTGAAACATTAAACCCTAAACAGTAAATGACAGCATTATTTAAATTGAGAGGTTTGACTGGGAACTCAGTGTACCATTTCCCAAGTGGCGATCACCTGTGAGGTTGATTGCTTCATTAGGGGTTGGCGTGAATCACCCCTTTCAAAATGCGAAGAAAGATCGTTAGATATCAAGACAACTCTCAGGATTAGTGTATCCCTTATTGTTTATGAAGGATATCCAATCAATAAAAATTTGCCCCAGTGTCATGGATTTTTTCATGTACCTGCAGGTACTCAAAACAATGCGATATCAAGCAAAGAAAACTTGAATGGTCAGTGCCAAAACATACAAAATGTCAATCTTAGCAAACATTACTATAAGCAAGGTGACCGAGCTCGCTAAAAGCTGCCTACGTATCCCACAACGAGAATCAGGTCTAACGTAGTTCAATTAAACAGATAATTTTCACATATTTGACAACTAAAACATCAACAACAAGAAGATGGACAACTACAAACAAACTAAATGGCAGCATGTGAGTTTGATAGAAGTACATGAATAAATAATACAGGCACATGGGAGCAATCTTAGTAAAAATCGTGCCATCACCGTATTAACACCGCTTTGACTTTCATTCCAAGTGATTTGGACCCGATCAGGCAATGCTTTGGATCCATCGGATACGTGCCTTTTAAAGGCCAATGACTGTGTTGAGAGAACGACATAGAGACAACCAATAAGCCTAACTTCGGTCAACAAATTTCAGTTGAACACTTTCCCAGACTTGGACCCATTGGTGAAGTCGTTAACCAGACTTTGACCATTTGCTCAGTTTACCCCTTCCTCAACGCCTTTTTAGGTTTTCACTAAGGTTTCCCTCCCTTTTATTATTATTATATTTTTTTTTGCATTTTTTTTCGCACACTCTCCTTTTGCCTAGGCCGCCCAGTAGGTTTTTCAACCAAGCCTCTTTTTTGCTCTTTTGTTTCTTTTTTTCTTTTTTTTTTTAAATAAAGGTGCCCTTTCCGGGTTTTCACCTATGAGGTCCAAGTAAACGGCAAGGTGTGGGAGTAAACGGAAGACGTCTGGCTAAGTAATCGCCTTTTCCAATGCATGTGAATTTTAGTTTTCAAAGTTTTTCGGCATCAGTAAGGCTGCCTTCCATGTAATTGGGATAGACATGTTAACATCAACTACCGAGACTGCACAAACTGCTCTCTTTAAGCCTATGCAGAACTTAGGATAGTTAGGGTCAAAATGGGTTAAGTCGTGTGATTGGTAAAGATTGGGATTATCTTAACAAAAACTTGCCCTAGTTTAATATGGGCGCTTTGGTTGGAAAGAACATACCTACAAGGGATGGAAGAGCGGGTTTGTGATCCGAGTAAAACTGGTTATGTCCCTTTTCTAAAAGAATTGCCCCAGTTTTGGGCTGAGAGTCTTACTTGAAGGCAACTGACTGAATTGGGGAAATAGATTTGAAAAAAATTGCCCCAATTTTATTATAACAAACTGAGTTTTGTTGGGCATGTAGACCTTGTTTTGGTCAGCCTCTCAAATTTATTTATTTATTTATTTTTTTTTTTTGCCACCCAAAACAACAATTTGCCCCAACATTGCAAATGAGCTCAGTTCCAATATGTTTTTACAGCAAAGGATAGGGACAAAGCACAATTGAAACGAAAGATAGGCAAATAAAGAGGAGATATAAAAGAATTTAGTCCGGATGTGGGTGAAAAGGGAAAGAAAACAACAGGTAGAATTCTATCCGACGTTCTGCAATGACTTAAAGGTTTACAGTCTGCCAAATCAGATGAAAACCTTTTTGACCCTGTCCGCATTTATCGGTTGGGGTCAAAACCTGGCTATCCATCTCCGTAAGGATAAGAGCTCCTCCTGATAATACTTTGTGTACAATGAATGGACCCTGCCAGTTAGGAGCAAACTTGCCCTTTGCTTCGTCCTGTATTGGCAATATACGTTTCAAGACTAGATCACCAGCCTGAAAATGTCTGGGTTTGACTTTCTTGTTGTAAGCTTGGGCCATCCGTCCGTTGATAAAATTGGCCATGACACACAGCTGTTAGCCGTGTTTCATCAATGAGTGCAAGTTGTTCATGTCTGAGCCGCAACCATTCTGCATCTTCCAACTCAGTTTCCATAAGAATGTGTAGAGAAGGGATCTCTACTTCCGCTGGCAAAACAGCTTCCATTCCATACATGAGGGAGTAAGGTGTTGCCCCAGTAGATGTCCTGATGGCCGTCCGATAACCTAAGAGGCAGAACAGCAGCTGTTTTTCACAGGAATTTGTCCGCAGGTGTGTTAAGTGCCAAATGCACGGCGATGTGATAAGGGCAGCACCAACTGAATTGATAAGAAAGACTCCGCTTAGATTATGGAATTCCGATGCTTCATCTTGAAGTTTGTGGGAAACTGACCATGGAAGATGCAGAATGCAAATACAATCATGACATTGCCAACTTGATGTCATCCGAGATCCCAAAGCGGCAAATGATGTTCTTTCGGATGAACTCTGCCACTACCTTCTTTGTTACGTGCTTGTAGGATTCAGACTCGACCCACATAGTGAAATATTCAATCGCTACCAGAATGAAGCGATGACCATTAGAAGCTGGCGGCTCGATCAATCCAATGACGTCCATTCCCCAAATTGAACAGGGCCATGGAGTAGTGATGTTGTGCAATTCAGTTGGTGCTGCCCTTATCTCATCGCCGTGCATTTGGCACTTAACACACCTGCGGACAAATTCGATGCAATCATGCTCCATAGTTAGCCAGAAGTAGCCTGCTCTCATTATCTTCATAGCTAATAAGTGCCCGTTCATGTGTGGCCCACAAACTTCCCTATGAACATCCTCCATAATGTAAGCGGCCTCTTTCTTATCAACGCACCTCAGAAGACCCAGATCTATCGTCCTTCGATAAAGTACATTGCCATTTAAAAAGAACTTGATTGACATTCAGTGTAGGAACTTCTTATCCGAAGTACTAGTCCCTAGAGGATAGTTACCTTTATCCAGAAACTCCTTGATATCATGAAACCAAGGAAATCCATCAGATTTCCGCCTCAAGAGTGCAACAGTGCCCTGGCTTTTCCAGCACTTGAATGGTAATGGGTTCTATCACTGTGCCGTTTGGATGACTGATCATTGAAGATAAGGTAGCCAGAGCATCGGCAAATACATTCCTGGATCGGGGTACGTGAGTGAATTCCAAAGCATCAAATTGTCGACCTAGTTTGAGAATACTACAGTGATATGGCATGATTTTAGAATCCTTGGTTACCCAGTGCCCCAGTGTCTGATGGACGAGCAAATCTGAATCACTAAACACAGCTAATTCTTTAATACCCATGTTCAATGCCATTTTTAGACCAAGTATGCAAGCCTCATACTCTGCCATGTTGTTCGTACACGAAAATCGTAACTTGGCTGTTGCTGGGAAGTGTCTGCCTCTGGTTATATCAAAACTGCTCCTATGCCCGCACCGAAAGTGTTGGATGCACCATCAAAGAATAGCCTCCAATGTGGGCATTCATCTTTCATGTCTTCGGAAGTGCCAATGAATAAGATGTCTCCTCGTCCGGAAAGTATGTGTGCAAGGGTTGATAATCATTCTCCCTTGGGTTCTCAGCAAGATGATCCGCTATCGCTTGTCCTTTGACAGCCTTTTGAGTAGTGAAGATGATATCAAATTCTGCTAACAATATCTGCCATCTAGCCAAGCATCCAGTCGGCATAGGCTTCTCTAACAGATACCGAAGGGGATCACACCTGGAAATGAGATAAGTGGTATGACCCAGTAGATAATGCCTTAGCCGTTGGGAGGTCCAAACCAATGCCCAGCATGTTCGCTCCAAAAAAGAATAATTGGCTTCATTGACTTTAAACTTCTTACTTAGATAATAGATAGCCTGCTCTTTTCTGCCCGAATCGTCATGCTGCCCCAAGACACAACCCATGGATCCATCCAAAATTGATAGATACATGATTAATGGCTTCCCTGGCTTTGGGGGGGACCAACACAGGAGGGATCAAAAGATAATATTTGATTTTGTCAAAAGCCTGTTGACAGTCATCATTCCAGTAATACATCGGTGCATTTTTTCTCAACAGTTTGAACAAAGGTTCACAAGTAGCTGTCAGCTGAGCAATGAAGCGACCAATGAAATTGATTTTTCCCAGGAAGCTTTTTACGTCCTTCTGAGTCTTTGGCGCAGACATATCACGGATAGCTTTGATCTTTGCTGGGTCTATCTCAATTCCCCGCTTACTGACAATGAAACCTAATAACTTTCCGGAAGGAGCTCCAAAGGCGCACTTTGCTGGGTTCAACTTCAGATTATATCTCCTCATCCTCTCAAATACCTTCTTAAGATTGGTCAAGTGATCCTCAGCCTTCTTGGATTTGATAATGATGTCATCGACATAGACCTCCATCTCTTCGTGTCAAGAGAGATACAAAAACAATCGACAAAAGTCTCCATCTCATGGCAGGCAGCACTGTCTAGAATGATGTGAATGTTTGGCAGGGGAAAATCATCTTTGGGACTGGCCTTGTTTAAGTCTCGATAGTCGACGCGAACTCTGACCTCCCCAGTCTTCTTCAACTACTGGCACCATATTGGAAAGCCAAATAGGATACCGGGATACAATGATGATTGTGGAATTAAACTGCTTGATGATTTGTTCTTTGATCTTTAAGCTCATTTCGGGCTTAAACTTCGTTGGCTTCTGCTTTACCGGCGGGCATTTAGGATTGGTAGGGAGTTTGTGAACCACGACATCTGTTGAGATGCCAGGCATATCATCATAAGACCAGGCAAAGACGTCTTGGTACAAAGTAAAAAATTCTATCATCTCTTTCCTCTGCCCTCTAGTCAAATGTATGCTGATTTTAACCTCTCTTACGTCCATGTCTGTCCCAATGTTTACCGTTTCTGTTTCTTCCAAGTTAGGCTTTAGTTTTTCCTCGTGGTTCGCCTGAATTCATTTTCAATATCACACTCATCCTCACCACTCTCAGACTGTGTAAAATCAGGGTCGGGTGTGATATCGAAATTGTACTCATTGACCTCATAAACTGTAGTATCCGAAGGATCAAAAGCACTGATTTTGGGCCATCTAGGAAAAAATATAGCATGAATTGAAAGAAAACAAAATGAGCTAAAACATCTTGAAGAAAAAGTTCTCATTAATCAAAAATTTGTACAAGTGATCCTAGAGAACATAAACTTAACATTCATTAGCCATCCTATAAAATCAATTGTCTTCAGAATTCACCTCCAAAATAGATGAATAAGATGAATCATGAAGGCAATATCATGATTGTATTTGCTTTACTAATCAAATTGTTTTCAAGATTCATCTTCAAAATAGATGAATGAGATGAATCATGAATACAATGCTGAGAATGCACCTACTTCTTGACTAGATGGCATAAACAAAACGACAATACAAAACATGCATACAAAGATGAAATTATGAAATGAGCAAAACTAAAAACCATATCTATTCAAATTTGCCGAAACTCCCTATGACTAGGGAAATCATCAGATGTCTAGTTGTGCAGTTGGTCGATCTTAGCAAATGGCAGCTCAGTGTCATCCTTCTCTGTATGCTCTTGAATAATTACTCCTGCAAATAATTCGGCTACCCCTTGGATAAGATCCTCCTTTTCAACCTCATCTGCATCAGGAGTCATAATGACGGCAGAACGTGGGAAAGTAATCTTAAGAGGTGGAATGACCATAGGCAATGCTCGACCTTCTTTTTCAGCTCTCTTCAGCTCCTTAATCTCCCTCAACTGCCTGGCATTCGGGCGAAAACTGAGCCCAAATGTATTCATCTGTGTTGGTAGCTCAATAGGGTGTATTATGCCTTGCAAATTCATCCCCAAACCTTGGCCGATGCGATATCCTCCATGCAGCATTTCCCTTGCAGTCATTACACTCGGCTTATCCCAGACAGCTTTCATTGTTGACTGTTCTCCAGGCCCTCGGTTGATAGAGGCCACATCATAAGCTAAGAAAGGCACCGGAGTGTCACTACTCTCCCCAACTTCCTCCTTGACCATCATGGCGTGGTCATCTTCGGCAAATACAGTAATCAGTTTAAAATTGTAAATGAATTTAACCCTTTGATGCAAAGATGACGGAATAGCCCCAGCAGAATGGATCCAGGGGCGTCCCAGTAGTAAATTATATACCCCAACAATTGGAAGAACCTGGCAAGTGATTTGATGAACAGTTGGCCCCACTTCAAAAATAAGGTTTATCTCTCCGGTGGCTTGTCTTCGAGCCTCGTCAAACCCTCTGATCACCATGGATGAATTCCTGACCAGGTCATGAGAGATTTTCAGTTTATACAATGTGTTCAAAGGACAAATATTTAAAGCAGACCCATTATCAACCATGACCCTAGGCAAATGCCGCCCCTCACATCTAACCGAGATGAATAGAGCCTTGTTGTGGCCGCTCCCTTTAGAAGTTAAGTCGTCAGATGTGTCAGAAAAATAAATTTGGTTTGAGGCCAGCACACTACCCACTAACCCAGCAAGTTTGTTAGTGAGAAATCACGAGGCACATGAGCCTCACTCAAAATCTTCAAGACTGCCTCCCTGTGTAGCTCGGATGTTAACAATAAGCTGAGCATAGAAATTTGTGAGGGCATCTTATTCAGCTGCTCAACTACTGAATATTCACTTTTTTTGATCAATCTTATAAAGTCCTCCACATCTTTGTCTGCTACAGCCTTAGGGGCCTGCATGGGCTCTTTACCTTTATTGGATTGTCCGGCCTCAAAACTGTTGTCATTTGTGATTCGGCCTGACCTTGTGACAACGGACACTTCCTCCTCAGAAATTGGCCTTCCACCGACTATCACAGCTAAGGGTTGATAATTTCACAAAACTGCATGTGTGCTCTCAATTGGCAATTATATTGGCAGTTCAATCACAACGGGCTCCTGGGATTCTACCTCAAACGGATCCATGCCTATGATAAAAGGCTCAGAATTGTAGAAGCCTGACTCCAAATCCAAATAAAACGATTTGGTATGAGTCATTGTCACTTCTTTGACTTCTCCTTCTTCCTCTTCCTCTTCCATCTCCGCTTCTATACAAACCATCCCAACATGAGGCTCATGTAGTGGCAGCGGATTAGTGTTTACTTCAGGAGCCCTTTTGTCCGGCCTCCTAATGACAATCTCACATGCATCGATCATATCCCGCACCTTGTTCTTCAACGTCCAACAATTAGCCGTAGAATGCCCTGGGGCTCCAGAATGATAGGCTTAGTGGGCATTGGCATCAAACCTATCCGGAACTCCCCCCGGATACTGGAGGAGCTATGGGATTCAATCTCCCTGCTGATCTCAACTGCTCATATAGTTGCTCAATGGGCCGTCCTAGATTGGTAAAATTGCGGGGTGGTCTGCCATGTGGTCTGGCTTGGTTGGAGTTTGGTGAAGGAAATTTGTTTGGCTGGTTGGATCTTTGATTGTTTGGGGGTTGTGGTCTTGGATTATAATCCGATGGGTGGATTAGGCACGGGCATTTGTACTTGTGTTTGGTATACGGGTTGAGGGTAGTATTGAGGTGGTAGTGGAGGTGGTGCATAAAAGGGTTGTGGGTTAGGTCTTTGGTATTGATGGAAGTTGCGTGGTGGTTGGCGGTTGGGTTGGTTGAAAATAAAAGTCACTTCCTCTTCTTTCTTGTCAACCTTCTTGCTCAGGGGTTTCTTAGCCACAGACGTGCTCCCCTGCATGGACTCTATCTGAAGTTTGAAGGCCGTCATGTCAATAATTTTCTGCTTTTCAAACCCCTTTCAACAGCCTCTGCTTGTTGGATGATTTCTGAAAATGATTTGCCAATAGACCCGATCAACTTTTCATAGTAAGGAGGTTCTTGCGTATCAATAAAAAGTTTGACCATCTCAGTCTCAGTCATAGGTGGGCTCACTCTGGCAGCTAACGCCCTCCATCTTTTCACATGCTCACGGTAATCCTCTGAGGGCTTCTTCTTTAAGTTCATCAGAGCAAAACGGTCCGGCTCTAGGTCGACTTAAACTCATACTGATGTGTCACAAAAGCATTTGCCAAGTTCATCCAATCCTGTAATTTTTTGTCTATAAGAATTAAATACCATGATAACGCATCTCCCTCCAAGCTTCTGGAAAATACTCTCATTGCTATCCGAGGGTCGCTTGTCGGATTCCCCAGCAAGTTGCAGAACATTTTAAGGTGAGCTACCGGATCTCCAGTACCATTGTACTTTGGAAATTCTGGGATCTTAAATTTTGACAGTATTTGCTCTTCGGGGAATAGACATAGATCTCGGTAGTCGATAGCTCCAAATTTATCTGTCCCCTGTTGTTGCTTCATGAAACTATCGAACCGCTCCATTCTTTTCAATAGGGCATCATTGACAGCCGGTACAGGAGGCGGTGGTGGCATTAATTCAGCTTCCCTTCCTGGGTATACTCCAACTCAAGAGGAGGTGGTGGTTGTGGAATTGGAAGTAGGGGTAACGGCATCCCCATGCCGGGATTAGGAATATGAGGAGGTAGCTATCTCCTGTCATTGGCTGGGTGAGGCCCATAAGTTTGCCTGTACCATTGCATTTCTTGGTTCATACTGGCCATAGCAGCCATCATAGATTTCATCTGTTTGCGCAACTCTGTCATCTCTAGGTTTTGATCCTTACTGGTCCCTTCCACATCTTTTGTTGGTACGGTGCTCATACTGTCTTCAAATTGAAGTTTACGTGCACGCGAGCGGGTATAAATATGGCTGCGTTGGACAGCTATTTTGACACTTAGTACCTCCATATTAAAACATAATTAAAAAAAGAAAATTTAGATATATATAAACAAACATAATCGTAAGTTTACAGCATAAAACGTGGTTCCTTCCCCAGGAACCCTAAAAACAAAAAAAGCTCTAAAGGGGACGAAGCTCATTTGAACTTATTCGGCGAGCTCCTTTAGATGGTCTCGTATCTTCATCATTTGCTCCTCGTACCGCAGAAGAGACTTGCTACATGCTGATTCAGCAGCCCCATTGTGCATTAGGCGTCCCAGATCATCGGCCATCTCGGTGCATGCCCTCTTTCGGTTGTATTCCTGCTCTCGAATACAGGATTGCTGTTCTTGAAGTCTTTTGTAAGCTTGCCTGTGCTTATCTAGAGCTATCTTCGTTCCCACTCCTGTAGCAAATAGGGCACTTTGGTCGCCTTTCCAATTACTCGAGCGGAACTCATCTGCATGAAATACATGTTAGCCTTACCTGAGGCTTGTACCCCTTCAGAGCCTTTATAAAATGAACACGCAAGCTTGCAAATCCCATTGTAGGTTATGTACCTAGGGATAGGTATGCAATTCTATACACAGGGTATCCCTTCTAGGGCTAATGATATGCAATAAGTAGCCTATGGTGGCCCTACAACGCTGGGGTTAGCCTAAATGCACACAAGGGATAATAAAACTTTAGATGTGTATGTCGCGGGGGTGGGTCTCCTGTTTAGGTCTGGCAACCATATGCCTTTGACCCTACCTAAGGTTTATGCAATGCAAAAATCAAAATTTACTCTTTCTTGCGGGAAGTAGATACAAATTACATGGCCAAAGTAAATCATATGAATCAGAAAAACTAATTACTATTACATAACAAAATTGTAAAGCTATTTACTATTACAAGCCAGATAAATGGGTGGGTCCTACCGCCTCGTGTCTAGTGTCCTAAACAAGGTCCACACAGTTCTGCCCTATGGTTTAAGTTATATGAATATGAGGCTTGGCTTACTAATGCAATCTAGATGGGCTTGGTTCCCGAACCTTCAGACATTGGGCCCAAAAATAAAATCCGTCAATTCCGATGGGCCTTATCGTCGGTGCTCAGGTGATCGCCACAGATACCGTTACGTGCACATTGTGTCACGACCGCATATCTGGGTAGATCGTCTTAATTTCTACAGGGAATGTGGGAACGACACCCACAAAAATAGGACATGCAATAAATGAGACATGTGTTATGCTGTGTTCACTTGGCAGGCGGTAAGATTCACACATTTTAGCGTATTAGGCTCTAAAGGTTTGATGCACCCCAACACCCCAAAAATTGCCCCCAAATTAACCATAAACAGGTATAATAGCAAAATATATTAAAACATGTACAATAAAGTAAGAAAAAATCACACCATAGGCAGATAGGGTATGGCACGTAAAACGAGACTTAAATCGAGCAAACGGGTACTCAAGGCAGCAAACATAGTGAAATATAGTAAAATAATTTGAAAAGAACAAATAAAGTAACACATAGCATGTGGCACATAAACGAGACCCAAAATCCATAAACCAGCACACAAGACAGCAAAAATGGTGAAATACGGTAAAATAAGTGTAAAGTAATTAGAAAAGAACAATTAAAGTAACACTTTGCACATGGCACGCAAAACGAGGCATAGAGCCGGTAACTAGCACACAAAAAAAATCTATAAAAATTAGCCGGTTTATAATGAACTGGATAAAATTGAGAGAAACGCGTTAATAAAAATTAGCCGGTTTAGTGATGTGATTGAAACTAGCAAAACCAATTCAAACCACAAGTAATAAAATAAACTCCAACAATCACCAAACCTCACCCATACTCTCGCAAGTATATGAGGTAGGATTGTAGGTAGTGATGAGTGAGTATCATTTTCATGAGGATTGAGACAATAACTACTAGGCTTAAAAGGTCGTTGCACTGTTTAGACAAATCCACAAGTAGTTTGTCACTAACTACACGATTTAACTGGGAAGCAAAAATTTTAAACACTAAATTAACCAACTAAACTGAGAAAGCATGTAAATAGGTTAATCTAAGAGAGCAAGTAGAGATTAACACTAATCACTACACTAAGAAGCATAATTAAACCATAATAGAGCGAGAAACTTAATCTAATAAAGCATGTAATCATTAATCTAAAAAAACAAGTAAATTTCTCCAAGAAAGCTAGTAAAGTTTACTCTAGCAAAGCAAGTAATGTAACTTAAGAAAGCAAGTAAAATCAACAGCGTACTAATTAGCTACTTTTAAGAAAGCTTGATTAAAACATAAAAGTACTTGATAACTCTAGGAAACTAGAGTTATATGTACCCTAAACTTGAAGGCTAGTCTACTAGTTTCAAGCATTTTTAGTGTTTTCGTGTGTGTTTTTGTCTATTTTACATTTATGTGTTAGAATGTGGTATTATGTGTTTATTAAGTGTTTTAGTACTTATTTAGGTCTTAATTAGCATACTATATTTGGTTCTTGTGTACAGAGTTGTGTCGTGTCTTTGACTTAACTTCTTTGGGAGTTAAATTTTCGTTCGTCTTTGTTTGCCCTTCATTTTTTGGCCTATTTTATGAGAATTTTATTTATATATTTAGGTGTTATTTTATGTGTGTATTATAGCTAATAATGTTTTCCTATGTGTTAAGGTCGCATGAAAAAAAATGGCGTATCACTTGGATGTCAGATGAAGATTTTTGAAGCAAAACTGTGAAGTGCTGCATTTCAAAAGTTTCAGTCCAAATCGCGACTTTGGATTTTCCAAACCACGATTTGGAGGCGGCTGGAGCAAAAATTGACTTTGTTCAGGGCTGATTTTTGCTGTACAATTATCTCACTACCTTAGCACTATATATACCCCTTTTAAACCTCATTTGAGGGAGGACTTAGCTAGTAGAAGTAGGCTAGATTAGAGAGTAATTTTCTTCCTTTTTTCTCCCCATTTGGGGAAGGTTTTCTTAGATTAGATTAGAGTAGGATTTCTCTTTCTTGTAACCACAATTTCCTCTTTTTAGTGGTAAGTTCCTTATTTATGTAAAATCTCATTTAGTTAAACTTTAATTTCATATTTCCTCTATTTAATTAGTCTAATTATTTTCTTATATTTGTTCTCTTTGCCTGATTTCTTAGTGTAATTGTAGATTAGTTAATGGGTTTCTTTCAGTCATCCTTCTTTGGTGGTAATTCATAGTTTAGATTGGTTAATTAGGATATATTAGTTTATGGATTTTCATTTAATTGCTTTCTTTATTTTGCTTTCTTAGTTTAATTGGTGGATTAGTTAATGGGTTTTCCTTAATTGTAATTTCGTAGTGTTAATTTGTAGTTTAGATTAGTTAATTGCTTTTTAGAAATACTTTCATTTTACATGCTTTCTTAGAATAGATTATGGGCTTTCTCTAACTGTACATGCTTAGGGATAATGAATAGGTTAGATTAACTAATTGCTTGCTTAATATTCTTTTCATTTTAATTGTTCCCTTTATTTGCTTTCTAAAGATACTTCGTTTTTAGTTGTTGTCTTAGTGATTAATCTTTACTTTAAATTATTTCTTTAGTTCCATTAGTTCTAGTTTTAGTTAAGTCTTTTCTCTTAATCCATTGATTCTACTTGTAATCTAACCAAATAAGTGTTAATTATCGACCAATACATGTGGGTACGATTCCTACTTCCCTTTACTACTAGTTGACAACTGTATACTTGTGGGATGCCACCTAGTTAGTAGTAGGATTTAGGTGTTTTATAAATGTATATTATACTAAGCACTAGGTGTGTAAGGAATCAGTACTTTAAACTAATTTTAACTATGAAAGCATTAATTGAGCTAGAAGATTTGAAAATCAACATTTTCACTAAATTAAGAAATCTAAGAAATAGCTAGAAATCTAATGTTAAAACTAAGATTTTTTGTTATAAAAAGTGATTTTAATGAAAGCTCTCTAAATTTTAATGTATTGAAACCAAGAAATTAAAGATTAACTATGAAATCACCAAAAATAGCAAGATCGATAAGAACTTTTTTGGAAATCTATATTTTTACCCTACTTGGATTGCAAGAAATCCAAATGAAAAGAAAATAAAAATTATACCTACTTGTAGTCAATAAAAAACCACTAAAATTAACTAATAAAGATTTAAACTTGCTAAAAATTAAAGAGCAAATATGAAGATAAATTGAAAGAGATCTTTTAATTAAAGTAAGATTTGAAATTTAAGAAAGTTTAAAACTACACTAAAACTAGACTGAAACTACTAAAAACTTACTACACCACCCTACTATGTGTACTATGGTGAAGCACATGCTTAGTTTTAAAAGGTTGCTTGAGCCGAAAGATTACAACTGGCCAAAAATCCAAAATCCTAGCCGCATTTCCTTACAGTGGTATTGAATTTTAGAACCGGATTTTATACTGCAGTATCGAGCTTAAATAAGCCTCCTAATTCTTCATCGATACTACGATTTCATTTCGTATATAAATAACGATACCATGGTATGGAGCCTAATTTCAGTAATCTTGAATTTCTTCTTCTTTTTTTGTTCTTTTTGCTCCTTGAATCTTCTTTTCTTTAAACTCAAGACCTTTTAATCTAAAAATGCAAACTACCAATAAACTTAATAAGTAACAAATTATACTAAAATTAAGACTAATATCATGATATTATAAAAATGTAAATACAAATACTAAATGCAATGAAACTAAACAAAAACACATAAATCAAATCTAAAGTACAGAAAATATCAACAAAATGTTAGAATAAACAAGCAAAATAACGATCTAGTTTCCGATAATTATCAAACAACATAAACAAATTCTAAAGCATTACCTACTCTATAACTAATAAAATCCCTGTAAGGTCCCCATTAGCCAAAAATAAAATTACAATTGAAATTTTTTATAAAAAGAAAAAAGATCATAGCAAAATTATATACTTGGGTGTAGAGCTTGGGAAGACCTTATCAAAGCAAGGAATGAAGCCCAAGAAAATTTCCTACCGTTGGTTCTCATAAAGTCCACTTAGTCCATAGTCTACAATTTGGATCGAATGACTCTTCTAATGGAACTTCAAAATTCAATATCAACCATGTGCCTTTTTTCTCATACTGGTATGTATTTGTGTTGGTTTGTGTTTGATTATATGTTATTGTGTTGGTTTATCTTCAACATGAAAAAGCGATGTCAATATAGGTCATTTTTCAGAAAAAAAAGTTTAGCAATAAACTATTACCAAATAAAAGTGGGCAAACTAAAATTCAAGAATACCTCAAATTATTGTAACTTCTATTTAGGATCTCTACACAACTGGTATCTCAAAAATCACAAAATTAAAACAATATGCAGTAAGAATTTAAGAAAATAGTAGTTAAATGATATTTCTGATTAATGATGGACAATGGATATCTAGTAAAACCAGAAAGGGGATTTTTTAACATACATGAACTCACGTTCGATGCTTTCGAGCGGGGGACTCATTCCTTTGTCCATGGTTCTACAAAGAGGAAAAGGACCATTTTGTAATTCATAAGATTTTCATTATATTAAATGAAGAAACTAAGATAGAAACAATAACAAAATTAACAGCTAACATATTACTCTCACGAAACCAAGAAGCATCCTAGCAATGTCCTTTGGATTTACAAAAGTAACAAAACAATAATCAAATACTCTTGAAAATAATAGCAAATAAAGTAAATAAGCCTACACAAAACTTGTGAAATATTAACTTATGACCCATTTATCCATATCTGAGGGATTTACCATAACATTATAGAGAATCACATAATTTTTTATAAATTTCAATGATTCTGAAATGCAAAGATGATTATTTTATCATATTTACATTTTACTGCCTACTAAAAAAGAATTACACAGCAAACAATGCAAACTTAAGAAGAAAAAACAAAATACTCTTTTTTTTTTTTAGTTATCTAACCACAAGAATCTTGGTGGGAGGCATTATTCCAAAATTTTTATTAATAATGCTAGAATTTGAAGTAAATAGAGGGACTTATACCAAAATCTCTAGTAAAATACATGAAAATAATCTAAACAATCTTATGATACGTAGCATGAATAAAAGGAAAATTTGTCTGTCTATGCTAAGCAAACCAAGAATACAAGGAGTATCTAATTGATTAAATCTAAGGTTAAAACTAAGCTTTAAAATCTGTAATTTTGCTAGCCTATTAGCAACACCATTTGCTTCATGAAAGGTGTGTTGGAGAGCATGGTTCAAAGTCGCGGTCGCTGTAACAGTTGCGAAACGTATCATTCCACATCGATCTTGGTGTATCTAAGAAGGTCGCGTATCGGGCGCCATGCATATTTTGTTATATACAAAATCTAAAAAATTCTAAAAAGAAAATTAAAAAATATACAACACAACAACAAATTAAGTTGTCAAATTAAATTAGCAAAATACAATCACAACTAGATATTAGTTGTAGTTGTTTATTATACATAGAGAATGATAAATCGTAGCATCACAAAATGCCACAAATATATTATAAGAATGGCAGATACACATTTCATATAAAAATAGAGACTCAATAATTCCTAACAATACGAAGCAACAAATTATCTCCAATCTATTAAGAAAAGTTTCTATTCTTTCACGTTCAATTTCCTGAAAGGAAAAAAAATATCTCATTATATATATATAAAAAAAACAAATACTAAAAAAAAAACTAAGGTCGTTAGAATTTTTGTCATACCTATCAATACTATGATGAATGACGATGAGGTTCAAAATAATTCTATCCTTGTGCACTGTAATAGGAGTTTCAATATGGCAAGACAATTGGATACATAGGTATAAAAAATGAATTTAGTTGTCCATCTGCTGGTTGTGATGATTGGCTGGATGAACCATAATACAAGAGTAAACCAGATGTATAACTTTACATGGAAAATTCCCATAGAATTAGGCTTTGGATACTTAATCGGGCTTCATTTCTGTGAGCTTGATGACGGGATGCCAGAAAGAGAGCAAAGGGATTTCAGTGTCCTAATCAACAATGCAGCTACTCTACTGTTGAGTCGGCAAAGGAAATAAAAGAAGAACAAGAAAGTCTAGGAAATTATAACTTCGATGTTCAAATTCATCACTACAAATGTGAGTTCTTTACTATTTTCATTGCTTTTTAAATTAGACCTCATTTACTTTTTCTTATTTAGTCTGACAACTTTCCTGGGTGGTATCAAATCAATTACATCAATATTGGACTTTACAACAATATAAGCTGCAAAGGGCTACTGTTTAAATAAAAAAACTTTCTTTTTGGGTTAATTTGATTCCAGATACATGATTGAACAGTTACAGGAATACAACACTCAGTTACTGCTTCTCTTGCAGATGAACAAGATCTGACTGAAACTTGGGTTTACATTTGAGGCTCGGCCGAGTCGACTCACCGAGACTCAACCAAGTCAACGTCTCACCCAATGGAAGCGTGGAGAATCGGCTGAGTCTTCCCGTTCCGATGCCGGTTCTGGCGTCTCCGACATGTCCCGGTTCTGACTCGTACCGGTGGGCTTTGTTCCGATTCTGACTCGGCCGAGTCTTCGAACACTGTTGGAGAGTAAAATTTCCAGTGTGTAGACGGTCCCAAATCTAATGACCAATCATGTCTAGATCTCAAGGTGATCTAATAGTACTCGTAACAATGTTAATAAGCATTTGAGAGTTAGCTTCTATTAAATTGTGATCAACATTTGCAGTGACACACAATTACAATCTATGCAATAAAGTACCAGCCTCGGCATCCAGATTAGATCCGTAGCCAAGGTGTTTGGCAAAACTAGCAATCAACTTACCAGGTAGTCTTGATGATTATATAATGAGAGAGCACTCCTCCAAAGCCAATAACCCCAAGATTTCCAATGCAAGAGCCATCAACATTAAGTTTCCAACATCCAGAAGGCGGTCTCGATCAAGTGATTGCAATGATTTGAAGTTGTTGGCGAAGAAGTTTAACATCCAAGAATAGCAGCCGGATATGAGGCTTCAAAAAAGTTGAATAAAAAACAAAATTGGTAGTCATGCAGCAATTAGTTAGACATATTGATACCTTGTGAATCAAGGTACTTCGCGAACATTTCTTCCCTTCAGTGAGAAAGGCATTTCTGTGCAGCCAAAGTGCATAACATATCAATGAAGGAACCATGGTGACAATAGTAGCTTTAATTGAAGATGATCCAGAACACCACCACAATTGACAAAGACTAGAGAATTCTAATTGGCCAGAAAAGGAATCTAAAAAACTAAGATAAAGTGCTGTTGATAACTCTGTAAATTAGAGTTATTTTACTATCAAATCATAGATTTTTGTGAATTTAGTCCTTATTTTTGGTAATATTTAATTAAGTATTTTAGTTTAATTATTTGCATTATATAGTTACATTTGCATTTCTTGTAAATATTATGAGTTTTATTTCATTTTAGTTATTCTAAGTTGCTGATTTAGTTAAATGTTTTTTTTAACAGGTTAAAAATGAAGAGGTGGAAGTGAAAGATTACAAAAGTCTAGAGATCAAGTTGTAATTAACGAAGACTTAAGACTAGAGCTGAGAAAAGCTCGATGTTGCGACACTAAATATTTGATGCTGTGACATCGAGGCAGGGATTTGTATTATAATTTTTAACTCGATGTCACGACATCAAATATTTGGTGTCGCAACATCAAGGCACGTCTAGCTTTAGTATAAGGGCATCTTTTGTAATTTTGAATGCCATCTCCTTATATTTTGTCTTGTAAAACACTCTAATTTACAAAGTGATAGTGTAGCTAGTTAATTAGAGTAGTACAGTAGATTAGTGTTAGCTTAAGCTCCAAATTTCTAGTTTAATACAAAGTTCTCTCTCTTCAATTTCCTTTAGATCTTGTCTTTAATTTCTTGCAAGTTTTTATTTTAATCAAATAGCTTTAGTGGGTATTATTAGCTTCTAGTAGATATAACTTTTACTTGCTTTCTAGTTTAATTTCTTGAAAATCTAGTTATTTCCAGTCAAGGTTTCTTAGGGTTTTTGATAATTTGATGATTTCTAGCTTAGAATTTCATTTTCTTGTTTTGAATTCAAGTAATTTTCTTAGTGAGCTTTCTTTAATTACATCAAAAATAAAAAAATATTTAGTTCAAAATTAGTTTTCTTTGCAAATTTCACTAGTTTTAATTTAGTAAAAAAAATGGAAATTGTCTTGTTTTCATGCTTTCTTTATTCAATTTAGTTTTACTTGTTCTTTAATCTTTATTTTGATTTAGTTAATCTAGTTTTTTTGGAAGTAATTTATTTGCTTTCATTAGACTAGTGTAGTTAGTCTTTTAATTAGTCGTTTCTTGCTTAATTAGTGTAGAAATTACTTGCTTAACATCTAGATATTTCCTTATCTTTATTAGTTTAATTTAGTTCTTTAGTTTACTTTGAGTGTTGAATTATGGATTTGATTAAAGTAGTTTTCTTCATCCTTTTCAATTAGCCTAACTATATAAAGAACCCTCAATATCGGTAATTACTAACCAACAATCCTCATGGGAATGATATCCATTCATCCTATGCTACTCTACCTTTAAGGGGAAAGTGTGGTTTATTACTTGTTTAATGTTAGTTTGTACTTTACCTTTAAGGGCTTAATAAGTTTTTGGCGCCATTGTCGAGGATTGTCCTTGGTATTTTGTCAGTATCGAGTGCTTTAAGGGTTGTGTAGATTAGGTGCTTTCTCTTGTTTAGTAGTTAATTTTTGTTCTTAGTTAGTAGTTGTAATTGTTGATATTGTTAGTTCATGTGAGTTGAAGTGGCACTTGTGACTAATTGGTTGAATTTACTTTTTGTAGTGCATGGTTAGAAGAGAAAAAAGAGCCTTTGATTTGTTTAGATGACGAATGTCAAGAGAGAAGGAAATAAGGGAAATTTAGAAAGCAAAAATTTTCCAACAAGAGTTGGAAAGACTTAAAAAGGAGAATCCTCAACAAAATCTTAGAATGTTGAATAAGAATTTGGGTAATAATGGTGATGAAGAACAAGTTGAAGGGATTGAAAATCATGGTATAAGAGCTCAGTTCAATGGAGGACTTGGGCATAATGTTAATGGTCGTCCTCTTGGAGACTATGCAATGATGGGGCTACTTCTAGCATTGCACATATGCTACTGCAAGCGAATAATTTTGAAATCAAGGCCATTCTTATACAAATGCTGCAAGCTCATGCCATGTTCGTCGGGGTCCCTAATAAGGATCCATACACGCGTTTGATGAATTTTGAAGAAGTTTTAGATACATTTAAATTCAATGGAGTACATCTAGATTGTCTATGCATTAGAGTTTTCCCCTTTTCATTGAGGGATAGAACAAAGGCCTGGCTACAATCACATGCTCAAGGAACGTTTACGATGATCCTTGGAATCAATTGCCCTTGGAATTTTTGGCCAAACATTTTCTTCCTTCGAGCACCGCCAAACTTCGCAATGAAATCGCATCATTCAAGCAAGATATGGGTGAAAGTATTAGTGAGGCGTGGGAAAGATTCAAGGAATTATAGAGAAAAAGCCAACGTTATGCTATTCTTCTTTGGTTGCAAATCCAATCAGTTTTATACTGGTTTGAATCAGGAGACCAAAATAATTAGTGATGCATGCGCAGATGGTTCAATATTCTTTAAAATACTGCAGGAGGCTCAAGCACTACTTAATAGGAGGATCTAATTATTACTCTCATGGTTCTATTGCTCAACCGGTGCCTCAATAATATGTCAATCAAGACAATGCTCAACATGGAGGTGTTTTGAATTTGAACTTAAATGATGCACTATTTGCTCAACAAGGCATGTTTATGAATGTCATGAATAATTTCATAAGAGCTTTGGAGAATTTTGGGAGATCAAATATTGTGAATGCCATCCTGACTACTTCTTCTCAAATACCTCTTGTTTATGATTTTTGTGGTGGTATACATCAAAATGGTCAATGTAAGATTTATTTTGGTACAATTGAGGAAATTAATTATATATCTAATCAACCTTCATCCTCAAGGAGCTTTTGGAAATACTTGCAACCTTTCCTGGAGGAACCATCCAAACTTTTCTTGGAGCAATCCCAATAACCAACAAAATCCTCCTTACCAACATAATCCTCTACCTCAAAATTTTCAAACCCAATCCTCAATTTCTTTATCTTTTAGACCTTATCAACTATGTCACTAAAGAAATTTCAAAGCTACTTCCTATCCACCTCAAACAAATCCTCCCTATCATAACAATAAACCAAGCCCTCAATTTCAACAATACAACCCTCTACCACCCATGAACTACAATCAAAATTTCCATAGAGAGGGTGATGATCTCTAAGCACAATTTGAGAATTTAAGGAGAGAAAATAATAATTAAAGGAGGGAGATTGAAAACCCATCAAAAGAGTGAGTATGAGAACTTAAGAGCCATGATAAGGAATTTGGAGGTTCAATTGGGACAATTGACTAGGCAACAAAATGAAAAACCTTTGGGTACCTTGCCAAGTGATACAATTCGGAGTCCAATAGAGCAAAATGGGATAAGAAAGCAATGTAATGCCATATCTTTGAGTGGGAAAGTGTTGGTTGACCAAAATGAAAAGCATGACGTAAACAAAAAAGACGAGAAACAAAAATCCAAGGTGGTTGAGAAGAAAAGTGAAGTGGATTGTGATGATGAAAAGAAGGAAAAGGAGGATGAAATCATGGTTCAAAAGCTAAAAGAGTGTAAGGATAGGTATAGTGAAGAATCATGAACTCCATACTCTTCGGTTAAAGTTTCTTTTCCTCAAAGGATAATTAATCCAAGAAAGGAAGAGAAAGAAAAACAATTCAACCAATTCATTGAAATGTTTAAAAAGCTTCATGTTAATATTCCTTTGGTTGTTGTTTTCACTAGAATTAATGCCCAATTATGCTAGATTTATGAAGGATCTTTCGGCAAGAAAGCGAAAATAGAAGATGATGAAAAAGTATGCCTTGAAGCCAAATGTAGTGCCATCATTCAACAGAGATTACCCCCTAAACTAAAGGATCCCAGTAGCTTCTCCATACTGGTAAATATAGAAGGTTGAACGTTACATCGTTCACTTTGTGACTTGGGGGCGAGTATTAATATTATGCCAAAAGCTATTTATGACAAGTTAGGAATTACCAAAGAAAAATCGACCAAAATCACCCTACAATTGGCGGATTTGTCTGAGTGGAAATAGTATAGCTTGTAATTGGTTTTCCCGGTTGATTTCTTGGTGATAGATACAGGAAAAAAAGTAAAATTCCATTGATATTGGGGAGGCCTTTCTTGTCCACCGTGCATGCTTTGATTGATGTAAATAAAGGGAAGATGGTTTTCCAAGTTGATAATGAATTAGTTGAATTTTATGTATTTGAATATAATGATAAAGTTTCCATTTCATTTCAAGAAAATTGTGCTAACTATTCCATTGGTTCATTCGTTGATAGGTTTGAAGAGAAGATATCCAAAGTGGAGAAAAGCAATCCACTCAAAAAGATGGATGAAGCAAAGAAAGATTCATAGATTGATTTGAAGTAAAAACCACCCAATGATGGAAGTGAAATCAAAATTAACCAAGAGGTTGTTTCACAAGAACAGAAGAGTAACGATAGGAAAAATATGAAACTATTCAAAAAGAAGAAAAAGTGGAATGACAAGAAAATTGGTGTGATAATTGGTGCACTAGCTTTGGTGAACAGTTGGAAAAAGGGTCATGTTCAAGTAAGAGTTGAGAATCAAGCTTTAATAGTTGAGAAGAATGGGGTCTAGCTTTTCCCGTGGAAACCAAAAGGCAAGGGATGGCCAACCATCATTAATTGCCTTATTTGTTCAAGTTAGTACAATAGTCAAGCTAATGACTATAAAAGAGCGCTTCAAGGGAGGCAAAGCTTTAAATTTCATATTGTGCTTTATTTTAGTGTTGTGTTTTGTTTAATAATGATTTGGTGTGATTTGCTTTGTTTTTAGTTTAGTTTTGGTTTGAAAATTTTTCTTTTAATTTGAATAAATTGTGCTAAAGAATGAAGTGAAATGGTTTTCTAATACTTGTATTTTTTTATATTTGTAGGTGGTGAAAAGAATTAGGGTGAAGTGCGAAAGAAGTTGAAAAAATGATTAAGTGTTGAAATTGACATTTGCAAAAGAATCAGTTTGATGTCGCGACACCAAATGCATTCTTCTTGATAGACTAAAATCCAGCCCAGTTTTGATGTCGTGACACCAAGAATTGATATCGCGACACTGAACATGTGAGGGTCACATGTATCACTTGATGTTGCGACATCAAAAACTCGTGTGGTTGGCATATGATTTTTGTTGTCGTGACATCAAAAATTTGATGTCGCGACACCAAAATGAACAAAATGGATTTTAATCGACCTATTCTTCTTCTTCTTCATTTCATACAGTCCTCCAATTCACAAACCCTAATCATGAATCCCCTTCATCATCTTCTCCAATCCTTCTTTTTCCTCCATTAATCCTTCACAAAACCACCATAATTCATCCAAATAACCCATCATCATCAACAATCATCTTTCGGAAGGGTTTTTCAAAGGTAATTTTTCAAAGTTTCAACGTAGTTATCTTCAACTATTCAAGTGGTTTTTCTTTGCCAACAATACGGGTAATGAACACCAATTCTTTTGTGCTTAGACTCATAAGTTATTGTTGAGGATTGTTTGGTTACAATTTTGGTGAAATTTTACCTATTGATTGCTTGGAATTTTCAAGAAATTGTGGATGATTTTTGGGAATTTTATTTGGATGAATTTCTGTGAATTTGTTTAGCCAATTTGACTGTGAATTATTTGAATTTATTTGTGATGGTGGATGGTTCATTATTTGATTTGGTAATTTCATATTTGGTAAAATTTTGGAGAATTTTTTTTTGTGGATTGGTTGTCTTTGGTGTTTGATTGTGGAATTGAACATCGTGCGAAAAGATTACTGTTGTTTTTGACTTAATTTGCTTGAAAAGATGACATGGGGAGTTTATGGTAGTGTTAGGAGAGGCAGGGGTAAGGTAGAGGCAAGACTTCATTTAAAGAAAAATAGGGAAAGGGACAAGTAGGGAAGGAGTGATTTGTGAACAAAATGAGGAGAATGAACCAGTTCTAGAGCCTCAATTAGCTAGTAACCGTGCTCGTGATCTATTCCATGCAAATGAGAAGCATGAGATCATTGAGGAGAAAGCATTTGATTTATCTATGCATTAGGGGGACTACGAGGGAGTAAGATGGGAATTGGAAACAAAACTTAAGGCTAGGAATTGGCAGAATTTTAGATGAGAGTTTGCACCGGGATATACAAATTTGGTTAGTGCTTCATTGCAATGTGTGTGAGCTTGAGGAAAAGGGAAGGTGAGAGTTAGGGTTTACTAGTGAATTTCAATGTTGGGAAGCTCTTTGTTGATAATACTGTGGAATATCGGGAGTTCCTGAATAACAAAGAGAAGGATATGCCGGCTATTAAAATGCTCTCTACTCTTCTAATGTTGATTGGGTTATGAATGTAACGGAAACTATATAGCTTAAATTTTCTCATAGGGATTTATATTTGATTGCTAAATTGTGGTTTTATTTTATCAGTTTTAGAATTTGAGATTCAAACTCTGTGACTTATATTCTGTGAGGTAAAGCATGGCTTGTCTATGCTATTCTTCCAGGGCTACCTTTGGATGTTGGTAGATTGATTAGTGGGAGATCTTGGAGACCCATCTTTTACGCACACAGTTTAATAATCCATTTATGTGTCAGTGTAGGAGTTCCCATCACTCTTGGGGAGCCACAGACCCATCCAAGAGGTCAAATCAACAAACAATACGTTTACAATATGGTCTAGAAATTTGAAAGACATCATCAACTAGAAGGTGCCCATATGCTACCACCATCACCTCCACGAGCACTACAAATTCCTATGCCACTAAGGAGAAAATGTCATTAATGCACCAAGCACCAAGGAGGAATAGAATGAGCTTCAAGGATATTAGACATACAACAAGCTTGTCCTCCACAACAATTTGGTGGTCATTGGTGAATCTCTCAGGGTATCGCTCAACATTTGGACTCAACCAAGGCCACCTAGCTTGGCATTATAGGCCATCGCACGGTCATGCCTATTGGACACCACCAAATGAACCATTGCATCAAGGGAAATCACAACAAGTAGGTGATATTGGTGGAGCACAAGAAGAGGATTTTGTGGAGAGCCAGCACAATGGTATTGAGGATGGACAAGGAAAGATAGAGCAGGATAGAAATGAAATGAAAGATGAAGAGTGATGATTCAAGTGTCATGGAAAAGATCACCAATCTTACTTTAATTTATGTATTTTGAATGATTTGAAGACTATTTTATTTTCATTTCTCTAGTTACTTTAGTATTTTATTATATTGCTTTATACTTTTGGATAGTTTGGTTTGAAAACTTTCTCCTTTTTTAAACTTTCTTGCTAAGTGATTTATTATTGATGCTTGAATTGGATTTGATCACTTTGAACTTTAATGATAAATTCTTAGTTTTTGAGTTTTTGTGCTTTTAGTGGTTTACTTGAACGAGTAGTGATAGTGGCTAAGGGTCTTAGGCTGATGCCAAGTATTGTATTTTTGATGCTTAATTGACTGGATTGACAAATTTGAATTTACATGGATGCCTACTTGGTTTTTAGCTTAATTTTGCTCTTACTTCTATTCAGACATTTTATTTTAGATTATGTTATCATGGCTTTGAGTTGAATCGTATATTCAAATTGTTTGTTGACTTTTGGGTGAGTTGATGGATGAGTTTTACTCATCAAGTGAATAAAAGTGTCAAGTTTGCGGGTGTTCGTTCTTTATGTCGAGAGTGGTCCATTTATATTTGTATGTTTGTGTTTGATGGAACTTGGATGGAAAATTAATTAATTTAGTATTTGATGATGATACTTGACTTGTATTACATACCATATGATTCAACTATTTGAAATGGACATTCCATGAGTTTCTGTCTGTGTGAGTGGTTCTTTTGAAACACAAGAATTTCAAAATTTTGGTATTCCAATTTTTAAAAAGAAGACTAATATTTTGGCTGAAATTAATTTGAAATATGGTTTTCATTTCAAATCACAAATACTACTTTATAGGTTCAATTTGTCTTTTGAAAAAATTGGTTTAAATAGAATAGAAGGAATTTAGGACATTTTGTGTGTTTACACAGTGAATGTTTGTCTAATTTGTAGATGATTGGTATTAGTTATTAATATAAGGTACATTTTACTTCTCTTCCAAGGGATAGGGCTGGGCAGAAATATATACATATATATATGTATGTATGTGTGTAGACAAATATATACATACATATACTTGTGTGTATATATATATATGTCTACATATATATGTATATATATACATATACATATATATATATACATACATATACATACATACATATACATATACATCGACATATAGATATATATATATATACACACATATTTATACATAAATATGTATACATAAATATATACACATATGTATAAATATACATATACACACACATATACACACACACACTATATACATATATATACATATAAACATATACATACATATATAGATATATATGTATACATGTAAATATATGTATATACATATAAATATATACGTATATATATATACATATATATATGTACATATATACATGTATGTACATATAAAAACATACATACACATACATACTTACAGATATATATACACGTATACACACACACACATATATATATATGTATATACACGCACACATACATACAAACATAGGTATATATATATATACATACATACATATATATGGATTTATATACATATATATATGCACATAAATATTTATATATATATACACACACACACACACATACATACAAACATACGTATATATGTAAACATATATATATATATATACGTATAATATATATCTATACATATATTGTGATATATATACATATATATGTACATATATATATATTTATGTAGATGTCTATATATGTGTATATGTGTGTATATATATAAATATATATTTTCGTATATATATATATGTATATATATATATTTATATGTATAAATACATGGATACTTACATACATATATATGTATTATATATACATATATATACATCTACATATATATACATGCACACATTTATGTATCTATATATATACACACACATACACATATATATCAATGTGTGTTTATAAAAACAAATATATATATATATATTTGTATATACATATAAAAATATATGTGTGTATCTATCTACTTACACACACACACACACATATATATATATATATATGTAGATGTCTATATATTTATATATATAAATATGTATATGTATATATATATATTTGTATACATAAATACATACATACGTACATACTTATATATGTATTATATACACATATATATACAGTCTACATATATATACACACACACATACATACACAGACATGCACACACACACGCACATATATATATCACTGTGTGTTTATAAATATATATATGCACACACACGCAGATATATATATCAATGTGTGTTTATAAATATATCTGTGTGTGTGCGTGTGTTTGTATGCATATACTTAAATATTTATGCATATACATATATTGGTATATACATATGCAAATATATGTGTTTATGTATATACTTACACACAAACACACACACATATATATGTAAGTATATACATACACGCATATATTTATATATATATACATATATATATATCCACACATATATATATATATATGTATGTTTGCTGAGATATATATATATATATATATATATATGAATGTTATATAGACGTATATCTGTGTGTATATAAATACATATGTATGCTTGTATATGAATGTGTGTGTTCGTGTGTGTGTGTATATATATGTATATACGCACACATGCATGCACATATATATACAGAGTGCCTACATACACACACACACAGATATATATATATATATATGTAATCTATGTATATATCTATATATACATATATATATTTATGCATCTATATGTATATATGTATATATCTATATATACATATATATATTTATGCATCTATATGTATATATACATATATATATATATGTATGTACATATATCTATATATTTTTATATTAATGTGTGTGTGTGTATATTTGTGTATGTGATTATATATATATATATATATATTCATTGTTGAGTAACCACCTATTCTTTGGTGGGGGGCCTCACTTCCAATTTTATTGATAATGCGAAAAGAAGTTCAAAGCCTCTTGGAAATTGAGTTACATCAACCCTACTGAGATTCAGTTAATCTGTAAATCTTAAATTACAAAAACCTGTTCTATCTAAAGACTTGAGCCTTAGCTAAACTAGGAAGATTTACATTATCAAATACTTGATTACATTTACCTTGGCATTCTAATTTAGCTAAAAAAAGCTAGTCAACAACCTTATTCCCTTGCCTATAGACATGGCCAATTTCGGTGTTTCCTTGAGTCATAAGCTGGAGTGAGTTGAGAATTGCATTGTGAAGCTTCCATGGCCGTTTGAATTTTTCTTGTAGTATTTGAACCAGCATCAATGAGTCTACTTCAACAACAATGTTCTGAATGCCTTGCTGAAAACTCAATTTTAGTCCCTCTTGAAGCACTAAACTCTCAGCCTGAAGACTTGTTCCCCAATCTGTATAGTAGGAAAAGAAAGCTGCCACAACCTCTCCTTTAGAATTTTTGAGTACACCTCCTCTTGAAACCTCTCCTGGATTTCCTCTACATGCTCCGTCTATGTTACTTTATAGTAGTCCTGACCTTGTAGATCCCATTTAACCAGATTGATTCTTTGATGCATAGGGCAAAACTGTTGATTTATCTATTCTCAGTTAATGTGTTGAACAAACGACTCCCTTTGTTGGAACTTACATGGGAAAGCTTTGGAGATTGCAATCACTATATGTGACAGCTGTGTGATCTGACTTTGTGAACAACAAATTGATGTGTAGTCTTCCTACCCTCAAAAAGCCTATTGCATCTTGCTTTCCATATGTTCCAACAGATGATACTAGGAAGGAACTGTGTAATAACTCCTTTCAAAGTGTTCAATGATGAATGAATCCACCAGAAATGAAGATACTGTAGAAAACTATTAGTTATCTCCCATTATATTCTCAAAATACTTCCAAATTTGTGATGTGAAAGAACAGCTAAGGAATCGATGCTCTAGGGATTACATACCATTACAAAACTGGCATTTTGGAACTATATAAATACCTTTCTTTTGCAGCAAATCATCTACTGGCAAAGCATAGTTAAGGAATCTCCACATAAATATGGAAAGCTTTAACGGAATTCGATTTGTTCCAAATCATCTTCTTGGAAAACAAAGTAGGGGACTCCTTCTTTACTGGTTGAACAGCTGATTGTAGATTAAAACTACCTGTAGAAGTCATCTTCCATGCAAACTCATCTTCTTCACCTGTTGATCCTTCAGCTAAGACCGACCTTTTGGCATGTAGCCATCTATGATCAAAATTGGGGTTACAATTCCTGATAGTATTTAAGTTCCAGCAAGTGCCATTCCAGGCTTCTTTCTGTTTAATGTCAGATGTTACCTTCTCAGGTTGATGAAAAATTTCTGCTCCATCCCAGTTATCATATCAAAAGAAGGAATTTTCCCCTTTGGGTAACACACAGATATGATGCTCAGCCACTTCCTTGATAGCACAAAGTCACTTCCAGCTGGGAGGATGATGTTTGGCTTGAACCAGCAAAAGAATGATGGACAGTTCTAACCAAATATCTAGAAGACAAAAATTTGCTCCAAATTGAAACCCTACTTCTGAATGACCACCACAGTTTAATTGACATGGCTTTAACAACTGAGTTCAAACTCCTGATCTCTAGCCCCATTCTGTGAAGTAGGCTTTATTACTTTTTTCCAAGCAATCTAGTGAATTTTCTTTCCCCTCTTAGAAAAACTCCAAAAGAAGTATGCTGTAAACAATCTATTAACTTCCTGAATAACAGATTTAAGAACTTCCATGACAGCCAACAAGTAAATTTGAATGGAGCTCAAAACGTGTTTTATCACTAGAAGCCTTCCACCTGCTGACAAGATTTTTGCTTTCCATCTAGCCATTTTTTTGGTGAACTTATCCATCATGGGCTAGAAGAGACATTTATTTTTCCATCCCTTTTTAATAGGGCAGCCTTAGTAAATGAATGGAAAGGTTTTCCAATTAAAACCAGTCACCTTAGCAGTCATCCTTGCTAGATTAATAGGTTGTTTAGATGAAAGATAGAAATTGCTTTTAGCTTTATTCACCATTTGGCCAGAATTTATCTCATAGTTGTTGATAAATTCCATAAAATTCTCAAAAGATTTCTTACTTCCATTGGTAAAAATAATGATATCATCCGCATAGGATAAATGTGTTATAGGGTAGCAACTCCTTGCTGTTGAGTACAATCCCATTCTGCCTTGAACAAATTGCATCTTTTGACATCATACTGCTGAACACTTCTGCTACTAGAATAAAAAGGGAAGGGAGAGAGGATCCCCTTGTTTTACTCCCCTCATGGATTTAAAGAATCCAATAGGCTTGCCATTGAATAGAATAGACTACCAGTTATTCTCCACACAGTGACCAATTAACTGTTTAAATTGTGTAGAAAAACCAAACCTCAAAAGGACTTAATACAAGAATTTCCAAGACACTCTAACGAATGCCTTGGCCATGTCCAATTTGAAGGTCACATTACCCCCTCTTACTTTCTTGTCTTGTGCTTAAAGAATATTGTTGGCAATGTTCCATCCAGTCGCAATGGCTCCTTGTTCTTTTGAAATGAGCTCGGGGAGTAAGGATTGCAATCTATTAGCCAACAGCTTTGTTAGGATCTTTTTTGTGAATATACATAAGTTGATTGGCCTAAAGTCACTAAAACTTGCTGGATTATCAATTTTAGAAATTAAGCAGATTAAGTTGCTAGTTAATGCCTTTGGAAGGGAGCCACCTTGCAAACTGTAAAATCAACTACAGCTTCCATCAAGTCATCTGCTATTATCTCCCAGCAATGCTTAAAGAAAACTCCATTGAAGCCATCAACTCTTGTAGTACTATTAGAACTGAGGAAGAAAACAACTTCTTTGAGCTCCTCCATTTTAGGCAATTGAAGAAGTTTTCCTATCAGCAGTTGAAGCACACATTCTAGAAAAGTATCATCAGGTTGAGCTTCCTCATCAGAGAGTAAGTTCTTAAAAAATCCACTGCATCCTTATCTAATTGAACCTTATCTTATACCCATTATCCATAAGAAATTTTCAGCCTTCTTATACATAATTTTTTCCTTTTTCTTCAAATATGAGTGAAAATAGGAAGTGTTATGGTCTCCTTCTTTTATCCATTTAACCCTAGATTTTTGTTTCTAGTATGCCTTATCCTCAGCAAGAGATTGCAGCGGTTTAGCCTTTAACCTAGACAGTTCAATTCCATTCTCTTGTGAAGGATTTTGCTCCCAAAAAAGTTCTTGAGAGTGGCCACCTCATCCTCAGCAGCCTTGAGCCTTTGAAAAATGTCCCCAAACTGAGCTTTACTTAAGATTTTCATATCAAATTTCAATCTTTTGAGTTTAGCACAAAAATTTTGCAGAGGGGTACCTTGAGCAAATTGAGTCCAACTAGCCTGTGCAATTGGAAGAAAAGTGTCTTTCTTAACCACACATTAAGGAACCTAAAAAGTTTGGGACCAGAATATGTAGAATCTTCCAAGGAAAGCAACAATGGAGAGTGGTCTAAACAAGTCTTGTTTAAGTGCACAACTCTTGCATTTTGGAAATCTTAGAAAAGTTCCTGGTAACAAACTATTCTATCCAGGTTCTTCCACACCAGATGTCTTCCTCTCTTTCCATTCCAAGTATAACGAGAACCAGAAGTAGGAATGTTTACCCAAGTGTATTGAGCTATACAGCCATTAAAGTTAGCCATCCCTATCAAATCGGGAGCGAATCTACCTAAATAATCTAAGGACTCCAAGATTTGCATTAAAGTCTCCACCAACTAGCCATGGGAAGAAGTTGTAGCCCCAAAATTAACTAGTGAGTCCCACAGTTGTCTTCTTTCTTGCACAGTACATTTAGCATACACTATAGAAGAAAGAATAGGCTTTGAGAAATCAACGTGATCAAGTAGCAAGTGAACCACTTGACTCTCTACTGACATTGGTTTAATTGACATAGCATTAGACTAAAAGATCCAAATGGAACTATTAGAGTTACACAAAGAGTGATCAAACCCTAGCTTTTACTGGAATTCCCCTACTCTTGAAGCATCCAACAAAGGCTCAAGCAAAGCTATGAAAAAGAAAAAAAAACACCATGTAATTTAATCAATTGCTTTATTCTTCTTAAGGATGGCTTATTGCCAATCCCTCGAATATTCCAAATTAGGATCTTCACTAAGGAAGGGGTTGATGGGGCAATGTGGTACTCCTGGATGAGTTTCTTGTCACAATAGAGGAGTTTTTTGCATATATCTTCTTCTTCTTGAAACTTCCTTTTAACAACCAAAGTGAGTTGATCAGGGATAGATTTCTTACTCAATTGACGTGAAAATTCTTTCCAAGCTGCCAACAATTGAGCTTTGTCATTAGCTACATCACCATCAGTCATATCTCAGTCAGATAAAGTAGTATGCTCACGCAGGTTGCAAGGTTCCGTTAGTTCTTTATTGAAAGATGTTTCTGCCTGATCATCTCCAATTCTTTCCATCTACTCATTTGATGGTAGGAAGACTGGTATTTTTGGAGCATACACTTCATTGGTATTAGGGTTTTCGTCAACATTATCCTCTTCTTCAATTGCGCTTGTGCCCCGATCAAAATCTTCACCAGTAGTGTCTTCATTGTGGTCGTCAAAGTTAGCAAACTGAGTATCCTTACCTGAAGGATCAGGTTGTGAGATTTGCTAGTTGGGGATTTGATTGCTTCGTTAGATAGAATTTAACTTTGAAAGGAAAAACAAGCAATAATTAACCACACTAATTCACTATACTCTACCTGTAACTTCTGCAAGTACACGAAGTTGATAGTGGTATAGGATGAGTGGGTATCGTCCTACAAGGATTGTTGGAAGGCAATTACCAAGATTTACGCAATTACCAAGATTTATGGATATTTGTGCAGTTAAGAAAAATCAAGCGATGGATGATGAAAATATTCTAATAAAAACCACAATTAAATGAAAGCAATGAAAACTCAATTTTAAGCTAGATTGACTAAAAAGCAAGTAAGTGAAAATAACCACTTACGATATTAAGAAACTAGTTAATCTATTCCAGTAAAAGTAAGTAAAGGAAAGAACTTAATTCTAACCTAAATTAACCAAATTAAGACTAAAATTAAAAGCAAGCAAATTACCCAATTAAAGGGACTACAAATAAGAAACCTTGAAGACTAAAAGCAACCATTTCTAAACTAGAAATTGAAAAGAGTTAAACTAGAAATCTAAGTATTTTTGGATTTTTGATAGAAATAAAGAAAGCCCACTAGTAATTAACTAGAAATTGTAATGCAAGAAATTGAGAATTCTTAAATTGAAAGCAAGAAATTATCAAGAACCCTAATTTTCCTAAGAAACCCTGGATTGCAAGCAAAGAAATTCTTAATAAATTATATTGGAAAGCAAATAAAAATTATATCTATGTGAAGCTTGCGATTAACCCACTACGATTATCTAATCAAAATTCGAACTTGATAAGAAATTAAAAGAAGATCTAAGAGACAATTAAAGAGAAAATTCTATTAAAGAAGAAAGCTTGGGGTTCAAGATATCCTAAACTATCCTAAAATCTACTAACTATCTACCACTAATTCTACTTCCAAATTTTTAAGTAGCTTAAATAGTGTAATGTTACACAAGGCAAAAATGAGGAGTTGTTGGCTGAAAGATTACCAAATTGCCATTACAACTTAACTCTTAGAGAGTAGAGATAGCGATATGGAACAATTGAGATTGCGATCTTGACTCTAATACATTAAGACAATTTTTCGAGTCGAGATTGCGATAATTCTCGTATTAGAGTGGAACAATTGAGATCGTGATCTCGACTCTAATACATTAAGACAATTTCCCGAGTCGAGATTGCGATATGGAGAGTTTGAGATCGTGATCTCGACTCTCTTGTCAGCATTTTTTGAGATCGCGATCTCGACTCTAATACATTTACACAATTTCCCGAGTCGAGATCGCGATATGGAGAGTTTGAGATCGCGATCTCGACTCTCTTCTCAGCGTTTTTCATTTCTTCCATTATTGCAATTTGGATCTTTGAGTTTTGTGCATTCCAGCTTCCAACCCCTAATTTTGAACTGCATAATATTTACAAGATTAAGCAATTAATTGAACTAAAAATTTAATGAAAATTTATCATATTTAATCAAGAACAGAAATACAAAAACATATGAAAGAAATTAACTAAAGTCTTCAATTACTTACCCAAAATTCGAGATTTAAACAATCAAAATGCTATAATTTAGAGGAAAATAATTCTAGTTTACTAGAGTTATCACACCCCCCAACTTAGCATTTTGCTAGTTGGTCCAAAGAAAACAAAAATTAAAATTAAAAGAAGCCTACTAACACTCAAACATATAGACACCTCCAAAGTTGACATGACACTTGATGAATCATGGATGTACTTAGAACAATTAGGAAATCTCTGAAGAAACGTTCAATACTACGTGATATGTGAAGTATCTAAGTGAATCAATCCAAAACTGAAATTTGTTCTACATAGAAGCACACATTCATTCACTACACAAGATTTCACATCACCAAGCATTACCATTCTCAAAAAGAGTTACCAAAAATTTTAGTGTAAATTACATTTAAAACATCATTACTTCTCAAATCACAAATATTATGAAGTTAGTCAACTATCTCGACTAGGCATCATGAAAATAGAAGTTCAATTAGGAATCAACTTAAATGCAAATGTCACACATTTTGGGAATAGACCTCTAACAAGGAATAAGTAATATGAGATTAATGATAAGTATTACAAACATTTACTCCTTAACTTATTGGTATATTAAAATGCAAGTTGAAAATTCCTAATGGCTTAATTCGGAGAAACAACATGGGTACATTTCGGAATCCTGTACTCGCCTTATTCCTAATTTTTTTTTCAGCCCTAAACCAAGGAAACGGAGTGAAATGTACCTAAAATTAATCTCGAATATCAATTATTCACAAGTTAGAAGAACATTCCCTATGCAAACACACGAAATGTCCCAAAATTCCTTCTACTTCATTTAACTCATTTCTTTCCGAAAGATAGTTCATCAACCAAGTAATATTAGTGATTTGATTAGAAACAACATTTCAAATAATTTTTCCTAAAATTTCAGCACTTCTTTTTGAAAAATAGTAATGCCAAGTTTATGAATTCATTATGTTGCAAACGAACTACTCACTCACACAAAAATTCTTGAAATGAATCAATCACATACTTCAATCATAAAGCATTGAACATCAAAGTTTATCATCATTGAGTACCTAATTGATCAATTTTCCATCCATTAAACATCAAGTGGCAATAATGTGTATAAACTTATAACCATTCCCAACACAAAGAAATAGACACCCCCAAACTTGTCTCTTTTATTCTAATTGATGAATAAATCATCCTTCCACTCACTCAAAATTAAACATAAAGACATACCCAAAAATAACAAAAACTACTCAAATCATGATATAACTGTAAACTAAGAACTAAAATTGAGTAGAAATGCTAAGAATAGTAAAATGTTCCATGCATAAGAATAGTCAACATAGGGCCCTTAGCCACTCTACTTTTATAAAGCAACGACCAAACTTCACCAACTGTCAAACATGAGATTCCCAAAGAGATTCAATCCATGAAGCATCAAAATAATTAGCTACTTGGCGTCAGCTTAAGGCCATTAGCCAAACTGCTTAAAAAGAAAAACTAAAATACTTCAATTCCAAAGACTAATAGTAAAACAAATGTAATCCAAAGTAATCAAAAGGTATGGTGTTCAATCAATAAAAATAGAGAAAATTATCATCATCCATCAAATCAATCCAGTGATCATGGGTTGGTCTTCATCCATGCTCAAGCAAATGGTGGCTTCCTCTCCTCATTCCATCTCTTCTTGACCCTTCTCAGCATCACTAGGTTGGGCCTCTTCATGATCATCATCCATGTCCCCTCCGGTCGCACCCGTGTAGCTAGATCCCTTATGATGTGTGGTAGTCGCCGATGGTGTGTAGTACCGTCCACGAGGTGGACCAAAGTGCCATGCCGGAGGTGATGGTGGCTGGACCCATGTGCCTAATGAGGTTGTCTTTAAAGCTTCTCCAATGACGGTCAAGTTGTTGTGCATCACCATTTGACTTTACGACCAATACCCATGTATATTATTCCTTTTTTCTTCATTTACCGGAGCGTTAAACACAAAACCTGGAGATATCAGAATCATTGAAACACTCTGAGATGGTGGTAGCTGTGGCTGTGTCTGTGGCTGGGTAGGGTGCTCCTCCTGGTGGTGCTTTTCATATTCTCTCACCATCCTGTAGACATATTCCCGATTAATCCTTCACTCTTGGATGTGTCAATGGTTCCAACTGACCAATCGGGCAACCTGATATGGTGCAAAGATGGTGAATTAGACTAGGGGAATAAAATATTGGTCGTCCAGACCTTCCACTCTCCAAAAATCCCTATCTAATAAGGTGACCAATATTTACCTGTACCCCAGTCATGATGGCATAAACTAAGAGTACTTTGTCTCTTTGGATAAAGTTCACATCATTGGACCTCCAAATGCGGCTACTGATAAAATAAAACCATAGCTTAGCCACTAACGAGAGTCCGTGACGAGCAAATTTCAACTCAGTGGAAGACGAAGTACTCTTAATCCAATCAACTCTTCTATCACAAATGACATCTTTGATTGCATTCATATCCTTATCTTTATTACTCAAAAATGCCAAGTATTGATTCAAAGGTACGGGAGGTATGTTGAAATATGTACTAATCATATTAGCACTAAAATCTACTAAAACCCCCCCGTATGCGCACCTTGCCATCCTCTAGTTCGCATAAGGCTAGGATTACAATGAAACTCCTTGACTTGTTGGTAGCCCCGGGATCAACTTGAGTATTAAAACCCTCCCAATGTCGTGACCTAATTTGTTCCTCTATGGCTCATCCTGCATCATCATAAATTCCCCAATGCATTGTTATGTCAGAGTTCTGTTCCCTAATCACCTCATGTTTCTCATTATTCTTGTACAATTGTTGAGCCCTATCACTTGAGAACTGAGATTCAATTTTCTCACCTCCCTCAAATAGCTGTTTCGAACCCCTTCTCCACTAGTACCCTCTTCGGACTTCCTTTTCCTAGACCCGGTTCCTCTTCCTCTCATTCTAACTCTTCTTTTAGCACTGCCATAAACCCCTCTAGTCATTTTTGATCAAAAAAAATTCAATCAACAATTTAAGAATTCAACCCCCAATCAAGAACCACAACTACAAAATCACAATCAACAATTTACAACAATTTTCCAAGTATTTCAATTCCAAATCAACTCAAACAATTGGACAAATGAATATCACATCAATTCTCCTAAAATAAATTTGCACCAATTATTGTCCAAAATTCAGCAATTGAGTACCACTTCTTTCTCCACAATTTAATCCACAAAATCCCACAATTATCTTTAACAAATTATCAATTAAAACTAAAACCCAAGGAAGGATATTACCCATTTTTTTTCGGATTGAAATTTCCCCAAAAATGCTTGTGTATCAATCCCCTCTTGAAGTCCAAATTTCTTCAAAAATCCTCAAAAATATGCTAGCTTTGATGTTCCTAGAGGAAAATAGAATGATATTAGTAATGGGTGTGGAGTTTAAAGTGATTTTTAGTAAAGATAAGGGAACATTTTTGAGGGATTGGGGTTAGGGTTTTCGGTTGAAAGAAGAAGAATAGGGAATTTTATGAAAAGAAAAGAAGAAGAAGGGGCATTTAAAACGATTATACACTTCGAGATTGCGATCTCAAATTTTGAGATCATGATCTGGCCTGATCTAGAGATCGCGATCTCGGTTTTGGTATCGCGATCTGTTCGAAGAAGTTGAGATCGCGATCTCGACTCGGTGCAAAAATAGTCTTTGTAGAAGTTTGGAGTTAAGATCGCCATCTCGACTAAATGACAATTCTGCTCTCCAGAAGTTAGAGTTTGAGACCACGATCTCAAATTTTGAGATCGCGATCTCGAGCTCAACTTCTGCAAATTGAATTTTTCACACTTACCCGAAATTGCTCCACTCTTGATCACTTTTCTCCATTTGCAAGGACAACCTACAAAAAAAAATTCACTAGTTAGGATGACAATTTTCACTCATTCTTTAGCACTATTTATTCAACTCAAAAACTCAAATTTTTTTTTTAACAAAAATTCTAACCTAATTCAAACCAATTTACTCAAAATCAAGCCAATTAAAAATTACACCAAAAGAAAGAAATAACAACTAAATTAAAGACTTGGGTTGCCTCCCAAGAAGCGCTCTTTTATAGTCACTAGCTTGACTATGGAATGACCCTCATTCTTGTGTTAATCGGACGATTTCTCGTCCATACCTTCAATGATTCCTCCAAGGTAGGGTTTAAGCCAATGTCTATTGACCTTGAAAGCTCACTTTTTCCCCTTTATTTCCACCGATGAGAAAAGGTTTGGACCACATCAAAGGGACCACTCCATCTTGACTTAAGCTTTCTCGGAAATAACTTGAGTCTTGAATTATAAAGGAGCACCAAATCACCGACTTTAAATTCTTTCCTTTGGATATGTTTATCATGCCATGCCTTTGTCTTCTCCTTATAAATTAAAGAATTTTCAAATGCTTCCCTCCGGAATTCATCCAACTCATTCAAATCAAGCATCCTCTTTTCATATGCTTCATTCAACTCAAAATTCAAGTTCTTTATGGCCATATATGCCCTATGTTCAAGTTCCACCAACAAGTGACATGTTTTTCCATACACAATACGATATGGAGACATGCCTATGGGAGTCTTAAATGCCGTACGATAAGCCCACAAAGTGTCATCTAACTTCAATGCCCAATTTTTCCTAGCATGTGAGTATTCACCGTTTTCTCCAGGATTCTCTTCAATTCTCGGTTTGACACCTCCACTTGACCCGATGTTTGTGGGTGATAAGCTAAAGCAACCTTGTGTTTCACCCCATATTTTGTCATTAATGCCTCAAATTGAGAATTCTTGGAATGTGATCCCTCATCACTAATGATAGCCCGAGGAACTCCAAACCGAGAAAAGATATTCTAGCGAAAGGAATTTAGTAACCACCTTGGCCTCATTGGTTGGAGTAGCAATTGTTTCCACCCACTTCGACACATAGTCCACCGCAACCAAAATGTACTTATTGGAGTTTGAGACCGGAAAAGGTCCCATGAAATCAATCCCCCATGCATCAAATACCTCTAACTCAATAATGCCATGAAGGGGCATTTCATGTTTCCTTGAAATATCACCCATCCTTTGACATTCATCACATTTGAGCACAAAAACCCGAGAATCCTTGAACATAGTTGGCAAATATAAACCACTTTGTAAGACCTTGAAAGCCGTCTGTTGTGCTCCATGGTGCCCCCCAACCGGAGATGAATGACAATGTCTTAATACATCAGATACTTCACAGTCCGGAACACATCTCCTTAGGACTTGATCATTACACTTTCGGAACAAATACGATTCTTCCCAAAAATAATGTTTAAGTTACGCAAAGAATTTCCTCCTCTCATTGATGTTTAGAATCTTTGGTACTATCCTTGCCACAAGATAATTCACAATATCCGCATACCATGGACTCACCTCCTTCAGCTCAAACAACTTCCCAATTGGAGATTCTTCATTGATTATCCCTTCTTTGAGATTGACAAGTCTTGATGCCTCAATTCTTAACAAATGGACTGCTACCATGTTTTCCACACCATTTTTGTCGACCACCTCCCAATCAAACTCCTACAACAAAAGTATCCATCTCAATAAACGTGGCTTGGCATCTTGCTTAGATAGCAAATACTTTAACGCGGAGTGATCGGTATGAACAATTACCTTTGATCTAATGAAATCATATGATCTAAACTTATCAAATGCAAAAACTATAGCAAGTAGTTCCTTCTCTGTTGTTGAATAATTAATTTGTGCATCATTTAAGGTCCTACTAGCATAGTAAATGACATGCAACATCTTGTTCACTTTTTGACATAGCACGATAGCTATTGCATAGTCACTAGCATCACACATGAGTTCAAAGGAAAGAGACCAATTTGGTGCTACAATGACCAGTGCAATCACAAGAGCATGTTTTAACTCATTGAATGCTTTCAAACAAGAATCATCAAAATGAAAGGGACAATCTTTTTGAAGTAACAAGCACAATGGTCAAGCAATATGTGAGAAATTTCTAATGAATCTTCTATAAAAACCCACATGACCTAAGAAACTTCCTACCCCTTTAACATTGATTGGAGAGGAGGTAACTTTTCAATCACCTCCACCTTTGCCCTATCAACTTCTATTCCCTTTGATGAGACCTTGTGACCCAAAACAATTCATCCTCTCACCATGAAATAATGTCGATGACATTTTTCTCAATTGAGAACTAAATTAGTTTCTACACACCTCTTCAACACATAATTTGCAAGACAATCATCAAATGAGCCACCAAATACACTAAAGTCATCCATGAAAATCTCTATGCTCTTTTCAACCATATCATGAAAAATGGCAAACATACAATGTTGAAATGTACTTGGAGCATTGCAAAGTCCAAAGGGCATTCCCCTATATGCAAAGGTACCAAATGGGCATGTAAAAGTTGTTTTATCTTGGTCTTATGGAGAAATGACAATTTGAAGATATCCGGAATAACCATCAAGAAAACAATAATATGCAAAACCGGCCAACCTCTCAAGCATTTGACCAATAAAAGGCAATGATCCTTTTGGGTGGCTTCATTCAACTTTCAAAAATCAATGCACATTTGCCAACCGTAACCAATCTAGAGGGGAAGAGCTCATTGGTTTCACTTATGATTACGGTAATACCACCCTTTTTGGGAATGACTTGAGAGGGGCTAACCCACCGATAGAGAACTATCGCTAATAGGGTAAATAATACAGGATTTCAAAAGCTTAAGAACCTCATTCCTCACATCCTCTTTTAAAGTAGGATTCAGTCTCCTTTAAGGTTGCCTTACCGGTTGATTCCCTTCATTCATCAAAATTTTATGCATGCATATGGAAGGGCTTATTCCCTTTATATCATCAATAGACCAAGCAATGGAATTTTTATTCCTTTTAAGCACCACAATCAATCTTTCAAGTTGCTCATTTGTCAAAGATGCATTCACAATCACTGGGAATGTCTCATTTTCACCAAGATATGCATACATTAAGTGGGTAGGAAGAGGTTTTAGCTCCAAATTGGGGGGTTCATTGGTTGGAGACCTCCCTTTACCTTCTTCTTGATTCTCTTCATCCTCCTTTTGCAATAAAATCTCCTCCTCCAAATGATTCACATCCTTCATTCATTCTTCATCATCTTTGTTGGCCCAAAAGCAACCTAAGAGGGGGATGAATTAGGTTGTCTCAAAAGATAAATCATTTTAATGTGCTTAATGGAAATTCAAACTTTGTGCAACAAATGAATACTTAAGCATAAATGATCAAAGATGAATATTTAACAATCAAAGCTTAAAGAACAAATAAAAGATTGAGATAAAGAATGTCAAACCAAACTCCCAAGCTTCTCAAGCTTGGAGTACATACACTAGTAGTGCCTCTTCAAAGAATGTGAGGCAATAACCTTCTAGTACACAAAGTAGGCTCACCCTTGCACCAACTAAATTCCTCTAGTTGAGCCAAAGGGTTTTAAACTACAACCCCACTTTTGTACACTTGTTATCCCTCCACTCTTACACTTGAAGATCACTCAATATTCTACTCTTGCTCACACTAATTCCCTTAGTTGAGCCAGGAGAACTATGCTACCCCAACCAATACAACCCACAATATTTTAGCCTATTTCTCCCAAAATAGCTCTTACAAGTGTTTGTATTGAATGTAGTAGTTCCTCTTATCATTTGGATATCCTTGGTCCTACGATATTTATAGATAAAAGATGTACTGAAATTTGAGCACCAACGGTCAAAAAACTAGCTGTTAAAAACTACCCGTTAGGGGCTAGGACGGTGGTTCGGACGTCCGTTCAAGCGTCCTACAGCTTCATGAACAGTGTATCGGACGGTCATATGCGTCCTACCGCTTGATGAAAAGTGTATCGGACGGTCATATGCGTCCTACAGCCCTAACAGAAAATTACTTCATTTCGAGCTCTTTTCTTCGAACGGTCTTCAACGTCCGATCTTTTTCGGCTTCGGAAGGTCTTCAATGTCTGATCATCATACTTTCAAATTCCTTGTCACGAACGATCTTTTGTGTCTGAAGCACTATCCTTCGGATAGTTATCTACGTCCGAAAGATGTGTTCTTCCTCGATGTTGTCTGATCATGTTTCGGATGCTCCCTTTCGTCCGAGCTCCTTTCTTTCGGACGCTCTTCATCGTCCGTAAGGTGTTATTCAACTTTGGTTATTTTTCTTGATTGTGTTTGGCATAATCATTTTCATCCGAGCCTCCCTATTTTTTTGTCCACTTGTTTTCAAGCCGTTAGTACGATTTGATCATGATCAAAACATGATTATCATAATTGGGGTCCAACAATCTCCCCTTTTTTGATGATGACATATCAATTGGAGAATTCTAAAAACAACCATAAAGTATGAAGCTTAAGACAAGTGGTTTTGTCCATAATTTCTCCCGCTTTTGACATCATCAAAACATAAGAGTAAAAGCAATTTATACCCACAATCTCCCACTAAAACTATGCATGCAATTCAAGTAAGTAGATAGGGGATAAGTCAAGTTAAAAATAATTTCTTTCCTTCAAGAATATAAAATCAACTAGAAATGAGGAAATCTATGCAAAGGATTAACATCAAGGCATTTATCACTCATTTCTTACCAAAAGCATCCTCAAAACAAGAAAGCATGTGTGATGCAATTTTTTGCGATGCCAAATAATTTCTAACAAACAAGCCATTTAGAAGTAAGAATGCTTCTGATTGACCCTTTTTTTTGCAAGTACTGACTTAATATATATAAATTTTGGGATACTCATACCCAAGCACTTTAAATAATTCAGTCACATAGTTGATCAATATTCAAGAGATTATAGTTCACATTAACACACTCTCAACAAATTTAAATGTTACCCATTTCAATGTCATCTTAGCTTATAAGCTTTGAACACCCTCTATTGATGATCCATCTTTAATTCCTTGGTGCTCTCCAAGCATACCTACATGCAAAGTTAAGCAACAACTTTTGGTACCCAAACTTTCTTGGGTCCAATTGGATTAGTAACATACTTAATCACCCAAATAGAATTTATTCCCAAATTTTCATTTCTTTTAACATAACAATTTTTCTTTATATGGCCATGTTGATGACAATAATTACAAAATATATTCCTATTGCCAGAAAAAGAGGATTTGACAAAGCACAAATCACTTTTTCTAAAGGTGATAAATTTTTTGTTCAAAAACGTATTTCTAGTTCTTTTCTTTTCAGACTTAAAACTTTTTCTTTCTTCTTTTTCAAAATATCGTCACGGTCATCTAATCTCTTCTTCAATGCAGCTTGTACTTCCATGATCTTGGTTTTTCCAACAAATTTTTCTTTCAAAACATCATTTTCTTTTGTCAAAGAATTATTTTTAAGCACAAGTTTTGAGTTGGCATTCAATAAAGCATTAACTTTAATTTTTAACACTTTGTTCTTAACATATGATTCTTTCAAACATTCATGCATTTTAAAAATAAATGATTCAATATCATCATCATCATCATTATCACATGAATCATCACAAGAATCACAACTGGAGGATGCCTCATTATTCCCAAGTGCCATAAAATCCATTTGAGCCTCCTCATATTCTTCTTCAACCTCTCCATCCGAATTGCAATCATCCCAAGTGATTTGGAAGTTGTTGAAGTGAGGCTTCCTTAAGTCTTTCCTCCTTTTTGATAAAGCTTTAAATGCTATGCTTCTTTTTTCATTTGCCTCCTCATCTTATAATCCTTGTATTTCGTCTTTAATTAAAATGAGGTTAGAGATTTAATCAAAGACTCGATAGGCATAGAATTTAAATTTTTAGACTCCTCTATGGCAATGGATTTAGGTTCCCATTCCTTAGGTAAAGCATTCAAAAATTTTCTATTCTTCTCACCCAAGGAATATTCTTTACCCAAACCTTCCAAATCCTTTACCATATCATTGAACGTACAATACATCCTGTCAATGTTCTCATGAGGTTCCATTTTGAAGGATTCATATTTAGCCACAAGAAGTGACTTCTTTTGCTCTCTTATCTATGTATAAGATTGGATTTCTTTCAATTTGTCCCATATCCCCTTGGCTGATTTGCAACCTTTTACTTTAGAAAACTCATCTGAATCCAAGGCATTATACAAAATATTAATGGCTTTAGCATTTAAAGATAATTTTATTCTATCTTGTGCATTTAACTCATATCTAGTCTTAGGCCTCAATCTATGAGTATTTTCATCAAGAATATTAGCCTTCCATTCTCAAGGACCTTCACAAATAATATACCCTAAATCAATATCAATAGATTGAAAAAAAAATTTCATTCTATCCCTCCAAAAAATGAAATTAATGCCATTAAACATGGGAGGTCTAGTAATAGAATGCCCCTCTAAAAACAAAGCATTATTGGTTGCCATAATGATCTTTACTCAAAAGCAATTAAGCTCAATACATGAGACCAAGCTCTGATACCAATTGTTGGCCCAAAAGGGGGGGGTGTGAATTAGGTTGTCTCAAAAATCAATCCTTTTAATGTGCTTAATGGAAATTCAAACTTTGTGAAACAAATGAATACTTAAGCATAAATGATCAAAGATAAATATTTAACAATCAAAGCTTAAAGAACAAATAAAAGATTGAGATAAAGAATATCAAACCAAAATCCCAAGCTTCTCAAGCTTGGAGTACATCCACTAGTAGTGCCTCTTCAAAGAATGTCAGGCAATAACCTTCTAGTACACAAAGTAGGCTTACCCTTGCACCAACTGCTAAGTTCCTCTAGTTGAGCCAAAGGGTTTTCCACTACAACCTCACTTTTGTACACTTGTTATCCCTCCACTCTTACACTTGAAGATCACTCAATATTCTACTCTTGTTCACACTAATTCCCTTTAGTTGAGCCAAGAGAACTATGCTACCCAAACCAATACAACCCATAATATTTTAGCCTATTTCTCCCAAAATAGCTCGTACAAGTGTTTGTATTGAATGTAGTAGTTCCTCTTATCATTTGGATATCCTTGGGCTATTTATAGATAAAAGATGTGCTGAAATTTGAGTTCCAACGGTCAAAAAACTAGCTGTTAAAAACTAGCTTCATGAACAGTGTATCGGACGGTCATATGTGTCCTACAGCTTGATGAACAGTATATCGGACGGTCATATGCATCCTACAGCCCTAACAGAAAATTACTTCATTTCAAGCTCTTTTCTTCGGACGGTCTTCAACATCAGATATTTTTTGGCTTCGAACGGTCTTCAACGTCTGATCATCATAAGATTCATTGCTTTCGAATTCCTTGTCTCGGACGGTCTTTTGTGTCTGAAGGACTATCCTTCGAATAGTTATCTACGTCCGAAAGATGTGTTCTTTCTCGGTGTTGTCTGATCATGTTTCGGATGCTCTCTTTCGTCCGAGCTCATTTCTTTTGGACGCTTTTCATCGTCCGTAAGGTGTTGTTCAACTTTTGGTTGTTTTTCTTGATTGTGTTCGGATATTCATTTTCGTCTGAGCCTTCCTATTTTTTTGCACATTTGTTTTCAAGCCGTTAGTACGATTTGGTCATCATCAAAACATGATTGTTATAATTGGGGTCCAACAATCTTGATTTGGCGCATTTGACTCCAAGACCTCTTTCTCTATTGAGAAATTCTCCATTGCATTCCTACAAAAATCATCAATTAAGTCATCTAAAACATTTATATTCTTGATATCTTCAAAAATTGAAGGAAGCTTTAATGAATTAAAAACATTAAATGAATCAAACGCTTTACGGGTCGTGTAGATTAAGCAGTTCCATAGTTTAGTTGTTAATTTTGTTGATTTTTATGTTTGATTTGGTTGTCTTGTGGAATTGTCTTGGAATTTAATTGACTATTTGCCTTGGTTGTGTAGTGCATGGTAAGAGGAGCTCAAGAGCCATTCGTTTGCTTAGACAAGGAAAGGGAGAAAGAGCTAGGAGAACTTAGAAGATTGAGAAGGCTACAACAAGAGCAAGAAATGATAGAAATGGCAAATGCTAATGCTCATCAAGGGAACGTGAACATGGAAAATGAAGAAGAAGAGGTAGTTGGAAATAATGGAACGGGTGGCTATAGGAATCAAAATGGCATGAATGGGAATGGAAGGCCATTGAGAGAGTATGCTTTACCTAATTTTGATGGGGTGAACTCAAGTATTGCACGGATACCCGTGCAAGCCAAAAATTTCAAAATCAAGTCCACCTAATCCAAATTCTTCAAACCCATGCCATGTTCGAAGGTGGACCAAATGAGGACCCCCACACACACCTCATGAATTTTGAAGAAGTCTTGGACACATTTAAGTTTAATGGAGTACACCCGGATTGTGTGCGAATGAGGGTGTTTCCTTTTTCTCTTCGTGATAGGGCAAAGTCATGGTTGCAATCCCACGCCCAAGGAACATTCCCCACTTGGAACCAACTTGCTCAAGAGTTCTTGGCGAAGTACTTTCCTCCCGCAAGAACCGCTAAATTAAGGAATGAGATTACATCGTTCTAACAAGATGTTGGTGAAAGCCTAGGGAAAGCTTGAAAAAGAGTCAAAGAGTTGCTAAGAAAATGTCAGCATCGCGCCATTCCTTTGTGGCTTCAAGTCCAAACCTTTTATAATGGTTTATTTCAAGAGACGAAATCCATCGTAGATGCCTCCGCCGATGGCTCTATCTCATACAAACCTATTGGGGCATTTTCGAGTGATACTATTCCAAACCCCAAGGAGCAATACAATGCCATAACCCTAAGGAGTGGAAAAGAATTGGTTGAATCTAAGGAGAAGAAAAAGGTGGCAGGAAGGAAGCAAGGAACAAAATTCCAAGGTAGTTGAGAATGAAAGGGAAATGGTTGATGATGAAGCCAAGAAGGAACGAAAGAATGAGATCAAGGTATCCAAAAAGAAGCATGTGAAGGAACCTTTGAAGATAGATCCATCAATAAAAGTGCCATACCATCAAAGACTCATTGATCCAAGCAAGGAGGAAAAGAGAAGCAATTCACCCATTTCGTGGATATGTTGACAAAGATTAATGTCAACATTCCTTTGATTGATGTCCTCACCAAGATGCCCAACTATGCTCGTTTCATGAAGGATCTTTTGGCAAGGAAGCAAAAGGGGGATAATGGTGAGAAAGTATGCCTTGATTCCCAATGTAGTGCCATTGTTAAAGGCGTTTGCCCCTTAAACTTAAAGATCCCAGTAGTTTTATGATACAGGTGAATGTTGGAGGAAAAATATGGCATCGATCACTTTGTGATTTGGGGGCAAGCATAAATATCATGCCAAAGTCCATCTAACTTCATGAAAAGTTAGGGATCAACAATGTCAAGCCACTTGTTGGAAGACGTGCTTGTAGAAGTTGAAAAGTTGGTATTTCCCGTTGATTTTCTTGTGTTAGATATGGGTGAAGAGAGTGAGATTCCATTGATTCTAGGGAGGCCTTTCTTATCCACCGCTCATGCATTAATTGACGTGCACAAAGGGAAGTTGATCGTACGAGTTGAAAATGAATCAATTGAATTTGATGTGTTTGAATATAATGATAATATTCCCATTGTTGAAGAGAAATGTGCTAATCAATCTCTTAATTCTATCCTTTCTAGGTCAAATGAAGTGCAAAATGAAGTGAGCCAATGCAATTCGCTCAAGCAAGTGTTGGAAATAAAGGAAAATCCAAGAAATGAATTAAAAGAAAAACCACCCGATAAGGGATGTGTGTTGATGAAGGATGAAGAGAGTTTTGCAAAGAATAAGCACAATGGTGATGTCAAGAAATTGAGAAGGCTCAAGAAGAAAAGAAAATTGGGTTTGAGAAACAATTGGAGATGTTAATTGGGGCACTAGCGATGGCTAAGGATAGAAAGAAAGGACTTGTGCATGGAAAACCCGAAAATCAAGCTTTAATCATGAAGAAGAAGGGGATCAAACTTTTTTCGTGGAAACCAAAAGGGAAAGGCGGATCAATCATCCTCAATTACTTGGAATGAGGGTCATGCAATAGTCAAGCTAGTGACTATAAAAGAGCGCTTCTTGGGAGGCAACCCAAGTCTTTAATGTAGTTGTTATTTCTTTGTTTTGGTGTGATTTTTAATTGGCTTCATTTTGAGTAAATTGGTTTGAATTAGGTTAGAATTTTTGTTAAAAAAAAAAAAGAAAAAGTTGAGTTTGTGAGTTGAATAAATGGTGCTAAAGAAGGAGTGAAAATTATCATCATAACTTGTGAATTTTTTGTTTGTAGGTTACCCTTGTAAATGGAGAAAAGTGGTCAAGAGTGAAGCAATTTCGGCTAAGTGTGAAAATTCACTGTGCAGAAGTTCTTCTGGAGGGCAGAATGGTCATTTGGGTTTAGATCGCGATCTCAAATTTAAGATCGTGGTCTCAACTCCAAACTTCCGCAAAGGCTATTTTTGCACCGAGTTGAGATCACGGTCTCAAAACTGAGAACCGTGATCTGAAATGATCGAGACCGCGATCGCAAAACTAAGCCCACGATCTCGACATCAGGTCAGATCACGATCTCAAAATTGAGACCTCGATCTCGACTGCCAGAAATTTTTTTAAAGCTTCAATCTTTTCTTTTCTTTTCACAAACTTTCCCTATTCTTTTTCTCTCATCCGAAAGGCCTAACCCCAACTCCTCAAATTCTTCACTGGAATATTAGTTGTAATTGGAAATTTTTGAAGGCAATTGTGGAGTTTTGCCGATTAAATTGTGGCAAATTTTTGGTATTTAATTATTGAATTGTGGACAAGTAATTGGTGCTAATTTGTTTTAGAAGAATTGTGATTTTAAATTGTCCAATTGTTGGAATTATTGGTTTGATTTGTGAATTGAGTTGAATTGAAATATTTGGAATTTTTTCGGGAATTTGTGATTGTGATTTTGTGGTGTTGATTCTTGATTAAAGGTTGGATTTTTGAAAATGGTGATTGAATTCCATTTGCATAAAGAAAATGACGAGATGGGTATATGGTAGTGCTGAGAGAAGAGTTAGAATGAAATGGAGAGGGACTAGTTCTAGAAAAAGGAAATCCGGAGAGGGAATGAGCGGAGAATGGGGTTTGGAACAACCATTTGAGGGTGGTGAGCAAATTGAAGCTCAATTCTTGAGTGATAGGGCTCATCAATTATTCAAGAATAACGAGAAGCATGAGGTGAAAACAAACTCCTGATATTAGAGAAAGGAATTTTGACCTATCCATGCATTGGCGATTATGTGAAAATGCTAGGAGAGTGATAGAAGAACAAATTAGGTCAAGGCATTGGGAGGGTTTTAAAACTCAGGTTGACCCCGGGGCTACCCAGTTAGTCAAAGAGTTTCATTGTAATTTATGTGAGTTAGAAGATGGCAAGGTGCATATACTCTAGGGGGGAGGTTTTGGTAGATTTTAGTGCTGATGTGATTAATGCATATTTCAACATACCCCTTTCCCCCCGGTACCTTCTAGTTAGTATTTGGCATTTTTGAACAATAAAAATAAGGATATGATTGCAATCAAAGCAGCCATTTGTGATAGAAGGGTAGAGTGGATTAAGAGTACTTCATCTGCCACTGAATTAAAATTTGCTCGTCAAGGACTCTCATTAGTGGCTAAGTTGTGGTTTTATTTTATTAGTAACCGCATTTGGGGGTCCAATTCTGTGAGCTTTATCCAAAGGGACAAAGTACTCTTAGTCTATGCCATCATGACTGGGGTCCCAGTGAATGTTGGTCACCTTATTAGACAGGGGTTTTTAGAGAGTGGTAGGTCCAGACTACCCATATTTTGTGCCCCTAGTCTAATTCACCATCTTCACACCATAGAGGGTTACCCGATTGGTCAATTGGAATCATTGAAACATCCTAGAGGAAGGATCAATCGGGAATATGTCTATAGGATGGTGAGAGAATATGAAAAGCACCACCAGGAGGAGCACCCTGCCCAGCCACTACCACAGTCACCACCACCTCAGAGAACTTAAATGTTTATTTGAAATGTTGTTTCTTATCAAATCAGTTATATTATGTGGTTGATGAACTATCTTTTGGAAAGAAATGAGTTAAATGAAGTATAAGGAATTTTGGGACATTTCGTGTGTTTTCATAGGGAATGTACTTCTAATTTGTGAATAATTGATATTCGAGATTAATTTTTGATACATTTCACTCATTTTTCTTGGTTTAGGGCCGAAAAAAAAATTTAGGAATAAGCATGATTCCGACATGTACTGTGTTGTTTCTCCAAAATAAGCCATTAGAGTAGTAATAAGGCGAGTACGGGATTCCGACATGTACCCATGTTATTTCTCTGAATTAAGCCATTAGGAATTGCATTTTAATATACCAATAAGTTAATGAGTAAATGTTTGTAATACTTATCACTAATATCCTATTACTTATTCCTTGTTAGAGGTTTATTCCCGAAATGTGTGACAATTGCATTTAAGTTGATTCCTAATTGAACTTCTATTTTTATGATGCCTAGTCGAGAGAGTTGATTAACTTCATAATATTTGTGATTTGAGAAGTAATGATGTTTCAAATGAAAAGAACCAAACTTTTGGTAACTCTTTTCGAGAATGGTAATGCTTGGTGATGTGAAATCTTGTGCAGTGAATGAATGTGTGCTTCTATGTAAAACGAAATTTTAGTTTTGGATTGATTTACTCATATACTTCACATATCACGTAGTGTTGAACATTTCTTGAGGGATTGCTTAATTGTTCTAAGTACAGAAGTCATCCATAATTCATCAAGTGTCATGTCAACTTTGGAGGTGTTTATATGTTTGAATGTTAGTAGGTTTCGTTTAATGTTAATCTTTGTTTTGCTCGGGACTAGCAAAACGCTAAGTTTGGGGTGTGATAACTCTAGTAAACTAGAGTTATTTTTCTCTAAATTATAGCATTTTGATAGTTTAAATTCCGAAATTGGATAAGTAATTGAGGATTTTAGTTCATTTCTTTCATATGTATTTGCATTTTCGTTCTTGAATTAATTATGATAAGTTTGTGTTAAATTTTTAGTTTAATTAAGTGCTTAATGGTGTTAATATTATACAGGTTAAAAATTAAAGGTTAGAAGCAGAAAGGAACAAAGCTCAAGGGACCAGATTGCAAAAATGGATGAAATGAAGAATGCTGCAAAGAGAGTCGAGATCGCGATCTCGACTGTTCCAGACTGCGATCTCGACTCAGGAAATTGTCTTACTGTATTAGAGTCCTGATCACGGTCTCAAATGTTCCGAAACCGCGATCTCGACTCGCTAAGAGTTAAGTTGTAAGGGAAATTTTGTAAACTTTCAGCCAGTAACTCTTGATTGTTTGCCTAGTGTAATATTAGACTATTTATGCTACTTAAAAATTAGTAAGAGTAAGTAGTAGACAGTTTTAGTTAGTTTTTAGATAGTTTAGGATAGCTTGAACTCCAAGTTTACATCCTTAAAAGAAATTTCTCTTTAATTTTATCTTAGATCTTCTTTTAATTTCTTGTCAAGTTCAAATTTTGATTAGATAATCATAGTGGGTTAATCACAAGCTTCTCATAGATATAATTTTTATTCACTCTCTTCTCCAATTTAGTAAGAATTTCTTTACTTGCAATTTAGGGTTTCTTAGGTAAATTAGGGTTCTTGATAATTTCTTGCATTTCTAGTTAGAATTTTCAATTTCTTGCATTAATTCCTAGTTAATTCTTAGTGGGCTTTCTTAATTTCAATTAAAAATCCAAAAATATTTAGATTTCTAACAGAGTTTAACTCTTTCCAATTTATAGTTTAGAAATGATTGCTTATAATATTCAAGGTTTCTCTTTTGTAGTTCTTTTAGTGGGGTGATTTGCTTGTTTTTAATTTTAGTCTTAATTTGGTTAATTTAGGTTAGAATTAAGATTATGGTTTTTATTAGAATAGTTCTATCACTCATCGTTTGATTTTGCTTAACTACACAAGCACCCATAAATCTTGGTAATTGCTTTCCAACAATCTTCGTGGGAACTATCCCTACTTCCCTTTACTACTGGTTGACAATCATATACTTGCGGGATGCCATCTAGTTAGTAGTAGGATTTAGGTGTTTCATTAATTTATAACTAGGTGTGTTAAGGTATCAACAGACATCCGTGCAATGCTTGAGTTCGCCCCATCAAAATTGGGTAGAGCATATTCCCTCAATGGCCTTCTGTTCCCATTTATGCCATTTCCATTCCCGTAGCCACCAATCCCATTATTTCCAACTACCTCTTCTTCTTCATTATTGTATATTTCCATGTTCACATTCCTTTGGTGAGCATTAGCATTTGCCATCTCTATCCTTTCTTGCTCTTGTTGTAGCCTTCTCAACCTTCGAATTTCTCTTAGCTCTTTCTCCCGTTCCTTGTCTAAGCAATTGAATGGCTCTTGAACTCCTCTTACCATGCACTACACACAATCAAGGCAAATAGTCAATTGAAATTCCATGTCAATTCCACAAGATATCCAACAAACATAAAAATTGACAAAATTAACAACTAAACTAAACTAAAGTGCTTAATCTACACGACCCGTAAAACGCTTGATATTGCCAAAAACCGAAGACAATCCCCGGCTACGGCACCAAAAACTTGATTGCTTCGTTAAATAGAATTTCACTTTGAAAGGACAAACAAGCAATAATTAACCACACTCATTCACTGTACTCTACCTAACTTCTGCAAGTATACGGAGTTGATAGTGGTATAGGATGAGTGGGTATCATCCCACAAGGATTGTTGGAAGGCAATTAGCAAGATATCATTTACGGATATTTGTGTAGTTAAGCAAAATCAAACGATGGATGATGAAACTATTCTAATAAAAACCATAATTAAATTAAAGCAATGAAAACTCAATTTTAGGCTAGATTGACTAAAAAGCAAGTAAGTGAAAATAACCACTAACGGTATTAAGAAACTAGTTAATATATTCTAGTAAAAGAAAGTAAAGGAAAGTAAAAGAAAGCACTTAATTCTAACATAAATTAACCAAATTACGACTAAAATTAAAAGCAAGCAAATTACCCAATTAAAAGGACTACAAATAAGAAACCTTGAAGACTAAAAGCAACCATTTCTAAACTAGAAATTGAAAAGATTTAAATTTGAAATCTAAGTATTTTTATTTTTTTGATAGAAATAAAGAAAGCCCACTAGTAATTAACGAGAAATTAATGCAAGAAATTCAGAATTATTAAATAGAAAGAACGAAATCATCAAGAACCCTAATTTTCCTAAGAAACCCGAGATTGCAAGAAAAGAAAGTTCTTACTACATTAGACTAGAAAGAAAATAAAAATTAAATCTACGCGAAGCTTGTGATTAAACCACTCCGATTATCTAATCAAAATTCGAACATGACAAGAAATTAAAAGAAGATCTAAGAGACAATTAAAGAGAAAATTCTATTAAAGAAGAAAACTTGGGTTCAAGATATCCTAAACCATCCTAAAATCTACTAACTATCTACTACTAATTCTACTTCCTAATTTTCAAGTAGCTTAAATAGTTTAATGTTACACCAAGCAAAAATCTGGAGTTGTTGGCTGAAAGTTTACCAAATTGCCCTTACAACTTAACTCTCAACGAGTCGAGATCCCGATATGGAACAATTGAGATCGCGATCTCGACTCTAATACATTAAGACAATTTCCCGAGTCGAGATCGCGATATGGAGACTCTCTTCTCAACATTCTTCATTTCTTCCATTATTGCAATTTGGTCCTTTGAGTTTTGTGCATTCCAGCTTCCATCCTCTAATTTTGATAAACTTGCATAATATTAACACCATTAAGCAATTAATTGAACTAAAAATTTTATGAAAACTTATCATATTTAATCAAGAACGGAAATACAAACACATATGAAAGAAATTAACTAAAGTCTTCAATTACTTACCCAAAATTCGGGATTTAAACTATCAAAATGCTATAATTTAGAGGAAAATAACTCTAGTTTACTAGAGTTATCAGGATTCAAAAATTTTAGGCATTGGAATTACTGCATTTTGAATAGGAGGGCATTTCAAGGACGGGATAATATTCTTCACTGAAAAGGATTCAGGAGCATGATTCGAGGGGTTAGTTGACTTATTCAAACCTTGTAGCTGCGTATCAAATGGAGTTTGTTGCATATTTTCTTGAGAGGTTCAAATTTGAAGATTCTTTTGGCTACCAAATTTGAACTGCCTTACCAGATTTTTGGCCAACTTCTCCACGTTTCTCGGGAAGCTTCTGGGCTATTTCGGTTTACTCATCATCCATCTTCTTCTTTCCCAGTTGCTATAAGGAAGGACAACCAGTTGGAGAATGGCCTTGCCTACGACACTTGCCATAGTATTCAGGCAGATTGTCATAGGTAATTGCCTACCATTTTCTGACTCCATCAAGCACAATTCTGACTCTTGTTGGAAGGACTTTAGAGACGTCAACTTCCACAGATACACGAGCAAATGAAAACAATTCTGACTCTTGTGGCTATGTTTATTTTCAGTGGTTTCCTAGCTACCTTTGCAAATGAAAACAAAAGAGATTTCTTAAATAAACATAAAGGAAAATGATCGAAAGAAATCCACACTGGCATGATTGTTGGCCCAATATCAAAGCAAAGCAATGGAGTCCATTTCATTACTTTCATATGAAAACCATTGATGAACCATGAGCCCTCAAGAAAGCATCTGAAGAGTCTTCTTTGAACTTTAAATTAATCAGAAGAAAAAATCCAGGTTCTCCTTTAAAGTTCTCTATAGGCTTATCAAAATCAGTAGTATGATCCTTCTGCACCAGTGAGGTTTGAACAGCCTGTGCAAAGGATTTTGTGGCATTATCCATCGCAGCAATGGAACAAATCAATGGAGAAAATCAGAAAAAGTATATAAACAAATCAGAAGAAAATATTGAAAGTAGTGAGAGAAATTAGAGAGAAAGGAGAGCATTTTTTTCAATTTGTACATGTATAATTCAACCTCTATATAAGTATATATGTATATATATATGTGTGTATATATATATATATGTATATATACATATATACATATACATATACATACATATATACATACATGTATATATGTGCATATATATGTACATATATATGCACATATACATATAATGTGTGTGTATATATATATATATATTGTATTCATACATGCATACATATACATAAATATACACATACATATATATATATATATAGATACATATATATACATAGCAATATATATATATATATACATATATATACATACATACATATATATACAGGCACACACATATACATACATATATATACGTATACATATATATGTAGGTATATGTGTGTGTGTGTCTATATATATATATCATAGTAAAGCTTACAGAATAAGAATTGAAAGCTGAAATCCTTGTCTTCAAGTAAAAAGATGAATTTTTATTAAATATTAGAAAATTTACAAAGTAGAAAATTTACAAGGATAGAAAGAATGGGAAGAAGAATTAGAGAGAATACAAAGAGAAACTTAAAACTAAAAGCGCTAAAACTTTCCAGGCTTTGTTAAGGTTTGAACATGTCTTCTATGTTTTCTAGATCTGCATCTTTTGCATCTTCATCTTCTTCAAAAATGAAATACTCAAAAAATGAAGAAAATTTTGAATTTACTGATATAGAACAAACTCTTCAAAATTAGCATATTCTAAAGGTAAAATATTCTGATATTTATGCTACAAGCATTTTTACCTAAAATCTACTTACAAAATAAAAATTATTGGAAGAACTATACCTATTAGTAATACTTTTGAAACTAAATGATTATTTAAACCAAATGATATACAAGATATTTCTTCTTCAATTTATCATTATCTGCATATTGGTTTTGTCCAAGTTGCTTTACAACCTTTGAATCATCAAGGGTTGAATACTTCTATTTGTGTTACTCTTACTGATGCTAGACACAACAAATTTTTTGATTCTTTGTTAGGATTAATTGAATCTTCTTTATTGTAATGGTCCAATTTATTTCAATAATTATCCAATTTTTTTTTTGTTTCTTTAACAGATAGAAATTTAGCTGATATTTTGACTCTAAATATTCTGACAAATGGTTATGATATGAGGTCTGATACTAAAAATATTAATATTTTTTATTGTATTTATTATAAACTTATGAATACTTTAGGTCCAGGTGCCAGACATATTAATTCTGGTAGAAAAACTCATTTGATTGAAAATAATCTTACTAGATCTTATTTAGAACTTCCTCGTATTATAAATTGGGATTAGATTAATGTTCCAGACCAATGGGTTTTTGATAAATATTACACCTCCTTCTTTATGTCCCATGCCTCTTTCTTCATATGCTCAAATTAACGAAGTATTTCGGTACAATAGCTATAGCTTCTCGCAGAAATTTCACTTCTTCCTCTTCTATTAATGAAAGTATTTTTAAACCAAATCCAAAGTCTTTGTCTTTTCAAAAGATACTTAACTTCAGTTTGAAGGCTTACAAGAAAAAAATAATAATATTTTACATGGTGTTTATACACATAAAGAAAAAAATTCTTTTGAAAAGAATTTGGAAATAAAATTTGGTTCTGAATGAATTATCATGTATAACAACCTTCCTCTTCTACTACTTCTAGATATGATCTTAGAACTATACATAAAGAAGTTCTTTCTCATCTAGAATAAAGTAAATTTAAAAAATTATCATTAAAGATTTTCAACAAGACAAATATATTAATTTTAGAAATTGGTCCTTTTCCTTTTTGGTAAGAATAAAAAAAAAGAAATTCAAAATAAGTATTATAATTTTATTAATCTCACTAGTTATATTGAATTTTTTTAACCAAATGGTTTTATATCGAATATAGAGCATCTTTGGTAAATGATAAAATAAATATTTTTGTTTTAGAAGATACTTATAAAACCTATGTTTTGTTGAATGCACCAAAATGGAAAATATAAAAGTGTTCGTCTATTCATCCTCCCAATTTCGATATTAGATTAAATGATGTTGGTATTGCTATGCCCTATTTAGATCAAAATAAAGTTGATTTTCATAAATTAGCCCAACGAGGTAGCTATACTATTTTAAATTTTTCAACGATTTCAAATAGTTAAACAATGTTTCTACAAATTTAAACAATTTACAAGGATCTTTTAATTATGATGAAAGACCTTCTGTTAATGAGGATCAATTTCATATTTCTGTTGCTTCAAAACCTCAGCCTTTTTTGGTCAAACCTTTAGAGACTAAGTTACCACCCAATGTGTTTTCTACATCAGTAGATGAATATCTTCTTTAATATCAATCCTATTTCTGATTCTCCTATTTTTGATCCTCCTATAGAAAGAGTAAAAGATGAAGACATTTCTCCTCCTAATTCTGATGAAAACATTGATCAACTTATATTTATGTTCCAGGAAACTTCTGATAATTCTACCCTTTTCCCTATCAAGAAAAAGAAATTTAGAAAATTCGAAAACTCTTAACAATTTAGTCCTCATTATTGGCATATTGATAGATATTATCAAAGGCCTACTCCTAATGAATTAGAAATTGAGACTATTGCTCCTTCTGAGTCTTTGAGTGCACAAACCATCTATGAATGGAATATTGGTAATCAGGCACCACAGAATATTGATAATTAGGCACCATATCACATTTTGAATACTTTAAAAAAGATTATGATGTATATTAAGATTTTAAAAAATAAAGGTACATCTGAGCAAGATGATGTTAATGTTGTTGTTTATGGTTTTATTGGTACTTTAAATGGTTGGTGGAACAATTATCATTTTGAATAGCTAAAGTATGAGCTTTTAAATTCTACTAAATTAATTATCAAACAAGAAGGAAGAGACATCTTTCATTCATACTGCTATTTTTGATGTAGCATTTTCTCTCGTATCTAATATCATTAAGCATTTTGTTGGAGATACAAAAATCATTTCTAATGTTAAGAAAAGAACCTTTGATGAATTTAAAATATCCCACTCTTTCTGATTTTAAATGGTATAAAGATACTTTCTTAGCTAGAGTTATGTAAAGATTAGATTCTAATTCAAGTTTTTGGAAAGAAAAATTTATTTTCAGTCTTCCTAGTCCTTTTGCTCAAAGAATTATCTCTACTTTAAAATCTTGTTTTGATGGACAAAATGTTCCTTATGATGCTATTACTTATGACGACATTATATCTATTTGCACTGATGAAGGTTTGAAATTGTGGAATGCTATTAAATTGAAAGTACAAATTAAGAAATATAAACAAAGAACTGAATTAGGTGATTTTTGTGCACAATTTACTTTTAATGAACCTCGTATTTCTTTAGAAAAGGCTAAGAGAAAAACTCAGAAAGGAAAAAAGATAAATCTATTTGTAAAAACCAAAAAGAAATCAATCTTTAAGAAATCCAAAAAGAAAAATAAAAGACCTAATCAAGAGGTGAAAGACTGGATACGAAAGAATATTACTTGTAGAAAATGTGAAAAAAAAAGGTCACTATGCTAATAAGTGTAAGTCTAAGAATATTACAAATTTATTAGATAAAATTAATAATTTATCTATTGATGATGAGAAAAAAGAAGAATTAATTATTTCTTTTATTGATACTGATTATTCTGATGTTGAATCTGTAGTTCCTGAAAAATAAACTTCTTCTTTAGAAGATGATGATTGTGATGATTGTTATAATAATTGTTCTTGCTCCCCAAATGATTATTTTCCTTCTATGTTAGAGGCAAATAATTTCAATACTTTACTCTTACTTATAGTCAAAATATTTTCTTTGATTTGATTAATGCATTACAAGATGATCAGCAAAGATAACAATATTTAATTCAATACAAAAAGATGTTGGAAAATCAAATAATCAATAAAAATGAAAATGTAATGAATGCTTCTTTACCTTTTCCTATTAAAAGTAAATTAAATGATATACAAGAAAACTTTACTTTAAAAGAAGTTCTAGAAAATGTTAATCAAAGTTCTTTTAATAAACTAGTTACTATACCTGTGTTAGAAAGAGATATAAATCAACTTAAAGAAGAAATACAGATTTTAAAACAAAGGATGTCTTTAATGGAAAATATTTATTCTTTAGAAAAAGTTTTTGCAAATTCTAAAGAAAATTCTTTAGAAGAAAAACCTGAGTCTTCCTCTAAACAAAAAGAGAAAATTATTGATAATGATTTCTTACAAGTTTCTTCTATATGTTTTGGTCAAAATTATTTTATACAAGTTAATTTAGTTATAAATAAAACTTATGTATTCTCTTCTATTTTTATGATAGATTTTGGAGTTGATATTTGCACTATGTGTGAAGGACTCGATCCTTCTGAATTTTTTGAGAAAACTTCAACCATTTTGCATCCTGTAGAAGGATCCAAAATTTATGCTACATTTTAAGATTCCTAATGTCTGCATATTTTCAAAAGAAGAAAATTATATTTTTTTACCTTTTGTGTTGAAACTAATATCAACGAGCATGTTATTTTAGGAGCACCATTTATTGTGAAAATGCATCCGTATTATTCTAACGAAAAATTTATTTACAATGAAGTAAAAGGCATGACATTTGATTTTGTCACACAACCACAATCACATGATTTAAATACATATTTTGTGAATTCTATTAAGAAAATATTCGTTTGAAAACAAATCAAATCAATTTTTTTACCAAATGAAATTAGCATTTTTAGACTTGAAGAAAAATTTAAAGATTTTCATATTCAGTTAAACATGTACATGATAATATTTTATTACATGTTTTCAATGATTTACCCACAGCTTTTTGGCATAGGAGAAAACTTGTTATGCATCTACCTTATGAAAAAGATTTTAATGAACACAAATCCTTTCCAAAGATAGACCATCACAAATGGACAAGGAAGTGGTTGAATACTTGTAAACACAAAAAAGAAATTGATGATTTGCTTGCCAAAAATATTATTAGAAAGTCTCATTCTCTTTGGAGTTGTTCTACTTTTTATGTCAATAAAAATTCAGAAATAGAAAAAGGCACTCAAGATTAGTCACTAATTATAAACCTATTAACAAAGTTCTCCAATGGATTAGGTATCCTATTCCAAATAAAAAGGATTTGTTAAATAGAACATTTAATTCAAAAATATATTCAAATTTTGATTTAAAATATAGTTTTTAGCAAATCTAAATTGCTGAACAAGATAGTATAAAGCTACTTTTACTATACTATTTAGTAATTATGAATGGAATGCCATGTCTTTTGCATTCAAGAATGCACCAGTTGAATTTCAGAATATTATTAATGATTTTTTTTCTTCTTATCCTTTTATCACAATTTATTTTGATGATTATTAATCTTTTCTGAGAATATATAGATCAACATTTTAAACATTTGAATATATTCTTAAATATTTCTATTCTATTCATAATGGAACTTGTTATTTCTGCAAAGAAAATCAAATTCTTTCAATTGTAGGTTAGATTTCTAGGTTATGATTTGAATAAGGGTCGTATCACTCCTATTGCACAATCTATTTAATTTGTAGAAAAATTTCCTAACGAAATCAAAGATAAAATGTAGTTACAACGATTTCTAGGTTGTCTAAATTATATAGGTGAATATCAAAAATACTTGGCTCAGGATTACAAACTATTATACCAGAAGTTACAAAAGAATCCTTCTCCTTGGACAATGCTCATACAACAGCTGTCAAAAAAATAAAAGCAAGATGATCTATTAAATAAAAAATTCCTCATTAGAATAGAATATTCCGCTGCAAAATATATTTTAGAAAAAGATGTTAAAAATATTGCTTCAAAATAATTATTTGCTAGATGACAATCTATTCTATTTGTCTTTGATTTTGATATAGAATAAATTAAAGGTGAGCATAATTCCTTACTTGATTTTTTAACAAGAAAATTATTTACAAGTCAAAATGATATGATATCTTCCACTAGAAAGAGGTAGGAAAAGATCCCTACTCCAAGGACGTGGAAGCCCATAGCAAGGAAGGGGAGCAAATTCTCCCTTGGTTGGTCAAATTGGTAGGATTGGATATGGCAATACTCTTATAACTAAAGAATATCCTCCATTACAAAATACATTCAGCAGTGTCCTGAATAGTCAAATTCCTGCAAATTCTACACTTTCAAAGGAATCTCCATCCTCTTCTAAAATGACTATATTACAACAAATCCAAAATCCTATTTCTTCAGAGGATTTATTGAAACCAAATGGCAAACAACTCCATATTATATATATATTGTACCTGATGAAATTTCCCACCATATACTCTCTTTTCTTAGAAATATTGTCCTGATTTCTATCAATCATATTATAAAGCTTCTGGATATCTTCAAAAATCTGGACATATTTATGCCAGCTTCTTAAATTTCATCAGAGTTGCCAATGATAATATTATCCAAATTATGGATCATTACCCAAAAAAACACTCTGACTGGTTGGATCCCTTTTGAAAACAATTTTGAAATTAAATTTTCAAAAATCTTTGTCAAACTTGTACCCACTATTCAAGATTGGGGTATACCTTCTTCATATTTCAGATTCACTTCAAGTTTTAATAACCAACATGATAGATTGACTTACTATGATCTTGTTTCTTCTTTCTTCAATACGTTTTATTATCAAAATAAAGACCATAAGCATACTTGGTGGATTCATTTAAGTCCATCTATATTAGAAAATAAAAAATCTCTTCCTAGCTGATTTTACCAGTGGTTTCAATTTTTGCTATCCTAGAGGAATTACTTCCTGAAAATATATACATGGTGCCTATCTCAAATATTTAGAAGTATATTCTTCTAATTTTCCATCTACTGAAGAATATTCCTTCTTTGTTTCTTCTAAAAAAGCCCTATGTAATTTTATGATACAATTTAATATTCTATGGTTATTCCATAGGAAATTTCAAACCCATATTTGTTCCCACACTGGACTTTTGTTATAATGTCATATTCGGATGATATTTGAAAATAAGTGGTGGGTTAAATACCATAATATCAATTTTGAAGGTTTGGGAGTAATTTCTCTTGTGAAAGGAACAATTTCTCTATTAAATCCTTCTTTTGAAGCAACTTCTTCAAAGACTTCTACTGAAAAATCTATTTCTTTAAAAAATTAAGATATTTAGAAATATATTGCTGATGCCATCAAGTTATGCATAGAAAAAAAAATCAATTGACACCTGCAAATGATACTTCCCAAAATATTCCTTCATCCTCCAAAGGAAAAGAGAAAATTGATATTTCGAATCTTTTTTCCCATCTCGATGAAGAGCAATATGAAGACTCTCAAGATCTCAATGCTTCAGATGATATTGATATAACAACTAAATTAAAATAGGCATAAGCATTGACAAAAATGGCATGGAGTTTGGAGGCAAAAAATTCAAAAAATTCCTCTGTCAAAAAGAAATTATTTTCAGATGAAGAAATGATTGAATCAAAATCTAAAGAATCAGTCTTCAGTCAATTATGAGAAAAAGAAAAAGAAAAAATGAAAACAAAAAAAAAAAAGATGTATAATGAAATATGCTAGTAAGGGCATCAGTAAACATAATATCTTGGTAGCAAACAGAATATGCTGGTGACTACGTATGCAATGGTGTCAGTGATCAATAATATTTTGCTATAAATAGCCATTCAAATGTAATAGATAGGTAGAATTTTTAGTCTTTTAGTTTTAATTCTCTGTTTGTAATCCCTCTAGTTCTTCTTTCCATCCTTTCCATCCTCGTAATTTTTTTCCTTTGTAAATTTTCTAGTTTTTGATAAAAAATTCATCTTTTTGCTTGAATACAATGATTTCATCTTTCAATTCTTATTCTGTAAGTTTTACTGTGCTTTATTTCATCCAGAGTTTATTTGGGATGCAGATAATGATAAATTGAAGAAGAAATATTTTGTATATCATTTGGTTTAAATAATTGTATAGTTTCAAAAGTATTACAAATAGGTATAGTTCTTTCAATACAATGGTTTTTAATTTATATGCAGATTTTAGTTGCAAAATGCTTGTAGCATAAATATCAAAATTTTTTACCTTTGGAATATGCCAATTTTGAAAAGTTTGTTCTATATCAGTAAATTCAAAATTTTCTTCATTTTTTGTGTATTTGATTTTTGAAGAAGATGAAAATGCAGAAGATGCAGATCTAGAAAATATGGAAGACATGTTCAAACCTTGAGAAAGCCTAGGAAATTTGAGCTCTAAGAGTTAATCTTTTCTAGTTCAATTCATAACAAGTGTTCATTCTATTATCTTGATCTAAACCTTATTGATCAATATATTTTAAAATGATTGAATAGAATATTAAGCTTCTCAACATATTGACTCACTTATATTAAAACTTATATATTAAGAAATAAGGATTATTAACTTGCATGGCTGTCAACTTTCAATAGGCCAACGCCAAATTTTCAACTTTTTGGCTACCGGTCTTACGGCCCTCAACGACTTGAATGCCGTCACACAAGTAAATAAGATCAAAATTTCTTTATATGTAAATTTTAATATTAAATATCCTATTGTTTGAGAATCTTAATAATATATTCAAGTTCTAAAATACAAGTCTTACTGGTTAGATTTGATATAAAAATCAACCCTGTTATGAATAGATCTGGAAAGGAATAACTCTTAGAAACTAATTTAAGCTTCCATGGCTCTGATACCAAATAAACCCAGGATAAAATAAAGCATATTAAAACTTACCAAATAAGAATTGAAAGCTGAAATCCTTGTCTTCAAGAAAAAAGATGATTTTTTATTGAATACTAGAAAATTTACAAGGACGGAAAGGATGGAAAGAAGAACTAGAGGGATTACAAAGAGAGACTTAAAATTAAGAGACTGAAAATTTTGCCTATCTATTACATATGAATGGCAATTTATGGCCAAAATATTATTGATTGCTGACATCATTGCACATGTAGTCACCAGCATATTCTGTTTGCTATCAGCATATTCTATTTACTGACGTCATTACCAGCATCTGTTATTTTGTTATATACTATTTCATTTTTTTCTGTTTTCCTTTTTTTTTCTCATAATTGACTAAAATCAATTCTTCAGATTTGGATTCAGTCATTTTTTCATCTGAAAATAATTTCTATTTAACAGAGGAATTTTCTATTTTTTTGCCTCCAAACTCTGTGCCATTTTTGTCAATGCTTCTACTTGTTTTAATATAGTTGTTATATCAATATCATTTGAAGCATTGCGATCTTGAGAGTCTTCATATTGCTCTTCATTGAGATCGGAAAAATGATTAGAAAAATCAATTTTCTCTTTTCCTTTGGAGGATGAAGGAATATTTGGAGAAGTATCCTTTGCAGGTGTCAATTGATTTTTTTTCTATGCATAACTTGATGGCATTAGCAATACATTTCTCAATATCTGAATTTTTTAAAGAAGTAGATCTTCTATAGAAGTCTTTGAAGAAGTTGCTTCGAAAAAGGATTTAATGAAGAAATTGTTCCTTTCGTAGGAGAAATTGCTTCCAAACATTCAAAGTAAACTAATATTCTGGCATTTAATCCACCACTTATTTTCAAATATCCTTTGAATATGTGGAACTCCAGAGTGGGAACAGATATGGGCTTGAAATTTTTGATGGAATAACCATGGAATATTAAATTGTATCATAAAATGACATAGGGCTTTTTTAGAAGAAACAGAGGAGGAATATTCTTCAATAGATGGATAAATAGAAGAATATAATTCTAAACATTTGAGATAGGCATCATGTATATATTTAGGAAGCAATTCTTCTAGAATAGCAAAAGATTGAAACCACTGGTAAAGCCAACTGGGAAGAAATTTTTTATTTTATAATATAGATGGACTCAAACGAATCCACCAAGTATGCTTATGGTGTTTATTTTGATAATAAAACGTATTGAAGAAAGAAGAAACAAGATCATAGTAAGTAAATCTATAATCTTGGTTACTAAAACTTGAAGTGAATCTGAACTATAAAGAAGGTATACCCCAATCTTGAATTGTGGGTACATGTTTGATAATCATAAAAAATTTTGAATTTAATTTCAAAATTTTTTTTAGAAGGGATCCAACCAGTAGTATTTTCTAGGTCATGATCCACAATTTGGACAATATAATTGGCAACTCCAATAAAATTTAACAAGTTGGCATAAACATGTCTGGATTTTTTAGGATATCTAGAAGCTGTATAATATGATTGATAGAAATCAAGACAATATTTCTGGGAAAAGAGGGTATATGGATCGTGGGAAATTCATCAGGTTCAATATATATAACATGGAGTTGTTTGAAATTTGGTTTGAATAAATCCTCCGAAGAAATTGGATTTCGGATTTGTCCTAATATAGTAATTTTAGAAGAGGACAGAGATTGGTTTGAAAGTGTAGAATTTGTTGACTATTCAGGACATTGCTGAATGTATTTTGTAATGGAGGATATTCTCCAGTTATAGAAGTATAGCCACATCCAGTCCTACCAATTTGACTAGCCAAGGGAGAATTTGATCGCCTTCCTTGTTATGGGTTTCCACGTCCTTGAGGTGGGGATCTTTCCCTATCTCTTTCTGGTGCAAGATTCATTTTGACTTGTAAGTAATTCTCTTGTTAAAAAAATCAGGTAAGGAATTATGCTCACCTTTAATGTATTCTGTATCAAAATCAAAGACAGATAGAATACATTGCCATCTAACAAATAATTATTTTGAACCAATATTTTTAATATCTTTTCCAAAAATATATTTTGTTGCAGAATATTCTATTCTAATCAGGAATTTTTGATTGAATAGATCATCTTGAGATTTAGTAACACAAAGAACTATACTAATAATTTCCTTTTTTACTGTCACATATTTTTTTTGTGTGCTATTCCAAATACTTGAAGTAAAGCGAACTAATTCTTCTTTATTGTAATGGGGATTTTTCTGTTTAAGAATACCACCATAACCAATATCAGAAGCATCAGTCTAAACAATTTTAAACGAACTATAATTGGCTAAATTTAGAATGGGTAATTTTTTAACTGTGCTTTTATTTTTTTGACAACTGCGGTATGATAATTAGCATTTGTCTAAGGAGGAGGATTCTTATGTAACTTCTAGTATAATTGTTTGCAATCTTGAGTCAAGTGTTTGTAATATTCACCTATATAATTTAGACTACCAAGAAATTGTTCTAACCACATTTTATCTTTGATTTCGTCAGAAAATTTATCTTCAAATTCAATAGATCGTGCAATAGGAGTAATTTGACCCTTATTCAAATCATAACCTAGAAATCTAACCAGCAATTGAAACAATTTGACTTTCTTTGCAGAAAAAACATTTCCATTATGAATGGCAATATTAAAGAATATGTTCAAATGTTTAAAATGTTGATCTATATATTCTCAGAAAAGATTAATATGTCATTAATATAAACTATGATGAAAAGATAAGAAGGAAAAATATCATTCATAATATTTTGAAATTTAGATGGTGCATTTTTTAATCTAAAAGGCATGACATTCCATTCATAATGACCAAACGGTATAGTAAAAGTAGTTTTATATCTATCTTGTTCAGCAATGTTGGATTTGTCAAAAACCAGATTTCAAATCAAATTTTGAATATATTTTTGAATTAACTGTTCTATTTAACAAATCTGTTTTACTTGAAATTGGATTCCTAATCCATTGGATAACTTTGTTAATAGGTTTATAATTAGTGACTAATCTAGGAGTTCCTCTTTCTATTTTTGAATTTTTATTGACATAAAAAATAGAACAACTCTAAGGAGAATGAGACTTTCTAATAATATTTTTGGGAAGAAAATCATCAATTTGTTTTTTGCAGTAATCAACAATTTTCTTGTTCATTTGAGATGGTCTAGCTTTGGTAGGGATTTGTTTTTAATTTAAATCTTTTTCATAAAGTAGATGCACAATTTGTTTTTTGCTATACCAAAATGCAGTGGGTAAATCATTGCAAACATGTAATAAAATATTATCATCTACATGTTTAACTGAATATGAAAATCTTTCAATTGTTCTTCAAGTCTAAAAAATAATAATTTTATTTTGTAAAAAATTGATTTGAAAATATCTGTGATTTGTTTTCAAACAAATATTTTCTTTAATAGAATTGACAGAATATTTATTTAAATCATGTGATTGTGGTAGTGTTACAAAATCAAATGTCAAGCCTTTTTATTTATTGTAAATAATTTTTCCATCAGAATAATATGGATGCATTTGAACAATAAATGGTTGTCCTAAAATAACATGCTCATTGATAATAGTTGTCAACACAAAGGGTAAACAAATATAATTTTCTTCTTTTGAAAATATGTAGGCATTAGAATTCTTATAATTAACATGAATTTTGGATCCTTCTATAGCATGCAAAATGGTTGAAGTTTTCTCAAAAAAATCAGAAGGAACAAGTCCTTCATGCATTGTGCAAATATCAACTCCAGAATCTATGATAGCAATAGAAGAGAATACATAAGTTTTATTTATAACTAAAGTAACTTGTATAAAATATTTTCGAGCAAAATACATAGAAGACACTTGTAAGAAATCATTATCAATAATTTTCTACTTTTTGTTTAGACACATCTTCTTAGAGGAAGACTCAAGTTTTTCTTATAAAGAATTTTCTTTAGAATTTGTAAAAACTTTTTCTAAAGAATAAATATTTTCCATTAAGGACATCCTTTGTTTTAAAATTGGTATTTCTTCTTTAAGTTGATTTATTTCTCTTTCTAAAATAGGTATAGTAACTAGTTTATTTAAAGAACTTTGATTAACATTTTCTAGAACTTCTTTTAAAGTAAAGTTTTCTTGTATATCATTTAATTTACTTTTAATAGGAAAAGGTAAAGAAGAATTCTTTTCATTTTTATTGATTTTTTCATTTTCCAAAATCTTTTTGTATTGAATTAAATATTGTTGTCTTTGCAGATCATCTTGTAATGCATTAATCAAATCAAAGAAAAGATTTTGACTATCAGTAAGAGTAAAGTATTGAAATTATTTGCCTCTAACATAGAAGGAAGATAATCATTTGGGGAGCAAGAACAATTATTATAACAATCATCACAATTATCATCTTCTGAAGAAGAAGTGTATTGACTTCAGGATCTATAGATTCAACATCAGGATAACCAGTATCAATGAGAGAAACAATTAATTCTTCTTTTTTCTCATCATCAATAGATAAATTATTAATTTTATCTAATAGACTTGTAATATTCTTAGACTACACTTAATAGCATAGTGACATTTTTTGTCACATTTTCTACAAGTAATAGTCTTTCGTATCCAATCTTTCACCTCTTGATCAGTTCTTTTATTTTTCTTTTTGGCTTTCTTAAAGATTGATTTCTTTTTCTTTTTACAAAAAGATTTCTCTTTTTTCCTTTCTGAGTTTTTCTCTTATCATTTTCTGAAGAAATACGAGGTTCATTAAAAGTAAATTGTGCACAAAAATCACCTAATTCAGTTCTTTGTTTATATTTCTTAATTTGTACTTTGAATTTAATATCCTTCCACAATTTTAAACCTTTATCGATGCAAAGAGATATAATGTCGTCATAAGTAAGAGTATCATAAGGAACATTTTGTCCATCAAGATAAGATTTTACAAAGTAGTGATAATTCTTTGGGCAAAAGGATTAGGAAGACTGAAAATAAATTTTTCTTTCCAAAAACTAGAATTAGAATCTAATCTTTACATAACTATAGTTAAGAAAGTATCTTTCTACCATTTAAAATGAGAAAGAGTAGGATATTTTAAACTCATCAAAGGTTCTTTTTTAACATTACAAATGATTTTTGTATCTCCAAAAAAATGCTTAATGATATTAGGTACGAGAGAAAATGCTGCATCAAAATAGCAGTATGAATGGAAGAAGTTCCTTCTTGTTTGATAATTAATTTAGTATAATTTAAAATCTCATATTTTTGCTATTCAAAAAGATAATGTCCCACCAACCATTTAAGGTACGAATAAAACCATGAACAACAACATTAACAGAATCTTGCTTAGTAGTACCTTTATTTTTTAAAATCTGAATATACATCATAATCCTTTTTAAATTATTCAAAATTTGATATGGCTTGTGCTCTCAAAGACTCAAGAGAAGCAACATATATAAGTCCAATGTTCTATTTCAGTTGGTCTATGGCTTTGATATTATCTATCAATATTAATGAGGACTAAATTGTTTGGGGTTTTCATATTTTCTAAATTTCTTTTTCTTTATAGGGAAAAGAGTGGGATTATTAGAAGTTTCTTGGAACATAGAAATAAGTTGATAATGTTTTCATCAGAATGAGGAGGAGAAATGTTTTCATCTTTTCTATAGGAGGATCGAAAATAGGGGAATCATAAATAGTATTGATATTCAACTTTCCAAATTTTTGACTTATCAAAAAAAGACATTCATCTACTGATGTAGAAAACACATTGGGTGATAATTAACTCTCCATAGGTTTGATCAAAAAAGGTTGAGATTTTGAAGTATCTAGAATATGAAACTGATCTTCATTAACTGGAGGTCTTTTATTATAATTAAAGATCCTTGTAAATTGTTTAATTTTGTGGAAACATTGTTCAACTATTTTGAAATTGTTGATAAATTTAAATAATATGGTTACCCTATGTTGGGCTAATTTATGAAAATCAGCTTTATTTTGATTTAAATAGGGCATAGCAATACCAATATCATTTAATCTAATCTCGAAATTGGGAGGATGAATAGAACGAACATTTTTATATTGTCCATTTTTGTCCTTTTTAGACAAAGTATAGGTTTCATAAGTATCTTCTGAAATAGAAATATTTATTTTATCATTTATCAAAGATGCTCTATATTCGATATAAAACCATTTGAAAAATTCAATATAACAAGTAGTGAGTTTAATAAAATTATAATACTTATTTTGAATTTCTTTTTGTTGATTCTTATCATAAAAAGAAAAGAACCAATTTTTGAAATTAATATATTTGTCTTGTTGAAAATCTTTAATGGCAATTTTTGAAGTTCATGAGAAAGAAATTCTTTATGTATAGTTCTATGATTGTATCTAGAAGTAGAAGAAGAAGAAGGTTGCTCTACATCATAATTCATTTTGGAACCAACTTCTATTTCCAAATTATTTTTTCTCAATAGAATTTTTTTTCTTTATGTGTATCAACACCATGTAAAATGTTTTTTTTTTTTCTTGTAAGCCTTCAAACTGAAGTTGGGTATCTTTTCAAAAAGTCAAAGAATTTGCATTTGGTTTAAAAATACTTTCATTAATAGAAGATGAAGAAGTGGAATTTCTAGAGAAAGCTATAGTTAGAGTGCCAAAAGTACTTTTACTAATTTGAGCAGATGAAGAAAGAGGAATGGGTAAAGAAGTAGGTGTAAGATCATCAAAAACCCATTGATCTAGAACATTAATCTGATCCCAATTTAAAATATGAGGAAGTTCTAAATTAGATTTAGTAAGATTAGTTTCAATCAAAGATGTTTTTCTACCAGAATTAATATGTCTAGCACCTAAACACAAAGTATTCATAAGTTTATAATAAATACGATAAGAAATATTGATATTTTTAGTACAGGCTTCATATCATAACCTTTTGTCTGAATATTTAGAGTTAAAAATATCAGCTAAATTTCTTCTCAGTTAAAGAGACAGAAAAATTGGATAACTACTTAAATAAATTGGACCATTATGTAAAGAAGATTCAGTTAATCCTAACAAAGAATCAGAAAATTTGTTGTGTCTAACATTTATAAGAGCAACACAAACAGAAGTATTCAACCCTTGATGATTCAAAGGTTGTAACGCAACTTGGACTAAACCAAAATGTAGATAATGATAAAATAAAGAAGAAATATGTTGTATATCATTTGGTTTAAATAATCATATAGTTTCAAAAGTATTACAAATAGGTATAGTTCATTCAAAAGTTTTTATTTTATAAGAAGATTTTAGCTGAAAAATGCTTGCGGCATAAATATTAGAATTTTTTACCTTTGGAATATGCCAATTTTGAAGAGTTTGTTCTATATCTGTCAATTCAAAATTTTCTTCCATTTTTGTGTACTTCATTTTTGAAGAAGATGAAGATGCAGATCTAGAAAATATTGAAGACATGTTCAAACCTTGACAAAGCCCTAGAAGCTGTGATTTAGCTTTAAGAGTTAATATTTTTTGGTTCAATTCATAATAAGTGTTCATTCTATTATCTTCATCAAAACCTTATTGATCAATATATTTTAGACTGATTGAATAGAATATAAACTTTTGAACGTATTGACTAACCTATATTAAAACTTACATATTAAGAAATAGGGATTATTAATTTGCATGATTGTCAACTTGCAATAGGCCAACGCTAGATTTACAACTTCTTGGCTACCAGTCTTACATCCTTCAGCGACTTGAATATTAAGCGTCCCACAAGTAAACAATCAAGATTTCTTTACATATAAATTTTAATATTAAGCGTCTTATTGCTTGAGACTCTTAATAATATAGTCAAGTTTTATATATATATATATATGTACATATTTATACATTTATATATATATACACACACACACACACATACATACATACATACATATATGTATGTATATATACGTTTATATACATATATATGTGTGTGCATATACATATATATATATATACATAGATATATATATATACATATACACACACATATATATACGTATCTATATATATACATATATATGTCTATATATTTATGTATATAAATATATATATATGTAAATGTATTTATATATATGTACATATATATATATATCTTCATATACATATATATATATATATATATGTACATATATGTATGTATATATAATATACATACTTACATATATACATATATATGTGTGTGTGTGTATCTATATATATATATGTTTGTGTGTGTGTGTATATATATATATATATATATGCATATGTATACATATACATACATATATATGTGTGTGTGTGTTTGTGTGTTCTCATGTTTACCTTTTAGAATACCAACAAGTCGAGAGGGGAATCTCTGTAATGCTTATCATTGATATCATATTATTCATTATTTAATATATTAATGTTCTAAATTGTGTGACCTGTGCATGTAAGTAGATCTGAATGAATTTCTATTTCCATTGACCTTGTCGAAATCGTTGAACAATTTGACTTTGTAATACTTGTGATTTTGGAAAAGAAAATGTTTTGAATGAATAGAACTTACTTTTTGGGACACTTTCTGAGAATGGTTATGCTTACTGATTTAAAATATTTGTAACAGATGAACTTGTGATTTTAAGAAACTTGAAAATTTGGGGTGACAAATTGAAATAATTCAATTCTCGTATGGTATTTGAGATCCCTTGAGCGAATTCTTTATTATTCATAAGTACATTCATTGCTCATATTTTGAGTTTTCAATTTGGCAGTGTGCTTGTTTAGTCTTTTAGTAAGGTTCTTTTTATTTTTTATTTTGCTCTGGACTAGCAAAATGCCAAGTTTGGGGTGTAATAACTCTAGTGAACTAGAGTTATTTTACTATTAAAATATGGCTTTTTGTGAACTTTTTCCCTATTTTTGGTATTTAATTAAGTATTTTAGTTTAATTATTTTCATTATATAGTTGCATTTGCATTTCTTGTAAATATCATGAGTTTTACTTAATTTTAGTGGTTAAAATGTTTTTGTACATGTTAAAAGATGAAGAGCTGGATGTGAAAGATTAAAAAAGTCCAGAGATCAAATTGCAATTAATAAAGACTTGAAGAACAAGAGCTGAGAAAAGCTCGATGTCGTGACACTAAATTTTTGATGTCGCGACATGGAGGCGGGGATTTGTATTGTAATTTTTACCTTCATGTCACGACACCAAATATTCGATGTTGCGACATCAAGCCGTGTCCAGCTTTAGTATAAGGGTATTTTTGTAATTTTGAACGCCAGCTCTTTATATTTTGTCTTGTAAAACACTCTAATATATAGAGTGGTAGTATAGCTAGTTAATTAGACTAGTAGAGTACATTAGTGTTAGCTTAAAATCCAAGTTTCTAGTTTGATACAAAGTTCTCTTCAATTCCTTTAGATCTTGTCTTTAATTTCTTGCAAGTTTTAATTTTGATCAGATAGTTTTAGTGGGTTAATCATTAGATTCTGGTAGATATAATTTTTACTTGTTTTCTAGTTTTTTTCTAATTTCTTGAAAATCAAGTTACTTCTATTCCAAGGTTTCTTAGGTTTCTTGATGATTTTTAGCTTAGAATTTCATTTTCTTGTTTTAAATTCAAGTAATTTTCTTAGTGAGCTTCCTTTAATTAAATCAAAAATCTAAAAATATTTATTTTAAAATTAGTTTTCTTTGCAAATTTTACTAGTTTTAATTTAGTTTAAAAAAAAGGAAATTGTCTTTTTTCATGCTTTCTTATTGCTTTTTTTAGTCCATTTAGGGTTACTTGTCCTTTAATCTTTGTTTTGATTTAGTTAATCTAGTTGTTTTAGAAGTAATTTATTTGCTTTCATTAGACTAGTATAGTTAGTCTTTTAATTAGTCATTTACTTGCTTAATTTTCTTATCTTTATTAGTTTAATTTAGTTCTTTAATTTACTTTGAGTGTTGAATTATGGCTTTGTTTAGAGTAGTTTTCTTAATTCTTTTCAATTAGCCTAACTATATGAAGACCTCTAAATCTTTGTAATTGGTGCTAACCAACAATCTTGTGGGAACGATACCCGCTCATCCTATACTACTACCTACCCTGTAAACTTGCGGGAAGTAAGGGAAGAGTTAAGGAGAAAGTGCAGTTTATTACCTATTTTAGTTAGTTTTTACTCTACCTTTAAGGGCTTAACATTGGCCAAACATGTCGAGCAACAGCACACCAAGCAAAACAATTATCCATGGAATCCGATCTGGAAAGGGGAAAAAATATTGAGAACTCGCCACATAAAAATATAAATCTTTAGGGGTATACTTGAACTCTAAATATATTTCTGAGAAGCAAGTTTGGCTCTCAGACGATGAATACATTCATAAGCAGCCGAGACGGACAAAAGGCCTATCGAAGAAGAATTCCAAATGAAAACATCTGACTTATCAAAGAGATATAATTTCCTAGACCTCACCTTATCTTGCAAATGAGGACTATGTCATTTATCTAAGAAAGAATTATCCCAATCCGTCTCAATGGAAAGGATTCGGTTATGGGAACATTAGTGTCCTCAATCAATAGAGGACCGTCCCTATCCAATTTTCACATAAAGCATCACAATACATCTTCTAACTAGCACTTGAAAAAAATTATGAAATCTATCCTTAACTTTTTCCATTCATCTCCAAACGAAAGAATTAGAGAACAATTCTTACTATATCGAGCCCTCATATAATTCCACCACAAAGAAGAGGAATTGTTGTAATTCCACCAAAGCTTCATTGAAAATGCATCAATGACATAAAACAAACTTCCAACTCCAATACCTTTTGCATCCGTAGGGAAGCAAGGTTCTGACCAAGCTCTTCAATGCCTTTTCGGTTTGCCTACACAGAATCCCCAAAAAAAATCAGCCAAGAGTTTCTTAATTGCAACCATCACAAATTTTGGAGGGTCTTGTATAGAAATAATATGAATAGGAATGGATGATAAGACATGTTTGATCAAAGTAAGTCGGCCACCAGAAGACAACAAATTATGCTTCCATCCTGTAGGCTTAGCCATTAATCTTGTCAATAACATATTGAAAATTAGCCCTAGTCCGTTTCCCCTTAAAAATCAAACATCCAAGATACATCATAGGAAAGGTAGTAGCCCTCATATTTTTAAGGTGTTCAATCCAACAAGTCAAAGCCAATAGAGAAAAATATGGCAAGCGAGCTCTTAGCAAGGCTCACTAGTTGCCCCGTCCTCTTTTGGAGGCAATTGAAGAAATCCATCAAGTTCTTCAAAGATTTGCTATCAAGTCTAGTCAAAATAATAATATCATCTGCAAATGCCAGGTGAAAAATGATATGGCAGCACCTAGGGAGCGAAAAAGGCAAAACCTTAGTGTCATGAACAAGGGCATCGAGTCCCCTAGGGAATACCTCAGTACCAATAATAAACAACAAATGGGAAAGAGGATCCCTTTGTTTAACTCTGCGAGAAGCTTGGAAGAATCCATAACTCTGACCATTTATAAGCAAAGAAAACCAGCTGCATTTAAGATTCCCTAGAATAAGGTTAAGAAACCAGTTATAGAAACCAAACTTCAACAGAAATGCCTCATAAAATTCCCAAGAAACCTGGTCAAAAGGTTAAACCAAGTTTGGTTTAATCACCAAGTTGGAGCCTCTTGTTTTCCAAACTAAGGAGTGAATCATTTCTTGTGCAAGCAAAACATTGTCAAATAAAGATCTCTCTTTGACAAAACTTGCTTGCTCAACAAAAAAATTGAGGAAGCAAAGTCGCAAGCTAATTGGCAAGTAATTTGCTAAACACTTTATTAATAAAATTGCATAGAAAGATCGGTCGAAAATCTGTGAATGTAGAGGGATTTGACTTCTTAGGGATTCATACCAACAAGGTGCTTGATATTGCCATGGGAATAGGAAACCCATGCAAAAATTCAAGAATTGTTACATGAACATCAGGGGCAATGATGTCCCAATAAGAAGTGTAAAAAGAACCTGAAAATCCATCCCAATCTGCAAAACTTTCTGGTCCATTTGGAATATAATAATTTAATCAAAAATGTCGTCCAAAATGACTAGTTCCATTAGGGCCAGATTGTCTTGAGCTGAGAAGACACAAGGGGTATGGTCGAGTAAAACCCTGGTATTATCATCTTCCAAGGATTTCAAAGAAAAAAGCTCTTGGAGAAACCTAACTCCTTCATGCTAGATACCCGCCATTGAATTCACCTAGTTGTCATCAGCATCCTTGATTTAGAAAATATAAAAAGTAGACCTCCTCTGGTTAGTAGCATGAAAGAGGTAGGTTTTTCCACCTAGTTGCCACTAGCATCCTTGATTTTATGAATATAAAAAGTAGACCTCCTCTGGTTAAACAGTAGCATGAAAGAAATGGTATTTTTATTTGCTTCAAAAGCCACTTGACCCTAGATTTCTATCTCTAGAAAGTTTCTTCAACATTGAGATGATATAAAAGCCTAGCTTGCACCTCATGAAGGTTTTACCTTGCTTCCTCCATTTGCGACATCTCAAAATCCTCCTTTAAAGCTTTATCTTTAGTGTTGGCAGCCCTAGAATAGAAGCTTCAAAAATGTTGCCCAAATAGCTTTTGTTCAACTATCTCAACACATCTTTGAGACGTCTAAGCTAAGGGAAAAAGCTAACACCCCCTTACCTTGAATTGGGTCTTGCCAACTATCATGAACCAGTGAAAATTATTCATTTTTGATCCACATTGATTGGAACTGGAATGGCTGAGGACCCTCAAAAAGTGGAGTAATTGATCATGATCTAACCAAAGAAAAGCATGAAAGGGAGGATTCAAAAAAACCCAAATTTTGTTAGAAGCATTCAGACAATAATAAGAAAAACCAATACGAGCACGTCCAGTTTCAACTTTGTGAGCGTCTAACATGGGGTCAATCAAAACAACAAAATTAATTTTAAGAACCTGAACAAGCTATTTTAGTCTTCAGATGGATGATTTCCTACCTATTCTCCTTACATTCCAAGCTAGAGCACTAATCATGAGGAAAGAATAAGGAAAATTGATTAAAGGTTTTCATTGCTTGTAAATAAATAGTTGTAGGAATAGGAAAATTCTTCCTTTTGCCTTGAGGTTTCATATTCGCATTGTCAACTACCTGCTTCATGGACTGCTATGCATCCCCAATCTAGCATTTTATTTATTTATTTATTTTTTCAAATTGACAAAGTTAATCAAAAACCCCCTCTTTTTCTCTCAATGGCCTGATTATTTGAGAAGGATAAGAGAGGGTGCCATCTACATGGCCTTCCAAAATCCGTTGCATGGCTTTCTTTTAGGATTTTAAACTAACATGTGGATCGTCTATCAATATATTCGACACCAAAGATGGAAAGGGAACATTGACTGATTCCTCCATGCACCATGGTACTTGAAATAGATTCTTGAAGAACAGGATTACGGTTTAATGAAAACCCCCCTTTCCCTAGCCCCAACAAGGTCATGAACGTCTTGATTACTTGTTGATACAGATTGATTAGCATCCCGACATGCATGATCATCATTTGCTACCATGGTATGGGCTATGTAGGGTTAACATCTCATGAGCTATTCACTTCAATCATAGATGGGTTAGAATATGGAGCATTTAACCTAGCAACTTCGTTGATTCCAGTCTGTCATGCAAAAATGAAGTATCCACATGAACAGTTGGAATTGTGGGATGGAAACCAATTTCACTAACTACGGTCAAGTTTGCCACTTTATGAATGACACCATCTTGACTAGATAAATTAGGTTTGGATTAAGAGTACCATTATCAGCAGCTTTTAGTGAAGAATAAGTACGGATTTAATCTTTTTCTATTGTAGAAACACCAGAAGAATTGCCAATATTTTGAGATTGCTTAACCGATTCATCGCATTGATGATTAGTTTTTGCTTGCCAAATTTTTGCCGTTGCATTATGGCTTCTTTTTTTTTCCTAGATTTTGGGTTTTGGTGGTTGCTATTTTGCTAGATGAGGCTTCACTCGATTGAGATTGGCATGATACATTCGTTGCCGACAGTGATCACAGTACACGGGCAAAACTTCATATTTGAAATATTGCCAGAAGCCAATCATCATCTTCACTCACACAAACTCAGGAAGGTAAGGGTTTTATGAGATCACACTCCATATAAACCCTAGCCACATTGGGTCAATTAACAGTAGCCATGGACACATCAATCATCAATGGGAGCCAATCAGTTGACCAATTGAAAATAATGCCATATATCAAAATAAATACAGTATAAATCTTTGAGAGAAATCCAGACTAGAACTATTAGAGATTCAATGTTACCATGAAACTAGGGGTCCATTTTAGGATTCTCCTATCGAAACCATTGATAGTCCAAAAACCGTAGCACCAGCAACACAAATAATATTCGTCTAGGTCAAATCGAATAAGAATATGATGATAATCCAAGAAGCCAAGTTTAAATCCCCCACAAAACCAATCTTGTTAAACTCAAACCACAGGGACTTCATGGAAGGCTTGCTTTTTGAGAACTTACCCAATGCATATTTGAAGGATATAGCCAGCTTTTGGATGTCATCTTTTGGAAAAAAATTACAGCCGATTCTCTCTTGTAAATAGAGGGTTTTTTTTAAAGTCAGTGGGTTGGGTTTTCGACACTACTACATCAAAGGAACGGTTGATTGTCTTGGGTTGCCCTTCAGCGATAGACTGAAGGGCATCCATGGTGAAAAGGTCATGAATGGGGAGAGGGAGAAACCCTAGCCGTGAGAAGGTCTTCGAAATAGAAAATCTTATGTAAAACTTGTGATTTTTCCAACTTCTGGAGGCTCAATTCCTGTTCCTAATTGTAATAATTCAATTCAAAATTCTGTTAGTCTATGTTTTATTATCATTTGCAAGTCCCCAACTTGCAACCCACAGAAAATCTCTTAAACATGGAAAACAAATTACAACAAAAAATTTATTAATTTTTACAATTCAACATTCTTCAAAACAAACAAAATCGCAAGACTTGTCATTAAATCATATCCTTTATTAATTTGAACAATTCAATTTGATTTCACAATTAAGAAAATGGCAAAGCCCAAAAAAACCATATTGTTTATCTCCAAGTTTTTAATGAAAACATAATTAGCTAATGCTGAAAATTAAAATGATGGCATCAGAAGGATAAGTATTGGATGAAGATCATTGGCTCATTTTCATACCTAAGCTGCCTTCCGAAAATTGATTTTAACAACTTATTTCTAAGAAGCATAGCTTTATCATCCTTAAGGAAGGCATAAATTCCAAAACCAACCGAACAACAATAAGAATAAAACACTCTGGTAAAACATAAATACACGAATATCAGTTCAATACACACCTTATTTCTCGTAAATCCCAATAGCCTTAATTCTATACAATAGGTCCTCAATTTCACTTGTTCGAAAAAACGTTTTTATAATTTACTTACACAATTGTTAAATATTTGTTTTGGGTAAGTCATTCAAAACATCCATCTTACAATATTCTCCTGAATGACAAAAGCCATAGCTATAAGATCAAATCAACAATTAGGGCAAAAAACAAAATCAGAACTTTTCCCCTTCAGTTGTTAAAATACTAGCAACAAAAACAATCAAAGCTAACTTCAAGTTTTTCTCAACAAAATTAGTAAAATATTATTAAAAAAAATAAGAAAAAATTAAAAACTTAAATTTATAATTAGTATAAGACTGACAAAAAGGTAAACAATTTAGAAGATTACATGATTAGTAGCAATGATCTATGAAATCTCATAGAGACATGGAAGGCATGGCAAGATACTATCCAAACTATTTTATCTCCTACATATCAAACTTCATTTTTTCCTCTTATCATCCACGTAAACTCCTTCAGAAACTTATACAAAAACAACATAAATAAATTAAAATATCAAATGAATAGTCAAAAAAATTCAAAAAATAGTAGAAGATAATAGTAATCGAGTTGGAAGGGGGTTGGCAACCAGAAGAAGGGGGAAGAGGAAGTAGGAGGAGTGAGTGAATTTAGTGAGGGGTTCCAGAACATAATAGAGTTGGATTTTTGTTACTTCTTCATGATGTGGGCATTACTTGACTCTACCAAAGCTGTAAGAAAGATTTAGGGTTTCTCGGTTGTACATGAAAATCCATATAAGTTTCATCAAAATCCAAAAATAAGTGTTGGAGAGCCAAGAGATGAAAAGAAGATGGAAAGAGGATTTTGTTTTCGAAAGAATTGAGAAATCGATAAAAAAGATCATGGAGAAGAAGAGAAAGAAGAAAGAGATGAGAGATAAATAGATGGCATTACCTTCCGAACATTTAGAGTGAAACTCATGCTCTAGCTACTGATGTTATTCACCTTTGATAAAGAGTCTAAAACACCACACAGAGCAACAATAATTAAATCATAAATATAGGGATAACATCATCAATAAATGCAAATGGGGTAAATGCACCAAATAGCAAGCACTTTATTCCCTGAACATTCTAGAACACCACTACTAAAATATTAAGTTAAATTGCTACAATACTCTCAACAATCTGAAAAACACCAAATGGACATAAGATACAAAACACGTTGGACAGTGTGTAACTCACACTATTATATGTTGCAGATAAAGTATCAGGCTTTTATTTATGAAACATTAATCTCAGCTTTTACAACATTTCAACTAAAATTACATGAATATTTGTTATTAGTATAGCAATTTTTGCCTCAAGAAAAACTTAAAGAGTAAAAATGTATGTATTAGTTCATAAAATATGTATAGATATTTTGCATACAGCTAGAAAAATGATCCATAATATGGGTGGCAATCTTACAGGCTAAAAGTTTTCCACAATTTTCACGTCAATTTGATTTCGTGTAGTGCCTCAATTTAATTATGAATTGTCAAAATCATTAACCTAAATAAACATGAAGTTTTAGGTCCTTAGATTAAGATTTCAAAATTTTATAGCTACCTTTTAGATTTTAAGCAGTATTTTAACATCTTGAAAACCAAGTTCCATTTTCCAATTAACAAGCAAAGCATAGGAAAAGAATTATGGTTCTATGTCCATTTGTTAACTAAATTTTCCTCAAAAATTTAGACATGACATGTAAGCCGGGTCAGCAAGAAGCTTGGTCAGCCTAGTCCTCCATCTTAGGTTGGCATGCAGGGAACAGGTAGTTACTATAGATGGTTAGGTTAAATAGAATATTCTGTGTACTAAATTTTCCTTCTCGAGCTTGGTCAGTCTGGTCCAATTTTTGTTTAAATGGTTGGTCCGTGGGCCAACTTTTGGTTGACCAATGGGTTGGCTCACAACCAATCGTCAGGCAACCAGTAGGCTAAACATTTTCCTATTTTTTTAATTGTTTACTCTTTATCCCATTGTCCTCTTTTTTTAATAGTTTACTCTTTAATCCATTGTCCACTTTTTTTAATAGTTTACTCTTTAATCCATTGTCCATTTTTTTTAATAGTTTACTCTTTAACCCAGTGTTAGTTTTTAAAGAAAAAAAAAGTATATTAATGAACCAACTCAGCCTCATAAATATACTGAACAGAAGCAGGGGATAATGCATCCACAATACTTTACCATAATGAATTTTTGCCAATCTAGCTAACGAATCAACTAAAATTTCCTATGTTTCTAACACAATCAATACTAACTAGCAATGTGTAAAGATGGAAACCATTTTTTTGTATCCTCAACAATATTATCCATAATAGAAAATCTTCCTTTTCAAAATTTAAGGTAGCAACAACACCCTTTGCATCTCCTTTAATTGTAAAATTTTGAATATTAAGCTCAACACCCAATTATACAACTCTTTGTACTTCTACTACTACAACCACTATTGAACTCAAAAACCATTTTTTTCTCAGCTACCCCTACTAAAAATTTGCCATAATGATCCCTCACTACTACCCAACTCTGTAACATTCCATCTCTTTGAATAATGCCACATCGAAGTTAATCTTCAGGCATCCTTGGGTTGGTGGTTGCCATAGATTCGGAGCAACAGTACTTGCCAAATGAGTTGAACATGGTAGGCTACTCTCCTCCTGAAAGATTATCAACATCTTCATTTCTCCCTTCATAATTTTTTTTGACTATTTTAGTGATTGTTGGAATTCTGTTGCATTTAAATTCACCTAGATTTTCCACCCTAATATTGTAATGATATTTCGGTCTTCATAGAATTTGAGCACACCAAATCCAAACACCAAAAAGATTCATTTAGTTGGCAAAAACTTGACACCAAATGTTTAAGTATAGTGGTTGTCCATACTTTCATTGCAACTGGACATAACAAGAATACATGTGAGATATCTTCTTCATCATTTTTTACAAACTCGACATAAAAAAATCTGTAACAATCCCCTTTTGAAGTAATTTATTTTTGCATAGGTAGCACATTCGAGCAACATTTCCACCAGAAGAACTTGATTTTATAAGAAATGTTAAATTTTAAAATTTTATTCCACACTTCATCACTTCATATGCTTCCGGAACTCCCATCGAAACCCTTGGGTTGAAAGTCATCATCATCCATGGCTAAGTGATAAGCTGAATAGGCAGTGAATTAGCCATTTCTTGAATAATGCCAAACCCATCCATCATTAGCCTGTTCTTTGCTTAGTGGTATCCCTAGAATAATTTCTCTATCCTCTGGCCAAAACATTTGAGAAGATCTATGAACTTCTTCGTTCATGCCTTCAATTCTGGACTTATCAGTTCACACACACACTTGCATTAGAAGGTAGAAGTGTAGGAGAAGACAACACTTTGAAACTTCTTGGCCTTAGTAACCATTTATTAGTCTATATTCCTATTGTTGTACCACCTCCTACCCACTTTCTATTGCCTTTGATCAGCAAACTTTTTCCCTCCATAACCATTTCCAAGTGAATGAAGATGCTATCTTTTCTTGGCTTCAAGCAATAAATAGTCTATGAAATATTTTTCCTTTAGAATTTGGTTTAGAAGAGAGTTTTCATTAACTAAAATTCTCGAACCATTCTTGGCGAGCATGGAAAAATTAAAATTCTTAAGGTTTCGAAAGCCCAAGCCTCCATTTTCTTTAGATACACACAACTTGTCCCATGACATCTAATCGATTTTATGAGTTTCACTACTACCACCCCGCCAATAATTGGCCGTCACTGAATGAATTTCCCTAAGGAGATAATTTGATGTATAAGCAATTGAAAACACAACATTGTGTAGGCTGGAATCGTCTGGATTACCATTTTTTGGATAATTTCCCTTCCCACGGTTAATAATTGCTGCTATTTCTAATCTTGGATTCTTCCTCAAACCTTTTCCTTAATAGACTTGAAAAGTTCCACCTTTGATCTTTCAACAATCGACGACAATCCAAAATATTTTTGGTGCTTTGCTTTCTCAAGGACCTTCAAAAAACTTGTGATTGCTTGTCGGATATTTGGGTGAGTGCTTCTACTAAAGACCACCGCAGATTTGTTTAGATTAATTTGTTGCTCAGATGCCTTGCCATAAAAGGATATGATGCTTATTATATTCTTCAGGTATAGAAGTATATCATCGGCGAAGAAAAGGTGAGACACCTTTGGAGCATTTCATGCAACAGCTACTCCATGATTTTTTCCACAAATAATTGCTTCCTGTATCAATCAAGAAAACACTTCGATAAATTAGAAAGAAATATGGAGACAAGGGATCTCCTTGTCCTGATACCCCTCATAGAAATTATCGAACCAATTTTATTATTGTTCAAAAGAAAAGAATGACACTGAAGAAACACAACAAATAACTAATGACAAAATTTGGAATGCAACCTTAAAGCTAACATGGTTTTCTCAAGAAAAAGCCACTCAACACGATCATAGGCCTAATCATATCAAATTTGATAGACATGAGACCTTTTCTTTCCCAGGACTTAGATTTGAGAAAATGATTAAATTCATATTATTTGTTATGAGTCTACCAGGTATATATGCCGACATACTTCCAAAAAATGATAGAAGGTAAGATAGTACAAATTTTATTAGCCAGGACCTTAGAAGCAATTTTTTAATACATATTTAACAAAATAATACATCGACATTGGGAAAGGTAATTACTGGATCCCAATTATGATAATCATATTTTGATAATGACCAAATCATACTAACGGCTTGTAAACAAGTGTGCAGAAGAACAAGGAGATTCGGACGATGAAGACCATCCGAGAGAAAGAAGAAGAGCTCGGACGCAAGTGACTGTCCGATACATGCCCATAGGGCATTAGAAGAGATAAACTTTTCGGACACAAATGACTGTCCGAAAGACATAGCTTCGGACGATGGTAATCATCCTACACAAAGAACCTGAAGCAGTCTCGGACGAAGAATAGCATCCGATCATATTTTGAGAAGACATTTCATCAACCGGACGCAGGTTCGGACGCATCCTCGGACGTCCAAACTAATACCCTCAAAGAACGGACGCAGCGTCAGATGCAGAGTTTAGCAGCGGCTGTCCGAAAGGTCTAACGGCTAGTTCGTCCAAACGCACACCCACTGCGTCGGCCGTTCAAAAGATCTAATGGCTAGTTTTCCTGTAAATAGAAAATAGCCGTTAAAGAATTGTTGAAGGTAGTTTTTAGGCATCTATAAATACACCCAAGTCTGTAAATGCAAAATAGAGAGACTAGAACTACTGTATTCAATACAAACACTTGCAAGAGCTATTTGGGAAGAAACAGGCTAAAACAGACTCAAATTACTATTTTGGGTTGTATTGGTTTGAGTAGTGTAGTTCTTTGGATCAACTAGAGGGAATTAGTACCAGCAAGAGTAGACTAGTGAGTGATCTTCAAGTGTAATAGTGGAGGGATAACAAGAGTACAAAAGTGAGGTTGTATTGTAAAACAGTTTGGCTCAACTAGAGGGACTTAGTTGGTGCAAGGGTGAGCCTACTTTGTGTACAATAAGGTTATTGCCTCACCTTCTTTGAAGAGGCACTACTAGTGGTTATGCTCCAAGTTTGAGAAGGTTGGGAATTTGGTTTGATACTCTCTATCTCAATCATCTTTATATTTGTTCTTTGAGATTCAATTATTGAATTTCTTTTATATTCATTTGTGCTTAAGTGTTTATTTGTTGCATAAAGTTTGTATTTCTCATTAAGCACATTAAAAGGATTGTTTTTCGAAACAGCCTAATTCACCCCCCTCTTAGGTTGTTTTTTGGGCCAACAATTGGTATCAGAGCTTGGTCTCTTCTTGTTTAGATGGGTTTAATCACCTTTGAGTAAAGATCATTATGGCAACCAATAATACTTTGTTTTTATAGGGGCATTGCATTTCTAGACCTCCCATGTTTCACGGCGTTAATTTTAGTTTTTGGAGGGAAAGAATGAAAATTTTCATACAATCCATTGATATTGATTTGTGGTACATTGTTGATGAAGGTCCTTTTGAGGCCAATATTCTTGATGTAAATACTCATAGATTAAGACCTAAGACTAGATGTGAGTTAAATGCACAAGATAGAATAAATTTATCTTTAAATGCTAAAGTCATGTATATTTTGTATAATGCTTTGGATGCAGATGAGTCTTATAAAGTGAAAGGTTGCAAATAGGGCAAGGAGATATGAGACAAATTGAAAGAAATCCATGAAGGAAATGAAGATATTAGAAAGCAAAAGAAGTCACTTCTTGTGGCAAAATATGAATCCTTCAAGATGGAACCTCATGACAACATTGACAAGATGTATTGTAGGTTCAATGATATTTGTTATAAAGGATTTGGAAGGTTTAGGTAAAGAATATTCTTTGGGTGAAAAGAATAAAAAATTTTTGAATGCTTTACCGAAGGAATGGGAACCTAAATCCATTGCCATAGAAGAGTCTAAAAATTTAAATTCTATGCCTATTGATTCATTGATCAATACTCTAACCTCCTTCAAATTGAAGTTGAAATACAAGGTACAAGATGAGGAGGAAGCAAGGGCCAATAGAAAGCATAACATTAAAAGCTTCTCAAAATAATAGATGCTTCAAGTGTGGCCAAGCGGGACATTTTGTAAATGAAAGTCCATCCAAGAAAAATAAAGGGTCAAGGAAGCCTCACTTCAACAACTTCCAAATCATATGGGATGATTGCAACTTAGATGGAGAAGTTGAAGAAGAATATGAGGAGGATCAAATGGCTTTTATGGCTCTTGACAATAATGAGGTATCCTCTAGTTATGATTCTTGTGATGATGATAATGATCATGTTCAATAATTTATTTTTATTTAAATGCATAAATGTTTGAAAGAATCATATGATAGGAACAAAGAATTAAAAATTAAAGTTAACGCATTATTGAGAGCCAACTCAAAGCTTGTGCATGAAAATAATTTTTTGACAAAAGAAAATGATGGTTTGAAGAAAAAATTTGATGGAAAAATCAAGATCAAGGAAGAACAAGCTTCATTGAAGAAGAGAATAGGTGATCTTGATGTTCTTTTGAAAAACAAAAAGGAAAATGTTTTTGAAAAGAAAAGAACTAGAATTATGCATATCAACAAAAATTTTGTCACCTATAAAAAGGATGATTTGTACTTTATGAAGTCTAAATCTTCTTTTTATGGCAATAAAAATATTATTTGCAATTATTGTCATCAACATGGTCATATAAAGAAAAATTGTTATGTTAAAAGAAATGAAAAGTTGGGAATAAATTCTATTTGGGTGCTTAAGCATGTCACTAACCCAATTGGACCCAAGAAAGTTTGGGTACCAAAAATTGTTATTTAATTTGATTTCATGTAGGTATGCTTGGTAAGCACCAAAGGATTCAAGATGGATCATCAATGGAGGGTGATCAAAGCATATAAGCTAACATGACAATAAAATGTGTAACATTTAAAAATTTTCATCAAAATTGTGCTTTCACTTGCTAATGTGAACTATGATCTCTTAAATGTTTTTCAACTATGTGTTAAAATTTGCTTAGAATGCTTGGGTACAAGTATCCGCAATTTTTGTTTATAATAAGTCACTATTTGCAAAAGTAAGGGTGAGCATTCTCTTTTTTAATGGATTATTTTGCATCACATGAAATTGCATCACATATGCTTCATTGTTTTGATGATGCTTTCGAGCAAAAAATGTGTCAATGCAAATTGTTTGCATGAATTCTCTCATATCTTCTTGAATATATGTTCTTTGAAGGGAAGAAATGTTTTGCACAGCTTGACTTTTTTTCCATGTACTCACTTAAATTACATTCACCTTTTAAGGGGGAAAATAAACTTAGGGGGAGCTGGAGATAAAATGGCATTATTTTTTATTATGTTTTGATGATGCCAAAAAGGGGAGAAATAATGGACAAAACTTCTTGTCTTGTGCTTCATATTTTATTGTTATTTTTAGAATTGTCCAATTGATTTGTGATCATCAAAAAGAGGGAGATTGTTGGATCCCAATTATGATAATCATGTTTTGATGATGACCAAATCATACTAACGGCTTCTAAACAAGTGTGCAGAAGAACAAGTAGACTCCGACGATGAAGACCGTCTGAGAGAAAGGAGCTCGGACGCAAGTGACTGTCCGATACATGCCCAGAGGGCATTGGAAGTGATAAACTTATAGGACACAAATGACTGTCCGAAAGACAGAGAGCTTCAGATGATGGTAATCGTCCGACACAAAGAATTTGAAGCAGTCTCCAAAAAAGAATAGCGTCCGATCATATTTCCAGAAGACATTGCATCAACCGGACGCCGGTTCAGATGCATCCTCGGACGTCCAAATAAATACCCTTAGAGAAAAAATGCAGCGTCGTATGAAGAGATACAGATTTTAGTAGCGGCTGTCAGAAAGGTCTAACGGCTAGTTCGTCCGGACGCATACCTACTACATTGGCCGTCCGAAAGATCTAACGGCTAGTTTTCCTGTAAATAGAAATAGCCGTTAGAGAATTGTTGAAGGCAATTTTTAGGCATCTCTAAATACCCCCAAGTCTGTAAATGCAAAATAGAGGGAGTAGAACTACTGCATTCAATACAAACACTTGCAAGAGCTATTTGGGAAGAAATAGGCTAAAATATTGTGGATTGTATTGGTTTGAGTAGTGTAGTTCTCTTGGCTCAACTAGAGGGAATTAGTGTGAGTAAGAGTGGAGGGACAACAAGTGTACAAAAGTAAGGTTGTATTGTAAAACCCTTTGGCTTAACTAGAGGGATATAGTTGGTGCAAGGGTGTGCCTACTTTGTGTACAAAAAGGTCATTGCCTCACCTTCTTTGAAGAGGCACTACTAGTGGTTATACTTCGAGTTTGAGAAGGTTGGGAGTATATATTGGTTTGATACTCTCTATCTCAATCCTCTTTATATTTGTTCTTTGAGTTTCAATTTTTGAATATCTTTTGTATTCATTTGTGCTCAAGTGTTTATTTGTTGCATAAAGTATTCATTTCTCATTAAGCACATTAAAAGGATTATTTTTTGAAACAACCTAATTCACCCCCCTCTTAGTTTCTTTTTGGGCCAACAGTAACAACTTGTTGAAGTTTCGAGATCAAAACTAGATAAGTATGGTTCAGAGAATTATCAAAAACACTATTACTACGAAAATATAAAACATTTAGTATAACATTATTACTAACAATCGACCAAAATCTTTGATAAAAAATCAGACTGAACCCATTAGGACCAAGAGATTTAGGGGTGCCCATCTGTGAAAGAGCCTTGATGGCTTTTGACTGAGTGAAATCTTGAATTAATCTATCATTGATTTCCATGGTCACTTTCGATCTAACATGCTCCAAAACCTTATTGATAGTCTCCTCCGATGGCTTGCTAGCAGGCAGTTAAATAAGTTGCTAATATGATATGTAACAGCCCGCTCAATATCATCTGGATCTGATGTTGCAACTTTTTATTAAAAACAAGCTAGAAGACAATGACCTTGGGATCATCATATTTACAAGAATGCCACACTCTCCTTTTTCTTGTCTGTAAAACAAGAACATCTTCCTCACTTATCCTCATTGCCCCATACCCAAAGAAGAATTCCTTATAAAACTAAAATCCCTGTTCACTGCTCGTTCCCTAACTTATATCAGAGTTGTCAGGAATTCCACGAAGAGGGATCTCCTCATCTACACTGTCTCTTTGAATTTCCTTATAAATTCAAAACCCAAAATGAAAGACTATTTGACCTAACCCATTCCAGCGGCTCTGTGATTTTCCACCCTAATATCCATGGGGCTAGAATTCTGTAGCTGTGAAGTATTATATATCCAAATACGAAGATGACTATGAAAAGGGTAACTTTACTGGCAACAGACACAAAGAAGACAAGGAATTATGCTCAGCTTAAGTAACAAAGCTGGTAAAAAAAAGAACCCTAGATATTATTAAAAATTTCTGATCCTAAATCTTTCATTTTAAACTACGAGAAGATTAATTATCATTTTGATCCTTAAACCTCTTCAGTCTAATACAAAAACCCATTTCTTGTAGTTTATCGAATTTCAAATGAGTTACAAGAATAGGCATAGGACAACAATAAATAGGCCCAATTGAGACTCCATAGGACCAATAACTTTATTCTTAAAGGCCTATCTAACATAGGCAAAACCTGTTGGGCATGCAGCTTAGGACGCTACAATTATTATGCCGGACATATTGACAGCCGTCATCATAATGACGATGCCTTATATAATGTTATAAATGATGTTGCCCAGTAGTACCTCAAGCACTGGAAAGAGTTCATTGGCAGCCAACATAACTGGTTCTCCAATTTAAAATACGGCAAATCACACATTTTAAAGGGTAGGATCCTATCTATTATTTTGTGCAACCCAGGAGGCAACAACTCCTACAAGCATTGTATTTTGGAAAGGAATACAATAAGGGCCTCAAGGACTGGACTCTGAAGAATGCCATCTTCATTTTCCTTGAAGAAAGCCTTTTCACCTCTAGACATCAAACTGCATCATCAGCAAGTGAAGTGACACAAGAACATCAGATCATAATAAGTGCCATTGTGCGGACTATTTTAAAATAAATAGTTCAAGAGTCCCAAGACAGCTACTGCCTTTAGTGCTGGCAAGGCACGTGTAGTTGGCAGCTGCCAAATTCTATGCATGTGAAGCCCAACAAGGCCTTCAAGGCCCAAGGGAACTAGATCATGGATATACAGTTCCGAATGAATTACAACACCCGCAAAGAGCTAAGTATGGCTAGTTTCTTTTGTACATGGGGTATATAGATCAACCCGAGGATTCAGAACCCCTCGAAGATCCCAATAAGATTCCACAATTTTGTACTCAAATTCCTAGATGAGTATGAGTAATTTGTGTTGATTTGTATACTAAAGCTATTGAATATGTTATTAGTAATTATACCACATCGTAATTTCTTCTCAATGTACAAGGAAATATATTAATTTCTAATAACATATTTACTCTTCACAACTAACTTTTTGTCAACTGATGAAATACAAATATCTTAGCCTACCAAGGGCTAATAACTACATAAATGCTCCCTAAATATCCTAACTATTCTATTCTAACAACTTCAAGACTAGAACCTACTCGTATTATCGAAAACACATTTTCATTTTCTTAAAATATAAAATCAGCTTTATTGGATCACTCTCTAGGCCTGTCTGATCACTAGACATTCGGTGCTTGTTCTATATGATTAACTAAAAAAGCAGCAGATAAGGTTGAAAATATGTGCCTTGTTTCTGCGTTAAGCATATTAATCCAAACCACAAACCATAGTAGTCCCATTTTCGTCGTAGACAAAGTAATTTGCTTTAGCAGATCACGGGCATCGTAAACTCTACTAATGATAGTTACAATTAACTGAAGTTTTGAACCCCCATAAATGTATGCAGAATATGCTCTAGAAGTTCAAATATGGGTTTTATACACCCAGGAAATACTATTTTTGATCCAATGGCTGAGATCAAGCCAACTGAATGGTCCAGATTAATTATAAGTCACCAATCCTAGATTGCCACGTGAAAATATTCCCTGTACATTGAACCTTCTAGAGAATCCCGAAAGTTTCAAAGTAGCATCGTTACTCCCTTGAAAAGCTAAAACTTTACATCACTTCATCTCTCCCCAGGTTTAATTTTAAATTTTAAATATTTCGTCCAAAAGCTATAGTGTCCACTAACTCCTTCTTCGCTACAACAAATCTCCTCTTCTCTATAGTGAACTCCCTGTCTCTCTCTGCTACAATAACCTCCATTTGCATTACTGCAAAGTCCTGCAGACACCAAACGTAATTTAACATTCCCAAATTAGAGCATCACTTTCTTGTTGGCCAGCATCATTTTGGAAATTTCTCGTCATATTATAGAACCATATTTTTATTAAGTGACCGTCGGTCCCTGCCCTAATGAAGCACATGTGTATATAAGTCTTCCAGGATTTAGAAACATTCAGTTTCTATTGGTCCTTCTTAGTATCTATTGCTTCACAAATATCTGCAATCGAGCATATTTGACCTCTGTGAACATCTAATGGCCTTACACCTAAAAATTGGTCGTCGAGGGACAGAGCTGTTATCTAGCAATAATTGGCTCCTTAACGAAGTCTAAAAAAGAGTGTCCAGAGCATAGTTTTTCCTAGCACTAGAAGCGTCGGACCTCATCTTGGTAGAATTCGTGACCTAGAAGGAATAGATCTATAGGTATTGGACCCAAGCGATCAAAGGTTATTTATAGATGCGCCACATTGCCTTTCAACTTTTAAAAATTATACTTTGATCCCTCATTCCAATGTACAGTGACTCCCTACCAGCAATAATGGCCATTTTAATTTCATTTTAGTCCTTCATCTCTTAAGTAGTACTCATGTGCTCTGACACAAAAAGTGTGAAATGATAAAAAACCAGAAGCTTGCTCAGTAAGGAACGCACTATTGGTTTCTACTATTTTCAAAAGGATATGTAGCCATCTTTCACTGATGAATGCCATGTCATCACTACAACTTGATCCAACAACTGCGCTGTCCTTATTCCACAACTCAATTTGAACACCAAAAAATACGGCTAGCCATTCCTTTGATGACATCTTTAAGGCCATTGTTGGGGAAATCTATTAAAATAGATATTTGTTTTCTCATTTATCCCCCTAGTGCCCAATCAATGCCACAGGAACCGTGCGAGTAACCATATATGACAAAAAGCTAACCGGAATAGATAGTCGACAAGTAGAATTTGCATTTTCGATGACATGTCCTATAGAAATGGCTTACTACATGACAGCTTATGCCCCTACCAAAGTGGCAAATTGTCTCTGGGTTGCAACATACCAATTAGAGCAAAGTAACCTAAATTCCAATTCTATATGCAGCAAATTACAAGGGTATGTCAAATTTGTGAACAGCAAATTTCTGGACTCTAACAAATTATGAATGCCAGAGGTAGAGTGTTCGTATAAAGTCTGATAAGTTCATACCTGACCAAGTGGATGTATGGCACTGCAAACCCACAATTCTAGAAAGGGCTCTATGCAGGTCCTTCTCAAATAGGTACACCATGTGAAGCACAAATGACATCCTTATTGCTGGGCCATGCCAAGCTGAATCTGAATCTGAGATTCGAGACCATCTTTCCCTATCAGTTGAAAGATTCTAACTGGACAACCTACAAACCAAGTAGCAAGAAGACAACAACCCTGGGCCTTCAATTAGTGGAGTGGGCTCTCATAACTCAGCCCAACATATACAATTAGGCCCAGATCAAATGGGCCAGCTTATAGGTTATGCTATAAATATTGTCAAAGCAAAGTGCTTGAGGCCAAACCCTTTCAAACTCAAATGTTAATGTTCATGGACAAAATCAAGATTTTGTCTTAAATAACTCCTTGTATTTTAACTGCTTACTAACATCAATTTTTTGTTTCTAATTCTGTAATGTCTTAATAATTACACTTATGTCTTGAGGGTTAAATAATTTTACTTTTCAATTTTGCTTAATATCATATAAAGGGTTAAATTGTGCTGCTCAATATCATTTGCCTAAAGTCCAATTCCATATCTAGCAAAATTTGAGAGTATGTCAAATTTGCGACCAGTATATTTTCAGACTCTGACAAATTAAGAATGCCAAGTGTTAAATTCTAATAAGTTCGCACTCGACCAAGGGGAATTATGGTACTAGACCATATATGTAGGTACTAGAATCCATAGCCCAGAGGGGCCAGATCTATAGGTACTAGACCCAAACAATCAAAGGCCATTTATAGATGCTCGCACGTCGCCTTACAACTTTTAAAATTAAACTTTGACCCATTTCTCTAGCGTACAATGACCTCCTACCAAGAACAGTAGCTATTTTAATTGCATTATTAGTCCTTCCTCTCTTAAACAGTATCCGTGTGCTCTATCACAAAAAGTGTGAAGTGACAAAAAAATTAGAAGCTTGCTTAGTAAGGAACACTATTTGTGTCGCACCCTTCCCACAACCCGCGGTCTGGCCGGCACCTTTGGGACCGGCACCGTCGCCAATGTGGTGCTCGTGAAATAGGTGATTAAATGCAAAAGTCTTATTTACTATTACAAACATAAATTACCTACTTACTATTATCAATTTAAATGAATCACCTATTTACTATTACATAACGGGGCTTTAAATGCGACTATGAATTGTACAAAAATAATCTAAGCTAGGGAACATAGGATTGGAGTCGCCACCCGGTGTGTTGGTGCGCCGGGACACAAAAATACATCAAAATTTAAAGAAAAATAAACCCTAGTCTAGATTGACTCCAAATTTAGATAATAAGGGTATGAAAATAGTTTAAAAGGAATAAAAATATATACATATTAATGAGGAAATGAAAATAAATGGTAAATAAAAAATATTGACAGGTAAATTTAGCCCGGGGTCCAATTTAAAGTTGCACACATTTAGCTTGTAGTGCCCTTTAACTCCCAAGGGCCAAAACAGTCGTTTGTCATGCATGCCAAAGTTTACTTCTAGCCCGATTTTATATTATTGATACAGTTATTATTTCATGGACTAAATTGAGTTTGATTCAAATATTTAATGTCCAGTCGTGTAATTAAACAAAATTTGAGGACAGAAGAGTAAATTCACATCATTTAACATGTAAGAAAAAGCATAAATATTATATAAAGCACAAATCATCACAAAATAAACTAATCAAAAAATATGTGCAAAATCAGAGCCAATTTACAATTTAATACTCATAAGGGCAAAACGGTAATTTCACAATCAAAGGGTAATTAAACATATTAAAATGTCAAAAAAAAATCAATTAAAGTTTGGTGGTTATTGTCATTAAAGTAATGTAACTTAGAAGAAATTTAAAAAATAAAAAAAATGAAAATTAAGTGATAAATAATGCAAAAATAGTAAGATAAGCATTTTGTCACCAAAACAATCGATTCAAAAGCTCATTTAACTCACCTCAGCCTCAGGAATGTGGTGGAATTGGTTATTGTGAAATTACCGTTTTGCACTTTGAGCCGAATTTGCTTTCGGCACCTCCAAGCTTCCGGTTGATGAACCGGCCTTCTTCCACCACGTTTTTCACCCACCAGATGAACGATTTTGCTTGAGCTTTACAAAGAGAAGTTGTAGTCCCAGGTACCCTCTACAACTTTTCTTCTTTGAATTTAGCCTAATTCTTCTTCAAGCGTTTGGAATTTTCGCTCAAAGTTGGCTGTCTCTTTTTTTCTGCAAATTTTCTTGGCCACCAGCATGATTCTACCACGTTTTTGACCCTCAAAATGAATGATTTTAGTTAATCTTTACAAAGAGAAGTTGTAGATCCAGGTACTCTATACAACTTTGAATCTTTCTTCTTTGAGTTTAGTCTAATTCCTCTTCGATCATTTGGAATTTTTTCTCAAAATTGGCTGTCTGGAAAATTTTCCAGACTTGAAAAATCTCTCTTTTTCTGCAGATTTTCTTGGCCACCAGCCTTATTCTACCACGTTTTTGACCCTACAAATTAATGATTTTGCTTGAGATTTGGAAAGATAAGTTGTAGTTCCAGGTACTCTCTACAACTTTTCTTCTTTGAGTTTAGTCTAATTACTTTTAGATCGTTTGGAATTTTTGCTCAAATTTGGCTGTCTGAAAAATTTTCCAGACTTAGAAAAATTTCTCTCTTTTCTTTTCTGCAGAAATTTCATCCCCTCCACTTTAGACTGATTTTTTTGCTCTTTAAAGAGGTGGATTGAGTGTAAAAATGGTCAAAGAGCATTCCTTGTCATGTTGGGAGTATGGGGAATCTGAAATTTGGTGAGAATGGATGAAAAAACGAAGAGAAAAATGTGGCCAAAAGTATAAAGACGCTGCAATGTTCACGCTGATTTTGTTTTTTTTTTTAACTTTTTTTTTTTTAAAAATTTTTTTTTTAAAAATTTTTTTTTTTTTTTTGAAAAATCTAAAAACTTAATAATATTAAAACTCATTCTTTGTATTTCAAAAATGCATAAAACACATAATAATTAAACACCATAAGACAAATTAAGAGAGAATTAAAGGATAAATTAAGAGGAAATCAAAAAGTCAGTTAAAAATAAATTAAAAGGGAAATTAAAAAGAAAATTGAGAGTCAAATTAAAAAGAAAATAGGGGAGAACTTAAGGGACAAAAATAGGTGTGTACACTACTATTTTCAACTTTTCCCAAAAGAATGTGGAGCCATCTTTTACGGATGATGCCACATCATCACTACAACATAATCCAATGGTTGCACTATCCCTATTCCAAAAAAATTCTCACCAAAACATCTGACCCCACGCGTACATCACTTGAGAAATTTCTAAAATTGTGTTTCTTTTCAAAATTATTCTTTTTTTATGCCTTATTCCAAAATATAATTCTGGACCAGTGGAACTCGCATTCGGAGAATGCGAGTTCCAGAAATTGTTTTTTTTTTTAAAAAAATAATAATAATAATAATTTGGAAGACCTCGCATTAACCGAATTAAGAAGACCTCGCATTCGGTGAATGCGAGGTCTTCCAAATTTTATTTTATTTTATTTTTTTTTTAAAAAAAAAAAAATTTCTGGAACTCGCATTCGGAGAATGCGAGTTCCACTGGTCCGGAATTACATTTTGGAATAGGCATAAAAAAAATAATTTAAAAAAGAAACACGATTTTAGAAATTTCTCTACATCACTTTCCCATATGGTCTCTCAACCCTTCTACCATATTAGTACGTCTACTTTCTGATCGCCTTTGCATGGAAGTATTTGATATTTCTGTAGCTATCCTTGTACCAATGAATTTTTCCTCTTTGTCTCCATAACATTTCGTCCCACTCTAGTCGTTCCTCAAGGTTGTTTTTTAATTCTCCTAATCGGAATTGAACATCCTTATACCTGCTAACCATCTTCAAGGTATTCCATTTCTTTCTTGATCATCTCAGTTTAACATCACCAAATTCTTGTTTATTCTATTTCAACAAATCAAACTTGTAAGACTCTAGTTGCTCCACCATTATTGACCCCTCATTATTAAATCTATCCATATCCCAAGTTTTCTGAATAACTTCCTCACATTTATTGGATTGTATTCACATAGCTTCAAAGTAGAATCTCCTATAATTTCTTCTTTTTTTCATCTGAGTTTGATTCTGAACCTCTAACAAAATTGGCCTAAGATCTGATAGGTGAAAAAAGAGATGCTCCACAATCGACGTTGGGAAAATATGACTTCACGACCCTATTGCATAGTCCTACGTAGCCTTTCTGTTGCTAATCTTCTACCTTTCCAATTCCTGCACCATGTGAAAGCATTTCTATAAAAACCAAGATCATGAAGCCCACATGTATCCACAACATTATGAAAAGTATCAATTTGTTGTTGTTGCCTATCTTCACTACCTTGGTGGGAATTCAGAATTGTCTAGAACCTTGTTAATATCTCCAATACAAACCCAAGGTGTAGATGGTATCATATTGGTATGTTCACCATTGTCTTATTTTTGAGGTATCAGGTTCACTGCAAATACCAGTTACCCCTCATGAAGGTGAACATCTAGGCATATCAACCATTACATCAGTAAAACGACTAGAATAACTCAGTAAAGAAGCATTAATATCTTTTTTCCAAAAGAGATCTAACCCCTCTGACTTACCTTAATAACAAACAAAAATACCGAACATTCCAAAAATAAACTTTATTTTGTCAACTACCTGACCATTACATAGGGTTTTTGTTAGAAAAATAATAGCGGCTTTATGTACAACCAGTAGGCATTTAAGTTCTCAAACTGTCAGGGTAACTTAAAATATTCATGGTGCTCGGCAGGGCTAAATCTCAGCCTCCGCAGTTATTGCAATCTCAAGGTTATCACCCTTCAAAGAAGTATCAATGGCTTATTTCTTCTGGGTCTGTGAGTTCTCATCAATCGACTCAAATAGAGTATCTCAGCTTGTTGACCTTTTGTTCCTGAATACTGCATGTTCATCTATCCTGATGCCTTTAGTAAATACTCAGCTATTCTTCCTTATCCAGTGCTTCTCTTGAATTTTTGGACTGTTTATGAAAGGTTCACTACACTCAATCCCTGCTTCCGTTTTTCTTGCTTAACCTGAACATCAACTAAAATAGGTCATCCACGATTGTCATATGTTTTCCAGCCTCATTTGATAGATTAGCTACCCATTTATTCACACTTGAATCACCATCCAAATCCATGTTAGAATTCTTGTCCGTTCTCTCCTCACATTCCTTGTCATAATCCAAAACTAGTTCGTGCTCTTCCTATAGGTGATTACTTCCACTTCCTTTCTGCCTGAGACTCCTAGATAAGGGTGATCTAAAGATTTTCTTTGAATTTGAAACTCCTTAACAATCTCCAGTCTTGTAGTAGGGTTCAACTTTGCCTTCCTTTTATGTTGATAAGCTCTAGTACTCCATCCAGAGTTGGGATATCTATAAGCAATTTTGCTTTCCCTTTGTCGATAAGTTTTAGTACTCCCTCCTTAGTTGGGATGTCTATCTGCAAAATTTCTTTATCGACATCTTGAACTTTATTTGAATTTTGAGTTCTAAATAGATAGTTTAGAATGCAAAATACAAAACAATGATAGTTTAGGAGTACATATTCCAATAAACCCTATTTTTTGAAATAATTTTTTAAGTTTCTATTTTGTACTATTTTGATTTTTGAAATTGAGAATAATTTGGGGTTCATAGCACATTGCAATGTAGGTTATCAGGTGAAAGATGTGATAAAATGAATTCTATGGTTGAGTTTGGCAGTTTGGAAAGGAAGAGAAAAGAAGGAAAGTTTTGAGAAGGGAAGGAAAGGGAAGGAAAGTTTTCTCTAAGTTATTTGGAAAGAAAATTTTGTTAATGTTAGTCTTTTACTAAAATGTCCCTCCTTTTGATATTTGATTGTATTATATTTGGAAGACAAATATGACATTTCATAATTAATTTTACCGTAATCCGACTTTTCCTTCCATTTCCTTCCATTTCCTTCCACTTATATAAGAAAAAGTTTTTCTAAATATTTATCCCTCTATCTCCCTCTCTTTTCCTTCTTTTTCCTTCACTTAAAACTTTGTTAAGGAAAAACTTTAACTTTCCCTTCCTTTCTCTTCTCTTCTTTCCATTTCCTTCCATCCAAACCCACCCCAAGAATGAGAGTTCACCAATGGCAAGGGAAAAATGCATTTTTGGCTCCTTTTCTTTGGGATATTTACTAAACTAGTCCCCAAAGTTTTGAACAAAACAAATTGTGTCCCTAATTTGTTCAAAATTTAAACAAAGTTAGGACAATTGACGGAAAATTAAGATTTTTAACAAAAAAGGCCACGTGCATGTCATGTGGCTGTTAAGTTTTTTAAAAACTAATAAAAATTTTAAATGTTAAAAGAATTGTACAAAATTGGCCCCCACAAGTTTTTCAAAAATACAAAATTGGTTCCCAAAGAGAAAAAAGACTAATAAATTTTTCTTTATAGAAAAAATTTTAAAAATTTGGATAACAAAGCAACCCGCGCCATTGAGGATTGGAGGAGATAGAAAAAGATTTGTGAATATTAAAAATAATCTCAATTAAATAATGATCATATCCAATAAGAACTAATTGTAATGAATTATTAATTAGACTTCAAATCAAAAATTTGAAAATAGATACCGTGTCAATTTTTGAATAATAAATACATATTTGTTGAGAAATTAATTGCGTACGCCTAATGTAAAATATTATTACTAGAAATTAAATTCACATAATGCAGAAAACCCTTAATGCATACACTTAATGTAGAAAACCCTTATTACTAGAAATTAATCTCAATTGCATACAATTAATGTAGAAAACCCTCATGAAATTACATCCCAGCTGTAGTTTGCCATCTCTACTTATTTAATAAGTACTTTACCCCCTTGTACCTTGATCCAATGGCGGTTCATTTTTTTGGACAAAATTAACCTTAGTATTTTAATAATTTTTTTTTCTTTTTTTTTTGTCTTCTTACCAATTTATTTATTTTTTCTCTCATATTTTTCCTTTTATCTTCTTGCCCATTCTTTTTTACTACTGCTAAATTATTATACTACTAGTAATTGGTTAGTAAAATCTCTCTTTTTTTAAAAAAAATAAAAAAATGCACCATCGCACCTGTACTTCATGAGTATATCGGGAAAGCGTCTTACTAAGATGTACTTAGTTGTTTGGTTAGTTAAAAGCTCTAACATTTTTACTTGTGTATAAATAATTTATAGAATAAATATGTTTTTTAATGCAAGAAACATATATTTTAATAGTATAATATGAATTTTATGAGTTTTACGAATGCTATAATTAACAAATAAACAAACTATAAAAAGACAAAATAATTTGTCCAAAAAATTAAAAAATATATATTTTAAGTACACAAACAATTTTATTTTTTTTTGTGCCATATCATTTGTGTGACATAGACATATTCATTGGTTAAATAAATCGTAACTCCAAAAATTGTTATATTAGGCAGTCGTAATATTTTCTTACTGTATTTTGCTGATATCACACCATAAATAAAATGTTGTACACATTGTTTCATTCTATAATTTTATTTGTATACTAAAATAAATTTTTTAATTTCTTCTAGCTCAAATTTTTTTTTATTTGTTAGTCTTTTTGTTGATATTTAATCATAAAATTTATATTACAAAAAGGTATATTTATCGTATTAAAGCATGATTAATCTCTAAATTAAATTGTTTAGACACATATGAAAAGTTAGTACTTTAGTAAATTAATTATTAAAGGTAATGTAATTGTTTAGTAATAGCAAGAGAGAATTGTGAAAAAAAAAGAAAAAGAAAAAGAAAAATAAGATAGAGAAAATAAATAAGGGAAAAAGAAGAAGAAAAAAGAAAAAAATAATAATTAAAATAATAAGGGTAATTTTGTCCCAAAACATAAAAGAGGGGGTAAAGTGCTTATTAAATAAGTTGCAGGTTGGCAGAGGACAATCTGCAACTAGAGTGTAAGTTCAGGGGATTTTTCTACATTTAATTCTATTATAAAAATATATAGTATTATTCGGGTGAATAAACATGTTGATAATAACTAAATTTTGCTAGATATTATAATTTACAATGTGAACCACATTCAATTATCAATTTTGATAAACTAATATCAATAGAAATGATATTAATATTTCTTTTACTAGGGTAAGAAAGAAATATTTATAAGAAGTAGAAAAGAACATGAGATATGATGCTTGATATTGTTAATTTTTAAGAATTTGTATTACCAAATGTGGCCAATTGGCTCTATGTTTAATTAACATTAATGCCACATTTCTTGTAATAAAATAATGATAATAATACAAAGGATAAATTTATCATTATAATACTGTGAAAATTTAATAGAGGATAAAATTTTATAGTAGATGTATAAGATTAGTTTAGTAAAAATATTTATTTTATTCTTCGAGAACTTCAAACTTCTTCTATTTTCAAAATTATTTCAAATACAATAATTCAGCATAATAAGCCCTTTAGTCCTGTTTCGCGTAGTGTTTCATAGATGTGATCGTTATTTAGTTGAGATTGTTTTTAACATCCACAAATATTTTCCTCTCTCCTTCAATCCTCGATGCTGCAGGTTGCTTTGACATTAAAACTTTTATTATTTTTTCGTTAAAATAAAATTTTATTATGTTTTTGTCTTTGGGGATCACTTTTGTATTTCTGACAAATCATGGGGACCTGTTTTGTGCAATTCTTTTAGTGCTAATTGTTCGGTAGAATATTGATTAGGTTTTGAGAACAATGAATAAGTAATAAAGGAAACCATAATTATCCCAATTAACTCCCACAAACTCACAAGTATACGATGTGAGTTTGTATATAGGATGAGTAAAGATCGTTCCAACGAGAACTATTAGAACAATTATTAGATTCACAAGTTTATTTACTAGTTCGACAAATTATTCAGGAGTTTTTGACTAAACTAAAACGAAATTTGTTTAATCGGCAAGAAATTAAAATAAAGAGAAGAATGTAAAATTCTATTCCTACAGAAAGCAATTAAATATAATTAACGAAAACTCTAATTTAAATCTACCCTACTTGAGAGAATTTAATCAAGAACAAGAATTTAAATTAATCTACACTATGAAAGCAATTAAAACCGTTTAAATTAAACCCTAACTACTAAACTACAGATGCAATTAAGAATTTGAAGACAATAAAACAAGAAAAAAAATTAAAGAAGAAGAAAGCAATAAGAACAAAAATTAAATTACATAACAATAAATCAAACTCAGTAATTGCAGCAAAACAAATGTTTATGATCGTCGAGTCTTGGATTCTTGACAGGAAAACAAAATCCTAGCTTTAATTCTTGTGGAAATCTATGCTACGGATAAATTATCAGTTTAACTATTAAAACTAAGAAACTAATGACAACTGATGTTTATGATGATTTCCTTTCCTTTTCTTGGTATATTTATAGATATTTTTAGGTTTTCGTGTTTCGGGATGATAAGTATGAGATTTTCCATGCAACTGGGTCCACGGAAGGATGTTTCTTGCAAATAAGACACGTTTTATAGCCCACACATCGATCGACACTTGTGCAGTGCCTGGGCATGATTGGCAGAATGCTACTAGAGGTGGCACCTAGGTGCTGCATTTTGGTCGCGCCTGGGCGCCACTGGCAGCACCAGTTTCAACTTCCTCCTCAATTTTGACTATGACACAAGCCGAATTTGAAAAAATTCAGAACATGAAAGTTGTAGATCTATGTCTTTTCTTTCAAGAACATATTGAATTACCACAATTAAAGGTTGAACAAGTTATTCTCAATCTACTGAACTATGTCGGATCACTCCTCGCCGGTGCACATAAGTTCCAATTTTGCACTTTTCCTCCACTTTTGCGATCAATTTTGACTCTTTCTTTAATCAAACCCTAAAAACTCAAAATAAAATATTTTATCTCATAATTACTCAATTTTTACTTATACACCACTGAAATTTGTCATACAAGGTAAACGACACATAAAATATACTAAATTTACGAGCTTATCAACTATCCCATACTTAGTTTTTGATCGTCATCGAGGAAAACATATAAATAAATCACAAGCATACTCAACATTTCTTATCAATTATGTACATAAATAATCAAGAACCAAACTATCATAAGGAAAACAGTGAAATGATAATAAACCCCCATACATGAATTGTAGTGTAGGTGTGTGCATAGCCATACAAAATTAACTTTTAAGACACTTAGATCAAATCATGGAAACCCTTTGAATTTGTCTAAACACTCCATAGCTTACTCTTCTTACATTTCTCCACTAATGTAGAGAATTGCCTCGATTTAAATTATGTAAGACTTTTAGCTTGCACCATAAGGCTAGGGTCTTGGCTAACAAAGAAGGGAAAAAAGATAAACAAATAAGAAAAGAGTTTTAAATTAATGTGCACCTCATTCACATAAAACTTCTTTTTAAACATTAGAACACCCAGCTTTCAAAATTATTGTCATGATGTAATGTAACCCCACACATAATTCTCCAAATACCCATAAAAATTTTGTGCAACAAGCAAAATAAAATTCTACTTCTTCAATTTCAACCTTACTCACCAACACCTTGTAAAAATATCTCCTTTTTTTTCTTTCATTTTCTTTTCCACAAAACGGGTACCAATGGTAGATACTACCCACAATTAAAAAAATATCTACGCAGGTACCAGTGATAGTCACTACCTGCTAACACTTCAATGCAGTTACCAGTGATGGGCACCATGTGCATTGGTCAACAAGTTTTTTTCTAACACTCCTACACCTTAAACTATACACCATTCATTTTAATACTCTCATACAACTACCTTCCATCTTTATATCCCCTTAACAATTAATGCAGCATTGATGCTCTTAAGGGACATTTAGGATAGCTCACAAAGGTAGACAAAAAATAGATAGAAAAAAAGAAGAAGGTTGATTATGTCCATTCAAAACATATTAAGGCTCAAATAGGGCTCTAGGGATAAATTTTTTAGAATAAATAGTAACGGTTGGTTGGAAGGCTCAAACGTCCAAGGAAATGCCTACCTTCATCTTTAAATCAAATCAAATTATCTAAACTTTCACTTCAAAAATATAATAAAGTAATTGTCTGAAGTGCAATATAAGTGAATCTACACAATTATCTCTTAATGTAAAAAAGCTACAACCTTGTAGGACTATCAGTGCTAAAAAATTAGAAATCATGCTAGGAAAATATTAACACCAACTACCCTCTTCACGACAACTTAGCTAAAAAATTATTGAGTAAAAAATCAAAGAAACATGCTAAGCAATTTGTGAACAAAAATTTCAAAAATATGAATTGCTCTCAAATCAAAAGCTAAGCTACAAATAAAAAATAAAAAATTGAACAAAATGAACGGACAAAATACCAAACAAATATAAATTAAGAAAACTCCCCACCCCACACTTAAGTATAACATTGTCTCCAATGCAAAAATAAAGAGTAAAACTGAATAAAGGAAAACTTCTCTGTCAATGAAGAACGGCTCAGTTTGGTGCCGTGTATGTTGAACTAAATACCCTGAGTCTAGGTAGAAAACATCAACCACTAGAATAAAAACAAAACATAAAAAATCTTAAGACATTAAGAAAAACAATAAAATCAAGAAACTAAACAAAAACATAAGAAAAAACATGGATTGATTCCCATGCTTCCTTGTTATACTCTTAGGCTCGACTTAGGCTCGTTTGATCAATGGTTGGCAAGGTAGACGGTTTCCCGCCCCTCATGAATAATGCTATCATAGTAGCGCTTTACCCGTTGGCCATTCACCTTGAAATTGCCTTGACTTCCTTTGAGTTCCACTGTAACATACAGAAAAATTTATACTACTTCAAACGGGCTGCTCCATCTTGACTTCAATTTCCCTGGAAACAACTTGAGCCTTGAATTGTATAATAAAACCATGTCCTCGGCCTTCAAATTCTTCTCCAAAATATGTTTCTCATTCCACAACTTAGGTCTCTCCTTGTATAGTCGTGTATTTTCGTAGGCTAATCTCTTCGGAGCTCATCTAATTCATTTAAATCGAGAAGCCTCTTCTCACCGGCCTCTTTCAAATCATAATTAAGAGTTTTGGTCACCGAATATGCCTTGGCTCATTTCATCCGGAAGATGACAAGCTTTACCATAAACCAATTGGTATGGAAACATTTGAATTAGAGTCTTGAAGGCAGTCCTAAATGCCCAAAGTGCATCATCTAGTTTCTTGGACCAATCCTTCCTCGACGAGTTTGCAGCTTTTTCTAGTATGCGCGCTTCAACTCCTGATTTGAAACCTCTACTTGCCCAGAAGTTTGTGGATGGTATGGTAGGGAAATTTTGTGGGTGACTCCATATTTAGATAAAACGGATTTGAGAAAGAAATTTCTAAGATGTGATCCTCTGTCACTTATAATCACCCGCGGAACACCAACTCGTGAGAAAATATTTTTTCCTCACAAAGTTTGTCACTACTCTTGCATCATTCATTGGTAGTGCCGCAACTTCAACCCACTTGGACACATAATCCACTGCCACAAGGATATATTTTTTATTGTACAATGATGGAAAAGGGCCCATAAAATCAATACCCCACACATCAAAAATCTTGTAAACTAGAATGTTTTGGAATGGCATTTCAACTTCTGTAGACAAATTCCCCGCATGTTGACATTGGTCGCATTGGGTCACAAAATCTCTTACATCACGAAACAATGTTGGCTAGAACAATCTGCATTGCAACACCTTTGCAGCCATCCTTTGTGAGTCATGATGTCCCCATACTGGTGAAGAGTGGCAATGAAATGAGAACTTTGCACCTCACTCTGAGGAATGCACCACTGGATTACTTGATCTTTACACCGATGATAGAAGTAAGGGTCATCCCAAATATAGTACTTCATTTATGAAAGAAATTTCTTTTTCGATTTACATCCATGGTGGATGGAATGATCTTGGAGGCTAAGAAATTAACAATATTCGCATAGCAAGGTGTCCCGTCCTCTATTCTCATCAAATGTTCCTCTGAAGAAAATGTCTCATTTATGGGTACTTCATCATCTTTTCCTACCATAGGTCCTTCTAGTCATGAAAGGTGATCTACCACAATATTCGCGGCTTTTTTCTTGTCCACCACCTCCTACTCAAATTCTTACAATAGTAAAATCCATTGAATAAGTCTAGGTTTAACATCATTTTTTGTCAATAGGTATTTAAGGGCTGAATGATCAGTATGAACTATCACCTTATTACCTATCAAATATGACCTGAACTTATCAAATGCAAAAACCGCTGCCAACAATTTCTTTTCTGTGGTGGAATAATTTATTTGTGTTTCATTAAGGATTTAGCTCGCATAATACACAACATGCAAGACCTTTCCTTTCCTTTGACACAATGTTGCACCCACTTGCATCACACACTAATTCGAAAGGTAAATTCCAGTTTGGTGCGACTATCACTGGTGTGGTAATCAAAGTTTCTTTTAACTTATTAAATGTAGACAGACATTTATCATCAAAAATAAAAGATACAGGTCTTTTCAATATAAAGCACATAAAGGGAGAGAAATCAAAGAAAATTTTTTAATAAAACACAGGTAAAAACTGGCATGACCAAGAAAACTACTCACTCCATTGACATTCATAGGGGGTGGCAATTTTTCAATGATCTCTACTTTACTTTTATCTACCTCTATTCCCTTAGATGAAATACAATGGCCTAAAACAATCCCTTCCTGAACCATAAAATGACACTTTTCCCATTAAGTGCCAAGTTTGAAAACTCACATCTTTCTAACACACATGAAAGATTATTTAACCATGAATCAAAAGAACCACCAAACATACTAAAATCATCCATAAAGAATTCAATAAATCTCTCAATCATATCATGGAAGATAGAAAACATACATCTCTAAAAAGTACTAAGAGTATTACATAAACCGAAAGGCGTGCGCCTATATGCAAGTATGCCATATGGGCAAGTAAAAGTAGTTTGCTCTTGATCTTTAAGGGCTATTGCAATTTGAAAATACCCTGAATAATGTCTTAGCATCAAGAAAGCAACAAAATGCTTGTCCAGACAATCTTTCAAGTATTTGATCAATGAAACGTAAAGGAAAATGGTCTTTCTTAGTGGCTTCATTAAGTTTTCTATAGTTGATACATATCTGCCACCCCGTCACTAATCTAGAGGGAATTAATTCATTCTTTTCATTTACAGTCACAATCTTCCCTCTTTCTTTAGCACTACTTTCATTGGGCTAACCCACTCACTATCACTGATAGGATATATAATCCCGGTATCTAGCAATTTTAAAATCTCCTTCTTAACTACCTCTTTTAAAGTTGGATTTAATCGCCTTTGAGACTATTTGATAGGCTTACAGGTGTCATTAAAGAGTATTTTATGCATGCAAATAGTGGGACTTATGCCTTTTATATGATCTATTCTCCATGTAATGGCTCCACGATACTTCTTTAACACAAAGATTAATTTTCTCATTTCAATTTCAGCAAGGAAAGCATTTACAATGACTAGATATGTATCATTCATGACTCCTAGAAAAAATATATTTAAGATGAGAAGGCAATGGGTTGAGCTCAACCTTGGGGGGTTCATTGGTCGAATACCCCTTTTTACCTTTATTCCTCAATTGTCTTTTCTTTCTCATCATCCATCAGGCTCTCTTTGTTGCTAGCTACCATCTCTTCTTCATGAATGTTGTTCATGTCTTTAGTCCCCTCTTTCATGGATTCCCTACAAAAATCATTAACCAAATCATCAATTATATCTATGGTCATAACATTATCATATTCAACTGAAAATTTAAAAGAATCAAAAACATTAAAAGAAACAATATCATCATTGACTCTAAATTATAGGTTTCCAGTTTAGACATCAATGATGGCATGCCCAGTGGCCAAGAAAGGTCTTCCTAATAAGAGCTGGTCACCACATCTTCTTCCATGTCAAGCACGATGAAATCTTCCGGTAGAAATACCTTCCCAACTTTGATAATAAGATCTTCCACTACTCTTTCCGGTTGCCTCATTCTTCTATCTAATTAATTAGGAAGTGATGTTTGTTGGCTTCAATCCTCCTCCATTCAACCTCTTAAAAGTAGAATAAGGCATGACGTTGATAGAAACTCGTAAATCACATAGAGCTCAATAGAATGTCACCCAACTAATTGCACATGGAATCGAGAACAAGCGGGGGTCCTTGAGCTTAAGGGGGAAGATTCTTCTTATTGATGGCACTACACCCTTCGTTCAAGCATAAAATTTCGTTCCCCATCAATCTCCTCTTGCTAGACAATATCTGCTTCATAAACTTAGCATAACTATGCATATTTTCTATTGCTTCAATAAAAGGAAGCTTTATCTCAATTTTCTTAAAAATTTCCAAAAACTTCTTGAACTTTTTTATTTTTCTTCCTCTTTCAATCTTTGGGGAAAAAGAACACTTACCTTCTTACCTGTAGATTCCGAATGTTCCTCAGACTTACTATATAGGTCAAGAGCTTTAGATGGTTCCTTATTGTCATCATTACTCTTCGATATGTCTTCTTTTCCGTTTGCACCATTCTCCATCTTGTTCTACTCATCATCCTCCACTTTCTTTGGCTCCAGTGTTTTTCCACTCTTCAATGTGACAGCTTGAACATGTTCTCTCCATTGATTAGTATCCTGTGGGTTCAGAATTGTATCACTTGGTAATGTTCCCGTTGGTCATTCAATGTTTTGGCGAGCTATCTGCCCCAACTGCATCACAAGGTTCTTGTGGTAGCTCACAGGTTTTCATACTTCCTTTGCAACCTCTCAAAATTACTTATCAAATTATCATCATTACATGCCTCATGATTCACATACGTGAGATAATTTGGATTTTGAAATGGCGGTCTTAGTTATGGAGACTAGTATGAGCTGTTTTGGTATGGTGGAAAATTTTGGTGATTCCTTTGATGTGGTGATAAGTATGGTCTAGAGGACGATGATTGATTAGACAAAATTTTTTCAGGTGCATTTGACTGAAATGACAGATTTTGAACATTTGCTTGGTTTAACTAGGAAAAGTTATGAGACTTTGTGAGGATGATTTCGCCAAGACGGGTTATATGTGTTTCCATAATTAGTGGGCTGATTTCTTGAGATAGGATTGTGATTAGAAATAAAATGAATCTGCTCATAATTGCATCACTGATGTTTCACAACAGCCATTTTGGTGATTTTCTCAGTAGAAATCACAATTCAAGACCCCTTGGTTTGTCGCACCTATGGAGTTCACTAAACTCCTTCCATATTCTCTACGGCCTTAGTCAAGTTTGTAATGGCACTCATCATCATGTTTTGCTAAGACAAGAAAGAATCATAACTATGCATACCATCTTGTTAGACATTAGTTTGATTCACTTGTGGTTGTTGTTGTCCAACTGAAGGAGTTATTGTTCCATATTTGTAATGAGTAGATGCCATTCTTTCCAACAATTCTTGTGCTTTCTCAGAAGTTTTATAGGGGAAAAGACCTCCTATAGTTGCATCAACTATCAGTCTCGTTTCCAAAAATAGTCCATTATAGAAGGTTTGGACTAAGAGAGTATAGAGGCATAACATGGTGCGGACACTTTCTCAATAGCTCCTTGAAGCGGTCCCATGCTTTACCTAAGCTCTTTCTAGTATTTGTCTGAATGATGTGATCTCATTTCGGAGATTAGTGGTCCTAGCCGGTGGAAAGTGTTTGGCTAGGAATTCTTGAGCGAATTGGTCCCATGTTGTGAAAGTGCCTTATCGGTATGATTGCAGCAAAGACCTTGCTCTATCATGTAAGAAAAAAGGGAATGATCTCATCCGAATACATCAGGGTGGACTCCATTGTACCTGAATGTATCAATGACCTCATCAAATCTGATTAAGTGCTCATAGGGATCTTCATTTGGTCCTCATCTAAACATTGTATGTGTTTGAAGCATTTTTATCAGTGCAGGCTTGATTTTGAAGTTACTCACTTGTAATGACAGCCGAGTAATGCTAGAACTTGCCCCATCAAAATTAGGTATTACATGATCTCTAAGATGTCGAGGATTAGCATTAGCATTAACTAAGATGGTTGCCATTGTTGCCTACAACCTCGTCATGCTCATTAAGAACATGGTTTGGATTCTCCATTAGATTTTTACTTCAATTTGAATCTTGTCGTCTACGATTTCTATGTATAGTCCGTTCAATTTTGAAGTCAATCAGATGAAGAGGTTGATTGGATGAATGAGTATCGACCATAAACTACAAGAAAAGAAAACCAAAGATCAATTATCGAAGACAAAATCAAAACGAACTCGAAAGAACAAGAAGTAATTGTAAATATTTAACAAAACAAATAAAAAGTCTAATCTAGTAAGACTCACTACACCTAATATTGTTACCAAACAAAAATAATCCCCAGCAACGGCACCAAAAACTTGTTCAGTAGAATATTATTAGGTTTTCGAGAAACTGAACAAGTAATAAAGAAAACCTTAATTATCCTAATCAATTGCTACACACTCACAAGTATATGGGTGAGTTTGTATATAGGATGAGTAAGAATTGTTCTCATTAGAACTATTGGAATCAAACAATTGCTAGGTTCACTAGTCTATTATTAGTTAGACAAATTCATCAGGAGTTTTTGAATAAACAAAAACTTAATTTAATCACCAAGAAATTAAAATCAAGACACTAGAGAAAGTAATTAAATATAATTAATGAAAACCTTAACTTAAATCTACCCTACTTGCCAGAATTTAATCAAGAACAAGAATTTAAATTAATCTACCCTATGAAAGTAGTTAAAAGTGTTTAAATTAAACCCTAACTACAAAATTACGGATGCAAATAAGAATTTAAAGGCAATAAAACAAGAATAATAATTAAAGAAGAAGAAAGCAATAAGAACAAAAATTAAATTGTATAAAAATAAATCAAACTCAGTAATTACAGCGAAAACAATTATTGATGATCGTCGAGTATTGAATTCTTGACAAGAAAACACAATCCCAGCTTGAATACTTGACAAAATCTATTCTATGGCTAAATTATTACTCTAACTATTAAAAACTAAGAAAGTAATGACGGCTGTGCATGATGATGATGATTTCCTCTCATTTTCTTCATGTATTTATAGATATTTTTATAGTTTTGGTGTTCCGGGATAATAACTACACAATTTCCCATGCAACTGGGACCAAGAGAAGATGATTCTTGCAAAATAAGTCAAGTTTCATAGCACACCCGTCGATTGGCACCTGTGCAGAGCCTGGCCGTGATTGGCAAATGCTACTGGAGTTGGCACCTAGGCGCTGCATTTTGGTGTCTCATACACATCTAGATGGCAGCAAGAGACAGTTTCAATTTCCTCCTCAATTTTGACCAAATTCAAAATCAAAAAGACAAAGAAGTGTCTTAAAATGATCTTGTCTAGAAGGACATCACAAAATCATCATAAAAAATGAGAAGAGGTAACCTTATAATCAAGCGGCACATGGCTAAGGTTATTTGACAGGCTTTCATGGTGATATTCTTAAGAGATTTGGTTTTTCTCAACAATTTATCCATATCATCAACAATTATATTGACAATAACTGGTTTTCAATCTTATTTATTTAATGGTAGTCCAATTGGTTTTTTCCACTCTACTATAAGGGTCAGACAAGGGGAACCTATCTCCCATCTTCTTTTTATCCTAGCTAGTGAAGTGTTTTCTAGCGGTTTAAAATCTCAATTTGAAGAAATAAAGTTGAATGACTTTGACATTGGCAGGAACATTATTCCTACCATACACTTATCCTATGCTGATGACATAATTATCTTTTTAAATGGAAGCAAGAGGACTATCAACAATTTTTTGATTTTTATTCATCTTTATGAGCAATTTTCAAGTCCAAAAGTTAATGTCTCCAAAAGTAGCTTCTATCTGCCACCTAAACACATCTCTCCTTGAGTAAGGATGATTAACAGAATCACTGGCTTCATTAAAAAGGATTTCCCTTTTGTTTACTTAGGCTGCCTTTTGATGAAAGGTAGAAAAACTAGAAATATGTTCCAGCCTATGATTGACAAGATTGTGAACACAGTGACTGGATCAAGGAACAAAATGCTTTCTATGGGAGCCATGAGAAAACTCATTCTCATTAAACATGTGCTTAGTTCTATCCCATTATATCTCATGACTATTATTTCCACTCCTAAAGCTGTGATTAAAGATATCAACATGATTTTGGCTAATTTCTCTTAGGGTTCTTCAAAATAGGGTTCAAAACTTCACTAGAAGGCTTGGGATACCATTACTTAGCCTGCTCAGGCCAATGGTCTAGGCATTAATAATTTTTCTCTTATTTAGAGCGACATGTGAATGAAATTATTGTGGAATTTCAAGACTAAGACTTCTCTTTGGACCAAATTCATCGCTAACGAATACCTTAACAATGTTGCATACCCTTTCCTAGGGATCCCAGTATCAAATCTTCTCCTACTTGGAATAGAATGATGAAGGTTAAGAATCTGATGGAATCTAATATGTGTATTTTGCCTCAAGATGGTAACTCTTCTTTTTGGCTTGACAATTGGGAAGGTTCTTGGATTATCCATGCTGATCAACCTTTGCACGATATGACTCTCAAATCCTAGGCTTGGAATAGAGTTACTTGGAATTTAAAAGCATTCAAGCTAGTAATCTTGAATTCCATTGCTCTTTGATTCAAAATAATTCCTTATATCTTCAACCTGATAAAGATGAATTTGCATGGAAGTTAACCTCTACTTGTAATTTTACTATCTCTTCAGCGATTTAGATGCTCAATCAAGGTGCTTTATTCCAATTTCTAGAACTATAATTTGGGATAAAAGAATTCCTCTTAAAATTTCTGTCTTCATGTGGAGGTTACTCAACAAAGCTTTACCTATGGATAAGCTTTAAAAGAAAAGGTATTATTTTGGCATCCAGATGTGTTTGTTGCTCTTCTCCTGAGGAAACCCTAGACCACTTGTTTGAGGAATCCCTAGACCACTTGTTTATCAACTACAAGATGGCATCTACCATGTGTGATCATTTCAAAATTTCTTTTCCTTATTTTCAATAATATGGCAGCATACATCAAGTCCTTAATAGTTGGTGGCTAAATTCTAAAGCCAAATCACTATTAGGTTTAATGTCCAAGATAATCCCTGGCTTCATTTGTTAGGAACTTTGGAAAGTTAGAAACAACTATTACTTTGAAGAAACCACCATTTCAGCATATCAAATCATCACTCCATTAAAACTATGGTAAACTCTACTCTTATTGCTTTTCCTTTTCATAAATGCTCACCTACTGATGCTTTACTTGTAGATTATCCTTGGATTCATGTTAACCCTCGTACGAGGCTTAAAATAGTTATAGTTGTTTCTTGGCACCCTTCCTCAAATGCACACTACAAACTTAGCTGTGATGGTGTTTGTAGAGGTAATCCTGGTACTATGGAAGGTGGTGGTGTCCTTAGAGATAGAAATGGAATAGTTGCTTTTCCTTTTGCTTCTGTTTATCTTGTTGCGGGTACAAATATTCAGGCAAAATCGATGGCTCTTCTTCAAGGCTTGGAGTTTTGCAAACTAAAAGGTATATCTAATGTGGAAGTTGAACTAGACTAAGCTATACCTAGATCTTTGTTAACATACTCAACACATCATCGAAGATTCCATGGAAGATTTACTTAGACATTCAACACAGCTTCCATCTCAGCTATACTGTCAATACTATTTTCAATCATGTTTAGAGAGGCTAATAGTTTAGTTGATTTTCTTGCCAACAGGGGTTGTGAAAATAGTTGTTCCATGATTTTCGATCAAACCACATTGCCTAGTTTTGCAAAATCAATAGCTTCTTTAGATAGGGTTGGATGATATAGCCTTAGAATTAAGAGATAGTCTAGGGTTGGTTTTCTTGGAAACTATACTCTATGAGGTTTACCTTTATGTCCATTCCTTGCAATATTTTAATAATATTAATAAAATTTAGGAATAGCACCTCCACCAATACGGTGGTTAGCTAATTAAAAAACATTGTGTTAATTGTTGTATCAAGAACATGCAATGAATGGATTAGCATTATTTACATCAAGGAAATTATCATTCTTATGGTAATGGAAATACGCCCAATGCCCATGCATGATTCTTGCTTGACTATCCTCCTTACCCCTTATATTAACAAATGGGATGGTCTAGCGATCCATATCCATGTCCTTATGAGAGCTACTAAGAAAATCCCTATTCTTTCCCTCCTCTACAAGAGCCTTCATATGAACCAATGGAGTTCCAATTCCTTCACCAACCAAACCAAAAGGTTGATGAGGCAAGATCAATGGATGTATGGATGCAACTTCAAGAAATTTGAAAATAACTAGCCTAACTTTGAAAAGAACAAGCTAGATTCCTAGAAGAACTAGACAAAGACCATTAGGAACAAGTTCAACTTCGAAGAGAGCAAGTTAGATTCTTCGAAGACCAAAACACATCCAGCAAAAGGTTACAAGACAAACTTTTTGCAGTTCAAGAAATGGTAATTGGTGAAGAACAAGGGATTCCAACACTCTTACCAATGGGTGACGAACTTGTTCAAGAAGATAAAATGGTTAAATATGACTTGGAAGAAACTGAGTACCAAGAGATAACAGTTTCTACCTCGCACGCGTGAATTCTCAACAACTGGGTCACTCAAAACTTATGTAGAAACATCACCAACACAAATTGTGTACGAGTGTCAGTTTGTCCCAGTTACAATTAAGGGGTACCATTTAGGGTGTTTGTGAAAAAAGAGACAGCTCAAGGAATGGAAGAAGAAGGATAATTTAGAAGGTGCCGGGGATGTAAGAGCTACATAAGGTGAAGTTCAAATCCTTGGGACTTGAGAGATGTTAAGCTATGTAGCAAGTTTACCAAGGACTATCACATCAGTAGCAAGCCTCTTTGGTGTTAAGAGAGAATTCTTTCCCTTTTGTTTATTTACTCTTTATTCTACTTTACTTGCTGTAATTTAAGAACCTGGTGGGTAATAAAGGCTTGTATCCTTGTGCTTAGTTTAGTTTTATTTTGTTGATTAGCAATGATTTTTGACACGGTTGGACAAATTTGGTTATTGATAACAATGTTGATGGCAATATAGGGCCTGTGATTTGTGATTATATGATATGTGATTTATTGGTTAAACATATACTTGATTTTACGATTTGGTTGTGGAAATATTAATTAATGATACACTTTATTTGCTTAGTATTTTGATATTATTTTGAGAAATTCACGTGAATGCTTGAGATGGATTGATAGTAGTTTTTGTGGTTGAATGTCTCCTTGAAGCCAATTATGTGTGAAGTTAAATTTTGGGGATGAGTTGGGCATTTAGATAGTCCTTTTTTTTTGCTAAACCTTGTTATCCTTATATGTTTTTTTCTTTTTCTTTAATTGTTAGAATCCCGTGAAACCCCAAGAACCCTTTCGTAGTGTATCCATGATTGATTATTGAAGGAAATTCAATTGATGATTCACAAACCTTATATTGAAGATGACACATTTTAACCTAGCTGTGCAGGTCTGCTATTTTGTCTGTTGGAAATAGAGCTTTCAGACGCAGTACACCGTCTGAACTATAATACATTTCTCAGACGAACAGGAACGTTAGACAGAGATCACAACAGAAGATCTGAAATTCACTATCCAAACAGATAGATAGAGAGCAAATTTTTTCTATGCCTGCAACGGACGTATAGGAACGTCCGAAGGAATATATCTCGGATGCACATTTTTGTCTGAAAGAAGTCTACCTCAAACGAACAAGACTGTTCGAAATAAATTATTCCCTGATAAAGCATTCAACCTCTCGGACGTGATATATCGTCTGAAGTATGAAGTCTTCACACACACCAAGTTTGGACGATGGAACAGACGCTTGCTCGGACGTTTGAACGGCATCCACCACACATTTATCAAAGATCGGACGCTAAGTCGGATGCACAATAATAATATCAAACGTCTGAAACCTATAACGGCTAGTTTTTGTGCATTTATTATTGAGCTGTTGGGAAGTGGTTACAACAAATTTATTGCTCCTATAAATACCAGCTCTATTGATATTGTAAAATAGACTTTACACATTGAATACAAGCAAGAAATAAAGCAATTTGAGTGCAAATTGTCTATTGAGCAATATTGTGTGTGTCTATTAGTGTGTACTTTAGAGTGCTTTTCAAAATTATTGAGTGGAGTGATAATCTTGTACAAAAGTGAGGTTGAGAGTAAAATTCTTGGCTCAACTTAAAGGAATTAGTGTGAGTAAGGATTGTCCTACTTTGTGTACATTAGAAGATTATTGGCTCGCCAAAGTCGTGAAGCATTCTAGTGAATTATTACTTCAAGCTTGGTAGCTTAAAAGTGTTGCATGTTTAATCAATTTCTTTATCCGTTTATACTTCATAAGCTTAATTGCTTTTATCTCTATCAATTTAGTTGTTAGTGCATAAAGTTTTAAAAGTGCATACTTTGCAAAGAAATTTTTAAGAAACCTAATTCACCCCCCTCTTAGGTTGCCTTGGGGCCAACATCAATTTCTAAGACTCACGAGTTTAATTGATATAGAATTTATATGGTTTACTTGGAATTGTCCATTGCTTAGCCTTGTTTGGAGTGGTACTTATTGTTGGTGAATTCTATAATTAAGGGTAAAACCTCTTGTTTCTAAGTTCAATTTGAGCTTGGTTGGTTGCATTCACCTTCACTTGGTTCCTATGTTTTCCATCTTCTATATTATCTTTTTGACTGTCCAAGTATAATTCAAAGTCATTGCCTTATGTTTAGTGTCTAATGTGTTTTTATGCTTTCATATTAGTGTTTTTTAATTTTTTGTTATATGGGTGAGTGGTAGGATGAGTTGACTTCATTATTGGATAAATTGAAAAGTGTGGTGGAGTCTATTGTCTTGTTCATTGGGAATGGAGTTTTTTTATTATTTGTGAAAGTTGAAATTGTATGTTTGATAACCATATGAAATTACGGTTTTTCCTATTCTTTCTTATACGGTTTTTGCACTAGTTTCGGCTATTTTAGAGTTTATGTGATCGTCTTCATGCATTCTATTGTCTCTCTTATTTATAATTTTAGTCAATGTTTAAGAGTCATTTTTTAGTTAATATATATTAATGTGTGTTATTGTTCTACGATCATATAGGAACAATACCACGGTGCGTTAATCGGAAGTCGGACAGGGATTTTAGAGCCAAAACAGCGAAATTGCATGAAGTTATGAAGGGTCACTCGCAGTCCTAATCAGCCACTAACAGCTGTTAAAACAGAATGAAACCCACAGTCAGCAGGTGATTCTAGGAAAATCAACCGCTGACTTGGGTTGGGGCAGATGGGGTGAGCTGTTACACGATTTTTCAGATTTTTAGAGTTTCAAGTGGCCGTTTTGGGCCTATAAATATGCGTTTTGAAACTTATTGGAAGCTCTACACTTTGTAATTCTTAGAAACCATAAATAAGGGTATTTAAGACCTCAAATAATGTTCTAATGCACTTTTCCCTTGGGGGCTACAAGTTAGACTAGGGTTTTATTTATTTTTCAAGAAGAGGTTCAAGATTGACAACCGTGGATCTAAAACTTGCAATTCTTCATTAGAGAAGCTTTCTTAAACTTTTGTTATGCTATTTAATTTCAGTTTTGTTATTCATCTATTGTGTGCCATTTGATTATTGCTTTCTTTAATTGCTTTCCTAGAATAATGGTTAGATTAGTACACTCACTTTCATTAATTTTGCTTTCATTCATGTTATAATTTGTCATGGATTAAGGTTGGATGATGCCGATTCCATTAGGTTACGATTAATTTGATCATCAGTTGGAGTAATTATATTAATCGGCTAATAATTAACATAAGTAGACAATTTTAAAGATTGATCACCTCTAGAGTTGGTTAGGTTGGCTGAGGGAATAAGGCTTTTGAACCTCCATCAAATACCAGTGTTAAGTTATTAGGCTAATTATTCTAGTCCAGGTTGGCGGATTTAATTATTTAATTTGCTGAGTGTTCATGAAACGAATCTTGAATTCCAGGAGGTTAATGAATCAAATTGGTTAGGAAGGCTAAAGATGGTTTCTTGAACCCTAGTTAATTATTGATAGGATTCAATTACCGATTATTCTGGGTTGGGTAAAAATATGGGAATAGATCTCCATTAATTATAATTGAAAGACCAACTAATTGAATGAATTAATTAGAACTACGAATTAGTTAGCCTTATCCCTAATCTGTTGTCTTCATTATTTAAAGTCTTTAATTCTATTTTGTCCAATTCTCTCTCCTATTTTCAAATCTTCAAATAGCATTTGAAACAATACTTGCTAAACCAATTCTTATAGGTTCGACCCCTACTTTTGTAATATACTATTTGACCTCATACACTTGTGGTGTATTAACTAGTTAATAATAGAGATGGGTGTTTACAAATTTTATAACTAGATATTCAACATATGAAGTTTTTGGCACCGTTGCTGAGGATTGGAAATTTGGCAATGTTGGTATAATTTGACAAGAATACTACTTTGAGGTCTTATTGTGTTATATTGTGCTAGTGTCATTGTGTGGTTTCAATATTTCCAAAAAAAAACAAAAAAAATTTACTCTTTTTAGTGGATAGTTAGACTAGCTACTAGGAATGAATTTTATAACTAAATTTTATAACTAGATATTTCAATCCTAAAAAAACCTAATTGTGTTAGTATTTGTTTCTATTCTTTTGTTTTTGTGTCGATCTTTTATAAACATGCAAGGAATGAATTGGAATCAATCATGCAAAGGATATTATCATTCTTGTGATCATGGAGGTATGACCAATGAGCATGTTCTTATGACGCATTGGATGCAATCACGATTGAAAACATAGAAAAAATATCATCTTTAGGATAAGATGTCAATCCAATTACCATCCTAACAACAGGAATTCGACGATTTCTTTGCTAATTCCATTCCTTTTAATAGTTCATATTGTGATTCTTTTGCAGGTAACCATCCTAATCAGGAATGTACACACCAATATGATTCCTACCCTTGCGATTATCAAACAGGATGGTATAACCATCCAAATTCTTTTTCAATCTACCAATATTGTCCTTATTCTTTTCCTACACCTCACGAGCCTATGTATGAACAAATGGAGCCCTATAGTGATTATTCATGGTATACAATGATGGATACTACCCACATAGGAAACTTCTATGACCGACCAAACATCATGGAAGGGTATGGTGAATAATCTTACATGAACAACTATAACTCACCATCACCTATGGGACAATACCAGTTTGGGAAGAATAGCATTCGTGGAGATTCTTATGACTACTATGGTTATGACTACACTCAACTACCACCAATTCAAGAAGGAGATACTAGTGCAAGATTGGAAAGAAAGATAATTTCTTATAAGGAGGAGTCAATGAACACCTACTTGTCGAATCCATAAAGAGAATATTAGACCAACTTGTCGAAATCACAAGAATGTTTGAGTTGAAGACCAAGGGACTCCAGCACTCAAAGCAAATGAAAAGGACTATCGACACTTAGAGGATAAATGTTGAAGGGGTGAGTCATTAAGGATGTGCAACGAGAAGGAACCACAAGACTGCTCAAATTTCTTGACCAACATACCTAAAGAAGTGCAATATGAAGCATTTGTTGAAAAAAAATAAATTCAAGAAAATGATAAAAGCAAGAATAGATATCAAAAGATACCGATTATAAAGAACTTCTTGAGCTTGAATTCTCAACAATTGAGTCACTCAACACTTGTTTGGAAGCATTACTAATACATTCTTTGAATAAGTGTGAATTTGTTATGATGACCATAAAGAAGGAGTTGGATCAAAGTGTAGAAGAAGAAGAATATTTTCTAGAGACAACCAGGGATATGATAACTACATATGCCGAAGTTTCACCTTTCCTGGGGAACTTTGGATGTGCTACACAATGCAAACAATTGAGCAAGGACTAACAACATTCTCGGCAAGCCTCCTTGGATTTACTAGGGGATTGTTTCTTTTAATTTTGCCTTTATTTATGTTTATTATTTAAGTGCTTTAGTTTAAGAATCCAGTGAAGTAATAAAGGCTTGAAGCCTCATGACTAGTTAGGTTTAATTATGTTGTTTGATTTTTCTTGGATAATGTATTTTTGGATGATGACAAATTAGTCTAATTTAGATAATGATGATGGTTATATGCTTACTTGATGAATTGTGGTTTCCACGAAATTCTCAATTGAACTTGAACTTGTTTTTCTATTTGGTTATGGAATATCTAGTTATTATACATTATCTTTGCTGGTTGAGTGGTTTGATGGGAATAATATATGAATGCTTATTATAGATTTGGATTAGTCTTGGTTGTTGAATATTTTTTTTAGGCAAATTACGGTTGCAAAGCTAAGTTGGGGGGTTATAAATTGGGCATTTGTGACCTTTGTTATGTGATAAACCTTGTTATAGTTCATGACTTTTAGTTTTATTTAAATTCCCAAACCCTTTGAAGTCTCAATGATCCCTACTTAGGATGGCCATTTAGTAGGAAAGGAAAAACCATTTCTAGGACTCATGTTTTTTATTGAACCTTGCATTTATGTGATTCCTTTAAACTTGCTCATTAGTTTGGGAATGTTTAGGAGTGCATTGTTGATTAATTTCTATGATTGAAAATGAAACCCAAGTTTTAAGTTGAGTTTAATTTGATTATTTATTGCTTTCACATTTATCTTTTATGTATATTGTTCCTCATCCTATAGAGTTTTGACTGTCCAAGTATGTTAGAATTGGTTCGCCAGTATTATGTTTATCTATATTTATGTGTTTGTGTTTTTGATAAAAAAAAATAGAAAAATTTCTAAAAATTAAAAAAGATTTTTGCTTTAATGTTCTAGAGAGTTTCAGTTTTGAGAATCTGACTATTTAAAATTCCCTATCTTCTGGACGACAGTCTTCAAGATTTCTATACCCTCTTTGCCTGAAGTATTGTAGACAATTAAACAAAAAAAAATTCTGTTTTTAGTGTTTTTGTGTTCATTAGCTTTTGTGACATGTTTCAACAATTTAAAAATGTTTCAAGGAGACTATTTGTTAGAGTGTTATGGATTGAAAGTGTATATAAGTTTCTTTTCTTTTTAAGCCCTTTGAATTGTGAAAGTGTTATCACTATAGACATATATATTCCCTTGAGTAAGCTGTGAAAGTGAGAGAATAATTTCAATGAGTGTTAATCATGATTGCCTTGCAGTATTTGTTTTTCTTGTGACATTCGTTGGAATTGTGTGTGATTTATATACTTTCAAAGTATGAGTGGATTTTAGATTAAGGAAATGATTTAGGCAAGTTCTTTGGACCATTTGAGCCAAAAAGCCGAACTAAATGTCTTTTTATCCTTAGTGTCCCCTTTGGTGCCTTATAAGCCATATCTCTTTGTTTAACCATGTTATTTGGCCGCAATTATCGTTTTTATTTTTATACTTCTTTTTACCCATCACCTTAGTAGTTAGTGTTGGTGGTAGTTAGTGTTGGTGGTGCACAACATCAATACTATGCAGACAATGTTATGGATGCTTGAGTTGTATTTGTTAGAGAAAAAGTCTATTCTATGACTTTAAAATTTGTAATAATCCCCTATGTTATGTAATGTTTCATTGAAAAAAAAGAAAAAAAGAAAAAAATTTAAAAAAGAAAAGATGGATAATTCCTTCTAAGTTGTGTTAATCCAGTGTTGTTCCTTAAGGTACATTCTTGCCTTCTCAAGTGGTAATTGGTTAAATTTCGTGGTTGTTAAGGGGATTATTTAGACGATTATGGTTTTAAGTGATTCACTAACATTTATAAGGTGATTTGAGCTACTTTTATCCAAATATATATCCTATTTTTATCCCTTAGCCTACATTACAAGATTTAAAGACCTATTTGATCCTTAGTTCGGGTTCATTTGTATTAGTGAGCATTGCTTGTGCTAAATTCTTCCAACATGTTTGTCACTTGCTAAACTTTTGGTCAATGGGTTTTTCATTGATTAGTGATATGAGTGATGTCTATTTTCTTGAGTGGAGGGATTAGCACTTTCATAGTGATTTGGAGTTTATTATCAAAATTCTCTTATATACATGTTTGGTTCATTTCTCTACTAGTATAGTTTTCTTTGTTATGATTGTTAATACATTGAATAAAATTATTGTGTTTTGTGTCTTTTTTAGTTTTGTTTTGCTTGAGACTAACCCTTGCAAAACTTCAAGTTGGGGGGAGTTGATAAGCCTAAAAAATTAGGGTTATTCCTATTTTTTCTTGTAAAGTTTTTGCACTAGTTTCAGCATTTTTAAAGTTTATGTATTTGTTTTCATGCGTTTCAATTTATATGTGTTAATACATGTTTATTTCAGTGTTTTAGTGTTTATTTAATTTTATTTAACTAATATTTATGTCTTTATGTGTTTAGAGTTTTATTTAGCTTGTTTATCTAATTCCTTCCGGAGTTAGTGTTCTTTATGCATTCTTTTGTGTCTCTTGTTTATAGTTTTAGTTAGTTTTTATGTGTTATTTTTAAGTTAAATTATATATTAATGTGTGTTATCGTTATACGGTAGTGTAAAAACAAACGGTGCGTCAATCAGACGTCAGATGGAGATTTTAGAGACAAAAAGGCAAAACCGCGCGAAGCTGTGAAGGGTCACTCGTTGACTACGAGTGACCAAGGCTTAATTAGTCACTAATATCAGTTAAAACAGAATGATCTTGACCCACAATCATTCAAGGCAAATCAAAAGCTAAATGTAGTTGGGGCAGCTGGGGCGAACTGTTACGTGATTTTGACAATTTTTAGAGTTTCGTGTGTCCATTTTGGGCCTGCAAGTATGCATTTTGAATCATTAGAGACCTACACTTTGTAAACTTAGAAACTGTAAATAGGGTATTTAGGACATCAAAATCTGTTCTAATTCCGTTTCTCCTTGGGGGCTGCAAATTAGACTAGGGTTTTATTTGTTTTTCAAAAAAAGTTGAAGAGGAGGTTCAACATTGACAACTGTTGTCCTACAACTTGCAATTATTTATTAGAGAATCTTTCTTAAACCTTTGTGGCGCTATTTAATTTCACTTTTGTTATTCTTTATAGTGTGCCTTCGATCATCATTTTCTTTAATTGCTTTCCTAGAATAATGGTTACATTCGTTTACTCACTTTCGTTAATTTCTTTTGCATTTATGCTTTCATTCATGTTCTAATTTGTCCTGGATTAAGGTTGGATGATGCTGGCCCCATTAGGTTATGATTAATTTGATCGTCAATTGGAGGAATTATAGAAATCGACTAATAATTATCATAAATAGACAATTTTAGAGACTGATCACCTCCAGAGTTGGTTAGGTTGGAAGAGAAAAAAATGCTTTTGAACCTTTGTCATAGACCAGTGTTAAATTATTAGGCTAAATATTCTAGTCCAAGTTGGTGAAATTAATTAGTTGATTTGTCGAGTGTTCCCAGAAAGAAACTTGAATTCCAACAGCTTAATGACTTAAATTGGTAAGGTAGGCTAGAGATGGTTTCTCGAACCCTAGTTAATTAATTTGATAGGATTCAATTACCGATTGCTTTTTGGTTGGGTTCACATATAGGAATAGAATCTCTATTAATTATAATTGGACTCATTAATTAAATGAATTAATTAGAACCACAAATTGGATAGTCTTAAACCTAGTCCATTGTTTTCATTATTTAAAGTCTTTAATTCTATTTCGTTCAATTCATCTCTCCCGTTTTCGATTCTTCTAATACCATTTGAACCATATAATTGGTATTTGCTAAACTAATTTTTGTGGGTTCAACCCCTACTTTCATATAGGTGTTTATAAATTTTATACCTAGATATTCAGTGTATCAATATTGAATATAGATTACATTTCATGTGAAAGATGTGATTTAACCCTTCAAATTCCACCATGTTTTCAACTACTTCATAAAGTGATTATCTCAACTAGTTTTTATCTCAAACTTTAGTTTTTTCTGTAATTATCTTTTCAATGCCAATTTCAATTGATTGATAATTTTGTTACGCACTTCAAGATTTTTGAAAATTGTTTCTCAATAGAGATGGAAATGAATTAGGCCATCGTTTGTTCATTTTGCACAAACTTGCATTTCTAGATATTTTCTGGCTTTTGTGTGGTAGTTTAGGACATTGAATAGGATTGTGTGAATCCCCCATTTTAGCAAAATTAGCCAGACTTTAGAAATGATTTTGGCATTTCTGATGGACTGTTTGAGCCAAAATACCTACCTTATATTGAATTTATCCCTAGTGTCTCTGTTGAGCCTTATAGACTAAATTCTTTGTCAACCACATAGCTGGCCATTCCACTTTATTTTTTTTATCATTTCTTCATCCTATCACCTTATTCATTGTAGAATCTATCTTAGTCCTCCAATATAATAGTTTAAGGCTTTTATGATGGTTTGAAGGAAAGTTTTGTGTATTTGTTGGAGAATGAAGTCTAGATATCAATGTTGTTTATATTTCCCCTTTTGTAATTGTATTGTTATGTTATTGTTATTGTTGTCAAAAAAAAAATGAAAAAATGAAAAAAATGAAAAAAAAAAAAAGAGAAAGAAAGAAAACTGAAAGTGTTGTGATCCCTTATTGAAGAAAGAACGTTCATCATACCTTCAAAAGTTTTCTTAGTTAAAAATAATATTTTTGTCTTTCAAGTGTTGGTTGGTTAAGTTATGTTGGTTTTGGGACTTGTATGTTTGGGGATAGTAAAATATCCAAGAGTTTTTATTCAAATGACTGAAGTGATTTGAGTCATTTTATTTAAATTTATCATACCCTATTACCTTAGCCTACACCCCCTCCCTGGGAGCTCCACTGGTTTCCGTAAAGGGGTCTTTACCCCGAGGTCTCCAGTTCGAACCTCGGGAGTTACGTCCTGGCAACTCTGGAGATTAGGGGCTGCTGGGGTAGGGGATAAGTTGGTCCAAAACCAGATACCCCTACTGGAAAAAAAATTACCTTAACCTACATTACAAGTTTGACAAAAATCCTAAATGATCCTTAATCTGGGCTATTGAATACTGGTGAGAGGAGGGTGAAGCGTTGCCTCATTTCATGTTTTTTGCTACATCTAATGGTGCCAAAAAATATCCTTGTGTGTTCATTTATATTGATTTGTGCTTTCAAAACAAGTCCTTATTATCGTTCTATACTTGAGACAATTTTTGGAAAACTTGACTTGTTTGTTCTATACCAGCTTACATTTAAATTGGCATTGCAAGAATATTAACTCTTCATTAGTCAAAGTAATATTTGTAACTAAAACTAGTGTACACTTTTATAAATGGTGGAGTAGATGAAAATGTTGAATTTGTTGAGTTAAAATCCCATTTTCACTCTTGACTAGTGCACTTGAATTCAACATTCCAATTTTCTTGGTGGTGTTATGTGTTTTGTGTCAGTTGTTTTTGTTATTCTATATTCTTTTCTTTATTTTGCTTGGACGAGAAAAAGATTAAGTTTGGGGGTGTAATACTCTAGGAAACTAGAGTTATATGTACCAAAATTTGAGTGTTATGCCTATAGTTTTGTACATTATTAGTGTTTAAGTGTGTGTTTTTGTCTATTTTATATTTATGTTGGTAAGTGTTTTAATACGTATTACTGTTAATTATCACATTTTATTAGATTCTTGTGTTTAAAATTTGTGTCTTGTCTTTAACCTAATTCCGTTAGGAGTTAGGTTTTCATTTACATTTGTTCGTCTTCTATTTTTGGTATCTTTTGTGAGAATTTTGCTTAAATGTTAAGGAGTTATTTTTAAGTGTTTATTATAGCTAAAAATATTTTCTTATGAGTTAGGGTCACATAAAAAAAATATATATTATATCATTCGATTGTCGAATGAAAAAATTTAGAGTAAAACAGTGAAGTGCTACAAATGCTATGGTCGATACCGCGGTTTTGACCCTATTCTTCTACAATTTGAGGGTTTTAGTTGATACCACGATATCAAATTTCGATACTACAGTATGGGATTATGTTGGGGAAAACAGCCAATTTTTGAAGCTGATTTGGACTGCTATTAACTCTCTCAACTCTAGCACTATATATATATATATATCTCCCTTTTATGCCTTATTTGAGGCATAGAAGACCTATTAGAAACCTAGTTGGAGTAGGTTAGAGTAAAAATTAGTTATCTTCCTTTTCCTCCCTATTTGGGGAGGATTTTCTTAGATTAGGATTTCTCTTTCTTGTGGTTTTTAATTCCAAGCTAAAGATTGAAGTGAAACATTTTAGTTGTAAATGCTTTCTTCATGTTCAAACTCCTTTACTTACGCTTTAATTTCATGTTTCTTTAGTTTAATTAGTTAATTGCTTTCATCTAAATGCTTCCTTTGCTTGATTTCTTAATTTAATTATTAGATAAGTCCATAGGTTTTTCATTTAATTACTTTCTTTACTTGATTTCTTAGTGTAATTATTAAATTAGTTTTTGGATTTTCTTCAAAATTACTTTCTTGGTGATAATTTGTAGTTCAGATTAGCTAATTAGAGTAGACTAGTTTATTTTCTTTCCTTTAATTGCTTTATTTACTTGCTTCCTTAGTAGTAATGAATAGATTAATTAATGGGATTTCTTTAATTATGCTTCCTTAGTGTTAATGAGTAGTCAGATTAGTTTATTGCGTCTTAAAAATACTTTCCCTTTTACAGGCTTTCTTTAAGTGCTTCTTAAAATGCTTTCTGTAAATGTTAATGTTTACTTTAATGCATTAGTTTGTCTTTAAATAGACTTGCATTCTTAATTCTTAAATTCTAGTTTTAGTGAAAATTTTTCATAAATCAATCACTTCAACTAGTGATTTTATCAAATAATCAGTAATTACCGACCAATCATTGTGAATATAATCCCTACTTCCCTTTCCTACTAGTTGACAATCATATACTTGTGGGATACCAACTAGTTAGTAGTAAGATTTAGGATTTTATAAATAATATAATTAGGTGTTTTAAAAGGACATCAATGATCTATATAAACAAAGGAAATTTGAACCAATTAGATAAGAGCGAAAGTTGTCAAAAGCAAACATAACAGGTAGTAACTCTTTCTCAATTGTAGAATAATTTACTTGAGATTTATTAAGAGGCCTACTGGCATAATAAATGGCATGCGATATTTTGTCCTTATTCTAACAAAGGATTGCACCTATAGCAACATTACTTGATTCACACATTAACTCAAAAAGTAAAGACCAATCAGGCACCATGACTATAGGTGCAGACACTAAAGCCTCTTTTCAAAACATTGAACGCATTCAAGAAATTCTCATCAAAGTTAAAAGTCACATCTTTTTTGTAATAAAGCACACAAGGGTTTAGATATTAAAGAAAATTCTTTAATGAACCACTGGTAGAATCTAGCATATCCTAAACACTTCTTATTCCTTTAATACTATTAGGCGAAGGCATTTTTTCAATGATTTTAATTTTTGCCCTATCTACCTCAATCCCTTTGGCATAGAATTTTTGACCTAAGACTATTCCTTCTTGAACCATGAAGTGGCATTTTTCCCAATTAATAGTAAGATTAGTTTCCTCACATCATTCAAGTGCGAAAGATAAATTATGCAATCAATCAGCAAATGTAAAACCAAATACATAAAAGTTATCGATGAAAATTTCTATTCACTTTTCAATCATGTCATGGAAGATTGCAAACATACATCTTTGGAATGTACCTGATGCATATTGCAAACATACATCTTTGGAATGTACCCGATGCATTACATAAACCAAACAGATGCATCATTCAGTAGGCAAAGGTGCCATAGGGACAAGTAAAGATAGTATTTTCTTGGTCCTCGGGGGTAATAGCAATCTAGAAATAACCAGAGTAACCACCTAAAAACAATAAAAAAAACATGACCTACTAGTCTTTCTAACATCTTATCAATGAATGGCAGTGAAAAGTCATCCTTACGGGTGGCTTCATTTAATTTCCTATAGTCAATGCAAACCCTATAACCCGTGACCAATTTAGAAGGGATTAACCCGTTATGTACATTAATTGCTACTGTCACCTTCCCTTTTTAGGTACCACTTGAGTAGGATTAACCGATTCATTGTTATTGATTGCATAAATAATTCCTGCATCTAGCGGTTTTATTATTTCTTTCCTTACTACTTCCATCAATGTGGGATTAAGCTGACTTTGAGTTGCCTACAAGCCCTATAGTAATTAGTCATCAAAATTTTGTGAATGAAAATGGTAGTTCTAGTCCCTTTAATATCATGAATACTCTGTATAATGCAATTGCACTTTTATGCTTTCCCAAAACCACAAGTAATTCACATAGTTGCTCATCAAATAAATTTACGCTAACAATGACTAGAAAAGTATCATTCGCACCAAGAAAAACATATTTTAAATGATTAGGAAGTAGTTTCTACTCTACCTTGGGTGTTCATTGGTTGGAGACTTCCTTACCTAACTCTTCATTTGGAATTTCCTCCTTAATCGGCAGATTTGCTTCCAACATTTTCAAACAATTCCTTGTTGCCTTATCATGTCTTTCCACCTCTCTTAAACGAATCGAGGTCTTTCACAATGGAAGTTGTAGAACCTCATACCTACAGAAATCATCAACAAGGTTACCAATTACATCAATTATCATAATATCATCATAAATTGCAGTAAGCATGAGAGAATTAAAAACAGAAAAATTGACAGTCTGATTATCGATTCTCAATTGCAACTTTCTGTCTTGGACATCTATAAATGCCTTGCCAGTTGCTAAAAATGGTCTGCTAATGAATTAGCAGCATCTCTTTGTTCTCTTCTATATCCAAAATGATGAAATCCGCTAGAAAATAAAATTTTCCCACTTTAACCTATATATCTTCGACAATAACTTTAGGGTATTAGTTGCTTCTATCAACCAGTAGATAAGATACTTTGGTTGGCTTAAACTCCCTGGCGTTTAACTTCTAGTAGATAGATAATGGCATTAGGTTGATCGACGCTCCCAGATCACACGAGATTTTGTCAAATTTTACACTCCCAACAATACATGAAATAAAAAACAAATAAGGGTCTTTCATCTTAGATGTAACTTTTTTGACACTGCATCCTTTTGTTATGCATATATTTTCTACCCCCAATAATTTCCTTTTATTGGTCAACACTTGCTTCATGAATTTTGCATATTTTGGCATATTCTCAAGAACTTCCATGAATGATATGTTGATCTCAACTTTCTTAAAGATAGCGAGAAATCTCTTAAATTTCTTTTGGTCATCCTCACCCTTGAGCCAATCTCATTAAGGAATGGAATTTTTATAGATGGATTAGTAAGTTGAATTTCAGTTTCCCTAGAGCAAGAATTTTATACTTTTCTGCATCATCCTTCTTATCCATGCTATCAGTACTATCCTCCTTTCAGTCTTTTCCTCTTCTTGCAATTCATGTCCTTTCTCATTCATTTACCTAATTTTCACTACTTTTCCACTTCTCAATGTAATTGCTTTTGCCTACTCCCTTGGGTTTGCAATGGTATTACTTGTTAATGCTCATGGTGATCGTTTGGCTATGCTTCGTGCCATCTAACCCATTTGATTCTCCAGGTTTTTTTTGCAACATTCTGATTTCTCATCATATTATCCTGTTTCTGCATCTTTTCAGTACTAAATTGAATGAACTAAGATAGAGCCTTTTCTAATTGAACAATGCTATTATCTTTTTCTAGTTGTACTAGAGATACATGAGTCTGGTCTTGTTGTGGTTGTTGATGGACGTGAGATCTATAATTTGAACCCTGTGGTTTTGCATTAGCCTAATTTTTTTAATTCCCCATCAAAGTTGAGATGATTTCTCCATCCTGGATTATAAGTGTTGCTATAGGGGTTGTTTTGTGACCTAAACTGTTGATGAGTCTGCCCTTGATTAACCATGTAATTCACTTGCTCAAAATCTACAGAAAAATAAGAAGAAGGAGTTAGATGGCCACTGCATTGACTTTCATCTCTTCTATTCATTTTTCCAGTTCCTGAGCTTCCTTCAGTGTTTTAATCAATGCAAAAGACCCATTGGCCGAAGATCAACAACTTCACGAGACTCTTGAGATAACCCATTGTAAAAAGTCTAAATCTATAGCCAAAGAGGTAGGACATGGTGTGGATGTTTATTCAAAAGATCAATGAAATGCTCCCAATCTTCACCAAGTTCTTCCCTTGCAACCAACTAAAAGAAGGAATATCATTTCTAAACTTGGCAATCTTAGAAGGTGAGATGTACTTGGTCATGAACACTTGGGCCAGTTTATCCCAAGAGGTAGTGAAAGTATCATGCTTCTGTCGTTGTTGCTTTGTCCCTCAATGAAAAAGGAAACAATGTCAATTTAAGAGCACAGATCAGCATGCCATTTTGCTTGAAAGTGTCACACACTTCCTCAAAATTCATTAAATAGCAGTTTGGATCTTTACTTGGCAAACTAGAGAACATCGCATGCTGCTATAGCATGGATATGAAACCAGCCTTAATCTCAAAATTATGGGGTTGAATTGGGAGGTGGCATGACACTTGCTTGAGATCCTCAAAAAGTAGGTAGAGTGTAATCTCTTAAGGGTCGGTTGTTCCGTACTGGTGCATCCTGACTATTATCCCAAAACTCACCATTATTTTCATTATTTCTCACATTCTCATTTTCTGGTGGTATTACTCGTTGTTTAGGAATCTTTTTGTCAGCCATACTCATTTCTACCTGTTGTTGCTACTGTTGTGTTAATTTCCTTAAGTGCCTAAGAATTCTTTCGATCTCTAGATCAAACTTCGTAAAAGTCATTGTTTAGATCTACATATAAACTACAAAGCACAAGGATACAAAAACGAGCACCAAATTATATGAAAGAACAAACCAGCGGAAGAATTAATGGAAAAATAAAGTGCAAAGAATTTATAAAATTAGATAAATAAATAAAAAACTAAATTCTAAATTAGTATTGTCTTAGCATCTCAGTATTGCCTAAACTACATTCCCTGGCAATGGTACTAAAAATATGATATAGGAAAAGCTAAATTAACCTTTTCACAACTTTCTACTAATAGCTGCAAGTGTACGGTATCTGTGACATCCCAACCTACTCTCTAATTAGGAATAGATAGGTCATTTACCTAACTCTCGCTAGGTCTCTTACATCAAATAACAAACTTGAAGATAAATAAAAGTTCACAATCAAATGGAATTTTACAATAATCTTAATACACAAACCATTCCAAATTCAAAAATATAACATAAAAGTATTCAGAAAGTTAACACATAAAAGTTTCTAATATTTATTTCAATGATATAAAAGCAATCAAGAACAATAGTCGTCAAGCTAGCTTCGGGAATCACAAACTCGTCCTATAATCAAGCTTCTTGTCTATCTGTAAAAGTTTTTGAAATTTTGGAGTGAGCTTTTTGGGCTCAGTGAGTTACCATGAAATTTTTTTTATATATATAAAAATTTATGAAATATGTAACATATACTAACCATTAGCAAGAATAATTCAAAGTAATAGTATTCATATAACAGATTTCAAGGACACAAATAAGGGTTAGATTTTACCGAAGATTCAAACTAGCCTTATCACCCCTGGCATAGTTGCGTGCACGACTTTAAAGCTACCTCAACGCACCAATTGCCAGTAAGGCAGAGAACGGCAGGATATCTGGTATATCGCCAAATTACCCACAACCGTACAAAACTAAATCTCCTAGCCTTGTCGAAAGGGCATGTCAGAGTGGTCTTAAGATAATCGTCAGTCCAAATACTTTCTTGACTATCGTTAAGCCAACACATGACGCGAGCCAATCAAAACCTTCCTGATAATACTTAGGTTCACAGACTCCCTAGAGAAAAAAATGTTTTCTCGGGTTCATCTTATCACATATTGTACTCCAAATACTCAAATACAACAGAGAGGATTTAATTACATAGATGCATATCAAAGTTAAAACATTTTTAAAAAGTTCTTAGGATAAAGAACTGGTCAATTCGTAATAAAATATTAAGGGTTGTGCAAAATTTTATATGGAAATCCAATATTGTATAATCAAAAACTTGCAGGACTAATGTCATCCTTTGATTTATAAAATAATTTCATATTATAAATTCTTGTAGATAAATTTATTTTACACAATGATATATTGGTTCATGAAATGATTTCTGATTAAGTTTCTTAAGTAACTTTAATTATTTAACATAGAGTAAGTTGTAAAGTATAAAATAAATTTGTTAGTATGAATCTATAATTATTTGTTTTATAAACCCATTTATTATTAGCTCATAAATAAAATTCTTGATCAAGATTCTTAATTGACTTTAATTTTAGGACTTCAAATATAAGTTAGAAACTAAAATGTAGCGATTCAAAGAATAAATATTATCTATGCAATTAGTATGTATGTAAATGAAAGTAAAAATAAATAAATAAATTGTTTAAGAGACTTGTCATAGGAGAAAATATAACTGTAGAAAGATTTGGATACCTTCATAATTTTAAACAAATAATGGGCTAATATGAAATTCTTTTCCTTTTATCATTTGCTCCAATGTCTACCTCCCCTACAATCACCATATTTCTCAAGAAACTCCACCTATAAAATGACCATAAGTACAAGACCATGCCCTCTCACCTTTGCCTACAATACACATATACCTTACTTCCTCTATTATTTTTTTCCTCTCACTCTTAGTATAATTATGAATCTACACATATACGTAAATAACTATATATATTTCTTCTTCATTATTTCAGCAATGTCGTCGAATCCTTCGGTTATTACAATGATTTTTGTCTCACTTCTTAACATTCCAAATACTGACTTCATGTAACTGTTTAATATGGAAAAAAAATATCAACTACTAACCCAGTTCAATCAACTCTAACCTTTAACATATATGTATATATAACTATTTTTTTTTCCATTTTTCTTTTCACCTTGTTCACTTGCTGAGATTGTCTCAAGACCATGACTAATAAGATTTCCAACAAAGATTCATGTATCTTGATAATGTGTAACAGAAAGCTAAATCATTTTTTTTATTAACAATAGACCCATTTGATGTCTAAATTTCAAACTCATGGTTGTGTGTGTGTATATATATATATAGACTTGTATATGAAACTATATGAACACATACATAATCTTGCAATAGCATCATATCTACACACAACACGATGCAGTACACTAAGAATGAAGAAACATTTAGTGGTTTCTCATTGGGAAATTGAAGTCCCGAACTCTCGGTCAAAATGTTTCTAGCCTTCACTCCTTTAATTCCTTTTTTACTTCTACTAGTGGAAACTTAAAGCTTTCAAGTTTGCATGTAGCTTAGTTCGGCACAGTATTTATAGGTAAAGTTAGCAAAGTTATAGACAAGAAGTTCTCGACAAATTCTGAAGATAAATTTTCCTGCCTGGATATTTGCTACTAAAGTCTATTTTATCCATTCTCACAAGAAATTATGATGATTGTTTTCTCCATTTGGACAAGAAAACATGATGACTGTTTTCTACAATAGTACAAGGAAATATGATGACTTAAAAACGTATTCTACTATCTATTTATAATTCTTTCTTTGCCGTGAACATAAATTATGTAAGATTGTTTTATTAGTATTTTTTAAAATATATATATATATATATATATATATATATAAGAAGAGAACCGGGGACCCCTAAGAACCTAGAGGAAGAAGGGTAAGGGACAAGGGAGCCAAAATAAACACAGAATTAAACAAATAATTCAGGTGGCTTAGCCAACCATCAAACAAGAAAGTAAATAACAAGAAAGTAAACAAACCAAAATTTATTAAAACTTTAAATAATTACACAGATTTGAGGAATACCTCTGGTGAAGTGTCGGTACAACCTACACTCTGCTAGTGGTACTCTGGAAGGAGAGGAAGGGGAGAAAAGAAGATTTTAACTTAGAAATTTTTTGGATGCTTAGTAAGACTGAAAACATCCTATTTATAGAAGAAAATTACTATTGCTACAGTGTCAAATAGTGACCTGTGAACAGTGACTTTCCCGTGATTTATGCCGCTACAGTGTACAGTTTACAGTGAACGATATTTGTATATTTAAACAGTAAAGTATATTTGAATAGTAAATACATTTGAACAAGAATCCTATCTATTACAATTGGGATTCCTTAATTTTGCTAAGGTTGATGCCGAAACAATCGTCCTCATTTGATTGGGCCATGTCTTCATAAGTGCTGATGCTGGCAGTTGAGCTGGAATCAGAACTGGATGATGACACCTATTTTTTCTTTTTTGTTGAAATCTTTTTCTTTGATTTCTTTTCTTTTGGTTTTGATTTTTCTTTTGTCTTTTTGCTGGAAAGACACTTCTTGTTTATCCGAAGAGCTTGAAGTTCCTTCTTTGAGTTGGAAGAGAGTGTCTTCCAGTTGTTTGATGTAGGCATCCTTGTTTTTGGCTGAAGCCAACAAGACTGCATTTGAAGTCCTTTGCTGGAGAAACTGGGCAGTTTCCCTGCCTGATGGTAATAAGAATTGTGAATTCTTAGTGAACCATAATTGAATTTGGGTCTTATGAGCAGCACCGGCATCATAAGCATCCCACCATTTGATTGAGCCTTGTCTTACCAGTAAAGGTGGAAAGGCTTGATTATTATTTTTAACAAATTCGAATCTCCATTGGAAAATCCAAGGCAATGCAAATTTTGAGAAGAAATGGAGGGTGATTGGTATTGTCGAATTGGGCTGTGAAAACTCTGATTTAAAAAACTCAAAGCCTTCTAAAATTGGTGGAGGTAAAATGGATTCATTAGGTCCAATTAAAGACCAAAATCTATTAAACCAGATTGGGAAAGAATAGGTTTTATTCTTTTTGAAAAAGAATAAACAAGAATGTTTATTCTCAATATTTTGGTAGGTGAAGGTATTGAACCAAGCACCTTGATAATCCCAGTAAGAATAACCAGGATATTTTTGAGACTCCGGACCAGAGAAGGAACGTAATCTATTAAGATCAGTGCCCCATTCAGAAGGTCTGAGAACCTTTAGAATTTGGTATGTTGAATGTGTATAATATGCTTGATTGGCATGCATATTATTTTTTGGAATAATGGATTGAGAATCTTTAAGTATTAACTCATAAAATTCTCTGGTTTTTTGGTTTGTGGATGGTAAAAAATTGAATCCAGTAGGAAGGATTTTTTGGGCAACAATTAAAGGATTGTTAGTGAACCATTCTGGTTCAATTTGGATTAGGGTTTGATAGTCAGTCTTCCTGACATATTGGGAAATATTTGAAGAAACAAAGCTTTTTGAAGTTTGTTTGGGTACGTAAGGTACCGTGCTTTTTGATGCAGAAGGCATCGTGTTGAGTGTTTGAGATGTATGAGGGTGAACTCATCAAAATGTTTGAAGGCAATACCTGAACTTGTCCTGGAATGGACAAGGCCTGTTGAAATTGCAACCATTGTTTGAAAGCTTCTCCAAGCTGTGGATTATCTTCGGCTATTTCTGCCCAAGATTTTTGTACTACGACCTGTAGGGGTGTAGGGTTTTGAGTAGATGAAGAGGCTTCATCTGGTTTGGATTTTGATGGTGAGGGATCACTCTTTTTCTTTCTGGGCATTTCTACCCTGAAGGAATTCTCTAGTAAGATAATCCGGTAAAGAATTAGAACTACCTTTAATAAAGTCAATATCAAAATAAAAAATTGATAAAATTGCTTGCCATCTGGCAAAAATTTGTTTTGAAGCAAGATTTTTTACATCTTTTTGTAAAACATCTTTAGCAGCTTTGCAATCAATACGAAGTAAAAGCTTTTGATTGAGAAGATCAGACTGAAATTTTGAAATGCATAAAACAATTGCTAAAATTTCTTTTTTGATAGTGGAATAATTCTTCAGCAATTGGGCATTATTTTTGAAGTAAAACAGACAATTTGTTCAGAAGTAGAACTTCTTTGTTTTAAAATGTCGCCATAACCAATGTCAGAGGCATCAATTTTGACAATTTGAAATGAATTTGGATTACATAAAACTAAACAAGGTAAATTCTTAACTTGTGTTTTTATGTATTTGACTATGTCTGTGTGATTTTGTGTCCATGCAGGAGGATTCTTTCGGAGTCTATCATGCAAGGGTTTTGAAAGAATACTAAGATTGGGAATATGTTCAGAAATGTAGTTTAAACATCCTAAGAACCTTTGGAGCTGAGTTTTATCCAGTATCTGATCTGGAAATTTGTCAGCAAATTCGATCGACCTATTGATAGGAATAACTTTGCCTTGGCAAATATTATGTCCTAAAAATCTGATCGAAATTTGACATAAACTAATCTTTGAAGCAGAAACAACTAAACCATTTCTTTTAGTAACATCTAAGAAAATATTGACATGTTTAAAATTCTGTTCTATATGTATATTGTCAGAATAAATAAGAACATCATCAATATAAACAAGAATAAAATTGAGATAGGGATTGAAAATATCATTCATAACCTTTTGAAATTCAGAAGGTGCATTTTTTAGGCCAAAAGGCATTACATTCCACTCATATTGACCAAAGCGACTGTGAATGCAGTTTTGTACCTATCAGAAGGATGGATTTGGATTTGCCAGAATCCAGACTTCATGTCAAATTTTGAAAAGATGGAAGAAGCATGCAACCTATGGAGCAAGTCTTTTTTGTTAGGAATAGGAAACCTAATCCATTGTAAAACTTTGTTGAGGGGTTTGTATTTGAAAACTTAGTGAGGAATCGTCCTTACTGTTTTTTATTAACATAAAATGCACACAGCTCCAAGGGGACTTGGAGGGACTGATAATTTTCTTGGAAAGGAGATCATCAATTTCTTTTTTGCAGAATTCCAGAAGCTCTTGATTCATCTTAATAGCACGAGCTCCAGTTGGAATATCTTTTTCTGAAAAATCCCCTTTTCATATGGTAAAGTTACCACATGTTGCTTTCTATTCCAGAAGGCAATTGGAATATCAGCACAAACTTGAGTTTGAATTTTATTTTGCAAATCATGAATCCTAGTTTTGAAAACTGGATCTTTTAATTGATTTTGAAGTCGTTCAAATTTAAGATCTTTTTTCAAAAAATTGATTTGATTCATTTTCATTTGCAAAGGATTGAGAGTTTTTTCAAAAGCTGGAAATTTGAAAGGAATGAATTGATTTCTTCCTAAGGAGTTGATAATGATACCCTGAAAAGTAGTAGTATAAGGTATCAGATAAGCAATGAATGGAACACCAAGAATCACAGGAGTAGTGATATTCTTGGCTAGCAAGAAGGTGTTGTAGGGGAAGCTACAATCAGAATATCTGACTTCTACATTAGATAGTTTGAATTTGACTTCCAAAGATTCTCCATTAGCACTACTAATGCGTTCTTTGGTTTTTTGAAAATACTTTACAGGAATTAAACCTTCATGAATGCTCCAATTTAAATCTGCACCAGTATCAACTAATGCAGTAGCATCAATGAAAAGTTCATTATTTATAACCAAAGTAATTTGAATAAGAAATTTGAGAACAGTAACTCTATTAAGAATATTTAAAAACTGTTCTTTTGATTTTTCAATAATCTGATCAGGTGGAATCACTTGTTCAGATAAAACTTGGTTTTCAGTAGGAACTTGAGAGGTTGAGGGAGTTTCAACACAATTTTCAAAAACTTGTTTTGAACATTGAGAAAGTTGAAGAGAATGAATGACCATTTGGTCAATCTGCTGCTGAGCTTTAATCTCTCTAACTTGTTGTTTTAAAATGGCAATTTCAGACTTTAAATCTTGAATTGAAACCTTTTTAAAATTTTGATTCAGAAATCTGTTTAAAATATCCGTAAGATTGTAAGTGTTTAAAACCTTGGGATGTTTTACCAAAGGATTGGAAGAAGGAGATTGATTTTGAAAATCATTTTTTTCCAAAGTTTGTTTGTACCTTTGTAAGTAATTGTTAGATAAGAATGACAAAGTTCAGAATCAGGATATTTTTCAATCATATCAAGAATAAGATCCTGTTCTCTAGTCAAAACATTTATTTGAGGAGTTTCAGAGGAAACTGAAGTTTTGCTGGAAGAAGAAGAGGAAGAACCTAGGTCATCGTCTTCTAATGCATTGATAAGATTGTCTTCTTCGAAATTAGAGTCAGAATCACTGACATCTAAGAGAAGATTGTTTAGCTAATTGACAACTGAATCTTCTAAATTCAGAAGGTTGAGCTTTTTTACAAACTTACAAAACCTAGCAATATGTCCAGGTTTCTTACATTTGTAACAAACAGCAGAATTGGAATTTGGTAAAGCAGGAATAGGGTTTTTGGTAGGAAGATTAGATTTCCTAAATTTGTGTATGGGTTTCCTATAAGGTTTACTATAGGAAGGTTTGGGAGATTTGTGAATCTTAGGTTTGATATACGTTTGACTTTGATTTCACAAGAAGGAAGACCAAATTGTTCACAGAAAGATCCTAGAACAGTCTTTCCTACGTTGATTTCTATATTTGGCTAGTTGCCTCATCATCTTGTCTTGACGACAGACTTTCATGGCAACTTGTTGGATCATAGAATTGAGTTCACCATAGGTGATATTTTGGTAAGGCACAATGCCATTGTGCTGGGTTTGAAGTTCTTCACGAACTAAATCTCTAAGGGATTTGGGAAGACCATCAAGGAATTTTTCTTTCCAATATGGAAGATTTCCATCAGGTCTAGTGTAAATCCTGGTTAGGAAGGTATCCTTATACCACCTAAACTCAGAGAGCTTCTTGCATTTGAGGTTGTTGAGGATTTCAGTTGACTTTTCTCTAAAAATCCCTGGGTTACCTATGAAGGTTTTGGCTATTGTGAAGATAAGTGTAGACACAGCATCTGAAATGGTTTGACCATAACTATCTCTAATGACATTGCCCTCAGGGTCAATTCTAATGGCATCAAAGATGTTGTCTCTATCATTTTGGGATAGATGTTTGTCCCCACAAAGGACCAACCTTTAAGTTGTCCAGTAAATCCGGCAACTAAGATGTGAGCCGTGAGTTGATCAGTGCAGTTGTGTGCAGTTTTGTAAGCAGTGGCCACCATGGTCATCTGCTGGAGTTTGGATGTGATATTGTACTCAGACACACCATCTATGTTCCATTCATAGATGTTGTTGGCATTGTAAGAGTTCTGAATCACATTGGGTTGTTCTTCTAGAAGAACATCAGGATGGGTAGCTCTAGGATAGTAAAGCTTATTAGATTTCTTCCAAGAACTAGAAGATGGTTGAATTCTAAGCTTAAAGATGTCATTAGACTCAGGCTTAAGATTTTGAGGAATTGACTCAGAATCAGAAGCAGGTTTAACCCTATCAAGAACAGAGATAGATGCTTTCTGTTTGTCATCCTTAGTTTTGGGAGTAGGAGATTCAGGAACGTAGGCTAACTTAATAGCTTGTTCAATCTTATCTATCCTAGATTGTAATTCACTGTCAATCTTATGACTAGAAATCTGAGTCCTAAGCTGACTAGGAATTTCATAAGGCTTAAAGATAGGAGTATCTAAAGCTGATTTGAAACCAGAGAGTTGTTTCGTTGAAGAAGCAACAACTGGTAGTGGAATGGAAGAAGTTGAAGGTGGATTCTTGACAGAGAGATATTCACCACTAACTTGCAAATATTTATTCGTAAAATTGTTTTGTTCAATTATTGGTAAAAGATCTTCATTTGAAACTGCAGTTTTAGCTTTAAAAGGTGCAGCATAAATTAAAGCATTATTTACCAAAATTTTCTCATCGGAGGGAAATCAGAATGAACCTTTTCCCCACTCGAGGTTGCCAAGCTTTGGTCATAAAAATTGATTGAGTAAAAGGATAGTCAATTTTGTTTTGTTCAGCATAGGCAGAAAACCATATCATCTAGATGTGTATGAGAGACAGATAATGGTTCAGAAAAGCATAAAATTCTTCTTGAATTTTAGTTCTCTTTTCATCTTTATAGTTTTCGAAAAACCATTGTTTTCTCTCACTTCATTATGAGGTGCATAAAACTCAGTTCGAAGTAATTCTTTGTTAATTTGAAAATTTGATTCAATAGTTAAAACATTGATCTCTGCGTCAAGTCCAGAAGGATTAAGACTAGAGTAGGTTGGAGAATTGACCAAATCATCATCTTCCTGTTGGACAGTGTAACTGGCCTGTGGAAAATTAGATTCTGGTCTCATTTCATGGATTTGGGTATTAACAGAAGAAACAGAGTGCCTAGCACTTTGTGGGTTCTGAAAATCACTAGTAGAAGTACTAGAATGCCTAGGAGGAATAAATCTAGCACTATTTGATCTATTGAAGGAAATTTCTACTGAACCAGTAGAGAATTGTATAATGTTTGAAACTACAGTATTTTTAGCAGGAACTGGAGGCAAAGCCTCAGGCAGTATTCAGTTTTGAGGAAGGGATACTTGATCACAAGAAATTGGTTTAGGAACAGATAGGTGAGATCTGCTCGAATCAGTTTGAAAAAGGATAGTTTCACTTGAAAATTTCTTTCTTTTGAGTTCTAAGAGCTCCAGAATTAAAAGCGGAGTTCATAGCTTTGTATTGAAGTCTAAAAAATAGCAACCGATAAAGATCCAGTTTTAGTTTTATAATTTGAAGTCTTAACATTTAAAGTTAAGGAATCTAAAATATTTGGATCGTTTAAAGAAACTGAAAAGTTTGGAAAACAATCAAAATAAACAGGACCACCACAAAGGCTGGTTTCAACCATGCCAAGTAGTGAATCATTGAAATCCATAAATCTGGCATCTCTTAGACATAGTAAAAGAGAGGTGTCCAGACCTTCTCTGGATAGATGTTTTGCAGCAATTTGGACAAGTCCAAAATGTAAATAATTGTATTTTTGTTTAAAACTTTCAATTGATCTTTCCCAATCTTTGGATAATTGGAAAATTCCCAAACATTATTTCAAAGATATTTATAAAAGCAACAAATGGAGTTTTTCAATCTACTATTCTGTCAAAACTGTTGAACAAACCATCCCTCTCAGTCTGTGGAATATGACGAGATCAAATATTTTAGATTCCTTAACTTTAAATGTTAAGACTTCAAATTATAAAACTAAAACTAGATCTTTACCAGTTGCTATTATTTTTAGACTTCAATACAAAGCTATGAACTCCGCTTTTAATTCTGGAGCTCTTAGAACTCAAAAGAAAGGTGAAACTATCCTTTTTCAAACTGATTCGAGCAGATCTCACCTATCTGTTCCTAAACCAATTTCTTGTGATCAAGTATCCCTTCCTCAAAGTCTGAATACTGCCTGAGGCTTTGTGTCCAGAGACAGATTGAAATACCCAAGTTTCAAACATTAGACAATTGTATAATGTTTGAAACTGGTATTTTTCAAATAGGATGCTAGAAAAGCCTCCTAGGCATTCTAGTACTTTATACACTAGTGATTTTCAGAACCCACAAAGTGCTAGGCACTCTGTTTCTTCTGTTAATACCCAAATCCATGAAATGAGACCAGAATCTAATTTTCCACAGGCCAGTTACACTCTTGATTCTTCTGTCCAACAGGAAGATGATGATTTGGTCAATTCTCCAACCTACTCTAGTCTTAATCCTTCTGGACTTGACGCAGAGATCAATGTTTTAACTATTGAATCAAATTTTCAAATTAACAAAGAATTACTTCAAAATGAGTTTTATGCACCTCATAATGAAGTGAGAAAACAATGGTTTTTCGAAAACTATAAAGATGAAAAGAGAACTAAAATTCAAGAAGAATTTTATGCTTTTCTGAACCATTATCAAATTCATTTTCACTCATTTTGAAGTAATTCTTTGTTAATTTGAACAAAACAAAATTGACTATCCTTTTACTCAATCAATTTTTATGACCAAAGCTTGGCAACCTCGAGTGGGTAAAAGGTTCAGATTCTGATTTCCCTCCGATGAGAAAATAGATGTGTTTGGTAAATAATGCTTTAATTTATGCTGCACCTTTTAAAGCTAAAACTGCAGTTTCAAATGAAGATCTTTTACCAATAATTGAAAAAAACAATTTTACGAATAAATGATTTGCAAGTTATTGGTGAACATCTCTCTGTCAAGAATCCACCTTCAACTTCTTCCATTCCACTACCAGTTGTTGCTTCTTCAACGAAACAACTTCTACGGTTTCAAATCAGCTTTAGATACTCCTATCTTTAAGCCTTATGAAATTCCTAGTCAGCTTAGGACTCAGATTTCTAGTCATAAGATTGACAGTGAATTACAATCTAGGATAGATAAGATTGAACAAGCTATTAAGTTAGCCTACGTTCCTGAATCTCCTACTCCCAAAACTAAGGATGACAAACAGAAAGCATCTATCTCTGTTCTTGATAGGGTTAAACCTGCTTCTGATTCTGAGTCAATTCCTCAAAATCTTAAGCCTGAGTCTAATGACATCTTTAAGCTTAGAATTCAACCATCTTCTAGTTCTTGGAAGAAATCTAATAAGCTTTACTATCCTAGAGCTACCCATCCTGATGTTCTTCTAGAAGAACAGCCCAATGTGATTCAGAACTCTTACAATGCCAACACTCAACATCTATGAATGGAACATAGATGGTGTGTCTGAGTACAATATCACATCCAAACTCCAGCAGATGACCATGGTGGCCACTGCTTACAAAACTGCACACAACTGCACTGATCAACTCACGGCTCACATCTTAGTTGCCGGATTTACTGGACAACTTAAAGGTTGGTGGGACAAACATCTATCCCAAAATGATAGAGACAACATCTTTGATGCCATTAGAATTGACCCTGAGGGCAATGTCATTAGAGATAGTTATGGTCAAACCATTTCGATCGTGTCTACACTTATCTTCACAATAGCCAAAACCTTCATAGGTAACCCAGGATTTTTAGAGAAAAGTCAATGAAATCCTCAACAACCTCAAATGCAAGAAGCTCTCTGAGTTTAGGTGGTATAAGGATACCTTCCTAACCAGGATTTACACTAGACCTGATGGAAATCTTCCATATTGGAAAGAAAAATTCCTTGATGGTCTTCCCAAATCCCTTAGAGATTTAGTTCGTGAAAGAACTTCAAACCCAGCACAATGGCATTGTGCCTTACCAAAATATCACCTATGGTGAACTCAATTCTATGATCCAACAAGTTGCCATGAAAGTCTGTCGTCAAGACAAGATGATGAGGCAACTAGCCAAAGATAGAAACCAACGTAGGAAAGACTTAGGATCTTTCTGTGAACAATTTGGTCTTCCTTCTTGTGAAACCAAAGTCAAACGTAGGATCAAACCTAAGATTCACAAATCTCCCAAACCTTCCTATAGTAAACCTTATAGAAAACCCATACACAAATTTAGGAAATCTAATTTCCCTACCAAAAACCCTATTCCTGCTTTACCAAATTCCAATTATGCTGTTTGTTACAAATGTAAGAAACCTGGACATATTGCTAGGTTTTGTAAGTTTGTAAAAAAGCTCAACCTTCTGAATTTAGAAGATTCAGTTGTCAATCAGCTAAATAATCTTCTCTTAGATGTCAGTGATTCTGACTCTAATTTCGAAGAAGACAATCTTATCAATGCATTAGAAGACGATGACCTAGGTTCTTCCTCTTCTTCTTCCAGCAAAACTTCAGTTTCCTCTGAAACTCCTCAAATAAATGTTTTGACTAGAGAACAGGATCTTATTCTTGATATGATTGAAAAATATCCTGATTCTGAACTTCGTCATTCTTATTTACAAAGTACAAACAAACATTGGAAACAAATGATTTTCAAAATCAATCTCCTTCTTCCAATCCTTTGGTAAAACATTGATTTTAAAGGTTTTAAACACTTACAATCTTACGGATATTTTAAACAGATTTCCGAATCAAAATTTTAAAAAGGTTTCAATTCAAGATTTAAAGTTTGAAATTGCCATTTTAAAACAAGAAGTTAGAGAGATTAAAGCTCAGCAGCAGATTGACCAAATGGTCATTCATTCTCTTCAACTTTCTCAATGTTCAAAACAAGTTTTTGAAAATTGTGTTGAAACTCCCTCAACCTCTCAAGTTCCTACTGAAAACCAAGTTTTATCTGAACAAGGAGTGATTCCACCTGATCAGATTATTGAAAAATTAAAAGAACAGTTTTTAAATATTCTTAATAGAGTTACTGTTCTCAAATTTCTTATTCAAATTACTTTGGTTATAAATAATGAACTTTTCATTGATGCTACTGCATTAGTTGATACTGGTGCAGATTTAAATTGCATTCATGAAGGTTCAATTCCTACAAAGTATTTTCAAAAAACCAAAGAACGCATTAGTAGTGCTAATGGAGAATCTTTGGAAGTCAAATTCAAATCTATCTAATGTAGAAGTCAGATATTCTGATTGTAGCTTCCCTACAATTCTGACCTTCTTGCTAGCCAAGAATATCACTACTCCTGTGATTATACACATTCCATTCATGTGTATAAGAGACAGACATGGCTTTCTATTCCAGGAAATTATGGACCTGTCTCTTAAACACAGTTTATACACATCTATGCAAGATCAGAATCCTAGTTTTGAGAACTCTGAGAACTTTTAGGATTGGGTAGCTCTAGGATAGTAATGTTTTATAAGAGATCTTAAATTTGAACGACTTCAAAATCAATTAAAAGATCCAGTTTTCAAAACTAGGATTCATGATTTGCAAAATAAAATTCAAACTCAAGTTTGTGCTGATATTCCAATTGCCTTCTGGAATAGAAAGCAACATGTGGTAACTTTACCATATGAAAAGGATTTTTCAGAATTGAGTATATTCCAGGTGTAGCTCGTGCTATTAAGATGAATCAAGAGCTTCTGGAATTCTGCAAAAAAGAAATTGATGATCTCCTTTCCAAGAAAATTATCAGTCCCTCCAAGTCCCCTTGGAGCTGTGTTGCATTTTATGTTAACAAAAATTCTGAGATTGAACGAGGTGTCCCTCGCTTAGTTATCAATTACAAACCCCTCAACAAAGTTTTACAATGGATTATGTTGGGGGATTCCTAACAAAAAAGACTTGCTCCATAGGTTGCATGCTTCTTCCATCTTTTCAAAATTTGACATGAAGTCTGGATTCGCAAATCCAAATCCATCCTTCGATAGGTACAAACCGCATTCACACGCTTTGGTCAATATGAGTGGAATGTAATGCCTTTTGGCCTAAAAAATGCACCTTCTGAATTTCAAAAGGTTATGAATGATATTTTCAATCCCTATCTCAATTTTATTCTTGTTTATATTGATGATGTTCTTATTTATTCTGACAATATAGAACAGAATTTTAAACATGTCAATATTTTCTTAGATGTTACTAAAAGAAATGGTTTAGTCGTTTCTGCTTCAAAGATTAGTTTATGTCAAACTTCGTTCAGATTTTTAGGACATAATATTTGCCAAGGCAAAGTTATTCCTATCAATAGGTCGATTGAATTTGCTGACAAATTTCCAGATCAGATACTGGATAAAACTCAGCTCCAAAGGTTCTTAGGATGTTTAAACTACATTTCTGAACATATTCCCAATCTTAGTATTCTTTCAAAACCCTTGCATGATAGACTCCGAAAGAATCCTCCTGCATAGACACAAAATCACACAGACACAGTCAAATACATAAAAACACAAGTTAAGAATTTACCTTGTTTAGTTTTATGTAATCCAAATTCATTTAAAATTGTCGAAACTGATGCCTCTGACATTGGTTATGGCGGGATTTTAAAACAAAGAAGTTCTACTTCTGAACAAATTGTCTATTTTAATTCAAAACACTGGAATAATGCCCAAAAGAATTATTCCACTATCAAAAAAGAAATTTTAGCAATTGTTTTATGCATTTCAAAATTTCAGTTTGATCTTCTCAATCAAAAGCTTTTACTTCGTATTGATTGCAAAGCTGCTAAAGATGTTTTACAAAAAGATGTAAAAAATCTTGCTTCAAAACAAATTTTTGCCAGATGGCAAGCAATTTTATCAATTTTTTATTTTGATATTGAATTTATTAAAGGTAGTTCTAATTCTTTACCGGATTATCTTACTAGAGAATTCCTTCAGGGTAGAAATGCCCGAAAGAGACAGCAGTGAGGAAAGAGAAGATTATTTACAAGATAAACAACTTTAGTGAACTAAATTCAGAAGGTTGAGCTTTTTTACAAACTTACAGTCAGTCTTCCAATATGTCCAGGTTTCTTACATTTGTAACAAACAGCATAATTGGAATTTGGTGCAATTTCAACAGCCTTGTCACTTGTTCAGATAAAGTTCAGTATTGCCTTCAAACATTTTGATGAGTTCACCCTCATCATCTCAAACACTCAACACGATGCCTTCTGTATCAAAAAGCACGGTACCTTACGTACCCAAACAAACTTCAAAAAGCTTTGTTTCTTCAAATATTTCCCAATATGTCAGGAAGACTGACTGTCAAACCCTAATCCAAATTGAACCAGAATGGTTCACTAAAAATCCTTTAATTGTTGCCCAAAAAATCCTTCCTACTGTATTCAATTTTTTACCATCCACAAACCAAAAAACCAGAGAATTTTATGAGTTTATACTTAAAGATTCTCAATCCATTATTCCAAAAAATAATATGCATGCCAATCAAGCATATTATACACATTCAACATACCAAATTCTAAAGGTTCTCCAAAAGACCTTCTGAATGGGGCACTGATCTTAATAGATTACGTTCCTTCTCTGGTCCGGAGTCTCAAAAATATCCTGGCTATTCTTACTGGGATTATCAAGGTGCTTGGTTCAATACCTTCACCTACCAAAATATTGAGAATAAACATTCTTATTTAATCTTTTTCAAAAAGAATAAAACCTATTCTTTCCCAATCTGGTTTAATAGATTTTGGTCTTTAATTGGACCTAATGAATCCGTTTTACCTCCACCAATTTTAGAAGGCTTTGAGTTTTTTAAATCAAAGTTTTCACAGCCCAATTCGACAATACCAATAAGAGACATTTCTTCTCAAAATTTGCATTGCCTTGGATTTTCCAATGGAGATTTAAACAGTTAAAAACATTTGACAGTCCTAAATACCATTGAACAAGAATCCCTTTAATTGACTAGATGTGTATAAGAGACAGATGATGCCGGTGCTGCTCATAAGACCCAAATTCAATTATGGTTCACTAAGAATTCACAATTCTTATTCAAGTTTTGTTAGGAAGACATGGCCCAATCAAATGAGGACGATTGTTTCGGCATCGACCTTAGCAAAATTGAGGAATCCCAATTGTAATAGATAGGATTCTTGTTCAAATGTATTTACTATTCAAATGTACTTTACTGTTTAAATATACAAATACCGTTCACTGTACACTGTACACTGTAGCGGCATAAATCACGGGAAAGTACTGTTCACAGGTCACTATTTGACACTGTAGCTAATAGTAATTTTCTTCTATAAATAGGATGTTTTCAGTCTTACTAAGCATCCAAAAAATTTCTAAGTTAAAATCTTCTTTTCTCCCCTTCTTCTCCTCCCAGAGTACCACTAGCAGAGTGTAGGTTGTACCGACACTTCACCAGAGATATTCCTCAAATCTGTAATTATTTAAAGTTTTAATAAATTTTGGTTTGTTTACTTTCTTGTTTGATGGTTGGCTAAGCCACCTGAATTATTTGTTTAATTCTGTGTTTATTTTGGCTCCCTTGTCCCTTACCCTTCTTCCTCTAGGTTCTTAGGGGTCCCCGGTTCTCCTCTTGGTGTATATATATATATATATATATATATATATATATATATATATATACAAGCACTGTGGATATAAAAGAAATAATAACTCTAGTTATCTAAACTTAACAATTTATATCTTATTCAAGTTACTTAGTTATTTTATTTTATTTTGGGGCCTTATAGTATCAATGTAGTAGAGTGAATAAGTGTCGTTCCACTATGAAAACTATGTAGACAAGTTCCAAAATTCTAATCTAATATCTATCTGGACTATCACAATAGAATATTTTTTGGTTTTTTAGAATTAAAAATGAAAATAAAATTACCAAAATTTAAAGAGTGCAAAATATTGCAAAGTAATAAAATAATGGAGTGTTTCAAATAGTATTGAATATGGGTCAGGTACTAGGCTAGCAAGTTCCAATGATCATTCGAAATTTGTGCCAATTGGTCCAATTATACTGCATGAAAGTTCAATTCCCAATTATCAATCTAACCCCAACTTTTTGGTAATTGAACCCTATTAAATTAATTAACTAGGGGTAAATTCCTCTGTATAATGGTTTAATAAACTCAAGTCTTATCTATATAAAATTAACATGAACAAATTTATTAATCCGGCCACTTTGATCTCAAATTAAATAAATCAAACAATCAACATGAGACTATGTGGGGGATCAACTTTCATATCACCTCGGCCAACCAAAGTAAATCTAGAGTTAATTTAATATACCCTATAAAATTTCCAAATTCCGTTAATTGTTACCCCATTGTTATAATTTTTCCGATTGACCCTTGTTTGAATTAACCCATAAAAAATTGCATCACTTGCACCAAAACCCTAATGAATTTAGCACATCATGGTTTGAATAGATGAACAAGAATTAGTTGGATAGCAAGAATTCATAGTTAAATTAAAGGTAACACAATTGAACTTAATTAAAGAATAATTAAAGAAAATAAAATTAACAAAAATAATCTTGTTGAACGGATCTAAACTTGATTTAAAAAATCTCAAAATCAATGTTTGATAATGCGAGAAAATGCAACTCTATGTCTAAAGAGCAATAATGAAACCCTAAAACAAAAACTAAGAGTTTGATAATCATTAGCACTTAATATAGCCCATTATTTATAGAAAAATCGTTTCAGACCCATGACCTACTCTATCCAATTGCTGACAGTGGTTGATTCCCTTCGTTCAATCACTGAGGCCGATTGACCTTCTTACTACTAGATCACTGATGGTGATTGAATTGCCTTGATTCAATCGCTATCACCAACAAGATCTCAATCCTCAACAGGTGATTTTGCTAAATTCAATTTCCTCTTCATTTTGCACTCTTGAAATGACCATCTTACCCCTCAATGATTTGCACATAATAAATAGATATCTTTACCTCTTAAACATACAATTAACTTACTAAAATGACACAAAACCTATAAACCACTAAACACCAATTTATAACACAAAACACCAAGAATCAGAAATAAATTTCCTCAATTACATAACAAGTATAAAAATTACTTTAAATATAGAATTATGAGAGGGATACTAGGGTTAGGGGTATTTTGTTCTTTTTGTACAAATCCATTAAGCTTTTAACTTTCCATCCATTTCACAAAAAAAAAAAAAAAAAACAAACAAACAACAAATGGGTAAATTGAATGTTTGCAAACCCTTTGGGGGAAAAACGAAACATTAGCCAAACCACAAGGGGATTCCTTGTGATTTACCCAAAAATCTTGTATCAATTAGTTTGTTAAACAAGTTTGGTTTTAAACTTGTATTTGAGGCAGATAAATTGTACTTAATAAGGGTGAAATATTTGTAGGGAAAGACTATTTGTATAAAAGCATGTTTAAACTTAACATTATTAATAATACTAATAGAGATATTTCTACTTAAACATATGCATGACATGGTTAAATTAGAACTAATTCCACAAATGGATACAAATGCAGAAAAATATAAGTCTTGCATGCTTACAAAAACGACACGAAATTCATTTCAAAACATTCAAAGAATTTCATAATTACTTGAACTTTTGCATAAGTGATGTTTGTGACATGCATAGCACACCTACTATAAGGGGTAAAAAAATATTTTGTCACATTCATAAATGATCATTCAAGATTTTGTTATGTCTTTTTGTTGCATTCAAAAGATGAAGTGCCAACAAAGTTCAAAATTATTGAAATAAATGAAGTTGAATTGGAATAGAAAAATCCATTAAATGCTTGATTAAAATAACTGATCTAATAGAAGATGTGAATACTATTGTCCTACATTTTTTAAATCCATTGGTAGAATTCATGAGACCACAACACCTTACTTACTACAACAAAATGGTGTTGCAAAAAGGAAAAATAGGGTCTTAATAGAAATGGTAAATGTCACGATGACAGATATATAATTAGAGTTATTTTGTGGTCAATTTGTGCATAGATTGTGTGTTCTAGTCCGGATTTCCATGATTTAATGTTGTTTAGTTAGTGTGTTAATGTTTTATAAGTTTTTGTTAAGATTGGTAGTTAATTAGAGTTATTGTGATTTGTTAGCTATTTATTTACCTTTCGATTTTGTTTTCAGGAAGTTGATGGGCAAAAAGGTCACTTTACACTAAAGCATGGAAGTTTGGTTCTAGAACAGCTTGTTTGTACGAGCCACTTGATAGAGGAATTGGCCAATATTTTGTTCGTTGCTTGCAAACTGAGAAAGAGGAAGGGTTCATTGCTTGCAAACTAGGCCGAAAGGTGTCAAATGCACTGCGTGCGAACTAGAAAAGCTGTAATGTTTGCTGCTTGTCAACGAGGATTCCTTTAACGTTGGGATTCGGTTATTATGGCTCTTTAAACAGCCTTGTTGGGTTCAATAATTATTATTCAACTCTTTACTTTTATTCCTAGGGTTTTATTTGCATTATTCTCTTTTACTTTCTAAATAATTGAACATCTTGTTTGAGAACTTAATTCAAGTTTAGCTTTTGGCTCCAGTTGAGCAATTATTATTAAGGAAAATTTTACACTGCACTTTATTTGGTCCAATAATTCAAGAATAATTCTAGTAATTCCGTTCTTATTATTTGTTCAACTTTTTTCAGTGACAACCTTAGTTATTATTTAAACAAGAATTCTTGCAACTTGATAATTTTATGTGTGCTTATTCTAACCATGAGGCACTAAATTAATTAGGGTTCCGTACAGGTGATGCAATTTTCCATGGATTAATTCAAAAGATCATCAATTGGAATAATAATAATAATTGGAGTAATAAATTAACATAAATTGACAATTCAAAGATGTAGCTAATTCCTATATTGATTAGATTAGTGATGCCTCTTTAACACATCTAGTTATAATTCAATCAAACACCTAAATCCTACTACTAACTAGATGGCATCCCGCAAGTATACGGCTGTCAATTAGTAGCAAAGGGAAGTAGGGATCGTTCCCACAAGGATTGTCGATTGCAATTATCAAGGTTTAAAGGTGCTTGTGTAGTTAAGCAAAATCAATTGGTAGATGATAGAACTATTCTAATGAAAACTATAATTTTAATTCTAACCTAATTTAATCAAATTAAGACTAAAATTTAAAACAAGTGAATCACTCAACTAAAAAGACTACAAAAGAGAAATTTTGAATATCAAAAGCATTCATTTCTAATTTATAAATTAGAAAGAGTTAAACAAGAAATTTAAATATTTTTGGATTTTTTGATTGGAATTAAGAAAGCCCACTAAGAATTAACTAGAAATTAAAGGTAGAAATACACACTGAAAATTCTTAAATAGAAAGCAAGAAATTGACAAGAACCCTAATTTCCCTAAAAACCCTAATTTGAAAGTAAAGAAATTTTTACTAAATTGGACAAGAAAGCAAATAAAAATTATATCTACGCGAAGCTTGCGAATAACCCACTACGATTATCTAATCAAAATTTAAACTTGAAAAGAAATTTAAAGAAGATCTAAGATGAAAGTAAAGAGAAATTTCTATTAGAAAAAGGAACTTGTAGTTCAAGCTATCCTAATCTATCTAGAACTAACTAAAACTATTTTACTCTAAAACTATCTACTCTGTCTCTCTACAAACTCTCTACTTACTAATTCTACTTAGCTTAAATAGTGCAGCATTACACAGGGCAAAATTATGGGTTTTCTGGCTGGAAGTTTACAAAATTGCCCCTACAACTTAACATTCAGCCAGTTGAGATCGCGGTCTGGAACATTTGAGGCCGCGATCTCAACTCTAAAATAGTAAAACTAATTCCCGAGTCGAGATCTAATGCGGTCTCGATCTGGAATAGTCGAGACCGCGATCTCGACTCTCCTTCTAGCCATCTTCATTTCATCCATTTTTCAATTTGGTCCCTTGAGCTTTGTTCCTTCCAGCTTCTAACCTTTAATTTTTAACCTGCATAATATTAACACCATTAAGCACTTAATTAAACTATAAATTTAACACAAAATTATCATAATTAATTCAAGAACGAAAATACAAATACATATGAAAGAAATTAACTAAAATCTTCAATTACTTATCTAATTTCGGAATTTAAACTATCAAAATGCTATAATTTAGAGGAAAATAACTCTAGTTTACTAGAGTTGTCACACCCCCAAACTTAGCGTTTTGCTTGTCCTGAGCAAAACAAAGATTAATAATAAACGAAGCCCACTAACATTCAAACATTTAAACACCTCCAAAGCTGACGTGACACTTGATGAATCATGGATGTACTTAGAACAATTAAGCGATCTCTCAAGAAATGTTTAACACTACATAATATGTATAGTGAAGAATATGAGTAAATCAATCCAAAATTGAAATTTCGTTTTCCAAAGAAGCACACATTCATTCACTACACAAGATTTCACATCACCAAGCATTACCATCCTCGAAAATAGTAACCAAAAATTTTAGTTCATTTTATTTGAAACATCATTACTTCTCAAATCACAACTATTATAAAGTTAATCAACTCTCTCGACTAAGCATCATGAAAATAGAAGTTCAATTAGGAATCAACTTATATGCAATTGTCACACATTTCGGGAATAAACCTCTAACATGGAATAAGTAATATGAGATTAATGATAAGTATTACAAACATTTACTGCTTAATTGATTGGTATACTAAAAATGCAATTCCTAATGGCTTAATTCGGAGAAACAACATGGGTACATGTCGGAATCCCGTACTCGCCTTATTCCTAATTGGTTTTTTTCTTTCGGCCCTAAACCAAGGAAAATGAGTGAAATGTACCAAAAATTAATCTCAAATATCAATTATTCACATACAAGTTAGAAGAACATTCCCTATGCAAACACACGAAATGTCCCAAAATTCCTTCTATTTCATTTAACTCATTTCTTTCCAAAAGATAGTTCATCAACCACATAATATAAATGATTTGATAAGAAACAACATTTCAAATAAATTTTCCTAAAATTTCAGCACTTCTTTTTGAAAAATAGCAATGCTAAGTTTATGAATTCTTTATATTGCAAATGAACTCCTCACTCACACAAAAAATCTTGAAATGAATCAATCATATACTTCACTCACAAGGCATTGAACATCAAAATTTATCATCATTGGGTACCTAATTGATCAACTTTCCATCCATTAATCATCAAGTGGCAACAAAATGTATAAAATGACCATTTCCAACACAAAAAGATAAACACCCCCAAACTTGTCTCTTTTATTCTAATTGATGAATAAATCATCCTTCCACTCACCCAAAATTAAACATCAAGACAAACCCAAAAATGACGAAAACTACTTAAACTATGTCCTGTACTTTTAAGCCTAGAATTAAAATTGAGTAAAAATGTCAAGAGCAACATGCCATGAATCTTACCAAGTAAGCTTCAAACAAAATCAATATTCCATTCAACTCATCAACTAATGCAAAGATGGGATCAGCTTAGGGCCCTTAGCCATATTACTCTAATTATGCAATAACCAAACTTCACCAAGTGTCAATTTAATAATCCAAAAGAAATTTCAGCCATAAAGCATCAAAATGTATCACTTGGCATCAACTTAAGGCCATTAACCAAACTACTTAAAAAGAAAAACTGAAATACTTCAATTCTAAAAACTGAAAATAAAACAAACATAATCTAAAGTAATCAAAAGCTATGGTGTCCAATGAAAATAGGGAAAATCATCATCATCCATCAAATTAATCCAATAATCAAGGTTGGTCTTCTTTCATGCTCAAACAAATGGTGGTTTCTTCTATTTATTCCATCCCTTCTTGACCTTCTTCAGCGTCACTAGGTTGGGCCTCCTCATGACAAGATCATCATCCATGTCCCCTCCAGTCGCACCCGCGTGGCTAGATCCCTCATGATGTGTGGTAGCTGCAGGTGGTGTGTAGTACTGTCCACGAGGTGGACCAAAGTGCCATTCCGGAGGTGATGGTGGCTGGACCCAAGTGCCTAATGAAGTAACCTTTAAAGCTTCTCCAATAACGGTCAAGTTGTTGTGCATCACCATTTGACTGTACGACCAGTATCCTTGTAGATAGTTTCTTTCTTCTTCACTTACCGGAGCATTAAATACTATACCTGGGGGTATCCGAATCAATGAAGTTCTCTTAGGTGGTGGAGGCTGAGGCTATGGCTGTGGCTGGGCAGGGTACTCCTCTTGGTGGTGCTTCTCATATTCTCTCACCATCCTATAGACATATTCCTGATTGATCCTTCCTCTAGAATGTGTAAATGATTCCAAAGGACCAATTGGGCAACCCGCTATGGTGCAAAGATGGTGAATTAGACTAGGGGCATAAAATATGGGTCGTCCCGACCTACTTGGGACACTCTCTAAAAACTCCTGTCCAATTAGGTGACCAACATTCACCGGGATCCCAGTCATGATGGCATACACTAAGAGTATCTTATCCCTTTGGATAAAGCTCACTGCATTGGACCCCCAAATGCTGCTACTAATGAAATAAAACCATAACTTAGCCACTAATGAGAGTCCTTGATGAGGAAATTTTAATTCAGTAGTAGATGAAGTACTCTTAATCCACTCTACTCTTCTATCACAAATGGCATCTTTGATTGCATTCGTATCCTTATTTTTATTCTTCAAGAATGCCAAATATTGACTAAAAGGTACGGGGGGTATGTTGAAATACGCATTAATCACATCAGCACCAAAATCTACCAAAACCCCCCGTATGCACACTTGCCATCTTCTAACTCACATAAATTACAATGAAATTCTTTGACAAACTGGGTAGCCCCAGGGTTAACCTGATTGTTAAAACCCTCCCAATGCCTTGACCTAATTTGTTCTTCTATCGCTCTCCTAAAATCTCTCTGTCATATACTCCCCAATACATGGTCAAGTCAAAGTTCCTATCTCTAATTACCTCATGCTTCTCGTTACTCTTGAATAATTGTTGAGCCCTATCACTCAAGAATTGAGGTTCAATTTGATCACCACCCTCAAATGGTTGTTTCGAACCCCCTTCTCCGCCTGTATCCTCTCCGGATTTCCTTTTTCTAGAACCAGTCCCTCTCTCTCATTCTAACTCGTCTCTCAGCACTACAATATACCCCTCTCGTCATATTCTTTATGCAAAAGAAATTCAATCACCAATTTCAAAAATCCAACTTTTCAAGCAAGATTCAACACCACAAAATCACAATCCAAATTCCCAACATGTGTTCAAATATTTCAATTCAACTCAATCACAAATCAAACCAAGAATTTCAACAATTGGACAATTCCAAATTCTTCTAGCACAAATTAGCACCAATTACTTGTCCACAATCCAATAATTCAATACCACAAATTTTTCACAATTTAATCCACCAAATTCCATCAATTGTCTTCAAAAATTGCTCATTACAACAAATAATTCAAGGAAAGATATTACCTGTTCTTTTTCGAATTGAAATTTTTCCAAGAATTGCCTTTGTGTCAATCCCCCTTGAACCCAAATTTCTTCCACAAATCCTCAAAAAGATGGTTGCTTTGATGTTCCTATGGAAAAACAAAGTGAAATTAGTGGTGGGTGTGAAGTTTTTGGTGATTTTTGGTGAAGATGAGAGAAGAATTGGAGGATTTGGGGCTAGGGCTTTCAGAAGTGGAAAGAAGAATAGAGAGAGTTTGTGAAAACAAAAGAAGAAATTTATGCTTTTTAAAACTTTCTGGCAGTCGAGACCGCGGTCTCAATTTTGAGACCACGATCTGGACTGATGTGGAGATCGTCGTCTCAGTTTTGAGATCGCAATCACAAACAATTTGAGATCGCAGTCTGCGTTTTGAGACCGCGATCTCAACTCGGTGCAAAATAAGCCTTTATAGAAGTTTAGAGTTGAGACGGCGGTCTCATAAGTTGAGATCGAGGTCTCGACCAAATGACACTTCTGCCCTCCATAAGTTTGAGGTTGAGGCCGCGATCTCAAATTTTTGAGATTGCGGTCTCAAGCTCAATTTGTGCAAAGTGAATTTTTACACTTAGCCAAAATTGCTTTACTCTTGACCACTTTTCTCCATTTACAAGGGTAACCTACAAAGAAAAAATTCACAAGTTAAGATGACAATTTTCACTCATTCTTTAGCACCATTTATTCAACCCAAAAAATCAAATTTTTTTTTTTTTTGACAAAAATTCTAACCTAATTCAAACCAATTTACTCAAAATCAAGACAATTAAAAATCACACCAAAAGAAAGCAATAAAAACTAAATTAAAAACTTGGGTTGCCTCCCAATAAGTGCTCTTTTATAGTCACCAGCTTGACTATGGCATGACCCTCATTCTTGTGTTAATCGGACGATCTCTCGTCCACCTTCAATAATTCCTCCAAAGTATGGTTTAAGCCAATGTCCATTGTCCTTATGGTGAAAGTTTCCTCTTTCCCCTTTATCTCCACCGTTCCATAAGAAAAGGTTTGGATCACTTACTTAAACTTTCCCGAAAATAATTTGAGTCTTCAATTATAAAGGAGCACTAAATCACCGACTTTAAATTCCTTCCTTCGGATATGCTTATCATGCCAAGCCTTTGTCTTTTCCTTATAGATTAAAGAATTTTCAAATGCTTCCCTCCGGAATTCATCCAACTCATTCAAATCAAGCATCATTTTTTCATATGCCTCATTCAACTCAAAATTCAAGTTCTTTATGGCCCAATATGCCCTATGTTCAAGTTCCACCGGCAGGTGACATGTTTTTCCATACACAATACGGTACGGAGACATGCCTATTGGAGTTTTAAATGCCGTACGATATGCCCACAAAGTGTCATCTAACTTCAATGCCCAATCTTTCCTAGCATTATTCACCATTTTCTCTAGGATTCTCTTCAATTCTCGATTGGACACCTCCACTTGACCCGATGTTTGTGGGTGATAAGCTAAAGCAACCTTGTGTTTCATCCCATATTTTGTCATTAATGCCTCAAATTGAGACTTCTTGAAATGTGATCCCCCATTACTAATGATAGCTCGAGGAGCTCCAAACCGTGAAAAGATATTCTTGTGAAGGAATTTAGTAACCACCTTGTCTTCATTGGTTGGAGTAGCAATTGCTTCAACCCACTTTGACACATAGTCCACCGCAACCAAAATGTACTTATTGGAATATGAGACCCGAAAAGGTCCCATGAAATCAATCCCCCATGCATCAAATAACTCCAACTCAATAATGCCATGAAGGGGCATTTCATGTTTCCTTGAAATATTACCCACCCTTTGACATTCATCACATTTGAGCACAAAATTCCGGGAATCCTTGAACATAGTTGGCCAATATAAACCACTTTGTAAGACTTTGAAAGCCATCCGTTGAGCTCCATTGTGCCCCCAAACCGGAGATGAATGACAATGTCTTAATATATCGGATATTTCACGGAATGAAGCACCAATCCGGAACACATCCCCGTAGGACTTGATCATTGCACTTTCAGAACAAATATAGTTCTTCCCAAAAATAATGCATAAGTTCCGCAAAGAATTTCCTCCTCTCATTGATGTTGAGCATCTTAGGTACTATCCTTGCCACAAGATAATTCACAATATCCGCATACCATGGACTCACCTCTTTCACCTCAAACAACTTCTCAATTGGAGACTTTTCAATGATTATCCCTTCTTCACGATTGACAAGTCTAGATGCCTCAATTCTTGACAAATGGTCAGCTACCATGTTTTCCACACCTATTTTGTCGACCACCTCCCAATCAAATTCCAGCAACAAAAGTATCCATCTCAATAAACGTGGCTTAGCATCTTGCTTAGAAAACAAATACTTTAATGCTGAGTGATCAATGTGAACAATTACCTTGATCCAATCAAATATGGTCTAAACTTATCAAATGCAAAAACTATAGCAAGTAGTTCCTTTTCTGTTGTTGAATAATTAATTTTTGTGCATCATTTAAGGTCGTACTAGCATAGTAAATGACTTGCAACATCTTGTTCACTTTTTGACATAGCATGACACCTATTGCATAGTCACTAGCATCACACATGAGCTCAAAGGGAAGAGACCAATTTGGTGCTACAATAACCGGTGCAGTCACTAGAGCGTGTTTTAATTCATTGAATGCTTTCAAACAAGAATCATCAAAATGAAATGGACAATCTTTTTGAAGTAAGAAGCACAATGGTTTAGCAATGTGAGAGAAGTTCCTAATGAATCTTCTATAAAAACCCGCATGACCTAAGAAACTTCTTACCCCTTTAACATTGATCGGAGGAGGTAACTTTTCAATTACCTCCACCTTTGCCCTATCAACCTCTATTCCCTTTGATGAGACCTTGTGACCCAAAATGATTCCTTCTCTCACCATGAAATGACATTTTTCCCAATTGAGCACTAAATTAGTTTCCACACACCTCTTTAATACTTTGGACAAATTTTCAAGACACACATCATCAAATGAGCCACCAAAAACACTAAAGTCATCCATGACAATCTCTATGCTCTTTTCAATAATGTCATGAAAAATAGCAAACATACAACGTTGAAATGTACTTGGAGCATTGCAAAGTCCAAAGGGCATTCTCCTATATGCAAAGGTACCAAATGGGCATGTGAAAGTTATTTTATCTGGGTCTTCCGGAGAAATAACAATTTGAAGGTATCGGGAATAACCATCAAGAAAACAGTAATATGCAAAACCAACCAACCTCTCAAGCATTTGATCAATAAAAGGCAAGGGAAAATAATCCTTTCGGGTGGCTTCATTCAACTTTCAAAAATCAATGCACATTCGCCAACCCGTAACCAATCTAGAGGGGAGAAGCTCATTGGTTTCACTTATGATTACGGTAATACCACCCTTTTTGGGAACTACTTGAGTGGGACTAACCCGCTCACTATCGCTAATAGGATAAATAATACCGACTTTCAAAAGCTTAAGAACCTCCTTTCACCACAACCTCTTTTAAAGTAGGATTCAATCTCCTTTGAGGTTGCCTTACCGGTTTATTCCCTTCATTCATCAAAATTTTATGCATGCATATAGAAGGGCTTATTCCCTTTATATCATCAATAGACCAAGCAAGAGCACTTTTATTCCTTTTAAGCACCACAATCAATCTTTCAAGTTGCTCATTTGTCAAAGATGCATTCACAATCACAGGGTAAGTCTCATTTTCACCAAGATATGCATACATTAAGTGGGTAGGAAGGGGTTTTAGCTCCTAATTGAGGGGTTCGTTGGTCGGAGACCCCCCTTTACCTTTTTCTTGATTCTCTTCATCTTCCTTTTGCAACAAGTTCTCATCCTCCAAGTGACTCACATCCTTCATTCCTTCTTCATCATCTTGATTTGGCACATTTGACTCCAAGACCTCTTCCTCCATTAAGAAATTCTCCATTGCATTCCTACAACAATCATCAATTAAGTTATCTACCACATTAATATTCATGACAGATGTGTCTTAGAAATTGAAGGAAGTTTCAATGAATTAAAAACATTAAACGTAACAATTTCATCATTTATTCAGAATTCCGACTTCCCTTCTTGAACATCAGTAAGTGCACGGCCGGTAGCAAGGATAGGTCTCCCAAGAATGATTGGCATCTCTTCATCCTCTTCCATTTCAAGCACAATGAAATCGTCCGTAAGATAAAGTTTGTCAATTTTCACAATCACATCTTCAATGATCCCCTTTGGAAACTTTATGCTTTGATCCGCAAGTTGCAATGAGACACTTGTTGGCTTCAATTGACCTCCATTTAGCTTCTTAAATACTCCAAAAGGCATGAGATTTATTGAAGCTCCCAAGTCACATAATGCTCTTCCAAATTGTAAACCTCCAATCTCACAAGGTATAGAAAATGAACCGGGATCTTTGAGCTTTGGTGGCAACTTCTTTGTAAGTAATGCAAAACAGTGCTCCGTTAAGCACAAAATTTCATCGCCATGCAATTTTCTCTTTAAAGTAAGGACTTGTTTCATGAATTTGGCATGGGTAGGCATGTTCTCAAGTGCTTTCATGAAAGGGATGTTGATCTCTAGCTTTTTGAAAATCTCTAGAAATTTCTTGAATTTCTTTGCATTTTTTTCATCCCTTAGCCTTTGAGAAAATGGCCCATTAAAATGCTTTGGCTCATGATGCTTAGGATCCTTGCCTTCATTGCTTTGTGAGTTGGGCATAATAGACTCATTCATCATTTTGTCTTGCCCAATTGAAGACTCTCCTTTTTCTTTGTCTTCATCCTCAACCCTTTCTTGTTCTCCATTCTTCAATGAATTTCTCCCAACTCTATCTTCCAACTCTTTACCACTCCTAAGAGTAATAGCCTTGCATTGCTTCTTAGGGTTTGGAATGGTGTCACTCGGAAGCACTCCTAACGGCCTCTCATTGTTCAACCTTGCCAATTGTCCCAATTGAATCTCCAAATTTCTTGTCGAAGCCTTCAAGTTCTCATAATCTATTTTAGATGCTCTTCCGCTTTCCTATTCAATTCTCTTCTCAAATACTCGGCTTCTCTTCTCCAACCTTCTTCACCCAAATTATCTCTAGGAGCATATTGATCATGGTACATGGGTTGGGAAGAATTTGCATAATGGAAAGGAAATCTTTGTTGTTGGTTTTGAAAAGAAGGATTGGGGAAATTTTGATATGAGTTGGGTTGGACATTTCTTTGATGTGGCGGTTGATAAGGTCTAGATGAGGAATTCGGGGCTTGAGTGTGTTGGGCATTTTGAGGTGGGGGATTTGGCTGGTAAGGAGGATTGGATTGGTTGTTGGTGTTACTCCATGAGAAATTTGGGTGATTCCTCCAAGAAGGATTGTAAGTATTTCCATAAGCTCCGGATTGGTTCTTTGGAAATGAAGATTGATTAGCCACATAATTGATTTGCTCATTAGCTCCATATGGCATCTCACAATTCCCATTGGCATGGCCGCCTACACAAAAATCACATGTCATGCTTGGTTGAGTGTTGAAGAAGAAGTCATCGCATTCACACTACTAGGTTTCCCTAGATTCTCCAACGCTTTTGCCATGTTATTCATCACATTGATGAACATGCTTTATTGAGCTAAAAGGGCATCTTGCATGTTTAGATTCAATGCTCCACTACTTGCATTGGCTTGATTAGCTTGATGTTGAACCACAACATCAAGCTAATATTGGTCCATGATGGTAGTGGTTGTATGCCATCCTATTCAACAACTCTTGAGCTTCTTCTGGAGTCTTATATGAGATAGAACCATCGGCGGAGGCATCTACGACGGATTTTGTCTCTTGAAGTAAACCATTATAAAAAGTTTGAACTTGAAGCCACAAAGGAATGGCGTGATGCGGGCATTTTCTTAGCAACTCTTTGAATCTTTCCCAAGCTTCCCGTAGGCTTTCACCAACATCTTGTTTGAACGATGTATTCTCATTCCTTAATCTAACAGTTCTTGCGGGAGGAAAGTACTTCGCCAAGAACTCTTGAGCAAGTTCGTTGGTTCCAAGTGGTGAATGTTCATTGGGCATGGGATTGCAACCATCACTTTGCCCTATCACGAACAGAAAAAGGAAACACCCTCATCGAAACACAATCCGGGTGTACTCCATTAAACTTAAATGTGTCCAAAACTTCTTCAAAATTCATGAGGTGTATGTAGGGGTCCTCATTTGGTCCACCTCCGAACATGGCATAGGCTTGGAGCATTTGGATTAGGATGGGCTTGATTTCAAAATTGTTGGCTTGCACGGGCATCCGTGCAATGCTTGAGTTCGCCCCATCAAAATTAGGTAAAGCATACTTCCTTAATGGCTTTCCATTCCCATTCATGTCATTTCTATTCCTATAGCCACCCATTCCATTATTTCCACCTACCTCTTCTTCTTCGTTCTCCATGTTCACATTCCCTTGATGAGCATTAGCATGTGCCATTTCTATCCTTTCTTGCTCTTGTTGTACCCTTCTCAACCTTCGAATTTGTCTTAGCTCTTTCTTCCTGTACCTTGTCTAAGCAAATGAATGACTCTTGAGCTCCTCTTACCATGCACTACACAAAACCAAAATAGTCAATTGAAGTTCCAAGTCAATTCCGCAAGACAACCAATCAAACATAAAAATCAACAAAATTAAAAACTAAATTAAACTAATCTAAAGTGCTTAATCTACATGACCCATAAAAGCGCTTGATATTGCCAAAAATCGAAGACAATCCCCGGCAATGGCACCAAAAACTTGATGCCTCTTTAACACATCTAGTTATAATTCAATCAAACACCTAAATCCTACTACTAACTAGATGGCATCCCGCAAGTATACGGTTGTCAACTAGTAGCAAAAGGAAGTAGGGATCTTTCCCACAAGGATTGTCGATTGCAATTACCAAGGTTTAAAGGTGCTTGTGTAGTTAAGCAAAACCAATTGGTAGATGATAGAACTATTCTAATGAAAACTATAATTTTAATTTTAACCTAATTTAATCAAATTAAGACTCAAATTTAAAACACAAGTGAATCACTCAACTAAAAAGACTACAAAAGAGAAATTTTGAATATCAAAAGCATTCATTTCTAAATTATAAATTAGAAAGATTTAAACTAGAAATTTAAATATTTTTTGATTTTTTGATTGGAATTAAGAAAGCCCACTAAGAATTGATTTTTCGATTGGAATTAAGAAAGCCCACTAAGAATTAACTAGAAATTAAAGCTAGAAATTGAAAATTCTTAAATAGAAAGAAAGAAATTGACAAGAACCCTAATTTCCCTAAAAACCCTAATTTGAAAGTAAAGAAATTTTTACTAAATTGGACAAGAAAGCAAATAAAAATTATATCTACGCGAAGCTTGCGAATAACCCACTACGATTATCTAATCAAAATTTAAAGTTGACAAGAAATTTAAAGAAGATCTAAGATGATAGTAAAGAGAAATTTCTATTGAAAAAAGTAACTTGTAGTTCAAGCTATCCTAATCTATCTAGAACTAACTAAAACTATTTTACTCTAAACTGAATATCTACTTTATCTCTCTACAAACTCTCTACTTACTAATTCTACTTAGCTTAAATAGTGCAGATTACACAAGGCAAAATTAGGGGTTTTCTGGCTGGAAGTTTACAAAATTGCTCCTACAACTTAACATTCCACGAGTTGAGATCGCGCTCTGGAACATTTGAGACCGCGATCTCAACTCTCAAATAGTAAAACTAATTCCCGAGTCGAGATCGCGGTTTGGAATAGTCGAGACCGCGATCTCGACTTTCCTTCCAGCAATCTTCATTTCATCCATTTTGTAATTTGGTCCCTTGAGCTTTGTTCCTTCCAACTTCTAACCTTTAATTTTTAACCTACATAATATTAACACCATTAAGCACTTAATTAAACTAAAAATTTAACACAAAATTATCATAATTAATTCAAGAACGAAAATACAAATACATATGAAAGAAATTAACTAAATCTTCAATTACTTATCTAATTTCATAATTTAAACTATCAAAATGCTATAATTTACTCCACGAGAAAAATAAATTCATTTGATTTCAGTTAGTTCTAGTTTAGCTTATATGAAAAAATCCAAAAAATACTCTTTGGTGATTGTCTAAATAGAAATTATCGAAAATTTTCTGTACTTGTCTATTTAGTCTCTGTGGGAGTAGTCCCTAATCACTCTACTATATTAGTACCATGCACTTGAGGATTAGTGGAAAGTTAAGAATATGATAATTTAACTTTATTCAACAACACATGATGTTTAATTCTACATATGGACAAGATTTTTGGGGCAAAGTTTTACTCACATTTTACCTTATTTAAATAGAGTTCCTAATAAAAGTAATAAAAGTACTCCTTATGAAATATGGAAGGAAAGAAAACCAAATTTAAAATTTTATGGTTTAGGGTTGTAGAGCCATTGTGAGAGTTCCTAAACCAAAAAGGGAAAAACTTAGGTGAAAGAGGAATTGAATATATATTCTTGGGTTATGCACAAAATAGCAAAGTTTACCATTTTATAGTAATACTATTTTTGAGCCTAATGATTCAATACCAATTAATATTGATATTGAGTCAAGAGATGCAATATTTCAAGAAAATATGTTAAATTCAGTTCATCTACCTAAGGATCAATTGATAAATTTTGGTTCAAATGATGAACTCTTTAAGTCTGAAAAAGATGAAAAATATTAAACTAAGTAATAAAAGAATTAAAAGAACAAAACCCTATACTCCAAATTTCTTTATGTATCGAGTTAAGGTATTAGAAAAATAGTAGATAAACAAGTATTTATTATTTTAATACAGAAATAGATCATGATACTTAACAAGAGGCAATAAAGCATCAAGATGATGCTTTTTAGAAAGAAGCAATACAAGATGAAATGATTCAATCATAGAAAACAAAACATGGAAATTAATTGACCTCTCACCAGGTTGCAAACCAAATGGTTGAAAATGGATTTTCAAAAAGAAAATGAAAGTTAATTGAACTATTAAAAAATCAAAGCTAGACTTATTGCTAAAAGGTACACACAAAAACCTGGATTTGATCATTTTGATACATATGCTCTAGTTGCTAGAATTGCTACAATTTGAATTCTAATAGGATTGGATTCTATGTATAATTTAGCAATTCACTAAATAGATGTTAAAACATTATTCTTAAATGGTTAATTAAATGAAGAAGTGTATATGGAGCAACTTGAAGGATTTGTAATCCCTGGACAAGAACACAAAGTGTGTAAACTTGTCAAATCTTTTTACGGATTGAAACAAGCACAAAAATAGTGGCATTAAAAATTTGATTAAGCGATTTTGTCGAATGGATACAAAATCAAAGAATCTGATAAATGTGTTTGCAGTAAGTTTCAGAATGGTAAAAGCATTTTTACTTGTCTTTATGTTGATGACGTGTTAATATTCGATTATGGCTTACAACAAGTTGAGGATACTAAAAGATTTTTGTCTACCAATTTTGCTATGAAAGACATAGGAGTAGTTGATGTTATACTTGGAATAAAATTGAACGCGATCATAATAAGTAGTATAACATTATCTCAATAACATTACATTGAAAAGGTTTTGTATAAATTCAATAAATTTGAATGTAATCCAGTATCTACTCCTTTTGATTCATGGTTTAAATTGATGCCAAATATTGGTAAACCTATTTGTGAACTAGAATATGCCAAAATTATGGTTGCTTAATTTATACAATGACAAGTACAAGACCCAATATAACTTATACAGTTTGCAAGTTAAGCAGATATACGAGTAACCCAAGTAATCTACATTGTCAAGCTACAAGAAGAGAATTGAAGTACTTAAAGAAAACTATGGACTACGGTATCACTTGTTATAGTTATCCTTCTGTTTTAGAAGGGTATTTAAATGCTAGTTGGATCAGTGATAAAGATCATTATTTAACTAGTGATTGGATATTTATGCTTGGTAATGACACAATTTCTTTGTGATCCAACAAACAAACTTGTATATCTAATTCCACCATGGCTGCAAAATTTATTACACTAATTTCTGCAAGCTTGTAAGGAAGCCCAATCGTTCAGGAATTTATGTTCCCCCATATCAATCCATTGTGATAGTGAAATAATACTCTTAAGATCGTATAGTCAAGTTGATAATTAAAAATCCAGGCATATTGGCCTAAAATATAGTTATGTACGATAATTGATATTTGACGGAGTTATCACTGTGAATTTTGTGCAATCTAGTTAAAATTTGGCTGATCCATTAACCAAGGGTCTCACACGAGATCTTGTCTACTAGACATCAAAAGGGACGGGGTTAAAGTCCATATCACGTAATCACTAGTAGTGGAAACTCAACTTAATGCTTCATATAGTATCAAGTCTTAAACTCAGGGAGTCAAAAGTACACTATTAGAGTGGTTACAAATGATACAAGATATTCTATGTTCTTCCCAAGATTAAGTGCTTCATTTCTATAAGTTTACAAGAGGATGAGAAACATACTCATAATGAACTAATGATAATTGAAGTGCTAGTTATGGAAACACCTTTTGATGGTAGTTTGTCCACCTGTGCATGAGTGTGAATTATGGCTGCTTCTAGGAGTTTGAGGTTTTTGCTCTTGTAGTACTCAATGAAAAGATACAGACACATAGCCAGAAGAGTTTTAGCTAAAGGGACAAAGACCAATTTGGTCCCTTATCTTTAGAGTGTCGACCAATTTGATCCCTCATCCTTATAGAAATTAACTAATTTAAGGCTTGTGACGCAATTGTGGACAAACTAGTAGTGTTATTGACAATATATATACGGCATGTTAATGGGCAAGTGATTATCATGTGTTTCAATCCATTAATTTCTCCATAATTTTCGTCATAGGTCCCAAATTGGTTAATTTTTTTAAACATAAATAACCAAATTGGTCTGTTGTGATAGATAAGTGACTAAATTGGTAGGTACCCCAAAGATAAGGGAATAAATTAGTCTTTTTCCCTTCTGCTAAATTACCATTCATTGTTGCAGAAATTAGTGTGTAAAATAGACACAACTTGTTAATTTATTATATCTATTGTCCAAGTCATTCAGACTTGTTGAAATATACTTCACTAAGTAGAGGTTGAAATCACAAGATACTAGTATTTATGCATTGGTTTCCAGATTTGTTGATTTATTTTGAAATGGTGGAGGAATGTTGGAGAATTTCAAAATACATACTAAAGAGTTTTATTCTAATTATGTTTTTTGAAGAGTTTTCTGAATAGCAATAACTCTTGATCAGGTGCCTTCCTGAAGAGATGTCTCTTTTAAGTGTAGTTGGTCCTTAATAGGTATGTCTCTATATGATGAGACATCAATTTCACACACACACACACACACACATATAGCTAGACAGACATTTGATACTGTTACAACAAAATGCTATCATATATGGGTTTTATTGTATCCTATAGGCTAATTCACAGAACCCTTTTGCATACTAATAGTAATGGCAAATTAAACCTTAAGGAAAGCGACGTTAATTTGTAATGCATCTTAAAGCTATTTTCTCAAGTTCTATTCTTAACTAAATCATTTTAAAGAAAAGATAGAAAGCCAAGCTCAAAATGTGATCAAGATTTTACCTATAGTCAATAATCAAGGGTTAATTTCAGGGAACCCTTTGGTTTGTCTAACGTTCACTACAAAAAACTTGTGGTTATAAACGTATGTTAGTGATGAAGGAAAATTCCTAGCTAATTAGCAATGAGTTTGGGGAAAAAAAACAACTATAGCACATGTATCACAAAATTTGTTGCTTAGTGGCAAAAAGAATTTTGTGATGTGTGTCTTGTCCAAAAATCGTCACAAGATATGACATGCATGTGCACAAAATTTAGCGATGAAATGACGTCACTAAATCTGCAACGAATAAACAAGAACAATCCCTAGCAATAACACCAAAAATTTATTGTTGTTCAGGATATAGTAAGTGTACAAAATCAATCAACACAAGTCATAAAAATCTATAAACACTTCAACCCTCACACTTACAAGATACGAGGTAGATGAATAGTTAATAGTGAGTGAGTATCATTCCTACAAGAATTATTGTACGCTAAATTACCAGGCGAAAGGGTCTTGTGCTATTTAGACAAATAATAAATGGATTTTTACGACTAACCACTAAGAACTTGAACTAATAAAATCATTAACAACAACAAATTAATCAAACTAAACTGGGGAAAGCAAGTAAATAATTAACAACTCCAACTTAACTAGACTAATACTAAAGAAAGCAAGTAAATTAACACTGTGGACTACTCAAATTACTCTAACAAAGGTAAATAACAATTATCACTAATTTCTATTATAAGAAAGCATAATTAAAGCCATTAAAACAAGTAACAACTAATCCAAGAAGGCCAACAAAGCAAATAGCACTATGAACTACTTAAATTATTCTAGATAAGCAACTAATAATTACCACTAAAATAACTAGTTTAAGAAGGCATGGTTAAAGCATAAAAGTAATAAAAGCTAATTTGAATTAAGAAAACATTAACCAAGCATGAAAATTGAGATAGCATTATTTTCACTAAAATTAAGATTACTAGGAAATGACAAGAAAAAGTTATTAACACTAAGGATAGATTAAAATGGAATTTTGTGAAAAGCCCACTAGTTTCTATTAAGATTAAAAACAAGAAAATAAGGATTAACTAAGAAAACAGTAAAAATAGTAACACAAGAATTTTCTAAGGAAACAAGAATTTACTCTACTTGGATGACAAGAAATATAAGTTGAAAACCAATAATTTTTATATCTACTTGAACCTAATGAAAAGCCCACTAAATTTAAATAATAAATAATAAAACTTGCAAGAAATTGTATTAGAGATTTGATGAAATTAAAGAAGGAAATTTGCATTAATTCAAAACCATGGAGAGTAAGTTAATCTAGTAAAACTACTTTACTACTAAGAATACTACCTACACCTATACTATGTGTCCTATGGTAGTACACGAGCAGATTTAAGAGGAAGTTTTAGCCAAAAGATTACAAGTTGACTTTTTTAAACAATTTCCAAAATTTTGGACCATAGTATCAATAAAATATACTAGACTCGTAGTTGATACCATGGTATCGAACTAAAAAATTTCCTTCGAAAAACTGTCTTGACACTACGATATCAATACCTGTACAAAATTTTGATTTTGTGGTATGGAGCTCTTTCTAGCCAAGTCTTGATTTTTTTTTTCTGTTGCTCTTTGCTTCCTTTGCTTTTTCATTCTTTAGACTTCAGTCCTCTTAATCTAAAACTGCAAATTACACATAAACTTAATAAATAACAAGGTATACTATAATTATCTTAAAACTAATACAAATATCATAATATTTACAAAATGCAAATGCAAATACTAAAATCGATAAAAATACATAAAAACACATAATACACTCTAAAACCTTGTCCAACCAAATGCTTCAATAAGCAAGAAAAATAACTCTAGTTTCCTAACGTTATCAACAATTATGTCTGGAAATCAAAATACATTGCCAAAATCCTTACAAGTTTTGCAATCTGTTGTCGACAAAAATAATTGTGACTAAATATCTTGGTAAACTAGATACGCATAATTTTGGCAATGTAGTGTGTATATTCATGGCTAAATTCATCTCTTATAAATGTACTTATCATCCAGGGATCATTTAAGTGACAAATTCTTTATTTGTTGCTATTGTGTTTGCATGCTAATTGCATTGCTAATTTTTTTATTTTAAAAAGCCATCTTACCCATCTTGATCATTGCATATCTGAGTTAAATACCCTTTCTCAATTTCTATTTCTTGTTTTCTCTCTTCCACTATATAAGCAGTTTATAATAGTGCTGTTTTGGTATTTTTTGAGTAAAAATTTTCAATGACTAGTGAACTTTTAGATCGATTTCATTTTGCCCTTTTACTTCTAAAAGTATATATTTTTTGAGGCATGAGATTGACTAACGCCCTTAAATCATATAGTGCCCTCTCAAACTCAATCCCCTCAATTGTGCACGGTATAGAGAAGGAACCAGGGTGCTTCATCTTTTGGGGGTATCTTTTTTGTATTATGGCATTGCAACCTTCTGTCAAGCATAAAATCTCATCGCCCAGTAGTTTCCCTTCTCTTGCTATGTAAACTCTGTTTCAAAATTTTAGCATAGCTAGGTAAGTTTTCAAGAGCTTCCGTGAGCAAAATATTGATCTCCAAGTTTTCAAGAGCTTAAACTTTTATCGTTTTTCCTTGCCTTTAAGCCTATTCGGAAATGGAAATCTTACTCTTTTATCTAACTTCGTGGGCTTCTTCTCATTTCTTTTCTTTGAGGGAATCTAGTGCTTTTTTATCGGTTATACCTTTCTGTTCTCACCTATTAAATTCTTTGCATCTTTATATTATTCTTGATCTTCTCTCTTATTGACTTTTCTTCTTCCTTCTTCTCACCATCACTAGCCTTGTCACTTCTAGTTACTTTATCATCTAGAACTTTCCTACTCCTCAACATAATATTTTTTACCTATTCCTTCAGATTCAGAATGGTGTTGTTGGGCAAAATACCTTGTAGTTGTTAGGAAACAATCCTGGCAAGTTGGTCTACCTGATTTTCTAGGTTCTTGATTGAGGCATCTTAATATGGACGTTCTCATAATTGCTTCTTGATTCCTTATCATCGCCTCTTGATTTTTTAGAGTTGCTGATGTCTGATGCATGTACTGCATCAACGTCTCTCTAAATTGCTCTCTTTTTTCTGCATGAATTGGAGGTGCATGTACTTGTTGATGTGGCGATTGGAACTACTGTTGAAAGGTCTAGGATTTGAAACATGTGATTGTGCATGGGCTTGATTTTGCTAAACTCGCCATGAGAAATTCGAATAATTCCTCCCAACCCAGATTGTAAGTGCTAGTATACAGGGTGTTGTGGAGCCAGTATTGATTCTAACTCTAATTTCCCATATAATTAGCCTACTCTTGACTAAAAAAAAAATAAGTAAAAACTCCTGTAGTAGTATAGTGAACAGTCAAATGGTCTCCGTAGCAAAAACCCCACGTAAGTTGTTGAGGTGTATTCACTGAATTCACTCAATCCATCCAATTGTTTTAAAAATATTTGTCAGTTGATTTTCAATGCTTTATTATGGGCGATTTTTTTTAGCATAGCATTCATAGTTTCGAGCTTGTGAACTCCCGTTCTTTGCTTTCTAGAATGACTGGCAAACAGCTAGTGGTAATTTGAGGCCATGGTCTCCAGTAAAGCATTTGCTTCCTTTGGGGTTTTAAATGATAAAGATCCACTAGTTGATATGTCAGTTATTTTCCTCATTTCCTGCAGCATCCCGTTATAAAAGGTCTGAATCTATATCTAGAGTGGTAGTCCATAGTGCGGTCATTTTCTGAACATATCCTTGTAATGCTCCCATGCCTCATTCAAGCTTTCTCCTTCCAACTGACTGAAAGATGTAATATCCTTTCTCAATTTGTAGCCTTTGATTATGGGAACTAGTTTGTTATAAAACTCTGCATCAAATCATCCCAGGTAGTGAATGTACCCAGATGAAATCCCTACAGTCATGCCTTGGTTCCTAAAAGAGAAAGGAAACATTCTCAACTTGTATGCTTCATTATTCACTCTATTCTGCTTGAAAGTGTCGTACATCTCAAGCACTCAAAATTTAACAAATGAAGATTCAGAAATTCATTCAGTAACCCTCTAAGCACAGAATGTTGTTGTAGTGTGAAGATCAAACCCCGCTGGACCTCAAAATTATTTACTTGGATAGGTGGTCCTATGATGCTAGAATTTGATCCATCTAAAGTAAGTAAGGCATAATATTGTAAGGTTACATTGTTGTTTCCATTATGCTTATTATTCCCCATGTTATGTTTATTGTTTTCATTATTGTTATTGAGTCCCTCATTCACCGGTATCCTAAGCAATGCTTGATCTTCCTTGTCCGCCTTGATTTGCTCAAGTTCCTGTTGTTGCTGTCGTTGGTATTCTCTAAATTGCCTTAGAGACCTTAATGTTCTTTCAATTTCAAAGTCAAAAGAGAGTAAGTTTTGATCAAGGTTCATACACTGGAAAACAACAATAACAAACTGTTGGTCAGTTTAAACACTCAAATGCACGTATTGAACCAAGTAATATAATGAGCAAAGATGGTTCCTGTGAGGACTATACTCGACGATTGCTAAGTACAAAATTAGATAATCTAACTCTATTCAAAAGAGTCAATTTTGAGTGGATTTAAATGAAACAAACTAACAAACGAATTTAATTAGCTAAACAAATAACGAAAAGGCTCTAAGGTTTAATTGTCTTTTTGTCATTCTATTTAAATATCTTGTCTCTGTTCTCTCAATTACGATTTTAGATTATTGACGTAGGGTTTATTATATTCACACATTTCTTTGGAAATCATGAAATTCTACCAATCCGAACCAAAAGGCTATCTATCTATGTGAGTTGAGTTGTCATCAATACATAGAAAAACCCTAATTAGGATTACTCTAGACGGCATATGACTAATCCTATGCATGAATCAGTTGATTCAATAGGCAAATAAACCAAACTGAAGCTATCCAAGTTATGCCTAAGCCCAACTTTGCTTTGTTAAGATCAAACTAGGGTTTACAAGACAATCAAATTAGTGATCAACAATTTAAAGCTGTTAAGAACAACTTGAATAATAGCCCATTCATTCGAAATCAAGAAACAAACTCAAAATCCAAACATTATGATAAGATTTTATTGAAACTCTATAAAATGGAAATAAACAACAACGAAAGTTACTATCACAATTTTCATGACTAGAATACAAGAAGAGAACGGAAAAGAGATAAAACTCTATCATAGCTTCAAGTTTTTGATCTTTTTCTTGATCCTCGCACTTCTTGTGTTGCCGGAGCTAATTTGGTTTTTTTTACGATGAACTATGTTACAATATTAAGAGAAATACCCTAGAACCCCTATTTATAAAAGCCTAAGGGTAACATAAGTATTTTTAAATAAAAAATAGCCTTAGAAACCTTATAAAAATGCAAAATTGCCATCATGTCCTTGGAGCTGCATGACTCACCCTGCGACCACAGCTTTCTTTCCTTAGTGGTCAGGAGCCATGCGGCTCCAAGCCACTACTGCTTCAAAAATTCTTGTTTCGTGTGCCGAACACCACGATTCTGACTCCTAAATCATTTCAAACCTACAAAATAAATTTATACACATTAGTAAATGGTCTTAAACACAATAAATATATAAATTAACACTTATCACTAAAAACCCTGAAGATTACTAAAACCTAACATTACGAGAAAAAGCACTGGGATTCACATAAAACAATACTAAAACATACACAAATAATTCTTTTTAGGAGAATTATCACAAACCAATCGTGTGCACCTCCGTAAAGCACATTAAGACCAAATAAATGAAACCTAAAGACAACAAGTAAATAAAAATAAATAAAAAGTCTAAATTAGAAATTGTCTCAACGCTCAATATTTCCAAGAACTACAGTCTACTACTAGTGTCAAAACTTGATAAGGTTTTAATTACTCTTACTCGGATACTATTCACTAATTTTCGCAAGTATATGGAATCAGTATAGTTCAAGAGAATAAGGATCGTTCTGATAAAGATTGTACTGGCAAATATTGAGAGTGTTCAACAACATTCTACTTAGATCTAACTAAAAATGGATATTTTTGGATTTTATAGAATAAATGTGGAAATAAAAGAATTGCTAACTATGAACTAACAATTATCAGACCTTAACAAATGGGTGTTTTAGGTGAATAAAAGACAGGTTAGGTACTCTGTTAGCTAATTCCTGGGAACACCTAATTTTACTGAGTAATTAGTCCAATTACGTGCTTTAGAAGTTCAATTCCCAATTATAAATTTAACCCTGATTTCTCGTGAAAGTTAGATCAATCAATCAAATCAAACTAGGCGTGTTTCTCCTTAACCTAATTTTGACTAAATTTAATTGCTCTAAGATTGGAGGTCGACATCCTCTTTCCGACAAAATATTCTTATTGGACATCCTGCAATCTAAATAACTAGAAGACAATGACCCAAGGCCTTCAATAAGTGAAGTGGGCACCCAAAACTCAGCCCAACATATCCAATTAGGGACAGACCAAATAGGCCAACTTGTAGGTTCTGTTGTAAATGCTATAAAGGGTCAGAGTGCTTGAGACCAAGCCCCTTAAAACCCAGATGCTAAAGTTCATGGAAAAATCAAAATTTTGTCTGAAATAATTTCCTGTATTTTAGTTTTTATATTAATAAACATGTTTTGTTTCCAATTCTGTAATGTCTTAATATTTGCACTGCGTGGACCTTTTTAAATATAGGATTACGCAGAGTGCATTAAGCTAAAGCTTCAATACTTTCTTGGCACACTAATTTGAAAGTAAACTGAATATTACATCCAAATCAATGATGATATTTCATTCTAGTATTTATCATAAATTGTAGTTTACAATCTCTATCACACTTCTATACTAAGTAGACTAGTATGGCATTGTGCTTTACATTAATATGAGCGCCATTAACTATTAAGTTATCCCTAAACTGCATTACAATTTTGTTATGGTTACCCTTAAACTATAAATATCAACTCCATGGGTGTTGATCGTTGTTTTCCCATCTCTATAACTATGATCAACTATCCTAACTTAACACATACAGTAAGACCTTATGACGGCAGAGATACTATGAACAGATAAACAATCCATTTTGGCTCTAGTAATTATCTAGATCCATACTATAAGGTTTTTGAAAAACCTCATTAAAATCTAGCAACTCTGTATCGCTTGGCTCATGATCAAGAACAATGTACATACCAATAGCCCCATTTAGAGCTTCACTTTCTTGTTCCCCAGCCTCAATTTGAAAATTCTCCATCATGTTATATGATCATAGTTTAATTAAGTGGCTGTGTCGGTCACTCAGTCTCTGACCCAACGAAGGCATGTGCACATACGACTTCCAAGATGCGATAACATTTGGTTTCTGTTGGTCCTTTTCAGTTCCCATTTTTCATCAAATATCCCACAATCGGGCATATCTGATCGTTGTGAACATCCAGTGACCTTATGCCTAAAAATTGGTCTGAGAAGTGCAGAACGACTCCCTAGTTATAAGCGGTGCCTAATAGGAATGTGGAAAGAAGTATCATGAACATAACTCTTCCTTGTCTAACATTAGAAGATTCGAAACTCATCCTACTAGACTCCATAGTCTAGAAAGACCTCAGTTAAAGGTATTGTCCTTATATGCTCAATACTATTTATAGATACGCCATGGGGCCTTATTTATTATTTTTAAAAATTGTAATTTGACCCTTTTCTCCAATGAACATCAACTCCTTAACAGTAACAGTAGCCATATTAATTATAACTTTAGTCCTTTCTCTCTTAAATAGTGCCCACATGCTTTGATAATAAAAGTTGTAAAAAAATTGAAAACCTAGATTCTTGCCTAGTAAGAAATACTATTGTTGAATACTATCTATAAAAGATGTGGGTCCATCTTATACGTGACTAACACGTCATCGATAGAATCTGATCCGATGGCTACGCTATCCTTATTTGAAAATTTTTCCCACAAAATCACAACAAATCACAGCAAATCACAAGCTGACACGTGGTGGGAAAAGGGCCTTAGTAATATTATAGGCCCCTTCCTGCAATAAAATCTAGTTCCTCATTCCCTCCTCATATATCAATAAAGTAGGAGATGAGGACTTAAGGGAGGGAGTGAAGTCAGCAAGTGGGACTTTGTTCTATTCACAGTACTTAGAAACTACACCATATCTATATAAAGAAACAACCCATAAAATAGTCCCAATCTTCTTCTTGGCTTCAACTTCACCATAGAGTCAGAAAGCCAGTTACTAGACTCCGATGACTTCAAGACCGGTATAATTTAGACCAGGGTTCAATTTGAACCCCAAAAACTAAGACTTGCCATGCCTTTTATGGCCTCTTTAAGACCTTTCGTGGGAAAATCAATTAAAATAGATACTTGTATCTCATTTATAACCCCAATAACCAATTAACACTATAGGTACTGTCCGGGTAACTATATATGACATAAGGTTAACTAGAACAGACAATCGGCAAGCAGATTTGCATTTCCAGTGATATGCCTCATAGAAATGACTTATAAGGGCACATCTTTTACCTCTACCAAAGAGGCAGATTGTCCACTGAGTTGCAACATGCCAATCAAAGCATAACAACCTAAAGTCCAATTATATATATAGCAAAATCTGAGGGTATGTCAATATGGAATTAATAGGAACTGATTAGGTAATTTAAGTATGTTGTGATCATAAATTATACCCAAACTAACAATTAAGCTTGATAAATTAGGGATGATTAACTTTCGTTTGCTCCTTAATCAACCCAAGCAATGTAAGAATTAGCTACTTTCTTAAATTGTCATGAGAATCATTAATCATTATCAAACGTGCAATTTTCTTAATTAATCTCTTAATCATGTTAACCCATTGAGAATTTGCATCGTCCATACTTAACCTTGATAGATTTAGTGCATATTCATATTTGAAGAAACTAAAATTATAAGCATAGTAAAAAGGCTCATCATTATGCTACAAATAGGGTATAGGAAATTTCGAACTCTTGATTACTTGAAAGAAATTTAAAGCAAAAATTGATAATTGAATAAAATAGAAGAAATATTACCTCTCACAAATTATGAATTCAAAATGAAATGAAGACTTACATTGAAAACAAGACAAAAAAAAATCCAACATTGAACTGAGAATTTACTTGTTCAAACTAATAATGGAAATTATATTTAACGATCCAATCTAATAGTCAAAAACTACAAATGGAAAAAAATGGAAAGTTAAACTACCTAGGGTCGTTAGGAAAACCCAAGGTATTCGTTAGAACTAATGGAAGAATGGGACACAATATGACAGCTAATCAATCTATTTATGGTGAAAATTATGTTAGAGCTATTCAGCGACAATGAACACCTTTCTTCATTATACCTCCCTGGTGGTGAATGACAAAATTTGACTAGGGTTTCCTTGTTCATTGTCAGAGAACATATTTTGCCTAGAAAGTTTGTCGGCGACGACTAGCTCTCTGCCTCAGTTGGACGGTAGCATAGAAAAAGTCTTGAGTTGATAGCCGACTACAAATTATACAAATTGCTGATTTTGACCATTTTACTCTGGTTTCAACAAATGACCATCTTGCCCTTTTCAAGCCTGTACAAAGGAAATAACCACGACTAAATATCCATTTTTCCCACTATTAACCACATAAAACTAACAATAAACACAAACAACCCAACCTAACTTAAAAGGCCAATTAATACTATCTGACCACCAAATTCGGGAGCAAACCAAGACAAACCAAGTACAAAAGAGCAATAAATAACTCTATATTATAGAGTTATTAGTCTCAAACGATAAAAAATTAATAAATTATTTATTATTAAATATATCAAAATCTTCATTCTTGATTTTTCAAAAAATACTTAAATGATAAATCTATATTTTCTTTTTAAACTAGAGAAAAAAATGCTTGTGCATAAAAATAATGAGAAAGATGGAATATATTTTTATAGATAAAAGAATGAGAATAATATATTTATACACTCAAAAAATTATTATTGCACACATCTATGATGTATTTAAAATGGAGGGCCACGTTTGAGTAAATCTTCAATTTGAAGGGTCAATTAATTGATACTCCTTTAGGCCTTTTTTTTTTAACTACTTATGAAAAATTTTAAACTATTTTCTTTAATTTGAAAAAAACACTTATGGAAAAGCAGGTCTAGAGTTACTTTGAAAACTAACTTTTAGCTTTTCTATTCAAGAAAAACAAAAAGCAGCTTTTCAATTTTTGTCAACAAATTCATTTTTAAAAAATTATTTTTCAATTTTAAAAAAGTTATAAGTGGTTTTCAAAAAGCTATCGAGAGCAACCCTTTATTTTAAATGGCCATATTAGAATACTTTTTACGGTTTGAAGGGTCAAACTAATATTCTTTTAATTTTAAGGGTTATATTAAAATATTTTTTTAATTTAGAGGTTCAAATTAAAACTTTTTTCGCTTTAATGGTTCACATTCACACTTTGACTTCCTTTGGAGGCCCAAATGAAGACTTCTCACTTGGAACCTTCAGGGCCGAAATGGCATCAGCCCTCATTATTTCTTTATGAATCGATAGCGTTCAGAAGCAGCACTACCGTAAACCCCCTTTTCTTCTGGTTCTCTAGGGCTTTAGTACTCCCACCCAGCTACTCCCTTCCAACTCCAAGTACGTTTCGTCTCTGCATTTCTTTTCATTTTCCATTTTTTTTCAATTTCGTTTAAAAAAAGCGTTGAAGATTTTCTACTTTCTGAGTGGAAAAATGTTAATGTGGTGATATTCTTCCAGCGTAGAAGTTAATACCCGTTGATCCCTGAATCAAAAGACCCGCAACATGGCCTCTCTCTTCAAGGTTAAAATCCTTCCTTCAAAATCAATTCCTGTCAGCGGTAATTATTTATGTAATTAAATCAATTTTGGACTCAATTTAAGTTGTAGCTTTAATTACTTTGGTTGGACTTCTCACTAGGTATTATTAGGCATACTTATATACTTGACTAGCCACTGTATCAAATTCTTTATTTTTTTTTTCCAGTTAAGTACATATATATTTCATGCATTGGTGATCTGTTGTTAAAGCTGATTTGTTTTTTTTTTTTGTTCGGCGGGGGGGTTTGGATTTTTGTTTAGGATCTTAGCAAGCTTTCACAGTATAGAGACAGGAGGTTTCCTGGGACACAAGAGGAATTTGAGGAAGCATTGTTGAAATCGACTACGGTTTATATCGGGAACATGTCGTTTTATTCGACAGAGGAGCAGGTTTACGAGTTATTCTCGCGAGCTGGAGAGATTAAGAGGATAGTCATGGGTCTGGATAAAAATAGTAAAACTCCCTGTGGTTTCTGCTTCGTCATGTAAGGCTCTATTTATATTTTGCATTTGGTCTTGCATGATTTTGTTCAGGTTGTTCAGTTGCTTTATCCTTTTAATTGGCTGTTGGTAATTGAAACTATAGCTTGACGATATTACTTTTAAAATATTCATTATGTGGGTGCCTTGTGTTAAGGTTTACCTTGGATGACATTTACGTTATTTCAGTATATTACCAGATTCCATTTTGTTTAGATACATTAGCTTTTGAAGAATACGGTTTTCTGTTTACAAACAAAGTAACTGCAGCAAGGTTGTCTTTCTTATTTGATTTCCGCTGTAGACGAAACTAGTGATTTGAAAACTATGCAATCGGCAAAATTGCTTCCTCTTCTCGTAGGCGCCATAGGAGAGGATGTCAAGGGAAGAGAAGCCAAGCCAAGGAAGAAAGGGATGTTGCTTCTAGGTGCACTGATTAATGTGAGGTAGATGAACGAGTGCCTCTTAGTTTTAGAACATTAACTGAGGTCACAGAGTTCAAGCCATCAGAATGGCTATGCATGGCTTTTTCTTTTTTACCACTTTAGTTGGCAATGATTTGTTAAAATTTCTATGATCTTTTTGTATTCTCTGCTTTAAAATGGTATTCATTCTTACTTCAATTGCTGTTCGGCCTTCCATGTTCCTATAAATAAAGGAAAATCTAGCAGTGATTTTTCCCCTGGCAATAAATAAAGTGGAGGATTATTAAAGAGAAGCAAAAAGGATAAAAATTCAAGTTTAAATGAGTTGACAAATTGCTATAAGTCTTTTTGGTTATGCATTCTTATAAAAAATCTGTCCCAATCTCTCTTTTTCTGTATAGCCTTTTGAAATCAGTGATTATTGATGCTTCAGGCCATGGTAGAGTCGGCCTACAGCAAAGCAAGAGCAATATTAAAATGTTTTATAGACATAAATGCACCTGTGTAAATTCACACACCCAGCAGTCAGTTCGGTGATTTTGTCCATTACCGCTGTGTTCAGTTGATGGTGATCTTTAGATTTGGTAATGCAAATTCTGAACTTGTAAATGGACTTCCATTTAAGTTGGTTTGGGGGTTGTTATGTTTACTAGTTAGATACATGCTTAGATAAGATTTTGAAATGCTGAATATTCTTTTGTCCCCTAATAAATATTGTTATCATAGGTTGCTATTATCTTCAATTATCATCACATTTTTTCCCCGTGTGCTCAAGGAAAAAAGAAAAGATCATTATTGTTTTGATTTAAATTCCCAAACCTTGCACTCTCCAGGTACTACTCCAGAGATTTTCAGATGCTGAAGATTCTGTTAAATATATAAGCGGGACAATTCTTGATGATCGCCCTATTCGTGTAGATTTTGATTGGGGTTTTCAAGAAGGAAGGCAGTGGGGCCGTGGTCGAAGTGGTGGACAAGTAATATGATGTTCCTTTCTCCTCATTTGTTTTGTGCTTCTTGCCAACTCTTCCATTTGATGTGAGCATTAATATCATTATTGTCCTCTTCTTCAGGTGCGGGATGAATATCGTACTGATTATGATCCAGATATCCTTTCAATTTGCCTTTATATGCGTTTATGGTCTTTCTTGCAATAGGTGTCACTAGTGTAACCTGATATGGAAGGGCACTTGTGTCATTTTATTTTGTATTCTTTTTTTTTTTTTTCTGCTGTAACTAGTTAATCCATTGCACTTATCTTGTAAAGGTGCAGACCATCTATAAAAGATCAAGGTATCAACACTCTGTAGGAAATGGAAAGGAAAAAAAAAGAAAAAGAAAAGAAAAGCAAGAGAGACACACAAGAACAGAAGGAAAAAGCTTCTGTCCAAAAGTCTACAAGTGATTAGTCATTGCTATGGTAGTCTTGTTATCCCAAAGAAAGATGTTTTCTGCTTAAGATCAAGGACACCAAATTGGAGTCTCATCAATTAAGCTAATAACTGACAAGTTGCTGTTGGTTTGAAGTTCCATGAATTGGTAAAATTTTCCTAGTGCATTGCATGTCTATGAAGTTTATGGCCTATGTGGATTTGGCTGAATCATAAACATGTGCTATGTTTTTCATATGGCATTGCAGCTCATTGTATTCTGATTAAGTATACTTTCTCCTTTTACAAGTCTGTTTTTGTTTGTATCCGAATTCCCTTAACTATCAATACCTAGAGGTGGTTATGGAAAATTAGTTCAAAGAGAGTTGGAGGCACAAAGACAGCTGGTGGACTACAATGCAGGATCATTAGGTGCAGGATCATTAGGCTCTTTTCCACCTGTCATGCCACCTCAATGTAAGATAGAAGCAACAATTAAATAGCTTCCTTTTTTCTTCCAGCTGCTAGATACTGATTAACATTAGTTTCTCTTGTCCAGAACTCATTCATATGACATGTTCAATTTACAAGAGTGATCTTGATTGCTGAATTAATCCATTCGAGTAATCATCTTAAATTTGAACTATAATTCAAGTAACTGTACTTGAAAGTTTTCTTAGAAGTTGGTATAATTCAGTCGAACAGCTATAAATCCTAAATGAGTTCCTAAGTACCCAAGTATGTGATAATGAGTAGTGCATTCAGAGTAGAAAATATGACTTCTGAAATTCATTTGGCACATGTAAACACAACATTGAGATATGTTTTTCTCTTCTACTCTGATATCTAGCGAAATTGCTTCTCAATTGATCCCATCTTTTAGTTACAAGCATTTCATCTTTTCTAAATAAAATGGGAGGCTGGAGTTATCATATGGAATCAGAGGTAATACAACATTCTCATTCACCTGCTTTCCGAATGAACGCCCTATATCTTGTCTAATGTGTGAATTATGAATGCACTTGACTCGAATCCTGTTGATTCCGTCTGTGTACTGTAATTGCACTGTTGCTAATCTTCAAGTTCTGTAGATGGTAGACATGGCGGGCATCATGGTTATGGGGGCTCTCATCGACATGGAAGAGGTAGCATTCTTGGACAGTGCTTCTTACTTCTGGCATATATTGATAGGTGTATCCTTCAATATTTTTGCTTTGTTTTTTCTGGAGCAGATAACCACCGCAAGCGACACCGTGAAGATGACCGGCGTGAACCGGAGATTCCAAAGAGAAATTTTGACCGTGAACCTAGGAGAAGTTCTGATCATGACTCTAGACCGGTAAACTTTTATTGTCATTTATTTTTCTTTTTTTTCTGTTATTTTAAGTTTAGGTATGTAATCGTTTTATTTCTTCAAGAATGAACCCATTTTACTAGAACATGCTTCTGCAGCTCAATATTATGATGAAAGGAGGGCATTTCTTGTATCAAAACAGCCAAGGACATCCTTTTAAATGTTTATTTTATTAATATACGTACAGAAGATCTATTCATCCAAATTCAGTTGAACCCTATAATTTTGATCTCAGTTTTCTGGTTATTGGGCACGTCACCAAGAAGTCGTCTTGCATATAACGGCTGTATAACCTCAGTAGATACACCAGACTCCCTTATTGACTATGCGTTTAGTGCTTAAATATTAGGGTTAATTGCATTTACCTCCCCTGAGGTATGACCAAATAACAAATACCCCCTTGAAGGTTAAATCCATTACACCCATCAAACAGAAATTAACTTAAAAGACCAAATTACCCACAAGTTCCTATTAACTTGACTAAACTACTGTCAAAATCTAATACTCTCCTACACTGACCTTTCCCTCATCTGCCACGACGATCTCCAACAGCAACAAAACCATTAGAATTACTGCTATAATTCTAATTGATCATCATAATGGAGCAATCTATTTAAAAGGATGGGTGGTAATTTGAGAGGCTACTGTATATATTAGATTAGCTCTGGTGTAATTCTAATCTGCTAGGACACCATTGTTCTCAATGGATCAGCTCTGGTGTCTCCACTGTTCATGCCATTTATGCCTTCGCTCAACACTGATACTACCTCCAATACCTCAATGATTCACGTCCTCCGGTACTAAAACTACCCCAAAACCTATCACTCTTTTTTCCTTTATTTTTTTATTTTTTTTTTCTTGCAGTGGTCCGTTATTGGTTTGAACAGATTACCAAAAGTGGGTTTCTAAGAAAGAGGATGGAGGTGGACTAAGCTGGATGGGTGGTGGGTTGCGGCCTGTGGTGGAGACAGGAAGGTGGTGGAGAAAGAGTAGGTTGGTTGTGGCTTGCATGGGAGGGGAAGTGCGGTTGCTGCCTGATGGCTTTTGTAGCTGGGATTTAACTTTTGGTAGGGGGAGTCATTGGGGGGGGGTTCTAATCCAGTTTAATTAGAGCTATTTAAAAGGATGATTGAGACTGTTAATGGACAAACAAATCTGGGCGTTAGAGAAAACAATTACCATTTACTAGTATATTTCTAATCCGTTGTCATTAGAGCTATCTACTAATGTAATTCTCTTAGCCTAGCAAGTCGCATATCCTTCAAGCTCAGCTGTAGACTTCTTGCTTCAGTATCCACTTTCCATATCCATCTTTTGGCTGCAGATTTTTCAACTTATTTGTATGTTCGTTTTCCATTAGAGTTAGAGATGTTGAAACTCGGAACAAAGTAAAAACAATTCTTGAGAGAAGAAGAAAGAACATGAAGCATCCTTGATGGACATTTTAGGCTTTTACTTGTAATTTTGTGCTGACATCTTTCAATTTTTGGGGGTCAGCCTTAGTTGACTAACAGAAGGGTTGTGTTTGTTAGGAAGTTTTGAGATTGAGGGGGACATTTGTTGTTTTGCCAAACCTTAGGGTTTATTTGGTAATTGGTCAATCCTCAGTGGAGGTAAATGTAATTAATCCTAAATATTAGGTATTCTGCTTCTCAAAGCTTATTGCGATTATCAGTTGGCTTTGGTTTTGATTTCTTTTAGACTTTATTTCTCTTGTCCATGCGTTTGCACTTACCAGTTTTAAGCTTTCAGCTTCGTTGTTCCTCTAGAAGTAGAGGTGCTGGTCTGTTGTTGATTTTATCGCTAGCATTTGCTATGTGGGTGGCTCTTGTATACACAACGGATAGCACAGAAATAAACTTCATTGTTATGCAAGCATCTTCTGTTATTTGTATCTTTTTGGCTGTTTGTATCCTTTTGTACATAATCTGACATTCATCTACTACTGTAGGAAAAAAATCCTCGATTCCGTGAGAGTGGTGATTCTGATGAAGATGAGGATGAGGATCGGAAGCGACGACCTTAATTAGTTCAAGTCACAAATGTAAACTCTGGTTATTGTTGAAAACTTTGTATTGCAATCATACTATTCTAAAGTAGATGAATATACAACGGATCTCTTGTAATCCGGAAGCAATTGCTGAAACTGTAGTATGTGTGAACTCCTTATGAAAAGGCCAGCATTCATTCCTACCCTATCCCCACCCCTGGCGATTTCTCGCCCCCACGCAAAGGGGAGGTGGGGAAGAACTACTGTAAGCAAAGAGTGAAGAAAGGTAAAGAGTAATCCTTGTATTGCTTTACCCTTCCTTGCTGTTTTGATTTCCTTTTGATGTCAAATTGGGGAAAAAAATAAAAATAACTGTTGGGATCAACACGAACAAGTACGAGAAATCAAGAGTATAACAATCTAATGAAAAATAAGTCATGATTATAGTTATTAAAGTTGGCCAGGAAGAAACCCAGCGAGGAATGTGAATCAGTGGGTAATTGGTTTAGCTAGCGGATTATTGATTTAACTGGTGGGTTACTGGTTTAAATAATGGTTTGCTGAAATATATACTTTTATTAATATGTAATACTTGCACTTAGTAAATATAAGATATATAGTGAAAATAGTAATAAAAATTTATTTTATGAAAAAAAATTTTAAGTACAAATGAATTTGAAAAAATTCGTAGATATTCTCTAAAGAAACTTATAAAATAGTTAACTTTAAATTATTGTATATACATAATTAGAAAATATTGACTATAATAGATATAATGATATGTACAAGCACACAAAAAATTAACTTTTCAATAAATTTTAGACGGTTATTTAGTAATATAATGATACTTTATTATGTTTTAATTAGATAAATGCATTTGTACAATCAAATGTATAATATCTTATTTTATTAATTTAAGTTAGACAGATGTTTTTTTTATTAATATATTTTAATATTTATTTTAATTCTTTGCCACTTTTGAAATGTAAATATATAGGGAATAAGGTTGTTTTTGTGAAAATAATATGATAATTTGTTAGTAATTGATGTCTAACAAAAAGTTTTCTAAACGGAAACATAAATTCTTTTTTATAATTTTTAATTAATTTGTCAAAAGTTGATTTATGGATGAAGAAATTTGACAATTTATAGGGTACTAATGAATATTTACAAAACAATTTTATATGAAGAGTTAAACAAGAAATTAATGCATAGAATAGAGTTTGGAGAGTAAATAAATAAATAAGAGGCATATAGTATGCAAAAGCTTATATAGTTAGGTGGTAAGACCCTTTCATACTATTTAATAGGTCTTTGATTTAAAACTTGACAATTACAATTTGATTTTTTCTTCAAAGAAACAAACCCACTGGGTTTCTCCAATTTCGACTAAGTTCTCGGATTCACCGGTCAAACCAGCGGATTACATGAAATCCAAAGGGTCATTTTCTTATCTGGTCATTAGAGTAAGCCAACTTGGTTTCAAGGCTAGTTCACTAGTTGAACCGATGGGTCGGGCTAGGCTTAATAATGTTGAACCCCAGTTATGATAATCATATTTTAATGATGACCAAATCGCACTAATGGTTTGAGAAGTGTGCAGAAAAACAGGTAGGTTCGGATGCAAATGACCATCCGAACTAAACAACCAGAAGACTCCACAGACGCAAATGACTGTCCGAAAGACAGAGGTTCGGACGATGGCTAATCGTCCGACACAAAGAATTTGAAGCAAGTTTCGGACGAAAAACAACGTCCGATCATATTTCCAGAAGACTTTGTTTCGATCTGACGCAGGTTCGGACGCATCCTCGGACATCCGAACGAATATTCTCAGAGAACGGACGCAGCGTCGGACGCAGGGTTTAGCAGCGGCCGTCCGAACGGTCCAACGGCTAGTTCGTTCGGACGCACACTTACTGCATCGGCCGTTCGAAAGGTCTAACGGCTAGTTCTCCAATAAACAGAAAATAGACGTTGGAAAGTTGTTGGAAGCAGATTTTGGGCAACTATAAATACCCCTAATCCTGAATTAAATAAGAAGGGACTTCTACATTGATTACAAATAATACTTGAGCCATTTGGGAGAAATAGTGGGTACAAGTGTTGTAATAGTGTAGGTAGTTTTGTGAAAAGAGCTTAGAAGTGTAAGAGTTCTTCAAGTGTAAGAGTGGAGAGATAACAATTGTAACAAAGGGAGGTTATGAGTGTAAAACGGTCTTGGCTCAACTAAAGGAAATTAGTGTGAGCAAGAGTGATCCTCATTTGTGTACAAGAAGTTATTGTCTCACCTACTTTGAAGAGACTTTTAGTGGCTAAACTTCAAGTTGTGAACTTGGTAGTTGCCTTGTAAGAAGCTCTTTGCAGTTGTAAGCTCCAAGCTTGAGAAGTTTGGGAGTTTGGTTTGATTCTCTTAATCTCAATATTCTTATTTGTTCTTTAAGCTTAAATAGTTGAATATCTATTGTATTCATTTGTGCTTAAGTTTTTATTTGGTGCATAAAGTTTGAATTTCTATTAAGCACATAAAAATGTTTGTTTTAGATACAATCTAATTCATCCCCCCTCTTAGGTTGCTCTTTGGGGCCAACAAATAACATGGATGAAACATCAGTGACATCTAGAAGATTTAACATGGTTTGGCTTTATTACCAGGCTTAGAAAAATTAGTTCTTCATTATGAGAGAAAAATAACTAATACAAGAATACAACTTGAATTTCAAGAATTTAACCCTTGTATAATCTCTTTCACCTCTAGGAACACTTTTACCACAAGTATAATACTAAATGATTTCTACCTTGTATATTTCTCTTCTTGTGTTGTTCATGGTCTAATATAGACTTAAATTTGCGGTTGCAATTATACGGATCAAACAAGTAAATAGAGTAAGTAGAGATTGTTCCTATGAGAGCTATACTTAATACAGATGACAATTACTAGAATGACACATGCAAAACTCTATCTAAACAATAACATAGTAGAATAGTAACGAAAATGAAGAATTAGTAGATTAAATAACTAAATACGGAATCAATAGATATTAAACCTAGGGTTTATTCATCATTTACCAATCTAATTAATTGTTTTGATTTATCATTCCTTCAATTTCATAGTTTGCTTCCTAATCTAGGGTTCCTCTTGTAATTGCAAGTTTCGGCTAAGAATTAACTCAAATCTACTTATCTTGACTAGTCTACTATGTTCTTGTGTGGATAAAACCCTAATTTCTATCTGTGCATAAATGTGACCCTAATTGACTACAAAAGGTGAATATGTATATTTCTACCCGTACCCACGAAATGATTTAATCTATGGGCGACTGTTCTAAACAAAAACTATTTGAACCCGTCCTAATCTTAAGTCGCCTCTCCTGATTTTCTCTTAAGATTTACAATTCACTTTAGAGAATGATCAATCATATCTAGAAATATTAAGTTTAATTCAAATAAGCAAACAAGACATATGAAATTAAAATGAACATATAAAATCTCAATAATCAATCTTCATGGTAAAATCTAAATAAAATGCTAATTAAGAATTTAATGCATAATGATAGGCATAAATACAACAAAAGATTGTTTTACAACGATCATAGAGCATATCGAATCACAAAGGACAAAAAAAGAAAGAAAAACTATGCTTACTCTTGTTCCTCTCTCCTTTGCCTTGATGAATCTCTTTTGGAAATTGATCTTCGATCTTCTAATGAATTTCTCCCGTGATGGCTATAACTAGGTCTTAAACTACATTATTCTATTTCTCTCATACTGTATCTTATGCGTTTCTCAGACCCTAAGACACATTTACAGTGATTGATGGGGTTTTACAAGTTTGTAAGCCAAAAATGCTCCAAAGAACCCATAAACTCTTAAAACACATCTTTTCCCATTTCTAGTTGCAGCGTGGGCACTGCTCAAGTCTCCTAGGGCAACAGCTCCTGGCAAATAGAGCCAGGGCATGGCTACGCCTATCTTCCCCACTTAGTTCGCCGTTTTCACTCCGTTTACGCTTCATTTTCATCCATTTTCGTCCTGTTTGACCACCAAAATACTTCAAACTTATAAAAATGCCATAAAATATATAATTAAGTGTATTTAAACATAAAAACACATAAAATAATATTTTGATACTAAAACCCTAAAATTATTAAAAATACCCCTACTTATTAAACACGAAGTCTTAAAAACTGATTAAAACTCAAGTTAAAATACAGGTAAATAATTCTCTTTTGAAGATTTAACACACACCCTCTAACTTGAACTTTTATTTGTCCTAAGTAAAACAAACACAAACACATAAACAAGTTTAAGCACATTAAATACAGAAAAAAACTGAGCAAGAAAAGATATGGTTTCAACATGGATATAAAAGAACATTGTTATTTAACCCCAAATCATCATTATGAAAGTGTTAACTCTCAATTCATGATAGAAGATATTGCTCGTCACTAATCAATAGAAACCCAATAAACAAAAGTTCAACAAGTGACAAACATGTTGGAAGAATTTAACACATACAATACTCACTAATATAAATGGAAATCAAACCAAGAATCAAGTAGGTCTTTTAAACTAGTAACGTAGGATAATAGATAAAGGTAAGATACATATTTGGATAAAGTAACTCGTATCACCTTAAACATGCTAGGACTAATTTCAAACCATAATTCATAGAACATCCGCCATACAATCATACCATTACACCAACTATACTTTCGAAGGCAAAATGCACCTTCCTTATTACAACGTTAGAAGGAATTGTCCTCCTTTATTTATAACACTTAACACAACAGAAGGAATTGTCCTTCTTTTCTTTCTTTCTTTTCTTTTTTTTTCCCTTTCTTTTTCTTTCTTTTTTTCAACATAACATAACATAAGGGATCATTACAAATCTTAAAGTTATAGACTTGAATTTTCCCCCCAATATACACTTCCTTTCCATCCATCCACCATTACATCAAATTCATAGTATTGATGCCCAAAGAAACCAACACTAATTACTAAGGTGATGAGTAGAAAGAAGGATAAAATAAAAGAACTAAGTCGGCCGAATAATATGGTTAAACAAAGAAATAGCTTATAAGGTTCAAAAGGCGACACTAAGGATAAAATGTCAATTAGGTTAGCTTTTTGGCTCAAACGGTCCAAAAAACTTGCCTAAAATATTTCCTTGGTCTAAAATCTACTCATACTTCGCAAGTGACAAATCACACACAATTTCAATGAATGTCACAAGCTAAACAATTATCACAAGAAGAGCAATCATGATTAACACTCAATGAAAATTAGCTCACTTTCATACCTTGAATCAAGGGAATGTATTTAAGTGTATAGTGATAACACTTCACAATTGAAAGGGATTAAAAAGAAAAGAAATCTTATCTAAATTTTCAATCCAAACACTCTATCAAGGCTAGTTCAACTTCGAAACATTTTTAAATCCTTGATACATTTCACAAAAGTCAATGAACATAAACAAGACACTTAAAAACTAAAAAATCCTTTTGGTTAAGCTCTCTACAATATTTCAGGTAAAGAGGGCATAGAAATCTTGAGACTGCTATCCAGTAGTTAAAGAGTCTTTTATTTAATCAGATCCTCAAGATTTATAAAAATTACCTATAAATCAAATCTTTTTGTATTTTTAGAAAAAAATTTCAAATAGAAAACCCAAGACTCTAACAAAAATATACCACCAAAGATGAACACAAATAAAAATTACACTCTCAAAATAAAACATAACACAAAATCACAATCACACCAAGTCAAAACATAAACACACCTCCTAACTTAAAACTAAACTTTGTCCCCAATGTTCCACAACTAAAACAAGTGAACAATAAGAATAGTAAAAAATAAGTAATAATAACAACAAAATTACACTAATTTATGCTTCATTTTTTGTTCACTCTTCCTCCTTTTCATCGTTTTCGTCTTCATCACTCGTGAACTCTTCATCTGAATCATCACTCAATTTATCCTCAACTTGCTTATCCACCTCACAAAGAAGAATTGTCAGCAAAGTTGGAACTTCTAAAATATCAACATGAGCGGCCTCACCACATGGCATTCATGTATTGATATTGATCCCCTATTTGTCTTTCAAGTTTCATCAATCGGCTCCCTATACGTATATTGGTGGTTTAAGAATTACTTAAGCTTGATGCATTTCCTTTGCTTGATAGCTTTGAATTTTGTTGCATCCTCGTGACTGCTTGAATATCACTTGGTTCTTTGTAGCAATCCACTTGTCCTTTTCATCCCAATATTGAAATCCTCCTTGAGTTGTAAGAAGAATCCATCAAAAATTTAGCTTTCTAGATGTTCTTGTTAAAAACTCCCTTCTTCTTCTTCAATGTGTTGAAAAAAAAAAACAAAGGTGATTTCTTTGTGAGATTTATGCAAGATTAAAAGTATAAATCAAGTGGGTTTTGTGTTGGAAGAGTTTAAAAGAGTTTGAAAAGTTTAGAGGTGTTTTCAAGGTGAAAATAGCACATAAGGAGTGCTAAATGGGCTGCAAATTGCAGCCCTTGCCTCTTAATCTCGTCAGTACAGCGTAGCCAAGAGCTTGAGGGTGCAGCCACACCTAGCCATCAATGGCAGGGCATGGTTGGGGCTTTCCAAGGTGTAACCATGCTTGGGCTACTCAGTCGATGCTCGATTTTCGGTCATTTTGTCAACCTTTTTCCATTCTTATGTAACTTTTGAGTCCCGAATCACCTCCAAACTTTATTTTTAGCACCTAAATAATAACATAAAAAACAAAAATTTAACTTATTTAAAATTATAGTGTTAAAAATACACAAAGTAAATAGAAATTAAAGAGTACAAGGTTAAAAACTAGGGTTGCCTTCCAAGAAGAGGTTCATTTAACGTCTATGGCTAGATGTAGCTAGGGATTCATAGTGAGTCCAATTGAATTAGCTTGAGGATTTATGTCACCACCAAAGTAGGTTTCTCATGTCGGCTATTTACTTTGAACCGATAGCCTTTGCTATTTATTAACTCTACTGCATCATATGGGAAGACTTGCATTATCACAAATGGCCCTGATCATTTCGATTTGATTTTGCCCGGGATCAATATTAATGTCAAACTGAATAATAATACTTGTTTTCCCATTTCAAAGTTTTGGTGACGAATATGCTTGTCATGCCATCTCTTAGTCTTTTCTTTGTAGAGTTTTGCATTCTCATATGCTTGGAATCGGAATTCCTCTAATTCATTTATTGAAGCAGGCTTTTTTCACCTGCTACTTCAAGATCAACATTGAACTTTTTGATTGAAACCCAATATGCCTTATGTTCAAGCTCTAGGAAAAGATGGCATGTCTTCTTGAAGATCATCCTATAAGGTGATGTACCAATTAGAGTTTTGTACTCTATCCTATATGCCCATAAAGTTTCATCTAAGCGCTTTGCCCAATCCTTCTTTGTCGGAGACAATGTCTGTTCTAGAATGTTTTGGTTTCCCTGATTGAAATTTCCACCTGGCCACTTGTCTATGGATGATATGGTAAGGCAATTTTATTCCTAACTCCATATTTTTGCAAAAAAGCTTCAAACTGACAATTACAGAAATGAGGCCCTCTATCACTGATAACCACTCTTGGAGTTTCGAATTGAGCAAAAATATTCTTCTTCAAGAAATTGAGCACTACTTTTCAGTCATTGGTTGGCAAAGCAGTCGTTTCCACCCATTTTGAGATGTAGTCGACTGCTACAAAGATGTATTTTTTGTTGTGTGAGGAGATGAATGGACCCATGAAGTCAATCCCCTAACATAAAAAATTTCCATATACTTCAAGAATGTTATTGAGTGGCACTTCATTTCTTCTTGAGATATTGCCTACCCTTTGGCATCTGTCGCAACCTGCTACTAACAGATAAGCATCCTTAAAAATGGTAGGCTAGTAAAAACCAAACTGTAACAGCTTTGACACTTTTGTACCCTGAAATGACCTCCATAATCAAAAGCATGGCAGTGATATAAAATTGTGCTTATCTCCTCTTGGGGTACACGTTTGCAGATAATTTGATCTATGCAAATTTTGAATAAAAATGGCTCATCCCATATAAACTTCCTTACATCAAATAAGATTCTCTTCCGCTATTGAAAGGTCATATCACTGATGTTTTCCAAATCTTATTTTGATGATGACATAAACACTTAACTTTGTAAACAAGTTTTTGCAGGACTGTTATCTGTTTTGCTAGAGACAGGGCTTTCGGACTGAACCGTCCGAACTAGGTCTAAACTTCTTTGATGGTAAGTCAGTGTCCGAACAATTAGACAAAAAGAAATGGGATTGCATACTGCTTCTCTTTTCGGACGAACATGACCGTTCGAAGCTTCTATCGGACGAAGGAACGAACGCATGCACGGACGTCCGAACGAAGCTCTTCAACAACTGTATAAAGATCGGACGCTGTGTCGAACGCATCCAAAATATCTCGGACGTTCGAAACTCCAACGGCTACTTTTTGTACATTTATTATTTAGCCGTTAGGAAGTAGTTGCAACCACCATTTATTGCTCTTATAAATAGCTGCTTTGACATTCAGTAAAAATCATCTAATACATTGAATACAAGCCTTAGAAAAGAGTAATTTGAGTACAAATTGACTATAGTGCCTTGTTGTATTAGTGTGCAGTTGTGAGTGTAATTCAACTTTGAGTGGAGTGATAATCTTGTATGAAAGTGTGGTTGTAAGAAAGATTCTTGGCTCAACTAAAAGAGTTTTAGTGTGAGCAAGAACTTCCCAACTTTGTAAAGATTATTGGCTCACCAAGTGTGTGAAGCATTCTAGTTGATTGAATACTTCAAGCTTTCTAGCTTGGAAGTATTGGTTGTTTAATTTTTCTCTCTTTACCTTACAGTTCTATTATTTTTATTATATCAGCATTCAATTAGAAAATCTCAACATTTCTGAAAATATATTTTTAAGAAACCTAATTCACCCCCCTCTTAGGTTGCTTTGGGACCAACATATCACAAGGTAAAACAGTAGTAGCTAAAAATTGACGTAATCAGCATTACCAAGGAACCTGATGAGTCATAAAAGAGGTTCTCATTAGGGAAGTTCCACAAATCTATACTGGAGACTATTTCTTCTCTCCATCTTCTAAGCATGACAAATGATTTGCAACTTGGTTGTCAATGCTCTTCTTGTCCCTTATCTCCAGGTCAAATTCTTGCAGCAATAGTATCCAACGTATCAGCCTTGGCTTTGCATTTTTCTTTGTAATAAGGTACTTGATAGATGTGTGATTTGTGTATACAATCACCTTCGTGCCTACCAGATACGCTATGAATGGCTTTCTAAACGCGAACAATACTACCAAAAGCTCATTCACTGTAGAAGCATAATTCATTTGAGTGTGTGTTAGTATATTGCTAGCATAATAAATAAAATGAAATATTTTAACTTTATGCTTACCTAAAACAGCAATAGCTACAAAATCACTAGCATACACATAAGTTCAATAGGAAACTCCCAATTAGGAGCTATAACAATAAGTGCAATGATTAAATTTTTCTTTAAAAGCTCGAAAACTTCTAAACAAACATTATGAAAAACAAATGGAGTATCTTTCTCTAATAAAGTCCATAGTGGTTTAGAAATTTTAGAAAAATCTTTAATGAATCATCCATAGAAACCTACGTAGCCAAAGAAACTCCGTATGCCTTTGACTAAGACTGGTGGGGATAACTTCTCAATTGTAGCAATCTTGGGTTTGTCATCCCTATGCCTCTGCTGGGCATTGTATGGCCATGACCAATGCCTTCTTGTATAATAAATTGACACTTTTCCTAGTGTGGTGAACACCAAGTTTGTTTCCTCACATCTCATCAACAACCTGTCTAGATTGAGCAAATAAAGTTTAAATGAATCACCAAACATCGAAAAATCATCGATAAATACCTCCATACAAATCTCTACCATAGCTAAAAATATAGCCATCATATAGCTTTAGAAGGGTGCAGGAGTGTTACACAAGCCAAATGGCATTCGTCGGAAGGCAAATGTCCCATATGGACATGTGAATGCTGTCTTTTCTTGATCCTTTGGCATTGTCATAATTTGGTTATACCATAAGTAACCATCCAAAAAACAATAATAAGCTTTACCTGCAATTGTATCAAGCTTCTGTCGATGAATAGGAGAGGAAAATGATCTTTTCCTACTAGTCGATGAATGGAAGGAAAAGTGATATTTTCCTGTTGCTTTATTAAGGTTCTGATAATTCATACATACTCTCCACCCTGCGGTCATCCTTGTAGGGATTAGTTCATTTTTGTCATTCTCCACCACTGTCATTCCACCGCTTTTTAGGTACACACTGAAATGGGATTACCCATTAGTTGCCTTAAATTGGGTAGATAATACTTGCATCTCGCCATTTAATGATTTCCTTTTTCACCACCTCTTTCATAATGGAATTTAGCCTCCTCTGCTGCTCAACTTTGGGTTTGATATTGTCTTCCATCAAGATCTTATGCATGCAATAGGATGGACTAATACCCTTAATGTTAGAAATTGTCCATCCAATGGCTTTTTTAAGCTCCCTTAGAATTCTTAGTAGTCTTGCTTCCTGTACACTAGTCAATTTGGTTGAGATAATAACAAGAAAAGTAGAATTTTCTCCAAGATAAGCATACCTCAAATAACCTGGTAATGGTTTCAGTTCCACTTATGGTGGCTCTTAAATAGATAGTTTTGGTGAATAGTTGGAAGCAAGAGTATCTAATGGCTCTAAAAGAGTCTACTCTTTACCCAAGATTGTGCCATCCTCATGTAAAGTGCATAATCCTTAAAGTCATAGTTTTCTCTTATATTACTATTTGTCTCAGCTATTAGTATTTCCTCTAATGTATCTTCTGGGTATGTGTAATCAAATATTTCCCTTGTGGCCTTATCTATAGCTTCATTAACTGCAAAACACTCCTCATCTTGGTAAGTCATTTTCATAGCCTTAAGGCCATTAAATTTTACCTCCTCATCATGCATTCTCCTGGTAAGTTCACCTTTTTGCATATTAATGAGAGCTCTGCCTGTAGCTAAAAATGGTATATCAAGAATTATAGGAATATTTAAATCTTCCTCAAGGTCAAGAACAATAAAATTAGTAGGAAATTTATCTACTTTTACCAACACATCCTCTATAATATCCCTTCGGGTGGGCCAATGACCTATCAATGAACTAGAATGTCACTGGTGTAGGCTCCACTTCCCCCACGTTCAATTTCCTAAAAACATGAAGTGGCATTAGATTTATGCTAGTACCTAAATCATATAAAGACTTACCTATGAAATGTGTACTGATTATGCAGGGCATAGTAAAGCTTAAATCCTAGATCCTGCAGCTTAGGTGGCAACTTCTACTGTAGAACTGCATTACACTATTCTATTAGGACGATGGTCTCAAAATCAGCTAACCTTCTTTTTTGAGACAAAATTCCTTCATGAACTTCATATAACTAGGCATTTGTTCTAATGCCTCAGCAAATAGGATATTTATGTGAAGTTTCTTGAAGGCTTCTAGGAACTTTTTGATTTGCCCATCTAGATTTTGCTTTTCCAACCTTTGAGGGTCTATCATTTGTGGAAGTACCACTTCATTCTTCAAGTTACCTTCTTGTCCAACTGATTCTAGAATGCCATCATCTTCCCTACTAGATAGTTTAGACTCTTGTGCTTTGACATAATCATCCTCGAGTCGCAGCTATTTACCACTTTGAAGGGTTATTGCTTTGTATTGTTCCTTCCCTTCTCTACATGGTTCTACCTCAATTTTACTTGGAAGAGAACCTTGAGGCCTATTATAAATAAATTTGGCTAGTTGCCCTATTTGCTAAAAACTTTCAAGGTTCTGTATAAAACTTCTTGTTTCATTCATGAAAGCAACAAGAATATTTTTTGAAATGAGTCCCTTCTCCGGTTGATGAGGTAGTTGTTTCTGTAGATCTCGATATGAAATCCTTGAGCTCCTTGATTACACCATAAAAATTGGGATGATTTCTCCACTCTGAATTTTAAGTACTAGAATGCGAGTTGTTTTGTTTCCTTGGCTGGTTAGCTACGTAGTTTATTCGGTCTGCATGATTCCATTGTTATTTGTTTGATAGTCACTATTTGGATGATTATTTGTATAAATATCACATGGAAACTCATTAGAATTAATTGCATTAATTGAATTTTCAGTCATACCTCCCATTAATTTTGTAAGGATTGTTGGTTAATTTGCTATTGACTGCATTTGAGCCATGAGTGCATCTATTGACCCTACTTCATGAACTTATCTCCCTCCAGGAGTAACAGTTGACCTCTGATAGAAGTTGCTTGCCATCTTCTCTAACAAGTCATCTGATGCTTCTTCTAGAATTTTATACATGAATGCTCCTCCACTTGCGACATCCACTGTATTCTGAGCAGTTGAGAAGAGTCCATTGAAAAATGTTTTAAACTGCATACACAAAGGTAATCCATGATGTGGACATCTCCTTTTTATATCCCTTCCAATCCTCGTGAAGGTTTTCCATGTCATCTTGCACAAAGGATGCCATATCATTTTTGAGCTTTGATGCCTTGGTTGGTGGAAAGAATTTGATTAGAAACTTTTGTGTGAGATCATTCTAAGTTGCAGTGGAACTTGGTGGTTGAGAATTAACCAGGCTTGGCCTTTTCCCATAGTGAGAATGGAAAAAGCCTTAACCTTATAGCATCATCTAAAACTTCATTATGCCAAAATATTCACATATCTCCAAGAAATTGAAGATGTAGACATTTGTGTCCTCACTTGGCAACCCTCCAAAAATAGCTAAATATCATACCATTTGAATGATTTGCGACTTCAGCTCAAAGTTGTTCGCTATTTGTGAATTGGCAGTTTTAGTATACTCGACTAAAGACTATATACTGTGGGTACAATAAAATCCCAGAAAGACCTCAGTTTAGCTGGGTTCAGTAGTACTTGCACAAATAGGTTTATAGAATTTCATCGTCAGCCATGTTTAGGATCAGCTGGAAACCTCTCCTTGCTTGCTTTCTCAAACAGCTAGTAGTACCTTCAATTTTTAAGTCTAAAGGAAGTAGTCTTCCTCTCGACCTTCTATGCATAAACTTGGTGAATCATCTGCAAAACAAATAACCAAAAAAGGAAAAGAAAAGAAAAGAAAAGAAAAAGAAAATGTTTAAAAGTAGAGTTAGTATGCTTAATCTGATATTGGCAAAATCTAATAATGAGAAGACAAAGTCTCTGGCAACGGTGCCAAAAACTTATTTGCAGTCTAATATAGACTTAAATTTGCATTCGCAAGTACACAAATCGAACAAGTAAAATAGTTAAATAAGTGTATTTAAACATAAAAACACATAAAATAATAGTTTGAGACGTTAAAACCCTAAAATTACCAAAATACTCCTACTTATTAAGCACAAAGTCTCAAAAACTGATCAAAACTTAAGCTAAAATGCATGTAAATGACTCTCTTTTAAAGAGTTAATAGTTGTGTCTTTGTAGTTAGCCAACCCACCTATTTATAGGAAACATTACTTTGTCACCACTTCAAGTAATAATAAGAAATAACTTGTCTTACAACCTAAACTTTATACGAATGGGAAATTACTTGGAAACAACTCTAAGCAAGTAAACTATTAGGAAACTACTTACTTCTCATACAAAAGAAATTTCTTAAAAGAAAATGAGCCAATTTCTTAAAAAATCTCCACCTTGGAAAATATATCTTTTATCAAGCTGCAAACTAACAAAAAACATACCAATTTACCTTTCACTGCCAATTAACATGGTGACTAACTACACACTGTATAAATACAGTCATGTCTCCAATTAATTCAATTGAAAAATGAACATGTATATCTAACTGATTCCAATCACATCTCTAGTTGACTTGCGAGCAGGACCTCAATTCATCCTCTCCCATAGCAGGATGTCCCTTCTCACCACCATTTGCAAATTGGAAGTAACTTTGGATCCTTTTTATTGAGCTCTACCCCCCAACCCATTGAGGTAACCAAATGATACAAATCACAATACTTCTTCCCTTCTAACAGGACTCCATATACAACAAAAACCTCGTAGTCTCAGATTCTAACTAGCTCCAAGAAATTAGATTCTTTTGTATCTTTGGGACGTATGCCACATCACTCAAAAATGAAGAATTTCATATAATATTTTTATTTTCATCATTTCAACACTCGTGATTTCTAAAAATATATCTATTAAAACATATCTTATTTATTTGAAGTGCATCAAAATGTTTTATTAAGGAACAAAAATGTGAAACACAATTAGAATCGAAAATCCATCTCGTAAAGTAAGTATCCAAACATTTCAAAATTGTGAGGACATCTCCATCTGATGCATTATTGTCCAAAATCAAATTCATTGGACTCCACTCTTTTCCTTAACTTTTGAATTACCTAGCTAAATTCACTGTCCAGTATCCTCCCTTTCTGATTTTCTCCTTGAGCAATCAACATCAGCACTACTTTTCATATCTCACTGTGGCTTACATTCTTTTAAGATAATAGGGGATTGCACATTCTTGATTTTCAAAGTGTCTTTTCTCGTACAACATGGACATTACCACACTTTTATAGAAATCTAGGACCCCGAGATAAGAAGTAAATGGACCTAATCTTCCTCCTCAATTTTGACATAAACATTTTACGAAATCCAAAAATCTATTGTACCCATACCAAAGAGTCAAATCAAAATTATGCACATCGATTACAACTCTTCCCACTCATCTTACTTTATGATTGTTGGCTTTCCATCCTTGTTCTTCAACACTTTTTGCCAAGCTTTTTTGAATAAGGGTGTCCTTTACTCTTCTAACTAAAAAGGTAAATCTTGTAAACCTATTAAATTTTATGTAATTTGAAATACATGTCTCCAACCCACTTGATCACAATAGTTAACCAAAATCCCACCAAACTTAGATACGAATTTGTGGGAATTGACAAGGAATACAGTTATTGAGAAATCAAGAGTAAAGTAATTCAGTGAAATAAAAATCACAACATGAAATATGAGTGACACACAAGATTTAATATGGTTTGACTTAATTAGTAAGCATATGTCCGTGGAGAGAATATCTATTCTTCACTATGAGAGAAAAATAACCATACAAGAATGCAGCTTGAATCTCAAACCCAACCTTTGTATAGCCTTTTCTCACAAGTATAGGACTACATGGTTTCTTCTTACCTGCATTTTTCTCCTTTTGTATTGTGTCTTTATAGTTTGTGAACCGATATATTTATACGAAACATTACTTAGTCTGAAGAAATAAAAGGTAAAAATATAAAAGGGAAAGAGGGCCTAAAATGGGTTTGAGAAAAAATGCGATAGTAGGTCCATCTAACAAATTTAGGGAGAATTTTTTTTAAACCTGTTACTAATAGGAGCCACCACTGATATTAGATTTTAGGGATACTGAGTCACACAAATTTGGTCATTCTCATACACATATGCCCTTTACTTATATGATTCCTAGTCTTTCAAAAACTTGAGTGATGCGAACCCTGATGATAAAGCCACGAGACCCAATACCAATATTGTGTTTGCAGAACCCAAATCGCCCTTAGACACGAAAACACAAGATAATTTTGACTTGACGGATTTAGAGACTATGGTTAGCAAACCAAGAACCTAAAGTACATGTTCTCGACTGTACGAGATACTAACCTGTTGTCTATAAAGAGACAAGAACTGATAGTATTCTAGGTGGCAATTACAAGAATCACACTTGCAAATGTCCACAAGTCTTTGGAAGACAAAGTGAAGAAAATTCTCTCGCCAATTGTAGTAATCAATAATCAATAAAAATGTTCACCAAAATTACAATGTATTGACCTATTTATAGGCCTAAGGAAACTTAAACAAATACCCAAAAGACAAAACCCTAACAAAACATTTGATAACTCTAGGAAACTAGAGTTATATGTACCCTAAGCTTGATGGTTTTGCTACTAGTTTCTTGTATTTTATTGTTTCCGTATGTGTTTTTGTCTATTTTGCTTTTATGTGTTAGAATGTGTTAGTATGTGTTTATTAAGTGTTTTAGTATTTATTTAGGTCTTAATTAACATATTTTTGTTAGGTTGTGTTTAGAGTTGTGTCGTGTCTTTAACCTAACTTCGTTGGGAGTTAGGTTTTCGTTCGTCTTTGTTTATCTTTTGTTTTTTGGCCTATTTTGTGAGAATTTTATTTATATATATTGGAATTATTTTAATATTTTATTATAACTAATAATATTCTCATATGTGTTAGGGTCACATGAAAAAAAAACAGCACATCAATTGGATGACGGACAAAGATTGTCGAAACAAAACTATGAAGTGTTGTAGAAGTTGCAGTTTGACGTCACGCCACCGAGATGGTTGGAGCAAAAATTACTGCTTGTTCGGGGCTGATTTTTGCTGCATAATTCTCCCACTATCCTAGCACTATATATACCCCTTTTAAGCCTCATTTGAGGCATCACTTATCTACTAGAAGTAGGTTAGATTAGAAAGTAATTTTTATCCTTTTCCTCCCCATGTGGGCAGGGTTTTCTTAGATTAGAGTAGATTAGGATATCTCTTTCTTGTAATTTTACTTTCCTAGTTGAAGTTATATATTTTTAGTGGTAGGTACTTTGTTTATGTTAAAACTCCTTTAGTTAAGCTTTAAATTCATGTTTCTTTAGTTCATAGGTTTAATTACTTTAATCTAATTACTTCCTTTACTTGTTTTCTTAGTGTAATTGTTAGATTATTTCATGGATTTCCTTAAAAAGTTCTTTCTTTGTGGTAATTTCTAGTTTAGATTGGTTAATTAGGTTAGATTAGTTTATGGGCTTTTAGTTTAATTGCTTTCTTTACTTATTTTCTTACTTTAATTGGTGGATTAGCTAATGAGCTTTCCTTGATCATGTTTCCTTAGTGTTAATTTATAGTTTAGGTTGCTTTATTGCTTTCTAAAAGTGCTTTCTTTTTACATTCTTCCTTTAATTGCTTTATTTACGTTCTTTCTTAGTAGTAATTGCTAGATTAGTTAATGGTTTTTGTTAAATCTGCTTTCTTAGTATTAATTAGTAGTTTAGATTAGTTAATAGTTTCCTTAAATACTTTCCTTTTCACTTGCTTTCTCTAATGGCTTTCTTAAACATGCTTTCTTAGTGTTAATCTTTACTTTTATGCAATAGATAGCCTTTAAATTGCTTTATTAGTTTTTTTATTTTAGTTTTAGTTAAAACTCTTCTTCAAATCAACAGTTTCAACTTGTAATCTAACCAAATAATCGGTAATTATCGACCAATGCTTATGGGTATGATCCCTACTTCCTCTTATTACTAGTAGACAACCGTATACTTGCGGGATACCACATAGTTAATAGTAGGATTTATGTGTGTTATAAATTATGTCATAACTAGGTGTGTAAGGCATCAAGTTTTTGGCACTGTTACTGGGGATTGGTTTTCCATAATATTGATATAATTTGATTGGAAGACTAGATCAAAGGCTTTTGTTTTATTGTATAGTTGTTCACCTATTTGAAAAACCAAAAAAAAATTCATTTTGTAGTTGTACTCTTATTCTGAAAAATAGAAAAAGATTTTCTTGGTGATGGATGGTTTAGACTTGCTAGTAGTCTAAGCTTTCCTAATTTTCGTGTTTGTGTTGTTTTAGTTCTTTTTTTTTTTTTTTTACTTTTATTTGTATTGTTTGTTGTTCAAGAACATGCAAGGACCTAATTGGAATGATTCGCACCAAGGAGATTATTATTTTATGGTAATGGAAGTATGCTCAATTAGCATGATTCTTGTTATGGTTACTCTCTTTATCCCTTAGTTTACCAAGTGGGATGGTCTGGCCATCAACATACCTATGAGAGCTACCAAGATTATCAAATGGGATGGTCTAGCAATCATTCATATCCTTATGAGAGCTATTAAGAAAATTCCTACTCTTTTCCTCCACCACAAGAGCCTTCATATGATCAAACGGTGTCATATTTCCTTCACCAAACAACTCAAGAAAGTGAAGAGGCAAGAAGGATGGACATGTGGATGAAAATTCAAGAACTTTGAGGAAAACGAGCCCAACTTCGAGAAAAGACAGCTTGAAATGGAGAAGAACTAGCTCAACTTTGAGAATTCACGAAGAGGTTACAAGAACAATTTGCCTAAGTTCAAAGAATGGTAAATGGTGAAGCATAATGGACTCAAATCCCCTACCAATGGGTGAAGAATTGGTTCAGAAAGAACAAATTGAAAATGTCTTGTAAGAAACTAGTTCCCAACAGGCTCATGAAGTTGAAGTTACAACAATCGAGACACTCAACACTTATGTAGAGGAATCACCAACTTTCCTTTTACATGAGTGTGAGTTTGTCCCAGTTACAACAAAGGAGTTTTCATTTGGGGTGTTTGATGGAGAAAGTGTCACGCCCCAAAAACGGGACCGTAACACGCCGCGCTAATGGTACACCGGCCCAAAGCGCAAGGCACAAACGAACAGAGCAACAAACTTAACCGCAATGTAATAGAACCATCAAACCATTACTTAACTATAAAACCGAATATTTCATTTTACACAAAAATACGAATTACAAAATTTCTTCTTAGTACAAAAGATGCTACAACAAAAACAAAGTTCATCAATACAAAACCTATCTAATACACTTCCCCTCTCCAAACAAAAGAGAAGCTTGGAAGATTATCCGCAGAGTCCTACCAGTAATGTGGAATCTGGAGAAAATCTAAAAGCTGCTAACGTGATGGAGAGTATATTTAAGCACCTAAGCTTCATTGAAGAAGACATTGGGTGAAGTTTGTACTCTGTGGGTTTGTAATTCCAAGAAACTTCAAATTTTGCCAAGCATTTCGATAAAAAGAAAACATAAATGATAATAACATTTGCGAAAACCATAGATCATCATGAAGCAGTTTCTAAAATGTCTCATGCCATTTAAACGTCAATAAACCATAATCATAAGTAGTTCCTAAAATGTATCATGCCATTTAAACGTCAGGCATGTCCAAAACATAGCCAAAAAGATCCAATCATTTCAAAACATAGTATGCTAAAGCATAGCGAACAAATCCAAGTACAGTGTCATAATAACAAATATAATTTACTAGCAATGTAAAAATGATTTTTAAAGTTATTAACAGTACCAGTCAGATCTAGTAATCTACTGCACCTACTAGTCTGACCGGGAGGTCAAGTTATCCCATCACAAGACCCCGCAGTCAAATAGTTCATAACAGTCATAGCAGTCACCATGGCGTCCCATGGATGACTATAGAACCGGTTCTCCCCAAATCAAACATTTCCAAACACATCCAAAATTATATACCTAGGTCACCTATGAGCCAAAACAGTTATAAAATGCTTTCATATCAAAAGAGTTTGCAAACATATCAATTGATTAACATAAAGTATAGCTTGGTCCCGATTTCATATGTAATAGTTCCAAAACTTGGTAAAAGTGCAGTTCCAAACATCATACACATTCTAAAATCCATCCAAACATTTTTCAGAAGTAGGTAAACAAAATTACTAGATCTGAAGAGTACTGTAGTTCATAACTATCAAATCAAAGAACTGCATGCTAGATGATCATAAGAGACAGCTGTCTCTTATACACATCTAAGGGGTATATATCTGACAGCTTAATACATCATCTAATGTGATAAGATAACTTGACCTCCCGGTCCTGTCTCTTATACACATCTAGATGTGATATAAGAGACAGGGCAATAGCTCTTTGGTCAAAAAGGGTCTTTTCACAATTTCTGACCAACTTCGACAAGCTAAAACCCCAGTGCATTGTTAACTAGTTTTATTGATCAAGAAGTTTTCGTTGAACAACCTCCTGGTTTTCCAGAAAAACCGAAAAACTTCGCCCCTCCCTAGGCTATAAGTAGGCTATCCTCCCTGCCAACAAACAAAAATCCAATTCCAAGGTATTCAAGGGACCTTGGTTACAACCCAACTCAAAACAACATATTCAACCAACCAACAAAATCCAATTCCAAGGTATTCAAGGGACCTTGGTTACAACCCAACTCAAAACAACATATTCAACCAACCAACAAAATCCATAAACGGAAAGATTCACCGGAGCAACCAAGGCATTAGATGTGGAGCATTATGTCAACTATTATACCCCATAACCACTACAATTAACTCTATTACAACATTAGAGCAACAACCTATGGGTGGAATTCCTCTTTACTACCAAACTGAAATTTTTACCGATTAGCCACACGCATGATTCAAACATGCTTCCTATCCAACCCACTACCAAGGAAACACTTAAAATCATCAAAAGATCATTAAAGATCCTTCAAACATAACCAATTATCCAAATTATCCTAGTTGCGCCAAACTTCCGCTTACTTACAAAATGAAGGGAAATCAATTCCACTTGGTTTCAAGTCTCAATTCCTATTGTCCAAACTAACCTTAAAACACTCTTAAAACATCATTATGTGCATAGACATAAGCATTCATAGCATAACACTCTAGGCCACATATGGAAGACAAAACCCCAACTCATAATCTTAAAATTTGTAATCTAACCATGGAAAGTTGTTAAAAATCAACCCCAATCACTTCCCAACCTCCAAAACACTAAAAACAACCCATAACATACATAAATCAACACATATAAGGCTGCAAAGAGGGTTTTCTCAGCCATAAAGAATCCTACAAAACTTGAAATTAAAGCTTGGATCGTAAAGCCCATAAGCCAAAAAGTGCTAAAATACAAAAATCTTACCTTCCAAGTGATTTCTACTTGAAATCCAAGAAAATTTTTTGGGGAAAATGGAGGAAGAGGAGTTCGGCTGCTGCTAGGAAGAAATGAGGAAGAAACAACATGAAAAATTATATTTGACCCAAAAACTAATTTTTTTTGCTACTAAATTAACATTATAAATCAGCCATCAAACAACAACTTTGTTTGACAATGCACTAATTACACTTAGTCCAACTTTTGACCCGTTTACCCGCCGGTACCGAAATCGCGTAAATCAAAAAATTTGCCGAATTGAAAAACGAATAAGTTGAAGTACTTTATGACTAAAAATAATATGAAAAACATTTTAAACCAGTTAAAATCAAAGAACAAGGCTATTAAAATACTGGGTTTCACATTCTACCCCCCTTAAACAAAGTTTCGTCCTCGAAACTTACGAAATCACGAAGCAAACAAAGCTGGATACTTCGATCTCATGAGGCTCTCATACCCATCTAGATTCTCGCTAGAATGATTAGACCATAAAACCTTCACGTAGGGGATAACTTTATTCCTCAATGTCTTATCTTGTCGATCCAAGATCCTCTCCGGAAACTCCTCGTATGTCGTGTCCTCCCGATCTACTAAAGGTTCATGATGAGCTCAACACATGAGAGGGATCAGGGATATACCTCCTCAACTGAGAGACATGGAAGGTATTATGAACTCTAGACAACTACGGAGGCAAAGCCAATTGGTATGCCAAATCACCAACCTTGTTCAACACCTCATAGGGGCCTATATAGCGTGGACTCAATTTTCCACCTTTCCCAAACCTAGCTACCCCTTTAGTCGGCGATACTTTCACATACACTTTATCCCCAACCGCAAACTCCATTGGCTTTCTCTTGCGATCCGCCCAGCTCTTCTGACGATCTTGAGCCGCTTTCAAATTCTGGCGAACAATAGCAATCTTATCAATCATTGCCTGAATCAAATCTGGGCCCTGTCTCTTATCTCTCACCAACTTCATCCCAATGTAAAGGTGATCTACACTTACGACCGTACAAAGCCTCAAATGGTGCCATACCGATGCTGCTGTGATAGCAGTTATTAGCTTAGAATTCCATACAGCATCAGTGCTCATCCCGCTTCCCTGGAAGTCTATGGCACAAGCCCTCAACATATCCTCCAATGTCTGAATAGTACGCTCAGATTGGCCATCTGTCTGAGGATGATAAGCAGTACTAAGACTCAAAGTTGTGCCACAAGCTCTCTGGTAGGTTGTCCAGAACCTGGATACAAACCTGGGATCGCGATCAGAAATAATGCTCTTAGGCACACCGTGCAAACGGACAATCTCCTGATCATATAACTTCACTAATGATTCCAAAGTAGCGGTTACCTTCATCGGTAAGAAATGGGCGGACTTTGTTAGGCGGTCAACAATCACCCATATACTGTCATTACCTCGCCTAATCCGTGGTAACCCATGTACAAAATCCATAGTAATATGCTCCCATTTCCATTCTGGTATCTCCAATGATCGTAGTAAACATTGTTTTCGCTTCCCTGTGTATAATGAGAAGAGGACATGGAAACATCTCGCCACAAACTCAGCTAGTCTCTCTTTTCATTCCAATCCACCAAAATCTCATTTTCAAGTCCCTATACATCATTCCTGAGTTCGTACCCCCAGGATGAATAGATAAGCGAAAAAGAATGAGCTTCTTTCATCAGTTCTCTTTTCAATTCGGAGTCGTTCGGCACACATAAACGTCTGTCTCGCCACAAGCTACCATCAGCTCTAACTTGAAACTCTGAGGTCTCACCATTCTGTACTTTCAACATTACTTTACGTAGCTCAGGATCATCTAACTGGGACACCTTAAGGCGATCCACCAGTGTAGATTGAACAACCAATGCTGCCAAAGTTTGCTCAGTAGACTCAACAACCTCAGGTTCGGAGCTCTGGAAAACTGAGCCATACTAGGGCCAGCTGTCTCTTATACACATCTAGATGTGTATAAGAGACAGGGATGATAGCTAATGGTCAGGTCATAGTCCTTCAATAGCTCAAGCCAACGCCTTTGCCTCATATTAAGCTCTTTTTGAGTGAAGAGATACTTCAGACTTTGATGATCAGTGAACACTTCACACTGCTCTCCATAGTCCAGGTAATGCCTCCAAATCTTGAGAGCAAACACTATCGCAGCTAACTCTGAGTCTACCCTAGGGACGAGGCAGGGCCGTCAGCACCTCCTCCTCCGACTGGACCGCCAGTGGTTGATTATGGCGCCATTGCGGCCATTGAGAAGCATCACTATAAACCACAAATCCTCCAGAACCTGAAGGTAAAGTCAACACTGGAGCTGTCACCAACCTATGCTTAAGCTCTTGAAAGCTTGCCTCACACTGATATGACCATTCGAACTTGGTTCTCTTCTGGGTAAGTCGCGTCAAAGGGGAAGCAATTCGTGAGAAATCCTCCACAAATTTCCTATAATAACCAGCTAAACCCAGAAAACTCCGCACCTCAGTCACTGTGGTAGGTCTAGGCCAATCAACAGGGCCTCAATCTTCTTGGGATTTACAGAAACCCCTTCCTCTAACACCACATGACCCAAAAATGCAACACTTCGAAGCCAAAACTCGCATTTGCTAAACTTACCTCCATACAACTGCTCTTTCCTCAACAAGCTCAAAACTCCTCGCAAATGCTCAGCATGAGCCTCCTCGCTAGGAGAATAAACCAGGATATCATCGATGAAGACCATCTACACATACATCAAGATAGTCCTTGAACACCCTATTCATCAACTCCATAAAGGCTGCAGGGGCGTTAGTTAAACCAAAAGGCATAACCAAGAACTCGTAGTGGCCATAGCGAGTTCGAAAAGCTGTCTTAGGTACATCCTCTTCCTTCACCCTCAATTGATAATATCCGGACCGCAAATCAATCTTAGAGAAGTATCCCGCACCCTTAAGCTGATCAAACAAGTCATCAATCCGTGGCAAAGGGTATTTATTCTTCACAGTTACCCTATTAAGCTCACGGTAGTCAATGCAAAGTCTCAAACTACCATCTTTCTTCCGAACAAATAAGACCGGTGCTCCCCAAGGTGAAACACTTGGACGAATGAATTTCTTGTCCAAGAGTTCTTGAAGCTGCTCCTTCAAGCTCCTTTAGCTCCGCAGGTGCCATACGGTAGGTGGCCTTTGAAATTGGTGCCACCCCTGGCTCTAAGCAAATCTCAAAATCGACAACCCGCGACGGAGGTAAACCTGGCAGCTCCTTGGGAAACACGTCCGAAAGGTGTTTGAACAAGGTTACGATATGTCTCTTATACCAATCTAGCTTTGCCTCCGGAGACAGTCTAGAGTCTGTCTCTTATACACATCTAGATGTGTATAATGGAGTTTGCGGTTGGGGATAAAGCTGTCTCTTATACACATCTAGATGTGTATAAGAGACAGTAGGAGGGATCGCGATCCCAGGTTTGTCTATTCATTCTTCAGTTTAGATGCACTCCACTAGTCTGCCCTCGATTTGGTGCGACCTTAGGACAATCTCTGATCAAATGGCTGCGCTCGACCGCACTTAAAGCAAGCTCCATTCCTCCAATAACACTCCCCAGAGTGTAGTCGACCACAAGACCGGCATGGCTGCGACGGCTGCTGAACTGTCACCGACTGAGATCTCTTAGGCTGGCTCCAAACTGAAGAAGAAATAGAAGAACCTATCGACGGACCCCTCCTAGGGAAACCACCCTGTCGACCACGACTCCTACTCCCAGCTGGAGGTGCTAAAGTCACCGTCTGGTATCCACGCGACCGAGGCTGAGACTGAAATGGTCGGCTAGTCTGGCTTGTCTGTGCTGGCGCAGAGCTCTGACCCCTCTGAAAGGTATCCCGATCTCTCCTCACGCCTTGCTTTGAATCTAGCTGAATGGCTAGATTATACATCTCCTCATAAGTCTGGGGACGACCCACTATCAGCTCTCTCCGAAGCTCATCTCTAAGACCCTTCCGGAAATGATACATACGCTGCTGCTCGTCACGCCATGTCGTTTTCTGATCGTTTCGCGTCGTTTTCGATATGAATCATTCTTTGACTGTTACTGATCTAGCTGCTCCAGCCGATAAAACTCGTCCATCTTCTGAGCTCTGATGGACGGGGGAAAATAATGAGCTAGAAACTGCTCTCGGAATATCTCCCAAGTCACAGGCTGTCTCGGTGTGGGCAACGTAGCCTCAACGGTCTGCCACCACTTGGCCGCCTCAGCAACCAAGAAAGGAATAGCCAAAGATGTCCGTGACTCCACCGAAATCTGAAATAACTCAAAATCCCCCTACTCTATCTCGCCCATCCATGACTCCGCCTTAAGCGGATCCGGAGCCCCATCAAACGTAGGTAGCCCGGCCTTCTTGAGCGTCTGAAACAGGGATGGAATGTCGGTACGCGGTGGTGGAGGTGGTGGAGCAACGGGATGTCGCTCAACGTCCAACTGTCGAATAACCTGTGCCACAACCGCCGCAATGGCGCCATAATCAACCACTCTTATACATTTAGATGTGTTAGAGACAGGTATAAGAGCTACAAACAAGTCAATCAATAACTCCAGGTCAAAGAATTCCACAGATCCTGTAAAGCCGCGAACAAAACAGAATCTTATATAATTCTAAGCCCGAGCACATCGATTTAAACCTCGAAAGACTCATCGAATACCTATTACTGGACTTAGGATTCAAACCTATGCTCTGATACCACTAAATGTCACGCCCCAAAAACGGGACCGTAACACGCCGCGCTAATGGTACACCGGCCCAAAGCGCAAGGCACAAACGAACAGAGCAACAAACTTAACCGCAATGTAATAGAACCATCAAACCATTACTTAACTATAAAACCGCACATTTACTAATTATCAATTTTGAATTCTGTTGTAAGATTTAGGATAAACGCGATGGAGAGTCAAAAGCGAGCACCTAATCGAAAAATTGGAATTCTATGGTCCTGAGCACTGTCTAGCTCAGTGGATATCATAAAAGCTCTTCAAATGGGGCCAAGCATTTCGATAAAAAGAAAACATAAAGATAATAACATTTGCGAAAACCATAGTCATGAAGCAGTTTCTAAAATGTCTCATGCCATTTAAACGTCAATAAACCATAATCATAAGTAGTTCCTAAAATGTATCATGCCATTTAAACGTCAGGCATGTCCAAAACATAGCCAAAAAGATCCAATCATTTCAAAACATAGTATGCTAAAGCATAGCGAACAAATCCAAGTACAGTTTCAATCCGGAATATAATAAAATAGCATGAGTATCTTTTAGGCTCAAAGTTATGACCTACATATAGATTACACCATGGCGTCCCATGGATGACTATAGAACCAGTTCTCCCCAAATCAAACATTTCCAAACACATCCAAAATTATATACCTAGGTCACCTATGAGCCAAAATAGTTATAAAATGCTTTCATATCAAAAGAGTTTGCAAACATATCAATTGATTAACATAAAATAGCTTGGTCCCGATTTCATATGTAATAGTTCCAAAACTTGGTAAAAGTGCAGTTCCAAACATCATACACATTCTAAAATCCATCCAAACATATTTCAAAGTCGTTAAACAAAATACAAGTGGAAGAGGGTCTATGTTACCCACCTATCAAATCAAAAACTGCACAAATCCCAGTTACGCGATCGCTGGCTACGTAAAGCGTGGTGAAAAACAGATATAAGAGGACTTTTAGAAGAGACGCACAAGTTAGGGCTGATGACTAGGGACCGAAACGACGCGAAACGATAGAAAACGACACCAATAGCTCTTTGGTCAAAAATGACCTTTTCACAATTTCTGACCAACTTCGACAAGCTAAAACCCCAGTCAAAACACTTAGTTAACCCCTCAAATTCGTATTACAGCTAGATTAGGAGATAATAAGCTCAGTTTTCCGAAAAACCAAAAAATTTCGCCCCTCCCTAGGCTATAAGTAGGCTATCCTCTGTCTCTTATACACATCTAGATGTGTATTCAAGGGACCTTGGTTACAACCCAACTCAAAACAACATATTCAACCAACCAACAAAATCCAATTCCAAGGTATTCAAGGGACCTTGGTTACAACCCAACTCAAAACAACATATTCAACCAACCAACAAAATCCATAAACGGAAAGATTCACCGGAGCAATAGCCGGGACTATATCAATAGCATTCCACAACAATCCATACCCCATAACCACTACAATTAACTCTATTACAACATTAGAGCAACAACCTATGGGTGGAATTCCTCTTTACTACCAAACTGAAATTTTTACCGATTAGCCACACGCATGATTCAAACATGCTTCCTATATAATTCCAACCCACTACCAAGGAAACACTTAAAATCATCAAAAGATCATTAAAGATCCTTCAAACATAACCAATTATCCAAATTATCCTAGTTGCGCCAAACTTCCGCTTACTTACAAAATGAAGGGAAATCAATTCCACTTGGTTTCAAGTCTCAATTCCTATCCAAACTAACCTTAAAACACTCTTAAAACATCATTATGTGCATAGACATAAGCATTCATAGCATAACACTCTAGGCCACATATGGAAGACAAAACCCCAACTCATAATCTTAAAATTTGTAATCTAACCATGGAAAGTTGTTAAAAATCAACCCCAATCACTTCCCAACCTCCAAAACACTAAAAACAACCCATAACATACATAAATCAACACATATAAGGCTGCAAAGAGGGTTTTCTCAGCCATAAAGAATCCTACAAAACTTGAAATTAAAGCTTGGATCGTAAAGCCCATAAGCCAAAAAGTGCTAAAATACAAAAATCTTACCTTCCAAGTGATTTGTGTATCTACTTGAAATCCAAGAAAATTTTTTGGGGAAAATGGAGGAAGAGGAGTTCGGCTGCTGCTAGGAAGAAATGAGGAAGAAACAACAAGAAGAAGACTTAAAAGCTTCCAAAGTTGACCCAAATAGTACCCAAGTTGACCAAATAGTCTCCAAGTTGACTATTTGACCCAAAAACTAATTTTTTTGCTACTAAATTAACATTATAAATCAGCCATCAAACAACACTCACACACCACAATGCACTAATTACACTTAGTCCAACTTTTGACCCGTTTACCCGAAAATCGCGTAAATCGAAAAATTTGCCGAATTGAAAAACGAATAAGTTGAAGTACTTTATGACTAAAAATAATATGAAAAATATTTTAAACCAGTTAAAATCAAAGAACAAGGCTATTAAAATACTGGGTTTCACAGAAAGAGTCGGTTCTTGGAAGAGTGGAAGAAGAAGGATATATTTTCGAGGGGATCGAAGATGCTCAATCTACTTATGTCGGAGTTGCTACGTTCAAATCCTTGGGGACTTTAGAGGAGCTAAGCAATGGTGCAAGTTCGCCAAGGATTACAATATCCTTGGGAAGCATCTTTGGTGTTGAGGGAGTATTTATTTTATTTTCATTTATTATGCTTTATTTTCGTAGTTCTTTTTTGACAAAAGAATTTCAAAAGTCATGTATTACTATGTTCAAAAAATGAGGAATTCACATGTTTATCGTAGTTCATTTGAAACATTGTTTTTGATCAAATCAATACTATTTTTTTGTTTGTCAATTCATTTTTTGGAAAAAATTAGATAAAATGGAACAGAAGTGATTTGAGTCATTTTTGTGTGTTTGCATAGGGAGTTTTTTTCTAACTTATGACTGATTGGTTTGAATATGATCTTGGGCATGTTTTAATCCTCTTCCTTGGTTTACGGCTGCGCAAAAAAAAAAAAAAAAACTTTTCTTTTAGGAATAAGGCGATTATGGGATTCCGGCATGTACCCATATTGTTTCTCCGAAATATGCCATTAGAATAGTCGTAATAAGGCTAGTACGGGATTCCGGCAGGTACTCATTTTGTTTCTCTAAAATGGTCATTAGAAGTTATGTTTTAGAATATCAACAGTCGAAGAGGAAATGTTTGTAATATCCATCACTGATATCATGCTACTCACTTCTTGATAGATTAATATTCTCAATTGTGCGACATGTGAATATTAGGTAGACTCCTAATGATATTCTATTTCCATGTGGCCTTGTCAAGAAGGTTGAAAAACATTGTAATCCTTTTGATTTGAGCAAAACTATGTTTTCGATTAATAAAATTTGTTTTTCAAAAATCTTTTTGATGATGGTTAATACGTGGTTATTTGAAACCTTTTGTTGGCATTTGAATTTGTTTTCTTTGCGAAAGTTGGAAAACTTGGAATGACCAGTTAAAATGGTTCAATTTTCATACGGTATTTGGGGTCCCTTGAGAGGTCTCCTAATTATTTAAAGTACATCCATTATGCATCTTTTGTGTTGTCATCTAGGTGGTGTCTCCCAGTGTGTTGCAACTTGTGTTTTGCATTGTTCATTTTTGTTGCTCTTTTTATTGTCTTTTATTTTGCTTAAGACGGGCAAAAGTTTAAGTTTAGGGTGTGATAACTCTAGAAAACTAGAGTTATATGTACCCTAAACTTGATGGCTTTCCTACTAGTTTTGAGTATTTTTTAGTGTTTTCATGTGTGTTTTTGTCTATTTTGCTTTTATGTTTTAGAATGTGTTAGTATGTATTTATTAAGTGGTTTAGATGTTTATTTAGGTCTTAATTAGCATATTTTATTAGGTTCTTGTGTTTAGAGTTGTGTCGTATCTTTAACCTAACTTCATTGGGAGTTAGATTTTTGATTGTCTTTCATTTTTTGCCTATTTTGTGAGAATTTAATTTATATATATAGGAGTTATTTTAAGTATTTATTATAGCTAATAATGTTCTCAAACGTATTAGGGTCACATGAAAAAAATGGCACATTAATTGGACATCGGACGAAGATTTTCGAAGCAAAAGTTGTGAAGTGTTATAGAAGTTGCAATTTGATGTCAATACACTAAATTTGATGTCGTGACACCGAGGTAGTTGTAGCAAAAATGACTTTGTTTGGGACTGATTTTTGCTGCATAATTATCCCACTACCCTAGCACTTTATATTCCTCTTTTAAGCCTCATTTGAGGCATAACTTAGCTAGTAGGAGTAGATTAGATTATAGACTAATTTTCATCCTTTTCCTTCCTATTTGGGGAGGGTTTTCTTAGATTAGAGTAGACTAGGATATATCTTTCTTGTAATTTTATTTTCCTAGTTGAAGATTGAATCTTTTTAGTGGTATGTACTTTGTTTATGTTAAAACTCCTTTAGTTAAGCTTTAAATTCATGTTCCTTTAGTTAATTAGTTTAATTTCTTCCTTTACTTGATTACTTAGTGTAATTGTTAGATCAGTTCATGGGTTTCCTTAAAAAATGCTTTCTTAGTGGTAATTTCTAGTTTAGATTTGTTAATGAGATTAGATGTCTAGTCTATGAGCTTTTAGTTTAATTGTTTTTTTTTTTACTCATTTTCTTAGTTAAATTAGTAGATTAGCTGATGGGTTTTCCTTCATCATGTTTCCTTAGTGTTCATTTGTAGCTTAGGTTGCTTTATTGCTTTCTAAAAGTGCTTTCTTTAATTGCTTTATCTACTTTCTTTCTTAGTAGTTCATTAAATATGCTTTCTTAGTATTAATTAGTAGCTTAGATTAATTAATAGTTTCCTTAAAATGCTTTCCTTTTCACTTACTTTTTTGAATGGCTTTCTTAAACATGATTTCTTAGTATTAATCTTTACTTTTATGCAATAGATAGCCTTTAAACTGTTTTAGTAGTTTCTTTAATTTTAGTTTAAAACTCTTCTTTAAATCAACCACTTCAATTTGTAATCTAACCAAATAATCGGTAATTATCAACCAATCCTTATGGGTATGATCCCTACTTGCCTTTACTACTAATTGACAACCATATTTGCGGTATATCACCCAATTACTATCTTCTGTAGTAGGATTTAGGTGTGTTATAAATTTCATAACTAGGTGTGTAGGGCATAAAAAGGAAAACGTCGCTTGAGATTTAATAAGTTGATGTCACAACATGGAGTTTGGTGTCGCGACATCGACACAAGCTCGATGTTGACTATATGCAGAGTTTAGAGTTGATGTTGTAACTTGAAATTTGATGTTGCAACATGGATATTAGAATCAAAATTTTGAAAATTTTGAACTTCCAAAATATTGACAGTCTTCAACCTTGAACTGTAATGACATCTTGGCTCCCATTGTTGAAAAAAAAGCTTGTTGGTTTTGACGAATCTCAACATGGATTGTTGCAACTTCTTAGCCCACAAACGTGTGATTGGTTTGACCGGCATTTGAATGTTATGACCTTCTTGCATAACTCCACCACATCCTTTAGCCGTGTCTGTATCATCTCCCTCCTCCTTTATAGGATTCGTCCTCAAATCGACGCATACATAAAAATCAAAGGGAGAAAGTTCACTAAACATGGAACGTTGCAGTCACATTAAACTCACCAGGAAGATCGATCTTGTAGGCATTATCATTAATCTTCTCATACACTTGGAAAGGGAATCTCCTGAGGATTCAACTTTGACTTCCTTTGGTTTGGAAACCTTTCCTTACAAAAGTGTACCCAGACCCAATCTTTAGGTTGGAATACTACTTGTTTTCGACCTCTATTAGCTTTTGTAGCATTGTGTTGACTTGTCTTGAGCATATGCTGCCTTGTTATTTCATGAATAGATTTGATCAACTCAGCGCTTTTCTACCTATCAAAGCCGGTTAGTTCTCACACAGGTAAAGGAATTAAATCCAAAGTAGTTAAAGGATTAAACCCATAAACAATCTCAAAAGGAGAAAAACCAGTTGAAGAATGTACAATACGATTATAAGAAAACTCTACAAACGGTAAACAATCTTCCCAAGTTTTCAAATTTTTCTTCAAGACAACACACAATAAGGTTCCTAAAGTGCGATTGACAACCTCAGTTTGACCGTTAGTTTGGGAATGACAAGTAGTAGAAAACAAAAATTTAGTGCCTAAGTTTTTCCATATGACAAGCCAAAAATGACTCAAAAATTTAACATTTTTTGTCACTAACAATCGTCTTAGGAACTCCATGTAGACAAATAACTTCTCTAAAGAACAAATCAGCCACATGCTCAGTATTATCAGTTTTATTACATGGAATGAAATGTGCCATTTTAGATAATCTATCCACTACTACAAAAATAGAATTGTGACCCCTTGGAGTTCTTGGCAATCCTAAAACAAAATCCATAAGCACATCAATCCAAAGGTGACTCGAGATGGGCAAAGGCATATAAAGACCATGTGGGTGAACTTTGGATTTAGCTCTTCTACAAGGAAGACATCTAGCACATATACATTCCACAAATTTGCACATTTTTGGCCAGAAAAAGTGTTCCCTAAGCATCTCTAAGGTATTGATCACACCAAAATGACCCATAAGACCTTCCCCTTGTGCTTATCCTCCCTCACAAGCAATTCACACAATGAACAATTAGGGATGCGCAACTTATTTTCACGAAAAAGATATCCATCATGTAGGTAAAATTTATCAAACATAGTTGATTCCAAACTTTAAACACATGAGAAAAATCAAAATCATTAGCGTAAAAGTCTTATTATGTTCAAATCAAAGAAACCTAGTATTTGAAGTTGAAATCATAGTATACCTACCAGATAAAACATCAGAAACAACATTATCCTTACCCTGCTTGTATTGAACAACATATGGAAACATTTCAATAAACTCTAACCAACGAGCATGCTGCCGGTTTAACTTACCTTGACCTTTTAAGAATAGGAACGACTCATTGTCTGTCCGAATTACAAATTATTTAGACCACAAATAGTGTTGCCAAGTTTGTAAAGTCCTTACCAAAACGTAGATCTCCTTATTATAGGTAGAATAGTTCAACGTGGTTCCACTCAGCTTCTCATTGAAAAATGCAAGGGGATGGCATTAACACTGCACCTATACCAATACCAAAAGCATCACATTCGACTTCGAAAGTTCTAAAAAAATCTGGTAAAAGTAAAATAGGAGCACTAGATAGCTTAACTTTTAAAGTTTGAAAAGCATGTTCTTGAGCTTTATCCAATTTAAAGCCCATCTCTTTCTTCATAATCTCAGTCAGAGGGGAAGCTATTGTGCTGCAGTCTATCACAAGCCTGTAATAAAAAATTATTAAACTATGAAAACTTCACACTTCATGAACGTTAGTAAGGGTTGGCCAATCACTAATGGCCTTGATATTTTCTCTATCAACTTCAATTCCCCTAATACTAATAACAAAACCGAGAAAAACAACTTCATTCATGCAAAATGAACATTTCTTAAGATTAGCACAAAGTTGTTCTTTTCTTAAGATCTCAAGTACTAAGTGTACATGTACAAGATGTTCATTTAGGGATTTGCTATTTATCAAAATATCATCAAAATACACAACAACAAATTTCCCTATGAATTTATGCAATGAAAACATGATTTATCAGTCTCATGAAAGTACTTGGTGCATTTATTAGACCAAAAGGCATGACTACCCACTCATAAAGTCTATATTTGGTCTTAAATGCAGTTTTTCATTCATCTCCTTCTTTCATGTGAATTTGATGATATCCACTTTTCAAATCAATTTTAGTGAAAACTTCAGCACCATACAACTCATCTAACATGTCATCTAACCAAGGAATAGGATGGCAATACTTTACCGTAATGCAGTTTACCGTACAACAATCGATGCACATATGCCATGTTCCATCAGGCTTTGGCATTAGGATCACTAGCACAGTGCCCTTGAGCCATTAACTCCTATACTTGCCACTAAATTTCCTTCATTTCCTCCGGACTAGCTCTGTAAGCGAGTGTATTTGGAATGACCACTCTCGGTACGAAGTCAATTTGATGCTTAATTCCCCTAATAGGTGGCAACCCAGGAGGAACATCCTTAGGTAAAAACATCCTCAAACTCCTACAAAAGAGAAATGAAAAGATCTTGGCAAGGCCGGATCAAGGTCAGTCTGCACTAAATAATTTTCGTCAAAAATGAGTAAAAATACAGGCAAATTAGTAATCATGGTTGCTTGGACCTCTTTAAACCCTACAAAGAAATTGGATTTCTTTTTCAACACTTTACCCTTAGAAAATTTTGATTTAATCAATTCATTCTTAGAGTTTTCATTCATCAAGGGTTTATTAGGCTGAGCCATTTCCTTTCCATTCTTCCAATTAGGATTATATTTGTAAAATTTCACAAATGAGTTTTCGATATACCATTGTTCTTTACTCACTCAGGGGGTAACGGCTTAAGCACTTCTTTCAACCATCTATAAAAAATGTCTACTTATTAGTGTGGCCATGATGGTTTGTGTGTCTATCAAATTGCTATGGTCTTCCTAGCAATAAGTCACTAGCTTGCATGGGAACAACATCACACAAAATCTCATTCGTATATTTTCCAATAGATAATGAAATCAAATCTTTTTTAGTCACCTTATGAATTTACTTCACTACATTCATTAAGCCACTATAAATTATATGGACGTGGATCTCTTGGCAAGGCAAGCTTAATTTGTCAACCATCAACTTACTAACAACGTTGACACAACTACCACCATCTACAATCAAATTACATGCATGATTTTTAACAACACATTTAGTAAAGAAAATATTCTCACATTGTACCTCCTCTTGGTCTCCCTTTGGTTGTGCATGCAACGCTCTCAATATCACCAAGGCGGGAATATTGGAAAGATCAATTTGCTTATCCTCATCATCACTAGGACCTTCCAATTCTGGCATTGAATCATCCTCTTCATTACTTCCTTCACTCACCACCTCGTTTCCTTGCATGAAGAGTGCTTATTTTTTGGGACAATCCTTGGCATAATGACTAGCACCCAAACAACGATAACATCTTATATCCCTAGTGCATGGAGGTTGTAGAAGATGATCTTTTAAATAAAGAATCCATGGGATGTCTCACAGATGATTTAACTATTTCTTATTTTTGAATTCATTATTTTTTTTTCTAGTTGGTCTAATTTGAAACTTTTAGACTTTGACATAGTAGTAGACCAATTTCTCGTATCATTGAAACCAGACTCAACTTTAGATTTACCAACATTCTTAAGTTGCCTTTCTACCTTTAAGGCCTTCTCAACCATATCTTGCAATTCAATGTAATGATATAATTCAACAACATTAGCAATTTCTCTATTAAGACCACACAGAATCTAGCCATAGTGGCTTCATGATCTTCACTGACATTTTCTCTCATTGGGCACCTTTTGGAGTTCTCGATAATACGTCTCTACAGATTTACCACCTTGCTATAACGTTTATAATTGTTGATGCACATCACGATGGTAAGTAAAAGGTACAAATCTTTTATGCAATGAAAATTTTAAAGAAGCCAAATCATTAATAGGTGGATCTCCACATCTATTCCTACTAGTCTTAAATTGATCCCACCATTCTAAGGCATAGTTATTGAAAGATGCAATTGATACCAATTGAATCTTTTTCCTATCAGAATAATTATGGCAATCAAATATAACTTCCATCTTCTTTTCCCATTCGAGATAGACATTAGGATCGAGATTAGCTTGAAATGTAAGGATAGTTAATTTAATGTTACCAGTATTGTTGTCAACCTTACCACCATCATGCACATGTTGTTGAGTCCACGACCTTACACCTGCATCATACAGTTCATCCTTAGATTCTTAGCCACTAGAATTGTTATTAAGATATGTACCTCGGCGATTTTGTAGGAGTATGAGCATGTGGCTCAGCTCGACTAGTTTGCTGATGTGTCTCAAATCTCCCTGTAGTTAATATCTCAAGAGAGTGTTGAATACCCTCAAGAGATATTGCCATTTCAGCCACATAGGATTCTAAGGCATTAATCCTTAAACTTTCCCTTTCTTGGGACATTTTTTTTTTTACCTACAAAGAAATTAAAGAACATAGAGAAACTTTTGGAAGATAAGGTTAGCAAAAATGAGGACTTTTTCTTAGTGTTTGCACTCAAATTTAGAGATGTCACACAAGTTCACTCATGTTTTACTCAAATTCAAGGCTTCTTCTCTTCTAATGTGTCACCACTCTTGCCATTTTCCCCTCTTGTAATTCTCTGCATGTCTTTCATAGACTTGATAGTACAAAGAAAGAAACACGCAAATAGTCACTACTATTGAATACAATAAGTATTTTATAGGTAGTAGAAGCAAAGAAAGCACAAAATAATGGCGGTTTGATTTTAACAAATAAAGTACAACGCAATTTTTAGCGAGACAAAATATAAGTGGGTCAACAAATTAAGGGTCACAAAGTGTAAGAAGATAGTCAGAGATAATGTAGGACTTTAAGTTCAAAAAAATCCTTGTGTCAAAGGATACAAGATGAATATGACCGCAATTCAAGTGAAGAAATGGATCAATATAGTATGTAATCCACCCAAGATAAAGAATTACTTTTGCAAGTATGTATAAACAAGAACTATCAACAATGTTTTGTGTGCAAGATGAACTTTTAAACCATTATTTACTAGGGTTTTGCACTTCGCAAAAAAGAAAAATTTTTACAATTTTTTTTCACAAAATTTATTGCACCCAAATTAAACAAGGACACAAACAAACTTGCACAAATCATGAAACTTAAAGAACAAGAAGAACTAATGTGAAACCTTAATTAGCTAGGGTTTATTTTCTTTAACTATACAAAAACTTAGGTCACAACAATATATGTCCTAAAATAATGAGAATAATGTTGCAAATTAAACACAAGAATGAAGAAGGACAAGAGTAGAAAGGAACAAGGACAAACAAAACAAATAATGAGGAAAAAACAAAAGGAACAAGAACACAAACGTGTTTTTAGGGAACCTAAAGCTTTGATACCACTTTTGATGCAGACCTCGAGGATAAAGCCACGAGACCCGTAACCAATATTGTGTTTACAGAACTCGGATCGTCCTTAGCCACAAAAACACAAAATAATTTTGACTTGACGGATTTAGACTCCTATAGTTAGCTAACCAAGAACCTAAAGTACCTGATCTCAATTGTACGAGATACTAACCTATTGTCTACAAAGAGACAAGTGTTGACCCCCAGTTATGATAATCATGTTTTGATGATGACCAAATCGCACTAATGGTTTGAAAAGTGTGCGGAAAAACAAAACAACCAGAAGACTCCACGGACGCAAATGACTGTCCGAAAGACAAAGCTTCGGACGATGGTAATCGTCCAACACAAATAAATTGAAGCAAGTCTCAGATGAAGAATAGCATCCGAACATATTTCCAGAAGACTTTACTTCGATTGGACGCATGTTCGGACTCATCCTCGGACGTCCGAACGAATACCCTCAGAGAACGGACGCAGTGTCAGACGCAAGGTTTAGCAGCGACCGTCCGAACGGTCCAACGGCTAGTTTGTTCGGACGCACTCTTTCTGCATCGGCCGTTCGAAAGGTCCAACGGCTAGTTTTCCAGTAAACAGGAAATAGCCGTTGGGAAGTTGTTGGTAAGCAGATATTTGGCAAGTATAAATACCCCTAGGTCTGAATTAATTAAGAAGGGACTTCTACATTGATTACAAATAACTCTTGAGCTATTTGGGTGAAATAGTGGGAACAAGTGTTGTAATAGTGTAGGTAGTTTTGTGAAAAGAGCTTAGAAGTGTAAGAGTTCTTCAAGTGTAAGAGTGGAGAGATAACGATTGTAACAAAAGGAGGTTGTGAGTGTAAAACTCTTGGCTCAACTAAAGGTAATTAGTGTGAGAAAGAGTGATCCTCATTTGGGTACAAGAGGTTATTGTCTCACCTACTTTGAAGAGACTTTTAGTGGCTAAACTTCAAGTTGTAAACTTGGTAGTTGCCTTGTAAGAAGCTCTTTGTAGTTGAAAGCTCCAAGCTTGAGAAGCTTGGGAGTTTGGTTTGATTATCTTAATCTCAATATTCTTATTTGTTCTTTAAGCTTAAATTGTTGAATATCTATTGTATTCATTTGTGCTTAAGTTTTCATTTATTTTACGGTGCATAAAGTTTGTATTTTCATTAAGCACTTCAAAAGGTTTGTTTTAGATACAACCTAATTCACCCCCCTCTTAGGTTATTGCTTTGGGGCCAACAACAAGAACTGATAGTATTACATGAGTCACACTTGCGAAAGATCACAAGCCTTTGGAAGACAAAGTGGAGAAAATTCTGTCACCAGTTGTAATAATCAATAGTCAATAATAATGTTCTCCAAAATTACAATGTAATGACCTATAATAGGCCTAAGGAAACCTAAAAAAAACCCTAAAAAAGCATGAAAAAGGAAAACATCATTTAAGATCCAGCAAGTCAATGTTGTGACATGGAATTTGGAGTCGTGACATCGAGATAAGCTTGATATTGACTGTATGCAGACTTTTGAAGTTTATGTCATGACATGGACATTAGAATCAAAATTTTGAACATTTTGAACTTCCAAAACATTGACAGTTTTCAATCCTTGAATCCTAATGAACTCTTGGACCCTATTGTTGAAAACGACAAAGATTGTTGGTCCACAATCTCTTTGAAGAAGTTCAACATGACTTGTTGCAACTTCATAGCCCTCAAACGCATGACTGGTTCGACCAGCATTTGAATGTTATGGTCTCCTTACACAACTCTACCACATCGTTGAGCCATGTCCATATCATAGAGATTTAAATTCAAGAGTACCGCAAAGGAATCGTCAAATTACTGAATTTAAGTATCCTTACATCCTAGTAAAACCAGATTGCGAGTTGAATTTGTATTATTTTAATTTTAAGGCCAAAAAAATGAGTTTATTTATGCCATTTAGTTAAAATAAACAAAAAGATGACAAAAAAAAAAATAGTTACGTAGACCTATGTCCCAATATTGGGTTCACATGAGTTCTAAGAAAGTAAATAAGACCAAAATAAATAAAATAAAATAAACTAATCAAAATGAAATTAGGCTACTATAAACTCATAGCATGCATATAAATAGACATGAACAAAAAAAAAAAAAGAATCCAATGATCTTAACTACACACATAAGTGAACAATGAATTTATTTCAAGCTATAAACTCTTCACAAGAAACAAAAAGAGACTTAAAAAGGGATGAGGAATGGTAAGCTTTGGTCTAACCTAAGTTAACCAAATTATATTAGCCTAGTTTACTACTTGTAAGTATACGAGGTCTAAAGTGTAGAACAGGAGTAAAATATCAATTCCATGAAGCAAATAATGTAATTAAAAGGCAAAGAAACAAGAATCAAATAGCCTAAAACTACTCAGTAAGAGTGAATAGTCAGTAAGATTAAACTACACAACAAATAAAATGAATACAACTTGAAATAACTGCGGATACTAGGGATAAACATTGATATATGGTGGGCAATTTAGGCAGAAACCATCCAAAGATGGCCTCAATCATTTCCAAGATCCAAGTTTCACTCATATTTTACAAAAAAGAAAGACATACACTATCCCAACTAATGTCACAAGCTAAAACATATTGCAAGTCATCGTCAAATAATCACTCATAAGGAATGAACAACACTCAATTTAATTTCTAAACTCACACGTGTTTTGCTTTTGATTGTACTCTCAAAAAAAAATTCATAAATCCATGGGATCACTATCCAAAGCATATTATACACCCTAACTATTCCATACAAAGTACCAATTGAGACATATTTAAATCATTGCTTGAACCCAATAGATAAAACAAAAATGAGTCACTAAAACACATAAACCCCTAGCCTAAACAATACGACACAAGTGAACCACTTTTAACCATACTTGAACAACTAAAGCTCTATGCAATTGATAAATCTAGAAAACTAGAGTTGTATATACCCCAAACTTGATGATTTTGCTCCTAGTTTTGAGTATTTTTAGTGTTTTCGTGTGTGTTTTCATCTATTTTTCTTTTATGTGTTAGACTGTGTTAGTATGTGTTTATTAAGTGTTTGAGTACTTGTTTAGGTGATAATTTACATATTTTATTAGGTTTTCCCATTTAGAGTTGTGTCATGTTTTTGACTTAAAGATACTTCGTTGGGAATAAAGTTTTCGTTCATCTTTGTTTGTCCTTCATTTTTTGGCCTATTTTGTGAGAATTTTATTTGTATGTTTAGGTGTCATTGTAAGTGTTTATTATAGATAATAATTTTCTCAAATGTGTTAGGGTCACATGAAAAAAAATGGCGCATTAATCGGACGTCGGATGAAGATTTTGGAAGAAAAACTTGTGAAATGCAGCACTTCACAGTTTTGCTTCCAAAATCTTCATCCGACGTCCGATTAATGCGCCATTTTTTTTCATGCGACCCTAACACATAGGAGAACATTATTGTCTATAATAAACACTTAAAATAACACCTAAAAATATAAATAAATTCTCACAAAATAGGCCAAAAAATGAAAGACGTAACAAAGACGAACGAAAACTTAACTCCCAACGAAATTAAGTCAAAGACATGACACAAGTCTAAATGGAAAAACCTAATAAAATATGCTAATTATCACCTAAATAAGTACTCAAACACTTAATGAACAGAGCTACACATACTAACACAGTCTAACACATAAAAGAAAAATAGATGAAAACACACAGGAAAACACTAAAAATACTTGAAACTAGGAGAAAAATCATCAAGTTTAGGGTATATATAACTCCAGTTTTCTAGATTTATCACACCCCCAAACTTAACCTTTTGCTCGTCCCGAGCAAAATAAAAGACAAGAAAATGAACAACACCAAACACATGACACAAATCACAAGACACAACATACTGGACATCCCCAAGATGACAACCCAAAAGGTGAATAATGGATGTATTTTGAATAGTTTGGAGACCTCTCAAGGGACCTCGAAGACCATATGACAATTGAACTATTTTAACTAGTCATTCAAAACTTTTCAACTTTTCCAAGAAAAATGAGTTCAAATGCCAACAAAAGGTTTCAAATAACCAAGTGTTAACCATCTCAAAAAGGTTTTTGAAAAACAAGTTCCATTCATTTAAAATATAGTGTTGCTCAAACCAAAAGGATTACAATGTTTTTCAACTCATCTCGACAAGGTCATATGGAAATAGAAGATCATTAGGAGTCTACCCAATATGCACATGTCACAGAATTGGGAGTATTACTCTATCAAAGAGTGAGTAGCATGATATCAATGATGGGTATTATAAACATTTCCTCCTTGACTTGTTGGTATTCTAAAACGTAATTCCTAATGGCTTAATTTGGAGAAACAACATGGGTACATGTCGGAATCCCGTACTCCCCTTATTGCTACTCTAATGGCTTATTTCGGAGAAACAACATGGGTACATGCTGGAATCCCGTACTCGCCTTAATCCTAAATGCAAAGTTTTTTTTTTATTTTGTTTTTTTTATGCAGCCCTAAACCAAGGAAAAGGAGTAAAATGTACCCAAAATCATATTCAAACCAATCACTCACAGGTTAGAAGAAAACTCCCTATGCAAACACATAAAATGACCTAAATCACTTCTATTCCATTTAAACCCAATTTTTTTTTTCAAAAGATGAATTGACCAACAAAGCAATCCTTTATTGATTTGGTAAAAAACAATGTTTCAAATGAACAACTATAAAAATGTGAATGCCTCACTTTTTGAACATAGTAATACATGGCTTTTGAAATTCTTTTGTCGCAAAAGGACTACTCAACACACCAAAATTTGCGGAATGCCAAGTTTAAATAATTCAATCATATGATATTGCAAGTCATTTGTCATCATCGAGTACCGTAATCAATCAATTTTTCATCCAAAATTGACCACACAAATATTTACATTCATGAAAAGAAACCTAGTCCAATTTAAGTAAATAACACCCCCCAAACTAGTCATTTTATTCGAGTGATGAGTACAACTCATCCTACAGCTCACCCAAAATAGAACAAACGCAAAATAATACTACTAGAAAGTTTAAAAACAAAAGGCTAGGCAATGATTTTGAATTACACTTGAAGATAAAATAGAAGATGAACAACATACTAGCCAAGTGAATGTAAATGCAACCCATTAAGCACAAATTGAACTTAAAAATAAGAGTTCTTATTTCTACCGTTTAATTATGGACTTCACCAACAATGAGCACAACACAAATCAAGACTAAGCAATGAGCAAATTTCAAGTAGATCATTAAAATGCAATTTCCAATTAATCATGAATCCTAGAAATTGATTTTTCTTCAACAACCAATCATGGTTATATTAAGGAAGGGTCCTCAGGGCTTCACGGGGTTCAAACAATTTAAAGAAAAAGAAAAGCACATACAAGGGTAACAAGGTTTAACACAACAAATGGGTTATCTAAATGCCCAACTCATCCCCCAAAACTTAGTTTCATACATAATCGATTTCAAAGAAACAATCAACCACCAAGACTACTCTCAATCCAAATCAATCATTCAAATAATTTCCGCAAAATGAGCTCAACTATTTCACACTTGAAATGTACAACAACTAGAATATCCACAAGTAAAAAGTAAAAATCAAGACAAAAGTCATTCCATAAAGTATGTATATCATTCAAAAATCACAATAAGTCATACATTCATGTCATCAACATTTTCATCAATGACCAAATTCATCCAAGTGTATCCAAATTCAATTGCCAACAACAAAACATAAGTGAAACTAATCACAAGGCTACAAGCCTTTATTACCAATGGGGTACTTAAACTAAAGCAAGAAAACTAAAATAAAGAATAATAAATAAAAAGGAAAGAAGAACTCCCTCAACACCAAGAAGGCTTCCCAAGGATATTGTAATCCTTAGTGAACTTGCACCATTTCTTAGCTCCTCCGAAATCTCCAAGGAAATGAACTTCGGCATATGTAGGTTGTTCCTCCTTGGCCCCCTCTAGAATGTATCCTTCTTCTTCTACTCCTCCAAGAACCGGCTCTTTCTCCATGAACACCCCAAATACAACCTCTTTTGTTATAACTGGGACAAATGCACACTCATGCAAAGGAAAAGTTGGTGATTCCTCTACATAAGCGTTGAGTGTCTCGGTTGTTGTAACTTCAACTTCATGAGGCTCTTGAGAACCGATTTCTTCTTGTAAGACATTTTTAATTTGTTCTTCTTGAACCGGTTCTTCACCCATTGGTGGAGGTGTTGGAATACATTGTCCTTCACCATTTGTTATTCCTTGAATCTCCGCAAGTTGGTCTTGTAACCGGTAGTTTGATGTGGCTTGCTCTTCACGGATTCTATCTATTTCTTTTTGAAGTTGAGCAAGTTTTTCCTTTCTTTGGCCACAATTTCTCAAAATTTACCCCTTTTGTCTAGAAGTTGGGCTATTTCTTCTCGAAATTTGAATTTTCATCCACTTGTCCATCCTTCTTATGTCTTCACTTTCTTGAGTTTTTTGGTGATGGAATATGACTCCATTTGATCATATGAAGGCGCTTGTCATGGAGGGAAAGAGTAGGAATTTTCTTGATAGCTCGCATAAGGATATGGATGGCAAGACCATCCTATTTGATAATTTTGGTGGCTCTCATAAGCGTATTGATGGCTAGACCATCCCACCTGATAATCTAAGGGGTAAGGAGAGTAAGCCAAACAAGAATCATGCTCATTGTGCATACCTCCACTACCATAAAAATGGTAATCTCTTTGGTATGAATCATTCCAATTAGGTCCTTGCATGTTCTTGAACAATCAACAACACAAATAAAAATAAGAAAATGATCTAAAACAACACAAACAAGAAAATTAGGAAAGTTTAGACTACTAGTTAGTCTAAACCATCCATCACAAAGAAAATCTTTTTGGATTTTTGAAAATAAGAACACAACTACAAAATGAAAATCTTTTTGGTTTTTCAAATGGATGAAACAACTATACAAGAAAACAAAAGGCTTCAATCTAGTCTTCCAACCAAATTATATCGATATTACCGAAAACTAATCCCTGGCAACGGCGCCAAAAACTTGATGCCTTTACACACCTAGTTATAAATTAATGAAACACCTAAATCCTACTTCTAACTAGATGGCATCCCGCAAGTATACGGTTGTCAACTTGTAGTAAAGGGAAGTAGGGATCTTTCCGCCAAGGATAAATTGTTGGAAAGCAATTACCAAGATTTATGGGTGCTTGTGTAGTTAAGCAAAATCAAACGATGAGTGATAGAACTATTCTAATAAAAACCATAATCTTAATTAAGATCTAAATTAACCAAATTAAGACTAAAATTAAAAACAAGCAAATCACCCAACTAATAGGACTACAAATGAGAAACCTTGAATATTAAAAGCAATCATTTCTAAATTATAATTTGGAAAGAGTTAAACTAGAAATCTAAATATTTTTGGATTTTTGATAGAAATTAAGAAAGCCCACTAACAATTAACTAGGAATTAATGCAAGAAATTGAAAATTCTAACTAGAAGTGCAAGAAATTATCAAGAACCCTAATTTACCTAAGAAACCCTAAATTGCAAGTAAAGAAATTCTTACTAAATTAGACAAGAAAGAAAATAAAAATTATATCTACACGAAGCTTGCGATTAACCCACTACGATTATCTAATCAAAATTTGAACTTGACAAGAAATTAAAACAATTTTTAAGATCTAAGAGAAAATTAAAGAGAAATTTCTATTAAAGAAGTAAACTTGGAGTTCAAGCTATCCTAAACTATCTAAAAACTAACTAAAACTATCTACTACTTACTCTTACAAATTTTTAAGTAGTTTGAATAGTCTAATATTACACTAGGCAAAAAATCAGGAGTTACTGGCTGAAAGTTTACAAAATTGCCCTTATGACTTAACTCTTAGCAAGTCTGATCGCAATATGGAACATCTGAGACCGCGATCTCGACTCTAGTATAGTAGGACAATTTCTCTAGTCGAGATTGCTGTCTGGAACAGTCGAGACCGCGATCTCGACTCTCCTCCTAGCATTCTTCATTTCATCCATTTTTGCAATCTGGTCCCTTTAGCTTTGTTCCTTTCGGCTTCTAACCTTTAATTTTTAACCTGCATAATATTAACACCATTAAGCACTTAATTAAACTAAAAATTTAACACAAACTTATCATAATTAATTCAAGAATGAAAATACAAAATTATACATATGAAAGAAATTAACTAAAATCCTCAATTACTTATCCAATTTCGGAATTTAAACTATCAAAATGCTATAATTTAGAGCAAATAACTCTAGTTTACTAGAGTTATCAGCAATCAAGGATAATATGCTTGAAAGTTAAATGTGAAAGCAATCACATGATCAAAATTCAACTTATAACTTGGCTTCTCTTTTAATCATAGAAATTACTCACAAAATACACTAAAAACCTTACGAAGTATAAGAACAAGTTTATTGAACTCATAAGAACACAACAAATCTAGGTATCTACTTCCCTTTTTCCAACTAATATAACAAATCTAAGTAGAGGTCATAGGGGCTTCACAGGGTTCAACAATTCAAATAAAACTAAAGGCCGTAAACTATGAGTTAATGGGGTTTATCACAAAACAAAGGTCACCCAATTCACACCCCTCGACTTAGTTTTTGTTGCATTAATTTTAAAAAGATTTCATTAACCAAGAGAAAGTGTGAGGCTAAACTGCAAGGATTCATATGAATCTCATCATTTTTTTTCACTTAATCAATAAAGAGAATGCATCAAACACTATCAATTCCATAACAAAAGAACAAATCCTAGTCAAAGTTCAACTAAAAATTCATGACAATCATGATTTCATGAAATAAGCATACAATCCACCATCACTGTCATTAGCTAAACACATATTATCCAATGATAATCAATGGTAAATCAAATCAAACACACATAAATCAAGCTACTCATGAAGCTTCAAGCCTTTATTACCCAAACGGGGTCTTAAATTAAAACATAGAAAGCATAAAATTGAATTAAAAGAGACACTCCCCTAGTAAAGCCAAGGAGGCTTGCTGAGGATGTCAAACTCCTTGGTAAATGTGCTCCAATACTTAGCACACCCAAAGTTGCCAAGCCTAGGTGAAACTCTGTCATGTGAACCCATTCTCTCCTTAACTCTTTCTAGCAGATATCCCATATCTTCCAGTTTTTGAGCTAACTTCATCACCATACTGTTCTATAGGATGGCACTTCTATGGAATGTGTGATAGGATGATTAAGAAATCCTTTGGATCTTCATTTCTCATGATCCATAAATCGGTCAACTCAAAATTACCCTCAAGGTGGCCACCTACCTTGCAGCTGGGATTGGTGTAGGAGTGCCTTGGGTTTAGCTACCAACTGACTTGCGAGTTTGGCAAGTTGGTGTGCTAATCTCTTTATGAATTTGTCTTGACACTTGAAGGTGCTCGTTAACCCCTCTATAGAGGCAATCATCTTCTTTTCCAATCTTAAATTAGTATCTTCGTCTTGAGTTGGTCTAGCTTCCCAACAAGTGTAGGATGACCTAGTTTGAACACATCCATAATCCATTAGCTGATTCCTGGAAACTACTTGAGTTATACCCACCAATGCCTACGATATTCCATCAATTTGAGATTGAATGTGTTGTAGGGATGTCTCTTGATTCTTGAACCTTTCTATTGTTTCTTCCATATAACCTCCATACTTTTCCATCAAGACTAGCATAAAAGGCACATTCTACCTTTACATTTTCCTCTTCCTGATCGGTTGGTAATTGTTGAAATCTAGGTCAAGTTTCCATGTTGGGTCTACTTGACTCACATGCAAGCTCTTCCATTTCTTTAGTAGCTTATCTCAAATTGGAGAAAAAATGGTCACTCACTCTCAGTGGCTCACATTATCTATATGTAGGCTGTTAGTATGTAGGAAAAGAATAAGTGTATTCTTGGTAGTTTAGAAATGTAGTTGGAAGGTTGTACCATCATATTTGATGATCACAAGGATAGAGAGGGATATTGTAAGAATCATACTCGTTGGTCATACCTCTATAATTATAAGGATGATAATATCCTTGTAATAATTGATTCTAATTCATATTTTCCATGATCTACAATGTTTATACTAAAACAAAACACAAAAACACACAAAAAGGAAAAATGGGAAACGTTAGACTACTAGCTAGCCTAAACTATCCACTAAAAAGAGAAAATCATTTTGGATTTTCACATCAAAATAAGGGACAAAAATCACAAAAAGGGAAAATCTTTTTTGTTTGTCAAGAATAATACCAAAAACACAAACAAAACACAATTTACACTTCTGAGTGGTATTCTTGCCAAATTATACCGATATTGCCAATGGCCCAATTCCGGGCAATGGTGCCAAAAACTTGATACGTGAAATATCTAGTTATGAAATTTATAATCTGCTAACTCTACTATTTAGATAATGCACCAATAGTGTATAGCGAAAGCAAGGGTTGAACCCACAAGGATTGGTTTAGCAAGTACCAGTTATTTGTTTCAAATGCTATTTGAATAATCGAAAATGGAAGAAAGTTGACTAAACTAGAATTGAAAACTTAAGCTAGTGAAAAGACGAATTAGGGTTAGACTAGCCAATTTCCAGTTTTGATTAATTTATTCGATTTGCTGGTTCAATTAAACACATTAGAGGTCAATTCACATAATTAACCTAATCTCGATTCCCGCATCATTAGATTGTTCAATTAAATTGCTTCAATTAGATTAAATGAGGATTCCTTCTACCACCTAGAACCAACCAAATTGACCATTTATCCTATGAAATTCTAGATGACCTACTAGGTAATTTAGTCCATCACGATCGTAAATTAAACCTAACTCAATTTCAGTTAAGTCTACAGTAGAGGTTCAACTTCTATTCTCTTCTCTATTTACCAATCAATTAATTAAAAGAGCAATAATTGTAGTTCAATAGAATCATCTAATTATCAATTTCTCCATTTTATCTACCAAATTATTCATTACCGTATCGAATTGGCATTACCCAACCTTAACCCATTACAAGTTCGAACGTGGTTGAAATAAGTAATACAAAACAAACTAATAAATGCATGTAAACTACTCTATTCGTTAATTTACGAAAGCAATTAATGGAAGCATGGAATTGGAATATTTAAATAAAGATTGGAAACCCTAATTATCCATCAAAACATTTTAAATGGAGATTAACAAGTACTTACTAAGCAAAAGAACCAAGATCTTTAATATCAAAATCTAGTTACATTGAATGGAAGTCTTTGAACCAATAATCAAGAACTAGAAATTCTTCCCGAAGTGGGGATGAGAAAAGTAGGAAACATAGAATATGGAATGGCTGCTAATTAGATCTAAAACATGTACTTATAATAGGTATAGGATTTGGGAGCAAAAGGACATGTTTGTCCACAAAAAATAGGCCCAAAAGACAAGAAATCGGGTCTTCTTATCACGGTTCACTGTTAGCCAACTATTTTGGCATTTTGATTTTGCTAATAGAGAACCCTATTTTGCCTAAGTTCACTAAGAGTGAATAAAGTGCCCTGTAAAGTTCGCTTATGGGGAACCCACCCTGACAGCTTATGCCGGTTCTGCCGTTTTACCTCTAAAATCTCCGTTCGTCGTCTGATTTGCACCATTTTTTACTTGACCCTAGAATAATAACACACATTAATACCTAAAATATAACATTAAAATAATAGATAAACACTTGGACAATCGCTCACACGCAACACTAGAACCAAAGACAAATACACCAAAACTCATTAATATATAATGATTAACAAAAAGTAAACACTAAATTTTTTTTAAAAAAAAGCACTTACATAAAATAGAAATGCACAAAAACAGGCACATAAACCATAAAATTGTTGAAACTAGTACAAATACCATACAATAAAGTATAGGAATAACCCAAATTTCCTGGGGTTATTAGAGATAAGTTTCTAGGAAATGTCGAGTCACTTCATATTGTCATTAATTTAGATTTTTATTTCTTTTTCATTTAACATTTTCTTAATTTTCTTTTTTGTCACTTTAATGATTCTCTTTGTGCATCATGTTTTCACATTGGTGCGTTTGATTATTGCGTTAGTGTTGTTTTCCAGTTTATGACCCGTGGAGATGAACAATTACTTCCTCTTGATTTGGAGATTGAGCAAATACAAAGAAGGTTAAGGAAGGACAGAAGACAATAGGAAGAGTAAGAAAAACTTGCCAAGGGGACGAGAATGTACCTTACAGAGGAATGAAGAGGTGCTAAAGAATGAAAAAGACATTGTAGGTAGGCATGACAATAGTAATGGAGATCAACTCTTGAGGGACTACACAAGACCTACACTTGATGGGGCGAGCTCTATTATCACCAGGCCTTTCATACAAGAAAATAACTTCGAACCAGGCTAGCTTTAATACAAATGCTCTAAAGCCATGCTATGTTTGGTGGTGGACCTAGACAGGAACCACATGTCCATATATGGAGCTTTGATGAGATAATTGGTACTTTTAGGTTTAATGGAGTTTTTAATCATGACAAGATCTGGCCACAAACCTTACAAAATAGGCCTAACAATATAAGGAAAAAACTTTCCAAATCCCAACTAGCTTAGGATTATCTAACTAGACTAAAAATCGAATAGGACTAAAATTACCCTAGGCTGATTTTGAAAAAAAATTAAGAAATCAGCCAATGAAAAACTTCTTAAAAAAAGTACTAAAATTAAATCCTAGAACAATTAGGACTTAGGATTGGCCAAATAAGACCTTGGCCGAAACTAGGGTTTGAAACCCTTAATGGTCCTCTTCGAGTGTTGGACTATTAGGGCTTGTACTTTCTTGAATTTGGACTTCTAAAACATGGACGGGCCTCTTGACTTGAACTTGGATGAACTCTTGCCCTCCATTTTCAAATATAAGGGTTGTTGGTCCAACATCTCCTTGATAAAACCCAACATGGCTTGATGCAACTTCCTGGCCCTCGACCTTGTGATTGGCCCAACTGGAATTCAAATTGAATCCACTTCTTGAGGTCCTTGAACTTGTTCCACGATCCCATCACCTACTCCATGGCTATGTGTGCATCATTTTTCCCTTCTTTTTCAGGGATAAAGCCAAGTGGTGACTACAAGGGTGCGCAAAGGGCAATTTACAACTTGGGAGGACCTTGCTAGAGTTTTGTGACTAAATTCTTTCCTTCTTCAAAGGCTGCCAAATTGAGGAACAAAATCATATCATTCAAGAAAGATAAGTGTTGGAGAAGGCTTAGGTGAAACTTGGGAGAGATATCAGGAGTTGCTGAGATGTTGCCCACATCATAGCATTCCACTTTGGATGCAGATATAAACATTTTACAATGGACTTCATCTAGAAACCAAGACAATGGTAGAGGCTACAGTAGGGGATTCTTTATCATTTAAAACACTAGTAGAGATTTAAAGAATGCTAAATGTTTTGGTCTCTAATTGTTATCAAGTTGCATTTGTTCAATCAATCTAGCAAGAAAGAAAATGAGTCCTTAATATTGATCATACAAATGCTATTTTGGCTCAAAGTAAGATTCCTACATCATTAGTAGAGAATTTGATGATGATTTGGGCAATATGAATGTTAATACAGTACTTCAACACCATTCTTTCACTATGTTTGTGACTCTTTTGGAGAAAATCACATGATTGGCCAATGCATGAGTGAGGAGTAGCAGTACCTAGAACAAGCCCAGTATGTGAATCAGTAGTCTAACACTTACAACCAACTACTAGCTGGAGAAATCACCTTAATTTCTCTTAGGGAGGTAACAACAACCAGAAATAGCCACTTCCTATAGCACAAAATACACCACTTTTCAATTCTTAACAGAATCAAAATCACTCTAATCAACAACAGTGCTGGCCACTTTAAAACCAATATCAACCACCTCTATAATAGGTCTAAGGAAAAGTTTGAAGAAACTAGGAGGGTATGATGGCCCAATTCATGAGAAATCAAGAGTCATCCTTCAAGAATTCGGAGAACCACATGGGATGGATTGCTAGGCAATTAGCCAAAAGGACCCAAGGATCTCTCCTTAGCAATACCATTCCAAACCTAAAGGATCCAAATCCTAGACAACATGACAAAATTATCATCCTAAGAAGTGAATGTGAACTGAATGACAAAGTGGTTGAAGAGAAATTAAGAAAATTAGATGATGATGAGGCTGAGGTGAAGAATGAGGTAATTTAAGATGTTGGAGTTGGTGTATCATCCTGTAAAGGAGTCACAACAGAAGGACAAGAAAAACCAACCAAGTACACAATCTCTGCAAGAAGGAATAGTGATGAGACTAAAAAGAAGAATTTGATTCTAAAACCTTCAAGGAAAGTACAAATTCCATTCTTCAAAGGCTCAAGACTAATGAAAAAGAGAAAAAGTTTAAAAGATTTGTAGAAATTTCAAGAAGCTGGAAATAAATATCCCGTTCATTGAAACTTTAGCAAGTATGCCTAGTTATGCAAAGTTTATGAAGCAGATGCTCATATGAAAGACAAAGCTTTTGGGTAATGAAATCTTCTGCCTAACCAGCATTGTAGTGCACTGATCCCGAAGAACCTACCTCCTAATATGAAGGACCTTGGATCCTTTTTGAAATTAGTGGATTGTTCTTTAAGAAGGCCTTGTGTGACTTAGGAGCCTCAATCAACTTAATGCCCCTTCTACCAATAAGAAGCTGAATGGAGGAGAATTAATGCCTACAAATGTGTTCCTTTAGCTTGCAGATAGAAGTAAATTAAATATCCGTCAGGTATAGTTGAAGATGTGACAGTGAAGGTTGACAAGGATTTCCTACCAATAGATTTCATCATTCTTGAGATAGAAGAAGACAAGGACATGCCTTTGATCCTTGGGGGTCATTTCTTACAACCGGGAAAGCATTGATAGATGTCTAAAAGGGAAAACTCCAATTGAGAGTCAATGGGGATATTGTTTTGTTTAATTTTTGTGAATCATTAAAGCTTCCTTCTTTAGATGATGATGTTTTGAAAATTGATATTATTGATAAAATTGTGATGATTTTTGTGGGTCAAATTTTGAGAAACGTCCAGTGGCGAGGACACTCATGGAAGGAAGTGACAACAATAAACATGATGAGGACAACCAAGGTAGTTTGGAAATGTTAAACTTCTCATCTTTGTTATACTTTTCTTGATGCTAATGAAAGTTTCTCTATTATTGTTAGTGCATTTTTGACAAATGAACAATTGCTTAAATTGCTTAATGCATTGCAACAACACAATTGTGAAGCTATTGCTTTGAGCTTAGAAGACATTAAGGGAATAAGCCCAACTTTTTGTATGCATAAAATTCTACTCACTGAGAACTATAAACCATGTAGGTAACCTCAGCATAGGTTAAATTCTACATTGCAAGAATTGGTTAGGAAGGAAGTGATGAGACTTTTAGATGCCGAAATCATATACCCTATGAGTGATAGTAAGTGGGTTAGTCCTACTCAAGTGGTGCTAAAAAAATGGGATAATGGTGGTATCCAATGAGTGTAATGAACTCATACCTTTTAGTTTAGCTACCGGGTGGTGTATGTACTTTGATTTCATGAAATTAAAAGCAACCACTAGGAAGGAAAATTTTCCTCTTGCTTTTATTGATGAAATGTTAAAGAGACTTTCTGGGCATGCTTTTCATTGTTTCCTTGATGGGTATTACGAGTATTTTCAAATTGTCATTGCCCTTTGTCCTCTGTAATGGTCTCTTTCCAACGTCCATGTTTGCTATTTTGTGATGAAAGATTGAAAAGTTCATGGAAATTTTAATGGATGATTTCATTGCTTTTGGTGACTATTTTGAATTATGTTTGCAAAATCTTGTCATGGTTCTAAAAGATGTGAAGAGATAAATCATTCTTTGAATTGGGAGAAATGTTGCTTCATGGTTAAAGAAGGAGTTGTCTTAGGGCATAAATTTTAGAAATAATTATCGAGTTTGACAAGGAAAAGGTTGAGGTAATTAAAAAGTTATCTCCTTCTTGCAACATCAAGGGATGAAAAGTTTTTTGGGCCATGCCGGATTTTTCGGCCCTGTGTGCTTTATTACAAAAGGATGTGGTGTTTAATTTTAATGAAGAGTGTATGCATGCATTTGAACTACTGAAAAAGGCTTTGGTCATAGGACCGGTTATAATTGCTCAAAATTGGTATCTTCCATTTGAAATTGTGCGATACGAGTGATTATGTTGTCGGGGCGGCATTGTGTCAAAGCATAGACAAAGTTTTGCATGTTATATGGTCCATTATGCTAGTCGTGCATTAAATGAAGCACAAATTAATCATGCCACCATTGAAAAAGAATTTTTGGCAATTGTGTTTGCATTTGACAAATTTATTTCTTATCTTAATAGGAATAAAGTAATTGTTCATACTGACCATTCAACTCTTAAATATTTGCTTTCTAAAAATAATGCTAAATGTCAATTATTTAGATGGTTTCTTTTTTTGTAGGAGTTCGATTGGGAAATCGTAAATAAGAAAGGCAGTGAGAATACTGTCCCCATCTTTCATGCCTTTAAGGATCGAAAGACAGAACCCAAGAAATGGTACCGATTAATGATGACTTCTCAACTGAGCAATTGACGACAGTTACAAGTGCTCGACCTTGGTATTCAGACATAGATAATTATTTAGTAGCCAAGGCAGTGCCAACTTTTATGGTTGCAAATTAAAAGGAAAAAGTTCTTTTTAGAGATTAAGTATTACTTTCGGAAGGACCCTTTTCTTTATCGCTAGTGTGATGATCAAATCATCTACCGATGTGTACCTAAAGAAGAGATGGTAGATATTCTTTATCATTGTCATCTTTACTTGGTGGGTAGACGTCATGGAGCCCAAAGAACAGTAGCAAAGTTCTTCAATGCTATTTTTACTAGCCGAGTATGGTCAAAGATGCAAGGGATTTTGTGGTGAAATGCAATGAATGTCAACGGGTTGTTAATATGTCAAGGAGGAATAAAATGCCTTTGAAGAACATTTTGGTTTTATGAAGTGTTTGACGTTGAGGGGTTAGATTTCATGGGTCCATTCCCAACCTCATATTCAAACAAGTTCATCTTTGTGGTTGTAGATTATGTTTCCAAAAGGGTAAAGGCAGTAGCTTTACCTACCAATGATGCATGAGTGGTAGTTAAAATCGTTCGATTTTTTTTTCACGATATGTAGTTCCTAAGGCTATCATTAGTGATGGAGGTAGCCATTTTAGAAATTCACATTTTGATTCCTTTTTGTCCAAGTATAGCGTAAGACACAGTCTAAGAGATCTCATTAGCTTATCATCCTCAAACATCAAGCCGAGTCAAGGTATCTAATCGGTAACTTAAGCGCATTCTAGAGAAGATGGTCAATTCCACAAGAAAATATTGGTCGAAGTAGCTTTATGATGCTTTATAGGCATATCATACAACCTACAAGACACTAACTGGGAAGTCTCCTTTTAGGATGGTATAGGGAAGTCGTGTCACCTTTCAGTTGAAACTAGAGCATAAAGCATATTGGGCAGTCAAAAGTCTCAATTTTGATTGAAAAAAAGCTAGTGAGAAAAGGCTTTTAGAAATCGATGACCTAGATGAGTTTAGGAGGATAGCCTATGAGAACACATAAATTTACAAGGAAAAGACCAAAGCATGGCATAATAAGCGTGTTTCTTTTGTACAACTCACAATTGAAATTATTTCTTGAAAACTTCAAGTCTCAATGGAGTGGACCATTCGAAGTAATTGAGGTGATCCCATTTGGTGTTGTAGAAATCAAGGGGACTAATGCAAATGACCCGGAGGCAATTTTTATGTGAATGGGCATAGATTGAAGATGCATTATGGAGGTTTGATTGAAGAAGGCTGGGAAACCGTCCGGCTTGTCAACAATTAATCACTTCCATGCCATATTCAAGCTAATGACTATAAGAAATGCACTTCTTGGGAGGCAAGCCAACCATTGTTATGTTTAATCTGTTTTAATTTATGTTTTCTATTTTATGGTTGCAAGAAAGTGTTGTGGGTAGGAAACCCCAGATTAATGTAGTATTTGTGTAATTTTGTAGGTTTGAAGAAAAATATGAAGCCTGGCTTGAACGCTGTGGCATTCTACCCCAGCACTAAATTCATTGCCATGGTGTTCATGTTAAATAGGGTTAAGAATATGAAGATAAAAGTCGCAGCATTCTTACAAATATGAGGATCCCTTTCTTCAGAGCCCTCTCAAACTCTATGCCCTATATGAGGGAGGGAGGGAGGGATATATATGGGGGTCAGGGGGAAGGGGCATTACAATATTACTTCCTTGTCTCTTCCCCTGACACGTGTCAACTATTGATTGGTGGAGAGGGTTAACAGAATCCACATGGCAGCTTCTAGTTGATTTGGGAATGTGAAATTACCATTTTGGTGTCCACAAGACTTCACTATAGTGCTAAGGAAGGTTACTATACATGAGATGGAGATAGGGAGTATACTGTAGTGCATAGGGAATTAATAGGCACTGTAGTTTTTGGAGGGAATATTTAAATTTAAAAGAAAAGAAGACTTTTGTCCCAATTTTCATTTTTATACTTGTTCTAGTTAGTGTTTATTGGGGCTTGGGCTTGGAATCTCTCGTAGCCGCGTGCGACGGAGGAAGGGGTTCCTCGTCTGTTGAAAAATAAATGCTGGGAGTCATGAAGTGACGTAAAGTTTTAAATTTTCAAGGAAGTAATGATGGCTACTTTGAACTAGCAGGAATTGTCAGAAGGTATAAGGTACATGGAATATTTCTACGTGGCAAGCAGGGATTGGTTCTATGGCATTAACCAAATTTGGACCGTTAATTTGGCTTGATTGCAGCTATTGGATCAATTTATTTCCTTGTGGAAAAGGGAATAAATAGTGTTTCTTGGGTGTATAAAAACTAGATTTGAACTTCTCAGGTTTTCTACAAACATATCCAGGGGCACAAGACTTCAGTTAACTATAACTCTTAGTGGTGGAGTTTACGATGCCTGTGATCTATTAAGGGAGATTACTCTATCTATAATGGAAATAGGAACACTATGGAAATAGGAGCACTATTCTTTGTAGCTTGGATTAGTATGCTTCAGACAGAAACCAAGCATATATTTTTAGCATTAGCTACTGCTTTCCGGGTGAATCGTGTACAAGTTGAACCTGAGACCCAGGGGTCACATAGGCTTGGATAATGATCCAATAGGGGTGTTTTTGCATTTTGAGTAAATCAAAATGTTGTTCTTGTACTAAGTAGATGGTTGCATAGGGAGTTACTTCTCAGATTACGATAGTCAAGATAGAGGCACATTTTTTGTACTTGATGTATGTGCCCTTGGTGGGCCGAGATATTTGTATTTCATCAATCGACAAAATAATAGTTGTTCATAATAAAAAGTTTATTGAAAATTAATATATTGCCTTGTACATTGAGAAGAAATTACATTGTGGTAATTACTAATAACAGATTCAATAACTTTACTATACAAATTAACAATAATTATTCTTAGGTTATCTAGGAATTTGAGTACAAGAAAATAGAATCTCATCGGGATCTCTCCAAGGTTCTGAATCCTCGAGTTGATCCATATATGCCATGTATAAAAGAAAGTGACCATCCTCAACTCTTTGTGAATGTGTAATTCATCAGGAACTAGATACCCACGATCCAGTTCACTTTGGCCTTGAAGGCCATAAGGTTCTTCACATATATAGGGTTTGGCAGCATCCAAATTTAGGTGCCTCACTAGCATTGAAGGCTGTTGTTGTCCTGGGACTCTTGAACCATCTATTTTAAAAAGGTCCGTGTAGCGACACTTATTGATATTGAATAGAGCTAATGTTCTTATGTCATTTCACTTGCCGGTGATGTAGTTTGATTTCTTGAGGTGAAGAAGCTTTCTTCAAGGAAAATGAAGGTGGCATTCTTTAGAGTCCAGTCCTTAAGGCCCTTATTGTCTTCCTTTTCAAGGTAGAGCTTGTAGGAGATGTTGCCACCAGGTTGCATAGAATAATAGATAGTATCCCGCCCATTCTAGTGCGGCTTGTTGTATTTTAAATTGGAGAACTAGTTGTTCTAGCTTCCAATGAACTCTTTCTAGTGCTTGAGGTACTGTGGGGCAACGTCATCTATGACGTTATATCAGGCATTGTCATTATGATAACGCAGGTCAATATGTCCGGCATAATAATTGTGGTGTCCTAAGTTGCATGCCTACAAGTTTTTCCTATTCTGGATTCGCCATCAAGAATTAGGCTATTAGGCCTATGGGATCTGTACTGGGCCTCTTTAATGTTTTTCTGCACCCAGTCTTGTAATTCAGCTCAGATTTGATAAGCTAAATACGGGATGTGGATTTTTGTATTGGACTCGAGGGGGTTTAAAAAGAACATCAAAATGATAATTAAGTCTTTGTTACCAAAGCTAATTGGAGAGTAGCAAGTTGGTTTTGTTAAAAGCAGAAATATATGATAACATTTTATTAGCTCAAAAAATGTTAAAGCTCATTTGCAACCTTCCAACATCTATATTGTTTATAGTATCAGTTGCTTATAATCACATTTGAAGGCATCATGCTCAATTATCATCTCAAAGATACATTTGGAGTTCAAGAATTCCATGAAATATTTCAATCTTCACGTGGAAATTGCTTGTCTTCCTTATGCGGATTCACTCATGCTGATAGAATTCAATTTACCCTCCAAATGCTTCTTTTTGTAACACAACTCAAAATATCAATCATTGCTATGCAGATTGTACATTTGCAAATGATATTTAGATGTTCGTTGAGACTCAAATAGGCATTCCACATGTGCAAGGAATATTGATTTTGCACTAGCTACAATCTTAAAGGTAGATGCACTCATCCTCCAATAAATTTCTCTCCTTTTGCCTACCCTCATTTGTTGGCAAATCTGGCGAGCAAGAAACAAATTGGTCTTTGAAGTTCGATTGTTGAAATCATTGTGACGTATCCAATAAGTGATCTCCCTTATGGTGAACCTCAGTCAAGTGCAGTCCTTTCATGCCAACCAAAAAATCTCGGCTTTTCATAGCTTTCCAATCTAAATGGTCAGTCTCTCATTATCTCCACCAATGGTTGTTAATTGGTCTCCTCCACTCTTGGCTACTAAAACTAAATGTGGATGGCTCGGTTCAAGGAAATCCAAGACCAGTGGGAGGAGTGTGATGATCCACAAACCTTATTTTGATTATGACATATGCATTCACACCTTAAATTAAGCTGTGCATGTATGCTATTCTGTCTACTGGAAATAGAATTTTCGGACGCAGTTCACTGTCTGAACTGTACTACATTTCTCGGACGAATAGGATCGTCCGATAAAGATTACAATGGGATAAACACAATTTACTGTCCGAACGGATAGACAGAGGACAAGTTTTTCTAGCAGCTTCAACTGACACACAGACTCGTCCGAAGGGATATCTCTTGGAAGTATTTGTCCGTTCGAAAGAGTGAGGCAAAATCAAGGATTTCAAACAATACAAAGGACGCATCCAACCGTCCGAAAGAAGTTTATATCAAACGAAGAAGTCTGTCCGAAAGAAAAAATTCCTTGATAAAGCATTAAACCATTCGGACAAAATACACCATCTGAAGTATGAAACCTTCACATACACTTGTTCGGACGAGGGAACGGACCCAAACTTGGCCGTCCGAACGGCATCCACTATTTACTTTTTTAAGATCGGATGCTGGGTCAGACGCACAACAAAATATCGGACGTCCGAAACTTATAACAGCTAGTTTTTGAGCATTTATTATTGAACCGTTAGGAGGTTGTTACAACCCAATTTATTGCGCCTATAAATACCAACTCTGGTCATATTGAAGTAGAGACTTTACATTCATTGAGTACAAGCAAGAAACAAAGCAATTTGTATGGAAATTGTCTATTGAGCAATATTGTATTAGTGTGTACTTTAGAGTGCTTTTAAAAATTATTGAGTTGAGTGATAATCTTGTACAAAAGTGAGGTTGAGAGTAAAATTCTTTGCTCAACTAAAAAGAATTAGTGTGAGCAAGGATTGTCCTACTTTATGTACATTAGAAGATTATTGAACACCAAAGTTGTGAAGCATTCTTGTGAATTATTACTTCAAGCTTGGTAGCTTGAAAGTGTTACTTGTTCAATCTCTTTCTTTATCCTTTTTATACTTCATAAGCTTAATTGCTTTTATCTCTATCAATTTACTTATTAGTGCATAAAGTTTTAAAAGTGAATACTTTGCAAAGCAATTTTTAAGAAACCTAATTCACCCCCCCTCTTAGGTTACCTTGGGGCCAACAATTGGTATCAGAGCTTGGTTTCTTATATTAAGCTTAACTAGCTTTTGAGAAAAGATCATGGCAACAATCAATAATGCATTATTTTTTGTGGGTCAATCTATAACAAGACCCCCTATGTTTAATGGGGTAAATTTTATTACTTGGAAAGATAAAATGAAAGTATTTTTGCAATCTATTGATATTGACTTGTGGTATGTTGTAAATGAAGGTCCTTTTGAAGCTACCATCATTTATGGTCATACAAATAGAAGAAGAGAAAAGACAAGGGATGAGCTCACTCCACAAGACAAGGCAAACTTGACCTTAAATGCGAAAGCTATGAATGTGTTGCACAACGCCTTGGATGCAAATGAATCAACTCGTGTCAAAGGATGTGCTTTATCTAAAGAAATTTGGGACAAATTGAAAGAGATTCATGAAGGGAGCGACGATGTTTGAGAGCAAAATAAATCCTTACTTGTTGCCAAGTATGAGTCCTTTAAGATGGAACCACAAGAAAATATTGACAAAATGTATTGTAGGTTCAATGACATCATTAAGGATCTTGAAGTCTTGCGTAAGGAATATTCTTGACTTCGGGAGAAAAGAATAGAAAAATCTTGAATGCTCTATCCAAAGAATGGGAGGCTAAAACTATCGCTATAGAAGAGGCCAAGAATTTAAATTCCATCCCATTGAATCTCTAATTAACTCTCTTAGATCCCATGAGTTGGAGCTGAAGGCTAAAGTGGTGGATGATGAAGAAGCAAGACCAAAAAGGAGCATTGCATTAAAGACTTCTCAAGAAGAAGATGAAAATGCTTCCATCAATCTAGAAGATGAAGTCTTGATGAAGGAGATCTCGCACTCATCACCAAAGGATTTCTCAAACACTACATCAACAAACGGAGAATGAGAAGAGGTGGAGCAATCAACTCAAATAATTTCAAAGGAAAGACCAAGCTAGAAATAAAAAAGCAAAATGAAAAGTGCTTTGAATGCGGTCAACCCGGTCACTTTGCAAATGAGTGTCCTTATAAGAAGAAAAAGGAAGGAAGAAAGCCCCACTTCAACAATTTCCAAATCACATGGGACGAAATTGCAGCTCCGAATGAGAAGTTGAAGAAGAAATAGAGTCGGCACAAATGGCATTTATGGCCATTAGTGATAATGAGGTAACTTCTAATTATGATTCCAATGATGACAATGATCTTGAAGCCTTCATTTTAAAATTGCATGATAGCTTAAAGGAATTATATGCTAGAAATAAGGAGTTAGTAAAGAAATCAAATGCCTTATTGAATGCTAACTCTAAACTTGTGAATGAAAATAATAGGTTATCACAAGAAAACAGCGATTTGAAGAAAAGAATGCATGTGAAAACAAGGATCAAAGAAAAGATTGGATGATTTGAATATTCTTTTGCATAAAAAAGGGAAAATATTGTTGATTTGAAAAGGAATAGAGATGCATTGATCAACAAGAATTTTGTCACCTTTAGAAAGAATGGTTTATGCTTTGTAAAATTAAAATCATCCTTATATGGAAATAAAAATATTATTTGCAATTATTGTCAACAACATGGTCATGTGAAAAATAATATATACTACTATGTCAAGAGAAATGAAAAACTTGGTATGAATTCTATATGGATTTGTAGTCATTTTACTAACACTTATGGACCCAAGAAAATGTGGGTACCAAACGTTATAAATTAATTTCTTGTGTAGAAAATGAATATCACCAAGGATGCAAAATGGTTCGTAGATAGTGGGTGCTCAATATATATGACCGGTGATGCATCTATCTTCACAAACCTCAAATCCAAAAACAGTGAAAAAGTAACATTTGGGGATAACATGAAAGCAAAATCAATCGGCATTTGTGATGTAGGTAAAAATGGTGAGACCTTGATTAAAAATGTGCTTCTTGTTGATAATTTGAATTTCAACTTATTAAGTGAGTCAACTATGTGATAAGAATCTATATGTGTTATTTATCAAACATGAATGTCTAATTCTTGATAAAAATTATGTTGTCTTATTTAAAGGAACTAGACAGAATGATGTTTATGTAATCTATCTTAACAATATTGGTAGTAGCAATGCTTAAAATGCCTAACCGCTTCTATAGATGATCCTTGGCTTTGGCATAGAAGGCTTTGTCATTTCAACATGGATCTAATTGAAAATCTTGCGAAGAAGGAATTGGTAAGAGGCTTACCAAAATTCAAGTTTTTGAAAAACAAAATTTGTGATGCATTTCAATTTGGGAAACAAGTTAAAGTGTACCGAAAAATTGTGTGTCTACTTCTAAACCCCTAGAATTATTGCATTTAGACTTGTTTGGTCCAACTCAATATGCTAGTCTCGGTGGTAGTAAATATGCATTTGTGATTGTTGATGATTATTCTAGGTATACTTGGGTACTATTTCTTGTTCACAAAAATGAAGCTTTTGAAAATTTTGTGAAATTGTTTTCCAAAATTCAAAATTTTTTGAATTTAAAAATCATCCATTTGAGAAGTGATAATGGAGCAGAATTTAAATTTTGAGGTTTTCCCGAGTTTTGTGATCACAACGGTATTTCACATGAATTTTCAATTGTTCGAGTAAACATGCCTCAACAAAATGGTGTTGTTGAAAGAAAAAATATAACACTTCAAGAGGCCGCTAGAACTATGATTAGTGAATGTGACTAACCAAAATATTTTTGGGCCGAAACCGTTAATACAGCTTGTTACGTTATGAATCGAGTTTTGGTAAGACCTATTTTAAATAAAACACGTTATGAACTCTTATTTTGTAAAAAACCTGTTGTGAGCTATTTCAAAGTTTTTGGTTGTAAATATTTTATTTTAAAAATCAAAGAAAATCTTGGAAAATTTGACAAAAAATCGGATGAAGGAATTTTTCTTGGATATTCTAGTGACAAGAAAGCATACCGAATATACAATTGAAGAATACTTTTGATTGAAGAAGTTGTGCATGTTACATTTGATGAAACTAGTGATATTATTTCAAAAAATGTGTGTGAAGATGAAGATGCAGGTATTGCTTGAAATGCTCACTATTCATGAAGAACATCAACGGATCTCTCCAAACAATGTGGACACTACAAATTACACTTGGGTGAAAAAGGAGAAAAGGACGAAAATACTCCAAAAGATCTTCCTAAAGCATGGAGATTTGTTTCTAGTCACCCTCAATATTTGATCATAGGTGATCCGTCCGATGGCGTAAAAACTCGATCTCATAAACCTTTGAACAGTAATTGTGCATTACTTTCTCATAGTGAATATGTGGATGATGCATTAAATGATGAATCTTGGGTCTTTTCTATGCTAGATGAACTTAGCTAATTTGAGAAAAACAATGTATGGACTTTAGTTGAAAGACCATCAACTCATCCCATAGTCGGAAAAAAATGTGTTTTTAGAAATAAATTAAAGGATAAAGGTGAAATTATTAGGAACAAAGCTAGACTTGTTGCAAAAGGTTATGCTCAAGAAGAAGGTATTGATTTTGATGAAACCTTTGCACCCGTTGCTCGTTTAGAATCTATTCGCATGTTTCTTGCATATGCATGTTTTAACAAATTCAAATTATTCCAAATGGATGTTAAAAGTCGCATTTTTAAATGGTTTTATTGATCAAGAAGTTTTTGTTGAACAACCTCCTGGTTTTGAAAATAAAAATTTTCCAAATCATGTTTTCAAACTTTCTAAAGCTTTGTATGGTTTGAAACAAGCTCCTAGAGCTTGGTATGAAAGGCTAAGTGGTTTTTGGATTGAAAATGGTTTCAAAAGAGGAGTTGTTGATACCCTCTCTTCATCAAAACTGATTTTAATGGTTTGCTAATTGTTCAAATTTATGTTGATGATATTTTCTTTGGAGCAACTAATGAAAGTTTGTGCAAGGAATTCTCGTACTTGATGCAAAAAGAATTTGAAATGAGTATGATGGGAGAATTACAATTTTTCTCGGACTCCAAGTTCACCAAACAAAGGAAGGAACGTTCATCAAAAAAATCAAATACACAAAGGAGCTACTCAAGCGAATTGGAATAGAAGATTGCAAACTGGTCGGGACACCAATATGCAGCTCAACTAAACTTGACAAAGATGAAGAATCGAGATCGAACCATTGGTAATAGTGTTGATGAAAAACACTAGAGAGGTATGATTGGAAGCCTACTTTACTTAACAGCTAGTAGATCGGATATTATGTTTGCTGTTTGTCTATGTGCTAGATTTCAATCTTGTCCTAAAGAGTCACACTTAATTGTTGTAAAAAGAATTTTCAGATACCTAAAAGGTACAATGAATTTTGGTCTTTAGTATCCAAAATCCTCCACTTTTGATTTAATTAGTTATTCTGATGCTGACTTTGCTAGTTATAAAATTGATAGAAAAAGTACTAGTGGTATGTGTCATTTCTTGGGTAACTGTCTAGTGTCTTCGTTTAGCAAAAAGCAAAATTCTATTTCACTTTCTACAGCGGAAGCCGAATACATTGCTGGTGGAAACTGTTGTGCTCAACTTTTGTGGATGAAACATACTTTCAAAGACTTCGGTGTAATATTTGATTGTGTGCCTATTAGACGTGACAACACTAGTGCAATTAATCTCACAAAAAATCCTGTCATGCATTCATAGAACCAAACACATCGATGTCAAGCACCATTTCATTAGAGATCTTGTTTGCAAGAAGGAAATTTGTGTTGAATATGTGTGTACAAAAGATCAACTTGCTGATATTTTTACTAAACCTTTGGCTTTGGATCGCTTTATATCTCTTATAACTCGATTGGACATCATTAATTTCACATCTGTATAAATTCTGTGTTCGGACACACATTGTAATACCCGACTTTTCTAATCATTTCACACATTTTTGTATTTGATTTTATACTTTTAAATACTCATTAATATCCCTTTCAAATATTAAATAATCGTTTTACCCTGTGTAAACATTTTTTAAAATTTTCGGGTCAAAGTATAATTTTACAAAACTTCAGGGACTAAAGTGCAAATATTAAAAGTTTATTAAAACGCCGTCTCGAAGTCTCCTGATTCATTTTCCTTCTGCTTCTCCAAGTAACCTTCAGAATTAAGTTTACTTTGAAAAATCCAATCAACCAATTCTTCAAAATTCATAGTCATTTGGTTTGATTATTTACTCACAAATCAAATTGGTGATTCAGGAATCTTCGTAGACCTTTAATCCAACTTCAAAAGTAAGTTTTACTTTTAGATCTGTATGATTTTTTATGTTAAATTCCAAGTTCCTCAAGAGATTAATTTGTTTAATTTTGTTATTTATGAATTGATTTGATTACCAAATATGTTTATAAACTATTGGGATTGGATTTATAGTTTGAAATGACTTTTTAACTATTATTTTTGTGAGATTTGAATTAGGGTTTTGACAATTCTTAATCTAGTGAGATATTTAAAATTATAAACACTAATTCTTAGATTTTTATTTATTTTCACAAATTTAAATCAATCCTTACTTAATTGTGTTCAATTAATGACTAATTTGAGATTTTGAGTGATACCCAAAAGTAAATCCCTATCTCGATTTTTATCCTAATGGTATAACACTCTCCTGATTTAGGTGATTTGGAATTAGAGTTTTAGACCGTCGAAATTAGGATACGTCTTACGACATCGATTTTCGAGGACGTAGCTTGCCTCCTTTTATCGATACCCTGTATATGATTGGTATTGTAATCATAGAATAAGTGGTATTAAGGTAAGTATATTTATTTCGATTAATATTTATAAGGTAAGTACGTTTATAAATTATATGTTTGTTATGTAATGTATCAATTGTTCATTATTGTACTATGTGTTAATGAATGATTACTGTGAAGAGCTCAATGGGTCACTTTAGTGGACTTGGCTATGAGTGAGTAAATGAAATGATATACTGAGTACTCTGCTTTGTAAATGTTATACCCAGTCTATCGGGAAGACAAGTGATAGACACTCCGTTATGCCTTGTCTACTCGGGCGGATAATAGGTAGACCTGGATCCAGTGCTGGGAAGACTTTTGTGAACCATGAGCTCATTGATTGACATTTGCATTTTAAATAATGATAATGTCTCGTATATTATTCCCTGTACTGATTGTATACATGTTATCTGTAATTAGGTTTAAAGAATATGTGTATAAGATTTCATATTTTGTTATTTACTAAGCACGATGTGCTTACTCCGTTATTATTTCCCCTTTGTTTGCAGTTGAGGACCAACAGGAGACGTTAGTAGGTCCTGAGTCTAGTGCTGATCAAGGAAGGGGATTATAGTACAGACCCCAGTTATTGGGGATAGTATTTTCCTGTTTATCATCCTAGTGTGAGGTTAGTTTTTATACTTAGGCCTGTGTGCCTATGGACTTGTTAAATTTGTCTTGTGATCGAATTTTTAACTGTTGTGGGATTGTGGTTTGTTGTGTGTATATGACTGTGATTTGGTTATTGTGGATTGTTATGGATATGACTGTTGAATATATTTTGTGGTCTTGTATTGGTTGATCTGGAGGTTAAATGACAGGTATTATGGTTTGTATATTGCTCTTGTACTGTGCCTTGCATGCTTGGGGTGATCCCGAGGTGCAGCGTGTCATTGTCCCGTTTTGTGGGCGTGACACACATGATCGTCCAAACCACATACTCTGTTGGATGCTCATATACACATCCGAAACCCTCCTCTCTGTCTCGGATGCTTTTAATCATCCGTACTCTCACTTCCTTCTTCTTAACTCTCTAGAATTCCCAATGGACGCTAATCATCGTCCGAAACCTTCTCGGAAGCAAAGCACAGAGCATCGGACATCTGTTCATCAGCGTTCGGACACATGATCGAACGCATACCAATCATTCGGACGTCCGAATGATTACTTTTCACGTTTAAAACTCTTCATTTTCTTCCTATCAGACATCTTACACCCTCCAAACCCTAAGCTCTGGAAAAATTTGTTCCCTCTCCAAATTCTCCCAATCTACTTCCTCTCCTGCCTAATTGATTAGGAAATCTTCATTTACAAGCACTCTCTCCTCCTTATCAAACCCCATTTCACCTTCCTACCATCCCCATTTTTACATTTTTCCCCAAATCTACTCAAATCCCATTTTTTCCCTCCTACTTCATTTTCTTCAAAATCGCAATGGTTCGATCTCGTGGAGGTTCTTCAATTACAGCTACCCGTGGACGAAAATGAAAAGGGAAGGCTCTGGTGCAGGGGCAATCATCCAGAAATCCTCAATCCACTACTGATCCTTCTCTACCTAAATTCATTGATACCAAGGTATCTGAACGGTACACTTCATTTCTTAGCAAGTTCATCATTGTTCAAAGACCTGTTTCTTAAGGTCTTTTTGATGAATTTAATCTGCCTATTGTGAAAACTTGCTTTGCAAATCAAAATTGGGGTCATTTGATACACATAGATTTGTCAATCTATCATGTCATGGTACTCCAATTCATTGCTAATCTTAGGAATGGTCCCACTATTCGCACATTGATATCTCGTGTGAATAACAAAAATCTTGAGATTTCATCCAACCTCATAAACACTATTTTTGAATGTGAAGTCACCTCACCTAATGATTTTTCTTACTTTTTCTCTCTGGATAAGTGGCCTGCTTTAGATACTCGTTTTGACATCAACGAGGTCCGAGCAATTTTTAACGTCCAATTCAAGCTAATAAGTAACAGGCCTCGGAAGCCAAAACTACTTTGCTCACTCTTGAACTTAACATTGTCTACACTTTAGTCACTGATTTATTGTTACCAACTGATGGGCATCGCACTGAGCCTGGTAAAATGCAGCTCTATCTGTTTTATTATGTTTTTAAAGGCATTCCATTGGATTTTGGTTATCTCCTCTGCTCCTTGTGGGAACTATTTTTAACATGACACTCGCTGCAACATCCTGTTTGGAAAATTTCTAACAAAAATTTTCGATCATTTTGACGTTCCTTTTACCGGAAAGAAACAATATCCCCCTTATTTTAATAAAGCATACATTGAACGTAAGGGTTTACGTTTTTTTAACGACCAATGGTTCGCCAAAGCAGCTTTTGAAATTGTAAAAACATCTAGACTTGAACTTCCTCATTCCCCTCCTCCTCAAACACCCCCGACCATCCCATGATCCCCATACATCCTCTTCCAAACCTTCTCTTTCTCTTATTTGTAGCCTTATTACTTTCTGAGCGACCAAATGAGCTCCTTTCAGCGTATCTCCAATCGCAAATTAAAACGCCCTTCTTCAAGAGGTGCTTAACTTGGGTATGACTGCTTCCGCTCAAGTCCAGTTCGCCATTATCCAGTCCCAGTACACTCTAGAATCATCTTCTGAAAGTGATGACGAAAATGGTAAATCCATTCCTGAGAAGGACGATCGTGAGGACCCTACTAGCACCACCACTCTTGGCAAAACCACTACTCAAGGTGCAGATGCTGAAGAGGACAAGGACGTTGACAACACGTTCAATTATATCATGCAATGACGCGATACGGATGCTCAAGACAGTGAGGCTACTGATGATGATGCACCCACCAAGAAGCGCAAAATTGAAGAATGTTCAAAGAAGAAAAACGACTCCACGTAGATTTTGTCACGCCCCAAAAACGGGACCGTAACACGCCGCGCTAATGGTACACCGGCCCAAAGCGCAAGGCACAAACGAACAGAGCAACAAACTTAACCACAATGTACATAGCTAATAGAACCATCAAACCATTTCTTAACTATAAAACCGAATATTTCATTTTACACAAAAAAAATGCAAATTACAAAATTTCTTCTTAGTACAAAAGATGCTACAACAAAAACAAAGTTCATCAATACAAAACCTATCTAATACACTACCCCTCTCCAAACAAAAGAGAAGTTTGGAAGATTATCCGCAGAGTCCTACCAGTAATGTGGAATCTGGAGAAAATCTAAAAGCTGCTAACGCGGAGGAGAGTCAAAAATGAGCACCTAATCTGAAAAATTATAAATCACGTGGGGTGAGCATAACTAGCTCAGTGGATATCATAAAAGCTCTTCAAATGGGGCCAAGCATTGCGATAAAAAGAAAACATAAAGATAATAACATTTGTGAAAACCATAGTCATGAAGCAGTTTCTAAAATGTCTCATGCCATTTAAACGTCAATAAACCATAATCATAAGTAGTTTCTAAAATGTCTCATACCATTTAAACGTCAGGCATGTCAAAACATAGCCAAAAAGATCCAATCATTTCAAAACATAGTATGCTAAAGCATAGCGAACAAATCCAAGTACAGTTTCAATCCGGAATATAATAAAATAGCATGAGTATCTTTTAGGCTCAAAGGTATGACCTACGTACTAGCCGATCTAGTAATCTACCACACCTACTAGTTTGACACGGAGGTCAAGTTATCCCAAAGACAAGACCCCGATCAAATAGTTCATAACAGTCATAGCAGTCACCATGGCGTCCCATGGATGACTATAGAACCGGTTCTCCCCAATCAAACATTTCCAAACACATCAAAAATTATATACCTAGGTCACCTATGAGCCAAAACAGTCATAAAATGCTTTCATATCAAAAGAGTTTGCAAACATATCAATTGCTTAACATAAAATAGCTTGGTCCCGATTTCATATGTAATAGTTCCAAAACTTGGTAAAAGTGCAGTTCCAAACATCATACACATTTTAAAATCCATCCAAACATATTTCGAAAGTCTTATATCCATGTTAAACAAAATACAAGTGGAAGAGGGTCTATGTTACCCACCTATCAAAGCAAAAACTGCACAAATGATCACTGAACGCGATCGCCGGCGGTAGGTGGCGTGGTACCTTGGGTCTTAAGGGGACTCTTAGAAGAGATTTTGACAGGGTTAAGAATGACTAGGCGAGGTAATTCCCTTCCTGATATTGTTGACTCACCAACAGCTGTTTGGTATAAACATCTACCTATTCACAAAGACAGGGTTAACTTCGACAAGCTTTGACCCCAGTCAAAACACTTAGTTAACCCTGGTCGGACTCCAAAACACTAAAAACAACCCATAACATACATAAATCATAACATATAAGGCTGCAAAGAGTTTTGTTTCAGCCATAAAGAATCCTACAAAACTTGAAATTAAAGCTTGGATCATAAAGCCCATAAGCCATAAAGTGCTAAAATTTTTGTAAAATCTTACCTTCAAAGTGATTTATACTAGATATCCAAGAAAATTTTGGGGGAAAATAACGAGAGAAGTTCGGCCAGCAGCTAGGAGAAATGAGGAAGAAACAAAGCAAGAAGAAGACTAAAAAGATTTCAAGGTTGACCCAAATAGTTCCCCATTTGACCAAATAGTCTCCAAGTTGACTATTTAACCCAAAAACTAATTTTTGCTACTAAATTATCATTTTTTTCTGAATAATTTAGCCATCATACAACACTCAAGGACCACAATGTCTCTTATGTCACTTATCCAACATCTGATGTGTATAAGAGACAGAACCGAGATCGCAACAATACCAAATAGTTGCCAATTGAAAAACGAATAAGTTGAAGTACTTTATGACTAAAAATAATATGAAAAACATTTTAAACCAGTTAAAAATCAAAGAACAAAGCTAGTAAAATACTGGATTTCACAGATTTTCTTTCATTTTTTTTTGTATTTTGTTGGTATTGATTCTCAGGATGGATTCTATGTGGTATTGTCTTGAATGTAATCTGAATACCCTCTATTTGGTATTGTCTGTTTGGGCTTAAATGTTTGCTTACACGAAAGGGAGCATCCTCTCAGGGAAAGCTTATTTTGATGATGTCAAAAAGGAGAGTAGGAGCATGGAACATGCACATCCATTATGTATATTGTGAATCCACTGATTGATTAACATCTATCTATTGACTGTGAAGAAATTGTGTGCATTTGTTGGTTTATAATTTGTCATCATAAAAAAGGGGGAGATTGATGTTCCACAAACCTTATTTTGATGATGACATATGGTTTCACACCTTAAATTAAGCTCTGCAGGTATGCTATTCTGTCTGCTGGAAATAGTTGTCGGTCAGTTTTCGGACGTAATTCACCGTCCAAACTGTACTACATTTCTCGGACGAACAGGATCGTCCGATAAAAATTACAAGGGACGCAATTTACTGTCCAAACGGATAGACAGAGGACAAGTTTTTCAAGTAGCTTCAACGGAAGCACACACTCGTCCGAAGGGATATCTCTCGAAAACGTATTTCTCCGTCCGAAAGAATGAGGCAGAATCAAGGATTTTAAGCAATACAATGGACGCATCCAACCGTCCGAAAGAAATTTATATCGAACGAAGAAGTCTGTCCGAAAGTAAAACTTCCCTTATAAAGCATTAAAACATTCGGACAAGATACACCATCCGAAATATGAAACCTTCACATATACTTGTTCGGTCGAGGGAACGGACGCAAGCTCGGTCGTCCGAATGGCATCCACTATTTACTTTTTTAAGATCGGACACTGGGTCGGACGCACAACAAAATATCCGAAGTCTGAAACTTGTAACGGCAAGTTTTTTAGCGTTTATTATTGAACCGGTTAGAAGGTTGTTACAACCCAATTTATTGCACCTATAAATACCAACTCTGTTCATATTGAAGTAGAATATTTTACACATTGAATACAAGCAAGAAACAAAGAAATTTGAGTGCAAATTATCTATTGAGCAATATTGTATTAGTGTGTACTTTAGAGTGCTTTTCAAAATTATTGAGTTGAGTGATAATCTTGTACAAAAGTGAGGTTGATAGTAAAATTCTTGGCTCAACTAAAAAGAATTAGTGTGAGCAAGGATTGTCCTACTTTGTGTACATTAGAAGATTATTAGCTTACCAAAATTGTGAAGCATTCTAGTGAATTATTACTTCAAGCTTGGTAACTTGAAAGTGTTACTTGTTCAATCTCTTTCTTTATCCTTTTCATACTTCATAAGCTTAATTGTGTTTATCTCTATCAATTTACTTGTTAGTGCATAAAGTTTTAAAAGTGCATACTTTGCAAAGAAATTTTTAAGAAATCTAATTCACCTCCCCTCTAAGGTATATATAGGTGCCTTGGGGCCAACAGAGTGACTAGTGATGCCTCGAGTCAGGTTAATTATCCTAGTTCTTCTACATGGACTCAACTGCTTCAAATCATGGGGATAAAAACAATTGATTGTGGAATCAAACTCTCAGGTTTGATGCCAAATGATTTCAGGAGCAGCTCGTATACCATGGAATTTAGAAGCCCTACTGAAACTGGTCAAGATTCTTCTAGGTGAAATACAAGTCAGCCACGTTTGCAGTCAAGCTAACATACATATGTGTGCGTGTGTTCATATATATATATATATATATATATACACACAAACACACACATATATACTCACACAAAGATATACATATATATATGTATGTATGTATGTATATATATACGTATATAGATGTATACATACATATATATATATATGTATGTATATAAGTATATATATGTATATGTATATATATACACACACACACATATACGTATACATATATATATATACATGTATGTATACATATATACATTTATAGTATATATGTACATGTATATATGTGTGTGTATATATATATGTATATATATACATATACAAATATACTATAGGTATGTATAATTATAAATACATATATATATGTATTTGTATATGCATATCCCTCCCACGTACAGTACCCAATATTCGCACCACAGAGAAATTTGCGGATGGTAAAATGGTCATTGCACATCTCCAAATCAACCAGGAGCTGCCACGTAGACTCCAGTAACCTTCACCACCAATCATATACTGACACGTGGCGGGGAAAGGGACCTAGTAATATTATAAGGCCTCTTTCACCCCTACACTGTGTAAGTCCCTCTCTCCCTTCTTATATAGAGTCTAGAGTTCGGGAGGCTCCCTCCACAAAGGGAGCGACATATTTACAAAAATGTCATGATGTCCTTCTTTCCGTTTGTAAAATGAGAACATCTTCCTCACCTATCACCATTGCTCCATACCCAAAGAAGAAGCCCTCGTGAAACTTAAAACTCTGTTCACTACTCGATCATGTATCACCTAATGATATCAGGGTTGCACAGGAATTCCACGAAGACTGTTCTCCCCACCTTCTTTGTCTCCTTCAATTCTCCTTCAAGTTCAAAACCCAGAATCAAAGACTATTCAACCTGACCCATTCTAGCAGCTCAGCAATTTTTCACCCAAATATCCAAGAGGCTAAAAATGCCACAGTTGTGAAAAAATACATAGAAAAGTATGGCGATTACTGTGATGAGAGAAACTTTATAGACAGCAGAACAAACGGGGATAAGAAAGTATACGCAGCTGCTCTTAATGCCGGTAATAAATAGGAAGCCGTAGATATTGTAAAAACTTCTGATCCTAAATCTTTTGTTTCAAATTATGAGAAGATTAATTATCACTTTAATCTTCTTTTTAAACCCCCACCAGTCCAATACGAAAACTCATTCCCTATAGAATATCAACTCCCAGATGAATTACAAGAATGGGTGCAGAACAATATTGAAGAGGCCCAACTGAGACCGCACATGCCGAATAGCCTCATGAGTGACATCGAAGGCCCATCCAAAATAGGCAAAACTTCCTGGGAACGCAGCTTAGGACGGCACAACTACTAGGCCGGCCAAGTTGACTTGCGTCAGCATGATGACGAAGCCCTATATAACATCATAGATGATGTCGCCCCACAGTACCTCAAGCACTGGAGAGATTTCATAGGAACCCAGCACAGCTGCTACTCCAATTTAAAATATGGCAAGCCCCGCATTATAAAGGGTAGGATTCATCCAATTATCCACTGCAACCTTGGTGCCAACGGCTCCTACATGCTCTACCTTGACAAGGAAGATAATAAGGGCCTAAAGGATTGGATTCTGAAGAATGCCACCTTCATTTTCCATCAAGAAAGCCTATTCACTCATGAAACATTGACAACGGAAGTGATGCAAGAACAATTAGGCTAGGCTCAAAATTTACCGCTATGCGGAACTTTTAGTATAGATGGTTTCAGAATCCTAGTCCCACAATTACTATACCCTAGAGTGTGTGTTGACAAATCCCATACATATACATATCAATATACATATAAATATGTATATATCTATATATGTATATTTATATACATATAAATGTACATATATATACATATATATATATATTTATATGTATATGAACATACATATAAATGTACATATATATACATACATATATATATTTATACGTATATTTATATGTACATACATAAACATACATACATATATATGTATTTATATGCATACGTATGTGTCTATATATAAATATACATGTATATGTATATACATATATATACATGTGTAGATATGTACATGTATATGTTTATATATACATATATACATACATATGTGTGTGTAGATACATATATATATATATATGTATGTGTATATACGTATACATGTTTATATATATATGTATATATATATATATATCTCTTTGTGTGTGCATCTATATATATATATACATATATAGATATATACATATACACAAACACAAATATGTATATTTATTTGTAAACACATATACATATATGTATTTATACATATATACATATATATATATATATGTCATATATATATATACATACATATACATATATGTATATACATGTATATGTATATTCATATACATACACATATATATGTATATATGAATGTGTGTGTACATATATATATATTTGTATACGTATAAATACGTATATACTTATGCATATATATATATACACGTGTGTGTGTGTATATATACATACATATATGCATATATACATTTATGTCTATGTATATACATGTACATGTATAAATATATGCACATATGTATATGTGTATATATATATACATACATGCATATGTATGTATATATATATACATATATGTATATATATATATATATGTATATGTATATGTATATGTATATGTATATTTATATTTATATTTGTATACATACACATACACATATATATATATATATGCATATATTTATATACATATATATATATATATATGTATATATATGTATATAAATATGGTAAATATACATATATATATATATATATACATATATACATATATAACTTCTCACCTTCAAATCTTGGATAGCAAATTTGCTTCACATCTTCAAATGTCATAGATGTTTCGGACATGCAAGACCACCCAGCTATGGGTGAGCCTACATTTATGGAAATTGTACTATTTTTGACCAGGTAGGAACCTTCTCCTCCACAAACTATAAAGGAAGACAGCCTAAAAACCTTAGAACTGGCTCCAAATGTCCTGGACAGCAGAAACGTGACCACACCTATTAGTACAAATAAGACAAACACATTCTCGGGCAGCAAAGAAATCAACTTAATGGGAGTTTCACTGATGTCCAACCTGCCTTTTCCTCAACAGCCACTGTTTAAATCGTTGGATGATTCCATCATGCCTAATGATAAGGTGTTTTCGGAACAAGCTTGCTACTTTTCAAATAATGAATCTCCTAATGGTCGGGATGTGTACCCAATCCAAGATTTGGCAATTCTCCCTCCAGAAAGGAGAACAAATTTCATAGAAGACATAAGAGGACACACAATATGCCAAGAGCAATGCGAACCAGACTGTCCTCCAAACATCTTTCTCCATTTTAGTTCTAGAATGTAAGCTGCCAATTTACAAAATTAGAAGAAGTTAGTATTCTAGATTTCACATGGTGTTAGAATTCAAAGGGTTTATCTTTGAATTCATTTTCTTATTGTTGGAGGACTAGGCTTCATGTTAGCCTCCATATATCTTTTCTTCTCAATAATAAGATGGAAAACCCCCACCTACTTGGTGGTTGCTCATAAAAAAAAGATATACATATATGTTTATATGAGTATAAATATGTATACAAATATACACACATACATATACAGATATATATATATATATATATGTATGTATATATGTACATGTGAAGAGTCTAAGGGCCTTCAAGCCCCAACAGATTTGGATTATCGATGTCCAGTTCCTGATCAATTACAATCTCGCAAAGAGTTGAAGGTGGCCAGTTTCTTTTGTACGTGGCGTATTTGGATCTTGACAGCCTGAGGATCCAAAACCCCTCCAAGATACCCATGAGATTCCACCATTTTGTACTCAAATTCCTAAATAACGTAGTAGTAATCAGTGTTTATCTATATATTAAGGCTATTGGTTATGTCATTAGCAGTTACCATGTGGTAACCTCTTCTCAATGTATAAGGCAATACATTAAATTTTAATAAACTTTTTATTATTCTTAACTGTCTTTTTGTCAACTGATGAATTACAAATTTCCTGGCCCACCAAGGGCCACCAATTACATACTTCCAACTAACTATCCTGCTCTAAAGACTAACTTATGGATATTTGTAGAACTCAGGTTTGACCATTATTCAGCCACGTCTGACCCCTCAGAACCCGGTGCAAGACGAATGCGATTAACACGGGAAGCCCTAGATAAGGCTGAAAATAACTGTCTGGTTTCTGACTGAAGCAAATTAATCCAGGCCACCTGGCAGAGTGGTCCTATTTCCATCAGATACATAGTAATTTTCCTTAAAAGATCGAGAACACTTAGTTGTAAACTCCCCCACTAAGAGTAACAGTCAACCAAAGCCTCGCACCCCTTGGTATCTTCAAAGAATACCTGGGAAATTCAAATCCGGAGTTTAATACCCCCATCAAACATTGTTAATTCCCTCCTCTCTATGTAAATATCTCGATCCATCGGCGAACAGAGACCCAGTTGGACAATCCAAACATATGCCAGCTCACATGTTCCCCGTACCACGGAAAAGGCGAAACTTCCAGGAAGCCATCATTACTCCCATTTGTCTCTTATACTCCAGCAAAAGAACAAATAAGGACAGTAGCTATGTCACATCATGGTGGCCACAATCGTCCTTTTGAAATTAAAAATTAAAAATTTGAATTCTACAGTCCATATTAACTCACTCTCTGCTACAGGAAAGTTCCTCAGTCCCTCCCATGTACAGTAGGCACTATTTCTGCCACAGTGCCCTTTTGTAGAGGGCAAATTGGTCATTGCACATCCTCCAAATCAGCTAGGGGCTGCCACATGATTCCACATAACTCTCCAGCCAATCAGCTGCTGACATATGGCGAGAAAGGGGCCTTGGTAATATTATTAGGCCCCTTTTACCCCTTTACTATATAAGTCCCTCCCTTCCTCTTTATATATGGCATAGAGTTTGGAAGGCTTCCTCCAAGAGAGGTATCCTCATATTTACAAATATGCCACGATATGTACATATATATATATATATATATTTGCACACACATATATAGATAGATATACATATATACGGCCGCGGGGCCACCGGGCTGACCAACGGTCTCACTGCCCATCTTGGGATTTATTGGTAGGACCACCAGGTTGACAAACGTGTGCACCACTTTTACGGTTACCAACGGTCCATCTCAAGGTACCTACTAGAGTCTTTCTACATCTTAAGGTGGAGAGCCTCACTTCGGACCGTGGTCATGAGTGAGAGTTCCCTAGGATGCTATCCACAGTTGTGTTCGGGTACGGTTCACAACTGCTTATCTTGGCTCTGATACCATAAGAAACCCAGGAATGGCTAGGCCACGGGACCACCAGGCTGGCCAACGGTCTAATTGCCCATCTTGGGAGTTACTGCCTGGACCACTAGGCTGACCAACGTGTGCATTCACGGTTACTATTTGTCACGCCCCAAAAACGGGACCGTAACACGCCGCGCTAATGGTACACCGGACCAAAGCGCAAGGCACAAACGAACAAAGCAACAAACTTAACCGCAATGTAATAGAACCATCAAACCATTACTTAACTATAAAACCGAATAAGTTCATTTTTACACAAAAATACGAATTACAAAATTTCTTCTTAGTACAAAAGATGCTACAACAAAAACAAAGTTCATCAATACAAAACCTATCTAATACACTACCCCTCTCCAAACAAAAGAGAAGCTTGGAAGATTATCTGCAGAGTTCTACCAGTAATGTGGAATCTGGAGAAAATCTAAAAGCTGCTAACGTGGTGGAGAGTCAAAAACGAGCACCTAATCTGAAAAATTGTAAATCACGTGGGGTGAGCATAACTAGCTCAGATGGATATCATAAAAGCTCTTCAAATGGGGCCAAGCATTTCGATAAAACAAAAACATAAAGATAATAACATTTGTGAAAACCATAGTCATGAAGCAGTTTCTAAAATGTCTCATGCCATTTAAACATCAGGCATATCCAAAACATAGCCAAAAAGATCCATTCATTTCAAAACATAGCTAAAATGTCTCATGCCATTTAAACGTCAGGTATGTCCAAAACATAGCCAAAAAAAGATCCAATCATTTCAAAACATAGTATGCTAAAGCATAGCGAACAAATCCAAGTACAGTTTCAAATCCAGAATATAATAAAATAGCATGAGTATCTTTTAGGCTCGAAGGTATGACCTACAGTACTAGTCATATGCAGTTTATATGATTATTATATAGAGACAGTATTGTGAGATTCAAACATTTCCAAACACATCCAAAATTATATACCTAGGTCACCTATGAGCCAAAACAGTTATAAAATGCTTTCATATCAAAAGAGTTTGCAAACATATCAATTGATTAACATAAAATAGCTTGGTCCCGATTTCATATGTAATAGTTCCAAAACATTGTAAAAGTGCAGTTCCAAACATCATACACATTTTAAAATCCATCCAAACATATTTCGAAAGTCGTTAAACAAAATACAAGTGGAAGAGGGTCTATGTTACCCACCTATCAAAGCAAAAATTGCACAATGATCACTGAACGCGATCGCCGGCGGTAGGTGGCGTGGTACCTAAAACAGATATAAGAGGACTCTTAGAAGAGATGTAGAAGTTAAAGAATGACTAGGGAAGCGAAAACGACGCGAAACGATAGAAAACGACACCAAAAGCTCTTTGGTCAAAAATGACCTTTTCACAATTTCTGACCACTGCGAAATATAAGAGACAGTAAAACGTTTAGTTTGGATAATGGTATAGCATCTGTCCAATTATAAGGTATTCTAGGGACCTTATAAACCCAACTCAAAACAACATATTCAACCAACCAACAAAATCCAATTCCAAGGTATTCAAGGGACCTTGGTTACAACCCAACTCAAAACAACATATTCAACCAACCAACAAAATCCATAAACGGAAAGATTAACCGGAGCAATAGCCGGGACTATATCAATAGCATTCCACAACAATCCATACCCCATAACCACTACAATTAACTCTATTACAACATTAGAGCAACAACCTATGGTTAGAATTCCTCTTTACTAACCAAACTGAAATTTTTACCGATTAGCCACACGCATGATTCAAACATGCTTCCTATCCAACCCACTACCAAGGAAACACTTAAAATCATCAAAAGATCAGATGTTAAAGATCCTTCAAACATAACCAATTATCCAAATTATCCTAGTTGCGCCAAACTTCCGCTTACTTACAAAATGAAGGGAAATCAATTCCACTTGGTTTCAAGTCTCAATTCCTATCCAAACTAACCTTAAAACACTCTTAAAACATCATTATGTGCATAGACATAAGTATTCATAGCATAACACTCTAGGTCACATATGGAAGACAAAACCCCAACTCATAATCTTAAAATTTGTAATCTAACCATGGAAAGTTGTTAAAAATCAATCCCAATCACTTCCCAACCTCCAAAACACTAAAAACAACCCAGAACATACATAAATCAACACATATAAGGCTGCAAAGAGGGTTTTCTCAGCCATAAAGAACCCTACAAAACTTGAAATTAAAGCTTGGATCATAAAGCCCATAAGCCAAAAAGTGCTAAAATACAAAAATCTTACCTTCCAAGTGATTTCTACTTGAAATCCAAGAAAACTTTTGGGGGAAAATAGAGGAAGAGACAGCTAATTCGGCCAGCAGCTTGGAAGAAAATGAAGAAGAAACAACAAGAAGAAGACTTAAAAAGAAATTCCAAAGTTGACCCAAATAGTACCTAAGTTGACCAAATAGTTTCCAAGTTGACTATTTGACCCAAAAACTAATTTTTTTGCTACTAAATTAACATTATAAATCAGCCATCAAACAACACTCACACACCACAATGCACTAACTACACTTAGTCCAACTTTTGACCCGTTTACCCGCCAGTACCGAAATCGCGTAAACCGAAAAATTTGCCGAATTGAAAAACGAATAAGTTGAAGTACTTAATGACTAAAAATAATATGAAAAACATTTTAAACCAATTAAAATCAAAGAACAAGGCTATTAAAATATTGGGTTTTACACTATTGGTCCATCTCAAGGTACCTACTAGAGTCTTTCTACATCCTACGGTTCTACAAATAGGTTTGTAACTACCTTGATGTAACTCATGTCCTAAAAACCTAATATTAGTTAGAAATAATTCTCAATTTAGATTTTGATAGTACTAAACCATTTTTCCTAATAACTCGTAAAAATGTATTTAAATATTTAAAATGTTTACCAAAATTTTCTAAGAAAACTAATACATCGTCTATATAAACTATTGTAAAAGTTGAATATGGATAAAATATTGTAGTAATTATATTTTGAAATTCAGAAGGTGCATTTTTTAATTTAAAAGGCATTACGTTCCATTCGTAATGTCCAAATGGTATTGTAAAAGTTGTCTTATATTTATCTTTTTCATCAATTTGGACCTCCAAAAACCACTTTTCATATCAAATTTTGAATAAATTACTGCCTTAAAAGTTCTTTTTAGTAAATTTCTTTTATTAGGGATTGGATATCTTATCCATTCTAATACTCTATGTAATGGTTTATAGTTTATTACTAATCTTGGAGTTTCTCTCTCTATTTCAACTTGATTATTTACATATAAAGCTGAACAACTCCAAGGAGATCTAGAAGTTCTTATTAATTTTTTCTTTATTAGTAATTCATTAATTTCCTTTTTACAATATTCTACTAACTCATGATTCATTTGAATAGGTCTAGTCATAGTAGGAATATCTCTTTCATCGAATCCTTTAATATAGGGTAATTTTACTATGTGTTGCATTCTTTCCCAGAAAGCATTGGGACGATAACAAACCTATTCTTCTAAAAGTTTAATAAAATCACAAAATTTTTAATTAGATTTTATTGTCATTAAGTTGTTGATTTATCTTTCATAATTTATTTCTTCCTTTAAAAATCTTATTTGTTTTTGTAGTCTATTTGTAGAATGATGATCTTTTATTAATTTTATCACTTTATTATCTCTTTGAATATTATTTATTTGAAAAATTGTATAGTGTTTTAATAAACTAACATCTTTAGATGTAGGCAAATGAATAAAAGGAAGATGAAGAATTTGTCCATGTATTTCAATTCTAATTCCTTCATCTTTTAAAATTGGATATATTTTAATTATAAAAGGAGTTCCTAAAATAATAACAACATCCTAAGCTAAATTATTAATTAAAACCAATGAATTTCTAAAAGATATATTTTGATTGCAAATATGTGCTTCAGATAATTTGTATATATATATATATATATATATGTATATGTATATATATATATATGTATATGTATATATATATGTTTATATGTATATGTACATACATACAAATCCACACACACATATATATATATATATATACGTACATACACACAGACATATATGTACATATATATATGTATACGTATATATATACATACATACATGCATATATATATATATGCATACGTATGTGTACATATACATATATATATATATATATGTATATACATTTATATATATACATATGTGTGTGTGTATATATACATGTATATGTATATACATATACATGTTTATATATATACACATATGTATATGTCTATATATATATGTATATATATCTCTTTGCGTGTGCGTCTATATATATATACACATTTTTGTATATACATATATATATATGTATATACACACACATCCACACATATGTATATTTATTTGTATATACATATATATACGTATATGCATATATATATGTACATACATATACATACATGTATAAATGTATATATGTATGTATGTATAAATGCATTTATGCATATATACATTTATTCATATGTATATACATATACATGTATAAATATATACATACATACATATCTATGCATATATATACATGTATGTATGTATATATATATTTATATATATATATATATATTACATATAAATATATACATACATATGTATATGTCTATGTAAATATATACATATATATATACACACATACACACACACACACACACACACATATATATATATATATATATATATGAATCCCACCCCAAGAAACGAGCTTAGAACTTCTTACCTTCAAATCTTGGATAGTAAATTTGCTTCACATCTTCAAATTTTGAACAATAAAGTCATAGATGTTTCGGACATGCAAGACCTCCTAGCTACGGGATATAGTGAGCCTACATTAAGGAAATTGTACTATTTTGAAGCAGGTAGGAACCTTATCTTCCGCAAACAATAAAGGAAGACAACCTAAAAGCCTTAGAACTGGCTCCAAATGTCCTGGACAACAGAAACTCGACCGTACCTATTAATACAAATAAAACAAACACATTCTTGGGAAGCAAAGAAATCAACTTATTGGAAGTTTCACTAATGTCCAACCTATCTTCTCCTCAACAGACACTGTTTAAATCGTTGGATGATTCCATCATGCCTAATGATAAGGTGTTGGAGGAACAAGCTTGCTACTTTTCATATAATCAATCTCCTAATTGCCGGGATGTGCACCCAATCCAAGATTTGGCAATTCTCGTTCCAATAAGGAACGGAAGATGTAAGAGGACATACAATATGCCAAGAGCAATGCGAGCAAGGCTGTCCTCATAACCCCTTTCTCCGTTTTAGTTCTAGAGTGTAAGGTGCCAATTCACAGAATTTGAAGGAGTTAGTATTCTAGATTTAACATGGTGTTAGAATTCAAAGTGTTTGTTTTTCAATTCATTTTCTTATTGCTGGTGGGCTAGGCTTTATGTTTGCCTCCATGTAATTTTTTTTCTTAATAATAAGATGGAATATAAGACCTACAAGGTATATATTATAAAAAAAAGATATACATATATATATATATATGTGTGTATATATAGACACATAAATATACACACACACACAGATATATATATATATATATATATACACGTATACATATACATATATATATATATACACACGCACATATATGCAAGTATGCATATGCACATATATATACATTTGTACATATGTATGCATGTGTGTGTGTCTGTATTTATATATATATATATATATATGTACATGTATATTTATACACACGTATATACATATGTATATATGTACATATATACATACATATATGTAAATATATATACATTTATACATTTATACATATATATATATATGCACATATATGTGTATATATAGAAATACATATATAAATATAAATATATATATATATATATACATATATATGTATATATATATGTATACATATGCATGTATATAATTTTATATACATGTATATATCTATAGTACATCAAATAGAATATACATAGGATGCGTATATAGATTTTGCCTAGTTTATAATTTTATTAATTCTAATTTTTTGAGTTGTTTTAATTGTATAATTAAAGATGAATCCATTAAAGCATTACTTATAAATCAGTGGTAGAGCCAAAATTTAGCATTGCAAAAAAATTATAAAACAAGTAATTTTAGTTTTTGTTTTAAAAAAAATTTGAACTTATTCACGGAAACCTAGGATTGACTAACCTGTATTGTACAGATTTTATAAAGCATAGTCTTTCTATCCTTTTCTCTTCAAGCAACTTTAAAAAAAAATTTAATTTAATAAATAATCATGTAAAATTATAAGATAATATTTTGGGAGACTATTGGTTATTATATTAATCATATGCCAAATATAATAATTTTAACAAACATTACGTCTACTTTCTCCATATCTTCCCGGATCACATGCATGAAAATAAGATACTATGATTTTATAGTTTGATGATTCAAAAAAATATTACAGAGGTCAACATTAACCACATTAATTCAACTAAAGTTAAATATATGGTCAACAAAAAATTACAAGAGCCATCGATACTAACCAAATACAAATGTCAACAATCAAATCCCATATTGAGAGAAATTAGACATAAGGTATACTTGAGAGAAGTTCAATCCATATATATATACACATATATGCAAATATATATATATAAACACACACATATATGTATATACGTGTACATATATATAAACATATAAACATATATACATATATATATATATATATGTATATATGTGTATATATATATACACATATATATTATATATATATAGATACATATAAATATATATATATATATACATATATGTATATATGTCTATACAAAAATACATATACATTTAAATATGTACATACATACATGCATTATATATATTTATATGTGTATATGTGCGGGTGTATATATATATATACACATATATGTGTATATATAGACAGATATATAAATATGTAAATATATATATGTTCATATTTATATACATATATATATATACGTATGTATAAATATATATGTACATGCATATATACATATATGTACACACACATATATATACAAATGTACGTATATATATATATACACAAATATACGTATATGTGCATACATATATAAACAAATTTATATATATACATATATATATATATGTACATAAGTGTATTTATGCATGTACATATATATATATATATATTTATATGTGTGTGTGTATATGCATATATACATATAAATATATAGATATACACATAAATATACATATACATATATATGTGAATAAGTTTATACATATATGCAATAAATTTATATGTGTATATGTGCGTGAGTATATACACACACGTATATTTGTAAGCATACACTCATACATATATTTTAAATACATGTCTTAGATTGATATATATATATACACACACATATGTATATGCATCTATGTGTGTTCATATATACATATATATACAAATATATATGCATACATGTACATATATTTATGTATGTATGTATGTAAATATATATGTGTGTATATATATATATATATATTTATATATATACATATATATGTATATGTTTGCACATATGCATATATATATATGTATGTATATACATATATGTGTATATATATATGTATATATATATGTATGTACATGTATATATATATATATGTGTGTGTGTGTGTGTGTGTGGTGTATTTATATACATATATGCATATATATATGTATATATGTATGTGTATATAAATATGTATATTTATACACACACGTGTGTGTGTGTGGTGTATTTATATACATATATGCATATATATATGTATATATGTATGTGTATATAAATATGTATATTTATACACACACACACACATATATATATATATATATGTATGTACATGTATATATATATTATATGTGTGTGTATCTATATACGTATATGCATATATATATATATATGTGTGTGTGTATATAAATATGTATATTTATACGCACACACACAAACATATATGTATAAACAATTATATATATATATACTCGTATATACTTTCATACACACGGATATATGTATATATGTGTGTGTGTGTGTGTATATATACGTGTTTGTGTTTGTGTATGTATATGTATGTATGTATGTGTATGTATATACACACAAATACTCACACACACCTACACACACCCACACACACATTTATATGTATGTATGTATACATACATCCATACATATGAATGCATACATTGATATATGTATGTGTGTGTCTACATATATATATATATACACACACACATATATATACACACGTATATAAGTTTTTATATTTCTATATGTATACATATACATATATATGTGTGTGTGTTTGTCTATATATGTATGTATATATATGTGTATATATATGTGTGTGTGTGTGTATAAATATAATATGTGCAGACGTTTAATATTAAAATTTATGCACACACACAGATATATATATATATATATATATGCATGTATACATATATATACACACAGATATATGTATATATATACATACATTTATATGAATGTTTATTCTCTTATGTGTGTGTGTATGTTTGTGTTTGTGTGTGAATATATGCATATATATGTGTGTGTGCATATATGTATATGTATATATGTATATACATATGTGTATATATGTATGTTTATATATATATGTACATATGTATGTATGTATGTATGGATGTATATATATTCATACACATAATTATACATACACACACATACATATGTATTCACACATATATATATGTGTGTGTGTGTTTGTGTATCCACACAAATACACACACAAACCACACATATATATATATATGTATGTATCTATAGATATATTCATACATATGTGTGTATATACACACATACTCGCACACACACACGTATATATATATATATACTGCTAAAAAATATAGCTCCATTGATTAAAAAATGCTTTCCCTTCTCTCTAGTTTCTCTTACTACTTTCAATATTTTCTTGCAATTTGTTTGTACTACATTTTATGATTTGCTCCGTTGATTTGTTCCATTGCTACGATGGATAATACCAAAAAATCATTTGCACAGGCTGTTCAAACACTTCCACACACACGCGCACACACACACACATATATATATATATATATATAAATATCTGTGTGTATATATATGTATGTATATATATACTGTTAAAAAATATTCCATTGATTCAAAAATGCTTTCCCTTCTCTGTAGTTTCTCTTATTGCTTTCAATATTTTCTTCTAATTTGTTTATACTACTTTTTATGATTTTCTCCATTGATTTGTTCTACTGCTACGATGGATAATACCACAAAATCCTTTGCACAGGCTGTTCAAACACTGGTGCAGTAGTATCAAACTACTGATTTCAATAAATCTGTAGATAAATTTAAAGGAGAACCTGCATTCTTTTTCTTACAAAAGAAGAGGTCGAGGAGCTGTCCAAGCCTCTTGGATTTACTCTCATTGGTAAATTTGATCATGGGAAGCCTAGATGAAGGTTCTATGGAAAAGCTTTCCCACTATTGGGTTCAAAGGCGAGTTTATCTAGATAGGTATCTTGGATTACAAACATATTTTGATTAATTTCAAGTTCGAAGAACACTATCTCAGATGTTATCTTAAGGGCTCATGGATCATCAATGGCAGTGTGGATTTCTTTCAATCAACTTCCTTTATGTTAACTTAAGAAATCTCTTTTGTTTTCATTTGCAAAGGCAATTGGGAAACCACTGAAAATAGACATAGCCACAGCCACAATGTCTAGACTGAGTGTTGCATGTGTATGTGTGGAAGTTGGTGTCTCTAAAATCCTTCCAACAAGAGTCAGAATTGTGCTTGATGGAGTCAAAAAATGGCAGCCAATTACTATGACAATTTGCCTGAATACAGTTGCAAGTGTCATAGGCAAGGCCATTCTCCAATACTGGTTGTCTTTCCTTACAGAAGCTGGGAAAGAAGAAGATGGATGATGAGCAAACCCAAACAGTCTAGAAGCCTTCTGAGAAAGATGGAGAAGTTGGCCAAAACTTTGTAAGGCAGTTCAGATTTGGCAACCAAAAGAATCTTCAAATTTGAATACCTCTCAAGAAATGATGCAACAAACTCCATCTAATACGCAACTACAAGATTTGAATAAGTCAACTACCCCCTCGAATGATGCTCCTGGATCCTCATCAGTGAAGGATATTTTCCCATCCCTGAAATGCCCTCCTATTCAAAATGTTGTAATTCCAATGCCTGAAATTCCTGAATCCCCATCTGTCCAATCCCCACAACCTGATCCAACTTCAGGTAAGGATGCTAAGTTTGCTAACTTTGACAACCATAATGAAGACACTGCTGGTGAAGATGTTGACTGGGGCACAAGTGAAGATGAAGAAGAGGATAAGGTTGACGAAAAACCCTAATACCAATGAAGTGCATTTAGTGCTCTAGTAATACTAGTCACCCTAGCATCAAATGAGATGAGAGCAAGATTTGGAGATGATCAGGCAGAAATACCTTTCAATAAAGAACTAAAGGAACCTAGCGACTTGCATGAGCAAACTACTTTATCTAACTTAGATATGACTGATGGTGATGTAGCTAATGACACAGCCAAATTGCTGCTAGCTTGGAAAGAATTTTCACGTCAATTGAGTAAGAAATCTATCCCCAATGCTCATCAATTCGCTTTGGTTGTTAAAAGAAAGAAGAAGATATATGCAAAAAGCTTCTCCAATGTGACAAGAAACACATCCAGGAGTACCACATTGCCCCATCAACCGCTTTCTTAATGAAGATCCAAATTTGGAATATTAGAGGGATTGTTAATAAGCCATCCCTAAGAAGAATAAAGTAGTTAATTAAATTACATGGTGTTTTTTTTTTTGTAGCTTTTCTTGAGCCTTTGTTGGAAGCTTCAAGAGTAGGGAAATTCCAGCAAAAGCTGAGGGTTTGATCAGTCGTTGTGTAACTCTAATAGTTCCGTTTGGATCTTTTGATCTAATGGTATGTCAATTAAACCACTGTCAGTAGAGAGTCAAGTGGTTCACTTGCTTCGTGATCATGTTGATTTCTCAAAGCCTATTCTTTCTTCTATAGTATATGCTAAATGTACTATGCAAGAAAGAAGACAACTGTGGGACTCACTGGTGAATTTCGGTGCTATAACTTCTTCCCCATGGCTGGTTGGTGGAGACTTTAATGAAATCTTAGAGTCCTTAGATTATATGGGCAGATCCAATCCTAATTTGAGAGGGATGGCTGACTTTAATAGTTGTATGACCCACTGCACTTTAGTGAACATTCCTACATCTGGTTCTCATTATACTTGCAATGGAGAGTGAAGAAGACATCTGGTGTGGAAGAAGTTGGATCGAATAGTTTGTAACCAGGAACTTTTCCAAGATTTCCAAAATGTAGGAGTTGTGCAAGTAAAAAAGACTTGTTCTATCTGGAGACCACTCTCCATTGTTGCTTTCCTAAGATTCTACATATTTTGGTCCCAGACTTTTTATGTTCCTTAATGTGTGGATTAAGAAAGACACTTTTCTTCCAACTGTATAGGCTAGTTGGATTCAATTTGCTCAAGGTCCCCCTCTACAAAAGTTTTGTGCTAAACTCAAAAGATTGAAATTTGATCTAAAAAGCTAGAATAAAGCTAAGTTAGTGGGACATTTTTCAAAGGCTCAAGGCTGTTGAGGATGAGGTGGTTGCTTATGAAATTTTTTAGGAGCAAAATCCTTCAGAACTGAATGGAATTGAACTGTCTAGGTTAAAGGCTAAAACTGCTGCAATCTCTTGCTGAGGAGGAGGCTTATTGGAAACAAAAAGCTGGGTTCAATGGATAAAAGAAGGAAACCATAACACTTCCTATTTTCACTCATATCTAAAGACTAAAAGGAACAAATCATGTATTAGAAGGCTGAAAAATTCTTCTGGATAATGGGTAAAGATAAGGTTCAATTAGAGAAGGATGCAGTGGATATTTTTAAGAACTTACTCTCTGATGAAGAAGCTCAACCTGATGACACTTTTCGGGAATGTGTGCCTCACCTACTGACAGGAGTAGACAATGAAAAACTTCTTCAAGTGCTTACAATGGAAGAGCTCAAGGAAGTTGTTTTCTCCCTCAGTTCTGATAGTGCTGTAGGAATTAATGGCTTCCATGGAGTTTTCTTTAAGCATTGCTTGGAGATAATAGCAGATTACTTGATGCAAGCTGTAGTTGATTTTATGAAAGGTGGCTCCTTTCCAAAGGCTTGAACCAGCACCTTAATCTGCATAATTCCTAAAATTGATAATCCAACAAGTTTTAGTGACTTTAGGCCAATCAGCTTTTGTACATCCACAAACAAGATCCGGACGAAGCTGTTGGCTAATAGATTGCAATCTTACTCCCCAAGCTCATTTCAAAATAACAAGGACCTTTTGTGACTGGAAGGAACATTGCGGACAATATTCTTTTAGCACAAGAAATGGCTGAATACATTGACTAGAAAGTAAGAAAGGGTAATGTCATCTTCAAATTGGACATGGTCAAGGCATTCGATAGAGTGTCTTGGAAATTCTTGTATAAAGTCCTTTTGAGGTTTTATTTTCTACCCAATTTATACAGTTAATTGGTCATTGTGTGAAGAATAATTGGTATTCTATTCTATTCAATGGCAAGCCTACTGGATTCTTTAAATCCTTGAGGAAAGTAAGGCAAGGGGATCCTCTCTGCCCTTCCCTTTTCATTCTAGCAACAGAAGTGTTCAGTAGAGGTCTAAAGCTGCAATTTGTTCAAGGTAGAATGGGATTGTACTCAACAGCGAGGAGTTTCTACCTTATAACACATTTATGCTATGCAGATGATTTCATTATTTTTACCAATGGAAGTAAGAAATCTCACGAGAATTTTATGGAATTTATCGACAGCTATGAGATAAATTCCTGCCAAATGGTGAATAAAGCTAAAAGTTAAGCTTTGACAGTTTCTATCTTTCTTCTAAACAACCTATTAATCGAGCAAGAATGGCTGATAGGGTGACTGGTTTTAATAGGAAAACCTTTCCATTCATTTACTTAGGTTGCCTTATTAAAAAGGGACGGAAAAATAAAGGTCTCTTCTAGCCCATGATGGACAAGATCACCAAGAAAATAGTTGGATGGAAAGCAAAAATCTTGTCTGCAGGTGGAAGGCTCTACTGATAAGAACATGTGTTGAGCTCCATTCCAATTTACTTGTTGGCTATTATGGAACCTTCTAAATTTGTTATTCAGGAAGTTAACAAATTGTTAGCAGACTTTTTTTGGACTTTTTCTGAGTGGGGAAAGAAAATTCACTGGATTGCTTGGAAAAATGTAACAAAGCCTACTTCACAGCATGGGGTAGCAATCAAGAGTTTGAACTGAGTTATTAAAGTCATGTCAATTGAACTGTGGTGGTCATTCAGAAGTAGGGTTTCAATTTGGAGCACATTTCTGTCTTCCCAGATACTTGATTAGAACTGTCCATCCTTCTTTTGCTGGGGCAAGCCAAACATCATCTCCCAGCTGGAAGAGACTTTGTGCTATCATGGAAGTGGCTGAGCATCAGATCTGTGTGTTACCCAAATGGGGAAATTCCTCCTTTTGGTATGATAACTGGGATGGAGCTGGAATTTTTCATCAACCTGAGAGGGTAACCTCTGATATTAAACTGAAAGAAACCTGGAATGGCACTTGCTGGAACATAAATGCTATCAAGAATTGTAACCCCAATTTTGCTCATAGATGGCTATATGGCAAAAGGTTGGTCTCAGCTGAAGGTGAAGAAGATGAGTTTGCATGGAAGATGACTTCTTCAGGTAGTTTTAATCTATAGTCAGCTATTCAACTAGTGGAAGAATAGTCCCCTATTTTGTTTTCCAAGAAGATGATTTGGAACTTTCGAATTCCGTTAAAGCTTTCTATATTTATGGGGAGGCTCCTTAACTATGCTTTGCAGGTAAATATAGATTTGCTGCAAAAGAAAGGTATTTATATAGTTTCAAAATGTCAGTTTTGTAATAGTCTAGAATCCCTGGAGCATCTATTTCTTAGCTGCCCTTTCACATCACAAATTTGGAAGTATTTTGAGAATATAATGGGAAAGATATACATACCTAATAGCTTTCAGCAGTATCTTAATTTCCAGTGGATGGATTCATCATTAAACTCTTTGAAAGGAGTTATTACGTAGCTCCTTCCTAGTATCATCTGCTAGAACATATGGAAAGCAAGATGTAGCAACCTTTTTTAGGGTAGGAAGACTACACATCAATTTCTTGTTCATGAAGTCAGATCACTAGTGAATGCAATCTCCAACGCTTTCCCTTGTAATTGCATTTCAAGAAGGACTAAAACTGAGTTTTCAGCAAGACATTCGAAACATTATTTGCTACTGGTTCATGTACTACAAGGAAAAATCAAACTACCATGGAAGCTTCACAATGCAGTGCACAACTCACTTCGGCTTATGGCTTAAGGAAACATCAAAATTGGCCACGTCTATTGGCAAGGGAATAAGGTTGCAGATTTTTTAGCTAAATTAGGATGCCAAGATAAATGTAATCAAGTACTTTATCATGTAAATCTTCCTAGTTTAGCTAAGCCTCAAGTCTTTTTAGATAGAACTAGTTTTTGTAATTTAAGATTTACAAATTAACTGAGTCTTATTAGGGTTGATGTAACACTACTGCCAAGAGATTTTTAGCTCCCCTCTTTGTACTTCTTTTCTCATTAACAACAAAATTAGGAGTGAGCCCCCCCCCACCAATGAACAGCTGGTTACTCAAAAAAATGTATATATTTATATATATACATATATTTATACATATATGCACACATATATATACACACATATTGTTGGCCCCAAAGCAACCTAAGAGGGGGAGGGTGAAATAGGTTTCTTAAAAATTACTTTGTAAAATAATCACCAATAAAATCTTTTAAACTATCAAATGGATAGATAGATATAAAAACAATTAAGCTTATGGAATATAAAAAGGGTAAAGAGAGAAATTAAACAAGCAACACTTCCAAGCTACCAAGCTTGAAGTGTTAATCTACTAGAATGCTTCACAAAATTGGTAAGTCAATAATCTTCTAATGTACACAAACTAGGACAATCTTTGCTCACACTAATTCACTTTAGTTGAGCTAAGGATTTTACTCTTAACCTCACTTTAGTACAAGATTATCACTCCACTCAATATTTTTGAATTGCACTCCAATGTACACACTAATACAATATTGATCAATTGCTAATTTGCACTCAAATTGCTTTTCTACGAGCTTGTATTCAATGTGTATAAGTCTGTTTACATTATCAATAGAGTTGGTATTTATAGGAGCAATAATAGAATACTTTGGTTGTAATTACTTCCCAATGGCTCAATAATAAATGCACAAAAACTAGCCGTTGTGAGTTTCGGACATTTGATATTATAATTGTGCGTCCAACCCAACGTCCGATCTCACTTAAGTGTGTGTGGTGATGTCGGTCGGACAGCCGAATATGCATCCCTGCCATCGTCCAAACTAGATGCATGTGAGAGTTTCACACTTCGAACGATATATTTCGTCCGAGTGGTTTTAATGCTATATCAGGGAATAATTGTTTCGGACAGTCTTGTTGGTCCGAAGCAGACTTCGTTCGGACGGTTGTATGCATCCGTTGAGGAGCTTGAAAAAAATTCTCCTATACCTATCTGTTCAGACGGTGAAATGCATCCGTTTAAACCTTTATCAGACGCTTCTGTTCGTCCGAGAAATGTAATACAGTTCGGACGGTTTACTGCGTATGAAAGCCCTATTTCGAGCAGACAAAATAGCAAACCTGCACAGCTTGATTTCAGAGTTTAGTACATATGTCTTCATCATCAAAATAAGGTTTAGGAATCATCAATCTCTCCCTTTTTGATGATGACAAACTACGATTAAACTGATACAACCAATTTCTATTACAATTAACAGATATGATCAATTAATAGATAAATCCATGCATATGCCTACTTCCCCTTTTGACATCATCAAAATAAGCTCCTCCTGAAAAGGTGCACTATTAATAGTTCCATAAGCAAATCATCAATAGTTTCATAAGCAGATCAACAACAGTTTCATAATCCCAATAGTCAATTAATGAGAATAATGTCAATAATTACACACAAGTGTCAATCTATTAGCAAAATGCAAACGAGATATCCAAAGAAGAATAGAAAATCTATATGGAGTCATTTTTTTTCTTGGAACTTTTTTCAAGCTTGCATTTTTTGGTGGGTGCAGTGTCATCAGTAGCTCACTGTCAGGATCAAAACGAATTGCGTTGTTGCATTATATAGTTGAATGTGTCATCGACGTCCTCGTCTTCGTCATCATCAGTGCCTTGAGTGGTAGTTTTGTCAACAGCACCTTGAGCTGTAGTGTCCTCATGATCAGCCTCCTCACCATCATTGTCATTTGTTTCATTGGCATCACTTTCAGAGGATGATTCAAGAGTGTACTATGACTGAATGTTGGCAAATTGAACTTGAGCAGACGCAGGCATGCCCAAGCTAAGTGCCTCTTGCAGGATAGTCTAACGAGTTTCAAGACGCTTCAACTTGCGAGTAGTGCGACGCTGAAAGGAGATCATTTGATTGCTCAAAGAAGTAAGAAGCCTGCAAATATGCGAAAGGGAAGGTTCAGAAGAAGAATGACGGGGGTCATAGGATGGTGGAGGTGTTTGAGGAGGAAGGGAATGAGGAAGTGCAAGTCCTGAGGAAGAGGCTTGAGTTTAGACCGCTCAATCTCATAAGCAGCTTTTGTAAACCATTGGTCATTAAAAAATCTCAATCCCTTTCGCTCAATATATTCTTTGTTGAAGTAGGGAGAGTATTGTTTTTTTCCAGTGAATGGTAAATTGAATGTCCAGATAATCAAAAACTGTTGTAAGGATTTTGCCGAAGGGAATATTTCGGCGAGTGTCAGTTAGAAAGAGTTCCCACAAAGAACAGAAGAGATAACCAAAATCAAGTGGAATTTCCTTGAAAACACAGTAAAATAAGTAAAGCTGCATTTTTTTGGGCTCAGTGCGATGCCTGTCCGCTGGTAATAGTAAATTTGTGACCAGAGAGTACAAAATGTTAAGTTCAGGAATAAGTAAAGTAGTTTTGGCTTCTGAAACCTGTTTGAAATTGACATTGAAAATTGCTCGGACCTCGTCAATGTCAAAACGAGTATCCAAGGCAGGCCATTTATCCAGTGAGAAAAAATAGGAAAAATCATTGGGTGAAGGAACCTCACATTCAAAAATGGTTTTTATGACATTTGATAAAATTTCAAGATTTTTGTTGTTCACTCGAGATATTAATGTGCGAACAGTGGGACCTTTCCTAAGATTAGCTGTGAATTGGAGTACCATGTCATGATATACTAAGGTAGGTCATATGTACTAGGTGACCCCAATTTGTTTTTCAAAGCAGGATCTGACAATCGGCAAATTAAACTCATCAATAAGACCTTGGCAAACAGGTCTTTGAACAATGATGGATTTACTAAGAAGAGATGTTTACCGTTCAGATGCCTTAGCATCAATAAATTTGGGAAGAGGAGGAGTGGTGGAAGTTTGAGGATTTGTGGATGTTTCCCTTTGATTTTCATCCCTGGATTGCTGTTGAAGAACCGCCACGAGATCGAACCATTGTTATTTTTGAAACTTGAGAAAAAAAGAAAAAAATAGTTTTGAGGAAAGTTGGTGGAAATTCGAAGAAGTTTGATGGTAAAGAGGTGAAATGGAGTACAATAGAGATGATTAACAATTTGGGAATGAAAATTCCTCAATCAATTTTGCAAAAGGGGGAAGAAGATGAAAGAATTTTGAAGAGGAAAATTTTCACCAGAGCAGGGTACGGTGGGTTGAATAAGTCCGAGAGAAGGACAATGAACATCAAACGTCTTAAACGAGCAGAGCAATCGTTCGGACGTCCGAACGATGTGTATGCGTCCGACCGTGCGTCCGAACCATGATGAACGGAAGGCCGAACGTCTATGCCAGTGCGTTCGAGAATGTCTCAGACGATGAAGAGCGTCCGTTGGGAATTCCAGAGAGTTGAGAAGAAAGGGGTAAGAGTACGGACGATTAAAACCGTCCGAGACAGAGAAGAGGATTTCAGACGTGTAAAAGCGTCCGACAGAGTACGTGGTTCAAACGATCATGTGTGTCCGAATACAGAATTTATACAGATGTGAAATTAATGATGCCCAAACAAGTTCTAAGAGATTCAAAGCAATCTAAAGCCAAAGGTTAGTAAAAATATCAGCAAGTTGATCATTTGAACACACAAATTCAACACAAAATTCCTTTTTGCATACAAGATCTCTAATAAAATGGTGCTTGAGATCTATGTGTTTGGTTCTAGAATGCATGACAGGATTTTTGTGAGATTAATTGCACAAGTGAAGCCCTTATCACATTTTATAGGCACACAATCAAAAATAACACCAAAGTCTTTTAATGTATGTTTCATCCACAAGACTTGAGCACAACAGTTTCCAGGAGCAATATATTCGGCTTCTTCTATAGGAAGTGAAATAGAATTTTATTTTTTGCTAAACCAAGACACTAGACAGTTACCCAAGAAATGACACATATCACTAGTACTTTTTCTATCAATTTTTCAACCAGCAAAATCAGCATCAGAATAACTAATTAAATGAAAAGTGGAGGATTTTGGATACCAAAGACCAAAATTCATTGTACCTTTTAGGTATCTGAAAATTCTTTTTGCAGCAATCAAGTGTGCCTCTTTAGGACAAGATTGAAATCTAGCACGTAGACAAACAGTAAAACATAATATCTGGTCTGCTAGCTGTTAAGTAAAGTAGGCTTTCGATCATACCTCTATAGTTTTTTTCATCAACACTATTACCTTCTTCATCTTTGTCAAGTTTAGTTGAGGTGTATATTGGTATTTCCTGTCCCGACCTGTTTGCAGTCTTCCATTCCAAATCGCTTTAGTATCTCCTTTGTGTATTTGATTTGAGTAATGAACGTTCCTTTCTTTGTGTGGTGAACTTGGAGTCTGAGAAAAAATTATAATTCTCCCATCATACTCATTTCAAATTCTTTTAGCATCAAGTACGAGAATTCCTTGCACAAGCTTTTATTAGTTGCTCCAAAGATAATATCATCAACATAAATTTGAACAATTAGCCAACCATTAAAATCAGTTTTGGTGAAGAGAGTGGTATCACAACACCTCTTTTGAAACCATTTTTAATCAAAAAAAACACTTAGCCTTTCATACCAAGCTCTAGGAGATTGTTTCAAACCATACAAAGCTTTGGAAAGTTTGAAAACATGATTTGAAAAATTTTTGTTTTTAAAACCAGGAGGTTGTTCAATGAAAACTTCTTGATTAATAAAACAATTTAGAAATGCACTTTTAACATCCATTTGGAATAATTTGAATTTGTTAAAACTTTGTATATGCAAGAAACATGCGAATAGATTCTAAGCGAGCAACGGGTGCAAAAGTTTCACCAAAATCAATACCTTCTTCTTGAGCATAACCTTTTGCAACAAGTCTAGCTTTGTTCCTAATAATTTTACCTTTATCATTTAATTTATTTCAAAACACCCATTTTGTTCCGATTACGGGTTGAGTAGATGGTCTTTCAACCAAAATCCATACATTGTTTTTCTCAAATTGGCTAAGTTCATCTTGCATAGCAAAGAGCCAAGATTCATCATTTAATGCATCAACCGCATATTTAGGTTCAATATGAGAAAGTAATGCACAATTACTATTCAAAAGTTTATGAGATCGAGTTTTTACCCCATCGGACAGATCACGTATGATCAAATCTTGAGGGTGACTAGAAACAAATCTCCATGCTTTAGGAAGATCTTTTGAAGTATCTTCATCCTTTTCTCCTTCTTCACCCAAGTGATTTGTATTGTCCACATTGTTCAGAGAGATCCCTTGATGTTCTTCATGAATAGTGAGCCTTTCAAGCTCTTTTTGAATACCTGCATCTTCATCTTCACACACATTCTTTGAAATAATATCATTAGTTTCATCAAATGTAACATGCACAACTTCTTCAATCAAAAGTGTTCTTCTATTGTATACTCGATATGCTTTCTTGTCACTAGAATATCCAAGAAAAATTCCTTCATCTGATTTTTTGTCAAATTTTCCAAGATTTTCTTTGATTTTTAAAATAAAACCTTTACAACCAAAAACTTTGAAATAGCTCACAACTAGTTTTTAAGAAAACAAGAGTTCATAAGGTATTTTATTTAAAATAGGTCTTAACAAAATTCGATTCATAACGTAACAAGCCGTATTAACGGCTTCGGCCCAAAAATATTTTGGTAAGTATATTCACTAATCATAATTCTAGCGGCCTCTTGAAGTATTCTATTTTTTCTTTCAACAACACCATTTTGTTGAGGCACTCGAACAACGAAAAATTCATGTAAAATTTGGAATCATCTCTGCTAAGACCTGTCTCTTATTGTGATCAAAAATTCAGGAAAACCTCCGAATTTAAATTCGGCTCCATTATCACTTCTCAAACGGATGATTTTTAAATTCAACAAATTTTGAATTTTGGAAAACAATTTCACTAATTTTTCAAAAGTTTCATTTTTGTGAACAAGAAATAGTACCCAAGTATACCTAGAATAATCATCAACAATCACAAATGCATATTTACTACCACCGATGTCACGCCCCAAAAACGGGACCGTAACACGCCGCGCTAATGGTACACCGGCCCAAAGCGCAAGGCACAAACGAACAGAGCAACAAACTTAACCGCAATGTAATAGAACCATCAAACCATTACTTAACTATAAAACCGAATATTTCATTTTACACAAAAATACGAATTACAAAATTTCTTCTTAGTACAAAAGATGCTACAACAAAAACAAAGTTCATCAATACAAAACCTATCTTATACACTACCCCTCTCCAAACAAAAGAGAAGCTTGGCAGATTATCCGCAGAGTCCTACCAGTAATGTGGAATCTGGAGAAAATCTAAAAGTTTGCTAAAGCGGTGGAGAGTCGTTTTGACCTGTACTGGTAGGACTCTGCGGATAATCTGCCAAGCTTCTCTTTTGTTTGGAGAGGCGTAGTGTATTAGCTGTCTCTTATACACATCTAGATGTGTATAAGAGACAGCCGATATAACATGCTCCTGAAAACCATAGTCATGAAGTAGTTTCTAATGCTGATCATGCCATTTAAACGTTGGCATGTCCAAAACATAGCCAAAAAGATCCAATCATTTCAAAACATAGTATGCTAAAGCATAGCGAACAAATCCAAGTACAGTTTCAAAGATATAGAAGAATATAATAAAATAGCATGTGTATCTTTTAGGCTCGAAGGTATGAGCTACAGTACTTATCAGATCTAGATGTCTACCACACCTACTATGTCAAGAGAAATGAAGCTTTCTTGTATGAATTCCATGTGGATTTGTAGTCATTTTACTAACTCATAGCAGTCACTATGGCGACTCCCATGGATGACTGTAGAACCGGTTCTCCCCAAATCAAACATTTCCAAACACATCCAAAATTATATACCTAGGTCACTTATGAGCCAAAACAGTTGTAAAATGCTTTCATACCAGAAGAGTTTGCAAACATACCAATTGATTAACATAAAATAGCTTGGTCCCGATTTCATATGTAATAATTCCAAAACATTGTAAAAGTGCAGTTCCAAACATCATACACATTCTAAAATCCATCCAAACATATTTCGAAAGTCGTTAAACAAAATACAAGAGGAAGAGGGTCTATGTTACCCACCTATCAAAGCAAAAACTGCCCAAATGATCACTGAACGCGATCGCCGGCGGTAGGTGGCGTGGTACCTAAAACAGATATAAGAGGACTCTTAGAAGAGATGTACAAGTTAAAGAATGACTAGGGAAGCGAAAACGACGCGAAACGATAGAAAACGACACCAACAGTTCTTTGGTCAAAAATGACCTTTTCACAATTTCTGACCAACTTCGACAAGCTAAAACCCCAGTCAAAACACTTAGTTAACCCCTCATTCATATTACAGCTAGATTAGGAGATAATAAGCTGTTATGAACCTGTCTCTTATACACATCTAATCCCTAGGCTATAAGTAGGCTATCCTCCCCGCCAACAAAATCCAATTCCAAGGTATTCAAGGGACCTTGGTTACAACCCAACTCAAAACAACATATTCAACCAACCAACAAAATCCAATTCCAAGGTATTCAAGGGACCTTGGTTACAACCCAACTCAAAACAACATATTCAACCAACCAACAAAATCCATAAACGGAAAGATTCACCGGAGCAATAGCCGGGACTATATCAATAGCATTCTACAACAATCCATACCCCATAACCACTACAATTAACTCTATTACAACATTAGAGCAACAACCTATGGGTGGAATTCCTCTTTACTACCAAACTGAAATTTTTACCGATTAGCCACACGCATGATTCAAACATGCTTCCTATCCAACCCACTACAATGGCCAAGGAAACACTTAAAATCATCAAAAGATCATTAAAGATCCTTCAAACATAACCAATTATCCAAATTATCCTAGTTGCAAAAAACTTCCGGAAAATAGCACAGCTTCACTGAAGGTCCGTGGTGCAGTATGCATTCCAGCTTCAGATCAGGTTTCCAAACTAACCTTAAAACACTCTTATACACATCATTATGTGTATAGACATAAGCATTCATAGCATAACACTCTAGGCCACATATGGAAGACAAAACCCCAACTCATAATCTTAAAATTTGTAATCTAACCATGGAAAGTTGTTAAAAATCAACCCCAATCACTTCCCAACCTCCAAAACACTAAAAACAACCCATAACATACATAAATCAACACATATAAGGCTGCAAAGAGGGTTATTTTTCAGCCATAAAGAATCCTACAAAACTTGAAATTAAAGCTTGGATCATAAATACCATAAGCCAAAAAGTGCTAAAAAAAAAAATGTTTTTGGGTGTAGCAAAGAAAAGGACTAAGTTTAATTAGTGCAATAGTGGACTTCGAGTGCTGCTTGGTGGCTGAGGAAGAAACAACAAGAAGAAGACTTAAAAGCTTCCAAAGTTGACCCAAATAGTACCCAAGTTGACCAAATAGTCTCCAAGTTGACTATTTGACCCAAAAACTAATTTTTTTTTGCTACTAAATTAACATTATAAATCAGCCATCAAACAACACTCACACACCACAATGCACTAATTACACTTAGTCCAACTTTTGACCCGTTTACCCGCTAGCAAATGCACTTTAACTTGTTTCCCAAATTGACATGCATCACAAATTTTATTTTTCAAAAACTTCAATTTCGGTAAGCCTCTTACCAATTCCTTCTTGGCAAGTTTTTCAATTAAATCCATGTTAAAATGACAAAGCCTTCTATGCCAAAGCCAAGGATCATCTATAGAAGCGGTTAGACATTTTACATTGTTAGTACTAATATTGTCAAGACAGATCACATAAACATCATTGTGCCTAGTACCTTTAAACAAAACAACATAATTTTTATCAAAAATTAGACATTCATGTTTGGTAAATAACACATAGATTTTTATCACATAGTTGACTTGGACTTAATAGAATGTAATTCAAATTATCAACAAGAAACACATTTTTAATCAAGGTCTCACCATTTTTACCTACATCACCAATGCCGATTGATTTTGCTTTCATGTTATCCCCAAATGTTACTTTTCCACTATTTTTGGATTTGAGGTTTGTGAAGATAGATGCATCACCGGTCATAATGTTATGTCTTGAGCACCCACTATCTATGAACCATTTTGCATCCTTGGTGATATTTATTTCCTACACAAGAAATTAATTGATAACTTTTGGTACCCACATTTTCTTGGGTCCATAAGAGTTAGTAAAATGACTACAAATCCACATGGAATTCATACAAGTTTTTCATTTTTCTTGACATAGCAATTATTTTTCGCATGACCATGTTGTTGACAAAAATTGTAAATATCATTTTTCTTTCCATATAAGGATGATTTTGATATTACAAAGCATAAACCATTCCTTCTAAAGGTGACAAAATTCTTGTTGATCAATACATTTCTATTCCTTTTCAAATCAACAATATTTTCCTTTTTTTTATGCAAAAGAATATTCAAGTCATCCAATATTTTCTTCAAGAAGGCTTGATATTCTTTGATCCTGGTTTTCACATGCATTCTTTTCTTCAAATCACTGTTTTCTTGTGATAACCTATTATTTTCATTCACAAGTTTTGAGTTAGCATTTAATATTTGAGCATTTGATTTCTTAACTAACTCCTTATTTCTAGCATATGACTCCTTCGAGTTATCATGTAATTTTAAAATGAAAGCTTCAAGATCATTGTCATCATTTTCATCATTAGAATCATAATTCGAAATTACCTTATCATCACCAATGGCCATAAATGCCATTTGTGCTGTCTCCATTTCTTCTTCAACTTCTCCTTCAGAATTGCAATCATCCTATATCACTTGGAAATTATTGAAGCGGGGCTTTATTCCTTCCTTTTTTCTTCTTAGAAGGACAATCATTTGCAAAGTGACCGGGTTGACCGCATTCAAAACACTTTTCATTTTCCTTTTTTTTTTCTAGATTGGTCTTTCCTTTGAAGTTATTTGAGTGGATTGCTCCACCTTTTCTCATTCTCCATTTGTTGATGTAGTGTTTAAGAAATCCTTCGGTGATGAGTGCAAGATCTCCTTCATCAAGATCTCCATCTTCTAGGTTGACGGAAGCATTTTCATCTTCTTCTTGAATTAGAAGTCTTTAATGTAATGCTCTTTTTTGGTCTTGCTTCTTCATCATCCACCACTTTAGCCTTCAGCTTCAGCTCATAGGATGTAAGAGAGTTAATTAGAGATTCAATAGGCGTGGAATTTAAATTCTTGGCTTCCTCTATAGCGATAGTTTTAGCCTCCCATTCTTTGGATATAGCATTCAAGATTTTTCTATTCTTTTTTCCCAAAGAATATTACTTACCCAAGACTTCAAGATCCTTAATGATGTCATTGAACCTACAATACATTTTGTCAATATTTTCATATGCTTCCATCTTAAAGGACTCATACTTGGCAACAAGTAAGGATTTCTTTTGCTCTCGAACATCATCGCTCCCTTCATGAATCTCTTTCAATTTGTCCCAAATTTCTTTAGCGGAAGCACATCGTTTGACACGAGTTGATTCATTTGCATTCAAGGCGTTGTATAGCACATTCATAGCTTTCACGTTTAAGGTCAAGTTTGCCTTATCTTGTGGAGTGTTAGCTCATCCCTTGTCTTTTCTCTTCTTCTATTTGTATGATCATCAATGATGGTAGCTTCAAAAGGACCTTTATTTACAACATACCATAATTCAATATCAATAGATTACAAAAATATTTTCATTCTATCTCTCCAACTAATAAAATTTACCCCATTGTGTAGGGGGTCTTGTTATAGATTGACCCTAAAAAAATAATGCATTATTGGTTGCCATTATCTTTTCTCAAAAGCTAGTTAAGCTCAAGATCAGAGACCAAGCTCTGATACCAATTGTTGGCCCCAAAGCAACCTAAGAGGGGGAGGGTGAAATAGGTTTCTTAAAAATTACTTTGTAAAATAATCACCAATAAAATCTTTTAAACTATCAAATGGATATATAGATATAAAAACAATTAAGCTTATGGAATATAAAAAGGGTAAAGAGAGAAATTAAACAAGCAACACTTCCAAGCTACCAAGCTTGAAGTGTTAATCCACTAGAATGCTTCACAAAATTGGTAAGTCAGATTATAATCTTCTAATGTACACAAACTAGGACAATCTTTGCTCACACTAATTCACTTTAGTTGAGCTAAGGATTTTACTCTTAACCTCACTTTAGTACAAGATTATCACTCCACTCAATATTTTTGAATTGCACTCCAATGTACACACTAATACAATATTGATCAATTGCTAATTTGCACTCAAATTGCTTTTCTACGAGCTTGTATTCAATGTGTATAAGTCTGTTTACAATATCAATAGAGTTGGTATTTATAGGAGCAATAACTTTGGTTGTAATTACTTCCCAACGGCTCAATAATAAATGCATAAAAACTAGCCGTTGTGAGTTTCGGACATTTGATATTATAATTGTGCGTCCAACCCAACGTCCGATCTCACTTAAGTGTGTGTGGTGATGTCGTTCGGACAGCCGAATATGCATCCCTGCCATCGTCCAAACTAGATGCATGTGAGAGTTTCACACTTCGGACGATATATTTCGTCCGAGTGGTTTTAATGCTATGTATCAGGGAATAATTGTTTTGGACAATCTTGTTCGTCCGAAGCAGATTTCGTTCGGACAGTTGTATGCGTCCGTTGAGGAGCTTAAAAACTTCTCCTCTGCCTATCCGTTTAGATGGTGAAATGCGTCTGTTGAAACCTTTATCAGACGTTCCTGTTCATCCGAGAAATTTAGTATAGTTCAGACGGTGTACTGCATTCGAAAGCCCTGTTTCCAGCAGACATAATAGCAGACCTGAATAGCTTGATTTCAGAGTTTAGTACATATGTCATCATCAAAATAAGGTTTGGGAATCGTCACATATATGTACATATATGCATGTGTCTGTGTATATACGCACACATACACACATACATACATAAATATATATATATACATGTATATACATTTACATATATGTACATATTTGTACATGTGTATATGTATATATGTGCGTGTGGTTTGGCTAGAGAGTTAGTGGAGTCCATGTGGCAGTCCCTGGTTGATTTGGGGATGTCCAATGACCAATTGTAGATGCCCTCTGCAAAATTGCATTGTGGCAGAAATAGTGCCTACTGTACATGGGAGGGACAAAGGGACTTTCCTATAGCGAAGAGGAAGTTAGTGGAGACTGTGGAATTTAGATTTCAAATTTTGAACTCCCGAAGGACTGTTGTGGGGCACATGATGTGACATAAAGCTACTATCCTGATCTATCCTCTTGCAGGACTATTGTCTTTTTGGCGGGAGTAAAAATGGCTTCCTGGAAGTTTCACCTTTTCCTTGGTATGGGGAACATGTGAGCTGGCATACGTCTGGACCATCTAGCTGGGTTTGGCGGGGGTATTAAATTCCAGATTTGAATTTCCCGGGTATTCTTCAGAGATGCCAGGGGGTGCGAGACTTCATTGACTATTACTCTTAGTGGGGAGTTTACAATGTACGCAATCTTTTAAGGAAAATTACTATGTCTGTTATGAAAACAAGACCACTCTGCCTGGTGTCCTCGATTAATTTGCTTTAGTCAGAAACTAGGTAGTTTTTTTCAAGTCTTATTTGCAGCTTCGCCTGTTAATCGCATTTGTCTTGCACCGGGTTATGGGGATCAAATGGGCTTGAACAATGGCCAAACTTGAGTTCTGCTAGTGTCCTTAAGTTAGTCCTTAGAGTAGGATAGTTAGTTGGGAATTACGTAATTTGTGGCCCTTGGTGGGCCAGGAAATTTGTACTCATCAATTGACAAAATGGCAGTTAAGAATAATAAAAAATTTATTGAAAATTAATATATTGCCTTGTACATTGAGAAGAGGTTACCACGTGGTAAATGCTAATGACATAATCAATAGCCTTAATATATAGATCAACACTTATTATTCTTAGGTTATTTAGGAATTTGAGTACAAAATGGTGGAATCTCATGGGTATCTTGGAGGGGTTTTGGATCCTTGGGCTGATCCATATATGCCATGTACAGAAGAAACTAGCCACCTTCAGCTCTTTGCAAGTGTTGTAATTCATCAGGAACTGGATATCGATAATCAAGTTTTGTTGGGTCATCAACTAAAGGCCCTGAGACTCTTCACATGTATGGGATTTGTCAGCTTCCAAATCCAGGTGCCTTATTGGCACTGAAGGCTGTAGCAATCGTGGGAGTGGGATTTCGGAACCATCTATATTTAAAAGGTCCGTGCAGCTGCAAATATTGCAACTAGCCCTCTCGCTCTTGCGTCGTTTCGCTTGCCCGTGTTGCAGTGGTGAATATGCTTTCTTCAAGGAAAATGAAGGTGGCATTCTTCAGAGTTCAGTCCTTTAGGCCCTTATTATCTTCCTTTTCAAGGTATAGCATGTAGGAGCTGTTGACACTAGGGTTGCAGAGGATAATAGAAGGGATCCCGCGCTTTATAATGTGAGGTTTGCTGTATTTTAAATTGGAGTACTAATTGTGCTAGCTTCCAAAGAACTCTTTCCACTACTTTAGATTTTGTGGGGCTACGTCATCCATGACGTTATACAAGGACTCGTCATCATGTTCACGCTTGTCCACGTGGCCGGCATTATAGTTGTGTCTAAACATTCTAAGCTGCGTGCCCAGGAAGTTTTGCCTATTCTGGATGGGCCTTCGAGAACAAGGCTATTGGGCATAGTGGTCTCAGATGGGATTCTTTAATGTTTTTATGGATCTATTCTTGTAATTCATCTAAGAATTAATATTCTACTGGAAATGGGTTTTGGTATTGGACCAGAGGAGGTTTAAAAAGAAGATCAAAGTGATAATTGATCTTCTCATAATTTAAAATGAAGGATTTAGGATCACAATTTTTTATAATATCTAGGGCTTCTTGTTTATTGTTCTAATGCTAGGGTGTTTCCCGTAAGCGACATGTTGCATTGCCTGAGTGCAGCGAATTGTGGCAAGGGCCGCTACATATCCATGGGGGTCCAGGTATAGTGAAAAATATGCTAAGGTCCTTACATAATTGTGGGTATTGGTTAAGAAAAATGTTCAGAAGAATTGATGCCTCTTTAACACACTTAGTTATATATTCAATGAAACACCTAATCCTACTACTAATTAGATGGTGATATCCCGCAAGTATACGGTTATCAACTAGAAGCAAAGGCAAGTAGGGATCATTCCCACAAGGATTGTCGATTGCAATTACTAAGGTTTAAGGGTGCTTGTGTAGTTAAGCAAAATCAATCAATAGATGATAGAGCTATTCTAATGAAAACTATAATTTTAATTCTAACTTAATTTAATCAAATTAAGACTAAAATTTAAAAAAAGTGAATCACTCAACTAAAAAGATCTTTGAATATTAAAAGCATTCATTTCTAAATTATAAATTAGAAAGAGTTAAACTAGAAATTTAAATATTTTTGGATTTTTGGATTGGAATTAAGAAAGCCCAATAAGAATTAACTAGAAATTGAAGCTAGAAATGGAAAATTCTTAAATAGAAAACAAGAAATTGATAAGAACCCTAATTTTCCTAAAATCCCTAATCTGAAAGTAAAGAAATTTTTACTAAATTGGACAAGAAAGAAAATAAAAATTATATCTACGTGAAACTTGCAAAGAATCCACTTCGATTATCTAATAAAAATTTAAACTTGACAAGAAATTTAAAGAAGACCTAAGATGAAAGTAAAGAGAAATTTCTATTAGAAAAAGTAACTTGTAGTTCAAGCTATCCTAATCTATCTAGAACTAACTAAAACTATTTTACTCTAAAACTATCTACTCTATCTCTCTAAAAACTATCTACTTACTAATTCTACTAGCTTAAATAGTGCAGCATTACACAAGGCAAAATTAGGGGTTTTCTGGCTGGAAGTTTACAAAATTGCCCCTACAACATAACATTCAGCGAGTTGAGATCGCGGTCTGGAACATTTGAGATGAAGATCTCAACTCTAAAACAGTAAAACTAATTCCCGAGTCGAAATCGCGGTCTGGAATAATCGAGACCGCGATCTCGACTCTCCTTCCAGCAATCTTCATTTCATCCATTTTGCAATTTGGTCCCTTGAGCTTTGTTCCTTCCAGCTTCTAACCTTTAATTTTTAACCTGCATAATATTAACATCATTAAGCACTTAATTAAACTAAAAATTTAACACAAAATTATCATAATTAATTCAAAAACGAAAATATAATACATGTGAAAAAAATTAACTAAAATCCTTAATTACTTATCCAATTTCGGAATTTAAACTATCAAAATGCTATAATTTAGAGAAAAATAACTCTAGTTTACTAGAGTTATCACACACCCAAATTTAGCATTTTGCTAGTCCCGAGCAAAACAAAGATTAACTTAAACGAAACCTACTAAACATTAGAACATTTAAACACCTCCAAAGTTGACGTGACACTTGATTAATCATGGATGTACTTAGAACAATTATGTGATCTCTCAAGAAATGTTCAACACTACATGATATGTGAAGAATATGAGTAAATCAATCCAAAATTGAAATTTCGTTTTACAAAGAAGCACACATTCATTCACTCCACAAGATTTCACATCACCAAGCATTACCATTCTCGAAAAGAGTTACCAAAAGTTTTAGTTCTTTTCATTTGAATGAAACATCATTACTTCTCATATCATAAATATTATAAAGTTAATCAACTCTCCCGACTAGGCATCATGAAAATAGAAGTTCAATTAGGAATGAACTTAAATGCAGTTGTCACACATTTCGGGAATAAACCTCTAACAAGGAATAAGTAATATGAGATTAATGATAAGTATTACAAAAATTTACTCCTTAACTTATTGGTATACTAAAAATGCAATTCCTAATGGCTTAATTTGGAGAAACAACATGGGTACATGTCGGAGTCCCGTACTCGCCTTATTACTACTATAGTGACTTATTTCGGAGAAACAACATAGGTACATGTCGGAATCCCGTACTTGCCTAAACCAAGGAAAAGGAGTGAAATGTACCAAAAATTAATCTCGAATATCAATTATTCACAAGTTAGAAGAACATTCCCTATGCAAACACACAAAATGTCCCAAAATTCCTTCTACTTCATTTAACTCATTTCTTTCCAAAAGATAGTTCATCAACCACATAATATTGCAAAATGATTTGATAAGAAACAACATTTCAAATAAATTTTTCTAAAATTTTAGCACTTCTTTTTGAAAAATAGCAATGCTAAGGTTATGAATTCTTTATATTGCAAATGAACTACTCACTCACACAAAAATTGTTGAAATGAATCAATCATATCCTTTACTCACAAGGCATTGACCATCAAAATTTATCATCATTGAGTACCTAATTGATCAACTTTCCATCCATTAATCATCAAGTGCAACAAAATGTATAAAATGACCATTTCCAACACAAAAAGATAAACACCCCCAAACTTATCTCTTTTAGTCAAGTTGATGAATAAATCATCCTTCCACTCACCCAAAATCAAACATCAAGACAAACCCAAAAATAACGAAAACTACTTAAACTATGTCCTACTTTTTAGCCTAGAAATAAAATTGAGTAAAAATGTCAAGAGCAACCATGCCATGCATCTCACCAAGTAAGCTTCAAACAAAATCAATATTCCATTCAACTCATCAGACTAATGCACTACTCTTATTAGGCAATAACCAAACTTCACCAAGTGTTAATTTAATAATCCAAAAGAAATTCCATCCAAAAGCATCAAAATGTATCACTTGGCATCAGTTTAACGCCATTAGCCAAATTACTAAAAAGGAAAATCAAATTATTCCAAATTAAAAACTAAGAAGAAAATAAATTCATGTTTGAAGTGATTAAAAATTTTTATTTATTTTTTTTTTCCGAGACCGCGATCTCGAATCTGAGATCGAGGTCTCAACTCGACATGAAAAATGCCTTTCCAGAAGTTTAGGGTCGAGACCACGGTCTCGAACCAAATGACCATTCTACCCTCCAGAAGTTTGAGGTTGAGATCGCGATCTCAAAAGTTGAGATAGCAGTCTCAAGCTCAATTTCTGCAAAGTAAATTTTTACACTTAGCCGAAATTGCTCCACTCTTGACCACTTTTCTCCATTTGCAAGGGTTACCTACAAACAAAGAAATTCACAAGTTAGGATAAGGTTCTCAATTTCGACTCATTTTTTAGCATCATTTATTCAACTTAAATACCCAACTCTTTTTATCTAAGTCAAACCAATTTACTTAAAATCAAGACAACTAAAAATCACACCAAAAGAAGGCAATAAAAACTAAATTAAAGACTTGGGTTGCCTCCCAAGAAGAGCTATTTTATAGTCACTAGCTTGACTATGGCATTACCCTTATTCTTGTGTTAATCAAACGATCTATCGTCCACCTTCAATAATTCCTCCAAAGTATGGTTTGAGCCGATGTCCATTGACCTTGAAAGTTTCCTTTTTCCCCTTTATCTCCACCGTTCCATAAGAAAAGGTTTGGATCACTTCAAAGGGACCACTCCATCTTGACTTAAGCTTTCTCGAAAATAATTTGAATCTTGAATTATAAAGGAGCACCAAATAACCGACTTTAAATTCCTTCCTTTGGATATGCTTATCATGCCAAGCCTTTGTCTTTTTCTTATAGATTAAAGAATTTTCAAATGCTTCCCTATCCGGAATTCATCCAACTCATTCAAATCAGGCATCCTTTTTTCATATGCCTCCTTCAACTCAAAATTCAAGTTCTTTATGGCCCAATATGCCCTATGTTCAAGTTCCACCGGCAAGTGACACACTTTTCTATACACAATACGGTACGGAGACATGCCTATTGGAGTTTTAAAGGCCGTACGATAAGCCCACAAAGTGTCGTCTAACTTCAATGCCCAATCTTTCCTAGCATTATTCACCGTTTTCTCTAATATTCTCTTCAATTCTCGATTGGACACCTCCACTTGACCCCAATGTTTGTGGGTGATAAGCTAAAGCAACCTTGTGTTTCACCCCATATTTTGTCATTAATGCCTCAAATTGAGAATTCTTGAAATGTGATCCCCCATCACTAATGATAGCTCGAGGAACTCTAAACCGTGAAAAGATATTCTTACGAAGGAATTTAGTAACCACCTTGGCTTCATTGGTTGGAGTAGCAATTGCTTCAACCCATTTTGACACGACTAGTCCACCACAACCAAACTTTACTTATTGGAGTATGAGACTGGAAAAGGTCCCATGAAATCAATCCCCCATGCATCAAATACCTCCAACTCAATAATGCCATGAAGGGGCATTTCATGTTTCCTTGAAATATTACCCACCCTTTGACATTCATCACATTTGAGCACAAAATCCTGCGAATCCTTGAACATAGTTGGCCAATATAAACCATTTTGTAAGACTTTGAAAGCCATCCGGAGATGAATGACAATGTCTTAATATTTGGATATTTCACATTTCGGAACACATCTCCTTAGGACTTGATCATTGCACTTTCGGAACAAATATGGTTCTTCCCAAAAATAATGCTTAAGTTCCGCAAAGAATTTCCTCCTCTCATTGATGTTGAGCATATTAGGTACTATCCTTGCCACAAGATAATTCATAATATCCGCATACCATGGACTCACCTCTTTCACCTCAAACAACTTCTCAATTGGAAACTCTTCATTGATTATCCGTTCTTCAGTGCTTCATGATTGACAAGTTTAGATGCCTCAATGCTTGACATATGGTCGGCTACCATGTTTTCCACACCTTTTTTGTCGACCACCTCCCAATCAAATTCCTGCAACAAAAGTATCCATCTCAATAAACGTGGCTTAGTATCTTGCTTAGGAAACAAATACTTTAATGCGGAGTGATCGGTGTGAACAATTACCTTTGATCCAATCAATTACGGTCTAAACTTATCAAATGCAAAAACTATAGCAACTAGTTCCTTTTCTGTTGTTGAATAATTAATTTGTGCATCATTTAATGTCCTACTGGCATAGTAAATGACATGCAATATCTTGTTCACTTTTTGACATAGCACGGCACCTATTGCATAGTCACTAGCACCACACATGAGCTGAAAGGAAAGAGACCAATTTGGTGCTACAATAACCGGTGCAATCACTAGAGCGTGTTTTAATTCATTGAATGCTTTCAAACAAGAATCATCAAAATGAAATGGACAATCTTTTTGAAGTAAGAAGCACAATGGTCTAGCAATGTGAGAGAAGTTCCTAATGAATCTTCTATAAAACCCCGGATGACCTAAGAAACTTCTTACCCCTTTAACATTAATCGGAGGAGGTAACTTTTCAATTACCTCCACCTTTGCCCTATCAACCTCTATTGCCTTTGATGAGACCTTGTGACCCAAAACGATTCCTTCTTCTCACCATGAAATGACATTTTTCCCAATTGAGCACTAAATTAGTTTCCACACACCTCTTTAATACTTTGGACAAATTTTCGAGACAATCATCAAATGAGCCACCAAAAACACTAAAGTCATCCATGAAAATCTCTATGCTCTTTTCAACCATGTCATGAAAAATAGCAAACATACAACGTTGAAATGTACTTGGAGCATTGCAAAGTCCAAAGGGCATTCTCCTATATGCAAAGGTACCAAATGGGCATGTGAAAGTTGTTTTATCTTGGTCTTTCGGAGAACTAACAATTTGAAGGTATCCAGAATAACCATCAAGAAAATAGTAATATGCAAAATCGGCCAACCTCTCAAGCATTTGATCAATAAAAGGCATGGGAAAATGATCCTTTCGGGTGGCTTCATTCAACTTTCAAAAATCAATGCACATTCGCCAACCCGTAACCAATTTAGAGGGGAGAAGCTCATTTGTTTCAGTTATGATTACGGTAATACCACCCTTTCTGGGAACGACTTGAGTGGGACTAACCCACTCACTATCGCTAATAGGGTAAATAATACCAGCTTTCAAAAGCTTAAGAACCTCCTTTCTCACAACCTCTTTTAAAGTAGGATTCAATATCCTTTGAGGTTGCCTTACCGGTTTATTCCCTTCATTCATCAAAATTTTATGCATGCATATAGAAGGGCTTATTCCCTTTATATCATCAATAGACCAAGAAAGAGCACTTTTATTCCTTTTAAGCACCACAATCAATCTTTCAAGTTGTTCATTTGTCAAAGATGCGTTCACAATCATAGGGTATGTCTCATTTTCCACCAAGATATGCATACATTAAGTGGGTAGGAAGGAGTTTTAGCTCCAAATAGGGGGGTTCGTTGGTCGGAGACCCCCGTTTACCTCTTTCTTGATTCTCTTCATCTTCCTTTTGCAACAAGTTCTCATCCTCCAAGTGACTCACATCCTTCATTCCTTCTTCATCATCTTGATTTGGCACATTTGATTCCAAGACCTCTTCCTCCATTAAGAAATTCTCCATTGCATTCCTACAACAATCATCAATGAAGTTATCTACCATATTAATATTCATGACATCTTCAAAAGTTGAAGGAAGTTTTAATGAATTAAAAACATTGAACGTAACAATTTCATCATTTATTCGGAATTCTAACTTCCCTTCTTGAGCATCAATAAGTACACGGTCGGTAGCAAGGAAAGGTCTCCCAAGAATGGTTGGCATCTCTTCATCCTCTTCCATTTCAAGCACAATGAAATCGGTTGGAAGATAAAGTTTGTCAATTTTCACAATCACATCTTCAATCAGATCCCCCTTTGGAAAATTATGCTTCGATCCGCAAGTTGCAATGAGACACTTGTTGTTTTCAATTGACCTCTATTTAGTTTCTTAAATACTCCAAAAGGCATGAGATTTATTGAACCTCCCAAGTCACATAATGCTCTTCCAAATTTCAAACCTCCAATCTCACAAGGTATAGAAAATGAACCCGGATCTTTGAGCTTTGGTGGCAATTTCTTTGTAAGTAATGCACTACAATGCTCCGTTAAGCACAAAATTTCATCGCCATGCAAATTTCTCTTTGAAATAAGGACATGTTTCAGGAATTTGGCATAGGTAGGCATGTCATGAGTGAAATAGCCGAACACCTTGGAGAGAGGAAAAGGGAGCTTTTAGCATAATTAATCCGCTACCCCAATCCGCTTGGGTACAACTCTAGGAAATGCATTAGATTTTTTACAGATATTTTCTTGCCTCTTGAAAAATTCAGCACATCATTCAGAAATGCTAAATGGGAAACCAAAGAACAATGAGGCATCTAGCCCTAGGAACAGAGAAGGGAAAGATATGATTTGACTCCATCAGGTTGGTAAGCCCTCTTGAAAGTGCTTCAGGAACTAGAATGAGCAGAAGCAGTGCTAGGGGATCACCTTGCTTAACACCGCAGTAGGATTTAAAAATGCACACGACCTGACCATTGAGAAGAATGGAAAACCAGCTGGAGGACAAGTTATAAATTACCAGACCAATAAAAAGATCTGGAAACCCAAATTTTCCTGTAAATGCCTCTAAAAATCTCTATGAAACTTTATCAAAAGGCTTCATCATGTCTAGTTTAAGAGCGATATTGTGACCATAAGTTTTCTTCCATAGCGACATAAACAATTCTTGTTCCAGAAGAATGTTATCCGATACCGTTCTTCCCTTGACAAAGCCTGACTATTCTTTGGATATTAATATTGTAAGAATCTTGGAAAGTCTTCCAACAAGAATTTTAGTAAGAATTTTATTAGAAAATTACATAAAGATATTGGCCAGAAATCTTTGAAGGAACGAGATGGCTTTTACACAGGTATTATCAAGCTTTAAAATCAATACATGTAATGCTTTGGAGACCACACATGGTATAGGAACACCAGTAAAAAATTCCTACACCGCCAGTAGACGGTCCATGGAAATAATATCCCAACAATGAGTGAAAAAAGAGCCCGTGAAACCATCTAGACCTACGATCGACATTTTGTCAAGCTAAAAAACTGCCTATATAATCTCAACAAGAGAAATCGACTAAAGTAAATCAAAATTTTGCTCCAGAGAAAGGCAATGAGGGATGAAATGAAGTAATATTTGGAGACTATTCTCGTCTACCCCGCCATTAGACAAAAGAGATTCAAAATAAGAAATCGCCTCTCTTCGAATATCATCAGGAGAATCAAGCTAGTTTCCCAATGTATCTTTGATTCTCCTTAATTGAAACCTTGACCTCTTACTGACCAAAGAAGCATGGAAAAACTTGGTATTTAAATCGCCTTCCGTAAGCCATTTACAACAACCTTTTGTTTCTAGAAAGCCTCTTCATCATCAAGGTCTTTAAGTTAATCAAACAAGCTAGCTTGAGAACGATGAAGAGCTTTTCTATCCTCGAGAGAGTGAGTAGAGTCATATAGCTGTTCCAGCAAGAGAACATTTTCTTCAGCATGTTTAACCGCATCAAAAACATTTCCAAAGACCTCTCTATTCCATGTTTGTAAGGTGTGCTTAAGCCTTTATAGTTTCTAAGCAAAAGCCGCCATACCATACCCGTGAACGGGGCATGACCGGTTAGCTAAAACTGTGTCTAAGAAGGAAGACCCAATGTACATGCTTTTGGCCATGTCCACTGTCTTTCTTAAAGCCATTAATGGCCTCTTCTACAACTTGTGGTCTAGGGTTTTCAAAAATCAGCTTGGAGGCATATAATTTTGACAAACAATCACTAGGGTTCGAGCTAGGGTTTTGATCAGACAAACTGAGTCCACATGACCCACTTTATGACAAAGAAGACAAAAATTTGGAACATCTTCATATTTAATCGATTCCCACATTTCTTTCATTAGTTTCCATTACCGACATATGCTCATTTGAGTCTGTGAGATCAAGTTCCACACAAACTCGTGCCTTACCCAAATGATAACTCTGGTAAACTAGAGTTATTTAACTATTAAATTATAGCTTTTTGGTATCAAATTAAATGTTTTAGTTTAATTATTTGCATTATTTGGTTGCATTTACTTTTCTTAAGTATCATGAATTTTTACTTAATTTTAGTTATTTATTGAGTTAATTTTTTGCAGGATACGAATTGAAGGATGGAAGTCGAAATTACAATAGTTCGAGGGCCAAAGTACAATTGATAAAAAGTATAAGATTAGAGCTGAAAGAGGCTCAATGTTGCAACATGGGTTATTTGATATTGCGACATCGAGACAGGATTTAATATTGTATTTTTCAGCTCGATGTTGTGACATCAAATAATTCATGTCGCGACATCGAAGTTTCAGCAGCTTAAGTATTTAGGGCATTTCTATAATTTTGGCTTACAGATTTTAATTCTTATCTTGTAATTCACTCAAATAGATATAGAGAATGATAGTAAGTGAAAGTACACATAGTCGTAGTGTAGTGAGTATTTAGATTAGTCTAGTTGCAGTTTTAACTTAGAACTCAAACTTCTTTTTAATCAAAGTTCTCTTTTAATTTCTCTTTGATCTTGCTTTAAATTCCTTGCAAGTTTTAATTTTGATAGAAAATCGTAGTGGGTTAATCATTAGCTACAAGTAGATATAATTTTTACTTGTTTTCTTGTTAAATTTCTTGAAAATCTAGTTACTTCCATTCCAAGCTTTCTTAGGGTTCTTGATAATTTAGTGATTTCTAGCTTAGAATTTCATTTCCTTGTTTTAATTTCAAGTAATTTTCTTAGTAGGCTTTCTTTTACTAAATAAAAAATCCAAAAATATTTCGTTTAAAACTTGTTCTCTTTAAAAATTTCAATAGTTTTAATTTAATAAAAAAATAGAAATTGCCTTATTTTCATGCTTTCTATATTACTTTCATTAGTCAACTACTATAGGATTACTTGCTTTTTAATTCTTGTCTTACTTTAGTTAATTTAGTTGATTTCGAAGTAAGTTACTTGTTTTCATTAGAATAGATTAGTTAGTCCTTAATTAGTTGTTTAATTACTTAATTAGAGTAGAAATTACTTGCTTAATTTCCTTGCTCTTGGTAGTAAAAATAGTTCTTAAGTCTACTTGTTAGATTGAGTTTTTTTAGGTTAGATTACCCCAAGTTATTAATTTGTCTAACTACACAATGGCCTTTAGATCTTGGTATTTGTCAATAAGCAGTCTTCATGAGAACGATACTCGCTCATCCTATACTATTATCCACCCCGATACTTGCGGGCATGAGGATAGAGGTTAGAGGGTTTGTGTGGATTTTTTATAACTTGTTTTTTGTACTGATTGATCTCTATTCGTAGCACGAGCAAGTTTTTGGTGTCATTGCTGGGGATTATCCTTGATATTTTGGCAACATTGAGGACTTTAAGGGTCGTGTAGATTAGGCACTTTTTCTTGTTTAGTAGCTAATCTTATTTCTTAGTTAGTAATTCTAAATTGTTTATGCTGCTAGTTCTTGTTTACGAATTGGAGTGGCACTTGTGACTAATTAATTGAATTTGCTCTTTGTAGTATGTGGTTAGAAGAGACAGAGAGATCTTTGATTTGTTCAGATGACGCAAGAGAGAAGGAATTAAGGAAAATTTGGAAAGCAAAAAGAGTACAATAAGAGTTAGAAAGACCTCAAATGGAGAATCGTCAACAAAATCCTAGAATGTTGAATGAGAATTTGGATAATAATAGTGATGATCAAGTACAAGGGACTAGAAATCATGGTATAGGAGCTAACTTCAATGAAGGACATGGGAATGATGGTAATGGAGTTCATGGATATGCTCATCCTCTTAGAGACTATACAATGCCTAATTTCGATGGGGCTACTTCTAGTATTGCAAGTATGCCAATGCAAGCGAATAATTTTAAAATTAAGCCCGCTCTTATAAAACTGTTGAGCAAGCCCATGCGATGTTTGGTGAAGGCCCTATTGAAGATCGATATATACACTTGATGAATTTTGATGAAGTGTTAGATACATTTAAATTCAATGGAGTCCATCCAGATTGTGTGTGCATAAGAGTTTTTCCTTTATCATTGCGAGATGAATGCAAAAGCTTGGTTGTAATCATATGCTCAAGGAACATTTAGAATGTGGAATCATTTGGCCTAAGAATTCTTGGCCAAACATTTTCCTTCCTCAAGGACCGCCAAACTTCGAAATGAGATCACATCATTCAAGTAAGATATGGGTAAAGGTATTAGTGGGGCATGGAAAATATTCAAAGAATTATTGAGAACATGCCCACATCACACTATTCCTCTTTGGTTGCAAATCCAAATATTTTATAGTGGCTTGACTCAAGAGACCAAATCAATTATTGATGCATCCGTAGATGGTTCAACATCCTTCAAAATGCCAGAGAAGGCTCAAGCACTACTTAATAGGATGGTATCTAATGATGATACACTATTACTCTCATGCTCCTATTGCTCAACTAGTGGCTCAACAACATATTAACCATGCCAATACTTAACATGGAGGTATCTTGAATTTGAGTTTAAATGATGCATTACTTGCTCGACAAGGCTTATTTATGAATGTCATGAATAACTTCCGAAGAGCTTTGGAGAATTTTGGGAGATCAAATACCGTGAATGCTGTGACTACATTATCTCAATTACCTCTTGTGTGTGATTTTTATGGAGGTGGACATTTAAATGGCCAATATGAAGCTTTTCTTTAGGCCAAATGAACAAGTGAATTATGTTTTTAATCAATTATCATCTTCATGGAAATACTTACAATCCATCATAGAGGAAACATTCAAATATTTCTTGGAGCAATCCCAACAACCAAAAAAAATCCTCCCTATCAACACAATCCGAACCACAAAATATTCAAAACCAAGCCTCAACTTCTTCTTCGAGGCCTTATTAACTCCCTCACCAAATAAATTTCCAAGACAACTTGATCATCCTATCCATCTCAACCAAATCATCCTTATCCTAACAATCAATGAAGACCTTAATTTTAACAACTTAACCCTCTTCCACCATTGAATTACAATCAAAATTATCATAGAGAACATGATGAATTCTATGAGTCCATTATAAGTGATTATATTTTTTTCATCGGGTCTGGGTAGAGACCAAAGATCTTGAGCGACCGATCCGGCAGAACAACCCAAAAGATAAAATACAATGTGATAACTTGAGAAGGGAAAATGAGAGTCAAAAAAAAGAAATTGAAAATCAGAGGAGAGAATTGGAGAATCAAAGGAAAGAAATGGAGAATCAAAGAAGGGAAAATGAACACTAAAGGAGGGAACATGAGAACTTCAGAACCATGACAAGGAATTTGGATGTTGAATTGGGGCAATTGGCTAAGAAACGAAATGAAAGGCCTTTCGGAGCTTTGCCTAGTGACACAAGCCCTAATCCAAGAGAATAAAATAGTGGAGAGCAAGTGCAAGCTATCTCGACATACTTAGAAGTGGCAAAGCATTGGAAGGGAAAGTTGCTATAAGATTATCCTAAGAACCAAGAAAATATAGTAGTTTAGGATTAGTGTGAAGCTAAGCGGGAGACTTCAAAGGGCCAAGGTGAGAAGACTGAAGAACCTACGAATCCCAATGAGCAATTTTAGGAATGCAAGGATCCTATGACCAATTATCAAAGCAAGTTAGAGTTCCATTTCCATAAAAGGTTGAGAGAAGAGAAAAGGAAAAGAAATTCAAAAAGTTTCTTGATGTGTTCAAAAAGATTGAAATCAACACAATATACATGGAGACACTTGAAAATATGCCCTTATATAACAAGTTCATGAAACAAGTTCTAACGTCAAAGATGAAATTCCATGGAGATGAAATATTACACTTGACGGAAAATTGTAACGCATTGCTCACAAAGAGGTCACCTCTCAAACTTAAAGATCCTGGTTCTTTTTCCATTCCTTGCAAAATTGGTGGTGTTAAATTTCAGAAGGTCCCTTGTATGATTTGGGGGCCTCTATGAATCTCATGCCTTATTCGGTCTACAAGAAGTGTAGTAGAGGAGATTTGAAGCCCACAAGTGTATCCTTGCAACTTGTAGACTGGAGTATTAAACTTTCAAGGGGAATTATTGAAGATGTAATCATAAAGGTAGGCAAGATTTATCTTCTGGTGGACTTCATAATTTTGGACATGGAGGATGATAAGAAGATGCCTATTGTCTTTGGAAGGCCGTTTCCTTGCAACTGGGCTTGCACTCATAGATGTACAGCAAGGGAAGTTGTCATTTCGAATCAATGATGAAATTGTTACTTTCAATGTTTTTGATTCATTAAAACTTTCCTCTATTTATGAAGATGTTATGATCATAAATTTAGTGGATGATTTAGTTGATGACTATTGTAGGCACAAATTGGAGAAATCTCCACTGGAAAGAGTTTTGTTGCATCCAAGTGATGTAATCCAAGAAGATGAAGAAGTAGTGGACTGTTTGCAGTCTACCCAATGGGAGAACAATGTTCCAATGCAAGAGAGCAAGGAGGGAAATAATGGTAAAGGAAAAGGGGGTTTCCGAACAACGAACCCCCTAAGGTGGAACTTAAACCTCATCTTAATGTATGTTTATCTTGGTGATAATGGACTTATCCGGTGATTGTTAATGCTTCTTTGACTAGTGAACAATTATATAAGTTGGTTGTGGTGCTCAAAATGTATAGAAATGCTATTGCTTGCTCTATCGATGACATTAAAGGAATTAGCCCTTCTGTGTGCATGCATAAGATTTTGTTGAAAGAAGGAAATAAACTAGTAAATCAACCTCAAAGGAGGTTGAATCCTACTTTGAAAGAGGTTGTGAGGATGAAGGTAATGAAGCTATTGGATGCCGGTATTATCTACCCAATTAGTGATAGCGAGTGGGTTAGTCCCACTCAAGTTGTTCCTAAAAAGTGTGGTATCACCATTATACTTAGTGAAACCAATGAGCTCATCTACTCTAGATTGGTCACTGAGATGGCGGATGTGCATTGATTTTAAAAAATTGAATGAAGCTACCCATAAAGAGGATTTTCCCTTTCCGTTTATAGATCAAATGCTTGAAAGGTTGGCCGGTTTTACATAGTATTGCTTATTAGATGGATACTTCGGGTGCATTCAAATTGTCATTTGCCTATTAGATGGATACTTTGGGTGCTTATTGATGATTGTTTTTCGAACTTGTCTCATATTTTGAAAAGGTGTGTAGAAACCAATTTGGCTCTCAATTGGGAAAAATGTCATTTTATGGTATAAGAGGAAATTGTTTTGGGACATAGAATCTCATCTAAGGGCATAGAGGTTGATTGAGCCAAGGTAGAGGTAATTGAAAAGTTATTTCCACCTATTAATGTTAGAGGGGTATGAAGTTTTCTTGGACATGTGAGATTTTATAGGAGATTCATTAGAAACTTTTCACAAATTGCTAGACCTTTAGGTTCTTGACTTCAAAAAGATTGTGTTTTCAATTTCGATGATGCAATTCTTGCTTGCATGCCTTTAATGAGTTGAAACACACACTTGTTAATGCATGGATTATTGTGGCACCAAATTGGTCACTTCTATTTTAACTTATGTGTGATGCGATTGACTATGCAATAGGTGCTATTTTGTGTCAAAAGATTGATAAAATGTTTCACGTCATTTACTATGCAAGTAGAACTTTGAATGATGCACAAGTCAATTATTCCACCGGAGAAAAGCAATTACTTGCTATAGCATTCGCATTTGACATTTTTAGATCTTACTTGGTAGGTTCCAGGACTATTGTACACACAGATCACTTTGGATTAAAGTATTTATTTTCTAAACAATATACGAAACCATCTTACTAAGATGGATACTTTTTTTGCAGGAGTTTGATTGAGAGGTTGCAACAAAAAAGGAGTTGAGAATGTTGTAGCAGATCATATTTCAAGAATTGAAGAATCTATGCTTGTGAGTCAAGATGACAAGGCCATTGTAGAAGAGGCATCTATTGAAAAAAAGTTGTTTGAAGTTAAGGAGTCAATTCCTTGGTATGCAGAAATTGCAAATTACCTTATGGCAAAGGTGGTGCAAAGAAAGTTGATGCAAATGCAAGAAAAAAGTTCTTTGCGGAGATTAAGTATTATTTTTGAGATGAACCTTATCTCTTCTGGAGATATAATGATCAAATTTTGAGGAGATATGTCCTGGAATAAGAAGTGATGGATCTCTTGCATCATTGTCATGCATCATCTGTAGAAGGCCACCATGGAACACAAAGAACGGCATTTAAAGTGTTACAAAGTGGTTTGTATTGGCCATGCATTTTCAAGGATTCAAGAGATTTTGTACTTGATTATGATAAATGCCAATGGGTTAGCAACATTTCAAGAAGACAAGAGGTGCCCCTGAATGGGATTGTAGAGTTGGAGATTTTTGACGCATGGGGCATCAACTATATGGGACTCTTTCCAACATTGGATTCCAATAAATATATTTTGGTTGTGGTGGATTTGTATTGAAGTGATAGCTGGAAGCAATTGCCACACCAACCAATGATACAAGAGTTGTGACCAAATTCCTCAGGGAGAAATCTTCTCTCGGTTTAGAGTACCAAGAACCATTATTAGTGATGGGGAACACACTTTCAGAAATCTTCCTTTGAAGCTTTGATGAAAAAGTATGGGATGAAGCACAAAATATCTTTAGCATACCATTCTCAAACTTCGTGTGAAGTTGAAGTGTTAAACAAGGAATTGAAGAGAATATTAGAGAAAACGGTCAACAATTCAAGAGAAGATTGGGCAATCAGATTTGATGATGCTTTATGGGCTTACCATATAGCATTTAAAACTATAATTAGAATGTCTTCCCTCCGAATAGTCTAAGGTAAGGCATGTCATTTACCAGTGGAATTGGACCACAAGGCTTATTGGGTAGTAAAAGGTTTAAATTTTGATATTAAGGAAGCATATGAAAAGAGGCTCTTGGATTTAAATAAGTTGGATGAGTTCCGGAGGAAAGCAACTGAACCAATTCCGTGATTTATAAAGAAAAGACCAAAATATTGTATGATAAGTTCATTTTTAGGAAGGAATTCAAGGCCAGTGACTTGGTCTTGCTCTATACTTCAAGGCTTAATCTCTTTCCGGGGAAGTTTAACTCAAGATGGAATAGACCGTTCAAAGTAGTTCAAGATTTCCCTATGTAGAGGTGGAACTTCAAAGAAAAGAATCCAATTTTAAAGTATATGGGCACTAGCTCAAACATTATTTTGGAGGAGCCATTGAAGATGGACGTGAAATTGTCCAATTTGTTCAAGAATGATCAAGTCCATGACATAGTCAACCTAGTGACTATAAAAAAGTGCTTCTTGGGAGGCAACCCAAGATTTAAATTCCTTATTTTTTTTAATTTAGATGTTATTTTATGTTTACTTGTGATTGGTGTGATTTGGTTTGTTTTTAGTTTAGTTTCGGTTTAAAATTTTTGATTTTAATTTGAATAAATTGTGCTAAAGCATGAAGTGCAATGATCAAAGCTTCTAGTACTTGTGTTTTTTATGCTTGTAGGTGGTGAAAAGAATTGAGGAGAAGTGAGAAAGAAGTTGAAAAGATGGATAAGTGTTGAAATTGACCTTTGTAGAAGAATGAATTTGATGTCGCGACACCAAACACTTGAGTGGCACATGTGTCAGTTGATGTCCCGACATCAAAAACTCGATGTCGTGACATTAAAAGACGTGTGGAAGGCACATGGTTTTTGATGTCGCCACATCAAAATCTTAATGTCGCATCACCAAAACAAACAGAATACAATTTTATTCGACTTCCTCTCTTCTTCTTCACTCAAACTCTTAAATCCCCAAATTCCCAAAACCTAATATACAACACTTCTTTTCCTCTTCTTCAATTCTTCTTTCTAATCCTGAAAATCCTCCATAAATTCCACATAATCCACGCTAACAACCCATCCTCATCATTATCCATCTTCAAGAGGGCTTCTCAAGGACAAATTTTCCAAGTTTTGAAGGGTTTTCTTCTAACAATCCAAGTGGGTTTTTCTTCAATTAAACAAGTAACATCCTTCAATTCTTTTGTGCTTAAGCTCGTATGTTTATTGTTTTGGATGATTTTGGCTAGAATTTTTTGGTAAATTTGTGTTCATTGATCATTTGGGAAGTCAAGAAATTGTGGTTGATTTGTTTTTGGAAATTTATTGGGGCAAATTTTTTGTGAATCCTTTCTGCTAACTTGGCTATGAATTTCATTGGCTTAATTGTTATAATGGATTGCTTTTTAATTAGTTTGGAAAATTCTTAATTTGTAAAATCTTGGTGAACTTTTGTTGCATTTGATTGTTCTTGACTTGATTGTGGAATTGAGCTTGTTGTGAGATGAGCATTATTGCTTTTGACTGAAATTGCTTGAAAATATAACAAGGGGAGTTTACGGTAGTGGAAGAAGAGGTAGGGGTCAAGGTAGAGATGAGATTTCCAAGAAGAGAAAAATGGGGAAAGGAATGAGTGGGGAAGGAGTGTGTAAGGAATTCTAATGGAGCAAAATGAACCAGTTGTAGAACTCCAATTTGCAAGTGACCCAGCTTGTGATTTATTCCGTGCAAATGAGAAGCATGAGGTTATTAAGGAAAGAGGATTTGACTTGTCAATGCATTGGGGAGATTACGAGAGAGTTAGGAAAGAATTAAAGGCCCAACTTAAAGTAAGGAATTGGGAAGAATTTGATAAGACAGTTCCACCAGGTTATACAAATTTAGTTAAAGACTTTCACTGTAATGTGTGTGAGCTTGAGGGGGGAAGTGAGAGTTATAGGTGTATTGGCGAATTTTAGTGCTGAAAAGATCAATGAATATTTTAACATACCCTTTATTGATAGTGAAGAATATATGGAGTTCCTAAATGATAGCCACAAGGATATAATGGCTGTTAAAAATGCTATGAGTTCTTCTAATGCTGATTGAGTTATGAATGCAACAGGGAATAGAGATCTTAAATTTCCTCACAGTGGTTTGTCATTAATTGCTTAATTTTGGGCTTAATGTTATTTCATCCGTTGTAGAATTTGGGGGTCAAACTCAGTGAGTTATATTCTTCGAGATAAGGCATGTTTAGTTTACGCTATTTTCGTAAGGATGCCTTTGAATATTGTAAGCATGATTAGACAGGGGTTCCCGGATAGTAGGAGATCCAGGAGAGCCATATTTTATGCACGACATTGAATAACTCACTTGTGTATCAATGCAAGTTGTCCCATCATTCCCAGTGAACCTCAGACCTATCCAAGGGTCGAATGAATAAGGATTATATTTACAAGATGCTCTGGGAATTTGGGATTTGAGATCATCATCAGCCTGAAGGAGCTCCTATGCCACCACCACTTCCCACGAGCATTGCACATTCCCATGCCTGCAGAGTATATTTTCAGTGCACAAAACACCAATAAGGAATGCAATAAGGTTCAAGGATATTACATGTACAACCAGCTTGTCCTCCACAACAATTTAGTAGTCATTGCTGAGGCTCTTAGGGTCATGACACACAACAATCTTGGACTCAACCAAGACCACCTCTAGCTTGGCACTATAATCCATCTCGTGGTCATGCATACTACACACCACCCAAGGGACCATCGTATCAAGGAGAATCACATCAAGCATGGGACATTGGTGGAGCCCAAAATGAAGATTTTGAGGAGATCCAGCACAGTGGTATAGAAGTGGGCAAGAAAATGAGATGGAGCGGGACCTCAATGTAGTAGAGGATGAAGAATGAAGATTTTGAGAAGACACCACTCACAACAATGCTTTTTACGTGACTTTAGTTTATAAATTTAGATGGATATGAAAACTACTTTTACTTTCATTTATTTACTAACTTTGGCGCTTTATTATGTTAATTTATTGATTTTGGATAATTTAGTTTGGAAAATTTCTTTTGAGTAGATTGACTATAGGTCGTAAGCTGATGCCAAGTACTTATTATTATTGATGCTTGGATTAGGTTTGATCACTTTGAACTTTATTGATGAATGTTTGATTTTTGAGCTTTTTAAACCTATGCCTCTAGTAGTTTACTTAATTGAGTTGTGTAATAGCTAAGGGCCTTAGGCTGATGCCAAGTGTTCTGTTTACAATGTTTAAGTGATTAGATTGACTTTTCTGAGCCTACATGGATGTCTATTTGGGTTTTTTGGCTTAATTTTGCTCTAAGTGACTTCTTTTGATTAGATTTTATTTTAGATTATGCTATTATAGCTTTGACTTTATTCATATGTTTGTTTTTGTTTGTTGAATTTTGGGTGAGTGGACGGATGAGTTTTATTCGTCAAGTGAATGACAGTGTCAAGTTTCGAGTGATGGTTACTTGTGTCAGGAATGATCCTTTTATGTTTGCATGTTTGTGTTTGATAGCACTTGGATGGGAATTTGATCAATTTGGCACTCGATGATGACACTTGACTTGCAATAACATATGGTTGAACTACTTAAATTGGACATTCCATGAGTTTAAGCGTGTGTGAGTGGTTCTTTTGCAACTCAAGAACTTCAAAATTTTGGTTATTACCACTTTCAAAAAAATGGACTAATATTTTAGGTAAAATTCATTTGAAATATTGCTTTAGTCAAATTACAAATATTACTTTGTTGGTTGATTTGTCTTTTGAAAAAATTAGTTTAAATGGAATAGAAAGAATTTAGGACATTTTGTGCGTTTGCACAGGAAATGTTATTCTAATTTGTGAATGATTGGTATTAGATATTAATCTTAGGTACGTTTTACTCTTATTTCTTTGTATACTGCCGTGCAAAAAAATATATTTGCATTTAGGAATAAGGTGAATATGGGATTCTGACATGTACCTAGTATTGTTTTTCTGAATTAAACCATTAGATTAGTAATAAGGTGAATACAGGATCCCGACATGTACGAATAATGTTTCTCCGAATTAAGCCATTCGCGATTACATTTTAGAATACCAATACGTCGAAAGGGGAATGTTTGTAATACTTTTCATTGATATCATACTACTCATTCCTTGATAGATTAATGTTCCCAAAATTGTGTCGACATGTGCATGTATATAGACTCCTAATGAACTTCTATTTCTATGCAACCTTGTCGAGATGGTCAAACAACTTCGTAATACTTTTGATTTGAGAAAAGATTATGTTTTGAACGAATAGAGCTTGCTTTTGAAAACAATTTTTGAGAATGGTTAATGCTTAGTAATTTAAAATTTTATGTAGCAATTGAACTTATAAATTTTGGGAAAATAGAAAACTTGGATGACTAGTCGAAATGGTTGAATTGTCATATGGTATTTGAGGTGCCTTGAGAGATTTCCTTATTATTATTCATTAGTACATCCAGTTTTCATCTTTTGTGTGTCATATTTGGCAGTGTGTTTTGTGTGATTAATTAGTAAAGTTCTTTTTATTTCTTGTTTTAATTGGGACTAGCAAAACGCTAAGTTTGGGGGTGTGATAATTATAGTAAACTAGAGTTATTTTACTATTAAACTATAGCTTTTTGTGAAGTTAGTCCCTATTTTTTGTATCTAATTAAATGATAGCTTTTAGTTTAATTATTTGCATTATGTAGTTGCATTGCATTTCTTGTAAATATCATGAGTTTTTACTTAATTTTAGTTATTTTAGTTACTTATTGAGTTAAGTATTTTGCAGGATAAGAATTGAAGGATGGAATTCAAAATCACAAAAGTTCGAGAGCCAAAGTGCAATTGATGAAGACTTGAAGACTATAGCTAAAAAAGGCTCGATGGCACGATATGGGTTATTTGATGTCGTGACATCAAGGCGGGATTTAAAATTGTATTTTTCATCTTCATGTCGTGACATCAAATAATTCATGTTGTGATATCGAAGCACAAGCAGCTTTAGTATTTAGGGCATTTCTGTAATTTAGCTTGTAGATTTTAATTTTGTAATTCACTCAAACATATATAGAGAGTGACAATAAGTGATAGTAAACAACGGTTGTGTAGTTAGTTTTTAGATTAGTCTAGTTGTACTTTGAACTTAGAACTCAAATTTTTTTTTAATCAAATCTCTCTAATCATTCTCTTAGATCTTACATTGAATTCCTTGCAAGTTTTAATTTTGATTAGACAATCTTAGTGGGTTAATAATTAGCTACAAGTAGATATAATTTTTACTTACTTTCAATTTAAATTTCTTGAAAATCTAGTTAGTTCCATTCCAAGCTTTCTTAGGGTTCTTGATACTTTAGTGATTGCTAGCCGAGAATTTTATTTCCTTATTTTAATTTCAAGAAATTTTCTTAGTGGGCTTTCTTTTACTAAATAAAAAATCAAAAAATATTTAATTTAAAATTAGTTACCTTTGCAAATTTTATTAGTTTAATTTAGTTAAAAAATTGAAATTGCCTTATTTTCGGGCTTTCTTATTACATAAAAATTATTGTAGACAATAATATACCAATTCTGTAACAAACTAAAAGGATAATTCTAAATTCAAGTGAAAAATTTTCTCCCTAATTTTATTTTTGCTTAATTCCACTTTTTCTTCTTCAGCTTCTTATCTTCGGTCATCAAAGTAATAGAATTTTATGCTATCTACAAAAGAATGCATCTAGTTGTCTATAGAAGAATACATCTGTGAAAGGATACCTCAATTACGTAAGTTACGTAGGCTTTATCCTCTCTATAATAGTCCTAATTGACATCTAGTACAATCGTTATCACTTATCCCACTTATCCCATAAATTTTCAATGTTTTTAAAATACACTATTTTATCTCATAATTATTCAATTTTTCCTCATTCACCACCCGAGACAAACAATATATAAAATATACAATATTTATGAGTTTATTAAGAAATATTTATCTTTTCCATAAGCAATTGTACCCTTTTACGCTAAGAACCCGAATGAGAAAGAACATGGGCAATCAGCAATTGTACCTTCTCGGGTTGAGAACCCAATTGAGGAAGAAATTGGGTAATCGGATTTGAAGGAGTCAGGTCAACCATAACGTTTGATTGGACAGAAAGAGTTGGAATCAGCGGCTGAGATGACCTAATCACTATCCTCACAGTTATCCTACTTACAGGATGCCAAAATCATCCTTTCTGGTGCAAACTGCTTCTCACTAATGGGATTCCCAGTGGGAGGGATGTCTTTGTTAGAATTATTACCCGAAGAATTACGGGGCGATGCCACTAATTTGATTGACAAAAGGGGAAAAGAATGCAGAGATTTTAGAAGATTCAAAAAAATGGGAGGAAAAAGTAAACTAATATTTGTAGGATTGACAAAAGTGATGAAGTGGAAAGGGAAAAAAGAATTTATGAAAGAGAAACACTTAGTTAGGACTAAAAAGGGGTCAACCCGATTTGAATGGGTTTTAAAACATTAAAGTCGACTACATGGGAGAAAACCTAGGCATCTAATGCGGTGGTATGAAACAAAGGATTAGCCTTGCAGAAATGATCAACAAAAAGGGTTAAGAAAACAATGGATCATGCAGGAATATGATGAACAATAAAATATTAAAACAGCTTAAGGACTATTGAGTGGAAAAAAGCAAAAATGGCTAGGCTTGATCGATGCGCAATGCAAACATCTATCTGGGGGACTTTTGATGATACAAGGTATAGTCCCTTAATAGGAATCACCCACGTAATATATAACCAGAATCATTATAAAGGTAAAATTGTAAGGTAGTATAAATTACTATAAAATCAGTTTGACACTCATGCAGAACAAACTACCATTGAGGTCAAACAAAGCAGGCCTGATCCCTTAAGGGGGGACTCATAAAACATAGAATGACTAATCAGAGATTCAAATCCAAGTCAAATGCCAAAAAATAGGGGCTCTTCCCACCATTGTACATAAGCAAAGATTATGAAGGATAATCAAGAATAAAGCAATACAAGGCCATAAGTTATATACTCCCTCTGTCATATTTTATACCTCACCCTTTCTATTTTAAATTGTCCCAAATTATTTATCAATCTTTAAAATGGCAAATTTTTAAACGTCATCTTACCTATTCTACCTTTCATGCAAGTCCCAAAATCATAGCATTAAATTCATATTTCAACATTAAATACTCAGACAAACTATTATTAAAATTTGAAACTCCAAAATCAACTACCAATTTTTTTATCTTAATTAAAGCACAATTATAGGAAAAGCATTTTACTCGTGAGTCAACTACTAATTTTTCTTAAACTATATGTAAATTTGAACATGACAAATAAAATAGAACGAAAGGAGTACTATTCTTTTTCTATCTCTCTCCCTCTCTCTAATTCTCTCTAGCACAACCAGAAATGTCGGTGTCATTATTTTGAGCAACAATTCAGCAAAATGAAAGGTATATCCTTCTCCCAAGACTACGTAAATGCAATCAGGTCTTGTTGTTTTCGACTGCAATAGATGAAAAAAGAACTCTACAGGCAATCTTTTCCATCTAACGCCAATAACAATTAATTTCTTGGAAAATTCTGGAGTACAACAGGCAAATGTCCGTTGTATGGAAGCAACAAAGACAAAGGTCCACTAAATGACAAAATAGTAGTTAGACAATGGGGACCAATGATGACATGGCCCAATGTTATGCTGACACATGAAATATTGTAATAAAAGATTTGTTGGTTTTGGCGACAACCAAGGCTGCCGGTTGTGTTCTGTATGGGACTGGCAATTTAAAGTTAGATTTAAATATTTTTTTGGGAGTTAATAGGCTTCACTAAAGATTTTTGTTACAGTGTCAAATCAATAGTGAAGATTAGTCCATTAAAATTACTTCACATTATTTTGACAGTTTATTTGACAGTGTGACTTAGAGAATAAAATAGAGTGTGAGAAACAAGATCTTGTGGCTTTGAATTGGTTTAAATATTGTATAGTTTGAAGAATGCCGTAGTATTGTTCATTCGTTTAGGGGTAAATTCTATTGTATTTGTCATCCTTAGCAAATGGATATTCAACAATTGATGAATTGTTAATAAGCATTAAAGGGTGAAATGAATGTTACAGTAAAAAGTGATTTTATTTATTGTGTTTGAAAGACAAATAAATGAAGGAGCAAAACATGGTAGCATTTAAAGTGGTTTGGTTAAGATTTAATAGTGACTGTGAATAAAAGTGTCTAAATACCATTTAAAATAAGGAAAAAAAAAACAAAAAATGAAACTTCAAATGAACTGATAAAAAAACAAAAAGCATAGCACCATTTGTAGACCATACTGGAAATGAAGAAATGAAAACATTGAAGAAGTAAAACAATCGTGTAATAAAAGGTGAATGGAAATTCCAAGATTGATGAGTTGTTAATAGGTGAATGGAAATTCCAAGATTGATGTGTTGTTAATAAGAATTTAAGGCTGAATTGAATGTTGCAGTAAAAAGTGATTTTATTTATTGTGTTCGAAAGGCAAATAAATAAAGGAGCAAAACCGGTAGCATTTAATGTGGTTTAGTAAAGATGTAATAGTGACTATTAAAGTGTCTAAATAGCATTTAAAATAAAAAACAAAAAAAAATAAAAAACAAAACTACAAATGAATTGATTAAAAAATGAAATGCACAACGCCATTTATAGACCATATTGGAAATGGAGAAAGCAAAACACTGTAGAAGTAAACAACCGGGTGTAATGAAGGTTAGTAAATTTATGTTTTTATCCCTTGTTAAAAATGTTAGTCTTTTTTGTTTTTTTTTTTTTTTTGTAAATGTTTTGGCCAAAGTATTTTGTTTGAAAAGTAAGAAACATTATGTAGTATTTAGTGGTAATGAACAGGTAGTTATGTGTGACAGTTGTTCGATTATATATGTTTATGTGAGATAAGATGAAGAACAAATTTTATGATTGCCTTCAAAAATTAAATAATAACATAAGTCGAGTTGTTAAATAACTCTATTTTCACGATTGTAATAATTTGGCGGATTAAGTTCACGGTTTATGCATACCCGGTACAAAAACTTTTGAAGAAATTTTTTATTTTATTTTTGGAATCAGTGATTAGTAAATATGGAAACCATAAAGTTTTTTTATTATCATCCAAAGTAAGTGTAAAGTCGCGTAACACAGTAATCGGTACTTTTGGGTAATTAATTGTATCAATTGGAAATGTTTTTCCCATATAGTATGCGGAAAGATGTTGTTTCACCATTAGTGTTCGACATTTCAGATTAGAATCTTTTTAAATAGCAGTTATTATTGAAACTTTTGAGTTATAAAAAAGCAATTTTACCTCAAATATAGTATATGGTAATAGGCCGAAATGTATATTCAAATTTATTGCCGACTGGCTAAAAATGAACACACATAAATTTCATATTAGTTTGTTCTCTACCATGATTTTATGAAGAATTCCTAAACACACTTTGTGACCTTTTAGAAATTATGGTATATGTTTTTCATCTGTAGGATGGATAGTGAAAACAATGGAATATTCGTTGATTTGAATGAAGAATTTGAATTTGACGAAAATACCGAATCCTTCAACGATGGTGGAAGTGATTATGATGAAGTAGTGACTGATTTTGAAGCTGATGGAGTTGATTGTGGGGAGTTAGGTTCAGATTATGAAGAGGATGGAAACAAGTATATATATTTTGGTGTTGATTGTGAAGCTGATGGAAGCGATGTAGCATATAGAATAATGAAGGACAGAAAAATGACTGCATTGAGATTCCCTCTTTGGTTGAAGATGTAATGACCATGCTTGTGTGCCAAGGCTACTGGATTTAGTGTAAGGAAGTGTAACAAACAATTCGATACCGATGGTCAGACACGTTATAAGTTATGGGTATGTTCGAGAAAATGTCATAGGGAGAACAAATGGTATAATTTGCAGAAACGGTCAAGGGTGCCAAGAGGAGAGACACGATGTGGATGCAAGGCTTTCTCTAGAATAAAGTGTGACGTGAAAAAAAATGGCATTTGCTGTTATTAGATTTATAATAGAACACAATCATGAATTGGCCTTCGAAAGTTGTGTCCCGTTCTTGTGCTTGCAAAGGAAAGTCAACAATGAAGACTATGCACAAGGAAGAGTATTGAAGGTGATAGGTGTCAAAACTTCATAGATAATGAAGCATTTTGTTTTACAGTCTAGAGGATATTAGAATGTGGGGTCTATTCTGAAGGATCTTTACAAGCAAAATGGATACTGAAATGAAGAGACAAATAGAAATAGGAGACGCTGAAGGTGCTATAAGTTAGTTGCGAAGAAGGATGCAGACAAAATGTTTTACTACAAGTACGACACTGATGAAAAGGGCTGGTTGTATAGGTTATTTTGGCTGGATTCGCGGTCGAGATATGATTACAATAGGTTTGGTGATGTTCTTGTTTTTCATTCAACTTATCGAACAAATGAATATTCCAAACCTTTGGTTGTACTTTCCAATGTTAACAATCATTATTGTAGTGTAGTTTTTCGATGTGCACTACTTCTAACGAGTCTTTTGAGACTTATGAATGGGTGTTGTAGACATTTGTTGAAGCAATGGATATGAAAAAGCCAATGTCTATGATGGCAGATGGTGACAAGGCTAAGACTTGGCATCGGTTATGCTCATGGCACATCAACAAAAATGCACAGGATAAAGTGAAGTGCAATGACTTCTTGGGTCGATTCAATCATTTGTTGAGAAAAACATATCAGGAATGGTCTAAAGATGAATTTGATTTGTGTTGGTCTAGGTTAGTCGCAGAATTTGGTCTTCATGGCAATGATTGGGTACAAATGATATATGAGGACCATATGTTGTGGGCAGAGGCTTATGTGAGAGGCCAATTTTTTGGTTGTATGCGAAGCACACAAAGATCAGAAAAGATGAATGCTTTTCTTAATAGATATTTGCATGACAAGATGCGCCTTTTTAAATTAGTCACGTCTTTTGATCTTGTTATTGCATGGCTGAGGCATAATGAGGCTGTAGCAGTTCATGAAACTGAGGATACAACTGCTATGATGACCACATCAATGGTTTTGCTTGTGCAGCATGCTTCACAGGTGTACACTAGGAATGTTTTCTACATGGATCGGAAGCACCTTAACAGGCAAGCTTTGATAATTCCAGTAAACATCGTCCAATCATGGTCCTGGACAAAATACATTTTATCAAAATACAAAGTTCCTAGTGTATTTTGGACAGTAGAGATTGATTGATCCTCTCGAAAGAAAGAGGAGTTGAAGTGCTCTGGTATGAAGTTTGAATCCAAAGGCATTCCATGTGTACACATGTTTAGAATCTTGATCCAAGAGGAAATAGGAGAGATACTTGCTTCATTAATAATGCATAGGTCGACAAGGCAATATGATGAGACCAAGGTTGTATTTGGCAGTCGAAAGCAAGATAAATTTACTGAAGAATTGAAAAATATGGCAAAGTTTGGGTCATTGATAGCCTTGTGTAGAAAAATGTGTTACTTAGGTACTCATATTTAGGAAGGATACAAACAATTAATGAAAACGGCGCATAATGTGATTATGAAGACACGTGAACAATGCATAGATAATGAAGTCGTTGTTTTGGAAGGAAGAGGAATGTATAATTTGGGCAGAAAAGGAAAACAGAAGTTTGGTGTGGTGGATTCTATGTATACTCGTGCAAACAGAGACCACAAAACAAGTAATAAGTCAAATTTGAGGAAATGTGGATTTTGCAGGATTGTTTAACTACAATATTGCATTTACTGTATTGCTATGTATGAGTTTTAATACCTAAAAAACATACTGTAACTAACAATTTATACTAATTGGAAAAATGTTAAGTAACTTAATAATGATATTAAACATGAACGTATTTTGTAGAAAATTTTCAAGGCATAACAAAAGAACTTGTCCGAACCATGGAAAAGTAGGAAAGCAAAATGAAGATGAGTACGTTGGAAAAGTAAAAGTTGGCGACTACAATACTGAGGATGAGGGTAATTTGGGTTTTAGTAAATTTGCAAAAAACAGGAGACACTGTATACAACTGGATATATGTCATTACAGAGTCATATGGATGAAATCATTGGTTATCATCTTCAAAATATAGACATAAGTTGTTCGTTTCAATATTTTAGTATGGAAACGATCAAATTGGTTGAATATTGTAACAAATAATTCAATAATTAATTTTTGTATCAGCATGGACACAATTATGGTGGAGTAGAAACTTTCGTGGGTGTCGCAAAATATTGTTGATCGTTCGTATTCCAAAGGTGTTTCCCTTACGTATTTGAATTTCAATGCTTCATTGGGATGCAACGTATGGGAAGAGTTCAGTATAGCTCAAACAAGTGCATGTAATTTGTCTCTTGGGATTGGAGTAGTAGTTGCCAGTCATGAAGTATGTTATGAAACAAGTGCTTTTGATTTGTTAAATTCTAGTTGAGGGATGAGTGGTATTTCATTGTTTGATAATGTTGCAGATACATTTAACAAGCAGCCAAGGAAGTCAGAATTACTATTTCGGATTGTTCTATGATCTTAATCAAGCTCCACCAACAAGTGTAAGATTTTTTTTATTGTTAATTATTGAGAGCAAACAGAATTATGAATTAGAAGTGCACTGAATTTGAGATTATTATTATCCCTTTTAGAATGAAGCATACTTGGGAACTTAGTCAGCACCAGAAATTAACTTTCCTGGGGCTTGTTTGATATTAATGATTTATTCAGGAACAATTCCAATACACGTAGATGAGCAATGTAAACTTTAATAGATTGTGGTTTATGTAGAAGAATTTGTAAAATGTTATTTATAATTTTAATTTTTTTGTTTGTTTGTTTTGAATATGGTAGTAATCAGTTTGGATGGGCCTTCATTTAAAAAAAAAAAAATTGAATGAAGTTATGGGCCTAAATTAATAGAGATAAGACATTGAAAGGTTTTTTGCGCCTAAATTAATGAACTAATTGGTATTGTAAATGTTTTGGTTTCAAATTTCAAAATTTTGGTGGTTTATAATCGGGAAAATTTAGAGCCCTTTACCAATTTTAGATGCTCCAATCGAGGTAGAAGGTAAATATTAATGCCATTGTGTTGCAACACTCCCTCAACGAGGAAAACTCAGAAACCCTAAAAATCATTTAAAATAAATTGGAGTCGCAGCAATGATCAACTTCAGCATCACCAATTCCAAATGGGTTCCAAGCAAAGAAGGTCAATAAATTTTACTGATTACGGTAGAATCGTCTCTACTATCCGTCAGAACGGGTCCAATTGTTGGTAGCCAGTCGAAGTAGATGCCAAGAGATGGGGCTTTCGACCCAATCAATCTGCTGAAGGACAGTCACAATTATCTATCTAAACTTTTCAAGTCCAATCAAGTAATGGCTTCTAACCTCGTATGTAGTCTTGTTAGTTTGCAGAGGGTATTTTATCTAAACTCCTAAGGTTCAGGGACCTGCTAGGCCGTACAATAGAGATCTCGAAAATCATTTGTGGTAGCTATACATTTAGGGTCATTGTTGTCAATTAGTGCTTGATTTTTTTTTTGGTTTTGGTAGTCAGAAATTTTTTGAACAAGTATTTTTGATAATAGGGTTTTGGCTAATTTGTTTGTTTTTTTGTGGGCTTCTTTTTTTATCAATAATTTTTGATAGTTTATGTTCGTAAATAAATTTTTTTTTTTTTAAATTTGGGTCTTGGGTTGTTTACTGGTTCAATTGGGTCTTTTGACCCCCATGTAATCTGATACTGAACTTGTATTATAATGCCTTGAAATCAATAGGGGTGGCTTGAATGAACGATTTGATTGCAATGCTTCTTGTTAAATGTAGATGGATATTATTTTATAGAAATCCCGATTCTATGTGTTGCCTATTACAAAGTCACACTACAAGTTTTACGAATGAAATTTATACTTAATTCCAAGGTATCCTTTTGGTTTATACATGCATATGAATTTATGTTTAAAAAGTCCCTTTGGTTTTTGTGAGCGTAAATATTTGATTTGTTCAAGCGGCCATTTCCTGTGTATTCGTGGGGTTCTTCAAGAGACGTTTGCAAATGGTGGGTGGAGTTGCCAGAGCCTGTTGTTGAAAAAGTAGTTGATGTTGGGTTCGGACACTTCATATGCACTTGCAGAGCTTTGGTAGGATACAACCAACACATTTCACCTTCCGTTTGGTGAAATGACTTCGACTCCAGAAGACTTCACATTCAATACTGGTATACAAGTAGGTGGGAAGGAAATTCCGTGGGATTTTAACAAGTGACAATAGCATCCGAACTAGATTACATTGAGAGCAAATTGGTTAGCTTCCCACATTTTCATTTGGCAAATCAGTAAGGTTTAATGACATCGTGAAGTTCTAAAGAGATAATTGTCTAGACCTTGAGGACCCTGAAAGCGTAGCACAAATGACAAGAGGCTTTATACTTTACATACTGGGCCATACCATTTTAGTAACACTGGAAATACTATTCATCTATGGTGTCTACGTGTGCTATAGAATGTAGATGAAATAGGTGAATACAATTGTGGTGGGGCAGCAATGGCAACTCTATATAGGTTTATGTGTGCAATGTCAAGGAAAAAAATAAAGAACATTGGAGGTTTTAGCTTTCTGTGGGGGTAAGGTTATCGAACATTAGTACTATATTTATTTTTTTATTTTTTGTAAATTTCCTACACCTTAGGTGTTGTGTGTTCCCATAGGTTTGGGTTTATGAAGTGTTATGACTATTGCCATATAAATTAGTATCAGATGAGAGCGACATATTTCCGCGGCATGTGGCAGTGGAGAAGTTCAAATAAAACTATTCGTCAAGGTATTTCTACTGTGGCACCCTTCCAAGCAGTGATTGATGAACTAACTTCAGAAGATGTGAGTATTTTAATCTTTGTTTGACTAACTGTATTCCTAGTTCTTGAATCTGAAACATTCTTCTATCTCATATTGGCACGCACATAAAATGTCTATCGCCTCTAAGTGAGATAACTGGTAAGTAACTGATAAAGGGTATAAACCTTAACATCTCTGATAAGCGTGAAGGTAAGGGACAACTAGATAGTCCAATGACTTAGATGAGATGTAGTTATGCGTGCATTGTTTTCTATCTGTATGTGTGGTACTACGTTTTGCTACAAATTTGCAAGGAAGCACATATAACATTGGTGTAATTTTTAGACACCTCGTACGGCTTCTATATGATCATCATTGTTGTTTGTGTTGATGCATTTTGTTGAGCTTATTTTGGCATTGATATTTATCACTTATAATACGTAAACGTAGTCACCATGGAATGGGTTGAGCATTTCAAATTTTGTGGTTAATAGTTTGAAAATGAAACAATGAAGGTTACTCCTCGATGGCCCCACAGGAAAATTTTACTACCTTGCAGATCGTGTTGTTCAACAATCTGTGGATCATGATGAATTTGCGGTACCCGGCCCGCCGCCCGTTGACATGTTCGTGACCTAAATTTTAAAATTCTGATTGCTTACATGAGTTGATGCAAGGCATTGATTTTGAACAACTACTACCAGGCACTCATGCCTCGACTGACAATGGGAATGTCATTTGTACCAAAATCTATGGCTGGTTTGAGGAAGAAAAGAAAGTAGAAGAATGTGACAAGGAAAGTGGATTGCGAAAAATTCCAATAAATTATCCAGCCTGGTCTGTAACTATTGTCCTACCTGATGGCACAATAGCAGAAGAGCCAATACCCAAGGTAACCGGAGACATTTTAGGCGTGCCACTACCACCATGCATAGGTGAAATGGTACAATGCATCAATTCTATTAAAAAAATTTATTTTACTTGTGATTTCATAGGAGCATTGTAATTTCTCAATATTTACTGTCTTGTTAAATGTTCCAAGATTATGTTTCAAGTATCTTTTTCAACAATGTATGGGATTGCGTCACAAAGTTACAGTGCAAAGTGCTAAGTTGTATCGCCTAAAGTCCTTATCTACCAATAGTGTAGAAATGGTATGTAAGCATGTGTCATTATCCTTGAGGTTATTTCAAGTATTTTGTAAATGGTTGATATTTAAACCTTGCGGACTGTCAGGAAAGAAGAATTGCAGAGTTGCAAAGTATCATTGCTTCCAAGTCACATGCAAGACCTGCAAAACCGACGTTCAGGGCCAGATGTAGGCGCACGAACCACATTGGGGTAGACGTAGTAGAGGACAACCTATACTCCAAATTTTGTCCAAGAACAAGATTGCAGTCAAATAAGGCAGTTCCAACTCCTCAACTTGCCAACCTAGAAGCAGTTGAGGTTAGAATTTGTTGAAAACTCTACTAGTGGCCATGTCAATGCACCAACTAAGGGTTTGATTGGTGCCAAAAGGAAATGAATGATGAGGGAGGCAGTTGTGGTGGTTCAAACCTTAAGGTCCCAAGGAGAAGCAAGAGACTTGCAACTCTGTAATATCATAATTGTTTACGTTTAATTACCCACATGAATAGGTAGAAATTTTATGCTTTGTGACATTTGTGGTAGTGTTAATCCTTCGCAATGCTCCTTATGTATTGTATTATATTCTAATCAATTTTACATGTTTGTAAATATGTCTTGTAGATATATTAAGTATACAAAAAACATTACAACAAGCATTCCTGTAAAAAGATTTAAACTAAAAGTCTTGGTAAAAGGCCTAACTGCATCATTACAAATTGCACATTCTTAATCAATTGTCACAGCACTCTTAAACCACTTGCATAAATTTTCCACAAATAAAGGCCAGCCTACACCTACTAATTATATGCAATACAGCAATAAGGTTGGCCATTTCTGCAAATGGATGAAGGGAGGTATTTCACAAAATAATGATCTTCACTATCAAGATAATCCTCAATATCAGGATCAGAAACAAGATCTAGGTCATCTATAATTTTGTCAACAATTTCATCGCTAATTTCGTACTGCCTCACGGCATTATGTATTTTGTGAAATATTTCAAGCTGTTTTTCCATTTGTACAATCTCGCGGTCCAACCGGGATGGTATATATTCCCTATGGCTTTCTAAACAAGCTCTTAGACTTTTATTCTCTGCTCTGGGCACGCAAATACCTGCAAACTACTTCTAGATCTGTTCGTCAGTCCATTAACCGCTCTATATCAATGTCAGTTTCAACTACCTCGGCATCATCTAGCTTCGTTTTTGTTGTGTACCCTTGAATAACATGGCCTACAATACCAAATTTGTCATTAACGTTAATTGGGACACCAACAACATTCTTCTTGACAACATACCATACCTCACCAAATGGGTCAATATGTGTGCCCAATTTGATATACTTTTTTATACCTTTCCTTGATGCGGACTTGGAAATTGTTTTTTTGGGGTTTGCCTCGGAAGTAGGTGACCTGTGTGGTTGCGTCAAGCTTCCTACCGGAGCCATGATAGTGCCGGTTTTTTCTAACAATCTAAACTATAATTTTTGCTACACATGAATATTTAGCCAACAATGCAAAGGACAATGCTAAGGGATGTAAACTATTTATAGTCTATTTGATATTAGTGCTGCTGGTATGCTTGTCATAGGGTAAAATGAGACAAAATTAGTTGGGAGTAGATGAATAATTTACTCTCCCCATCAACTACACTAAAATTACTTGTGTTTTTAATGAGGAGCATTTAATTGCTATTAATTCTGGTGACATTGGGTTTATTGGGGACCATTTGGATATCAACGAAACATATTTTCGTAGGATATCAATAACAAATGCTATATCAATACTAGTTGCCTACTTCCCCTAATTTTTCCAACACCGAGCATCTTAATAATACATAACCAGATAACACATAACAAAGACTATAAACAAGAATTTTAACATCATTTTGGCCACTTTCAGTTGCTGCTACACTTTATTACACTCACGGTCTAAAGCTTCAAGTAGCTTCTGCATACGGCCATTGCTTTTCTCCAAGTCAACCACTATAGCATTCAAAAAATCATTCACATGAGAAAGATTCTTGATGCAATCACCCATTTTGTCAACTCGACCTTTAAGAAATTGTATTCTTTTAACTGCTAGTTTCCCAAAATTTTTCACTTCTGGACTAACAAGTTCATCTAATCAGTGGAAAAAACCGCAAGTCTTAACCTAACAACACAAAAATTTGTTGCTAGTCATGACTCTAAAGAAAATATTATTACCAAATTTAATTTACTCTAAACTTATTGTTGCTATAGCTTGCAAATCTTCCACCTGGATTATCTTGGCTAAATGAAGTGAACACATGAGCTATTGCTCCACAGTTACATCCCAAAGGAGAGCTGTGGGATGAAATGTCATCTTCTAACTGCTGCTTTGTGCCATCCCACTTCCTTAGTTGCAGTGTTTGTTACAGCAGCTGCTTATAAATGAACTGCTACTTATAATAAAAACTAGAGGGAATCCACATTATTCAATTTTTTTTGATTTGAATTTTAAGTTCAAATTTTTTGGAGGGAAAAAATACTAAATTTTTCAGTTCATTTTGTACTACCCTAAACTACACATATGCACCTTCAAAGCTAATATAAACAGGCCGACACAATATTTCCACAACAGACAATTTAGACCCAATATCCATGCATTAAAGAATTACATTGTCCCTGTCACTACCTTAAATTTACAAACTAATAGATTCACAACAAAGCTCTTTTTTCTTTTAAAAGGTTCCACAAACCTGACAACACCAAAAAATGCCCTTTCCGAACAAATTTGGTCCAATTTACAAATATTCATTTTAACAATAGTCCACTGCACAAAATCACAATCCCCATTACCAGATGCTGCTTGCCAACCGTTCGTCCAAATCGATACACAAAAAGCACAATCTTTACAACATAGCAACGCCCACAACAAAGGGCTACGCACAACCTTAGTTACATAGTTAGACTAGTTAACATTTCGCACTACTCATGCCAACCTGGTTCAAAATCTTTTTCCCTTAGCTAGTTAAATAGGTCAAATGCGATTTTCTGTCTCTCAGAAATAGATTTTCTCTGCATTATAAGTCAAACGTTAGCTACAATCATAGTGTAGAATATGAAGATATCAAAATCTAGCGGATATAACAACAATTAAACTGGTTGTATTAACTTCAACCTCTACGAATCACCATTGCAATTGCCACTGCAATAATCATGAATTTAATAACATATACCCCACAGTCATGGCTGTCATAGGCATCAAGATTATATAAATAACCCCTTGAAATAAAAAATATAGTAAAAATCTACATGACTTAAAGCACACAAGTATGTCAGACATGTTTTGTTGTTGCTGACAGTTAGGCTCCTCAACTATCACAAAAAGAGAAGAAAAGCTAATTGTTTCTTGTATTGGTCAGGGAAACCAAACTTCAACGCATCACGTATTAGGTTCCATTGTGCATTGTAAAATTGTTAAATATCAAGCAACCCTGATTTTGCATTATAGTATAAGCATCTAAGCTACTCACCACGCGTGCAACTAAATGATGCCTAATTTGATTCTTTACCTTTCCTCTCATAGAATCGAAAACCACTAACTTATTCTTACGTGTATCAGCCGTAAACATGTACCAATAATGATGTCCCACATAGGAATTAATATCTAGAACCCGTAAAATAAATGAAATAAACATCAGTTACCGGCCAACTAATTCTAATTAACTGTGTACACGATTGTGCCTTGTACCTTATTATTTCCTACCTTTACACAAGCTTCCAAAGAAACCCCGTAATTCTGGTCTATCATGTACTTCAAATACAAGTTCTCTACTGTGATTTTGCTACCCAAAATGTACAGCTACAAATTGTAAAATACGAATTCAATATATTTCCAATCAATTTAAATGTGTTAGATAAAGATCAATCCAATTCAGCTTTACAAACAATTAACAAAAAATTCCCACAAATTGTGCCCACTATGTCACACCTGGAATAAAGTCGGCATGTACCATGTTCTAAAAGGAACAGAGGGATCCATTTTTTGCAAATTTACCATCCTCATTACTACATAACAGCTAATTATCTACTTCTACAAAGCAATTATGGAACAAATTATTTTAAAATTGAAACGATAACATATTTTAAAACTAATGAAGATTTGCATCACGTGACAACACAAATCGTCTCTTGGCTGCAAGCTAAGTAGTGAAGCTTGATTTGCCATTTCACCACCAATTGAAACAAGGTTCCCACTAAATCATAAAATAGCAAACAAATGCACCACAAATTAAGATCACAAAACAACCTAATGCACCATTAGGTATCAAGGGGTTAAATCGAAATAAAACATTACCCAGTTGGGAACTTCTTGTCCAACAGAAAATCAACCACCAAAACCAGTTGACATATTGTCTTCTATTTTTTTATTCACAACTTTTTGTATAAGAATTAATTCAATAAGTCTGCCATTAAAATACAACGTAATTCAAAGAAATAGCTATAACTAAACCACAACAACATAAACTAAAATTTAGGTTTATTTCATCTGTGTAAAATACAACTAACCTTACAATTGTCTTTGTTCCCAGCAGGCTGCTCCTTGTCTGCTAGTCTGTGTGGTTTGCTTCCATTTTCCACAGCTACCATGTGTCCTTTCAAAGCCTGATAAAATTCCCTCATTATTATTTGACTTTGAACACCTGCACCTGATTCTGCAGGCTTTGGTCTCGCACCTCTTTTCGTCTGTGCTACCACATTTCCATCCACGGCCCTTGCTTGCTGCACATTATCATTTTGTGCTACCTTCAACCCATCGACAAATTTGATGACAAAATCATCTTTCAATTTTTTTCTACCCTGTACAAATCCTTGACCCATACCTACATCAATAGTCCAGCCCTTTCCAATAAAAAACGTCACATATATTCGCACTTTCTTCAATTTTCATACATGATCCTACATTTCCAAGCTCAGGCTCTTTTTGGCAATACTTTCTCAACCACTCCAGTTCATCTCCCATTGCATCATCACCAACAATGCATCTCTTAGAATTAACTCTTATAATCTCCACAGATACATCTGCATCTTGTAGCCCTAAAACATCATTTTGACACCTCTTTCAAGAAAAATCTACCGCATCTTGGTAATCATCTTCAACAAATATTTTACTTTTCATAAACTTAACCACATCTTCATGGTTGGAATCTACATTATTCTCCAGCCTACTCCAAACCTTCTTCCAGTGCAATGTTTTGGATTTTTAGTACCTTCACAAGAATTGACAACTCTTTCACTTGCTCTTCAAATTCTGAAATTTGCATGCCACAACCATCCACATCGTTTACCACCCTTCCACTTGCAGGCGCTTTGCTATGAAACTAAATTTAATTTATGTATTACATTAACAATCACAGTTAGCCCGAAAAAAAAATATGAATTTTAACAAAATCTTTACCTTTGCCTGCTTGTAACAACCAGTAACAGTCCTGTGCAAACTTATATCTATGTTTTTGGTAGCTTCATCGTAAGCCTTAACGATTATGACCTTTCCTTTACCAGTTAAATTTCTAGAAATGTATGTAGCCTGCCATTCAAAGTAACACAAAAAAATTTACATCATTTACCCTTCCAAGCAAACTGACAAGAGAAATGATTTGTAAAGTTTACAAACTTACATCACGATTCCTTGGTTGGTCTAGCCTAAATGATTTAGTAGATCTACCAAAGCTTGTTAGCCTGGAAGCCAAGGAGAAGTCTGGGATGAGAACTAAAACCCTGCATCAATTACACCATTGGATCTTATGCTACTGCACCTTGTTCCTTTGTTATCAATTTCAATCGATATGTGCAAATTCAGATTTTCTGAACCAAAGGTGCACGAATATCATACCAACTGTCAATCCAACACGGATAAAAGCCAGACCCATCAGTGCATTACGAGACTCATCTCTCACATTCCTAAATCCATAAGTGCTGTCGGCAGCCCAACCTAACTATCAAATCATTTGTATTATTTTTTTCATTCTATTTTTATTTGTGCGCTACATCACAAATTCCATTTGCAGTCACTGTTTTTTGGTTGGGCTACTAGATATTTTTTTGCTTTTGGGGTTGGGCTACTAGTTCATTAGCTATTTAAAAACACCACATTATTATGTGGTCCAAAATTTAACAAATTCTTTTTCCTGTCAAGGCCTCTTGGCCACGTTCTTCAAAAAATACACTCCATGTTAACCAAATGGTCCAAGCCCATGTTATATCTTCCTTTTAACAGCAATTACCGGTAACAGGTCAATCATGTATAATCAGGTCCCTTTCAACACAATAGTCAATGTGTGAGATTCCATGCAAAAATTCTGTTGTATCAAATACAACAAAAACAATATTGTATTGAAGAGGTTTTCTGAATTTCACATGCTGCACTTGCAGATGTTCTTACAGCCAATGAATTCCGAAGTCATAGGTCATAGCCATAATCAACAGCGATAGCTAGTAGCTATGAAATGAGACGACGAATTCGCAATTTCCTAGAGCACTAACATTAAATATACACACAACCCATGAGCTTGGATCATGGACCAAACTTCTTTAAGACTTTTTCTATTAATTTTTTTCATCAAAGTTTAATCATCGTAATCCTAAACTTCTAACTAGTTCCCTTTGTCATCATTAAAATATCATTTTTTTTACTGCCTTATTTTGTGACTAATTCTAATTTGCTTCAGAATGCAACGGGGGATTTTTGACAACATGCAAATCACAAATGGAGTTTTCCAAAACTTTGTATCCAACCACTTGATAAAAAGCAAGACTCTAATGTCCATGTCTTTGCATGTATTTCAACCTACTAAAGGCAACTTTGTGTTTACATTTGCAACTTTAGATGCAAGGTTTCTTCTTCAAAAGTGGTCTGCCAACTCTACAAATGTGGTGTGCTCACCCTTCTTCTATTGATTATTTACAAACAAATACATGAACGTATTTCCATCTCATGGCCATTGATGAAAAAAATGCCAGCAACTTTCTGCTTCCTTTTCCTAGCACCAATTTGGACAAGACTGCTTGGAATGCTTAGTCTTCTAATTGAAACTTTCATCCGCCACACTACTGCGAGTAGGTCGAAGAAGTCCCTCAAGACACAAAAAGGTGTTTCTAGAGGCCAATATCTATGATGGCGTCTATGCATCCTTGTTCACATATGACTTTTGTGACAATGTCTTCTTCTCCTTTCTTGAGCTTTGGTGCCACATGATGAATAACCTACTCTGATCAATAGGCAAGTTGTCCATTTCACTTTGGGACTTGCACAAGTTTGGTGGCTTTCAAGTTCATAATATCCTATGATGAAATCATCCCTTTAACTGATGAACTTCGTTGTATTGGACCCGATAAAGAATCCTAGGTATTGAAAAAACAACTTTCACTTGTGTAATGGTGATTATTCATACTAATTAAATGTGTACTTCATTCGAGTTGACATCTATTTTCTTGCATGATTATTTCCATCTATTTTTCCTGTACTTTTTCTTGCCTTCAATTGAAAAAGTTTCTAACAACAAATTTGTCAACATGGCTTGAATGATCTAAACCAAGATAGGATTTCGACACTGATACAACTGAATTTGGAAATAACTTCCAAGTTTCCTATGTATCCCTAAACTGAGGGAATAAAGTAATCACGTAGTTCAAGTTTTTTTTTTTTTTTTTCATTTTTGTTCACAGTTTTAGCTTCTGTGGGCCAAGAGCAACATTCAATTTCAATAGTGCCTTAAGGAGTACTTAAAGAATTACAATTCTGAAGACATTTTATGCTAGTGTCAAGGAAGTTTTCATATACTTGCAACTTGAAGACAATTTACACAAGGAGATTCTAAAGGACTTGGAACTTGAATACCGTCTACACTCAAGTAGGATTTTAATGACTTTGAACTTGCATACAATTTATGCTTGTGTAAAATAGGCTTCACTAAGTATTTGGAACTTGAAGATAGTTTACACTTGTGTCAAAGGGACTTCAAGGACTTAGAACATGGAGACATTTTACGCTTGTATCGCGGGGGTTTCAAAAAATTTATAACTTAAAGAAAATTTATGCTCGTGTCAAGGAGCACACATGGACTTTTTTTTTTTTTTTTTTTCTAAAGCCATTTCAACCTCGTGCCAAAGAAAATTGCCAACAATTTCGACTTTTATCAAGGAGTGGAGTGAAGAGACATCACTTTAGACCATAATATCACTCAAAAACTTTCACTTATAGAAAAATCTTCATGGTATACTTCTCCACTAACTTCAAACTAGGAGTAAGTTTCCTTGATTTCATTGTTTATAAATTTCTCTAATTTCTCATTTTTTTTTAATCTTTTATGAAGGCACTCATGCCATGGTTAGCAATACATTTTTCTATGTTTTGAGCTACAGTTGGCAATTTATTAAATGCCTTCGGCTAAATTCCTTGAAGAATATATGAAACTCCCAACGCCTTGCCTTGTATGCACATTTCTGTAGCAGAAAACTCAGATAGCTCCTTGTTGCCTTGTATTTATTAATTGCATGCAAATTATGTAACTCCAAGAAGGTTTTGGCCTATGTCCCCCTCCTTGTAATTCTTTTTTTTTTTTTGGTTATTAATAAAATTAGGAGTGAGGCCCCCCCTACCAAGGTACCGTTGGTTACTCTAAAACACAGACTTAGATAGTTTGTCTTTGTTGCTAAGGCACAAAGTGTGCCAACAATTAATGTTCATTTTTCCTCTGCCTTGCATTAGTGAGTTTTGTTATGCTTACGATGCAGTGTTTGCTATATAAATGGTTCAAGAAATCATGCTCCATCTCTTTACAGGTGCCAATTGATTCAGAATCTAAATCTGTGTAGCAATCAAATGTATTCCTTTTCAAGGATCGCACGAACTACTTCACATAAAGATTATGCTAGTGTTGTTACATGTCTTTATGAAATGTACAATATTGCTGCTTCGCGTTGCCTATCCAGTGGAATTCCTGGAAACTTTTGAGGTTGATAATTAAGTGGCATCCTTAGATTATGAATCCTTTTTGTGTATGGTTTAGAATAAAGAAGCGATAATTGTATCGGGCCACCGAATTGGGCTTTAACAAAGTTATTTATCATGTCTTGAAGTTGCTGCAAAGAAAGAGAGGTTATAGATATGTGTTTTTCATTACGTTACAAAAAAATAGACTTATGCAGATTTTCTTCGCCATTCCTTCCTTTAGCAATTAGGCTAGATGATAACTCTAGTAAACTAGAGTTATTTCCCTCTAAATTATAGCATTTTGATAGTTTAAATTCCGAAGTTGGATAAGTCATTGAGGATTTTAGTTAATTTCTTTCATATGTATTTGTATTTTCCTTCTTGAATTAATTATGATAAGTTTTTGTTAAATTTTTAGTTTAATTAAGTGCTTAATGGTGTTAATATTATGCAGGTTAAAAATTAAAGGTTAGAAGCAGGAAGGAACAAAGCTCAAGGAACCAGATTGTAAAAACATGGATGAAATAAAGAAAGCTGGGAGGAAAGTCGGGATCGCGATCTCGACTAGGGAAATTGTCTTACTGTATTAGAGTCGAGATTGCGGTCTCAAATGTTCCAGACCGCGATCTCGACTCACTGAGAGTTAAGTTGTAAGGCAATTTTGTAAACTTTCATCCAGTAACTCCTAATTTTTTGCCTAGTGTAATATTAGACTGTTTAAGCTACTTAAAAAATTAGTAAGAGTAAGTAGTAGATAGTTTTAGTTAGGTTTTAGATAGTTTAGGATAGTTTGAACTCCAAGTTTACTTCTTTAATATAAATTTCTCTTTAATTTTCTCTTAGATCTTCTTTTAATTTCTTGTCAAATTCAAATTTTGATTAGATAATCGTAGTGGGTTAATCGCAAGCTTCGCGTAGATGTAATTTTTATTCGCTTTCTTGTCTAATTTAGTAAGAATTTCTTTACTTGGAATTTAGGGTTTCTTAGAAAAATTAGGGTTCTTGATAATTTCTTGCATTCATTCTAGTTAGAATTTTCAATTTCTTGCATTAATTCCTAGTTAATTCTTAGTGGGCTTTCTTTATTTCTATCAAAAATCCAAAAATATTTAGATTTCTAGTTTAACTCTTTTCAATTTATAGTTTAGAAATGATTGCTTTTAATATTCAAGGTCTCGTCCTTTTAGTTGGGTAATTTGCTTGCTTTTAATTTTAGTCTTAATTCGGTTAATTTAGGTTAGAATTAAGTGCTTTCCTTTACTTGCTTTTACTAGAATAGATTAGCTAGTTTCTTAATTTCGTAATTAGTTATTTTCACTTATTTATTTCTTTTAGTTAATCTAGCTTTAATTTAAGTTTTTATCACTTTCATTTTATTATGGTTTTTATTGGAATAGTTCTATCATCCATTGCTTGATTTCGCTTAACTATACAAGTACCCATAAATATTGGTAATTGTCTTCCAACAATACTTGTGGAAACGATCCCTACTTCCCTTTACTACTAGTTGACAACCGTATACGCTTGCGGGATGCCATCTAGTTAGTAGTTGGATTTAGGTGTTTTATTAATTTATAACTAGGTGTGTAAGGCATCAAGTTTTTGGCACCGTTGCTGGGGATTGTCTTCGGTTTTTGGCAATATCAAGCACTTTACGGGTCGTGTAGAATAAGCAGCTTAACTTGGTTTAGTTTAGTTGTTAATTTTGTGAATTTTATGTTTGTTGGATATTTTGTGGAATTGACTTGAAATTTCAATTGACTATTTGCCTTGGTTGTGTAGTGCATGGTAAGAGGAGTTCAAGAGTCATTCATTTGCTTAGAAAAGGAAAGAGAGAAAGAGCTAAGAGAACTTAGAAGATTGAGAAGGGTACAACAAGAACAAGAAAGAATCGCAATGGCAAATGCTAATGCTCATCAAGGGAATGTGAACATGGAAAACGAAGAAGAAGAGGTAGTTGGAAATAATGGAATTGGTGGCTATAGAAATGGAAATGGCATGAATGGGAATGGAAGGCCATTGAGGTGAGTATGCTTTACCTAATTTTGATGGGGCAAACTCAAGCATTGCACGGATGCCCTTGCAAGCCAACAATTTCGAAATCCAGCCTGCCCTAATCCAAATGCTTCAAGCCCATGCCATGTTCGGAGATGGACCAAATGAGGACCCCTATACACACCTCATAAATTTTGAAGAAGTCTTGGACACATTTAAGTTTAATGGAGTACACCCGGATTGTGTGCGGATGAGGGTGTTTCCTTTTTCTCTTCGTGATAGGGCAAAGTCATGGTTGCAATCCCACACCCAAGGAACATTCACCACTTGGAACCAACTTGCTCAAGAGTTCTTGGCTAAGTACTTTTCTCCCGCAAGAACTGCTAAATTAAGGAATGAGATTACATCGTTCAAACAAGATGTTGGTGAAAGCCTAGGGAAAGCTTGGGAAAGCGTTGGAGAGTTGAATCTGAAAATGCAAGATGCCCTTTCGGCTCAACAAAGCATGTTCATGAGTGTGATGAACAACATGGCAAAAGCGAATTGGAGAATCTAGGGAAACCTAGTAGTGTAAATGCTATGACTTCTTCTCCAACTCAACCAAGCATGACATATGATTTTTGTGGAGGCGACAATGCCAATGGGAATTGTGAGTTGCCATACGGAGCTAATGAGAAAATCAATTACGTGGCTAATCAATCTTTATTTCCAAGGAACCAATCCGGAGCTTTTGGGAACACTTACAATCCTTCTTGGAGGAATCACCCAAATTTCTCATGGAATAACACCAACAACCAATCCAATCCTCCTTACCAACAAAATCCCCTACCTCAAAATGCCCAACACACTCAAGCCCCGAATTCCTCATCTAGACCTTATCAACCGCCACATCAAAGAAATGTCCAACCCAACTCATATCAAAATTTCCCCAATCATTCGTTTCAAAACCAACAACAAAGACCTCCTTTCCATTATACAAATTCTTCCCAATCCATGTATCATGATCAATATGCTCCTAGAGAGAATTTGGGTGAAGAAGTTTAGAGAAAAGAGAAGTCGAGTATTTGAGAAGAGAATTGGATAGGAAAACGGAAGAGAACAAAAGAGATTATGAGAATTTGAAGGCTTCGACAACGAATTTGGAGATTCAATTTGGACAATTGGTAAGGTTGACCAATGAGAGGCCGTTAGGAGTGCTTCTGAGTGACACTTTCCAAACCCTAAGGAGCAATGCAAGGCTATTACCCTTAGGAGTGGTAAAGAGTTGGAAGAAAGAGTGGGAGAAATTCAATGAAGAATGGAGAACAAGAAGGGGTTGAGAATGAAGATAAAGAAAAAGGGGAGTCTTCAAATGGGCAAGCCAAAATGATGAATGAGTCTATTATGCCCAACTCACAAAGCAATGAAGGCAAGGATCCTAAGCATCATGAGCCAAAACATGTTAATGTGCCATTTCCTCAAAGGCTAAGGGATGAAGAAAAGGCAATGAAATTCAAGAAATTTCTAGAGATTTTCAAAAATCTTGAAATCGACATTCCCTTCATGGAGGCATGTACTTGAGAACATGCCTACCTATGCCAAATTCGTGAAACAAGTCTTTACTTCTAAAAGAAAATTGCATGGCGATGAAATTTTGTGCTTAACGGAGCATTGTAGTGCACTACTTACAAAGAAGTTGCCACCAAAGCTCGAAGATCCCAGTTCATTTTCTATACCTTGTGAGATTGGGGGTTTGCAATTTGGAAGTGCATTATGTGACTTGGGAGCTTCCATAAATCTCATGCCTTTTGGAGTATTCAAGAAGCTAAATTGAGGTCAATTGAAGGCAACAAGTGTCTCATTGCAACTTGCGGATCGAAGCATAAAGATTCCAAAGGGGTGATGTTTCCCAAACCTTATTTTGATGATGACACAAGTACTAAACTCTGAAAACAAGCTTTGCAAGTCTGCTATCTTTTCTGCTGGAAACAGGTTGTTCGGACGTAGTACACCTTCCGAACTATGCATTTTTCTTGGATGAACAAGAGAATCCGATACAGATTCACTCAGACGCATTTCACCGTTAAGACCGAACGGATAGGCAGAAAGCAAACTTCTTCAAGCTCCTCAACGGATGCATACAACTGTCCAAACAAAGCTTGCTTTGAACGAACAGGACCGTCCAAAACCCAATCCAGATGATAAAACGAACGCATGCACGGCCGTCTGAATGACATCCTTCGGCAACTTTACTGAGATCGGACGCTGTGTCGGACGCACCATCTTTATCTCGGACGTTCGAAATCTTAACGGTTAGTTTTTGTGCATTTATTATTGAGCCGTTTGGAAGTAGTTACAACCACAATTTATTGCTCCTATAAATACCTGCTCTATTATTCTGTAAGAGGCATCTAATCATTGAATACAAGCCTTAGAAAAGAGCAATTTGAGTGCAAATTGGCTATAGTGCTATATTGTATTAGTGTGTAGCTTAGAGTGCAATTCAAAATTTTGAGTGGAGTGATAATCTTGTACAAAAGTGAGGTTGTGAGTAAAATTCTTGGCTCAATTAAAAGAGGTTTAGTGTGAGCAAGAATTGCCCTACTTTGTAAAGATTATTTGCTCACTAAGTTTGTGAAGCATTCTAGTGGATTAATACTTCAAGCTTGTTAGCTTGGAAGTATTGTTTGTTTAATGTCCTTTCTTACTTTCTTTACATTCCTTAAATTTCATTGATTCTATCTTCATTATCTTATTTGTTAGTGGAAAAAATCTCAAATAAGTTTAATTTTTATAAAAATAATTTTAGTAACCTAATTCATCCCCCCTCTTAGGTTGCTTTGGGACCAACAAGGGGATCATTGAAGATGTGATTGTGAAAATTGACAAACTTTATCTTCCAGCCGATTTTATTGTGCTTGATATGGAAGACGATGAAGAGATGCCAATCATTCTTTGGAGACCTTTCCTTGCTACCGGTCATGCACTTATTGATGTTCAAGAAGGGAAGTTGGAATTCTGAATAAATGATGAAATTGTTACATTTAATGTTTTTAATTCATTAAAGCTTTCTTCATTTTTGAAGATGTCATGAATATTGATTCACAAGTAGATGACTTAATTGATGATTGATGTAGGAATGCAATGGAGAATTTCTTAATGGAGGAAGAGGTCTTTTAGTCAAATGCACCAAATCAAGATGATGAAGAAGGAATGAAGGATGTGAATCACTTGGAGGATGAGAAGTTATTGCAAAAGGAAGATGAAGAGAATCAAGAAGACGGTAAAGGGGGGTCTCCGACCAACGAACCCCCCAATTTGGAGCTAAAACCCCTTCCTACCCACTTAATGTATGTATATCTTGGTGAAAATGAGACATACCCGGTGATTGTGAATGCATCTTTGACAAATGAGCAACTTGAAAGATTGATTGTGGTGCTTAAAAGGAATAGAAATGCTCTTGCTTGGTCTGTTGATGATATAAAGGGAATAAGCCCTTCCATATGCATGCATAAAATTTTGATGAATGAAGGGAATAACCCGGTAAGGCAACCTCACAGGAGATTGAATTCTACTTTAAAAGAGGTTGTGAGGAAGGAGGTTCTTAAGCTTTTGAAAGCCGGTATTATTTACCCTATTAGCGATAGTGAGTGGGTTAGCCCCACTCAAGTCGTTCCCAAAATGTTGGGAATTTCCTTATAGAAATATCAAAATAACGCAGCGGAAAAACACCGGAAATCCCTAAAAGAGGATCCATGCGTTCCGATTAAATCGTTTAGGGTTTAGATATATACCTTTGATGCTCGAATGCAAAAGCGATCTGAACCTTTCCACGATCTGAACACCACGGTCACGATTTGGACACCACGGCAACCACGAACTATTCGTAGAACACGTCAGACCTTAGGCGCTGCTCTGGAATGAACGAACGCCCTCTACAGGTATCCACACGAGTAGCTTTTCCGATTTTAGGGTGTTGCTTGCTAGAGCAGTGTTTCGGAACTATTTGGTAGGGTTTTTCTTACGACTGTGTGTACTAATGAGTCGCATGTCAGACATCCAAAACCCTAAAGAATCATATTCTATATATAGCGGTCAACCTAAATTCAAAGAACTCTTCTTTGATTAGAATTCTTCTATCACACGTATTAGGTATATAAACGCGTATGATAGTAACCAGATATATTTCCTTACAATTATTATAATTACTATTTATGAAATCTGAGATCTTATGTAATTAGTAAATAATTCTCGTTCATTGAATCTAGACACAAATTCTTACATCTACGAACTTAGTCAACAATTAACTTAACCCAATGCTTACTCTTAGTGTGTGACCCTTTAGGTTCATTTAACGTTGGCAATAAGTATAATTTCTAATTCCAACACTGTTGCCTTTAGTACATAAACCAACACAAAAAGGGTGGTATTACCGTAATCATATGTGAAACTAATGAGCTGCTCCCCTCTAGATTGGTTATGGGTTGGCGAATGTGCATTGATTTTCGAAAGTTGAATGAAGCCACCCGAAAGGATCGTTTTCCCTTGCCTTTTATTGATCAAATGCTTGAGGGGTTGGCCGGTTTTGCATATTACTGTTTTCTTGATGGTTATTCCAGATACCTTCAAATTGTTCATTTCTCCGGACCAAGCATTTGATCAATATTTGAAGGTATCTGGAACATTTGGTATCTTTGCATATAGGAAAATGCCCTTTGGACTTTGCAATGCTTCAAGTACATTTCAACGTTGTATGTTTTCTATTTTTCATGACATGGTTGAAAAGAGCATAGAGATTTTCATGGATGACTTTAATGTTTTTGGTGGCTTATTTGATTATTGTCTTGCAAATTTGTCCAAGGTGTTAAAGAAGTGTGTGGAAACTAATTTAGTTCTCAATTGGAAAAAATGTCATTTCATGGTAAGAGAAGGAATCGTTTTGGGTCACGAGGTCTCATCAAAGGGAATAGAAGTTGATAGGGCAAAGGTGGAGGTAATTGAAAAGTTACCTCCTCCGATCAATGTTAAAGGGGTAAGAAGTTTCTTAGGTCATGCGGGTTTTTATAGAAGTTTTATTAGGAATTTTTCTCATATTCCTAGACCATTGTTCACTTTTTGAAAAGCCTTGTCCATTTCATTTTGATAAGATTCTTGTTTGAAAGCATTCAATGAGTTAAAACAGGCTCTAGTGATTGCACCGGTTATTGTAGCACCAAATTGGTCTCTTCCCTTTGAGCTCATGTGTGATGCTAGTGACTATGCAATAGGTGCCGTGCTATGTCAAAAAGTGAACAAGATGTTGCATGTCATTTACTATGCTAGTAGGACCTTAAATGATGCACAAATTAATTATTCAACAACAGAGAAGGAACTACTTGCTATAGTTTTTGCATTTGATAAGTTTAGATCATATTTGATTGGATCAAAGGTAATTGTTCATACCGATCACTCTGCATTAAAGTATTTATTTTCTAAGCAAGATGCCAAACTACGTATATTGAGATGGATACTTTTGTTGCAGGAGTTTGATTGGGAGGTGGTCGACAAAAAGGGTGTGGAAAACATGGTAGCAAACCATTTATCAAGAATTGAGGCATCGACTTGTCAATCTTGAAAAAGGGATAATCAATGAAGAATCACCAATTGGAGAAGTTGTTTGAGGGTAAAGAGGTGAGTCCATGGTATGCGGATATTGCGAATTAAATCCATCGAACAGAACATACACATATCATATATGTAAATCATTCGACAGAAGCATATATACATATATGTATATATATGTCGATTGAAGTCGATGCCTCAATTCTTGATAAATGGTCAAATACAATGTTTTCCACACCCTTTTTCTTATACACACCTGTCTCTATAAGACACATCTAATGAGGAATCAAAACAACCTAATAACTGTCTCTTATACACATCTAACCTTTCCACGATCCGAACACCACGGTCACGATTTGGACACCACGGCAACCACGAACTATTCGTAGAACACGCTGACCTTAGGGCGCTCTGAATGAACGACTGTCTCTTATACACATCTATATGCAACTTCTCAAAGGATCTCAAAGCATTCAGTGTTTGAACTATTTGGTAGGGTTTTTTATACTGTGTGTTACTAATGAGTCGCATGTCAGACATCCAAAACCCTAAAGAATCATATTCTATATATAGCGGTCAACCTAAATTCAAAGAACTCTTCTTTGATTAGAATTCTTCTATCACACGTATTAGGTATATAAACGCGTATGATAGTAACCAGATATATTTCCTTACGAATTATTATAATTACTATTTAACTGGACAATCCAGTAAATCCAATGTAATTAGTAAATAATTCTCGTTCATTGAATCTAGACACAAATTCTTATTCAACGAACTTCTTTATAGTCAACAATTAACTTAACCCAATGCTTACTCTTAGTGTGTGACCCTTTAGGTTCATTTAACGTTGGCAATAAGTATAATTTCTAATTCCTCAAGCCTTTGTTCAATAAAAACAAAAAAGATGTGTATTACCGTAATCATATGTGAAACTAATGAGCTGCTCCCCTCTAGATTGGTTATGGGTTGGCGAATGTGCATTGATTTTCGAAAGTTGAATGAAGCCACCCGAAAGGATCGTTTTCCCTTGCCTTTTATTGATCAAATGCTTGAGGGGTTGGCCGGTTTTGCATATTACTGAGAGCTTGATGGTTATTCCAGATACCTTCAAATTGTCATTTCTCCGGAAGACCAAGATAAAACAACTTTCACATGCCCATTTGGTATCTTTGCATATAGGAAAATGCCCTTTGGACTTTGCAATGCTTCAAGTACATTTCAACGTTGTATGTTTTCTATTTTTCATGACATGGTTGAAAAGAGCATAGAGATTTTCATGGATGACTTGTAGCTAATGTTTTTGGTGGCTTATTTGATTATTGTCTTGCAAATTTGTCCAAGGTGTTAAAGAAGTGTGTGGAAACTAATTTAGTTCTCAATTGGAAAAAATGTCATTTCATGGTAAGAGAAGGAATCGTTTTGGGTCACGAGGTCTCATCAAAGGGAATAGAAGTTGATAGGGCAAAGGTGGAGGTAATTGAAAAGTTACCTCCTCCGATCAATGTTAAAGGGGTAAGAAGTTTCTTAGGTCATGCGGGTTTTTATAGAAGTTTTATTAGGAATTTTTCTCATATTCCTAGACCATTGAGCTTCTTACTTCAAAAAGATTGTCCATTTCATTTTGATGATTCTTGTTTGAAAGCATTCAATGAGTTAAAACAGGCTCTAGTGATTGCACCGGTTATTGTAGCACCAAATTGGTCTCTTCCCTTTGAGCTCATGTGTGATGCTAGTGACTATGCAATAGGTGCCGTGCTATGTCAAAAAGTGAACAAGATGTTGCATGTCATTTAGCACTATGCTAGTAGGACCTTAAATGATGCACAAATTAATTAGGTTTCCAATAGAAGGAACTACTTGCTATAGTTTTTGCATTTGATAAGTTTAGATCATATTTGATTGGATCAAAGGTAATTGTTCATACCGATCACTCTGCATTAAAGTATTTATTTTCTAAGCAAGATGCCAAACTACGTATATTGAGATGGATACTTTTGTTGCAGGAGTTTGATTGGGAGGTGGTCGACAAAAAGGGTGTGGAAAACATGGTAGCAAACCATTTATCAAGAATTGAGGCATCGACTTGTCAATCTTGAAAAAGGGATAATCAATGAAGAATCACCAATTGAGAAGTTGTTTGAGGGTAAAGAGGTGAGTCCATGGTATGCGGATATTGTGAATTATCTTGTGGCAACGATAGTACCAAAGATGCTAAACATCAATGAGAGGAGGAAATTCTTTGCAGAACTTAAACATTATTTTTGGGAAGAACCGTATTTGTTCTGAAAGTGCAAAGATCCCAAGTCCTAAGGAGATGTGTTCCGGAATGTGAAGTATCCGATATATTAAGACATTGTCATTTATCTCCAGTTGGGGGGCACCATGGAGCTCAACGGACGGCTTTCAAGGTCTTACAAAGTGGTTTATATTGGCCAACTATGTTCAAGGATTCCCCAAATTTTATGCTCAAATGTGATGAATGTCAAAGGGTGGGTAATATTTCAAGGAAACATGAAATGCCCCTTCATGACATTATTGAGTTGGAGGTATTTGATGCATGGGGGATTGATTTCATGGGACATTTTCCGGTCTCATACTCCAATAAGTACATTTTGGTTGTGGTGGACTATATGTCGACGTGGGTTGAAGCAATTGCTACTCTAACCAATAAGGCCAAGGTGGTTACTGAATTCCTTCGCAATAATATATTTTCTCGGTTTGGAGTTCCTCGGGCTATCATTAGTGATGGGGAATCACATTTCAAGAATTTTCAATTTGAGGCATTAATGACAAAATATGGGGTGAAACTTTACAAGGTTGCTTTAGCTTATCACCCACAAACATCGGGTCAAGTGGAGGTGTCAAACCGAGAATTGAAGATAATCCTAGAGAAAACGGTGAATAATGCTAGGAAAGATTGGGCATTGAAGTTAGATGACACTTTGTGGGCTTATCGTACGTCATTTAAAACTCCCATAGGCATGTCTCCGTACTGTATTGTGTATGGAAAAGCGTGTCACTTGCCGGTGAAACTTGAACATAGGGCATATTGGGCCATAAAGAACTTGAATTTTGAGTTGAAGGAAGTATATGAAAAAAGGATGCTTGATTTGAATAAGTTGGATGAATTCCGAAGGGAGGCATTTGAAAATTCTTTAATCTATAAGGAGAAGACAAATGCACGGCATGATAAACATATCCAAAGGAAGGAATTTAAAGTCGGTGATTTGGTGCTCCTTTATAATTCAAGACTCAAATTATTTCCGGGAAAGTTTAAGTCAAGATGGAGTGGTCCCTTTGAAGTGATACAAACCTTTTCAAGCTCTTTCATGGAATGGTGGAGATAAAGGGAATAGAGGGAGCTTTCAAGGTCAATGGACATCGGCTTAAACCCTACTTTGGAGGAATTATTGAAGGTGGACGAGAAATCATCTGATTAACACAGGAATGAGGGTCATGCCATAGTCAAGCTAGTCACCATAAAAGAGTGATTCTTGGGTGGCAATCCAAGTCTTTAATTTAGTTGTTATTGCTTTCTTTTGGTGTGATTTTTAATTGGCTTGATTTTGAGTAAATTGGTTTGAATTAGGTTAGATTTTTTTTTCAGAAAAAAAAAAAATAAGTTGTTGGGTTTTGGAGTTGAATAAATGGTGCTAAAGAATGAGTGAAAATTGTCATCCTAAGTTGTGAATTTTTTTGTTTGTACGTTACTCTTGCAAAAGGAAAAAAGTGGTCAAGAGTGAAGCAATTTCGACTAAGTGTGAAAATTCACTTTGTAGAAATTGAGCTGGAGACCGTGATCTCAAATTCACTTTGCAGAAATTGAGCTTGAGACGGCGATCCTAAGATCAAAATTTGAGATCGCGGTCTCAAACTCAAACTTCTGGAGGGCAAAATGGTGATTTGCGTTGAGATCGCGATCTCAAATTTGAGATCGCGGTTTCAACTCCAAACTTCGCAAAAGGCTATTTTTGCACCGAGTCGAGATCACAATCTCAAACCTGAGATCACGATCTCAAATGTTCCAGACCGTGATCTTGAAATCAGGTCAGATCGCGATCTCAATACCGAGACCATGATCTCGACTGCCAGAAAATTTTTAAAAGCTTCAATCTTTTCTTTTCTTTCACAAAATTTCCCTATTCTTCTTCTCTCATCCGAGAGCCCTAACCCCAACTCCTCAAATTCTTCCCTCATCTTCATGAAGATGAAATCACTTAAAACTCCACACCCACCACTAATATCATTTTGTTTTTCTCTAGGAACATCAAAGAAAGCATCTTCTTGAGGATTTTTGGAAGAAATTTGGCTTCAAGAGGGATTGACACACAAGCAATTCTTGGAAAAATTTCAATACTCCAAAAAAGAACGGGTAATATCCTTCCTTGGAATATTAGTTGTAATTGGCAATTTTTGAAGACATTTGTGGAGTTTTGTGGATTAAATTGTGGCAGATTTGTGGTATTTAATTATTGAATTGTGGACAAGTAATTGGTGATAATTTGTTTTAGAAGAATTGTGATTTGGAATTGTCCAATTGTTGGAATTATTGGTTTGATTTGTGAATTGAGTTGAATTGAAATATTCAAAAAAAATTTAGGAATTTGTGATTGTGAGAGGGAGAGGGACTAGTTTAGGAAAAAGGAAATGCGGAGAGGGTACAAGCGAAGAAGGGGGCTCGAAACAACCATTTGAGGATGGTGAGCAAATTGAACCTCAATTCTCGAGTGATAGGGCTCATCAATTATTCAGGAATAACGAGAAGCATGAGGTGATTAGAGAAAGAAATTTTGACCTATCAAGGCATTGGGAGGATTTTAACACTCAGGTTGACCCTGAGGCTACCCAGTTAGTCAAAGATTTTCAGTTTGGAATTTATGTGAGTTAGAAGATGGCAAGGTGCGCATACGGGGGGGTTTGGTAGATTTTAGTGCTGATGTGATTAATGCGTATTTTAACATACCCCTCTCTCCCTGGTACCTTCTAGTCAATATTTGGTTTTTTTGAACAATAAAAATAAGGATATGAATGCAATCAAAGATGCCATTTGTGATAGAAGGGTAAAGTGGATTAAGAGTATTTTGTCTGCCACTAAATTAAAATTTGCTCATCAAGGACTCTTATTAGTGGCTAAGTTATGGTTTTATTTTATCAGTAGCAGCATTTGGGGGTCCAATGCTGTGAGCTTTATCCAAAGGGACAAAGTACTCTTAGTCAATGCCATGATGACTGGGGTCCCGGTGAATGTTGGTCACCTTATTAGACAAGGGTTTTTAGAGAGTGGTAAGTCGGGACGACCCATATTTTATGTCCCTAGTCTAATTCACCATCTTTGCACCATAGCGGGTTGCCCGATTGGTCATTTGGAGCCATTGACACATCCTAGATACACTATGTTAGGAAGGATCAATCGGGAATATGTCTATAGGATGGTGAGAAAATATGAAAAGGACCACCAGGAGGAGCACCCTACCCAGCCACAGCCACAGCCACAGCCACCACCTCTCAGAGAACTTCAATGATTCCGATACCCCAAGGTTTGGTATTTAATGCTCCGGTAAATGAAGAAGAAAGGAATGATCTACAAGGGTACTGGTCGTATAGTCAAATGGTGATACACAACAACTTGACCGTTATTGGAGAAGCTTTAAAGATTACTTCATTAGGCACTTAGGTCCAGCCACCATCACCTCCGACATGGCACTTTGGTCCACCCCGTGGACAATACTACACACCACCGGCAGCTGCCAGACATCATGAGAGATCTAGCTACGCGGATGCGACTGGAGGGGACATGGATGATGATCATGTAGAGGACCAACCTACTGACGCTGAGGAGGGTCAAGAAGAGATGGAATGAAGAGATGAAGCTACCATTTGCTTGAGCACGGATGAAGACCAACCCTGATCACTGGATCAATTTGATGAGATGATGATAATTTTCTCTATTTTTATTGAACACCATAGCTTTTGATTACTTTGGATTACTTTTGTTTTACTTTCAGTCTTTGGAATTAAAGTATTTTAGTTTTTCTTTAGTTGGCTAATGGCCTTAAGCTGATGCCAAATTGATACATTTTGATACTTTATGGATGGAATTTCTTTTGGATTCTCTTGTTGACACTTGGTGAAGTTTAGTTATTGCTTAATAAAAGTAGAGTGGCTAAGGGCCCTAAGCTGATGCCATCTTTGCACTAGTTGATGAGTTGAATTGAATGCTGATTTTTTTTTTGAAGCTTGAATGGTGAGATGCATGGCACGGTTGCTCTTGACATTTTTGCTCAATTTTAATTCTAGGTTTCAAAGTAGGTCATAGTTTAAGTAGTTTCTGTTATTTGTGGTTATGTCTTGATGTTTAATTTTTGGTCAGTGGAAGGATGATTTATTCATCAATTAGAATAAAAGAGACAAGTTTGGGGGTTTTTATCTTTTTGTGTTGCGAAATGGTCATTTTATACATTCTGTTGCCACTTGATGATTAATGGATGGAAAATTGATCAATTAGGTACTCAATGATGACAAATTTTGATGTTCAATGCTTTGTGATTGAAGTGTATAATTGATTCATTTCAAGAATTTTTGTGTGAGTGAGTAATTCATTTGCAACATAAAGAATTCATAAATTTAGCATAACTATTTTTTCAAAAAGAAGTGCTAAAATTTTAGGAAAATTTATTTGAAATGTTGTTTCTTATCAAATCATTTAAATTATATGGTTGATGAACTATCTTTTGGAAAGAAATGAGTTAAACGAAGTAGAAGGAATTTCGGGACATTTCGTGTGTTTGCATAAGGAATGTTCTTCTAACTTGTGAATAATTGATATTCGAGATTAATTGTTGGTACATTTCACTCATTTTCCTTGGTTTAGGGCCGAAAAAAAAATAAAAAAAATATAAAATATAATTTTAGGAATAAGGCGAGTACGGGATTCCGATATGTACCCTATGTTGTTTCTCCGAAATAAGCCATTAGAGTAGTAATAAGGCGAGTACGGGACTCCGACATGTACCCATGTTGTTTCTCCGAATTAAGCCACTAGGAATTGCATTTTTAGTATACCAATAAGTTAAGGAGCAAATGTTTGCAATACTTATCATTAATCACATATTACTTATTCCTTGTTGGAGGTTTATTCCCGAAATGTGCGACAATTGCATTTAAGTTGACTCCTAATTGAACTTCTATTTTCATGATGCCTAGTCGAGAGAGTTGATTAACTTCATAATATTTGAGATTTGAGAAGTAATGATGTTTCAAATGAAAAGAACTAAAACTTTTGGTAAATCTTTTTGAGAATGGTATTGCTCGGTGATGTGAAATCTTGTGCAGTGAATGAATGTGTGCTTCTATGTAAAACAAAATTTCAATTTTGGATTGATTTACTCATATACTTCGCATATCACGTAGTATTGAACATTTTTTTGAGAGATTGCTTAATTGTTCTAAGTATAATCCATGATTCATCAAGTGTCACGTCAACTTTGGAGGTGTTTATATGTTTGAATGTTAGTAGGTTCTGTTTAATGTTAATCTTTGTTTTGCTCGTGACTAGCAAAACGCTAAGTTTGGGGGTGCGATAACTCTAGTAAACTAGAGTTATTTCCCTCTAAATTATAGCATTTTGATAGTTTAAATTCCGAAGTTGGATAAGTAATTGAGGATTTTAGTTAATTTCTTTCATATGTATTTGTATTTTCCTTCTTGAATTAATTATGATAAGTTTTTGTTAAATTTTTACTTTAATTAAGTGCTTAATGGTGTTAATATTATGCAGGTTAAAAATTAAAGCTTAGAAGCTGGAAGGAAGAAAGCTCAAGGAACCAGATTGCAAAAATGGATGAAATGAAGAAAGCTGGGAGGGGAGTCGGGATCGCGATCTCGATTATTCTAGACCGTGATCTCTGTGAAACCCAGTATTTTAATAGCCTTGTTCTTTGATTTTAAATGGTTTAAAATGTGGTCTATTTTCATATTATTTTTAGTCATAAAGTACTTCAACTTATTCGTTTTTCAATTCGGCAAATTTTTCGGTTTACGCTATTTCGGTACGGGTAAACGGGTCAAAATTGGACTAAGTGTAATTAGTGCATTGTGGTGTGTGAGTGTTGTTTGATGGCTGATTTATAATGATAATTTAGTAGCAAAAATTAGTTTTTGGGTTAATTAGTCAACTTGGAGACTATTTGGTCAATTGGGGAACTATTTGGGTCAACCTTGGAATCCTTTTAAGTCTTCTTCTTGTTGTTTCTTCTTCATTTCTTCCTAGCAGCAGCCGACTCCTCTTCCTCCATTTTCCCCCAAAAATTTTCTTGGATTTCAAGTAGGAATCACTTGGAAGGTAAGATTTTATGTATTTTAGCATTTATGGCTTATGGGCTTTATGATCCAAGCTTTAATTTCAAGTTTTGTAGGATTCTTTATGGCTGAAAATAAACCCTCTTTGCAGCCTTATAAGTTATGATTTATGAATTATGTCATGGGTTGTTTTTAGTGTTTTGGAGGTTGGGAAGTGATTGGGGTTGATTTTTAACAACTTTCCATGGTTAGATTACAAATTTTAAGATTATGAGTTGGGGTTTTGTCTTCCATATGTGGCCTAGAGTGTTATGCTATGAATGCTTATGTCTATGCATATAATGATGTTTTAAGAGTGTTTTAAGGTTAGTTTGGATAGGAATTGAGACTTGAAACCAAGTGGAATTGATTTCCCTTCATTTTGTAAGTAAGCGGAAGTTTGGCGCAACTAGGATAATTTGGATAATTGGTTATGTTTGAAGGGTCTTTAATGATCTTTTGATGGTTTTAAGTGTTTCCTTGGTAGTGGGATGGATAGGAAGCATGTTTGAATCATGCGTGTGGCTAATCGGTAAAAATTTCAGTTTGGTAGTAAAGAGGAATTCCACCCATAGGTTGTTGCTCTAATGTTGTAATAGAGTTAATTGTAGTGGTTATGGGGTATGGAATGTTGCTGATGTTTGGAACTGCAACAATGTAGTCCGCTATTGCTCGGTGAATCTTTCCGTTTATGGATTTTGTTGGTTGGTTGAATATGTTGTTTTGAGTTGGGTTGTAACCAAGGTCCCTTGAATACCTTGGAAATGGATTTTTTTGGCAGGGAGGCGAAGTTTTTCGGTTTTTCTGGAAAACTGAGCTTATTATCTCCTAATCTAGCTGTAATACGAATTTGAGGGTTAACTAAGTGTTTTGACTGGGGTTTTAGCTTGTCGAAGTTGGTCAGAAATTGTGAAAAGGTCATTTTTGACCAAAGAGCTGTTGGTGAGACAGATGCACTAGTTTGGAATGCAGCTATATAAGCTTGTATTTTGTTTAACGACTTTCGAAATATGTTTGGATGGATTTTAAAATGTGTATGATGTTTGGAACTGCACTTTTATTAAGTTTTGGAACTATTACATATGAAATCGGGACCAAGCTATTTTATGTTAATCAAATGATATGTTTGCAAACTCTTTTGATATGAAAGCATTTTATAACTGTTTTGGCTCATAGGTGACCTAGGTATATAATTTTGGATGTGTTTGGAAATGTTTGATTTGGGGAGAACCGGTTCTATAGTCATCCATGGGACGCCATGGTGACTGTGGTTCTGTCTCTTATACACATCTCTACTAGTCTTGACCTCCCGGTCAGACTTGTAGGTGTGGTAGATTACTAGATCTGACTAGTACTGTAGGTCATACCTTCGAGCCTAAAAGATACTCATGCTATTTTATTATATTCACTGTACTTGGATTTGTTCGCTATGCTTTAGCATACTATGTTTTGAAATGATTGGATCTATCTCAGTTTTGGCTACGCTATGCTTTAGCATACTATGTTTTGAAATGATTGGATCTTTTTGGCTACGCTATGCTTTAGCATACTATGTTTTGAAATGATTGGATCTTTTTGGCTACGCTATGCTTTAGCATACTATGTTTTGAAATGATTGGATCTTTTTGGCTACGCTATGCTTTAGCATACTATGTTTTGAAATGATTGGATCTTTTTGACTATGTTTTGGACATGCCTGACGTTTAAATGGCATAAGACATTTTAGAAACTACAAATGATTATGGTTTATTGACAGTTTAAATGACATGAGACATCTTATAAACATGCTTCATGACTATGGTTTTCGGAAATGTTATTATCTTTATGTTTTCTTTTTATCGAAATGCTTGGCCCCATTTGAAGAGCTTTTATGATATCCACTGAGCTAGTTATGCTCACCCCACGTGATTATAATTTTTCAGATTAGGTGCTCGTTTTTGACTCTCCAATCAAAAGATGAATACAACATTTTCTTATACACATCTAGATGTGATAATCTTCCAAGCTTCTCTTTTGTTTGGAAAGGGGTAGTGTATTAGATAGGTTTTGTATTGATGAACTTTGTTTTTGTTGTAGCATCTTTTGTACTAAGAAGGAATTTTGTAATTCGTATTTTTGTGTAAAAATGAACTTATTCGGTTTTATAGTTAAGAAATGGTTTGATGGTTCTATTACATTGCGGTTAAGTTTGTTGCTCTGTTCGTTTGTGCCTTGCGCTTTGGACCGGTGTGCCATTAGCGCGGCGTGTTACGGTCCCGTTTTTGGGGCGTGACAATCTCAACTCGGGAAATTTTCTTACTGTATTAGAGTCGAGATTGCGGTCTCAAATGTTCTAGACCGCGACCTCGACTCGCTGAGAGTTAAGTTGTATGGGCAATTTTGTAAACTTTCAGCCAATAACTCTTGATTTTTTGCCTAGTGTAATATTAGACTATTTAAGCTACTTAAAAATTAGTAAGAGCAAAAGTAGTAGATAGTTTTAGTTAGGTTTTAGATAGTTTAGGATAGCTTGAACTCCAAGCTTAATTCTTTAATAGAAATTTCTCTTTACTTTTCTCTTAGATCTTCTTTTAATTTCTTGTCAAGTTCAAATTTTAATTAGATAATCGTAGTGGGTTAATCGCAAGTTTCGCGCAGATATAATTTTTATTCACTTTCTTGTCTAATTTAGTAAGAATTTCTTTACTTGCAATTTAGGGTTTCTTAGATAAATTAGGGTTCTTGATAATTTCTTGCATTTCTAGTTAGAATTTTCAATTTCTTGCATTAATTCATAGTTAATTCTTAGTGGGCTTTCTTTATTTCTATCAAAAATCCAAAAATATTTCAATTTCTAGTTTAACTCTTTCCATGTTATAGTTTAGAAATGATTGCTTTTAATATTCAAGGTTTCTCATTGGTAGTCCTTTTAGTTGGGTAATTTGCTTGCTTTTAATTTTAGTCTTAATTTGGTTAATTTAGGTTAGAAATCACTTAATTAAGTGCTGTCCTTTACTTGCTTTTACTAGAATAGATTAGCTAGTTTCTTAATTTTGTAATTAGTTATTTTCACTTATTTATTTTTTCTAGTTAATCTAGCTTTAATTTAAGTTTTTGTCGCTTTCATTTGATTATGGTTTTTATTAGAATAGTTCTATCATCCATCGCTTGATTTCGCTTAACTACACAAGTACCCACAAATCTTGGTAATTGTCTTCCAACAATCCTTGTGGGAACGATCCCTACTTCCCTTTACTAGTAGGATTTAGGTGTTTTATTAATTTATAACCAGGTGTTTAAGGCATCACTAGATGCATCATAAGATTCTACTTGGCTCCATGAAGAATTTCTAACTTGTCTATCAACTTTGAAATTTGAATATCATTCCCATCCAGGATCTTTTTTAGATCACCAATTGTTTTTGACATCTCGATCACTTATTTTCCATATTAGAAACACTAATAACCAAGGACGGAATAGTGGTGGAAACTTTGAAAATAATGATGGAGACTTGACACCCTCAAAGTTGAAATCTTGTAGGCTTCTAGATGCAATGATTCTCGAAAGATTTGACACATATGAATCGAAAGACATGCCCTCAGTAGATGATTTGTTGCAATCAATGTAAAGGTCTGCAACTCTTTTAGTGAGCAATTTTAGTAGCACTAGCAAGAATTCAATCAAATAATCTCTGGCGCGATGTTCTTTTCAGTGAAATTATTTGTTTGCACGGACACAAAACTTTACAAGAAAAGAGATATAACGTATAGTTGGTCCTTCTAGGCGAGCCAAAAATTTGTTCACACAAAATTTGAGCATGGAAACATTGCTGAAAGTCAAGAACAAATAATAAAAAAATCAATTCTATTGATTTAATTGAAAAAAAAGTACCCAACTCTGATTTTGTGTTTTTTTTTATAAAAAAAATACTCTCTTGATTCTTATTCCTTATGAATTGTAGATTTAAAACCAAAGTTGACGACAAATCTTCTAATAGTAATTTGGTAAATGCGGTTAAAGAATACTTGTCTATAAGAAAACACTTGTGTAGATATCAAGGAAGAACATCTCACAATCCACAAAGAACGTGAATATTTATCTCTACTTGAAGACTTGAACACTTGTGTAAATCTCAAGGAAGAATGTCTCAAGATCTATAGAGAACTTGAAGATTTGAACACTGGAGTAGATCTTGAGGAAGAACGTCCCTTGATCTACGATGAACTCGAACTTGTAGTTTTAGCAACACTTGAACGCTTGAATAGATCTTGGGTAAGAAAGTTTATCAATCTACTAAGAACTCGAAGTTGAAGATTCTGCATCACTTGACTTGAACATTTTGGCACTTGAATAGTACTTGAAAAAGAATGTCTCTTGATCTATGAAAAACTCGAACTTGAAGATTTCGTAGCACTTGACTTGAACACTCCAATGCATGAATAGATCTTGAGAAGAATGGCTTTTGAACTATGAAGAACTCGAACTTGAAGATTTAGTAGAACTTGACTTGAACGCTTGGAAGAACTTCTAGGACTTGAAGGATATGTCCATCTTGATCTACAAATAACTTGAAATTTAATCAGTACATGAAGATTTGATCACTTGAAAAACTTGTATGACATCAAGAATTTGATAGTAGAGGAACTAGAATATCTTGGAAGACTTGTGGCTGTAGTAGCTTTCTCTTGCCATCCATCTTATGCCATCTCTTATCCTGTATCCTGTCTGTGTCACCCTTCTTTGCCTAAAGGATGATAATCTTAGTTTAAGAGCATCTATCGATATGCCATTTGTTTGAAGGTGTCACACACTGCCTCAAAGTTCATCAAGTAATTGTTTGGGTCTTCACTTGGCAACCCTGAGAATATTGCATGCTGCTATAGCTTGGATATAAGACCGTGTTTGATTTTAAAATTATTAGGAGCAATGGGTGGTAGAACAATGCTTACATGGCACCCTCCAAAAGTAGACAAAGTGTTATTCCCAAAGGTCAGTGGTTTCGAACAAGTACATCATAATCATCCTTATCTCCAAATTCGTCGTTATTCCTATTATTTTTGTTGTTTCTTACATTTTCTGCACCTCCCTGTGGTATCACTTGCTGTCTCGGATTCCTGTCATGAGCCATACTCGATTTTGACTCTTCTTGCTACTGTCATTTAGATTTTCTCAGATTCCTCAAAGTTCTTTCGATCTTCGTATTTAAATCACTAAGAGTTTGCTTAGAACTCATAAACTACAAAACAACCCAAGAAAAATAAGACAATGAGCACCAATATATACACCATCATAAACCGAGTAAAAAAAGAAACAACATAACCCAAGAAAACAAAAATAAAAAATAAAAATAAGGGTGAAATGCCAAAAAACCTTGCAATTGGCAAATATGCACTATACGCCCTTGTGGTTTTTAAATGTGTATTTGACCCCCTTGTGGTTTAAAATTTTCCACAAAATTGACGGAAACTGTCAAAACTAACTAGTGTTGACACTAATGTGCATGTTTTGTGACTTTGGGTTGCTTTTTAAATAGAAATTTTAACACTAAAATAAGATTTGACTGACCCTTTTACCCCTTAGATAACCCTATCATTTTCCTTACATTACCTGCTACCAACTTCTCTTCTCCACCCCAACCACTACCACTACCATCAACATTACCACAGCCTCACATCTCCCAACCCATCACCACCCTCGAAGTGTAATTAACTCAAATCCAGCCAACAATTCAACACAAATCAATAATTGTAGAATAAAATATTAAGAACAAACAAATTAAGAAAATAAATTTAAGCTCTAATTTTGAAAGCCATCACCTCAAGCAAAGCAAAGAAACAAAAAAAAAATTCCCTATTCAATCCGTTGCTGCTATAAATTAAGTATAAAACCAACCAAGTGGATTGTTCACGTATCCAACACTTTCATGGTATTTGTTTGTTTGTCAACCTTTCTTTCATATTCCTTTCCCTTCTGTTTGAAATCCAACGCCTCCTCCAGAGAATAATCCCACCATTATTTCCCAATTGCATGGCTTCGAAATGGATAACTCTTACTTCTTGTAGTGTTGGTTAATCCCTCATTCCTATTCAAGCTTTAAACTTTGCTTGATGAAAGATTCATTTTTTATTAAATTAAAAAGCAAAAAGATTCTTTTAAAAAAAATAAATGAGCTGCAATTTGATTTGATGAAAACAAGTATTTGGTTGTGAGGGAAAGCTTTCCATTATGGTAATGGCAAATTGGCTGCTATGGTAAGAAAGAAAAGGTTGTGTGGGGAAGGTTTTTTGGTAGTGGTGACTGCTAGAAGAGTAAAGGTTGTGTTTGGAGACAGCAACAAGGATGGGTAGTGATGGTGACGATTGTTAATTTCTAGAATGAGGGGTGGTTGCCGATTGCGTAAGGAGAGAAGGGAAAGGGATGGGGACTTTTTTATTTTCAACTTGACCCTTTTTGTTTGTTATTATTTTAATTTGACCCTAAATTTGTCAACTTTATTTTACCCCAATATACATGTCTATACATTTCGATTTGTCAGGGGTAAATAAGATATTTCACAAAAAGATGTTATTTTTGACAATTTCCATCCATTTTGTAAAAAACTTTAAAGCACAAGGGCCAAATGCACATTTAATAACCACAAGGGGTATTCACCTAACCACAAGGGATTTTTTGCATTTTACCCTAAAAATAATGTAAAAATTAGTAGTTGTCTCAATATTGCCTAAGACTACAGTCCCCGATAATAGTGCCAAAAACTTTATACGCTAGACGTATAGTTATAAAATTTATAATCACATAATCCAACTACTAACTAGATAATGCACCGCAAGTGCTTGGCGTTAAATAGTATATAGAGAAAGTAAGGGTTGATCGCACAAGGATTGGTTTAGCAAGTATCAGTTATTTGGTTTGAACACTATTTGAAGAAATAGACAATGGAAGAGACAGTTAACTAAACTTGAATTAGGGACTTTAACTAGTGAAAACAATAGAGGGTTAGACTGCCAATTATTGACTTGATTAATTCATTCAATTAATTGAATCAATTAAACACATAGGTATTATTAGAGGTCAATTCCCATTATTAACATAATCCTGATTCCTTATGTCATTAGGTCATTAAATATATTCAATCTAAATGAGGATTCCTATTATCACCTAGAACTAACCAAATTTACCATTTATCCTATGAATTCTAGATGACCAACTAGGTATTTTTGTCCATCAAGATCACAAATTAAACCTAGTCTGGTTACTAATTTGGTCTTAAATAGAGGTTCTACGTTCATTCGCCCCTCAATTTACCGTTCAATTAATTAAGAGGGTGATCAATTTCCCTAATTATCATTATAGTTCATTAGAATTTTCTAACTGTCAATTTACCATTTAATTTACTAAATCAATCATTACCATATAAAATTGGCATCACCCAAGCTTAACCTATGAAAAATTAGAACATTATTGAAAGAAATAACACAAGAAATAATGAAAAGAAGTAAACTACTCTATCTAGGAAAGAAAATAAAGAAAGTATTAATTGAAATTAAACAACAATGACCAATAAAATACTAGAATTAAATAGCACAATAAATATCTAAAAAGGTTTAAGAATGATTCACTAATGAAGAAACCCAAGTTCTCGGTCCAAGGTTATCAATATTGAAACTCCTCTTCATCTCTTCTTTAGAAAAAAAAAAAAAGGAAAAAAAAAAACTAGTCTAATTTTGTAGCACCTGAAGAGAGACTAAAAGAGAACTTTTTTTTTTTAGGTTTCGAAGACCCTTATTTATAGGTTTTAAGAGTTAAAAGTGTATGCTCTAAATAATCTTCAAAATGCACTAAAACAAATCCAAAACGAACACTCAAAACCCCAAAAATAATAATAATAAAAAAAAAGTGAACCAGCCATCATGGCTCACCACGGATGATCTCCGTTCTATCCAAGCTCGCCTCAGGCGAGCCAATAGAAGCTCATCCCAGCGCACGCAATTTTGCTGTTTTGCCTCTAAAATCTTTGTCCGATGTCTAATTAACGCACCATTTGTTCTTGAATGACCCTAGAACCAAAAACACATATTGAAATATCTATAATATACCTCTAAAATAACACTTAAACACATACTAAAACTATAAACAAAAGACAAACAATAACACACAAAGAACCTTAATTCTGAGAGGTAAATGTAAGTTAAATAACATCAAATAAACACTAAACACTAAAATAAACATATATTAACAAATACAAATAGAAATTCATGAAAACAAACACATAAACCCCAAAAGCGTCGAAACTAGTGCAAATACCATACAAAGAGAACAATGAATAACCCTAATTCCTTAGGGTATCATTAGGATGAACACTTAATGCTAATAGAGTTCTCCTACAACAATAATTATCATAGTAGTAGTGGCATGGCTCCTTATAAAGCTTTATATGGAAGAAAATATTGATCACCCTTGTATTGGGATGAAGTATGGGAAAGAAGATTGACTGGACCGTAATTGATTCAAATCACTGCTAATAAGATAGCCACAATCAGGGTAGAATCAAGGTAACTCAAGATAGACAAAAAAGATAACCAAGGTACGTTATATGAAAAGAAGACTGTTAGAATTTGAGGTTTAGGATAAGGTATATTTGAAAGTTTCACTTACCAGAGGGGTTATGAAGTTCGGCAAGAGCGAGAAATTAAGTCCAAGTTCATAGGGCCTTTAGAGATACTTAAAAAGGTTGAGAATTCAGCTTATCAATTGGTATTACCTCCAAAATTGTCATGGATACATAATGTATTTCATGTTTCTTAGCTTCGGAAGTATATACCTGATGGGAGTCACTTAATTGAATACCAGCCCCTAAGTGGCAAGCAAGAGTTTGTTTATGAAGAGTACCAATCCGGATTGTGGATACTAAGAAGCAGGTCCTTCCACATTGATCAATCCCATTTGGAAAGTTCAGTGGTCAAACCATCAAGAAACATAGGCAACTTTGGAATCTGAGGTGAAAATAAGAAACAAGGAAAAATACTTGTTTGATACATAGATACGTTGAGTTTTGAGTTCGAAACTTATCTTAAAGAGGGGAGAGTGTAACAACTGGAAACTTTTTTGATCATTCATGTGTACTTTTCCTAATCATCTTATGTCCATTTATATTAGTTCCTATCTTTTAAAATATACATTAATATCACTTTTTAGTGCCAAATGACTATTTTATCCTTTTCTGAACATTTTTCTCAATCGTTGGGTCAAAGTACAACTAAGTGAAACTTGAGAGATTAAAGTACAATTTTTTAGAATTTGTTAAGGTTTCCTTAAGAATTCATTTTGCAGCTGCTAATGCTTCCTTATTCTCTCAACACTTAGAAATTTCCCCAAAATCTATCAAAACCCTTCTAAATTTCTACTTCTCAAATCTTCAAACCTAGGCAAGAATTAGGTTTCCAAGTTAAATTGATAAAATAGAAGTATTCCAAAACTGATCTTTCAACTTTATAGGTAAGTTTTATTTGGATTATTGCATGGTTTTTGGCAATAAACTTTGCATGTTTTGCCAAGAATCAAACTTGTTCAAATCTTGTTGTTTGTGACTTAATCTTGAAAGTAATATGTGTTCTTGAACTACCTAGTCCTGAATTATGGTTCTGAACTTCTTCAAGACATTTGAAATTAAGGATTTGAATGAGGGTCACAGGGCTTGTTCTATGAATTAAAAGTGCTTTGAACTTGTTAATCATTGATTTTTGTTGCCTAATTATTCCCTACTTTGTCCAGCCTTGATTTATGGTTAAAAACACTTCTTAAACATGACTTGAGGGTTCTTAGATTTAGGGTTTTTGCTTGGATGAATTTTACATTCTTGGTGTTTAATCACACTTTTACTTGCCCACAACTTCAACAAGTTGTTCATACACGTTTTGACACTTGTTTCTAAACATTTGTAGTGATTTTTTATTATCAAATCGAGATGTTTCATGCCTTAGCTGGAATTACTAGTTTGGTTATTTATGTGACCATCTAATTTGTTCATGTTTACTAGCTAGCTTGTTCATGTCTTGCTTACTTTCTAATGCTATATTGTACCTCAAGATCAAAACTATTAAATGGTGTTACTAACCCTTGATTATAGGTGAATATAGTAGGGTTTTCGACTAATGGAAGTTAGATTTCTAGGACGGCGAATCGAGAGGCAACTGACATTTATGGCTTTTTAATGATTGTATGGTATACATTTAATTTGACAAATATATAACTTGTAAAATGAGGGTAAGTATGGAATAATACAGTGTTTATGCATAGTAAGTACCTTAAATTGTTTGAACTATTCATTATGCTCTATGTGATGTGATTTTGTATGTATTCATGGATGACTGATTGTTAGTCCGAGCTCAAAAGGCCACTTCAGTGGACTTGACTTTACTGTACTATTATAAATCATGGACTACTTTTCTTTGTAATATTCCACCAAGTCTACGTTTAGACAAGAGATAGACACATTGTTATGCCTAGTCTATTCGAGTTGATAATAGATATATATATATATATATAGATAGATCCAATGCCGGAAGATTTTTGTGAACCGTGTGCTCATTGAATTGTTATTTTTATCTGCTTGATTATTGAATATGTGTTGCATATTATACACTATATTGATCATTTGCTTCACACCAATAATTAGATCTAAATGTTATTTACTGAGCATTGTTTTGCTCACTCCGTTAATTTTGTTTTGTAGAGGTGCACCAGTTTGAGGAGTTTTTTGGTCCAGGTTTTTCTTAACAGCAGGGCAGGGATTACGATACGGACTCTAGCTACTAGAGCTTAAGTATGATGATTTGTTTAGTATGAGGCTTTTGTTCTTTTTTGGCATGCATGTCAATGACTTTGTTTAAGGTTTGTTATGTATATAGAACCTTATTACTATCCTAAGGTTATGGTTTGATAGTTTGTATATAAGTGTGCTTGGTTTGTACGAATGATGTTATTCATGGAATCGATATGGGTGGTTTTGAATACTTTAATACATATAGTTTGTGTATTACTCTTGTACTGTCCCTTACATGTTTGGGGTGATCCCGAGGTGAGGCATTTCATTGTACCCTTCAGGAGGCGTGACAGTCTCCGCCTTTCTAGAGAAATTTTAGTTAACTTGTATCATTGTCCCCCAATGACTTCCACTTTCCCTCGACCTTACATATACGGGTGTCAACTTTCTGTATAATGCCTTTAACATAGACATGAAATTGCTTATAAAACAATTGCAGAAACTAAAAAACAAAAGAGAAAAAAGAGAAAAGGAATGAGAGATGGTTTTGAACTTCAGACCTTGTATTCACTCACTTTTTGTTATCTATCAAGCCAACTTTTCTAGTCTAGAGTATATACTTCAAAGTAGGATTAGATAAATGATTCTCTAAAGCTAAATTCAACTTCCCATGGAGATTTCTCAAGATATGCTCGCTCAGTAAACTTGCAAGTACCAAAAGGAATGATTACATTTACCTTGTGCTATCTTGCGAGACTCACAGGCATAAGGAGTAAGCATCTCCCTCTGACCTACTTAGGTAGTAATCTTTACAAAGGGAGGAAAAAAAAGGGATCGCTTCCAGCATTTTGTAGAGAAGTTACATGCTAAATACGTAGGATAGAAACATAGATTGCTCTCAACTAAGAAAGACTTGTGCTAATTAACCATGCCCTTACTTCTATTCTGATTCATAATTTGATGTCCTAGATTTGCCAAAATCAACACTTTAAACCTTAAACAAGTTATTTCTGTCACGTCCCTTCCTCGCGTACTTCGACACGTGAAAGTCGTCATACCTTTAAAAGTTATACCTCAAAGGCACAAGGCTCGAGTCATACATAATCCTCAATTAAATAATAACAAAATTCATACATAAACAATATTTCTTATTGTCTCACTAATGCGGAAAACTAATATAAACTATGTCAATCCACAAATTCAAAAGTAACATAAGTTTAATTAAATAAATAAACTAAGCAATAATTTATTCAGTCATGAGCTACTCCTAACGGGTACCCTTCAAGACCTTGGCACAGCTAAACTTCTGTATCCTCAAAATTCTCTAACTCTAAAAATTGTCAGGAAATGGGACAGCGACAAATCACTCAGAGACACAAGTAGCTAATACCACCTTTGCTGGACCAAAAAAGTGTATATATATATATACACATATATATACATATTTTCCCAAAATTTTATCATACAGACACATAGGGATATTTTGAAAAGATTTTTATCAAAAGTTGAAGCAAAAAGCTCATCCCACATAATAATAAAAATTCCCTCACAATGTCATTTCAAAACAATATTTACGTACTTCTATAGCAAGTGGAATCGTATAAAAAATTTACAAAACATATTTAATGGAGATCAAAAATCCAAAATCAACATTTCTGAGTTCGAAGTTCATAATCAGAGTTCAGAGGTTCATATCATAGTTCATTAGACGCTCATTAAAACAAACACGCTATTATCGGCTTATTGAGTATTCACCCTAGTGCTAAGAGACCCCACTAGAAAATGTTACTAAGGGGTCTCACAAAAACCATTTTAGCCAGAGTTCAGAGTTCGGAGGCCAAAAATTATCTTATCTGGCAGTTCAGAAAGTGCAGAACTATAGTTCCTACCGACTATTCATAATTATTTTAAGAGCCTTGGTCCATTATAGATTACCGTACAAAAAATTCAAACATACACATGCGAAGAAATAAGTTAAAATAATGCCACTAATATAAAGTCATAATTTAAAACAATTCAAGTGTCCATGTAAGGTCCAAGTTTAATAACTTAAATAATATGTTGCCAAAAAAAATATTTAGACAAAATATGTTCGAAATTTTAAAGGGGTAGCAACCACTTACCTCAAAGTAGCAAAAACACAAACCACAACAAACTTCTTCCTATACAAAAGTTCATAACCTATTATTCATGTGCATATAAAAAGCAACACTGCTCGTATATAGACTATCATGCCAACTATATATTATTCAAGGACCAAAATATTCTAACAAAAGTATTACCTTAATGTATATAAATTTTCAAAAATATTTATTTCCCAAAATAATATTAAACTAATCCTTTATTTTATTGCAAAAATATTTATCATATCTGTCTTTTGAATAAAAATTATTACATGCTACAAGGGTACTAGTCCTTCGTCTCAAAATATTTAAGTATATTGATATTACAATAAAATATTTTTTCCCAATCATCTATATATATATATCTAAGAATATATCATTTCAAAAAAATATTATAATTATTACTAATATCCCAAAAGTATTTTTTTTAGTTGCTACAACCTAGCTTTTTAACTTCATATAATCTTCCTATGCCAAAAGTATATAAACATTTAGCCTGAAACCATAAAATATATAACTTTTGGACTAATGATACAATTTTAAAAAGTACATATAAACTGTCGCAACACATAATACATACCTATGCTACTTTCCATCCAAATCTTATTCCTGATTCTTTATATTTTTTTCTTTTATTTTATTCTTTCAAACTATTCCTTTATTTTCCCCCTACTGCCACAGTCCCTTCTCCTTCAATTTCTTCCTAAGCTAGGACAGTGAGCAGATTTTAACAACCAACCCAAACAATCACACACGATGCTTCAATTGCCAAGAATGAGAATAACGTTGCGGAGTTTGTCCAATGCTGACCACGAAACAACAGCAACGGACAAATCACAGCACAAGGAGCAGCGGTACAGAAGCAGTCCAAAGACAGCATGGCAGCCGCAACCATCCACCTCTGCCAGTGATCAGAAATCTCACTGGCGACCCCAACACGGCTGTCGGTGACTGATAACTCTAGTTACAGAAGCAGTCCAAAGTTCGGGTAGATAACTCTAGTAAAAAATATATCTATGCAAACTTTGGGATTTTATAGTTTAAATCCCGAACTTTGGGTAAGTAATTGAATATTTTAGTTAATTTCTTTCATATCAGTTTGAATTTCCGTTCTTGATTAAATATGATAAGTTTTTATTAAATTTCAAGCTTAATTAATTGCTTAATGGTGTTAATATTATGCAGGTCAAAAATTAGAGGTTGGAAGCTGGAATTAACAAAGCTCAAAGGACCAAATTGCTATAATGGAAGAAATGTAAAATGCTGGGAAGAGAGTCGAGCTCGCGATCTCAAATTTTCCATATCGCGATCATCAATGGACTCGGGAAAATGTCAATGTATTAGAGTCGAGATCGCGATCTCAAATTTTCCATATCGCGATCTCGACTCGCTGAGGGTTAAGTTATAAGGGCAATTTTGTAAACTTTCAGCCAACAACTCCTGATTTTTGCCTTGTGTAACACTACACTATTAAAGCTACTAAAAATAGGAAGTGGAAAAAAAAAAAGTAGAGTTAGTAGTAGATAGTTAGTAGATTTTAGGATAGTTTAGGATATATTGAACCCCAAGGTTTCTTCTATAATAGAATTTTCTCTTTAATTGTCTCTTAGATCTTCTTTTAATTTGTTGTCAAGTTCGAATTTTGATTAGATAATCGTAGTGGGTTAATCGCAAGCTTTGCGTAGATATAATTTTTACTTGCTTTCTAGTCTAATTTAGTAAGAAATTCTTTGCTTGCAATCTAGGGTTTCTTAGGAAAATTAGGGTTCCTGATAATTTCTTGCTTTTTATTTTAGAATTCTCAATTTCTTGCATTAATTTTATTGTATCTAGTTAATTCCTAGTAGGCATTCTCTATTTTTATCAAAAATCCAAAAATACTTAGATTTCAAGTTTAACTCTTTCCAATTTCTAGTTTAGAAATTGTTGTTTTTAGTCTTCAAGGTTTTTTTATTTGTAGTCCTTTTTATTTGGTAATTTTCTTGCTTTTAATTTTAGTCTTAATTTGGTTAATTTAGGTTAGAATTAAGTGCTTTCCTTTACTTGCTTTTACTAGAATAGATTAACTAGTTTCTTAATATCGTAATTGGTTATTTTCACTTACTTGCTTTTTTGTTAATCTAGCTTAAAATTAAGTTTTCATCGCTTTCATTTAATTATGGTTTTTATTAGAATAGTTTCATCATCCATTGTTTGATTTTGCTTAACTACACAAATATCCGTAAATCTTGGTAATTGCCTTCCAACAATCCATGTGGGACGATACGCACTCATCCTATATCACTATCAACTCCATATAATTGCGAAAGTTACATAGAGTATAGTGAATTAGATGTGATTAATTATAGCTTGTTTGTCTTTCCAAAGTTCAATTCTACCTAACGAAGCTATCAAGTTTTTGGCGCCTTTGCTGGGGATTATCCTTGTTTTTTGGCAATGTCAAGCGCTATACGGGTCGTGTAGATTAAGCGTTTTAGATTAATTTAGTTGTTTATTTTGTTTATTTTTATGTTTGATTGGTTGTCTTGCGGAATTGACTTGGCACTTCAATTGACTATTTTGGTTTTGTGTAGTGCATGGTAAGAGGAGCTCAATAGCCATTCATTTGCTTAGACAAGGAACGGGAGAAAGAGCTAAGAGAAATTCAAAGGTTGAGAAGGGTACAACAAGAGCAAGAAAGGATAGAGATGGCAAATGCTAATGCTCATCAAAGGAATTTGAATGGATGTCTCTTTATAAGAAGAAGAGGTTATTGGAATTAATGGGATAGGTGGCTATAGGAATGGAAATGGCATGAATGGGAATGGAAGGCCATTGAGGGAATATGCTTTACCTAATACAATTTGATGGGGCGAACTCGAGCATTGTACGGATGCCCATGCAAGCTAAAAATTTTGAAATCAAGCCCGCCCTAATCCAAATGCTCCAAGCCCATGCCATGTTCGGAGGAGGAACAAATGAGGACCCCCTACACACACCTCATAAATTTTGAAGAAATCTTGGACACATTCAAATTTAATGGAGTACACCCGAATTGTGTGCTTATGAGGCTGTTTCCTTTTTCTCTTCGTGATAGGCCAAAGTCATGATTCCAATCCCATGCCCAAGGAACATTCACCACTTGGAACCAACTTTCTCAAGAGTTCTCGGCGAAGTACTTTCCTCCTGCAAGAACTGCTAAATTAAGGAATGAGATTACATCATTCAAACAAGATGTTGGTGAAAGCCTAGGGGAAGCTTGGGAAAGATTCAAAGAGTTGCTAAGCAAATGCCCTCATCACGCCATTCCTTTGTAGCTTCAAATCCAAACCTTTTATAATGGTTTACAAAATCCATCGTAGATGCGACTCCGCCGATGGCTCTATCTCATATAAGACTCTGGAAGAAGCTCAACAGTTGTTAAATAGGATGGCATACAACAACTAATATCATGGGCCGATAACTCTACCGGTGGTTCAACACCAAGCTAATCAAGCCAATGCAAATAGTGGAGCGTTGAATCTAAACATTCAAGATGCCCTCTTGGCACAACAAAGCATGTTCATGAGTGTGATGAACAACATGGTAAAGGCGTTGGAGAATCTAGGGAAACCTAGTAGTGTAAATGCTATGACTTCTTCTCAACCTCAACCAAGCATGACATGTGATTTTTGTGGAGGCAGCCATGCCAATGGGAATTGTGAGATGTCATATGGAGCTAATGAGCAAATCAATTATGTGGCTAATCAATCTTCATTTCCAAGGAACCAATCCGGAGCTTATGGGAACACTTACAATCCTTCTTGGAGGAATCACCCAAATTTCTCATGGAGTAACACCAACAACCAATCCAATCCTCCTTACCAAACTTACAAATCCCCCCACGTCAAAATGCCCAACACACTCTAGACCTTATCAACTGCCACATCAAAGAAATTTCCAACCCAACTCATATCAAAGTTTCCCCTACCCTTCATTTCAAAACCAACAACAAGGACATCCTCTCCATTATGCAAATTTTTCCCAACCCATGTATCATCATCAATATGCTACTAGAGAAAATTTAGGTGAAGAAGGTTGGAAAAGAGAAGGTGGGTATTTGAGAAGAGAATTGGATAGGAAAACGGAAGAGCATAAAAGAGATTATGAGAATTTGAAGGCTTCAACAAGAAATTTGGAGATTCAATTGGGGTAATGGGCAAGGTTGAATAATGACAAAACTATTGGGGCATTTCTGAGTGATACTATTCCAAACCCCAAGGAGCAATGCAATGCCATAACCCTAAGGAGTGGAAAAGAATTGGTTGAATATAAGGAGAAGAAAAAGATGGAGGAAGGAAGCAAGGAACAAAAGTCCAAGGTAGTTGAGAATGAAATTAGGGAAGTGGTTGATGATGAAGCCAAGATGGAACAAAAGAATGAGATCAGGGTATCCAAGAAGAAGCATGTGGAGGAACCTTTGAAAATAGATCCATCAACAAAAGTTCCATTCCCTCAACGACTCATTGGTCCAAGGAAGGAGGAAAAAGAGAAGCAATTCAACCATTTCTTGGATATGTTGAAAAAGATTAATGTCTAAATTTGTTTGATTGATGTCCTCACCTAGATGCCCAGCTATGCTTGTTTCATGAAGGATCTTTTGGCAAGGAAGCAAAAGTGGGATGATGATGAGAAAGTATGCCTTGATGCCCAATGTAGTGCCATTGTTCAAAGGCGGTTGCCCCCTAAACTCAAGGATCCCGGTAGTTTTATGATACCGGAGAATGTTGGAGGAAAAATGTGGCATCGATCACTTTGTGATTTGGGGGCAAGCATAAATATCATGCCGAAGGCCATCTATGACAAGTTAGGGATCAACAATGTCAAGCCAACTAATATCACACTCCAATTGGCAGATTTATTCGAGAGGAAACCATATGGCTTGTTGGAAGATGTGCTTGTACAAGTTGAAAAGTTGGTATTTCCTGTTGATTTCTTGTGCTAGATACGGGTGAAGAGAGTGATTCCATTGATTCTAGGGAGGCCTTTCTTGTCGACCACTCATGCATTAATTGATGTGAACAAAGGGAAGTTGATCTTATAATTGAAAATGAATCAATTGAATCAAGATGTGTTTGAATATAATGACAATATTCCCATTGTTGAAGAGAAATGTGCTAATAAATCTCTTAATTCTATCCTTGCTAGGTCAAATGAAGAGTAAAATGAAGTTAACCAAGGAAATTCACTCTAGCAAGTGTTGGAAATAAAGGAAAATTTGAGAAATAAATTGAAAGAAAAACCACCCAATAAAGGATGTGTGTTGACGAAGGATGAAGAGAGTTTTGCAAAGAATAAGCAAAATGGTGATGTCAAGAAATTGAGAAGGCACAAGAAGAAAATAATGAAAATGGTCTGAGAAATAATTGGAGATGTTAATTGGGGCACTAGCGATGGCTACGACTAAAAAGAAAGGACTAGTGCATGAAAAATCCGAAAATCAAGCCACAATCATGAAGAAAAAGGGGATCAAACTTTTTCCGTGGAAACAAAAAGGGAAAGGAGGGTCAATCATCCTCAATTACTTGGAATGAAGTCCATGCCATAGTCAGGCTAGTGACTATAAAAGACCGCTTCTTGGGAGGCAACCCAAGTCTTTAATTTAGTTGTTATTGCTTTCTTTTGGTGTGATTTTTAATTGGCTTGATTTTGAGTAAATTGGTTTGAATTAGGTTAGAATTTTTGTTAAAAAAAAATAAAAAATTGATTTTTGAGTTGAATAAATGGTACTAAAGAATGAGTGAAAATTGTCATCCTAACTTGTAAATTTTTTGTTTGTAGGTTACCCTTGCAAATGGAAAAAAATGGTCAAGAGTGGAGCAATTTCGGCTAAGTGTGAAAATTCGCTTTACAGAAAATTGAGCTCGAGATCGCGATCTCAAATTTTGAGATCGCGGTCTCAAACTCGAACTTCTGGAGGGCATAATGGTCATTTGGTTGAGATCGTGACCTCAACTCCAAACTTCCGTAAAGGCTATATTTGCACTGAGTCGAGATCGCGATCTCAACTCCTTCGAGATTGCGATACCAACTTCGAGATCGCGATCTCGAAGAGCAGATTCGCGAAGTACTTTCCACCCGCAAGAGCTGATAAATTAAAGAATGAAATTATATCGTTCAAACAAGATGTTGGTGAAAGCCTAGGGGAAGCTTGGAAAAGATTCAAAGAGTTGCTAAGAAAATGCCCTCATCACGCCATTCCTTTGTGGCTTCAAATCCAAACCTTTTATAATGGTTTACTTCAAGAGACGAAATCCATCGTAGATGCCTCCGCCGATAGCTCTATCTCATATAAGACTTTGGAAGAAGTTCAAGAGTTATTAAATAGGATGGCATACAACCACTATTATCATAGACTGATGAGCTACAACTCCACCGGTGGTTCAACACCAAGCTAATCAAGCCAATGAAAATAGTGCAGCGTTGAATCTAAACATGCAAGATGCCCTTTTGGCACAACAAAGCATGTTCATGAGTGTGATGAACAACATGGCAAAGGCATTGGAGAACCTAGGGAAACCTAGTAGTGTAAATGCTATGTCTTCTTCTCCAACTAAACCAAGCATGACATGTGATTATTGTGGAGGCGGCCATGCCAATGGACAATGTGAGATGCCATATGGATCTAATGAGCAAATCAATTATGTGGCTAATCAACCCTCATGTCCAAGGAACCAATCCGGAGCTTATGGGAACACATACAATCCTTCTTGGAGAAATCACCCAAATTTCTCATGGAGTAACACCAACAACCAATCCAATCCTCCTTACCAACCAAATCCCCCTACCTCAAAATGCCCAACACACTCAAGCCCCGAATTCCTCATCTAGACCTTATCAACCGCCACATCAAAGAAATTTCCAACCCAAGTCTCATATCAAACTTTCCCCAACCCTTCATTTCAAAACCAACAACAAAGATCTCCTTTCCATTATGCAAATTCTTCCCAACCCATGTATCATTATCAATATGCTTCTAGAGAGAATTTGGGTGAAGAAGGTTGGAAAAGAGAGGCCGAGTACTTGAGAAGAGAGTTGGATAGGAAAAATGAGGAGCATAAAAGAGATTATGAGAATTTGAAGGTTTCAACAAGGAATTTGGAGATTCAATTGGGGCAATTGGCAAGGTTGAATAATGGCAAACCTATTGGGCCATTTCTGAGTGATACTATTCCAAACCCCAAGGAGCAATGTAATGCCATAACCCTAAGGAGTGGAAAAGAATTGGTTGAATCTAAGGAGAAGAAGAAGGTGGAGGAAGGAAACAAAAGTCCAAGGTAGTTGAGAATGAAAGGGAAGTGGTTGATGATGAAGCCAAGAAGGAACAAAAGAATGAGATTAGGGTATCCAAGAAGGAGCATGTGGGGGAACTTTTGACGAAGATAGATCCATCAATAAAAGTATCATTCCCTCAATGACTCATTGATCCAAGAAAGGAGGAAAAAGACAAGCAATTCAACCATTTCTTGGATATGTTGAAAAAGATTATTGTCAACATTCCTTTGATTGATGTCCTCACCAAGATGCCCAACTATGCTCGTTTCATGAAGGATATTTTGGCAAGGAAGCAAAAGTGGGATTACAATGAGAAAGTATGCCTTGGTGCCCAATTTAGTGCCATTTCTCAAATGCGGTTGCCCCATAAACTCAAGGATCCCGGTAGTTTCATGATACCACATGAATGTTGGAGGAAATCATGAACATGGCATCGATCACTCTATAATTTGGGGGCAAGCATGAATATCATGCTAAAGGCCATCTATGACAAATTAGGGATCAACCATGTCAAGCTAACAAATATCATACTCCAATTGGCGGATTTATCCGAGAGGAAACAATATGGCTTGTTGGAGGATGTGCTTGTACAAGTTGAAAAGTAGGTATTTAGTTGGTTTTGTTGATTTCTTTGTGCTAGATACGGGTGAAGAGAGTGAGATTCCATTGATTCTAGGGAGGCCTTTCTTGTCGACTGCTGATGCATTAATTGATGTGAACAAAGGGAAGTTGGTCTTACGAGTTGAAAATGAATCAATTGAATTTGATGTGTTTGAATATAATGACAATATTCCCATTGTTGAAGAGAAATGTGCTAACCAATCTCTTAATTCTTTCCTTGCTAGGTCAAATGAAGAGCAAATTGAAGTTAACCAAGGCAATTCGCTCAAGCAAGTGTTGGAAATTTAAGAAGATCTGAGAAATGAATTGAAGAAAAAACCACTCGATAAGGGATGTGTGATGACGAAGGATGAAGAGAGTTTTGCAAAGAATAAGCAAAATAGTGATGTCAAGAAATTGAGAAGGCACAAAAAGAAAAGAAAATGGTTTGAGAAACAATTAGAGATGTTAATTGGGGCACTAGTGATGGCTAAGGCTAGAAAGAAAGGACTTGTGAATGGAAAACTCCGGAAAATCAAGCTTTAATCATGAAGAAAAAGGGGATCAAACTTTTTCCATGAAAACCAAAAGGAAAAGGAGGGTCAATCATCCTCAATTACTTGGAATGAAGTCCATGCCATAGTCAAGCTAGTGACTACAAAAGAGCGCTTCTTAGGAGGCAACCCAAGTCTTTAATTTAGTTGTTATTGCTTTCTTTTGGTGATTTTGAGTAAATTGGTTTGAATTAGGTTAGAATTTTTGTTTAAAAAAGAAAAAAAGTTGAATTTTTGAGTTGAATAAATGGTACTAAAGAATGAGTGAAAATTGTCATCCTAACTTGTGAATTTTTTTTGTTTGTAGGTTGTCCTTGCAAATGAAGAAAAGTGATCAAGAGTGGAGCAATTTTGGCTAAGTGTGAAAAAAATTCACTTTGCAGAAATTGAGCTCGAGATCGCGGTCTCAAAATTGAGATCGCGATCTAAAACTCAAACTTATGGAGGGTAGAATGGTCATTTGGTTGAGATCGCGATCTGCAACTCCAAACTTCTGCAAAGGCTATTTTTGCACATGAGTCGAGATCGCGATCTCAACTCCTTCGAGATTGCGATACCAATTCTGAGATCGCGATCTCGACTTGCTGGAGTGTTTACTTGTGCAACTTTTCTTCTTCTTTTATCAAAATTTTCCAATCTTCTTTAAAAAAAAAAAAAAAAAAATCTTCCCTTCAACATCACTTCAACCATGAATTTATTTTATTTTTAGTCTTTTAATTTGGAAGCAATTTGATTTTCCTTTTTAGTAATTTGGCTAATGGCCTTGAGCTAACGCCAAGTAGCTAATTAGTTTGATGCTTCATGGATTGAATCTTTGTGGAATTTCTTGCTAGATACTTGGTGTAGCTTTGGTCATGATTATTGCCAAATGAGAGTAGCATGGCTAAAGGCCCTAAGTTGATGCCATCTTTGCATTTATCAATGAATTGAATTGAATGTTGATTTTGTTTGAAGCTTGAATGGTGAGATGCATGGCACAGTTTACTATAATCTTTGCATTTCTACTCAATTTTAGTTCTTAGTTTATAGCTATATCATGATTCGAGTAGTTTTTGTTATTTTTTGGGTATGTCTTTATGTTTAATTTTGGGTGAGTGGAAGGATGATTTATTTATCAACTAGAATAAAAGAGACAAGTTTGGAGGGTTCATTTCTTAGTGTTGGGAATGGTTAATTTATACATATTGTTGTCGCTTAATGTTTAATGGATGGAAAATTGATCAATTAGGTACTCAATGATGATAAATTTTGATATTCAATGCTTTACGATTTAAGTGTATGATTGATTCATTTCAAGAATTTTTGTGTGAGTGAGTAGTTCGTTTGCAACATAAAGAATTCATAAATATGGCATCACTATTTTTCAAAAAGAAGTGCTGAAATTTTAGGAAATTTATTTGAAATGTTGTTTCTGATCAAATCACTTATATTATTTGGTTGATGAACTATCTTCTGTAAATAAATGAGTTAAATGAAGTTGAAGGAATTTTGGGGTCATTTCGTGTGTTTGCATAAGGAATGTTCTTCTAACTTGTGAATAATTGGTATTCGAGATTAATTTTAGGTACATTTCACTCCTTTTCCTTGGTTTAGGACTGAAAAAAAAAAATTAGGAATAAGGCGAGTACGGGATTCCAACATGTACCCATGTTGTTTCTCCGAAATCAGCCATTAGAGAAGTAATAAATCGAGTAAGGGATTTCGACATGTACCCATATTGTTTCTCTGAATTAAGCCATTAGGAATTGCATTTTAATATACCAATAAGTTAAGGAGTAAATGTTTGTAATACTTATCATTAATCTCATATTACTTATTCCTTGTTAGAGGTTTATTCCCGAAATGTGTGACATTTGCATTTAAGTTGATTCCCAATTGAACTTCTATTTTCAAGATGCCTAGTGGAGATAGTTGACTAACTTCATAATATTTGCGATTTGAGAAGTAATGATGTTTTAAATGAAAAGAACTAAAACTTTTGGTAACCCTTTTTGAGAATCTCTTGTGGGTAATGTTTGGTGATGTGAAATCTTGTGTAGTAAATGAATGTGTGCTTCTATGAAGAAAAAAATTTTAATTTTGGATTGATTCACTCAGATACTTCACATATCATATAGTATTGAATGTTTCTTGAGAGATATCTTAATTGTTCTAAGTACATCCATGATTCATCAAGTGTCACGTCAACTTTGGAAGTGTTTATATGTTTGAATGTTAGTGGGCTTATTTTCATTTTAATTTTTGTTTTGCTCAGGACTAGCAAAACACTAAGTTTGCGGGTGTGATAACTCTAGTAAACAATAGTTATTTCACTCTAAATTATAGAATTTTGATAGTTTAAATCCCGAATTTTGGGTAAGTAATTGAAGATTTTAGTTAATTTCTTTCATATGAGTTTGAATTTCCCTTCTTGATTAAATATGATAAGTTTTTATTAAATTTCTAGCTTAATTAATTGCTTAATGGTGTTAATATTATGCAGGTCAAAAATTAGAGGTTGGAAGCTGGATCTCATTTTATGAACAAAGCTCAAAGGACCAAATTGCAATAATAGAATAAATGAAGAATGCTCGGAAGAGAGTCAAGATCGCGATCTCAAACTTTCCATATCGCGATCTCAACTCGGGAAAATGTCAATGTATTAGAGTCGAGATCGCGATCTCAAATTTTCCATATCGCGATCTTGACTCGTTGAGGGTTAAGTTTTAAGGGGCAATTTTGTAAACTTTCAGCCAACAACTCCTGATTTTTGCCTTGTATAACACTACACTATTTAAGCAACTAAAAATAGGAAGTGGAAAAAAAAAAAAGTAGAGTTAGTAGTAGATAGTTAGTAGATTTTAGGATAGTTTAGGATATCTTTAACCCCAAGTTTTCTTCTTTAATAGAATTTTCTCTTTAATTGTCTCTTAGATCTTCTTTTAATTTCTTGTCAAGTTTGAATTGTGATTAGATAATCGTAGTGGGTTAATCGCAAGTTTCGCTTAGATATAATTTTTACTTGCTTTCTAGTCTAATTTAGTAAGAATTTCTTTGCTTGCAATCTAGGGTTTCTTAGGAAAGTTAGAGTTATTGATAATTTCTTGCTTTTTATTTAAGAATTCTCAATTTCTTGCATTAATTTCTAGTTAATTCCTAGTGGGCTTTCTCTATTATTATCAAAAATCCAAAAATACTTCGATTTCAAGTTTAACTCTTTCCAATTTCTAGTTTAGAAATGGTTGTTTTTAGTCTTCAAGTTTTTTTTATTTGTAGTCCTTTTAATTGGGTAATTTGCTTGCTTTAAATTTTAGTCTTAATTTGGTTAATTTAGGTTAGAATTAAGTTCTTTCCTTTACTTGCTTTTACTAGATTAGATTAACTAGTTTCTTAATATCGCAATTGGTTATTTTCACTTACTTGCTTTTTTGTTAATCTAGCTTAAAATTAAGTTTTCATCGCTTTCATTTAATTATGGTTTTTATTAGAATAGTTTCATCATCCATTGTTTGATTTTGCTTAACTACACAAATATCCGTAAAAAGTCTTAGTAATTGTCTTCCAACAATCCTTGTGGGACGATACTCAATCATCCTATATCACTATCAACTCCGTATACTTGCGGAAGTCAGGTAGAGTATAGTGAATTAGTGTGGTTAAGTATTGCTTGTTTGTCCTTTCAAAGTTGAATTCTACCTAACGAAACTGTGACCCTCACTGTCCTCCCTTTAAATTTCCAAACCCTTGTTCCAATATCAAATGGAAATAATTTTCAGAAATTAAATTCTTTATTACTTCTAACAACCTTTATACAAAGTTCACAAGGAAAAAATAAATAAAACTTCCAAAATAAATTTCTATACTTCAAAGTTAATTTTCCAGATTAAAAATACGTAAAACCTAATCAAAATCACTACTTAAACGTAGTAATACTAACAAAAAAATTTACAATATCAGGCATGATATTCCATATAAGAGAAATATAAATAATGGAAACAGAATAAAAATAAAGAAAAAAAACTGTGGTTGAAAATTTTTACCGAATTTGTTATACACGATGTGAGCACGAACTCTCCTCTTTCCTAGTCTCAAATTTCAGCCGATAATAATAATTCTTTTACCCTATACAGTCCTTTATTTATACTTATTTTTACTCCTAAAAGCCTCCAACTTCTAATTCCTACAATTTAGCTAAAATCCTACAATTCCTATGCTTATTTGGTAACTAAAAGTGGCTGAGAATTTTGCACTATTTTTAATTACGAAAATTACCATTTAATTGGCAAAAGACTTATTATCCAAAAAAATATATATTTAGACAATAATTTAGTCCAAAGTAATTACCATAAAACTATTAGGATTCCTAACTAGACAAGAATTTCGATTCAACACAAGTAATTTAATTTCACATACAATTGTTTAATTAAAATATCATTGTTTTATAGTGATAATATATTTATATCAAAATAAATAAATAAATAAATAACGGGGGATTACATTCTACCCTCCTTACAAAAAGTTTCATCCTCGAAACTTACACACCTTCAAAGAGAAACAAACGGATACTTTGCTCTCACGTCCTCTTCCAATTCCCACGTCACTTCCCTAACACTTTGATTACTCCATTGTACCTTGACATATGGTGTCATTCTTCTACGCAACACCTGATTTTTGTGGTCCACAATTCTCAATGGTTGTTCCTCATATGTTAAATCTCCTTTGACTTCTAGTGGTTGAAATTCCACAACATGACTCGGGTCAGGTACATATCTTCTTAATTGTGACACATGAAATACATCATGTACTCTTGACAAAGCAAGCAGTAATGCTAAGCGATATGCTAACTCATCGACTCTTTCTAAAATTTTGAATGGTCCAACATAGCGTGGACTCAACTTTCCGCTTTTGCTAAAGCACGTAACTCCTTTGGTCGGGAACACCCTTAAATACACTTTCTCTCCCTTTTGGAATTCTAAGGGTCTATACTTTAAATTCGCCCAACTCTTATTTTGATCCGGGGCAACCTTAAGTTTTTCTCAAATTACCTTGATCTTTTCTTTTCGCAACGTCTTTTCCACTAAATCAGGCCCTGTAGTAAGTTTCTCACCAACTTCATCCCAATATAATGGGGATCTACATTTACGACCATACAAAGCTTCAAACGGTGCCATTCTGATTCTGCTATGATAACTATTGTTATACGAGAATTCCATTAGCTTCAACAGTCGATCCCAATTTCCCCCAAATTCTACTGCAGACGCCCTTAGCATATCCTCCAATGTTTGAATTATCCTTTCAGATTGACCATCCATTTGAGGGTGAAATGCAATACTAAGTCTCAATTCCGTTCCCATGACTTTTTGGTAAGAAGTCCAAAACCTATAGGTAAATCGGGGATCCCTATCCGATACAATACTCACGGGTACTCCATATAAACTGATGATGTGTTCCACGTATAACTTTACCAACTTTTCCATGGTTGATCCATTGCGCATTGGTATAAAATGTATTGACCTAGTTAAACAATCAACCACCACCCAAATGGTATCATTACCGTCCTTCATCTAATGGGGAGTCCCACAACAAAATACATTGTAATATGTTCCCACTTCCATTGGGGAATTTCCAAAGGTTAAGCAAACCCGTAGGTCGTTGTTGCTCAGCTTTTATTTGTTGGCAGACTAAACACTTGGCCACAAATTCGGCGACTGACCTCTTCATCCCATTCCACCAAAAATTCCTCTTAACATCTTGGAACATCTTAGTTCCTCTTGGATGAATTGATAATTTAGAACTATGTGTCTCTTCCATGACCTTATTCTTCAACTCTTCATTATTAGGCACACATAATCTCCCACGAATCCATAAACTACCATCATCTTTGACATTAAATTCAGGCATCGAGCCTTCTTTCATTTTCTTTTGAATCCTCACCATGTCCTCATCCTTTCCTTGAGCCTCAATAATTCTTTCCATTAAAGTAGGTTGTAAAACCAAGGCGGCCAAAACTTGCTCTGTAGATTCTGTCAATTCCAACTCAAATCCTTCTTTTGTTTTTCCAACATTGCAGCTTTTCAATTTGCACTTTTGCGACTTAAAGAATCAGATACCTTGTTGGCTTTTCCCGGGTGATAGCTTATGGTCAAGTCGTAATCCTTCAATAACTCTAACCACCTTTGTCTCATATTCAACTCTTTTTCGGTAAATAGATACTTGAGACTCTTATGATCTGTGAATACCTTGCATTGACCACTATACAAGAAATGTCTCCATATCTTTAAATCAAAAACTATAGCAGTTAGCTCTAAATCATGAGTAGGGAAGTTCTTCTCATAAGGCTTGAGTTGTCCAGATGCGTAAGTGACAACCTTTTCATTTTGCATAAGTACGCATTCTAGACCATCCTTGGACGCATCACTATAAATCACGCACCCTCCAATCCCAAATGGTAATGCCAAAACTGGGGCAGTTGTCAACTTCTCCTTCAAGGTTTGAAAATTTTTCTCACATTCCGGTGACCATACAAACTTCATCTTTTTTTGGGTCAATCTACTTAATGGAATTGCAATAGTTGATAATCCCTTCCACAAACTTATGATAGTAACCAGCTAGGCCCAAAAAGCTCCTTACTTCTGTAACATTAGTGGGTCTTGGCCAATCAACCATGGTTTCAATCTTCTTACAGTCTACCGAGACTCCTTCAGCTGATATTACATGACCCAAAAAAATCATACTTGATAACCAAAACTCACATTTACTAAGTTAGGCATAAAGTCTTTCCTTTCTCAAAACACCAAGAACTTCTCTCAAATGTCCTTCATGAGTCTTCTCATCTGGAGAATATATTAGAAAGTCATCAATGAATAGCACTACAAATTTGTCAAGTTGTTGCCTATTATACAATCCACCTTGGCATTATACTTGGCTAGCCAGCCCATTCCCAAAATAGCATCAAAATCACTCAAATTAATTTGAACTAAGTTAGCTTCAAATTCATTTCCCTCTAATTTCACAATACAATCGTTGAATCTCAAATGAGACACCAAAATCTGGTTCCCTAGGGTGGCTACTTGATAAGAATCATCTACCACATTCAGGTTGACAATTAAAAGTTTTAACGAATTTCTTAGCAATAAATGAGTGTGATGCTCCACAATCAAATAATACATAAGCAAGAGTAGAATTGACCAGCAACGTACCTGTTACAACATCTTCTCCCCTTTGGACCTCATAATTAGTCATTGCATGAACTCGAGCATTAGCCCTAGGGACAAATCCAGCTGGCTTGATTGCCTTGTTGTCACATTCCTTGTTATTTGGGCAGTCTCTAATCATGTGTCCAATTTGCCCATATTTAAAACAGGCTCCTAACTTTCTCCGGCATTCTCCTGCACGATTTTTATTACAATAGTTGCACAAAGGGGGTTTTGGTTGTCCTATGGGTGGCAAACCCTCATGTCTCTTCGTATAAAATGGAGCTACAATTGCGGGTTTGGTTACTCCGATTTGCACGGGCTTCTCCAAAGGTCGAGTCCTTTTAGCTCTAGACTCTTCATCTAGTTGTTTAAAATAAACTTCAGCGTTAATGCTAGCATTAACTAACTTCCCAAAGTCCCCCACCTCTACATTCACTAATTTGGACTTAATTTTACTATTCAGTCCCTTGGTGAACCACATTTACGTTGTTTCCAGGTCAGCCATCACAGTAAGAGAAAACCATCCAAGCGCATTGAACTTGCTTGCATACTCCAATACTGACATATTTGGGGTTTGTTTCAAGGAGTCGAACTCCTCCATCTTTTGAGAGCGGATAGCTGTAGGATAGTAAACTTTCAAAAATTCTTCTTTAAACTTCACCCACGTCACCGGTGGTACTATAATGGGTCGAATGACATCCCACAATTTCTCAGCTTCACCCACCAAAAAGGGCCTCACAAGCTCATGTTGAAACTCCTTGGGCACTTGTAGCATTCGAATGTTGTTTTCTATTTCCCCAAGCGATCTCTTCGCCATGTCCGAATTCGGGGTCCCATCATAAATTGGAACATGAACCTTTTTCATCCTCTCATAGAAAACATGCAATTTGGGTGGTCCATGACGGGGTATTATTATTATTTTGAGCTACTTGTGCCAATTTGGTAATAGCATTCATGAATACGGGAGGTAAGCTAACTTGAGGTGGTAATTCTTGAGTTCTAGACCTACTAGTACTTCCGCTAGCACTCGCAGGATTAACGTTCAAATTCTCTTGTTCTAAATTTTTGGAATTTCCCAAAGCCTAACATTGGAAGTAGTGGACCTTGTACCACACACCATTTCCTAATCAAGAATTAAAATATATATCCAAAAGTATATATATATATATATATATATAGTAAATGCATTTCGCAAATAGTGTTGACAATTATAATAATTGAAAACTTTGATTAACTAAGTAACAAAATAATAATTGAGGGTTCTTAAGGAAACAATTCCAGTTAAATACTATAATAAATGATGTAAAATACTAAAAGAAAACTAAACTAATTCTTCCAACACTATTTATTTCATAAATCCTTCCAAAAACCATAAGATGTCATTAATCCTAACTATTCAATCTTGGAAGGCCCATCATCCTCTGAAGGATCATCAAAGTAATGACCAAGTTGTCATCCTCAGGGAGTTCCACATCTTACCCTTCTATTTGGGGTTCCTCTGGTTCACCCCCCCTCCCACGTCACTGCTTGTTCTTCATGGTTCTCTTCTTCTGAATCGCTTATCTCTACCAACTCAAGCATATCTTCATCGTCCTCCATTATTTCTGGCCAATTTGTTTCACACTTATGGATAGCAGTATCAATTTTCCTGTAAGTTCTTTGACAAATCTTCTTTCATTCCCAGTTCATCGGTGAATTCTTTGTTTTTGTTGCTAATTTCTTCCATCTTGCTCTTCATGTCTTCATATTTATTATACATGTGGCGAAATTCACTTTCATCACACATCTCTTTCAGTCTCTTGTTTTGTGCCTCCAAATGGTTCACCTTATGAGTAAGCTCTTGCTTATAATCTTACAAATGTCGTATCTCACACCTGTTACGTTTATAGGACAATTACAGGGTTCGGTCAACCAATGGGCAAAGCTCTGGATCTTTCCATGATACCTCCATGTGACATTTCAATTAGTTCACTTATGTCAATCAAATTCCACAAGTCATACCTAAATTCTCAAGAAATTAATTTCTAAATTTTTTTATATGGATTTTATCCTAGGCTCTAATCCACTTAAACTGTCACGCCCCATGCTCGCATACTTCGACATATGACAGTCACCGTATCTTTAAAAGTTATCCATCAAAGGCACAAGGCTCGAATTATACGTAATCCTCAATTAAATAATAACGGAATTCGTACATAAACAATAATTTTTATTGTCTCACTAACGCGGAAAATTAATATAAACTATGTCAATCCACAAATTCTAAAGTAACATAAATTCAATTAGATAACTAAACAAAGCAATAATTTATTCAGTCGCAAGTTACTCCATGTGGCTACTCTTCAAGACTTTGGCGTAGCTAAACTTGTGTATCCTCAAAATTCTCTAGCGTAACAAAATTGTCAGGAAGTGGGATGAGCGACAAATAGATTACACTCAGCAAGTCGCTAATACCACCTTTGCTGGACCAAACAAGTTATATATATATACATATTTTCCCGAAATTTTATCATGCACCCACATAAAGATATTTCGAAAAGATTTTTATCAAAAGTCAAAACAAAAAGCTTATCCAATGTAATAACAAACTTTCCCTCACAATGTCATTTGAAAACAATATTTTCATACTTCTATAACAAGTGGCATCATATCAAAAATTTACAAAACATATTTCATGGAGATCGAAAATCCAAAATCAACATTTCAGAGTTCAAAGTTCATAATCGGAGTTTCAAAAGTTCATATCACAGTTCATTATAGGCTCATTAAAACAAACACGCTATCATCGGTTTCCTGAATACTGTCTCGAGTGCTAAGAGACCCCATTAGAAAAGGTTTCTAAGGGGTCTCACAAAAATCATCTTAGCCAAAGTTCAGAGTTTGGAGTTCGGTGGCCAAAAATTATCTTATCTGGCATTTTAGAAAATGCAAAACTATTGAGCTTCTACCGACTATTCATGATTATTTTTAGAGTCTTGGTCCATTATTGATTACCGAACAAATAATGCGAAGCAATCATACAAAGTTAAAATAATGCCACTTATATAAATTCATAATTTAAAACAATTAAAGTATCCATGTAAGGTCCAAGTTTAATAACTAAAATAATATGTTGCTAAAAAAATAATATTTAGACGAAATATTTTGAAATTTCGAAAGGGTAGTAACCACATACCTCAAAGTAGCAAAAACACAAACCACAGCAAACTCCAATTAATTTGCTATAAAAAAGTTCATAACCTATTATTTATGTCCACATTGTTGGCCCAAAAGCAACCTAAGAGGGTGATGAATTAGGTTGTCTCAAAAAACAAACCATTTGAAGTGCTTAATGAAAATGCAAACTTTGTGCAACAAATGAACACTCAAATGATCAAAGATAAATATTTAACAATTGAAGCTTAACAAACAAATAAAGAGATTGAGATAAAGAATATCAAACCTAAAACTCCCAAGCTATTCAAGTTTGGAGTACATTCACTAGTAGTGCCTCTTCAAAGAAGGTGAGGAAATAACTTTCTTATACACAAAGTAGGCTCACTCTTGCACCAACTAAGTCCCTCTAGTTGAGCCAAAGGGTTTTACATTACAACATCACTTTTATACACTTGTTATCCCTCCACTCATACACTTGAAGATCACTAATTAGTCTACTCTTGCTCACACTAATTCCCTCTTATTGAGACAAGAGAACTATACTACTCAAACCAATACAACCCATAATATTTTAGCCTATTTCTCCCCAAATAGCTCTTATAAGTGTTTGTATTGAATGTAGTAGTTCCACACATCATTTGGATGTCCTTGGGTTATTTATAGATGAAATATGTGTTAAACTTTGAGCTCCAACAGTCAGAAAACTAACTATTAAAAACTAGCCGTTAGGGGTTTGAACTGTGGCTCGGACGTATGATCATGAGTCCTACAGTTTCATGAACAGTGTCTCTGGATGGTCATATACGTCCTACTGCTTGATGAACAGTGTCTCACAAGGGTCATTTGCGTCCTACAGCTTTGACAGAAAATTTCTTCATTCGGAGCTCTTTTCTTCGGACGGTCTTCAACGTTAGATTCTTTTGTCATTCGGATTCCTTGACTCGAACAGTATTTTGCGTCCAAAGCACTTTCTTCGAATAGTTATCTGTGTCCAAAAGATGTGTTCTTCTACGGTGTTGTCTGGTCATATTTCGGACGCTCTCTTGTGTCCAAGATCCTTTCTTTCGGATGCTCTTCATCGTTCGTAAGGTGTTGTTCAACTTTTGATTGTTTTTCTTGATTGTGTTTGGATGATTATTTTCGTCTGAGCCTTCCTATTTTTCTATACACTTGTTTTCAACCCATTAATACGATTTGGTCATCAACAAAACATGATTATCCTAACTGGGGTCCAACACATAAAAAGCAACACTGCTCGTATATAGACTACCGTGCCAACTATAAATTATTCGAGGACTATAGTGCAGAAAATATTCTAACAAAAGTATTACCTTAATGTATATAAATTTCTGAAAATATTTACTTCCCAAAATAATATTAAACTAATCCTTTATTTTATAGTAGAAATATTTACCATATCTGTCTTTTGAATAAAAATTATTCTACAAGGGTACTAGTCCTTCGTCTCAAAATATTTAAGTATATTGATATTACAAGAAATTATATATATATATATATATATATATATATAAGAATATATCATTTCAAAAAAATATTATAATTATTACTAATATCCCAAAAGTATTTTATTTAGTTGCTACAACCTGGCTTTTTAACTTCATATAATCTTCCCATCCCAAAAGTATATAAACATTTAGCTTGAAATCATAAAATATACAACTTTAGGACTAATGATATAATTTAACAAAATACATATAAACTGTCGCAACACATAATACATACTTGTGCTGCTTTTCTTCCAAATCTTATTCCTGATTCTTTATATTTTTTCTTTTATTTTATTCTTTCAACGACTATTCCTTTATTTTCCTCCCTACTACCGCAGTCCCTTCTCCTACAATTTCTTCCTAAGCTACGGACAATGAATAGATTTTAACAACCAACCCAAACAACCACACACCATGCTTCAATTGCCTAGAATGAGAATAACCACTGCTGACCATGAAGCAACAGCAACAACCAAATCACAGCAGAAGGAGCAGCGGCACAGCAACAGTCCAAAGACAGCACGGCAGCTGCAACCATCCACCTCTGCCAATGACCGGAAATCTCACCGGCGACCCCAACACGGCTGCCGGTGACCCTCACTGTCCTCTCTTTAAATTTCCAGACCCTTGTTCCAATATCATATGGAAATAATTTTCAGAAATTAAATTCTTTATTACTTCTAACAACCTTTATACGAAGTTCATAAGAAAAAATAAATAAAACTTCCAAAATAAATTTCTATACTTCAAAGTTATTTTCCAGATTAAAAATACATAAAACCTAATCAAAATCACTGTTTAAACATCGTAGTAATACTAACAAAAAAATTATAATCTCGGCCATGATATTCCATATACGAGAAACATAAATAATAAAAACAGAATAAAAATAAAAATAAAAATAACTTTGGTTGAAAATTTTTACCGAATTTGATACACGATGTGAGCACGAACACTCCTCTCACCAAGTCTCAAATTTTAGCTGACAAAAATAATTCTTTTACCCTATAGAGTCCCCTATTTATACTTATCCAACTTCTAATTCCTACAATTTAGCTAAAATCCTACAATTCCTATACTTATTTGGTAACTAAAAGTGGCTGAGAATTTTGCACTATTTTTAATTACGAAAATTACCATTTAATTGGCAAAAGACTTATTTTCCAAAAGAAAAATGTATTTAGACAATAAGTTAGTCCAAAGTAATTACCATAAAACTATTAGGATTCCTAACTAGATAAGAATTTTGATTCAACACAAGTAATTTAATTTCACATACAATTGTTTAATTAAAATATCATTGTTTTATATCAGTGATAATATATTTATATCAAAATAAATAAATAAATAAATAATGGGGGTTTATAGTTTCAGCTTTCTTTTAGGGTCATTCTTATAATTGAAGCTAGAGACACTGAAGATCAGGGAAGAGAGTTTGTTGCCCTACATAGGAGGATGCTTGGTAATGAGAAGTTTCCATGATTTTGTTCAAGCATTTAATTTAAAATTTTGTTGGAAAATCACTCATTAGACTCGTCATGGGAAGAACTCATGAGAAGAATATATCAAAATTCAGAAGTATCCTATGAGATGAGAGCCTTTTGGAAGTGCATGCTATGAATCAGGCAATTGGCATAAAATTAAATATAAATTCATCCAAGTGAGACCTCCTTTTGGTTTGATAACTGGCTAGGAGATGAGAGCTTTTTGGAAGTGGATGATAATACCATGTCTTGGCCTCAAAATTAATCAGCTATTCACAGATAGAGAGGATTGGCATAAAAATATTGCAACATCTCTTAATTATGAACTCAAAGAAAAGGGTGCTAAGCCCAAACATATTCTTAATTATCAATGAGTGAAATAAGACCATCTGGAGTTTGATTCTGTCTAATTTATTTACAATGTCTTCAGCTTACACAATTCTGAGATAGCACCAAGCACAATTCTTGTCTAAAAAATTTATATGGAGTGATTGGATTCCTTGGAAGATATCTATTTTATGTGGAAACCTCTCAAATAATTTTCCATATGTGGATTCCTCAATGCGTTTGGATTTTGCTTGCCTTCAAAATGTTCTTTTTGTAATTCACAAGAGGAACTTGACCACTGTTTTGTTGATTGTAGTTTAGCTCACACAGTTTGGTCTTCTTTTGGTACTATTTTAGCAATTCCACACAAACAACGTGCCTCTGTTAATCACAAGCTTCAATCTAGGAGGATTCACTCGGGTAATGATGAATTGGCCTAGGTATTACTAACTTTAATCTGTTTGCAGCTTTGGAGTACAAGGAATATGCATTCTTTTGAAGCAAAGTAGTCTGTAATAGAGCACTATTTTGAAGCAAAGTAGTCTACACTATATTGGGTTATCATTCAACTGAAAGCAATGCTCCCTGAACTGAGTATAGAGCTTTTAATTTTTCGAACCAATTACATGTCTTACCTATTAAGGTTGTAACAACTAAAATTCCAGCACTTGTTGCAATTTCCAGGTTTGGGCTATCTGTAGGCAGCTTAAAGTTGAGTATACATGGTTCATCTTTGGGTAATTCGAGTTCATTAGGTATCGAAAGTGTTATTCAAGAAGATACTAGGACACTGACATTTGGTTTTTCTCATGGCTTGGAACGAAAACCAACACGTAGGTTGAGGTTTTGGCATTATTGATTGGATTGCAAAATTGTCGAAGGGAAGTTGATAGGTTCCTAAGTAGAGTTATTTTCTAGTCCTTTTTTTGGTTAGTTTGTGTAGTTTTAGTTCTAATTGTCGTGTCAAATGTGTTAGTTTAGTTATTGTGTTAGTTTATACGTCTTATGTGTTTAAGGTTTACTTTATCCGTGCTTAATTTGAAAAGATGGCTATTTATTTTGGTTTGATATTTATTCCAGGCTATAGGATAGTCATTTTGTGATCAAGGATTGGTGAGAAACAAAGACACGAAAGGCTGGAGAATAGGTTTGTTGTTGGCCAACATTTTGTGAAGAAATGGTTTGCTTTTGGCAAACATGGGCAGAAGACTAAGCAATTAATTTGTTTACTTCTAGCAACTTTTGGCAAAAGGTTATTTGCTTGTAGCAAATGAGTTAGTACAAAATGTGTGATTTTGTCAACCAAAGTAGTTGTTTAACTATTTTACTTTCATTAGGAGTATGGAACTGAAAAAAACTTATAGTGTAGGAATCTTAGGGATAAGAACAAGATTATTGCTCTTTCTCTTAACGAATTATTGTAGCGTAACTTTGAGAGACTGCTAGGGTTTCTCTTCCGCAATACTACATACTTCTTCATATTAAATTCCTTAAGAATAATGAATCTCGATTTTGAGACTTTATTTGTGAAACTTTTATTCTCTTGAAATATTAGATTCACGGATTTTCTGGAGAACAAGTGACAATCTTCGATGAATCTTTTGCACTTCATTATTAATTGGAAATTTTCTCTCTATTTTAATTTTGATATATTTAGTTTTTGTTTCACTATTCTTTTCAATTTATATTAGTCTAAGAGAATTGATTCATAGTTTAGTTGTCGTTGGTTATTTTAATTTATGTTTCCATTAGTTATTTAATTGAATTCAGAATTTTAATATTTAGATTAATCAACTCGTAGTTCATTAAATCAATCAATCTGATATCTTTAATTTGTGTTTCTATATCTCTGTTAATTTATTAGGGTTAGCCAATTAATTTTATTTAAAAATAAAAAATAATAACAATAATCTAAAAAGAACTCATCTTGAATTGTGATTTTTAAATAGTAATTAATACTAGGTATTCGATAATTGACCTAAATTTGATCATCATAGGAACGATCGCTATTGCTAAATACTACTACACGGCCTGTGAACCTGCATGGGCTAGGACATGTGTGATAGTACATTGATAATAGCATAATTAAATTTGATACGTATCAAGTTTTTGGCATCGTTTCCAGGGACTAAATCTCTAAGCAATATCGAGCCGTCTAGTATTGTTGCTAATTTAGATTTTTAATTTTTTTTTGTTTAATTCTTTATAATTTTCTTTTTTGCACTTTATTCGGTTCTTTGTACATCTTATCACCCATAGTGGTGCATTTAATGAGTTTGTTAGTGTTGTTTTCTAGTTTATGGCCTTTGGATATAAAAACCTACTTTCACTTGACTTGGAAATAGAAAGAACTTTGCAAGGGCATAGAAAACAAAGAAGACTACAAGAAGAACACGAGGAATCTGTCATGGCTAATTTGAATGCACCAAGGAATTAGGAGATTCCCAAGAATGATGATGAGGAAAAATAGTAAATGGGATGGGAATGGCAATGGACACTGATTATTAAGAGATTATACTAGACCCAACTTTGATGGGGTGACTTTTAGTATCATCATAGGTCTGCTATACAAGTGAATAATTTTGAAATTAGGCCAAGTTTAATTTTGATGCTTCAATCTCATGCTGTGTTTGGTGTTTCGACTGAAGATCCACATGCTCATTTGAGAAATTTGAAGAAATCATTAGCACCTTTAGATTTAATGGTGTTTCACCAAATGCAATTTGTGTGATGGCTTTTCCTTTCTTTCTAAGGGATAAAGCTAAAAGGTAGTTACAAGGCTGTGACGAGGGAACGTTCACTACTTGGGAAGAACTTGCTCAGAGCTTTATAACTAAATTCTTCCTTCCCTCAAAGACTACAAAGTTGAGGAATGAGATTACATCATTCGAATAGGATATTGGAGAAGGCCTGTGTAAAGCTTGGGAGCAATGCAAAGAACTATTGAGATGTTGCCCACGTCATTGCATTCCACTTTGGATGCAAGTACAAACTTTCTATAATGGGCTTCATCTTGAAACCAAAACTATGGTGGAGGCCACATCAGGAGGATCTCTATCCTTCAAAACACTTGAGGAAGCTCAAAGAAAGCTAAATGTAATGGCCTCAAATTACTAGTAAGTTGCAGCTATTCAACCAATTCAACAAGAGAGAAGGGAAGTTCTTAACCTTGACCAAGCAGATGCTATCCTAGCCTATAATAAAGTCCTTACATCTTCGGTAGTAAATTTGACAAAGGCTTTGGGAATTTGAATGTTAATGCAGTGGCCTCAACTTCATCAATTCAAAATGTCTGTGAATCTTGTAGAGAAATCATACAACTCATCAATGTGTGATTGAGGAACTACCAAATCAAAAGCAAGTACAGTTTGTTAACAATCACCAGTTTAACCCGAGGCCTCAAAATAAACCTGAGGCCTCAGAATAATCCATATTCTAACACATATAACCATGGGTGGGGGAATCACCCCAATTTCTCTTGGGGCAAAAACTGCAATCAATCACCTCAACAACAATCCCAAATTCTTCAACCTAAACCAACAGTTAATACCTACCCTCAACAAGTCAACCTCACCAATAATTTCACCCACCTCATATCAAAGTCAATTCCTACCCCTTTCACAACAAAATCAAGGACAAAGTTCAAGAAGTATGGAGGACATGTTTGATCATCTAATGAGGAATCAAGAGGCGTCTTTCAAAAATTTTGAGAACGAAAGAGGATAGATAGTTGGGCAATTGACTGACCGACAGCAGGGTGCTATGCCAAGTGACACTATTCTGAACCCACGGGATAACAACCAAAGAGAGCATGCCAAATTTATTATCTCATACAATGACAAAGAGATAAATGAGAATGGTAACAGTGGGACCAAGAAAGAGGTGCAAGCTAAGCTTAAGGAAATTTAGGCTGAGGAAGTGGGATCATCATCCACAAGAAATGACAAGGACTAAGAGCAATCAGCTAAGTATAAAATTCCTGCTAGAAGAACCTCAGAAGGGAAAAATACACCTTTAGAACCTTCAAGCAAGTGAAAATTCCATTTCCACACAGGCTCAAGAATGATATTGTATCAGAACTTCATACAAGGAGAAGAAAATTAAGAGGTTTCAGGAAATCTTTAAAAACCTGGAAAAAAAACATTACATTTTTTGAAGATTTTGAAAGCATGCTGAACTATGCCAAATTCAATGAACAAATGCTCGCTGGGAAGAAGAGCCAGGAGATGAGATCTTGTGCTTAACCAAGGAACCAAGAATAGCTCAGCTGACATACATGTCCTACTTATTCTTTGCACGAAATCTGTGCTTAACTAATCTTTCCTTATAGAAAGCATCCTCTTTTAGCTAACCAAAACTGACATGAACTCCATTCTTTAGAAGCTCATATCAGTTGAAATCTAATATCAATTACTAAGATCCATAACAATCTGTCAAATGAACTAGTAGAATGTTCTATTTCACTGCTCAACTCATCTAGTTCTAAACTACTCGTTATCCCTAAACAAGCACAATTAGAGAAAGCCCATAACCTACTTTAAGAAAGAATGTAAAAAGAAAGCATTTTTAAAAAGTGATTAACTAACCTGAACTATTTTCAAACTGTCACTAAGAAAACATGATTAAAGGAAGCCCATGTACTAATCTACCAATTAAACTAAGAAAGTACGTAAAGAAAGCAATTAAATGAAAAGCCCATAAACTAATCTACCCTATTTAACTAGTCTAAATTGCCAATTACTTCTAAGAAAGTATAATTAACGAAAACCCTCCATCTAATCTATCAACTACAGTAGGAAATTATGTAAAGAGAGTAATTATATGAAAGTAATTAAACTGATTAAATGAAATAAATATGAAATTAAGATTAACTAAAGGAGCTTTAACATAAACAAGGAACTTACCACTAAAAGGTTTCAATTTTTTGCTAGGAAATTAAGATTATAAGAAAGTGAAATCCTAATCTACTCTAATCAAAGAAAACCCTCCCAAATGGGGAGGAAAAAGGAAGAGAACTAATATCTACTCTAGCCTACTCCTACAAGGTTTCTAATGGGTCTTCTATACCTCAAATGAGGCTTAAAAAGGGTATAAATAGTGCTCCATAGGGTCGTGGGGCAAAAGTGCAACAAAAATCAGCCCTGAATAGAGCCATTTTTGCTCCAACAGCTTTAGTGTCAAGACATCAAAATTAAGTGTCACGACACCGACTGTAACTTCTACAGCACTTCACAGTTTTGCTTCGAAATGTTCATCTGACGTCCGATTGATGTGCCATTTTTTTCATGCGACCCTAACACATAAGAGAAAATTGTTAACTATAATAAATACTTAAAATGATTCCTAAACATTTAAATAAAATTCTCAAAAAAGAGACAAAAAATATAAGACAAACAGTCCCAACGAAGTTAAGTTAAAGACACGATACAACTTTAAATATAAGAAACTAATAAAATATGCTAATCAATACCTAAATAAATACTAAAACATTTAATAAACATATATACTAATATATTCTAACAAATAAAAGCATAATATATAAAAACAATGTTGCAATGGTGCAGCAATGGTGACATCGTGTTCCCATATTTTGTAGGGAAAATATGGGAAGACTATGTAACTATTAGGGATAGCAATTATAGAAGGAGGTGAAAGGAGGAGAAAATGAGGATATACAAAACTGCTTGGAAATATTGGAAAAGAATCCCTGTATGGAGGAAAAGAGTCAAAAAGAGAAAGACATAGGTAAATGGGGGTCTCCAACCATCAAACCCCTCAAAATTGAACTCAAGCCTCTTCTATTTAACCTTTGTTATGATTTTAGATGAGGATAATTGTCACCTTGTTATTGTCAGTGCTTCTCTTACTTGTGATCAATTATCCAAATTGCTTGATGTTTTGAGATTACATCATAGGGCAATTTCTTGGAGCTTAGAAGTCCTACAATTTGCATGCATAAATTCTTTTCAAGGACAATTATAAACCATATAGGCAACCTCAATGTAGGTTAAATCCGACTTTGAAGAAAGTGGCTAGGAAAGAAGTTTTGAGGTTGTTAGATGCAGGGATTATCTATACCATTAGTGATAGCGAGTGGGTTAGTCCTATTCAAGTTATGCCCATCCTCTAGAAAGGGGGGTCACGGTGATAGTTAATGATAATAATTAAGCCATTCCATCTCAACTAGTCATCGGTTGGTGTATGTGTATTGACTATAGAAAACTAAATGAAGCCACTAGAAAGAACCATTTCCCTCTCCCATTCATTGACCAAATGTTGGAAAGACTTTCAGGGCATGCTTTTTATTACTTCCTTGATAGGTACTCTAATTATTTTCAAATAGTCACTGCCCCAGAGGACCAAGAAAAAACCACATTTACTTTCTCTTATAGTATTTTTGCATACAGGTGTATGCCCTTTGGTCTTTGAATTGCTCAAAGTACGTTCCAACGGTGTATATTTTCCATATTTGATGATTTAATTGAAAATTGAATAGAAATTTTTATGGATGATTTTAGTGTCTTTGGCAATTCTTTTGTTTTATATTTTTATAATCAAACTCTTATAATAAAACATTGTGAAGAAACAAACCTCTCCTTAAATTGGGCAAAATGTCATTTCATGGTTAATGAACAATATGGTATTTTTTTAGGTCATCAAATTTCTAAGAAAGGAATCGAAGTTGTTCGGGCAAAGGTTGAGGTAATCAAAAAATTGCCTCCTCTGGCTAATTTAAAAAGTGTTAGAATTTTTTTAGGACATGCTGGTTTTACTGACGTTTCAATAAAAATTTCTCTCATATCTCTAGACCTTTATGTGCGGTGCTACAAAAAGTTGTGGTGTTTGATTTCAATATGCAAGCATATGAACTATTGAAAAAGGCATTGACCACCACCCTTGTCATAATAGCTCCAAATTGGTCTTTGCCGTTTGAAATTATGTGTGATCCAAGTGATTATGTAGTAGGCGCAACATTATGTCCAAGAATAGATAAAATTTTGTATGTTTATTATGCTAGTCGCACACTAATGATGGACAAGTCAAATATCCACCACTGAGAAGGAAATATTAGCTATAGTTTTTGCATTTGATAAATTTAGATCTTATCTTATAGGAAGCAAAGAAATTGTACATACTGACCAGTGATATAGCATTAAAGTACTTCCTTTCTAAGAATGATGCAAAACCTTGTTTAGATAGGTGGATTCTTTTATTGCAGGAATTTGACTAGGAAGCTGTCGACAACAAAGGTATTGAAAATACTATTGCCAACCATCTCTCCTACCTGGAAAACCCAAAAGATCTTGCCCTAGAAGAAGTGCCAATCAATGACAAATGCAAGGACAATCATTAGTGATGGTCGGAGTCACTTTACAAATGCAAAGTTTGAATCTCTCTTGTCCAAATAAGGGTAAAACACAAACTTTCACTTGCTTATCATCTTCAAACCTCAGTGCGAGTAGGCATTTCTAATCGGGAATTAAAGAAAATATTGAAGAAGACGATTAGTGCATCAATAAAAGATTGGTGTAAAAATCTTGATGATGCTTTGTGGGCTTACTGAACTGCTTACAAAAGTCCTATTTGTATGTTTCTGTTTAGGATGGTTTTCGGTAAGTTATGCCACCTTCCGGTTGAATTGGAACACCAAAAGGCATACTGGGCAGTTAAAAGCCTTAAGTTTGATTGGAAGGAAGGGGCAGAGAAAAGTTTATAGAAATTAATAAATTGGATGAATTTTGGAGGGAAGCTTATAAGAGTGCTCGAATTTATAAAGAGAATACCAAAGCTTGGCACTAGAAGCCTATTTTAAGGAAGGAATTCAAAGCGGGTCATTTGGTCGTTTTATATGACTCAAAGGTGAAATTATTTCCTGGAAAGCTAAAATTACAATGGAATGGTCCATTTGAACTCATTAAGGCGTTCTCATATGGAGCAGTGGAGATAAAAAGAGTAGAAGTCATCTTTAATGTCAATGGTTATAGGCTCAAACTTTACTATAGAGTGTCCATCGACAAAGGATAGGAGAGATCCATTTCATTAACACCTGAGCATTCCATTCAATAGTCCAGCTAATGACTATAAAGAAGCACTCTTTGAGAGGCAACCCAAGCATTATGTTTAATTTTTATATGTTTTGAATGATTTTTAAATTTTACTATTTTTATTTATTTATTTAGTTTTGAAATAATTTGGGACTGGCATTTTTATGTCTAATTTTAGGATGGTAAGGAGAAGAGATGCATATGGAATCTTTTAGGCATGAAGATTTGCTACAAGAAAACTAATTTGTACTAAAATTTTGCCTTTGGTAAATGTTAACAGAGGCATCATCGCCACTAGCAAAAGTGAGAAGTTAATTTATTTGCTTTTAGCAAATATTGGCAGAACTGCCATCACCTTTGGCAAAGAGGCTAGAAGCAAGCATACATAGACGGCCCACTGCTATTAGCAGTCTAAATAGTATGATTCATTTCCTAATAGTCATTCGGGCAGAACGAGTTTTGCTGCGAGCAAACCATTAATGTGAAGTGCTCGCCATTGGCGAACTGATGGATTGGCGCGCGAAAGTTCAAGTGGGTTACCAATCTTTTGGCACAAGATGTAGCTTCTAAAGTTGGGAAGAAATTTCTACCAAAGAAAAGTATTGCCAATACCATCCACTAAAGTCGCTAGTGGAAAAGCACAAGTCATGCATGATTCAAGTTCAAGCAGAGACAATGGGTTTGGATGGCAATAATCAGAGTGAAGGCAAAATTGCCTCTTCGGATAAAAATGATGAGGACACAACTCAATAGTCAAGGTGGTCAAGAGCACAGAAAGCAAAATTTCAACAAAAAGGACCACCATAGTACCACCAGTTGAGGCACATCCGACTTGAATTTACTTTTGGCCATGCAATGAAGATGAACAGAGTGAGCTCATGTGCTATCACAGTTGATCTCTGCGTATGCTGCATCAGAAAATGGATATGCTTGCCTGGAAATTAAATCAAATGAGCTCCTTTGATATGGCTCACTGGCCTCAGAAGTCGACACCACCAAAGTGGCACTATGGCCTGCTAAAGGATGATGCACGAGTTGGTTCCCCAATTCCCAAAGAAATACCTAGAGCTGATATAGCTAGTCCATCTGGGATGACCTAATGATTTCTTACATCAGCTTCGACACTTCAATGAGGGGAGATTTCTATTTTAATTTTTAGTCTTTTGTATTAGTTTCATATGTTACCATTGTCAGCTACTTGTCGTAGTCTTTTGCTTGTGTTGGCAAATAGTGGTTTAGTTGATGTGTGCTTATATTTAGTTGTGTTTAGTAGTATGTCAGCTTTTTGTGTCAACTCAGGTTGTGTAATTGTGTTAGTTGAAATAGCATATTATTATTTGGATTAATTTTATTTGACGATGATATGATAACCTAGAATTTTTATCTACATGATTCATGTTACATTGTTAAAAAAGGATGGAAAGTCGAATTTATGTCAAATAGTGCTTTCTTAGATATAAATTGTTGAATTCATGAATATTAGAGAGGAGTCCCGTAATTCATTTTTGGTTGGCCATACTTTCTTGGAAGTTCTTGGAATTGGTTCCTTGTGGTTGTCATTTGGGATAGAGTAAGATATGACGTAGTCCTTTGTATTCTCATTTCTGTGTTTATGCATGGCGAGGTATGATTAGATTCTATTACGGTTGTTTAACTCTGTTATGTGAATATAACCTATTTTTTCGTGGCTAATATGTTATCTACTTTATGTGCTCTAATGAGCTTTGAAAAATAATAGCTTGCTTTGCCTAAAATACGTAAGCATGGTAAGAAACAAATTATATAAAGGTAGCTTGCATGAAAATGCGTCTTGCTAAGCGTAAAACATCAAGAACAAAATAAAAGGTAGTCATAAAGAATTACGAAAAGTTATATTACCATTTTTTAGTTAAACGATTATAATGGTTCTATAATTCTTGGCCTTTGTGTGACATTTGTGTCCTTGCATTGTACGGTTTTACTGATCTTTCTTTACCTTCTTGATAGTTATAAGGCTTTGATTTATGACATTTTTTTTCAAGTTAGTTGTGGGAAGTCAAAATCTCTTACGCTAATACACTTGAGTTCTTAAATTTATTTTTACAAAAGTCTATTTGATATTTATTCATGTGGATTTTTTGTATGTGTTATCGTGCGAAGGTGATACGAATTTCATGTGATTAGTTAGATTTCGAACTAGGTTTATCAGCCAATTATGTTAATCTAATTTTAATGTCATCATTCTTGTCTTGTTATGTTTGTCTTGTTTTAGTTATGTTGTCTTTTATTTTACTCAGGAGTAGCAAAACGCTGAGTTAAGGGGAGTTAATAGCTTCCTAATTAGAGTTATTTTCTAGTCCTTTTTGTGGTTAGTTTGTGCAGTTTTAGTCCTTTTTGTTGTGTGAAATGTGTTAGTTTATAGGTCTTATATGTTTAAGGTTTACTTTAGAGATAGAGAGGAAGAAGAACCTACATATTGTACGAGGTTGCTTTTGGGGTGGGGAAATGGTTGTGGAATTGGAAATGAAAATTTTTAGGTTTGTTGTATGTAGACGTCCACATAGCATACAACATGAATAATTAATTAATTTAATTAATTAGTTGGACGATGACTCTATTTAGATAATCAAGTAATTGTGTTGAGACAATTACCTAAGTGATATTTATTCAATCAAAATAATTATCTAACTAATAATTATAATTGACCAAATTATATTATCATTAGAACTCACCAAGTTGAGTTGGAAAAGGTTTTCTCAACTATACGTAGTTGGGAGTCGGTAAAATAGAGCTGTATAAATAGACCTACTGGTCAAAGAAAAATTAATACGTTTAATTTTTCCTCTCTCCCGAACTCCCTACTCCATAAAATTCCTTAGGCTTATTCCTCCTGGAGAAACCATCATTGTCTCAAAGGCTTTGAAACGTGAAATTGTGGGTGACTCTAGTAACTGCTCCATCTGACTGAGAAAGGTGATTGTTGCTATTGAAAATTGGATTCGTAAAGCTAGCTGATCTTGTAAAAGCTGCGAATTTTTTGAGGTATAATTTCTTGACCAAATTATATTATACTAACATTGGTATCAGAGTATATAGGCTAGGCTTTCATCCATGAAGTTTTTGTGTCGTATATATAATTACATGCTTGATTATATTAATATGCTCATAAAGATGTGTCGATTAGTGGGAATAAGGTTTAATTTGTTTGTGTGTTTGTATTATTGTTCCGTTTGGATGTTTAATAACCCAAAACAACAACAACAAAAGGCTTTGGATGAACCTTGGACGAAGTTATTCGACAAAAGCAATAGAAAAAGATGTGTTCTTTTTCAGCTGAAGAGGATTCTGTTTCTTTTAAGAAATAAAAATAGAGTTATGTTTTGGGTTTTGTTCATGGAACCAAATTGACAAAGATTTAAAACTCTAAGGCTGCCCGCTAATTAGAACCATGCCTGTTTTGCTTGTTTGAGTCTATTGAATTAAAAAAAAAAAAAACACAAAAACAAAAACAAAAAACAAAGAGGCTGCTGGTCATGGGTTCGAAACCCATGACCCCTGGGAAAACATGACATGTTTCCAGGCATTGAGGCAAAAGTTTTAGTGTTGACCAAAGAGGTTTCATTACATTTAAAATATTTAAAGGAGATATGTTTTAAAAAAAATGAATGTTTCTCACTGGTTTCGAACCCAAGATGCATGTTTCTTAAACATGCGATGTTGACCACCCAGCCAACTCAGTAGTTGTGACTTGTAGTAGAATATTTTATTTAATCATTTGGATTGATTTAAATAAAAACTTAAAAAAAAAAAAAAAAAGGATTATAGTGGTGGTTGGCCGGACAGTCGTGCCCAGCCAAGAATTTTCAGAAAGCTGCACTGCCTTGATCATAGAAAATCCACCACAACGTGTGAGAACATCTGTTTCGGTGTTAGTGCGTGAATTTTGTCTAGATCTGGGACGAGGCTATTTTTTTTGGCTGGCCGCAGTGGTTCCAAGTTGGAAAAGTTGAAGACTTTGTGTCTTTGTACAATTTGGTCCCCAAATTTTCTTCAACTTTTCAGATGTACCCCAACTGTTTTAATGGGTTTCTAAATTTGCCCCAAGTTTTTTTTGTTTTTGTTCTAGATTTGACCTATAAGTTAGACCATCTACAAAAATGACCCCCAAAAGTTTTAAGTCACCAAAATAAAATGAGTCTGACCCTTGTTCTTTTGTAAATTAAAAATATATATCTTTTAAGTAAAATAAATGAATTGATTGGATTAATTAAAATTTTTTGGAACAATATAATATTCATATTTGTTATGATTTATATTTAAGATTAGTTGTTAAATAATGCATATATTTTATTTTTGAGATAAAATTAATTGTTTATTATCTATGTGATAATGCATGGCATATTATTGCATTCATATTTGTTATGATCATACGCATATTTTATCTTTGAGATAAATTAATTAATTATTTATCGATGTGAAAAATATGAAATAATTAGTGCCAGTTACTATGTTTAATTGCATGCTTAAATCATTGATACTTTTGAATGCCCATGAATTTATGCATTATTTATTTATTTATTTATTTATTTATTTATTTGTTCCAAAATTATTTTCTATATATGAAAAGGTGCGGCATCCCTATGATATTAACACTAGATTGAAGCAGTAGGAATCAATTGATGTAATCTTTCTTTCATGTATTATTTATTGAAGCCTTGTAAAGGAATGTGTTTACGCACCTAATTCATACATAGATTTATTAATTTTGGACATGGGCATCAAAATATCAATGATATGTTTACTTGATGAATTGACATTTATGTATGTTTAATTATTCATCTTGTATGTGAATAAATGGGAGTTGTTCCCAGAATTTATTTTCTAAAATAATTTAGATAATTAATTTAACTTATTCTTCTTGGAGATGATTACTAGCTGGAAAGCGAAATTTTTTATCTAAGAAAATAGGTGAAAATTAAATATTTGAATAATTTAGCAAAATAAAGTTGGATGTGTTTAAATCAAATTTTTGTTCAATGATTGTTAATGAAATGGCCTCCAAAAATATCATTACTGACTTAAACAAGGGAGAAAAATTGAATGGCACAAGCTATGATATCTGGCATAGGAAGGTTACGTACCTCCTCATGAGCAAGAGCTATTGGACCATTTGACCAATAGCATGATTCCACCCAAAACAGGGACAATACGGCCCAGCATCAATGTGACCTTGAGGCCTTTGAAGCGTGGAAAAAAAAGGATCGTAGTGCGCACTTTTCTTTGTTGAGCTGCATGCATGATGATCTCATAGGGGAGTTTGAACCCTTCCCTATCACCAAAGAAATGTGGGATCAGCTCTATGTCAAATTCGGTGGCACAACTGCTACTAGGCTCCGAGCATTGACACTGAGATTCAATCAATGTACGATGGACACTAAGCACTCAATGGTTGAGCATCTTAGGCTGATGTCCAGCATGATTAGATAAATGAAATCGGCTAGTTATAATCTATCTGACGAGCAACAACTCCTATCTGTCATAAGATCACTTCCTGAAACTACGTGGGGACAAGTGAGACTAGTTCTCACACACAACGAACATTAAGACCTCTGATGACATTTCCCCCCATTTGGAGCTTGAAGCGGAACGCAAAGATGCGAACCGCAGTGCTACAATGATTGTGCAAGCTGGGCAAAACAAAGGAAAAAAATTCCATTTACATATCCAACACAGCGCAAAAATAACAAAAGCAAAAGGGCTAAGAATATGGGACCTAATCAGGCTGGGAAAGGTACCAAGCACCAAAGAGGCAAGCATGGTGGTAAGAAGAAAAAATCTAAACTCAACTGCTTTAATTGTGGAAAGAAGGGTCACTTTGCTCGGTAGTGAACCGAGCCCAAAAATGTGTGTCCTAAACTAAATCTCCTTGGTTGGATTGTAGATACCGGAGCAACAAAGCATGTGACCTGCGATCGCGCAGGATTTGTAGATTATCATCGGATAACATCGAAAAAAATCTTTGTCATGATGGGTAACAGAGCTGAGGAAGAGGTTCTTGGTGAAGGAACCTACCAACTCACCTTGTGAAATGGACGCACACTACTCCTCCATGATGTGCTTTGCATGCCATCAATCCAATATAATCTACTTTCAGTTTTAGCACTAGTGAAACTAGGATTTATTTTTAATTTCAAGAATAATGGTTTGTCTACGTTTCTTGATAATACCCTCCATGGTTTAGGAAATTTATTATGGATGGTTTATTACTCTTAGATTGTGAACCTAATAATGCTAGTGTTGCTTATGTTTCAACTTCTTCTTCTCAAATTGCTTGCGATTCTATTAAATGGCATGCTAGATTGGGGCATATTAGACAAGATAGAATGTCCAGATTGGCTAGGGAAGGGCTATTGGGCTCTCTCGCCAAAATAAATCTTTCAACTTGCGAGCCTTGTCTTGCTGGTAAATCCAGCAGGAAACCTTTTGGAAAGGCCAAAAGGGCTTCTCATCTTTTTGAGCTTATCCATTCGAATATATGTGGACCCATGAATGTAGAAATACGACATGGTGCATCTTATTTCATTACATTCATTGATGATTACTCACGTTACAGCTCAATTTTTCTGTTAACTAACCGCTATGAAGTTTTGGAATGTTTCAAACACTTTGTAGCAGAGGTTGAGAATCAGAAATAACGGAGTATAAAAGCTCTTCGCACTGATAGGGGTAGAGAATATCCCTCTCAATTTAGGATATATCATCTGTGAGGAAAAAGAGATTCGATGACAGTTGACGATTCTAGGAACTCCGCAACAAAATGGTGTTGCAAAAAGAAGGAATCGTATGTTATTGGATATGGTAAGGTCAATGACAACTCAAGCTAACCTTCCGATTAACTTTTGGGGGGATGCTCTTATGACTGTCACCTATATCCTTAACCGAGTTCCCTCAAAAGCAATCCCCGCAACTCCATATGAGTTATGGAATAGGACAAAGCCTTCTCTAGAAGACTTGCGTCCTTGGGGATCTGCAAGGTACGTTCACAATTCTTCCCATAAGTTTGGGAAGTTAGGTCCTAGAGCTAATAAGTATGTCTTCATAAGATACTTACAACACTCCAAAGGCTATGTATGTATGGTGAACACCCTGATGGGGGATTGACTGAAATAGAATCTCGTGATAATAATTTTTTAGAAGATGAATTTCCAAGATTAAGAGAGGTAAATAAGGGAAATCTTGAACTCATGAGATAGAGGAAAATCAAGATGGTGCATCTCAACCTGATGGATTGGATGTGGAAATGCAACAAACTCCAAAGGATATTATGAATAGTGGGAGCACACTCGATGAACCTTCTCAAAACACACAGTTAAGTAGAAGCAACATGGAAATGTTCCACGCAAACACTTCGAGATAGAAGGTGAGACCTTTTTGATGTATGTCTGGATACTAACGAGCCCTCTTCTTATGAAGAAGCATTGAACTCACCGGCATCAAGTAAATGGCTAGCAGCAATGGAAGAGGAGGTGGACTCTATAGCTAAGAACCATGTATGGGATTTGGTTGATCTCCCGCTTGGCCACAAAACTATTAAGAACAAATGGGTCTTAAAAATCAAGCGTAAGGCTGATTGATCAATCAATAAATACAAGGCCAGTCTTATAGCCAAAGGTTTCACTCAAAAAGAGGGTATAAACTATAAAGAGAAATTTCTCCTATGGTGAGATTTGCGTCCATCCGACTTATTTTAGGCATTATCGCACATTTGGATTTGGAATTGTTCCAAATGGATGTGAAGATAGCTTTTCTCAATGGAGAACTATGTGATGAGATCTATATGGATCAACCAGTTGGATTTCAAGTCAAAGGACAAGAGCACAAAGTATGCCGCTTAAAATGTTTTATTTACGGCTTGAAACAATCATCCAGACAATGGTACGTTCAGTTTCACCAAGCCATTTTATCAATTAGCTTTATGATGACTGAAGAGGACCATTGTGTTTACATTAAGAATTTGAGAATAAGTTTCTCATTCTCTCATTGTATGTGGATGATATCCTCCTAGTCGGAAATGACAAGGATTTAATAGTCACAACTCAAAATTGGTTATCGACCACTTTTGAGATGAAAGACATAGTTGAAGCAGAATATATACTCGCACTAAAAATCTCGAGAAATCGTTCTGAAAGATTTTTGAGTTTGTCTCAAGAAACTTATATCAAAAGAATTTTAGAACGTTTCTGCATGCAAGACTGCAAACCCATAGATACTTATTGAAAAGGAGTCTATACCTCAGCAAAAAGCAATGCCCTAAACAGAAGAAGAAACAAACTATATGGCAATAGTGCCATATGCAAGCGCTGTTGGTAGTCTAATGTATGCTATGATATGTACTCGACCTGACATCTGCTTTGCAGTAGGCATGGTTAGTAGATATCAAAGCAATCCTAGTACTACACATTGGATTGCAATTAAAAGGATACTTAGATATTTGAAAGAAACCTCTAATATGGCTTTCTGCTATCAAAGTGGGAGTCTCAAATTAGTCGGATATAGTAATGCAGATAGATCAATAGGTAGGGATGAGCGTAAGTCCACTTCTGGCTACGCCTTCATTCTCGGTGGAGGAGCCATTTCATGGTGTAGCAAAAAGCAACAGTGCATGTCATTATCCATGATGGAACCTGAATACGTTGCATGTACTGCTGCGGTACAAGAAGCAATTTGGCTTAAGAGGTTTTTGCAAAGCTTGGAGATTACAAGGCAACTTCATGAAGTTGTGGTGATTCACTTGTGATAACACAGCAGTTATAACTTATGCAAAAGATCCTAAATATCATGGAAAAACCAAACACCATTTTTGTGGATTCTTTGCGTAATTTTTTTAAGACACATATCTAAGAAAATTTGTTACCAGGCTACTCAAAGATTATTCCATTCACACAGAAAATCGCCCCAGCGCTGAAATAGCAAGTGGGATGAGACTTAAATGATCACTAGGTACCGAACGTGGTGATCTCCTTATTGTTATTGACACAAGTAAGGATAATAAATTATAGTTGCCTTAGTTATGTACCAAGATGAGACTTAAAAGTCGAAAATGAAGGTATCCACACTTCATATAGCCTATTAATAGTCGAATTTGAATTTTGAGATTCAAGACAGTCACCTTGAGATGTAGCTGGTCCAAGTTCCGTATGGTGTAAATTAGAGCGTGACAATCTAAGTGAGAGCTCTACCATAGCATACTTTTCATACTGTATGCGCTATAAGTCGACCGATAAATAGAGTGATTGAATAATGGATCCCTGCTTCATCACTGTGTGAGACGTGTATACTTATTGTCTTACTACCAATCTATTATACCCTTTGGAACTTGAATCTATATTGAGAAGTTAAGGGTTGATGTTGCTACTTTAGCATGTTATTCAAAGGTCAAGAATAATACGATCTAGTGAAATATATCTAGGAAAGCAATCGATTTTTGATATATCAGTATGAGTATTCAAGGAAAAGTTCTCTACACTTACACATAAAACTTCGCAACTCATTGCCCGGGCGATTATAGAAACATTAGTTGTTAAATATAACCATGAGTGCAAAGAGATGAAAAGAGGATTTGCATAGCTCTATTATTAGAGGGATCGGAGGTGCACAACTCTGTGTAATTTAGACAAATTGGGGTATTCCGAGATAATGGAGTAGAGTTATGTTCGTGAGACGGTAACTTGACATAACATATCTCATTAATACCTTTTCTCGTTTGGTCGCATGTTTCATTTCTTGTATAATAGTGAGGATAATGTTCTGGAGATTAACGAAGGAAACACGTTGACCGCAATGTGTACGAGTGGGAGATGTTGTATGTAGACGTCCACATAGCATACAACGTGAATAATTAATTAATTTAATTAATTAGTTGGACAGTGACTCTATTTAGATAATCAATTAATTTGTGTGAGACAATTACCTAAGTGATAATTATTTAGTCAAAATAATTATCTAAGTGATAATTATAATTGACCAAATCATATTATCATTAGAACTCACCAAGGTGAGTCGGAAAAGGTCTTTTCAGTTATACGTAGTTGTGAGTTTGGTTGGAAAAGGTCCTTTCAGCTATACGTAGTTGTGAGTTTGTAAAATAGAATTGTATAAATAGACCTATTGGTCAGAGAAAAATAATTACGTTTAATTTTTACTCTCCCCAACTCCCTACTCTATAAAATTCCATAGACTTATTCCTCCTAGAAAAACCATCATAGTCTCAAAGGTTTTGAAACGTGAAATTGTGGGTGACTCTAGACTAGCCGCTCCATCTGACTGATAAAGGTGATTGTTGCTATCGGAAATTGGATTCATAAAGTTAGCCAATCCTGTAAAAGTTGCAAATTTTTTGAGGTATAATTTCTTGACCAAGTTATATTATACCAACAAGGTCGAACAAAAGAATTCAATCTATAAAATTGGAATTCAATTCTAATTCATTTAGAAATGTGATATCCACACAACATAGGAATTGGGCCCTCGAATTTCAATTCTATAGCCCCCAATTACATGGAATCGAACAAATCACCAGCTTAGATATTGCCATACTTTTTTACTTCTTTGGTTTGGTAACCGAAGCCATTTTATTGTGCAAAACAAATAATTCAGTTTAACATAGTTAAGCTTGGTCTCAGATCTGAAAACAGTTCTGTATCAAATGGCTCCGAGAGTATCATCAATATCTGACACAGTAACAATTTTTCTTCTGAATGTGGAATTGGTGACATAGTAAACCCACTCTTTGTTTTACTATTTGAAGATTGGTCGTTTAACTAATACATTCTCTAGGCAAGACTTAGATAAATGAGCCACTTTACATCCAATTACATGCAATAAAAAGTGAAAAATCCAAAAAGAGAGGATAGAGACCTGCTTTAACCATAGAGATTCATCATTATTTACATTGAATTCGTCTCGTCAAAAATTGATAATGAAGCACCAGAATTTTGATAGGTTCACGGGGCCCTGGTTACCATAACTTTGAAACTGATGTTTCATCTGTGTCATTGTTTTTGGGTAACCCACCATAATCAGCTTCACTAGAACATCAATAGAAAGTGTAGGCTAATATGGCAAAACATCAAGACCTCAAATAAGAATATATATCTACTGGGCTCTTAAAAGAAACGGTATAGATAACATATAACTGCTCTCACCTTTAACCAAAATAAATTTGGATTTCATAATATTAAATGTTCCCGAAATGGTATGCACGACAGTCTGATGCAAATTTAACTTAGTCAATTCCTCACTAAAAAATAAATCTCTGAACTTAAGAAGGCATATTTATTATAGTCATTGAAAATTCCACCAACGGGAAATAAATCTGAAATTACTATCACTCTAAAAATAATATAACAATGTGTGAAGTGTTGATGGTTGGGAACAAACCATAAAAAAAGATACAAAGAGGAATTTTATAGCTAAAATTGGACATTTGGGCACTGCAATAGTACAAACTAACATCTTTGGGTGTCACATACATTGTCAGCATCTTAGTATACAAGGGAAGAACCCCATAAAAGCTATATGCCACGAATCTTACACGTACTTGTCATGATGTTTTCATGTTTTCTCACCTAGCAAAATCCTAATCATTCTCCAAAACTTACTGTTTTAAGCTATTGCAGATCCAATACTTTCCGCTCTTTGCTCCAGTAGCTTTGTTAAGGCAAAATCTATCTGAGCAAATACAGCTTCCTTGGAAACACTTCCATCCACCTGCGACCAAAATCAGAAAATAAGGCTTTCCAATTAAATTTGATGCAACATTTTACAAGTAACTTTTAACCTGAAAAAACAAACATCAGGAGGGGAAGAGCAAAGAATTTACTGTAATTGATCTGCTAAAAAGTTCTTTTCATTCATGTGCATAAAAGAATTTAGACTGTAACAAAAATGAAGAACTATGCATACCATGTGGATATGCAAGGGAAGGAATAGGTGAAAGTACAAGGAAGAGATACAAATAAGGAGTTACTAAGCCAAAAAGATATGTTCTAGTTGTATCTAAATCAGGTTTAAGTTGTAAAACATCTGTTCTCATACCCATATTCAAAAACAAAGGGAATATACAAAATTGTGCGAATTATAGAGGTATTAATTTAATGAGCTATACGATGAAGTTTTGGGAGAGGGTGATAAAAAGAAGTTTAAGAAATGAGACTAGGTGTCAGATAACCAATTTGGTTTCATGCTAGAGAGATCGACTACTGAAGCCACACATTTTTAAGGAGACTTACCAAGAGATACCGTGATAAGAAAAAGGATTTGCACATGATATATCTTTTATTGATCTTGCAAAGACATACAGTAGAATCCTAAAGAAGTTATGTGGAGAGTTTTAGAAAAAAGAGGAGTCAGAATAGCATATATAGAATTAGTAAAAGAGATATATAGGGATGTGGTTACAAGTATGATGACACCAGGAGGATTAGAGCAAGAGTTCCATATAAATATAGGTTTACACCAAAGCTCAGCTTTGAATCCTTATCTGTTTGCATTAGTCATTAATGAACTTAAAAGGCACATACAAGAGGAAATACCATTATGCATGTTGTTTGCAGACAACATTGTTTTAGTAGATGAGACAAAAGAAGGAGTTAATGCTCAACTCAAGGTCTGAAAAAAGGCACTTGAGTCAAAAGGTTTTAAAATTATTAGTTCAAAAACAAAATATATGGAATTTAAGTTTAGCTAGAATGCACGTAGGAATAGAATAGCGGTTAGAATCGAAGATCAAGAGATACCCATAAGTGAAAATTTTAAATATTTAAGTTCAGTTCTTCAGAGCGATGATAGTATAGAGCAAGATGTTACATATCGGATATACGCGAGTTCGTCGAAATGGAGGATGGCATTGGAAATATTATGCGACCGCAAAATTCCTTTAAAACTTAAGGGTAAATTTTATAGTATAGCCATTTGGCCAGCAATACTTTATGGGTCTGAATGTTGGGCAGTGAATAACGCACATGAGCAAAAGATAAGAGTAACAGAAATGCGAATATTAAGATAGATGTGTGGGTAGACTAGGATGGATAAGATAAGTAATAAGCATATTCGTGGTAAGATTGGAGTACCACTTATTGATGAGAAGATAAAAGAAACACACTTAAGATAGCTAAATCATGTGCTAAGTCAGCCAGTAGATGCGCCTATCAGGCGAGTAGAATTTAGAGAGAGTAGACAATATAAGAGGGGTAGGGGAAAACCGTAACTTGTAAGAAAGATATAGCCTATTTAGGAATTAAGGAGGAAATGATTCATAACAGAGTGCAATAGCGTAGCAATCGATTCATGTAATCGACCCTACTTAATGGAAATAAGGCTTTGTTTGTTTATTTATCTTCTGCTGCCGCCCCTCTTGGAACAGAGAGAATCACTGAAATATCATTCATAGTAATGCTGCAGTGACTGTCCATCATGTTTGACCCAATCTAATAATTATAACAATATTTCAGGCAATAAGTGTGATTTTCGACAAAGAAAAGTTCAGATTAAGGTTTCATTAAACAAAAATAAAAGAAAACATCACTATGAACAGTACACGGTATATCAAGGTCAGATTAAGGTTCCATTAAACAAAAATAAAAGACAAAATCACACTATGAACAGTACACGGTATATCTTTATCTGTCCTGAGAGCCAATAAGGCTACAAAGGTACAACTCTTCAGATGCTACAGTGATCAGACACCATTTGAGTCAAAATGTTAATACCAAGAGTTTATCCACATTGAACAAACGCCCGAGAAAATTTTGAAATGGCGCCAGTTTTAAAAATCATTCTTTATATTTATACGAGTGCCGATTTCAAATGGATATTCAGGCAAGGGGAAACTCGCATTCAGTGAATGCGAGTTCAGGACCTCGCAATCGCTGAATGCAAGTTCAGGTAAAACTATTGTTTTTTAAAAAAAATATTTATTCTGAATGCGAGTTCAAGACCTCGCAATCGCTAAATGCGAGTTCAAGTAAAACTATTGTTTTTAAAAAACGATATTTAGTCTAACCGCATTTCACGAATGTGAGGTCAGGTGAATTTTTTGTTTAAAAATTATTTTACAAAATAAAAAATTAAAATAATTTTTGCAATTTAAAAAATTAGCAAATGCGAGGTCAGAAAATATATTTTTTTTAATTTAGTTTTACCTAAACTTGCATTTAGCATATGCGAATACCCATTTCAAATCAACACTCAAAAAGAACGATTTTTTAAATAGGCACAATTTCAGAATTTTCTCACAAACGCCCTGTATCCACTGATGGAGCAATTCAAGACATTCGGCTTAGTATACAAAATGTTTAGAACTCTTGCACAAAATTGCAATTGACAAATTGAATGCATTACTAAGTGTTTGACCCACTACAGTGTAGGTTTTCTGTTATGGTCACTATTGCAACACCAGAGAAGGACCTCTTGGATAAACTGATGTATTATCGCATATAAATAGCCAATTCTTTGAATTGAGTGGAACTCAGAGAAGTTTCACCCAATATAAGATCTATTAAATTATTGTTTAGGCACAATTTCTTACCATTAATCTTGGAGCAAAGTTCTTATTTGGTCACTAAACTATGTTCTGGTTGCCATTTTAGTAACTAAACTTCTTTGGTGGTCGAAAAGGTCACTCAACTTCTAAAACTGCGTATAAGCAATCATTCCGTCAATTTAAGATGTTAAGGCTCCGTTAGTCAATACATGTGCATGTCACACAAGTTTCAGCGGGGAAAATTGTACAATCACCATTTGCCACACTTTACCTTCAACGTCTTCCTTCTCCATCAACCACAGCTACCCTCCTCCTCCCCTGACAAATCCATAACCACCTTTCTGCCACCATTCCCAGCCCCATCTTCGCCACCCCAACCGCTCCACACCCAGATCCGCCCAACCCCAACTCCTCCAAACCCCATCCCACCACCCCTAGCCCCTCCTTTGTCACTGTTCTCCCTCCCCCCACTCAGATCCAATGCCCCAGCCCCTCCCCCACCCCATCCCGCCACCCCCAGCCCATCCTCCACCCCCAGATCTTGGTGGGGCGGGGGGGGGGGGGGGTGCCTTATTTTCTGATTTATGGTCATCCCTTGGATAGCCCCTCCTCTGCCAACATACAATCCCCTCCCCACGCAGGTCTGAACCCCCCAACCCCTTCTGGAGTGGACACCGCTCAAGCTGCAAAGAAGCAAAGCTACAGCAAGTTGAAGTAATTGGAGATAACTTTGATGGGGTCCTCAAAAAAGGAGGAAAGATAATTTTGAGGATAAGAAATTTAACCCATGATGTACTACAGGGGTTAAAGAAACTCCAAATTAGTGTGTGTACCAGCAACTAAAATAAAGCGAAATATGTGCCAACAAGCTTTCTCTACTTGAGTATATACGAAGGCCAAATCTTCTTTAACTTTGATCCATCTTTTCTGCTTGAAAATGTGGTGATGTTACCGACAATAGTGCTTCTTAATGGGAGATTTGGAAGTACAACCACGAATTTCTATTTATGTGATGGTAAAGAGTTTTGTCAGTCTCAGTTCCACACTGTAAATTCAGTTTAAATGGTTGTTAGGGAGGAGGAAGGTGGCTGTGGTTGATGGGAAAGGAAGAAGTTGAAGGTAAAGTGTGGTAAAGGGTGATTGGACAATTTTTACCCCCGCTGAGACTCATGTGACATACATGTGTTGACTAACAAAGATTTAACGCCTTAAATTGACAGAACAACCCCTTAGATGAAGTTTTAGAAGTTGAGTGACCTTCTCGGCTACCAAAGAAGTTTAGTGACTAAAATTGCAACCAAAACATAGTTTAGTGACCAAATAGTCACTTTGCTCTTAATCTTGTAATCCTCCAACTTCAGGTCTTCCTACACATAACCAAGCTCAGGAAAGTTCATTTGTGTCAAGTTAAGGTCGATAACCATTATTGTTCACAAACCCCAAAAAAAGGGGGGAATTTTTTAAAGCATACAACAAAAATACATGCATATAGAATACCTCAAACACACCAACAGACATCAAATATTATCCATTTCAAAAACCTCCAACAAAGTCATAGATTTGGGATACATCTACCCATTTTACAACACCTCAAGATATCTCATAGCGGATTCAAACAGTATCTGATTTCTAACAGCAGAAACCTAGACCACCTACTTATTGCAAAGCTTTAAAAAAATTCTTCTCTACTCAATATAGATTACCTTAGACATATCCTCTAAGCTTCTTCCATCTTAATCCTACACCAACGGCTAAGATGTAAATAAGATGCACCATTGTATTGTCTTCAGTGACAACTCATTGCTCATTGAGATTACTGGTTTGCCTTGAAGCAAATACAATTTTTCAGAACCACCCAACCAAACTTAGAACATTAGTTAAATGAATGGATAGATGTGGATGGCAAGGCAATAGCCCAAGTTTTTGAACTTATTGAGCAATGCTCCAAAGGAATTAGTAAGTCACATCTCTCCTCGCAATCTAAAGAAATTTTTCTAAAATAGCTAGATGATATGTATATAACTGGTTTGTAGGAATTATAGAATAGCCATAGAAATCAAGGTTTGAAAGATAAACAACTCACGAATTTATCCCTCCTAATTAGTAATGAGGATATGATGTTATTTTATAAGAAAACCAATCAGTTCTCACAGGAAACATAAAAGCATGTAGATCGTCTTTCTTTTTTCTTTCCTTGTTATGTTTTCTTCTTCTTGGCTTCTTTTCGGCAAAATTGAAGATCTATTAGTTTCCCTATTTCAGGATAGTGCAGTGATGCATTCGGCTGAGTTGGAATAAGCTTAATGGTTAATTTGTGGTTTCTTTTCACAAAGAGAAAAATTTTATTCTTTAAATGCTTCTCATTTTCTTGCTTCCAGGATTATTTATTTAGTGCTTTATTGGACTTTTGCTTCTTATTCTGTTTTACTAATAAGAATGTCCTGAAACGCAGATATAAGAATTTGAATATTCAAATAAACAGTTATTACCATTCATATCTATGGCTGCAAGCGAATATGACTTCTTTCTACTAACCAGAATCAGTGCTTGTAACTTTGTCTAGGCCTTTGGCTTAACTTTGTAAGTAAATCACAGATGTACTGATAACAGTAAATTCATGCAAACTAGCATGACACAGATATTTTTCTGTGATGATGTGCTTATCATTTGACTAATTCAACATTCTCCTGGTAATCTTCGTAATGACCAACCTTTGATTAAAAATTAAGGCATAATTTAGCACTATCCGCTCCACTTCCCTCACCTCTCTATTAACCAAACAAATCAAAACCAAAGGATGCAAAAACTTAGAGACAAGATAACTCCAATAAAAATGGAAAAAAATCGAACAAAGCCCAGGAGGATATTTTCGCAATTCACATAACATAAGGATAAATATAGCATGTATTTTGTACTAACTTTCCTGATTTTAGTTGGTTAATTCTGAACATGAAATGTGCAACCAAAATCGAAGTCACTTTCACCAGGTACATAGAAGAACAAAACAGAAGGGCCAAATCATATACCTTGATGATGATATCATCATACATTGAGAGCACTGATTCCACATTCTGATGATGAGTGCGCAATCGCAGTTTAACCTAAAAAATTATGTTGTGACAAAGGATTCAGATAATAATTTCACAAAGAATCATCAAGCATATTGTGTATAAAGATGGTAAATGACATGGATTTATTTGCAGATTTAAAATAGCCAAGTAAATGATTATTTCTTTTTCTAATAAGAGATTCACAATAGTGGCTTAACATGCCTTTTCTTCCGTGTCATCAAACCGTTGAGTAAGCCTTGCTGCAATTTCTTCGGTCTCTGGAGGAGAATACTTTACCTGTCAGTCTAATGGTAAATTTTCCCAGTAACCGGATCTAACCTACGGCCAACAACCCTCTCAACTAGGATCTCCTCAGGGACCTGTTAACAACAAAAAGTTTTGCATGATCACATAAACAGTTGTTTTAATATCGTCAGGTCAACAACTTAGTCTCCTTCCAAAAATTTTGTTGGACAGGGATAAGTACAAGAAAAACTGCTAGAACTTTTAATGCATGAATGTCATGCTTTGAATACTACCCATATCCAACAGATGCACAAAAGCAGAAGATGCAGAAAAAAAGAAAAGGCAAGACAATTTTGACCATAAACATTCTTTCAGTCCCCAGCCCCACCTCGACCTCTAATATCACCCATATTAAAATCTAATGTCCTTTATTTTTTTCCCCTTTTTTGTTTCTTATTAAATTTATGTACCCAAAACACCTTGAAGAAGAGGAAAGAATTTTTAAATATACATTAACCCTTGAGATCTAGTTATCTGACTTTTCATATTGAGTACTACGATGAGATTCGCTTTCCATATGTTATCTTCTGAAAAAGTGAAATTAAGTTATCATTAAGTACAAAAGGAAACAGTAAAACCTCACTTCAAGAAGAATGAAGAGATCTGGGTGGAAACCAAATCCTTTAAGTGCAGTTGATTGTGATAAGCTCCGAGGATAACCATCCAAAAGCCAACCTTTATCTTGAGAATCAGGTTGCATTAACCACTCTTTCACCATCTGCAAAGGGCAGAAAAAAAAATATTGAATGTCATACCCATTTTCTTGGCAAGCTCAAAGAATTTTCATCTAAAACAGTAAAAATAAATGTTATACAACAAATATACCATGACAAGTATTTCATCAGGGACCAACTGTCCTATCTCCATGTATTCCCTTGCTCGCTTTCCGTTATCACTTCCAGCAGCAATTTCAGCTCTCAACAGATCTCCAGCGGCAATGTGCACCAAATCATACTGCACAAATGAGGATGACTTGGTTCAATCTGTTTTTCTTCACGGGGTAATCCTAATTTCAAAATGAGACAAGCTTAAATTGTTGGGTTCACGCTGAAATGACATAATGGAAAAGTTGATGCACAAAAAGAAATTTATGCACAAAACCAATAGCATGAAGGCTGATTTGTACACGTTATCAACATTATATTGATGGCATAACTGAACAAACTTTTTCTTCTGAAGTTCTTCTAATTTCATGTTCCTTAGAGCACCAAAATAAAATAAAATAAAATAAAATATTTACTGACATTAAGCACTACCTCTGAAATTAAAAGTTCATACAACATACAATTGCAGAATTTTCCAAACAAAAAGTCAGCCAGAAACCTAGAATCCAAATTGACAGATCCACAAGCATTGAGTCGCAGTTGTAGTCTTTGTTTGAAATGCCAAGAAAAGAGAGCAAGACTCCCAGAAATGGGGGAAAGGAGACAGAAGCACTAACTAACACGAATCTAATAGGATAGAAAAGTCCCATCTTTTATGCATTCTCCCCCCAGTTCTGTTGCCCAATTCCCAGGTGAAAGAGTAGTACATGCTCATGTTGGCCCCTCATTGAGCGAAGTCAAAAAGTAAAAGAAGAAGGCCTCACTCGGCGATTCAAGAAATAAATCCTAACTGTTGAAACCAATTTCTTCTCTCTGAACCATCTAGATAAAGTTGTGATTCTTTTGTCCTTTGCTTCATCACAAGAAGCATCAAAAACATTTTTACAGTATATTATTTCAAAATAATTTCCATTCTGAAAGCCATTTGTATATCTTTTAGCAAAATTTCATCATTGACCTGATAAAATTGTTTTTTTTTTTTTTTTTTTCCTCAAACTGATTACGGAAACAAAATTCTTCAAATCGTTATTGCCTTTCTCTTTCTGTACGCATCAGCAACATAAGCAAAATTTTACAGAAAAGTAAAACTGCCACAAGATTTGAAGAAGGGAAGCATTCAAATACAAACTGTATAATCACCTAACTGGCAGAGCACAAGTACAGCAGTTTCACACAACAAAACCAACTAGTCATCAATAGGACCTAAACATAAAATTTCAATAGTTTGAACCTTGCTATACAATAGAACTCCTCATCCTTCCACATTGCAACGGAAGGAGGATCATCTCAAAGCTTATCCTATTTTGATGAATCAGCCACTTAGGATTTCGTTTAATGTTCAGTAATTCTATCTAGGGGGTTTGATTAAGTGTTTCACTAGTTGTTTAGAAGCTGCTCTAATAGTTGGGGCAAATTGGCTAGGCAACTAGTTCATTATAGGTATATTGGTCTTTTGACAATCTATGCACAACATTGTTGTTTTCTGGTCCCATAAAGTGATTATTTTCAGTACTTCAGCAGTATTTTTCTCGATTTCAAGACTTAGACATCATATAATTTCAAGCTCCCCTCGGATTTCCTAATTCTAGAAGCCGTTCTCCGACTAGACATCAGATATCGTACTCTCTCCTCATTAACCTTTATAGTCAGCACTCTTTATGCACCATTAACTATTCCAACTTAAAAATGTTAATGGTTTGAGCACTTAGCCCAAACAAGGCTACTATAGATATAGTATGAGCATTAACATACATCAGACAGCATACGCTTTAAAGATGAATTGACAATTTCTATCTTATTATTCTAACCTATTTTGTAACATTATTAACATTTCTAATGTAGTAAATACATATCCTCAAGTACTTAAATGTAATTTCAACTTTTCTTCCTTCTTTAAAGAGCAAAAAAAAAACGATAAACCCTAATAAATTACCACAAAAATTCTTGCAGAAATTAACAAATTAATTAAGAAAAAGTTACCTTCTTTTTAATGAGCTCGCATTGAGTTCCTTTACCAGAGGCCGGAGCTCCCGATATCATTATCTTCAACGGCTCCCGTTTCTTTGCCGTCGATTAATACAACCTTTTCAATTTGTTTATTTTTCGATAATTTAAGTATTAAAGTTTGAGAGAAAACAAAAAGAGAACTCAATTCCTGTCTGTTATGCTTACCATGAAATTAGGAGTGCTTGCCGACGGAGCTGGAGTTGGATGGGAAATGGAATAAGGATAAGGAATTATTGAATTTAATGGACGAACTGGTTTTCGAGAAAGAAAGCTGATTAAGAGGAGTAGAAGTTAAGGATTTGTTTGGCTGTGAAGAATTACAGAAACTCACAGAAGAAGAATAGAGAGAAGCCATTAATTTGGTTGGTGAGTTTCTTTTCTTCCCTCCTCAATTGTCTTTTAGCCGAGGAAGGAGGAAGAATAAATAAACCAGTTGTAACTTGTGAGTTCTGGAGTTTTTGTTACATCCAAACAAAGAATCTGATGTGGCTGTTCTTTTAATTTTTGCAAATTTTTGCTGTAAAGGGAATAGGAAAATACAAAGAGAAAAAGAGAGACCAAAGAAGAAACACGAGAGGCGGAAATGGTTCCACGAGTTGAACGAGAGAAAATTAAGAGTAAATAATTCCAGGTTATAAAAAGTTAGATAAAATATATGTAAAGTTGCCAAATAAAAGAGAGAAAATATCAAAAACTAAATAATTTGTTATTTTATTTCTTATGTAATACTACCTCCGTTTTTTCTTATTAACATATGAAGTTTTTATAGTTAAATTTCAGAGCAAAAATATGTATTGAGTCACTAAATTATACTTCAATTATCTTTTAGTCACTAAATTTGTTGAGTACAAAAAGGCTACTGAACTTTGAAAATTACATCTAAAATGTCACTCTAATTCCAACAAAATAATCTGATGATGTTGAAGAAAAAGTTTAAACTTTTGACGATAGAAAAATTTGAATCCATCGAATTTTATTTTTCCTGACAATTAGAGATTGGGAAGATGGAGGATACTGCAATACGGTTGAGAAAATACTGCAGACACAATTAAATTTGAAAGAGAAAAATGAATTTAAGCAACAAGAAAAATAAAGTCAGACAAATCAGACATACAACTACAGAGGTCGTAGTTATAATAACAATAGAGGTAGAGACAGATGGAATTTCGGAGATGTAATATTTTAATTTTGGAGGTAATCCTGGTAAGAGGTAAAGGTAATAATTTTGGAGAAAATAATTTTTATCAGACCCATGATAATCAAAAAAATCCAATGTTATAATTGTGAAAAATATGGGCATAAAAAATCTGAATATGGATCTGATGAACAATTTAACAGAAATTTTCAAGCTAACATTGCTGACAATCAGGTTTAGAATAATAATCAAAATATGGCGACTTTATTTTTGGCCTGTAATGCTATGGATATTGTTGATAAAAATAAATGATTTTTGGATACTGGCTGTAATAATCATACGTACGGTAAAAAATAATTATTTTCTGAACTTGATGAGTCTGTCGGAGGTAAAGTAAGATTTGGCAATAATACTGTTTTACCTATTTTTGGGAAAGAAAAATTCTCATTAGTCTGAAAAATGGCTCTAGCAATTTTATCTGTGATATCGTTTATATTTTGGGATTGAGTCATAATTTGCTGAACATGGGTCAATTATCTAAGAAAAAATTATGATATTCATGTCTAACATGGCATGTGTACTACTTTTTGATAAAAATATTGGCATGATTGCAAAAGTGATGATGATTCTTAACCTCTTATTTCTATTAAATTTGAATAGTGAAAACTTTTCTTGTTTGAATACTGATTGATGACAAAAATTGACAGTGGCATTTGCGGTTTGGACATCTAAATTTTGACAGTTTGAGATATTTGGCTAGTAAAAGAATGGTTGGTGAGTTGCTTGGTATTCATGTTCCTAGAAGATTTTGTGATACTTGTATTTTGGGCAAGAAACACTAGGATGTTTTTCAGACAAAAAAAATCGTGGAGAGCAAGAAGACTTTTGGAGATTATCCATTCAAACTTGTGTACAGTGGAGGTTCCTTTTAATGGTGGTTGCAGGTATTTTATTATTTTTATAGATGACTTTAGCAGAAAAGTTTGGGTTTATCTTTTGCAACAAAAATCTGATGCATGTGAGACATTTAAAAAATTTAAGACTTTTGTTGAGAAGCAAAGTGGTTTTCAATTAAAATTTTTGAGAAATGTACTTGTCTCTGATAATTTTCAGGAAGAAAATAGTATACATCATCAATTGACAGTTAAGTACATTCCACAACAAAATGAAGTGACTGAGAGAAAAAATATATGATGAGATGAATGTTGAAGTTGAAAAATATGCCAAAGCCTTTTTAGGCAGAGGCAGTTGCATGTGCTATTTATCTGTTGAACATGTATCCTACGAGAAACCTTCCTAGAAAGAGCCCTAAAGAAGTTTGGAGTGGTAGAAAATCATTTGTTGGTCATCTAAAATATTTGGTTGTATTACTTATTCTCATGTTCCTGACGTAGGAAACTTGAGGACAAAGGTGAAAAATGTATTTTTATTTGGCTACACAGACAGTGAATGGGCAAGTGTTACAGTTGAGAGAAAAAGTACTTTAAGTTATTCATTTTTTACTTGTTCGGGTATGTTTCTATGGGGTTCTAAAAAGTAACATGTGATAGCGTTGTATACCATAGAAGAAGAGTATATTACAGCAGTTAACAGAGCTCCACTCAAGCATTATGGTTATGTCGTATGCTTCGTGTTTTTCAATACAAGTAGGATGGTTCGACGAAAATTTATTGTGACAGTAAGTCGGCAATTGAATTATCCAAAAATCTAATTTTTTGTGGTTGTAGTAAAGTATATTGATATCAAATATCACTTCATACGTGATTAGATTCAAAATAAAGAGATTGAGATTAATTATTAGAGAACTAAAGATCAAGTGACAAATATTTTTACAAAGCCTTTAAAGTAGGAAACATTTCTCAAGTTGAAGAAGTTGTTGGGTATGTCGACATTTGAGGAGTTTGGTTTAAGGGGGACTGTGGAGGAAATTATTTTAAACCAAGCTATATTATTAATTAATTTTATTGAGTTAGTGGTATTTGTTTATTACTATTGGTTATTAAATGTATTGTTGGTCTATGGGTTAAGTTGCATGGGATTATTTCCCATTGTGCTTAGTTGTTGGTTAGTAGCATAAGGCATATATAACGCGTTTGGGAAACTAATGTAGGAATTAGGTAGATCTGGTCTTTAGTTTCACTTGTAAATTTTGTAATGTGAATTAAATGTTATGAATCTATAATATAAGTTGATGTAAATAAAATTTTATAATATTTAATTTTGACCGCAAAATCTACAGGTGGGATCAAAAATCGAGTTTATATAAGTTTTTTCCAACTTTCTTTTATCTCTGTTTTGTATGTGCAGCCGCCTTTTCTGTTTTAATTGAATATTGCCGCAGCTTTAAGATTTTTTTTTTTTTCAATTCCTTTGTCTTTATTTAAAGATTTTTTCCTTGTGGACTTTTTTTTTTTTTTTTTTCTTATACTTTGCTTAATTTTTGATTTGGATCCATCAATCTCTCTCCCAACATCTTATCTATCAACTGGCATCATAAATCCATCTACCCAAACTTATATATTGATCTCCATTACCTACATTGTAATTTCACAGTAACCCATATATCAAAATTCCCAATTTTCATCTCAAAATCTTAGAATTTTACGATTTCAGCTACGAGATTTGTCTTCGAAGCCAACGGAGCCATCGACCAATTTGTCTGCGACAATGGATGAAATATCGAGGCTGCCACTATTACAAATTGTCCATCTTCATATTGGAGCATTACCAAACCATCACGATCGGACCATGTTGCATCGAAATTGACCTTCAAGTTTCCATCTAATCAAGGCCTCCGAGTGACTAGGGAAGGCATACCACCACACTCTCTCTCCTTGTGTTCTAAGCCTCCCTAAAATCCTTTAAAAAATTATACGCAAAAGAGTTAAGGGGTGTTCGAAGACAAGAGGTCCTTGAGCAAATCTAAGTTTCTTAGTTGCTTTATCCACGTGTTTGAAGCATTGAGTTTGTGGGATTAAATTGGGGAGAAAGGTGAACAGTATTACTATGGAAGTGGTGAGATTTTCATATTCTTTCATGGCCAAATTGAATTTTGAATTTTGGGAGAATGAGTTACAAGAAAAGCATAGATATTTTCCTAGTACAAAAATGTAAGATGGGTAGTTTTGTGGTCAGCTATGGTTTGCAGGAGGGATTGTGGGAAGCTATGGTGGTTGTGGAGCAGGAGTTTGGGGGATTATTGAAATGGAAGAGGTAGAGGAAGGTGGTGGTATTGGTGGTTTGAATTTTTATTTAAATAAAGTTTAAGGTTTTTTGTTTATTTTTATAATAATTTTTTGTTAGACACCTTTACCCCCTTAAAAGAGTCACCTAAAAATTATGTGACTGACCAAATGAAGACTTAACAGATAAAATAGATAGAGTAACCTTGAAAATACACTCTTAGAAGTTGAATGACTTTTTCGGTCATCATCAAATTTAGTGATTAAAATAATAATTAGAGCGAAGTAAAGTGACTAAATAGACACTTTGCTCTTAATTTTGTATAAATTTCTTTAACTTTTTTAGAATTTAAATTTGTATGTGTAATATTTGATATATATTTCACTTTTGCTGAATAAATTTTATTAAAAATTGAATAAAGTTAATAATTTACTAATTACAATATTGCTTTGTTTGAGTGTTCACGGACCAAAAAAAAATCAAACTATGACAAAAAACTGGAATGGAGAAAATACATGTATTTATAGGAGTACAATGATTGTATTATGTAAATATCTTAAGGTGTCTTTACACTTATCAGATACTTCTACTACGACTCAATTAATGCATAGGTAGATATCCACCATGATATGGAATTTGTAACACTTCTCCTTACGTCTATTAATAAAACAATGGGCCCATTTGGATTGGTTTTTTGGATCCTTTTTTTTTTTTTAGCTTTTTACTTAACAATTCATTTTTTTGGTATACATGAAATGTATGTATAGTCAGCTCTCTTTTTTTGTCAACTTTTTTACTTTTTTCCAAAACAACTATTTATTATTTACATAATTCAAAATTTTCTTTTACTATTCATTACTAAAACTATTCACATTTTTTTTACATTATTTAGTAATTTTTACCCTATTCAATAATTTACCATCAAAATAATTTTCCAAATAATTAATGGTATATCATAAATTTTAATTTTTGGGTCTGAAATGTTACACATATTTGAAAGAAAATAGGTGAAATTGAAATTGGAAAAAGTTAAAGAATCTTCTCTGTACACTTCAGACTGACCTGTGTAAACATTTCGAATGTCCAAAATGGCTGTTAACACCTTGAATGAAGTCTGGACTGGACTAAAGTTCAACTAAATAGGTTTGGAAGTCTAGGTTCAAGTTCAACTAAATAGTTTGGACTTCCGAACCTTAAGGTTAGGAAGTCTAATCTTTTTTTTTTTGATGTTTGCAGTTGCTTTAAAATCCTGCTTTTACAGGAATCCAATTCACGGGTTGAACATATAGGGTTGGTGGTGAATTGATAGCAGATTGACCAACAAATTTTGGGGCAAATTCTCTATAAATTATCTTCAAACCTCATAATTATCCTTGTTCACATATCTTCAAATTTGAATCTCTCTCACTTTTCCCAAATACCTCCATTCTATCTCTATAAGTTCTTTTCACAAAGGCAAAACATATTAGGGTCATCTAATGCCCAAATTGCTTCCAAGAGATTTGGGGGTACTTTCGTTTCCCACACTGTCGATAATCACCACATACGTAAGTCTCGATTTCATGTGTGCTTTGCAACAATTTAGTTTTTTTTTTTTGGTGCATAAGTTTTTAAGGTTTCTTCGTAGGTGGAAAATTTTGTTGTTATTATGCTAAATTTGTAATACTTTTACGCCTTTATGCTCATTTTTTCCTTATTAAATAGATTTTCTACATGTATTTTAGCTGCAATGTGCGTAGAGGATTGAGGATTCATAGACAAACTAAAATAATTGCTTTCACATTCCTGAATTTTTACTAAGTAGCATTGCAATGTGTGTAAAATTCTATGTTGTTAGTTGCTGGAATGTATTGAATATTTTAGGCATAGATTTGAATTACGAATTGTTCATAGCCTCAAACACAGTAAAGATGCATAATTTTTTGTCGTGTTGGTAAATGATTCATAACGAAGCTTACAAAACCGTACTTTGAAGATATGTGTTGCAGGGTACCTTGATAAGGGCTTATATAAATGACAACTATCTCAACTCGTACCTTTGGTCGGTGAATTAAAGTGCAAGTCTAATTTTCTAATTGTTGTTGTTTATGTAGTTGAAATTTTAGATGGATGCTAACTGTTCAAAGTATGCATTAAGTGATGTTTGACTCCATCCCAATGTGATCTTAATATACATATAAATGTTGAATCGTGATGCCACGCCGAAGTAAGCATGCAAGACAAAGTGTAACTAAACAGAGTAAGCATTACATTTTTATTTTCTATATACCAAACTTTGGCATTTGAGTTTGTTATTCAATACTTATTTTGTGATGGTATAGGAATGCCTTATTCTATAGCCTGTATTCATCTTTGCTACTCGATCAGTGCATTGAACAACTTCAAACTTAGTCTACGAAACTACTTCAAGATGAATTCTCCTTGTCATGTAGATTTTTGTAATAATGATATATTTATTTATGATGGATAGATGCATATATGTTATCTATTACATTTGTATTGGTAGGCTCATGAAATTTAATGTATGCACTACTATATGCCATGGTGGTTTTTATATAGTAGATGAGTGACAAACCCAAGTGGAAGTGGACTAAAGAACTTGAGTTCAAATTCTTCAACATTTATGCTAAATGGAAAATAAATGGCCAACGGGATAGGAATCTACTCACAAGACAAAATTATAAAAAGTTGGCACAATTTCTGAATGAGACATATAGTATGTCGATCACAACCGATATTTTGTCTTCTAAGTACTACCGATATTTTGAAAAGTGGAGGCATAAATGAATTCTGTGGGATCTGCAAACAAGCCACCATAGGAGTTTGTTATGACAAACAAAACAAGTGTTTCATGGTGAATAATGAGTAGTGGTTGGGTTTGGGTCAAGTATTGACCCAACGATTTGTAAACTATTTTCTATCTTAGTACTATCTCTATAATTACACCATACGGTAGTTTAATTTACTCTTACTTACCAACTTTGTACTTGTATAATTTGCGTGTGTGTTTAATGACATTATGTTGTGTTGTTTCTTTTCCTATCTACTAGAGGAATGACAAATTTTCAGATTTCATGGGCAGTGCTCCATGTAATTTGTATGAGATCATGTCTCAAGTTTTGAAGGGTAAGACCGCTACTGGAAGCCAAGCCCATTCATTGGTGCAGTAGCCAGAGAATAGCTTGGTTAGTCGTTTTGGTCAAAAAATGAGACTTGGTCAAAGTACATCAAGGGATCAGGCTTAGGTGCACCCCATGGAATAAACAACTCTCCCTCAAATGACTCAAATGGTGATGTTAACTGCTCACTCCCAGGTTTGTAGGAAGCGTCCAACTTCCAATATGGAAAACACAAATGAATTTGGAGTGTCAAGAAATTCTAATAAAATACCAATAGTGGAAATCAATTGTACCTCGAAAGAATTAATAAATTCAATAGTTAGCTGATCTACAAATAGCAGAACTAGAGGGAAAAATAGATCCCATCCAGGAATGCGTTAAGGTTGTTGATTCCTCCTGTTCACATGGGTCCTATTCATGAAGATATCTATTATGACCTATGTGAAAAGTTGCTAGACAATAATATTGAGGAATGTTCATAGCCTTTTCCCGTGAAGGCCAAGGTTGGATTGAAAGAATGAAAAAGACAAAGGATGGGGGTTCATAGTGTGTGGATGCATGGAGACTTGAATATCTGCTTATTTGCCGCTAACTTTAAACATGTGCTATGTGCTTCACGTACTTATCTATTGTATTCGTTTATATTTGTTGCTGTTTCATATTTATTTGAAGACTTGTACTCACTTCTTCTCTGGTACTAATATTATGTTAAGAACACTTACCCTTTGTTTGGTTTGTTAAAATATATATATATATATAAGATGCAAGTTGATGTACAATTCATTGTTGTGGCATGGGAATTAGTGTGTTCAAATGTTGCACTTGTAGGGTTATTTTGTTTAAAGTTGTACTAGTTTGAGTTTAATGGTTATGTAGGTTGGAAGGCCAAGTCTTTTTGCTTGGTTAGACAAGACTTTCAAACCTAATTTTGTTGGTCCGAACCATAGATCAAAATTCCCAGCAGTAACTACAGATGGTTGTGGTCGCCCAGGTTCAGACTTCCGAATCGAATATTCATGGTCTGAACTGTGAAGCCAAAGTATTGGCAATGAATACATGATTTTGCATTCCGAAATTTAGGACTTCCGAACTCAATCATGATTGTCCGAACTGTCAAGCCGAACTTAGGCCATTCAATTTACCTTCAATAATACTTTTGTTCAATCAAGGTTGAAAAATTATGTTATATGCCTAAGTAATATCAACAACATATTTATGAAGTTGGAGTAATGGTGGGTTTGGTTAGAGTGATTGAAGTCAATACAAGGATTGAAATGTGAAGGCAACGAAGTTTAGCCCAAATGGCAAGACTACACTTCCCGTATGACCTAGATCATGGGTTTAAATTACCAAGGGGTAAGTAGCGATTCACTATAGATTTTCTTTAAAAATAAAAAAATGGATAAAAATGTAACAGCCGAGTATTGTGCACTTACATCATTGACCATATTTTATCTCTCCAAATTATGTTATGTTTCTAGTTCTAAACGGAACTAACCCATTTTTAGTTTTGCAGGGAAATGGAAGGGAATCGCAATAACAGAGATAAGAATGATGTTCAAAATCTTATTGTACAGGAAGCAACTCTTCTGTTCTTTTCTCCTTATGCCAAGGAACATGGTGGCCCCCTTATACATGTGCGTTGTCGGACATCTACTCTAGATGGTAGAGAACTACCAACAAGACACACATCTCGTATCTTTGAAACTTGTCGTATAACCATGGACAACTTCATGCGACTATGTGAAATATTAGTCGACTGTGAATTTATTTCCCAAGACTATCGCAAGCGTGTGTCGATTGTCGTGCTCCATTTTTCAACAAGGAAAAATGAAATAATATAAATAAAGAGAAATAATAAATGAGTATACTATTACTACAAAATAGGGTCTAAATGGGACTTTGCAAAGTGATGTGTTTTAAAGACCCAAAAAATTGATCTAGAATAGGGTTTTTATGAAGATAAATAAATAAAAAAATAAATAATGGAGTCGCCACTAGGTATGTCAAATGCATTGGGACCCCAACTTAAATCTAAAGCAAAGGAAAATCCTAAAGGTTAAAGGTTTAAAAAAAGATTTAAATCTTTTTAAAATGTAATAAATGAATAAATAAATAAATATATAGGTAAAATAATAAATTAGAAAACCCTACACTAGATGACTCTTACTCTACGAAAATAAAAGAAAAGGATTTGGGAGTCTTATTGAGAAAAAAGAAAGGTAGACTACTCTACAGATAACCTAGGCATCCTTTCACCCATAGCAAAAACCAGTTGCGTGACTATATTCATGTTTTCATTAAATTAATCCAAATTTATATTAAGTTTGGTTAAAATAAACAGTAAAAACATGTGTAGCAAACATAGGGAATAGGTAAACTCATGTGCCAGCATAGGACTAACACGAAAGGAAAATTTCCTAAATGCCACCAGCATTGGACTAGTGCATAATGTGAGCAAAAGGTATACACAAGAATGAATACATTGGACAAAATAGAATAATTAATATATAAGCACACAAAATACGCCCCATTTTTCAGTAAGGAAAAATTAAATAATTCAAATAAAGAGAAATAATAAATGAGTATATTATTACTACAAATAGGGTCTAAAATTGGATTTTGAAAAGCAACGTTTAAAGACCAAAAAAATTGATCCATAGTAGGGTTTTTATGAAAATAAGTAAATAAGTAAATAAATAATGGAGTTACCTCTCGGCGTGTGAAGTACATCGGGACACTAACTTAAACCCAAAAGACAAGGAAAAATCTAAAGGTTAAAAGGTTTAAAAAAAGTTTAAATCATTTTAAAATGTAATATATGAATAAATAAATAAATATACAGGTAAAATAATAAATTAGAAACCTTACACTAGATGACTTCTAGTCTACAAAAATAAAAGAAAAGAATTCGAGAGTCCTATTAAGATTAAAAGGGAAGGCTAGATTACTCTACAAGTAACCTAGGCCCCCTTTCACTCCCGACAAAAACCGATTACATGATTTAATTCATGTTTTCATTAAATTAACCCAAATTTATATTTAGTTTGGATAAAATGCAAATAAACAGTAAAAACATGTGCGGCAAACATACGGAATGGGAAAACTCACGTATCAACATAGGACTAATACAATAAGGAAATTTCCTACACTAGCATTGGACTAGTGCATATTGCGAGTAAAAGATATATACAAGAATAAATACCCTGGACAGAATACAATAATAAACATATAAGCACCTAAAACACGCCTCAAACTTTTAGCTTGGAACAATTTCAGGATTTCTAAATTCTCATAAGGTCTCCTTCCCCATAAGGCCCCACCGTCGGGTCAACCATACATCGGTAAAAATAGAGATGGAAAAAACCTCATCAGGGTTAAAATAGAGTTAAGATTTAGCCGATCAGCTGCCCTGCTATGGATTAAGGAGCCAAAGTTTTTTGTAGCACCATTGCACATGAAACATAATATCTAACATGTGAATCCTAACAAAAAACACATAGCACATAGTCCTATCAATTACATTAAGCTTAAACCTTTTGTAAAAAAATAAAAGTTGCCCCATCTCTAGGATCGACACCTATGCATACCTACACAAGGTATTACCTGATGTAAATACTCTGAGAAGCGGTAAATGGATAATTAAATAAAAAAATAAAATATGTAGCAAATAAAGCACTTATTTCACATAATAGGGTTTAGAAATGTACATCTTGAGGTCAAGTGTTTGCAGTTCTAATCCTAACTAACATGAACAAATAGGTTAAAAGCAACCCCCTGCCCTTTTTTATCCTAATACAAATAATGATAACGAGACTAAAGCTAAATAAGCACATGATTTAGATAAGAACAAGGATATTTAACGAAAGCAATCTAAACAACCAAAATTATGTCAATTCATCAAAAGAAGGGGTCAAAAGGGGCAAATCAAAACAAAATGAACTCAATAGAAATCAAATTTAACATTAAAGGGTAAATTACAACATTCCCAAGCAATTAAAGTATGAACATTCTCAAAACAATGGACTTAGTTGCAAAAGTAACAGCAAAAATAACCCCAAATCTAAAAGCCCAATTCTTGTTGCCTTGTAAGTATCACCAACAAAAATCTGTATTTTTACTCCCTATTTCCAAAAATATTTTTGTTTTTATTATTATTCTTTGTTAAGGATTACAATAAAAAAATATTTTTTGTTAGGGATAAATCCCTAAATTTGAAAAAGTCATTACTTCCCCATTATTTTAACTTACCAAACCTTTAATTATTTCCTTTTTATATTTTGGTGGTTTAGTGGCTAATTATTTTTTTATTTTTTTTTGCTTTTCTTGGACTGGACATTGGATCCAGTTCAACACATTATTATTTTTTCACTAGAAGCCCATCAAATTTAAAACAAGCCCAAAAGAAATTCTTGAGAATTTGTGTTTAAAATGGTTATTTTATCCAAAAAATGTCTGTTATTTTTGTGAAATTGAGACTTTATCTCGAAAAACACTAAATTTTTGAAAAATTTACCCCAATTTGACACTTAACGGCAAAAATACAACAAAATTCGATGTCTACACTGATTCAAGAAGTTGTTGCAATGACATTGTTATGTTTAGGTCAGGGGCATAGAATGTGGGCTTTCTGTGTAAGGTTTCAACATTCGCCCGAGACAATAAATAGAACTACACATCGAATTCTTGTTGGTCTATACACGTTTGGCTGTCAGATTATACAACCGAGAGGCCAAAATCATGTTTACCCTCATATTTCCAGTGACCCAAGGTTTTTCCCTTTCTTCCAACATGCAATTGGGGCTATGGACAGCACACATAATCTAGCTTGTCCACTGGTAGCTGAGCAAAAGGCGCATACAAACCGATACACAATCTCATAACGTATTAAAATCTATGATCATGACATGCACTTCATCTACGTATATACTGGTTGGGAGGGTAGTGCTCATAACGTGTGTGTGTATTGCGTGCTAGAGAGTGATGTACGTTGGGAGACGTATCCCAATGCTATCCCTAGGTGTTGCCATGTCATAGTTTTTACTTTGCACGTCACTTACTCCAAACTCGTAACCGAGGTAGCTTATTATCATAACAATATTGTTTGTTGGAATTGCATCTCAGGTAAGTACTACTTGGTTGATTTTGCATATAGGATGATTCTAGGATTTTTACCACCATATAGGACTACACCTGAAGATCAAATCAATAGAAATCGAGCAGGAAGGCCTAAGGAATCGAAAGAGCTATTCAACCAACAACATTCTTCTCTGCGTAATGTTATTGAATGATCTTTCAGAGTTCTCAAACAACGATTTGTGTTGCTAAAGGGGCCAATACCGAACTTCAAATTGGAGAAGGACGTATGCCATACCCAGAAGTACAACCCTTGCACGCGTCGACCGTAGAGATAAACAAATGAAAGGCAATGCGGGATGGGTTAGCAGATTCGATGTTTGGTATATATAGATGAATAGCCCAATAATGAAATTGCAAGATCATATTGTATTATGCTACTGGCTTTCAAATTCAAGAGGAAATTTTGTGTGGAAGTAGTTGTATCCTTGATGAGTTGTGAAGCTGTATACTCCAAGTAATTAGTAACATGCGTTTGTGGACTTATTACTATTTAATATTTAAGTTCTCTATCTTCTATCAAACTATTAAGCAAATTAATTGTGAAGAAGTCATTAGTAGCAAGTTAGTGCTGTAGTTATTGGTTTTTAAATAATTTTCTACAAATTTAGTTACATGAAACTTAGTACAATATTCACGGGTCTAAAAGGAAATACAAAAGATAATACACACAATAAGGGGGCTCTGTTGCATAATTTAGTGGCTTGAAGTACAGTAAACTCAACAAAAAGAAAAAAAAAAACCCAATATACATAAAAAGGGTTAACTTCACTAAATCCCCATTAACTATGTCCCAAGTTGAACTTTGCCCCCTTTTACTCATTTTATAGGCATTTAACCTACTTACACCTTGACCCCCTTCTTGATATTTTTGGACAAAAATATGTTAATTGCTTTAATTTATCTTTTTTTTTCTTTTGAATTTCCTCTTTTTATTTTGTTTCTCTTCATTTTTCTTTCATTTTTTCATTCCACTAGCTACTTCATTCCTCATATTGTTATTATTTGTATATTTAGGGCATAAATTTTTTTGAATTCGCTTTAATTATTATTATTATTTTTTTGTAGTTTTTTTTGTGTTAAATTTCACTTTTGTTAGTTTCTTACAATTTCCTTTACAATAGAATATAGGTTGCTTACATTGCAAAGCACTTTCGAACAAGTAATTATATACACACACACACACAGACAAGAAAAAGTCACGTGTTTTGCATATGTAATACTCCTGATTTATTGAATATTTTCATTTTTAAAAAAAAAAATAATCAGTGAATGATAACATTTTCATTTTATTTGTTGAATTTTTTTATACAAACAGTATATATTTTAAAATATATATTTAATATGTTTGTTCTTTTTATTTGTAATTATTTACCTTTTTTTAAATTTTTTTCACTATTGTTTGTTATTTGTTTAATGTCATTCGTTTTTACAACATATGACATTATTTGCATCTTAATTTTATTTATTTTCTATGCGCTTAGATAATGATTGCTTATAGTGGCACCACCAATTACTTAATTGGTTAAAAATAAAGATATTTTCTATAGTATTGAATATTTTAAATATATTTGTATATGCTTTGTCTTTACTAAAAGACAAAATTACTATCAAATATCAAACATCGTTTTATAGATGAAGTATTGATATCCTTTGAGTAGAAAAAAATATTTAAATGAAATCAAATCATATATGGATAATAATTACAAAATTAATTATAATTAGAAAAAAATAAAAAATGAATTTGAATCAAATGTAAAGAATGAATACATTGAGTATATTATTATAAAAATTTAAAATCTTATTAAACTAATATACTCTGCATGTTATTGATAAGTTCACATAATTATTAAAATCATTATAAAATATTAAAATGATAATTTGTTCTTTTATATTGCTTTGAAATATACCAAATGTTAATAAAAAAAAAATCCTTTATCTTACTATAAAATACACACAATGCTAATGAAAAAAACATATAATTCTAAACATCTCCAAAATTACACATTACTTTAATTGAGATATTAATAAATCTCTATCACAATTGATTATTATTAACATATTATGTAAATGTGTATACATATAGTGAATATATTGATATTTTTTATATTTTTTAAACTTATGATGACATATGTTTAGTATTCTATTGAAACTTTGAAGTTTGATCTCTTCATTCATATTGAGACACAAAATTTGGTTAATTTCAATCTAAAATAATTTTTATTTCTCGTTTAGGTTCCTAAATAATAATTTGTTATAACGATACCACCAATAACTTGATCATTTAAAAATAAAGATTTTTTCCATATTATTAAACTCTTTAGATGTATCTATATATTCTTAATCATTAATAAAAAATAAAATCATTATCAAGAATATCAAACATCAATTTATAGTGTTAAAATTCCTTTATTATAAAAAATACATGAGATCAAATAATATATGGTAATAACTACAGAATGATTAATTAAAATTTCAAAAAATAAGAAAAAAATGAACTTAAGTAAAATGTAAATAAAAAAGATATTAAACTAATTAGATTAAACTAATATATTCTTTACAATATAGATAGGCACCATGTAATATATTAAGATCATCATCAAAAGATAAAAAATAGAAGGTTGTTCTTTTATCTTGCTTTAAATGTTGAAGACATAAATGAAAAAAAAAAAATTCTTTATCTTACTCTAGAATACACGGTCTATAATCTCTATTGCAAAACATGTAGTTCTAAATATACCTAAAACAAAACGTAGTTTTTATATAATCTCTATTGCAATTAATTTTTTAACATATTGTGTAAATATGTATTAAAATAGAAAATATATTGGTATTGTTCCAATTTTTTAACCTTATGATAACATTCACTTCAGGACTTAATCGATGTTTCTAAACTTTTCCTTTCATCTTGAATGGTATCGAACGTGGTTAGCTTCGAAATTATATTTTCATATAGTATTTCACTATAAAATTATAATTTGTATTTATGAAATTTATTAAAAAAATTAAAGTTTACAAAAATGTGTCAATTTTATTTTTATGTTTTGCGTACTTTTCTATTTAATTTCTTGTATTGTTTACTAAGATATTTAATCTATATTTTTATTATTTTGTTAAATACTGTAAAAAATGCATAGTACTTTCCAAAGTTGACGTGTAACACAATGTATATCAGCAATACTTTTAGAATATTTAATATAATGATTTTATTTGCATAATTCATTTTGTCTTTTACATTCTTACCTACTTACTTTTTTTCATATATCATTCCAACAATTTATGCGTAATATTCTTATAGGACTTACAATGATTATTCTAGACTATTTTGGTAATGCATCGTACTATTGGTTGAACTTTTTTTACCTCATCAATAGTTAATCAAAACCAATATTACTAAAATTGCATTTTATCAAATACTGTAACAATTAGTATTGTTGTTTCCAAATTAACATTTAAACTCAACATCTACCAATAAATACTTAGAGTTCTTAATACTATGATTTATTTGCATAATATGTATTGTTTCTATATTAATTACTTATTTAAGTTTCTATATTAGCATTATAAATTATGCATAGAATTCTTGTATGTGTTACAATGATTATTTTGAAATATTTTAGGCATTGCATTGTATCACGAATTGAATTTATTTTTTATTTCATCAAAAGTTACTTAAACCAAAATTTTACAAAATGATATTCTTAAACATAAGGATTTTGTAATCAAACATTACTATTAAATATATATAAAATTAAAAAATACTTTTTTCTTAATTTAAACTGGTGAATTTTTTATTTCGCACCGTGCTTTAATTTCATTGCTTGGTTAATTTTTTTCTTCATGTAGGGAAGGGAAAAACAAATCTAAATTAATCATAACAAAAAACTTTAAATGAGATAAGAAAATAGCTGTTATATACTCCATTATTTTTTTCACTTTTATAAATACTAAATTTTTATTTGTACGATTATTAATTTTGGAATTTTTAAAATGGAAGAAAACTTTGATATTAAAAAGACAAAAGTAAACTTAAAGTGAAATAATCTATTAACACTAATAAATTTAAAAGTCAATCCAACAATTTAACTTATCTACTACGATGAGCAACAAATTAGTTATTATACATTGATCTTAAACCACATCAACTTCATGTTGTAACAAAAATAAATACATAATTAATCACATTATAATAGTATAAAAGATTTTATATTTTACTCAAAATAGTTATAGATGTTATTGAATTATGGAATTATATAAATTGAGTCTAATTAATTAACATCCAATAGCGTATTTGAATAAATAGTTAGATAAAAGAAAATAATTATTTATGAGTTAATAATATATATAAAATACTTATAAAAGATTATTTTTATTAGGAAAAAATAAAATAAAATAGTTTGAATATATATAACAGTTATAAAATAATATTTTTCTTTATTTTTGCTCATGTATAAATATTTTTTATACTCTTAAAAATTTATACCTTCTTATTATGTATTTATGTCAAAATTTCATACTAATGTAAGGAAGAAAAAAATTTGAATATACATAATAGTTATAAAACTACTTTTATTTTAATTTTGATCAAATATAATTTTTGTTATACAAATATAATTTTTACCATCTTAATACATTTATACCCAAATTTTCATATAATTCTAAATAATTATGTTATAGAACTTTAAAATATATATAATGAATAATAGTAGTATTATAAAAGATAAATAATCTTATTATATTAAATAAATGGAGAGTATTTTAGATAGGCTAATTATATTTCATGAAGGGCATGTTGGGCATAACTATTTAATTGAGGGTGCATTAGGCGGGACAAAAAAATAAAAGATTATATATTTTGAGTAGGATTGTATGACCAAAAATAGATGGTGGCTTCGTAAAAAATAGGTAGTTAAGATTAGAAGAGGAGTAATTTAGTTATGTTTTTCTATGAATTGTATTTCATTAAGGGCGGGTATTTTAGGCATTACAAAAAAAGGGAGAAACAAAAAAAAAGGAGAAACAAAAAAAATTTATATATAGGTATATATATATATATATATATATATATATATATATATATATATATCAAAATTACATTTTCAATAACTTAATAAATTTAGAGTTTTAACTAATCAAATATGAGTTAAAAATTAAAAGATATGTCCCAAATTAGCGTCGAAAATAAATAAAATATTATTAGTTGATTGTTTGTTTATCTGTTTTGTTTATTTATAGTTGACTAATTATCAGTCCAGCTTGTTTATACATGTCCTTATAATAAGAATTAACATATAAACAAAATACAACAAAAATAAAGAACTAGTTAAAAAAATAATTTAATCTGTGTGTATAATTATTTATAGCAGAATGAATGATATAGCCAATGGCAGCAAAGAAGGGAGAAAATGAAAAAAGGAAGAGAAATGTAAATGGTGTAAAGAAAGAAAAGGGAAACATTAATAGGAAAAAAAGAAAACAAAATAGTTAAGTTAGCAATGGTACTTTTGTCCAACTGTACAAAAGGGGATTAAGTACATATAAAAGGAGTACAAGGGGCCAAAGTGCAACTTGGGATGTAGTTGAAGAGGGTTAGTGCATTTAGCCTTCAAAAAATACATATACTTGTATTACAAACCTAGTTGTTTAGCTTTCCACCTGATAGTTTACAAAACACAAGGGGGTTCCTTGTAATTTACTCAAGAGAAATTAATAAAAGTAGGGGGGATAAGTGCTCATTATATACGTTGAGGGGTGAAAATTATAATTGGGTTGAAAGTTCATGAGTATGTTTCATTTCATTATATATATTGAGGGGTGCAAACTGTAATTGGGTTGAAAGTTCATTGGTTTGTTGCATTTTATATCTACAAATCTCAATCAAATTTGGATATTTTAGTTCTCCAGGTTTGACATTAGCTCCAAAAGTCAGAACTATCATATAAACATAGAAGCTTTTACCATCCCTTATAAACCCCAACCCTTTCTTGGTCCCTAAAAAAAAACTTCACCAATACCTTCAAAAAGCACGAAAGAAAAGGAATCGTTTGTTAGAAGAAGATCAAATGACGAAGTCTTTTCTGACTTTGGACATTGAGGGGATTTTCAAATCAGAAGCCTTAGTGGACTAAGACCTTGACCTTCGATTCCTAGCAAACCCAGAGCCATGAGATTTGTAAATACAATCAACAAATTATTTGTTTATCAATCCCATGTGTATCTGATAATACAAATTGACAATAAACATTTTCAAATTAGTATTAATTCATTGGATTTGAGTTTGTATGACTAATATTGGCTTTGGTTTTATTGTGTTTTCTATGCCTAGTATGTGCTCGACAAAATTGCCAAATGTAATTTTTGGACCTCAATCATATATTTTAGTCACTATTATACAAAATTAGAAATAAATCTGTCTATTTCCCTCTCACTCAAAGTATTTCACATTAACAAAAATTGCAAAGACTCATACTTTAATTAAGGTTAAAAAATAACTCTATGACACTAGAATTATATCTACACTAAACTTGATGGTTTTGCTATTAGTTTCGAGTATTTTTTGTGTTTTTGTGTGTGTTTTTGTCTATTATACTTTTATGTGGTAGAATGCGTTAGTATGTGTTTATTAAGTGTTTTAGTACTTATTTAGGTCTTAATTAGCATATTTTATTAGGTTTTTGAGTATAGAGTTGTGGCGTGCTTTTAACCTAACTTCGATGAGAGTTAGGTATTCATCCGCCTTTGTTTGTCTTTCATTTTTTTGGCCTTTTTTGTGAGAATTTCATTTATATGTTTAGGAGTTATTTTAAGTTTTTATTATAGTGAATGATGTTCTCCTATGTGTTAGGGTTGCATGAAAAAGACGGTGCATCAATCGAATGTCGGATTAAGATTTTCGAAGCAAAACAGTGAAGTGCTGCATTTTAGAAGTTTTAGTCATGTCGCGTACATGGAGGCAGCTGGAGCAAAAATGACTTTGTTCAGGGCTGATTTTTGTTGCACTGTTACCCACGATTCTAACACTAGTTATACCCCTTTTAAACCTCATTTGAGGCATATAAGACCTATTAGAAACCTAGTAGGAGTAGGCTAGAGTAGAAGTTAGTTCTCATCCTTTATCCTTCCTAGTTGGGAAGGGTTTCTTAGATTAGGACTTCTCTTTCTTGTAAATTTTCCTATTACATGAGTGTGAGTTTGTCCCCGTTACAACAAAGGAGGTTTCGTTTGAGGTGTTAGTGGAGAAAGAACCGGTTCTTGGAGGAGTGGAAGAAGAAGGATACATTTTAAAGGGGATTGGGGAGGCTCAATCTACTTATTCTAGTGTTCAAATCCTTGGGAATTTTGGAGGAGCTAAGCAATGGTGCAAGTTCACCAAAGATTACAATATCCTTGGGAAGCCTCCTTGGTGTTGAGGGAGTATTTCTTTCCTTTTTATTTATTATGCTTTATTTTCCATTAGCTATAATCTAATACAAAGTTTGAGTTTCCTTGCTTTAGTTTAAGTACCCTGTTGGTAATAAACGCTTGTAGACTTGTGATTAGTTTAGCTTATGTCTTGTTGTTGGCAATTGAATTTGGATACACTTGGATGAATTTGGCCATTGATGAAAATTTTGATGATAATATATGACTTGTTGTGAGTTGTGAATGATATACATACTTTATGGAATGACTTCTGACTTGGTTTTTACTTTTTACTTGTGGACATTCTAGTTGTTGTACACTTCATGTGCTAAATAGTTGAGTTTATTTTGCAAAAATCATTTGAATGATTGATTTGGATTGAGAGTAGTCTTGGTGATTGAATGTTTCTTTGAAGCTGATTATGTGTGAAACTAAGTTCGGGGGATGAGTTGGGCAATTAGATAACCCATTTGTTGTGTTAAACTTTGTTACCCTTATGTGTGTTTTCCTTTTTCTTTAATTGTTTGAACACCGTTAAGCCCCAAGGACCCCTCCACAGTGTTGCCAAAATTGGTTGGCAAAGTAAACAACTTGACTGAAAAATCAATTTTTAGGACTCATGTTTAATTGGAAATTGCATTTATATGATCTACTTGAAATTTGCTCATTACTTAGTCTAGATTAATGTTGTGTTCAATGTTGGTGAAGTCTATAATTAAACCGTAGAACTCTTATTTTATTCAATTTGTGATTAATTGGCTACATTTACATTCACTTGGCTAGCTAGTATATTGTTAATCTTCTATTTTACCTTTTTTATTGTTCAAGTGTAATTCAAAATCATTGCCTAGTCTTTTGTTTTTATGCTTTCTAGTAGTATTATTATGCATTTGTTCTATTTTGGGTGACTGGTAGGATGAGTTGTACTCATCACTTGAATAAAATGACAAGTTTGGGGGTGTTATTTACTTGAGTTGGAATGGTTTCTTTTAATGAATGTAAATATTTGTGTGGTGAATTTTGGATAGAAAGTTGATTGATTATGGTTCTCGATGATGATAAATGATTTGCAATATCATATGATTAAGTTATTTAAACTTCGGCATTCCATGGATTTTGGTGTGTGTTGAGTAGTTCTTTTGTGACGAAAGAATTTCAAAAGCCATGCATTACTATGTTCAAAAAGAAAAGGACTCACATTTTTTGAATGGATTCATTTAAAACATAGTTTTTGATCAAATCAATTGTATTAACTTGTTGGTCAATTTATCTTTGGAAAAAATTGGTCTAATTGGAATAGAAGTGATTTAGGTCATATTGAGAGTTTTTGCATGAGCAGTTTTATTCTATCTAGTCAGCGATTGGTTTGCATATGATCTTAGGTACGTTTTACTCCTCTTCCTTGGTTTAGGGGTGCATAAAACAAACCAAAAAAAAAAATTTTGTATTTAAGAATAAGGTGAGTACAGGATTCTGACATGTACCTATATTATTTCTCCGAATTAAACCATTAAAGTAGTAATAATTCAAGTACGGGATTTTAGCATGTACCCATGTTGTTTCTCTGAAATAAGCCATTAGAGTAGTAATAAGCGTGTACGGATTCCATCTTGCATGTACCCATGTTATTGCTCCGAATTATGTCATTAGAAATTATGTTTTAGTATACCAACAAGTTGATGAGAAAATGTTTGTAATACTCATTATTGATATCATACTACTGACTCATTGATAGAGTAATATTACCAATTGTGTGACATGTGCATATTTTGTAGACTCCTGAAGGTCTTCTACTTTCATGTGGCCCTGTTGAGATGGTTGAAAAATATTGTAATCCTTTTGATTTGAGCAAAACTATGTTTTGGATGAATGGAAGTTGTTTTCCAAAAACCTTTCGATAATAGTTAATACTTGGTTTTTTGAAAACTTTTGTTGGCATTTGAACTCGTTTTCTTTAGAAAAGTTGAAAGCCTTGGAATAACTAGTTAAAATAGTTCAATTTTCATATGGCATTTGAGGTCCCTTGAGAGGTCTCTTAATTACTCAAAGTACAACCATTATTCACCTTTTGTATTGCCATCATGGTAGTATCTAGTGTTTTGTGTCTCGTGTTTCGTCTGTTGTTTGATTTTGTTGTTCTTTTTCTTGTCTTTTATTTTGTTCGGCATGAGCAAAAGCTTTAGATTGGGGTGTGATAACTCTAGGAAACTAGAGTTATATCTACCCTAAACTTGATGGTTTTGCTACTAGTTTCGAAGAGACAGTAGTGTTTTCGTGTGTGTTTTTGTCTATTATACTTTTATGTACTAGAATGTGTTAGTATGTGTTTATTAAGTGTTTTAGTACTTATTTAGGCCTTACTTAGCATATTTTATTAGGTTCTTGTGTAAAGAGTTGTTCCGTGCCTAAAACCTAACTTCATTGGGAGTTAGGTTTTCATTCATCTTTGTTTGTCTTTCATTTTTTGGTTTTTTTTGTGAGAATTTCATTTACATGTTCACGAGTTATTTTAAGTGTTTATTATAATAATAATATTCTCCTATGTGATAGGGTTGCATGAAAAAAAATAGTGCGTCAATCGCACGTCGGATAAAGATTTTTGAAGCAAAATAGTGAAGTGCTAGTAGCATTTCAAAAGTTTTAGTCCATGTCGCGACTTGGAGGAGGTTGGAGGAAAAATCATTTTGTTCCCAGCTAATTTTTACTGCAATAGTACCCCATGACCCTAACACTATTTATACCCTTTTTAAAGCTCATTGGAAGAATAGAAAACTCATTAGAAACCTAGTAAGAGTAGGCTAGAGTAGAAGTTAATTCTTTTCCTTTTCCTCCCCATTTGGGGAGGGCTTTCTTAGATTAGGACTTTCCTTTCTTGTAGGTTTCAAATCCAAGCTAAAGATTAAAACATTTTAGTTGTAAGTGCTTTGTTTATGTTAAAACTCCTTTAGTTAAGCTTTAATTTCATGTTCGTTTAGTTAATTAGTTTAATCGCCTTAATCTAATTGCTTCCTTTACTTGTTTTCTTAGAGTAATTGTTAGATTAGTTTATAGGCTTTCCTTAAAAATGCTTTCTTAGCGATAATTTGTAGTTTAGATTGGTTAATTAGGATAAATTAGTTTATGGGATCTAAGGACCCAATTTTAGTTAATTGTTTTCTTTATTTGCTTTCTTAGTTTAATTGGTAGATTAGCTAATGGGTCCTTAATTATGCTTTCATAGTGTTAATTTGTAGTTTAGGTTAGTTAATGGCTTTCTAAAGGTGACTTCTTTTTACATGCTTCCATTTTTCTTGCTTTCTTAAACATGCTTTCTTGGTGTTGATCTTTACTTTAATGCAATAGATAGTCTTTAAATTGCTTTCTTAGTTCTTTAATTCTAGTTTTAGTTAAATCTTTCACTTAATCAACTGTTTCAACTTGTAATCTAACCAAATAATCGGTAATTAGCGACCAATCCTGGTGGGTACGATCCCTACTTCCCTTACTACTAGTTGACACCGTATACTTGTGGGATGTCACCGAGTTAGTAGTAGGATTTAGTTGTTTTATGAATTATAACTAGGTGTGTAAGCCATTAGGTAGTTTGCCATTGCCTTGTAAAAGTTGTCCAATTTATGGAAATTAACTATGAACAAATTCCTTTATGAAGTTGAGGTATTATTTGTTGTGCATTTTATGTATAATCAAGAGTGATTGTCATTCAATTTAGGGTAAATTACTGTAAACCCCCACATGGTATGGTATTCAGACCCTTCACCGCCATGTGTTTTGAAAATATATCTTAAACCCCCATGTGCTTTGGACTAAAGGGTAAAACGGACGGAAAAGATCCAAACGGACAGCGTTTGTTGCACACAAGCCTTAACTGCGTGTCGTTGACTGAAAAATGTTTTCCTTCCACAAATGTAACTTTTTATGCCCAATATACCCTTATTCTTACTTATACAATCATACACTCTCTTTTGCTGCACATATCCAACATTTACCACCAAGAAAAATAAACACAAAGTTGATGAGGTAATTTTCTCACTCTTCTATGTTTTTTTAATTTAATTCATATATTTTTAAATTTTTACTCTTTTGCATTCCTTCATTTAATTCGTTTTTGTTATTTTAATTTGAAGATAAAATGTCTCATTCTACATCAGTGGTGGATGGGGCACCCGTGATTTACGATACCAATACCAATAGTGTCATTATAGAAAAAATGCAATGGTGAAAATAGTAGATTTAGAAAAGCCATCAAAAGGCATGTTGTACTTTGTTTGTGAGAAGAATGAATGCAACTTTTGGGCATGGTACAGCCCAATTAATAAGGCTACGTATGAAACCGAAGAGGTTGATCAAACTAACTTCTCTTCTAGTGTCAAAAATGAAGCAGTTAATGGGTTTAGAAGATGGCTGAAGAACCTTGAAGAAATGGTTGGAATGATAAAAATGTTGATGCTTGATTGCATGTTGTTCTCATGTCTTTCCATTATTATTAATGTAATGAAATAAGAATTGCAAAAGCAACATTTTGTTGTGAATTTCTCTGACTTGTGTAATAAACATCTTAAATTTAGTCTTGTAGCAACAACTTATGTAAAAATAACATTATGTTGGTTTTAAAACAACAACTTAGCATCAACATCAGCATAGGACACTAAGTTAAGACTGGAAATAGTTAATGTAGCAAATAGTTAACTAAACTGGAAATAAACTAGTTTAACACCCATACAAAAATCAGTTCCTTGCCTCCACCAGAAACCAATTCAAAAACACAGTCAACACCAGAAAAGGACACTAAATTAACTACATAAGACTTCAACATACTAAACAAATGTAATTTCTAAAACAAAATAGACTATTAAGTACCAGAAAGTTCATTTCTTGCTAGGCACTTTCTTGCCAATAGTTTGGCCGGACTACAAGTTGTTTTCCAATGCCTTGTTGAGCTGAATCAACAGGGGTAACAGGTGAACCTGTATCAGTACCAAATGCATAACTTGTACTAGCTGAACCTCTACCAACCATCTTGCAATAGCACCTCTCCCCATACCATCCTAACTAGCAACTTTAACCATATTGGTTTCATTATCTTTGTCACGTGCATTACCTGTAGTTTCACCCCTTCCTATAACAGACATTTTTCTGCTACCACCAACCCTTCTAGTAGAATTTCAAGGTGCACCCTTTGCAGTAGAACTAGCAACATTGAAACTCCTTCTATCATGACCTTTTCTACCAACATTTCTAATTCTAGTAGCAGTAGGAATAGAACCAGCAGAAGAAGCAGTAGCAGAACCACCAACAGAAGCAACATTAGTGGAACCACTAGCAGAAGCAACAACAGCAGAACTATCAATAGCTGTAGCAGGAGAGAATCAGTAACAACAGTTGTTTAACCATTTTCAGGAGCCTAAGATTACAATAAAACACAAATTTAGTATATGAAACACTTACTTTAGTTATTTAATATTCAATGTTCAACACATAAATTACCTTGAAGTACTTTGATTTGGGATGAGGCTGATCTTTACAAGATCTTAGGTTATGGCCTTTTGTGAAACACTTTGTGCATGTTATAGTCAATCCTTTCCTTGAGGCTTTGTAAGGTATCCTTAACTCTTCAGGGTTCTTTTTCCTCAATTTTTTTGTCTATCAGGTTGTTTTCTGACAAGTGGTAGGTTGAATTGGATACTTATTAGTAGTAGGATCCCAAAAGTACGTTGACATAATAGGGACCAAATTGAAAGAATAAGCAGCTAGGGATGTTTATTTACTGTAACACCAATCCAAATAAAACTCAACCTGTCTCTCTCTATCAATGTGAATGGTTGAAATTGCATATCCACATGGAATGCCACATATTTGAAATGCCCCACATGTGTAGATTCTCTCTCTGAGGTCCGTAATATAAGTTATTTTTTCCGCGATCCACTTCAAATATTCTGTCCCCATATAGAAGGGGAAAGAAAGACCTACTGTCCATTTTGTTTTTCTTTTCCGACTTTTCTTGTATTCTTGGGCATATTGGACCACCATATTTCTTCATACCCTCTTTTTTCACATTCACTCTCTATACAATTCTCCTTCTTATCCGCTCAAATATGGATATAACACTCTTGTCCCTAACTTGAAGAATATATGCAATTAAAGATTCATTCAAGTTGTTAACTAGAATATCAAATCTACAACTAATTTTACCAAAGTGAGACCCTGACCACAAATGATGGGGTATCTTTCTTAACCAACTAGATACATTCACTATGTTTCCCACCTTATGATCAACCTTTTCAAGCTCTTCCATTGCTTTGTTAAAATCTTAGGGGTTAGTAGATAAAGTTGCATTCCAAAAAAGATCCTTAAGTTCTTTACCCTTGAATTTCTGGTTAAAATTCTGGTACAAGTGTCATAGACAGTACCTTTTTCAACACCTGGTACTTCTTCTTCCAAGGCACAAATAAGTCTTTTTTGCCTATCAGATATAAAAGTCCACCCCACTCCATCATCTATCCCTATATCAATCCTAAGCTCATTCAAGAACCACTTTAATGAATCATACATCTCAGCCTCAACTATTGCAAGAGCAATTGGATACATTTTACCATTTCCATTTCTACCAATTGCACTTGGCAGTTGACCACCAAACGCATCCTTCAAAAAGCAACCATCAAGACCAAAAATAGGTCTAAACCCAATCCAAAAGAAAACATCCTTCCAAGTGCTAATTCTATAGTATAGTCTCTGAAATATCCCTTTCTCATCAATTGTGGACCTGTCCAATTTAATCTTCAAACAACTCCTAAGATTTTTCGTTCTGTGCATTACACTACTCCCACAATTTCCTATATTCTGCGCTATCACAACCTTGTAACATTTCCTTACTTTTCTCTTAGATTTGTATGCCTAAATAGGACTTATTTCAACCATTAAATCCCTTTTAACATCCCTAACAAAAGATATATTTCCAATATCAAGTTCATCTCTAAGTTTATCAAGGTACTTTTTGGCTAAGTACCTAGTGGTGGCACGCCGTTAACTCTAGGAAACTAGAGTTATATGTATTCTAAACTTGAGTATTTTTGCTTTAGTTTCGAACATTTTTAGGTTTTAACTGTACTTTTTGTCAACTTTTTTCTCTAATGTTTTAAAATGTGTTCGTTTTGTTAATTTAGTATTTTTAATGTTATTTTAGTTTTTTTTATTGTGTTCCAATGGAATGTATTTATATGTAGGGTATGATCGGAGAAAACTATGGGTGTCAATGGGTCGTGTCTAGTCTTTGTCCTGTCAGGTCCTTATTGGGTCAGTGTTAGAAATCTCAACCCGGACATGACCCATTAAGCATTCATGTTGTGTTATATCGTATCATGACTCGTTTATTAATGGGTTGACCTGACACGACACATTAACCTATTAAACTTTTTACACTGATACAAAAGTTACTTAACAGGTTGACCCGATACGACCCGTTAACCCGTTAAGTTTTTTACACTAATACAAAAGTCACTTAGTTTACCCAGAACCGACAATTTACCCATTGTCTCCAATGACAAGATATGCCATTAAAGAGTGTATTATTGTGTCAAATTTTCATAAATACCCCAATTAATTAATGGGTCATTCAGGTTACCCGATATCTTAGCGGGTTAAACGAATCGTGTTGGGTTATCCGATAAAATAACTGGTTTCGAGTCAAGCTGTGGGTTGAAAAAACACAACCCGTTTTTAACTTCGGGTCATTAATGGGTTGACCCATTAATAACCCAATTAAATTTGGGTCATGTTTAAACCTGTTAATTTCATGTCATGTTCGTATCGTGTCCAAAATTGCCATCCTTGGAGAAAAGGATGCAGCAATTGAATAAGAAATGAATCAAATCAAGCCAAAATTAGATGATGAAGCCAAGCCAAATGTTGAGAAAAAAATTTAAGTATTTGTGACCGGGTCCACTAGATTTTCTTCTTAAAATTAGTGAGCGTGGTCACTAGTACTTAGAAAAATTTTCAAGTGGATATAGCTCATCACCGCGGTCACCAGGGCGAACTAGAGTCAATGACCACAGTTATCCAAATGAAGAAGGAATTCCAATGATCGCAGTCACCAAGTAGTTAGTGACTGCGGTCATTGAGTGCGATACGAGTATTTTTCAGGGGAAAATTATCCAAATGGTGGTAGAATTTTGCTGCACCCTTCCTCCCTGACCCTAGCATAAAATACATCTCTTATGCCTCTTGGAGGAGGAGGATAGATTCAGTGTAGAGTAGAGTAGGAAGCTTTATTGTAGTGTAGTTCTTCATTTTCCTCTCCACTTGGGGAGGGATTTTAGTAGATTAGATGTGTAGTTGTAATTTTCAGCCCCTAGTTGTAGATTGAAGACTCCTACTGTCAATTCTCTTTAATTTATATCTAATTTCACTTGGTTTGTGCTAATCTAGTGTAGTTTAGTATAAATGCTTTTCTTTACTTGCATTCTTAGATTAATTTGGTAGATTAGTTGGTTGCCTCTTTAAAATATGCTTTCTTAACAGTAATTTGTAGGTGGTGATTTTAAATGATCTCTTAAATTGCTCACTTTACATACATTCTTGAATGTTTCCCTAACAATGTTTTCCTAGTATCAATTTGTTGCTTAGATTAGTCAAGTAGGATAAATTAGCTGATGAGCTTTCCTTAAAATTGCTTTCTTAGGAGTAATTTGTAGCCTAGATTGGTTAATTAGGGTAGATAGCTTTATGAGCTTTCCTTAAAATTGATTTCTTAGGAGTAACTTATAGCCTAGATTGGTTAATTAGGGTAGATTAGTGGTGGGCTTTCTCTAATTATGCTTCCTTAGTGATAATTAGTTGTTTAGATTAGTTAATTGTTTTCTTAAAATGCCTTCTTGTTACATGCTCTCTCTTAAAATGCTTTCTTGAAATGCACTCTTTAATTGTTTTCTTAAAAATGCTTTCTTAGTATTAATGTTCACTTTTAAATTCCCTTGTTAGTTAGCTTTTAAATTTCTTCCTTAATATTTTAAATTCTACTTTTAGTTTAATTGCTTTAAAAATTGGCCACTTCAACTAATAACTCAACCAAACAATCGATAATCACCAACCAATCCCTGTGGGTTCGATCCCTACTTTCCTTGACTACTAGTTGACAATCGTTTACTTGTAGGATTCTACCTAGATAGTATTAGGATTTAGTTGTTTTACAAATTTTATAACTAGGTGACTAAGTAAAAGGCTTCAGTAAATCTAGAGTTTTTGGTATCGTTGTTGGGAATTGATTTTTGGTGATATCGATATAATTTAGTTGGGTTTCTAGATTGAAGTCTTTTGTTTTTCTTGTAAAGTTGTTTCACCTATTTGAAAAAAACCAAGAAAGATTTTTAATTTGTAATTGTGTTCTTATTTTGAAAAATCCCAAAAAAATTACTTGTTGATGAATAGTTTAGACTGGCTAGTAGTCTATACTTGCCTAATTTTTGTGTTTGTGTGTTTTAGTTATTTTTCTTGTTTATATTTGTATTATTTGTTGATTCAAGATCATGCAAGGACCAAATTAGAATGACGTATACCAAGAAAATTATCATTATTACGATAATGGAGGTATGTCCAACGAGCATGATCATTGTTATTGTTACTCTCCTTGCCACTTAGAGTATAAAGAAGGATGGTCTAGCCATCCATGTCCTAATAAGAGTTACCAAGAAAATTCCTATTCTTTTCCTCCACCTCAAGAACCATTTTATGAACTAATGATTGATCCCCAATTCATTCACCTACCAACCCAAGAATTTGATGAGGTAATGGAAAGGAGGATGACACTTCAAGAAATGGTCCAACTCTGAGAAGAAATGGCTCAATTTCGAGAAGTCATTGCCAAAGATCGAGAAGAAATGTCTCAACTTTGAAAAAAAACAAGCTAAACTTCGAAGAGAGATGGGTAGGTTCTGTGAAGAGCAAGATGCATCCAATAATTGGTTACATGACCAACTTGCCAAAATTCAAGGAATGGGGATAGTGAAGATAAGGAACTCCATCACCTCCATCAATGGGTGAAGAACCAGTTCAAGAAGTTGAAATGAACGGATATATCATGGAAGAAACCGGTACCCAAGCACATCTTGAATTTGAAATTACAAGAACCGAGACACTCAACACTTATGTAGGAGAATCACTAAATTTTCCTTTACATGAGTGTGAGTTTGGCCTGGTTACATCAAAGGAGGTCCTATTTGGGGTGTTTGCGAAGAAAGAGCTAGTTCCTCAACATAGGAGGAGTGGAAGAAGAAGGATACTTTCTAAAAGGGGCTAGGGAGGCACAATCCACTTATGCTAGAGTTCAATTCCTTGGGGACTTCGAAGGAGCTCAACAGTGGTGCAAATTCACCAAGGATAATAATATCCTTGGCAAGCCTCCTTGGTATTGAGAGAGTATTTCTTTCTCTTTTCTTTCTTATGCTTTCTTTAGTTTACTTGCTCTAGTTGAATAACCCAATGGGTAATAAAGGCTTGTAAATTTGTGAATAATTTAGTTATGTTTTCTTGTTGGTGAATGATTTTTGAACGTTCTTGGACGAATTTGGTTATTTATGACAATATTGATGGCAATGTAACACTTGTGAATTGTGAGTGATTTATGATTTACTACTTGAACTTGGACTTGGTCTTATCATTTGATTGTGGATATTTTAGTTGTTGATACACTTCATGTACTAAATAATTGAGTTTAGTTTGAGGAAATCATGTGAATGCTTGACATAGATTGAGAGTAGTGGTCACTGATTTTAACATCTTGTCGATTGTATGTTTCTTTGAAGCCAATTATGTGAGAAACTAAGTTTGGGGGGATGAGTTTGGCATTTAGATAACCCATTTGTTGTGATAAATCTTCTTACCCTTATGTGTGTTTTACCTTTTCTTTAACTGTTTGAATCCCGTGAAGCCCCAAGAACTCTTCTTCTTAGTGTATCCATGATTGGTTGTTGAAAGAAATTCAATTTTCAAAACTTGTGCTTAATTCATATAGCATTTATATGGTTTATTTGAAATTGTTTGTTGCTTAGCTTGTTTAGTGTTGAGCTTAATTTTTATGAATTTCACAGTTAAGGATAGGACTCTTGTTATTTTTATGAATTTCACAATTAAGGATAGGACTCTTGTTCTAAATTCACTTTGTGCTTAATTGTTCACATTCACATTCATTTGATTATTATGTTGTCCATTTTCTAGATAAGCTTTTTCTTGTCCAAGTATACTTCAAAATAATTGCCTTAGATTATGTTTAGATAGTTGTAACGCTTATGCTTTTTAGTAGTATATTTTTGCTTCTTGTGATATGGGTGTGTGGATGGATAAGTGGTACTCATCATTGAAATAATGCAAAAAGTATGGTGGCATCTATTGTTTTGTCTATAGGGAATGGTTTTTGTTTTTGTGTTGTGGTAATTAAAATTGGATGTTGAACATAGGTTGCATTTTATGTGAAAAGTGGGATTTAAACCTTGAAACTCAACAATGTTTTCAACTACTTCATAAAATGGTTTTCTTAACTAGTTTTAACCCCGAACTTTACTTTTTCCCTAGAGTTTTTTCAATGCCAAGTACAATTGATGGTTGATATGGTTAAACATTTCAAAATTTTTTAGAATTGATTTTGAGCATAGTTAGAAATGACTTAGGGTACCATTTGATCATGTTGTATGAACTTGCATTTTAAGATATTTTGTGGGTTTTGTTGAGGTTTGGCTTGGTACATTGATTGGGGGTAGTGTAAATCCCCCATTTTAGCCAAGTTAGCCAGATTAATTGGAAATGATCTATGAATTTTCTTGGACCATTTGAGTCAAAAAGCCTACCTTACATTGACGTTATCCCTAGTATCCCCATTGAGCATTACAGCCTAATTTTTTTTGTTAACTACATAACTTAGACATTCCACTTTGTTTATTTATCCTCTCTTCATCCCATCACCTTAGTCATTGTAGAATTAACTCCAATATAATTGTCAAAATTTCTATGATGGTTTTATAAAGTGTATTTGTGTATTTTTTGGCAATAAAATCAATAGGTCAATGCTATTTATATTTCCCCTTTTGTAATTGTTGATATGTTATTGCACAAAAAAAAGTGCAAGCCTTATGTTTTTTACTGAATAAAGAAGCTTCATCTTGCCTTCAAAAGTTGATCTAGTGTTAAATAATATTTTTATACTTCAAAGTGTAAATTGGTTAAGTAAAGTTGGTTTTGGGACTTATATGTATGGGATAGTGGTCCATGAGTTTGCATGGGAGTGACTATGGTGATTTAAGCCAGACTTTATCCAAATTTATCCTACCTTATTACCTTAGCCTACATTAGAATCTTTAAAGGTCCTAAATGATCCTTAATTTGTGCAAATAGATATCAGAGAGTTGGGGATAAAGCATTACTTCGATTGGTGTTCCTTGCTAAACCTTGCGGTGCTAACAAGTATCTTTGTGTGTTCATTTGCATTGATTTGTGCTTTTCAAAATAAGTGCTAATGATCTTTCTATACTTGGGACAACTTTTGAAAAACTTGACTTGTTTGCTCTAGATCAACATACATTTAAATTGACATTTCATAAACACTTTATTGATTAAAGTAACTTCGGTGACTAAAACAAGTGTACACTTTTATAAATGAAGGGGTAGATGACAATGTTGAGTTTATTGTGTTAAAATCCCATTTTCACTTTTTATAATTACACTAGCATTCAACATTTCAATTTAAATTTCTTGGTGGTGTTACGTGTTTTGTGTTAAGTCAATTTGTTGTTCTTTTCTTATCTTTAGTTAGATGCTCGGGACGAACAAAAGTTTAAGTTTGGGTATGTGATAACTCCAGGAAACTAGTGTTATATGTATCCTAATCTTGAATATTTTTGCCTTAGTTTTGAACATTTTTAGGTTTTAATTGTCGCTTTTGTCAACTTTCACTTTTATGTTCTAAAATTTGTTAGTTGTGTTAATTTAGTATTTTTAATGTCGTTTTCGTATTCTTATTATGTTAATGGAGTGTATTTATATGTAGGGTATGATCGGAGAAAACAACACTGCAATTGGATAAGAAACAAATCAAATCAAATCATAATTGGATAATGAAACCGAGCCAAATGCTGATAAAAAATTCCATGTATTGGTGATCAGGGTTACCAAGTTCCCTTTTTAAAATCAGTGACCACGGTCACTAGTACTTAGAAAAATTTTCAAGTAGACATAGCTTATCACTGCGAGCACCAAGGTGCAGTTAAATTTTCAGTGGCGAACTAGAGTCAATGACTACAGTTATCCAAATGAAGAAAGAAGCATTTCAATGACCGCAGTAACCAAGTTGTTAGTGACCGTGGTCATTGAGCACGGTACAAGTATTTTTTAAGAGTAAAATTGTCCAAATCATGGCAGAATTTCGTTGCACCCCTCTTTCCCAACTCTAGCATAAAACTACATCTCTTAAGTCTCTTTGGAGGAGGAGAAGGATAGATTTAGTGCGGAGTAGAGTATGAAGCTTTAGTGTAGTGTAGTTCTTTATTTTCCTCCCCATTTGGGAACGATTCTAGTAGATTAGATGTAGTGTAGTTATAATTTTCAATCCCTAGTTGTAGATTAAAGACTCTTAGTCTAAGTTCTCCTTAATTTATGTCTGATTTCACTTGCTTTGTGCTAATCTAATATAGTTTAGTATAAATTCTTTCCTTTAATTGCTTTCTTAGATTAATTTGGTAGATTAGTTTGTTGCCTCTTTAAATTATGGTTCCTTAGTAGTAATCTGTGGGTGGTAATTTTGAATGCTATCTTAAATTGCTCATTTTTACATGCTTTCTTGAATGTTTTCTTTAAAAATGCTTTCCTAGTAGTAATTTGTAGCTTAGATTAGTCAAGTAGAATAAATTAGCTTATGGGCTTTCCTTAAAATTACTTTCTTAGGAGTAATTTGTAGTCTAGATTGGTTAATTAGGGTAGATTAGTAGTGGGCTTGCTTTAATCATGCTTCCTTAGTGATAATTAGGTGTTCAAATTAGTTAACCGCTTTATTAAAATGCTATCTTGTTACATGCTCTCTCTTAAAATGGTTTTTTAAATTGCTTTCCTAAAAATGTTTTATTAGTGTTAATATTCAATTTTAAATTGCTTTGTTAATTAGCCTTTAATTTTCCTTAGTCTTTAAATTCTAGTTTTAGTTTAATTGTTTTGAAAATCGACCACATTTACTAATAACTCAATCAAATAATCAGTAATCACCAACCAATTCTTGTGGGTTCAATCTGTACTTCCCTTTACTGTTAATTGACAACCTTACACTTGCAGATGCCACTCCTAATTAGTATTAGTATTTAGGTGTTTTATAAAGTTTATAACTAGGTAACTTTTTTAAAAGGCATCAATGCTTCTTGTTATATTCTTTTCCACAAGTGTGCATCCTACTAAGAGTCTTTATTTGAAAAGTGGTCTCTCCTTAGACTTTAGATGCATGCATCCTGCAGCTACACCTCTTAACACATTTAGCAGTTATCTTCTTGCTCTCAGTTTTTAAAGGCAACATAGCCTTCTCTTATGTTCCATTCATACGAGACCACTCTAGAAACTCTGAAATTCCTCAACTTCTCTCCAGCAATCAAGTCAAACTTTAGTTTCCTGAATTCCATTTCAGGATTGAACTCCATAGGGTCTTCCCATGGCATTCCACTATCAGCCCCTTCATGAATTAGTAGGTCCTCCTAATTGGACATCTTCATTCCACTCTTCAAAAGGCCCTAGATCAAGTATTGTAAAACCAACGTTATCCTTTTGTGTTGCTACAGTTGCATGATTGTTATCAAGAGTCCTCTCTTCTGGTTGTTGCTTTTTCAGTTGATTTTTTGATGTGATAGTCCCTTTATTGTTTTGTTTTTCATTTCAAAAAAATTTCTTCGTCTTCCATGGCTTCAAGTCCTTTCAGCCATTCAAGTTATTCCTCTTTAGCCTTAATGCTTCCCTTAACATTGTCTGCTGCTTCATCATTATCACTCTTTTCTGATGCTTGCTTCCTATTTTTAGCCCCATAACTTTTTCCCTTTGCTTTAGTTGTTGTTCTCTTGCTTCTCTTCCCCTTATCTATTGCTTGCTGCTGATTTGATGCCTACTCTACAGTTGCTGGTTGCTCCTCATTCCCTGGTTGCTCCTTTGAAGTCAATCTAGATGTCTAGCCTATTTTTTCATCAAACACCTCTAGATGAAGCAAGTGATCCCAGATTGATGCCGAAAGCTCTACGTCTTCATCAAACCTTAGGTAAACAGTTGTGATATCAAGGGTATAATTTGGATGCCTAAAGTAGAAGTTGACTTTAGATCTTGGGAGGTCCACCTTATTGTGCATGGCCACTAGTTTATCAAATGTAATCTTACTTATTCTTTTATGTGTGAAGACGACCTTTTTTTCACCAACATATCTAACCTTGGGCTCTCACTTAATATAGCAAACAAACCACATATGGACATCTTGAACTTTCTGATTATCTATTCCATTCGATAAAGTTGCCCTTAACTCCATAGGTACAATTCCCATTATCTAATTATTATTCCCAATTGTTTCATTTGAAAAGAAATGCAAACATTATTATAGTTGATCACACAAGCATTGGCATAACAAACACTAAACAACTCACATACATGGTGGTCCAACACCATAAAATACAATAAGCATAAAAACACAAAAGGACCACTAATGGAAACTAATAGTAAACAAGTCTGTCTATGACGATAAAATACAATAAACAAAAAACACATTTTTGTTTTAATTTTAATGCTATCCAACCCATGAAAAGTATTTAGGGTACAAAAATTGACTTTTTTTTTGGGTCTAGAGCATTTCATATATTTGCAGTCCAATTACCCAACAATAGACAACCTCTTTTCTTCTTTTAATCAACACTTCCCAACCCCTACGATGAATTTAATCAACCAATTTGAGTCTGCACACAAAAGCCCTAAATGTATACTAGCCATAGAAACAAATTCACAATCCAAAAAGCCTACAATCGTGTTCATAAACTACAAATTTCTTGTATTCTACTGTAGTTTAGCACCATAAACAACTTTACAACATTCATACATAAATCCTATTTATAAATTGAAAATTAGGACTTACGATGTTCATCTATTTACACCCACAACATTCGGTCTTTCCCTCGATTCCCTTATTCAAACTCGATAAATGGGTTTGATTTGTGATTGATGCAATTTGATTATTGAGATATGAAAAACAATTTTGATTTAAAATTTCAGAAAAAAAGGGTTTTGAAGGTGTTTCAGATCTTTCTCTCTTTTGCGACTATTGGCAAATGGGGAAAATGAATATTCTAAATATGCTGGTAACATCAGAGTTAATGTTAATTTAAATATAAGGGTAAGAAGGTAATTTCAGTAAGAACCATTAGTTTGGATGTTTTCCAACTATTTTACCTTATAGTCCAGGGCACTTGGGAGCTATGGTATATTTCCAAAATACATGGTGGTTAGGGGTCTGAATGCTATACTATATAGAGGTTTATGGTGATTTACCCTTCAATTTATGGTTGATAATATTACAAATGCAAGCATTTTGGAAACAACATTGAACACGAAGATGTTTCAAATACATGCTTAGGTAGTTAAATTTCTTATTTTCCTTATGTTGACTCAAGAGTTATAGATATTTGAACATCAAATGTTGCCATTTAAAGATTATAAATGGCAAATGTTATTCGCAAGAATATAACATTGGAAATGGTATGTTAGCGTGAATTGAATTACTTCTTATAAATAAGAATAGTATAAGAACATTGATAACCATTTTTTTACCTTAGTATCATGTTGAAATAGTACTGTGTTATGTTTGAGATTTTATTAGTCTGTCAATCCTTTTTTTAAATGGAGATGTTGCAAGGTTTACATGGATAGACAAAAGAAGGCCAACAAGGGTAGGGCGACGGGATGAAGTTGTGTGGTTGACCCAGGGCAAATCCTACCCAAATTCATTAATAAGGTAGCTGATGAACATTATCGAACGTGTATTCAAAGTCAGAAATGTGCTTAAAATGATCTAATGTTGAAGGTTTACATTTGGAACTGGTTGCAGAGTACTTCATTTGGTAGAATTGGAAATGTCCCTTGCATATTAACGAGACAATAAACCATGACGAGGTTTGCAATTTTATGCAAACCTAAAGAGTACCAATAAGAAGGACGTTGTAGAGTAAATCATGTGGAAATTGAGTTGGACAGGCACATCATTAATGAAATATTCCACTGCCAAGTTTGGGTGGAGGACGAACATGAAACTGGTGATGACTTCTTCTCGTATGAAAAGTTGCCAACTAAGAAACACAGGCTTGATTTTGAAGACGTCCATAACACTGGATCATTTCAGAGAGGACTATGAAAGGACCGAAGATTTTGACATGAGTAACCTTGAAGAAAAATTTCTAAAAATATGCCACTTTTCAAATTTCTTCTATTTTTGTGCCTATTGCAATGTGCAATTCCGGACCAGTGGAACTCGCATTTGGAGAATGCGAGTTCCAGAAAAAAAAAATTTAAAAAAAAAAAAAAAATTTGTTCTTGACCTCGCATTCTCAGAATGCGAGGTCCCTTTTTTTTTTTTTTTTTTACCCTTGCATTTAAAAAATGCGTTGTAATGAATTTTTTTTTTTTTTTTCAATAGTAAACTATTATCTTTAAATCATAAACTATAACATTAACGAAATAGTACGCGAATGAAATGTGTAAACCTGTTAATTTATTAATTTATCGTATTTTTGATAAAATTTTGACAGAACCTCTCCTATTTTACGAACATTGTCCCTGCCAACAGGAGTAGGAGAAGTAGCAGGAATTTTTTTTTTGGTATTTGGGGCTTTATCTTCTGCGAGGCCAGAAGGCCTCGCAGAAGATAATGGTCTTCTTGACCTCGCATTCCTCGAATGCGAGGTCGGTCAAGAACAAATTTTTTTTTTTTTTTTTTAAATTTTTCTGAATGCGAGTTCCTCTGGTCCGGAATTGCACATTGAAATAGGCACAAAAATAGAAGAAATTTGAAAAGTGGCATATTTTTAGAAATTTTCCTAACCTTGAACATGTTCATAGGATCTTATTTCATATGACTCACAATCTACTAGTTCCAACCAGAGGCCACAAAACTAACCCAAAAAAATGAACTTGTACCTCTTTAATACTGCATGATTAAGAAGGTGAGCTGGATTTAGGATACCTTATGCTTAATTACATGCACACGTGCTTCAAGGAGCCCTATCGTAGCATTCCATATGGCCAATTCCTTACTATCATTTTTTGGAAAGAAAAATGTTCCTCTCATAGGCAATGCTACTGAGAATCCCTCATACAACTTTTATGACAAAGCACAAATGAGTCACATGAAGCTAAAGTTTTATGATGGTAGGTGGATGTACAAGGATGAGTACCTCGAACTGGTGCCTCCCTCCCAAGATGCGGCTCAATCAAGGAAAAGGCATGCATCATCTTCTCGGAGTAGCAATCCCCATGGCGAAGGTCTATCAACTATGCAATCCAATCCGGGAAGTTCATCTCAGCGGACCCCTATTATCAATAAAGATTTGAAAAGTAGGTTGTTAAACTTGCTACAAGACATGAGCAGCCGGTTCGACATGTTCTCCATTGACAGTAGTCACCAGTGGCTGAGCTTCGCAACAAGAACTAGGTGCTTAACCTAACAACTTGATTGTGTTCAGTATGGGGTAAGCTTGGTCTTGGATGATTCTCAAAGGGCCCAAATGATAGCTAAGGATTTACGTCTGGGAAACAATCAACGAGTAACGAGATGGATACCAATAGTGATGCCAAAGATTAGCATGTGTTTGGTTAAATCCAATATGATAATCTTGGGACTAGTTATGTTTGTCTATTATATTTATCAATTATAGCCTACTAAATTTTATTTTGTTTACTTTAAACAGCTATGTATTTTGTAATAGGTCACATGGATTTTGGTGGTCTATTTATATTTTTATTAGAATCCTTAGCTATGCTTGTGGTTGGTTGATGATTGCTTATGAGCTTGAAGTTGTGCATTTTTTATTTGTTAAATCTTGCCTATTTATGTTGTTATGGTTGCTGGTGAAAGGATGAGCAGGTTGAACCAATTATGCATAGAATACTTCAGACTTCCGAAGTCTGCGTAAGACCGAGGTACGTAAATGTATCAGCTGAAATGTAGGCAACAAACAATGAGCTTTCTGGTGACATGAACTTCGGACTTATGAACTAAAGCTCATCAGGCTGAAGAATGTCAAGCCGAACTATAGGCAAGAAATGATGAGCTGCTTGTTGGCGTGTACTTCGTTCTTCCGAACTAAAGCTCATCAAGCCAAATATACCGAGCCGAACTATGGGCAGGAAATGATGAGCTGCTTGTTAGCTTGTACTTCGAACTTCCAAACTAAAGCTCATCAGGTCAAACCTTTCGTTCGATCGTGGCTAGGAAGTCCGAAGTTGCCTATGTTGTTTACGTTGTGCCAGTTTTTATTTTTACATTATTATTTTTTTCTTTTGTGTTTGAACTTGGAATTTTAAAAAAAAAAAATCATTAAATTATGGAAACATACGAATATATATTTAAATTATGCCAATCCATTACGTTGACCGTAAATGGAAAATTTTGCCATTTTTGTATTTTTAACATAAATGGGAACATACCTTATAGTATACATACGTTTATACGAATATATATTTAACTGATATGCATGAGACTAACAACAGGAAGACAATTACATTTATGTATGGTTTTTAATGTTTATGCTAAAACTAATAACGGGAAGGCATCCCTTCGTGTATGGTTTTTGATGTTTATCATTTGGTGCAGCTATGGATCCGAAATTGCATACGTATCTCATTTTTGGCAACTTCGTTCGATTATCGCGTACCTATTTTGTCTTTTACTATAAAAAAACTATCCAAGCACTTATTTCAAAAAATTATTTGCACTATTTACTATTCATAAAAATATTTTCAAAAAAAATATTTGCTTTATTCACTATCCAAACACTTATTTTACTGTTTAATTTTTTCCAAATAACACAAATAATGCCTCAAAAAATGTTCCCAGATAATAATCCAAAAAATACAATCCATACGAGGCCAATGTGTCTCGTTAAAAACCTTATTAGCAAAACTCTAGTGAGACAAAAACCTAGTGAATGAAAAAGAGTACACAATGTTTGTGTAGAACTTTTTGCATGCTGCCTCATTAAAAGCCATGCTTGAAAAACTCATTGGGAGAAAAACATGATCGAGGAAAAAATAGTACAATGTGTATTATTAGTCCCCCTCATGAAAACATTACTTGATATCCTTGAGATGGTGCATCCCTATGTTGCAAACTAACTTCTCAAATGTTGTCGTCGGTAATGTCTTTGTGAACAAATCTGCTAAATTGTCACACGAGAAAATATGTTGGATATCAATATCACCATTCTTTTGAAGATAATGAGTGTAGAAAAACTTTGAGAAAATATACTTTGTTCTATCTCCTTTGATACAACTTCCCTTCAATTAGCCTAGGCATGATACACTGTATTCATAAACATTGTCAGCATCTTCTCTTCTAATGTTGAACCACGGATATCTTCTGGATATATTGGGTTAATGATCTTAACCAAATACAATCTCTACTTGCTTCATGTATTGTAATTATTTCTGCATAATTTGAAGAAGTAGCAGCTAAATAATATGTATTTATTTTGTTGAACACCATGAAATAGTTGTATTTCCACATACAAATAAATAATTCATTCGAAATCGAGTTTTATGTAGGTTAGATAAATATTCAGCATCTGCATTGCCAACTAATTGTGATCTGGATTCATTTGAATAAAATAGACATATATCAATAGTCCTTCCTAGATATCTAAATATACATTTAATGTCATTTGAATGTCTTCGTGCCAGAGCATAACTATATCTTACTACCAAAGTTATAGCAAATGCTATATCAAGCCGTGTATTGTTAGTAAGATATGTCAATGCTCTTATAGCACTAAGACATGGTACTTCATTGCCAAGGAGTTTTCATCCTTCTCTCAAGGATGAAACGCATCCTTTTCCAATCATGTAATATTATAACCACTGGGGTACTCAATGGATGTGATTTATTCATATAAAATAGCTTTATTACCTTTTCATATAAGTTTATTGATGAACAAAAATTTTGTTTGATAAGTACTCGAACTATAGACCCGGTGAATCATATGGGTCTTTCACCACAAGTTTTTTTTTTTTTTTTTTTTGAAGAATTCATTACTTTTGAACCTCTTCAGCAGTTCTAATAATTTTATATCATCAATATATGCAGTAATTATCACAAACTCTGATCATTTTCTTTTTATAAAAACACGTGGGCAAATTTGATAAATTTTTTGTAACTCTTATTCAAGAGATATTCACTGAAACAATTAAATCATATGCATTCAGATTACATTAATCCATACAAGAACTTTCATAATCTTATTTTATAATGTTTCAGAAAACTTTATATGCTTTCGACATGATAAATCCTTTAGAAATTTTATATAGATATCGATATCAAGTAAGCCATATAGAATTTTGTAACAACATTCATTGCAAGCATTTCAACTTTTTTATGAACTACTAGACTAATAAGATATCTAACGGTGATTGCATCCACCAAAAGAGAGAGTATGTCTCTTCATAATCAATGTTGAGTCTTTGTAAAAATCTTGTACAACAAAGCGTGCTTTAGAGATTGTATCATACAATTTCGTTTTTCTCATTTCGTTTTCGCACAAATACTCATTTGTACTCGACCATCTTTACAGGCATTTTCACTATAGGTTGAAAAATTTTACATTTTGAAAGTAAATTTTATTCTACATGAATTGGATCTTTCACTTTTGGCCAATCATCTCTATGTCAACATTCTGAGATAGATTTAGAATCAAGATCATCGTTATCATTTAAACGTCAACTCCTATGTTATAAACAATACTGTTGTTGACAACAATATCTTTTTGTTTTCATCTTTTTTTATTAAAGACATAACTTATCGAGATCTTTTTATTTTTATTAGATTCAAGCACCTGATCCACTTTCAAGATTTTATCATTAGTTATGTCTAGAGTCTCTTCAAGAGCACTCGCCTCCATTGTATAACCATCTTGAATAGTTGCTCATTTCCACTTATGAGGAATCTTATATTTGGAACCGCTTGGTCTACTATGCTTTAGGCATAGGTTACTGTCATTTCCATACTTGGTAATAGGTTGTCCTACTGGAACATCAAGTCTAATTGGAGTATTTTCTGATGATATATGAAATTTAGTAACTCGTTTTAGATCAGTAAATGAATCTGGTATTTGATTCAGAATATTTTGTAAATATTATCTTTTGAACTTTTAGTTCACATTGTTTTGTATGAGGATCATAATGTGACAATAAAGATTCAGTCTATTCAATTTTTCAAGTTTTTTACCCAAATAATCTTCTTTTCAAAACATATTTCCAAAGTAACTCCCTTCTAAACTTTATTCCCTTAGTAACATATTCAACGACAATGACAATTAATCTTTGGTAATCTCTGCTCTGTCCTTCCCCTAACATTTTTCCCTAGTCTCCCCATAATTTTTCTACCTCATAGTTACTGCCATTCATTCAATTATTCTTTTGTTTTTCGAGAACTTTCCTTTTCAATATTTTTCCTTTTTATTTTTATAGCATTCTTCCTACCTCTACATTCAAGGTTTTGAGCGAAGAAATCCATTCACATCTACTATTATGGGCGAGTACCCAGGAGGTGAACGGCTCTCTTCAGCTGCAAGCTCTGCCTTCGAGCTAGGAGTTTCTTTATGTCCCATGTTAGTCTTTATTTAATTCTCTAATACGTTCTCTAGCCCATGACATGTTATGGTTTTTTCAATTGTATGAGACATTTTCTAGTGAATTTAGTTTCAAATTGTTTAGAGTTATTTGTCCTTATAAAAATTGTTATTTTAGTAAAATAGATGAGAAAAGTTAGAAATAAGCTAAAAGATTCAGCAGTTTAATAAATGTTGGCATATATGGTTGTTATATAAATGATGAATAGTTTTTTACTATTGAATTTTTGCAATCTCATTCTAAAGTTGTGTAATAATTTTTATTCATATAATTAATTGATCTATTCGAGGTTTTTGTTAATACACATCTGTGGAGGGTTGAAAAGATAGATCTTTTGAGATGTTAAAAAAGGAAATTGAAGATGGTGATTCTTTTTACTTCATAGATTTCATAGTACGTATGGGCTCTATTTATTTAGCCACGGGTTGTTTTGAAAGATTTACATCAAATTTGCATTTCGTTGTATAGTCTACAGTATATTATTATGAACTAGATCCATCCAATAATGTCTCAATTTTTTCTTGAGTAATTAACTGCATGTATTTAATATGGGACAATTTGTTTTGTGATTCATAGACCAACTTGGAGATTGAATTTGTACTTATATTAGTAGTAAATAGAGTCAGCTACCTATTTGTGTTAGAAGTCAACTGTGTTTTGTGTCGGGCATTGATTTTCTATTTCTGTTAATGTTTTGGGTTTTGTAATAGGGGAGCAAGTAGGGTGTTCATTTTGATCTTTCAATCTAAAAAACCCGCTGATCCGATCCATTTCATCCCGTAAAAATATGGTACCCAAACTGGTTAGTATTATAGAGTCGGATAGTGGGTAACATAATTAGGTTGGGTAATGGATCGGAAATCTACAACCCGATGAGTACCCGACCCGTTCGTTTTACAGGGTTACTTTTATAATTTAACTGTAAAATCATTATAGCCTAATATTAATGAGTATTTTCTCATTTCTTTCCATTTATTGGGGTATTTGTGTAATTACCAGTCAATTTTGTTACTTTAAAATTTTTAAAACTAAAAAATTACAAATTGATCAGGTCAGGTATCCAGTCATCTGGCCCACTTTTAATAGTACAGGATGACCGGGTGCACTATGTATATGAATCAAGTATCGGGTCAAGTTTTTCTTGACCTGGTATAGCTGTATCAGGTAGGTAATGGATCAGATATTTGGTTCATTAATACCCCTAAATGCAAGGGGAAAAATGAGTCTACATGGCGATAAATGTATTATTGTGGGAATAAAATTTAAGAATGAGTTACTTTGGAAAATTTTTTGAAAAGAAAGTCGTTGTGGCAAAAAACTCCAATTTTTCTATCCCTAGCTGGTTATCTTCCCCTTATTTTGGAAAAATATTTTCATCAAATGACAATCGACAAAACATACAGTAAATAAGTACCGTGTTAATATTTCAAAATATAGTGTTAATTATAGAGGGTGACTCGTATCTAATATATATTCCCAACTTTCTTTAAGGACGAATCTTTGTGCATTTTGGTGAAATAATTTAAATATATACCGTACAACTAAAAATTCTTAAATGGGAAAATTTATACTACTGACCAAAATCCCATTATAACGAGGAAAATTTAAAATAACTATTGACCTGATGCATATGTGTTGCTATACACCATAGCATGCCCTTATATATCTGTAGATAATTTTGTTCTTACAAATAATGGCCTAGCTATTAATTGAAGGCATTTTATTAAAAATTCTACTAGACCATTTTGGGTATGAACATATGTTTAAGGATGTTCAATAGTTATACCAATTGACATAAAAAAAATCATTAAATGCAGACATAAATTTTACCAACATTATCGTGATAAATTTTCATATTATGCATAATCTGAAAATTGTACTCATAATTGAGATAGATATCTCACAAATGTCATGCTACAATTCGAAAATAAGCAAATATTTATTAGACCATATAAGAAATGCATCTATCAAAATTATAAAATTTCTGGATGGTCCATAAGACAGGTGATTGATTCCACATATATATCACCTTGAATTTCTTTCAGAAATGCAGGAGATTCAATTCCTGTTTTAACTGGTATATGGTCTAATATTTAATTTTCATTGAGAGTAAATAGCATAAGAGAATTCATTCAAGGGTAAAATGCAAATAACCCCATGTGGGTAGACAAATAGGCACTTTGTCCTGATATGGTTAGCAAATGTGCATTTGACCCCTTTGTGATTCAATTTTTTTTTTTTTTAACAAAATGGATAGAAACCATCAAATCTAATATTGACTTGTTAAATTTCATATATGCTCCTAGCCAATTCAAATACTTAACAAGTTTTGGGGCGAAATTAAAAATAAAGAGGGTTAAAATTTTTGGGGTCAAGTTGAAAATTAAAAAGGTTTAATTTAAAAATTAGAAACAAACCCTAACCATTATCCTTTTCCTTCCTCCATCCATAGCACACAATAGCTATCCCCTCTCCTCGCCAATTGCCATCCCCTTCCGTCTCCCACTGATCTCTCTCACCCGTCTCGCTCCCCCCAGCGACTGCCCCTTTCCCGATCTTTCTTCCCAGACTCCTTCCCTAATCTACCTTACCCATCCCCCCACTTCCCCATCCCTTTCGCAACATCTCCTCCACTGCTTTTGAAGACAACAGTGGTTGTATTTCCCCAATATAATGTCGAGTTTCAAATCGTTTTGACGATTATTAAAGATTGTTGGTTGTATTTTAATTTTTTTATGTTTTTTGTTGATAAGGGTTTAGACATGAATATTGGTAATGTTATGTGATGTATTTGGTTTGGATTTGTTATGATTATGCGTAATCTTGTAGATCTAGTATGAGTTTTTGGATATTTAGGAAGTAGTGAGAAGAGAAAGGAGATGTGGTTGCATTTTTGGACAAATAATGGTGGGATGGGATAGGGTAGCGGCTAGTAGAGGGAGAAGATAGGTGGCGGGGCTTCTAAGATGGGGTTGGGGTTAAAAGGGGTGGAAGGGCGGTTTTAATGGTGGTATTGGTTAGGATGGGAGGAGGAAGAGATGGTAGGGGGTGTAGTGGAAGGGATTGAACAGGTTAGGGTTTTTTGAGGTAAAATGGTCAATTTAAATCTTATTCTCGTATTTTTTTTTAAAAAAAAATAACGTAGGCAAGTGAATGTTAAACACAGTTAGTTTTGAAAAATTCTTTCAATTCTACCCAAAAAAAAAATATATATATATATATATATTTATATAGCATAAGGGGTTTAAATGCATATTTAATAACCACAGGAAGGCAAATTACTTATTCGGCTAACACAAGGGGGTTATTTGCACCCTTCACTCAGTTGAGGAATCTTCTAGTTCTTCAATGGATGTTCATGTGGATTGTCAATAATTTTACGTATTATAATTGACATGGTATGGTCTTAACTGGTCACGCCAAATAATAAAAATATTTGAATCAGTAAACTTTTGGTATATTACAACATATGGTGTAGTTTCAATTGTATATTACAAACCAAATAAAAAGTAAGCAATGTTTGTTTGAGTAGAAAAAATCAAATAAACACTCAAACAAGTAATAATACCTCACTTTGCACTAAATTCTACCTGCAATCTTGCAAGTATACGGAGAAGGTAGTAGATAGCGGTAAGAAGGTATCATTCTCACAAGGATCGTTTAGTTGGCAACTATTAGGATTCATTGGCCATTGTATAGTTAGGCAATCCAAAAAAATAGCAAATACCGAACCTAATTAAAGCCATGAATTAAACAAGCAAGTAATTCAAAATTAAAAACTAATTTATCTACTAAAGAAAGTAAAGGAAACAATTGAACTACTAGTTTAAAGATTAACTAATCTAATCTAATGGAATTAAGTAAATGAAAGCATGTAAACTACTTCTAAATTAACTAGATTAACTAAACTAAACTAGAATTAAAAGGCAATGAATCCTAAATGAACCAAAGAAAGTAATAAGAAAGCATGAAACTAAAGTAATGAATTTCATTTTTCTACTAATTAAAGTATTGAAATTTGCAAAGAAAATAAGACTAAACTAGATATTTTTAGTTTTTGGTTTAATAAAAGAAAAGCCACTAAAAATTAGTAAGAACTAAAAGAAGGAAATGAAGATTTTAACTAGAAATCACTAAATCACGAAGAACCCTAAGAAAACTTGAAATAGAAGTAACTTGATTTTAAAGAAATTAAACTAAAAAATAAGTAAAAACTATATCTACTAAAAGCTAATGATTAACCCACTAAATTTATCTAATCAAAATTAAAACTTGCAAGGAATTAAAGACAAGGTCTAAAGAAAAATTAAAGAGAATTTTATATTAAACTTGAAACTTAGAGTTCAAACTACTACTAATCTAGTCTACTACGAAAAATGCTAATTACACTACCTACTATGTGTACTATCACTAACTATTACCTATTATATATATTATAGTGTTTTACAAGTCATGAATTAATCTGCAAGCCAAAATTACAAAAATATATACTGCGAACACTAAGCCTTCCGCGCCTCAATGTCGCGACATCGAGCTAAAAATTACTAAATGAATCACTGCCTCGATGTCGTGATACCAAATATCCATGTCGCGACATCAAATATGTTTCAACTCTATATTCAACTCTTCATCAATTTCACTTTGGTCCTCGAACTTTTGTGATTTTGACTTCTATCTTTCAATCTTAACCTACAAAATACTTAATTAAATAAATAACCAAATTAACTAAAATTAAAATAAAATTTTATGATATTTACAAGAAATGCAACAAAATTTTATAATCTAGAAGCAAACTAACTCCAGTTTACTCGAGTTATCACACTCCTAAACTTAGCATTTTGCTAGTTCCGAGCAAAACAAGAAATAAAAAGAACCTTACTAAACGGTTTAACAAGCACACCGCTAAATTGACACCACAAATATGACAAATGAATGTACTTATGAACAATAAGGAAACCTCTCAAGAAACCTCAAATACCATAGGGCAAAGATGTTATAAGACTAATAATATTTTTGCAATTACAAATAAGGCGAGTACAGGATTTTGGCATGTACCTGTGTTGTTTTTCCGAATTAAGCCATTAGAGTAATAATAAGATGAGTCTGGGATTCCAGCATGTACCCATGTTGTTTCTCCAAATTAAGCTATTAGCAATTACGTTTTAGAACTCCAAGAAGTCTAGGGGAAATGTTTGTGATACTTATCCTTGATATCATACTACTCATTCCTTTATAGATTAATGTTCCCAACTCGTATGACATGTGCATATCGATAGATTCCTAATGAACTTCTATTTCCATGCGACATCGTCAGGTTGGTTAAACTATTTTGTAATACTTGTGATATGAGAAATGATGATATTTTGAATTAATAGAACTTACTTTTTGGGAACCTTTTTGAAAATGATGAATGCTTGGTAATTTGAAGTTCTGTGTAGCAATTGAGCTTAGGATTTTTGGGAAAATGAAAAACTAGGGTGACTAATTGAAATAGTTCAATCATCATAGAGAAGGGGATGGTATTCGCAAGTCAATTATCATCATCGACTACAAAATTGATCAATTTCCATCCAAGGGCCATCAAACACACACATACAAACATAAATGGACCTTCTCCAACACAAAAATGAACATTCCCAAACTTAACACTTTTATTCATTTGATGAGCAAAACTCATCCATCCAATCACCCAAAATTCAAACATCATAACACATAAATGCCATTAAAACAAATTGAGAACAAACTAGACTATAACAAAATCTTAACAAAACACACTCCATTAAGTGATATCACTAAGAACACATCTGGCCATGCCATGTAATCATTCAAATAAGCTCACGATAGTCAATTCCAAAATTCAAGTCTCAACAAGAATCTGCCTGGAATTAGCTGAAAGTCCTTGGCCACTAGCAAAACTCAAGCAAGTAAATCAACCAAGAACACAATAACCTAAAACTAGGCATTCATCCATGAAGTTCAAAAACAATAACCTAAAACCAGGCATTCATCCATGAACTTCGAAAAAGAATCAATTTCAAGTCAAGCATCACTAAAAAGTCACTTGGTATCAGTTTAAGGCCCTTAGCCAATCTACAGTCAAGAGAAAATAGCCAAATCCCAAATGTCTAAAAAACCATAAAATAAACATGATAACAAACAAACAAACAAACCAAGCCTTAATCCCACTAAGTAGGGTGGGTGCATGAATCTGGGTATGCCATTGCGCTCTGTCATGAACCATATACTCCTCAATTTCTAGATGGGCTATATATTTTTTACAAGTTAGCCACCAAGTTTTTTTCGGTCTTCCTCTACCCCTCTTATGTTGACTACTTTCTCTAAAATCTTCTCGCCTGACAGGCACTTCTACTGGTCATCTTAACACATGACCTAACCACCTTAAGCGTGTTTCTCTCATCTTATCATCAATAGATGCTACTCCAATCTTCTCACGAATATGCTCATTTCGTATCTTGTCCATCCTAGTGTAGCCACACATCCATCTTAACATTCGCATTTCTGCTCACTAATCTTTTGCTCATGTGTGTGACTCACTGCCCAACACTCAGACCCATAAAGCATCGCTGGCCTAATTGCCGTTTTATAGAATTTACCCTTAAGTCATAAAGGAATTTTGCGGTCACATAATATTTCCGATGTCATTCTCTATTTAGTCCATCCCGCTTGTATTCGATGTGTAACATCTTGATCTATACCACCATTACTCTGAATAACTGAACCTAATTATTTAAAATTCACTTATGGGTATCTCTTGATCTCTGATACTAACCCTTATTCTATTCCTACATGCACCGTTGCTAAACTTAAATTCCATATATTCTATTTTTGATCTACTAATTCTAAACCCTTCTGCCTTAAGTGTCTCTCTCCAAACCTCGAGTTTAGCATTAACCCCATCTTTTGTTTCGTCTACTAACACAATGTCATCTGCAAATAACATACACCATGGTATTTCCTCCTGTAAGTGCCTCGTAAGTTCATCTATGACCAACGCAAATAGATAAGGACAGTCGTCTTAGAGCTGAACCTTGGTGTAAACCTATATTTTTAGGGAACTCTCGTGTGAACCCTCTTGGTGTTCTCACACTTGAAACCACATCCCTATACATCTCCTTTATTGATTCTATGTATGCTACTCTAACTCATCTTTTTTCTAAAACTCTCCATATTACTTCTCTAGGGACTCTATCGTATGCCTTTTGAAGATCAATAAAAATCATATGCAAATCATTTTCTTTATCCCGGTATCTCTCAGTAAGTCTCCTTAAGAGATGTATTGCTTTAGCAGTCGATCTCCCTGCCATTAAAACAAACTGATTATTTGACACCTCAGTCTTCAAATCAAGCATTGTTGTAGAGTGATATCCTCTCTAAGTGTCCCCAAAATCAGTCACTCTTCATCATTTATGTCATGCTCTAGCTCCCCATGATCATCCTCAGTTCGCCTGTACTGGCTTTCCTCGAACTCCTCGTCTTGCGCTCCACTAGTACCACTAACTTGTTATGAATCACCTTGATGATGCGCCGATACCTCTAGTGGTATGTAGTAAAACTGTCCACGAGGCGGACCATAATGCCAAAGTCGAGGCGGTTGAGGTCGTACCCATGTAGTGAGTGAGGGGGTCCTAAAAGTTTCTCCTATCAATGCCAAGTTATTGTGCATGACCAACTGGTTGTACGTAAGGTACCCTTGCAATTCATTGTGCCCTTCATCTGTGATTGCGACATTACAAACATAACCTTGTGGCATGGGGATCTGCAATGTTCGAGGAGGAGTGGTGAGGAGGAGGTGTTGGAGGCATATGGGCTTCTCCAGGATGTTGATGCCTCTCAAACAGCCAAACCATCTTATTTACATATTCCTTATTAACTATGCCTCTGGGATAAGTTTATGGCTTGCCAGTGGCAAAGGAGCATCCTGCAGTAATACATAAATGATTGATTAGACTAGGAGCTTAAAAAATAGGACTCCTAGACCTCCCAGTATCAAGGAATCTCTCTCTGATCAAACCACCAACATCCAAAGGCATCCCCTCAAGAATAGCATAAGCAAGGCACATTTTATCTCGTTGAATATAACTTACTGAGTTTGAGCCCCAAATACTATAGCTAATGAAATAGAACCACAACTTGGCCAATAATGATAGACCACTACAAGGAAATTTAAGCTGTCTTGTCCCAGTTGTATTCATCACCCAATCAACATTAGTAGTACATAGAGCTTTTTAATAACCACCATATCTTTATTCTTGTCATTTAGGAACTCCCTATACTCCAAACTCTTAACAAAAGATGTGTTAAGTACTCATTAATCTTTTCGGCACTAAAGTTAACCAGCACACCTCTAACTCTAACTTTACCATCTTCCAAATCACACAAACTACAATAAAACTCTTTAACTAACTTTGTATAACCAGGATCACATTCTCTATCAAATCTTTCCTTTTTCCTCTCTTTAAGCTGTCTTTCAATTTCCCTTTTCGTCTCCTTATAATCCCCCCAATGCATAAATAAATCTAAATCGCTCTCTCTTAATGACCTCGTACTTTTCATTGGCCTTAAACAAAGTAGGAGGACGCTCACTCAAAAATTGAGGTTCCACCTCTGGTTCATTTGCTTCACTCAACTTACCAATCTCACGTACACACCTCCCCTCCCTTTCTTTTTCTTGGATTCTCTCCTCTGCCCCTACTTCTTCTCCCTTTGTCATTTTCTTTAGACATTTCAACACAAACAATTAAAATGCTCCTCACAAAGTATTCAATTCCACAGCCAAGAATAAGAACAATCAACCACCAAAATTCACCAATCAAGTAATTACCAAATTAAATAAAGAACCGTCCACCACAATAATTAAAAAAACCAAGGAATTCAAAGTCAAATTAGCAGAAAATAACACCTAATCAATTTGTTCCAAGAAAATTACCATTAATGACCCACAATTTCTTGAAAATTTCCAAGCAATCAATGGTCACAAATTAACCAAAAATCCAACCTAAATAACCCATAATAATCACTTACGGGCTTAAGGGACAAATAAATTGGAGGATATTACCCGTATTGTTGTTAAAAAACACCCACATTGATTGATGAAAAATACTCCTTTGAAGCTTGAAAAATTGCCCTTGAAAAACCCTCTTGTGGATGATTGGTGATTGATGATGATTTGATCGGTGGATTATGTTGGTTTTATGGAGGATTTGTGGAGTTAGAATGAGATTTTATGAAAGGGTAGAAGATGGAGTGGTTTAGGGTTCAATTGAATTGGGATTAGAATAAAGAAGAAGAAGAAGAAAAGTTGCTTTAGTTTTGAATCTGTTCGACTTTCGCATTATGACATCAAATTTTTTATGTCGCGACATCGATATACATGTACTTCTCACGCGCGCTTTGGTGTCGCGACATCAAAATTTGAGTCACAACATCAACTAAATTGTTTGCCCTACACGTGATCAGCGTCGTGACATCATTATTTGGTGTCACGATATCGAAACGGACTCAAATTTTTGCCCTTGCAGATGTTTGTATTTGATGTCCAGTCACATGGACTTTGATGACATGACATAATCAAAAGACAAAAATAGCCCCCAGAAGTTCCAGTTCGATGTCGCGACATGGAACTGAGCATCTACAAAGTTCATTTTCAACACAAAGCCAAGTTTCCCGACTTCTTTCTCACTTCACCCCAAGTCTTCTCACCACCTACAAACATTACAAATCCAAGTATTAGAAGACCATTTCACTTAATTCCTTAGAACAATTTATTCAATTTAAAACCAAAATGTTCAAAACAAAATCTACATTAAAAACAACAAAATCACACTAAATCAAAATGAAACATAAAATACCAAAATCAAACAAAACAAGGAATTTAAAGGCTTGGGTTGTCTCCCAAGAGGTGCTCTTTTATAGTCACTCGCTTGACTATAGTAATAGTCATCATTCTTGAATAAATTAGACGATTTCCTGTCCCTTATTGATGACTCCTCCAAAGTAAAGTTTGAGTCGATGACCACTTTAAAATTTTCCTTTTCTCCTTTTTAGCTAAGCTCCACCACACCATGGGGAAAACTTTAACTACCTCAAACAGTCCATTCCATCTTGATTTAAGCTTCCTCGGAAAAAGTTTGAGCCTTGAGTTATAAAGCAATACTAAATCACCGGCCTTGAATTCCTTCCTCAAAATGGATTTATCATGCCATACTTTGGTCCTTTTTTTTTTTCTGTAAATCAAGGAATTTTCAAAAATGCTTCGCTTCAGAACTCATCTAACTCAATCAAATCAAGGAGTTTCTTTTCACAGACTTCGTTCAAAATAAAGTTTAGACTTTTTACCACCCAATAAGCCTTATGCTCCAACTCCACCAGTGACATGCCTTACCATAGACTATTCGGTAGGGAGACATTCCAATTAGAATTTTAAATGGCGTATGGTCGGCCAATAAAGCATCATTCAACTTGATTGCCCAATCCTTTCTCCAATTATTAACTGTTTTCTCCAAGATTCTCTTCAATTCTCTATTTGATACTTTAACTTGACCCGAAGTTTAGAGGATGGTATGCTAGAGCTATTTTGTGCTTCACCCCATACTTCATCATCAAATATTCAAAATGAGAATTCTTAAAGTGTGTTTCCCCATCATTAATAATGGTTCTTGGCACTTCCAACCGGGAGTAGATATTCTTCTTGAGGAATTTTGTCATAATTCTTACATCATTGGTTGGAGTAAGGATTGCTTCTATCCATTTTGATACATAATCCACCACAACCAAAATATATTTGTTTGAGTATGATGTTGGAAAGGGTCCCATAAAATCAATACCCCATGCGTCAAAATCTTCCAACTCCATAATCCCATTGAGGGGTATCTCTTGTCTTCTTGAAATGTTGCCGACCCATTGGCATTCATCACATTCAAGTACAAAATTCCTTGAATCCTTGAAAATGTTCGGCCAGTACAAACCACTTTGTAGCACTTTAAATGCCATTTTTTGTGCTCTTTGGTGGCCTCTTATGGGTGATGCATGACAATGATGCAAGATATCCTTCACTTGGTTCTCTTCCGGGACACATCTCTTCAAAATTTGATCATACATCTTCGAAAAAGGCAAGGTTCATCCCAAACATAATACTTGATCTCCGCAAAGAACTTCCTTCTTGCATTTGCATTCAACTTGCTGGCACCACCTTTGTTACAAGGTAATTTGCAATGTCTACATACCAAGGAATTGACTCCTTAACTTTAAACAACTTTTCAATTGATGCCTCTTCTACAATGGCATTTTCATCTTGACTCACAAGCCTAGATTCTTCAATTCTAGAAAGATGACCCATTATAACATTCTCAACTCTCTTTTTGTCCACAACCTCCCAATCAAACTCCTACAATAGAAGTATCCATCTTAGTAAGCATGGTTGTTTAGAAAATAAATACCTTAATGTGGAATGATCCGCGTGTACAATGGTTTTTGAACTAATAATGTAAGATCTAAACTTGTCAAATGTGAAAACTATAGCAAGTAATCCCTTTTCTGTGGTGGAATAATTGATTGTGCTTACATTCAAAGTTCTACTTGCATAGTAAATGACATGCAATATTTTGTCAATTTTTTGATACAAAACGGCACATATTGCATAGTCATTCTCATCACACATAAGTTCAAATAGAATAGACCAATCTAGTGCCACAATAATCAGTCCATTAACAACTTCGTGTTACAACTCATTAAAGGCTTGCAAGCAAGAATCATCAAAGTTGAAAACACAATCTTTTTGAAGCAAGCAACATAAAGGTCTAGTAATTTGTGAAAAGTTTCTAATGAACCTCCTATAAAACCCCGCATGTCCAAGAAAACTTCTCACCCCTCTAACATTAATAGGTGGAGGAAGCTTCTCAATTACCTCGATCTTGGCCCTATCAACCTCTATGCCCTTAGATGAAATTCTATGTCCCAAAACAATCCCTTCTTGCACCATAAAATGACATTTTTCCCAAGTGACAGCCAAATTGGTTTCCACACATCTTTTCAATACATGAGACAAGTTCACAAACAATCATCAAGTTGAAGATTCACCAAAAATACTAAAATCATCCATGAAGATCTTTATACATTTTTCCATCATGTCATGAAAAATGAAAAACATGCAACGTTGAAATGTGCTAGGAGCATTACAAAGCCCAAAGGGCATTCTCCTATATGCAAAAGTTCCATATGGGCATGTAAAAGTTGTCTTTCCATGATCCTTCGGGCAAATAACAATTTGAAGGTAATCAGAATATCCATCCAAGAAACAACAATATACAAAGCCGGCCAACCTTTCAAGCATTTGATCAATAAAGGAAAGGGAAAAATGGTCTCTACGGGTAGCTTCAGTCAATTTACAAAAATCAATACACATGCGTCATCCCATGGCCAATCTAGAAGGGAGGAGCTTATTAGTTTCACTAAGTACAATGGTTTTTTCTTTTTATTTGGCTAACCACTAGTACCTTGGTGGGGACGCCACTTCACAATTTTATTAAAAAATGAATGAAAGTGATTACAAAGAGGGGGACATAGAGCCTAAAACCTCCAGCAATATGGAAGGATTTCAAAGACATAAAACCTTTGAAATCATGTAAGAAGAAATTACAAATTGCATAATCTAAAGTAGCTAAAGCCAATACTATCCAATGTAGCTATTCTTCGTACTCTACTAGGAATGGAGGTTGCATCATAGACTTTGAGCAAAGAGTGAGTGTGAGCTAGGCTTGCAAGGAAATCCGCTGCTGCATTAAACTCTCGATATATGTGCATAATACTATAATTACATGAGCTTAAAAAGGCCTTTAATCCTTTGGACAGTCATATCAATATGCCAAGGAGTTGTTATAACACCCTGAATGCTTTTATGTAGTGTGAGGGAGTCTAATTCAATCTCAATGAAGTCCATTTCCTTTTCCAAGCAAAGCGGAATACCGTCCAATAGGGCATAAGCCTTGACTACCAAGACACTACAAGAGCCATAATAGTTAGAAAACCCGAAGATGATATGTCCCTCATGGTCTTGGAGAATACCACCCCCTAAAGATATCTGGAAGACATATTTAGTATAGAAGAGCCATCTGATTGAGTTTAATCCATCCTTGGCTGGGACGTATCCAATTAAGCCTTTGGAACCGTTTAGGTTTGATAGTTATTGTGGTAGAGAGAAAAGATGAAGATAACCAACGCACATCGCACAAACAAGTCACATCCAATGGAAAGGCTTGGAGGATCAATCTCAACTCAGAAAGTACATTGGCAATTATTAATTTTGGAGTGAGGGAAATGCCTTCATATTTTGCCAAATTTCTAGTTTTCCAGAGGTTCTAGCAAACAATGGAGGGGATTATCTTGTGAAGGAAGCCAACAAGGGTAGAAGAGCTATAATTGAGCCATCAAGAGTGAAGATAGAGCTGCCAAGATTCACCATAATGCCTGGGATGTATCCAATTAAGTACAGCGGTTATACCACCCTTTTTAGGAACAACTTGAGTGGGACTAACCCTCTCGCTATCACTAATAGGGTAGATTATGTCAGCGTCCAATAACTTCATTACTTGATGGAGCTTCTTTCTCATAACCTCTTTCAAAGTAGGATTCAACCTCCTTTGAGGTTGCCTTATCGGTTTAGTCCCTTTATTCAACAAAATCTTATGCATGCACACAGAAGGGCTAGTTCCTTTAATGTCATCAATAGACCAAGCAATAGAATTTCTATACAATTTGACCATCACAACCAACTTATTGTTCACTAGTCAAAGAAACATTATCACCAAGACAAACATACATCAAGTGAGTAGGGAGAGGTTTAAGTTCTACCTTGGGAGATTTGTTGTTTGGAGACCTCCTTTTACCTTTACCATTATTTTCCTCCTCACTCTCATGCATTGAAGCATTATTCTCCAATTGGTGCAAACATTCTACTACTTCTTTATCTTCTTTGACTATATTACTTGGATTCAACAAAACTCTTTCTAATGGAGATTTCTCCAATTTTTATCTACAATAGGCATCAACTAAATCATCAACTAAATTTATGTTCATAACACCTTCATAAATAGAAGAAACCTTGTTTTAATGAATCAAATACATTGAAAGTAACAATTTCAACATTAATTTGAAATGCCAACTTCTCTTCTTGTACATCTATGAGTGCACACCCGGTTGCAAGGAATAGCCTTCTAAGGATAATGGACATCTCCTTATCTTCCTTCATGTCCAAAATTATGAAATCCACCTGGAGATAAAGCTTGTCTATCTTTATGATTACATCTTCAACAATTCCCCTTGGACATTTAATACTCCGATCCGCAAGTTGTAAGGAAACACCTTGTGGTCTTCAAATCTCTTCCTTTAAGCCTCTGATAGACCGAATAAGACATGAGATTTATAGGGGCCTCCAAATCACACAAGGCCTTCATAAATTGAACCCGCCAATTTTGTAAGGATTGGAGAAAGAACCGGGATCTTTAAGTTTGGGAGGCAACCTCTCTGTGAGCAATGCACTACAATTCTCTGTCAAGTGTAATATTTCATCTCCATGCAATTTCCTCTCTAAAGTGAGAACTTATAATCATGAATTTGGCATATGAGAGCATATTTTCAAGTGCCTCTCTGGATGGTATGTTAATTTGAATCTTCTTAAACACCTCAAGAAACTTCTTAAATTTCTTTGTATTTTCCTCTTCTTTCAACCTTTGTGGAAATGGAACTCTAACTTGCTTTGACAATTGATATGTAGGATCCTTGCTTTCATTATGTTACTCATGGGGCTTACTTGGTTCTTTAATCATTTCACCTTGGCCCTTTGGAAACTTCCCTATTTCTATACCACTATCCTCAACCACTCTCTTGTCTTCTTGAGGATGAACTTCCACCAACTTTTCCCTCCAAAAGCTTTGCCACTTCTAAGTGTGATAGCTTTCACTTGCTTCCTACAATTTTGCTCTCTTGGATTGGGGATTGTATCACTTGACAAGGTACCCAAAGATCTTTTATTTTGTTGCCTAGCCAATTGTCACAATTGAACCTCTAAATTCCTTTTCATGGCTCTTAACTTCTCATATTCCTTCCTGATGATTGGTTTTCAATCTCCCTTCTTTAGTTCTCATTTTCTCTCCTCAAATTCTCAAATTGTGCTTGGAGATCTTCACCTTCTCTATGGAAATTTTGATTGTAATTCATGGGTGGTTGAGGGTTATATTGTTGAAATTCTGGTCTTGATTGATTATTATGATAGGGAGGATTTGCTTGAGATGGATAGGAAGTACCTTGGAATTTCTTTGGTGAGGTGGTTGATCAAGTCTAGAAGATGAAGAAGTTGAGACTTGGTTTTGAAAATTTTGGGGGGAGGATTATGTTGGTAAGGAAGATTTTGTTGGTTGTTGGAATTGCTCCAAAAAAGTTTTAGATGATTCCTCCATGAAGGATTGTAAGTATTTTCAAAAGCTCCTTGAGAATTCCTTGAGGATGGAAGTTGATTAGATACATAGTTGATTTGCTCACTCATACCAAATGAACCTCATATTTACCATTTTAATGTCCACCACCACAAAAATCACAAACAAGAGGTATTTTAGATGCAAGTAGTCACGGCATTAATAGCATTTGGCCTCCCCAAATTTTCCAAAGCCCTTGTGAAGCTATTCATGACATTCATAAACATGCCTTGTTGAGCAGGTAATGTATCATTCAAGTTCAAATTCAAAACACCTCCATGTTGAACATTGGCTTGATTGACATGTTGTTGAGCCACCGATTGAGCAATAGGACCATGAGAGTAATAATTAGATGCCATCCTATTAAGTAATGCTTGAGCCTCCTCTAGCATTTTGAAAGAAATTGAACCATCTGTGGATGCATCAACAATTAATTTGGTCTCTTGAATCAAAACATTATATAATGTTTGGATTTGCAACTGAAGTGGAATAGCGTGATGTGGGCATTTTGTCAATAATTCTTTGAATCTAGTCCATGCCTTACTAATACCTTCACCCATATCTTACTTGAATGACATGATCTCATTGTGAAATTTGGCAGTCCTTGAAAGAGAAAAATGTTTGGCCAAGAACTCTTGGGCCAATTTGATTCCACGTCGCAAACGTCTCTTGAGCATGTGATTGCAACCAAGCTTTTGCTCTATCCCTCAATGAGAAAGGAAAAACTCTCATACGCACACAATCTGGATGGACTCCATTGAATTTAAACATGTCCAACACTTCTTCAAAGTTGATTAAATGCATGTATGGATCCTTGTTAGGGCCTCCACCGAACATCGCATGAGTTTGAAACATTTGTATGATGGAGGGTTTGATTTCAAAATTTTTTGCTTGTACCGGCATACGCGCAATGCTAGAAGTAGCCCCATTGAAATTTTTCATTGCATAGTCTCTTGAACAGAACAACCATTGCCATTATTCCCAAGTTCTCCATTGAAGTTAGCTCCTACTCCATGATTTCCAATCCCTTCAACTTGTTCATCATCACTATTATTACTCAAATTTTCATTCAACATTTTAGGATTTTGTTGAGGATTCTCCATTATTCCCAAGTTCTCCATTGAAGTTGCACTCTTTTTCCTTTCAAATTTGTTCCCTTAATTCTTTCTCTCTTTCATCATCTAAACAAATCAAAGGCTCTTTTTATCTTCCAACCATGTACTACAAAGAGTAAATCAATCAATTAGTCACAAGTGCCAATTCAATTAACAAGCCAATATCACTAACATAAACAATATAGAAAAAATAAGAAACTAAAATTAACTATTAAAAACAATTAAAAAAATGCCTAATCTAAACTACTCGTAAAGCACCTAATATTGCCAATATACCTAGGACAATCCCGACAATGGCGTCAATAACTTGTTCGTTCAGATAGAATAAAATCAATTAAACAATCAAATGTAATAAAATCTCACTTTTCACTAAATTCTGCCGGCACTCCCGCTAGTATACGTGGAAGGTTGTAGATAGCGGTAAGAGAATATCATTCCCACAATGATCATTTGGTTGGCAACTACTAGAATTTAATGGCCATTGTATAGTTAGGCAATCCAAAAAGAGAGCAACTACTAAACCTAATTAAAGCCATGAATTAAACCATCAAGCAAGTAATTCAAAATTAAAAACTAATTTATCTACTAAAGCAAGTAAAGGAAACAATTAAACAACTAGTTTGAAGATTAACTACTCAATCTAATGGAAGTAAGTAAATGAAGGTAATTAAAACTACTTCTAAATTAACTAGATTAACTAAACTAGACTAGAATTGAAAGGCAATTAATCCTAAATGAACCAAAGGAAGCAATAAGAAAGTGTGAAACCAAAGTGAATTCTACTTTTCTACTTCCTCTGTCCCATTTATATTGTCACACTTCCCATTTTGGGATGTCCCAATAAAAATGTCACATTACCTGAAATAGATGATTTGCTTTGTTGAAATTCTAAATCTATCCTTCCAAACATTCAAAATATTTCCAACTCCAATAACTACCCCGCCCTAATAATCGATACGCCATCTCTCTTTTCAATTTTTTCTCTCACCTCTCAACCCATTAAAGCTCTCCAACTACCAATGTTTGTTATTTAATGATGTCAAGTCAATTCAGGAACTTATTAAGGGCATTTGTGGATATTTGATAAAAATTTATAGTTATTTAAAAATTCATTCAAATGTATAATGTGACAATTATATTGGAATAGAGGGAATACTGATTAAACTACTGAAATTTGCAAAGGAAATAAGACTAAAACTAGATATTTTTGGATTTTTGGTTTAATAGAAGAAAGCCCACTAAAAACTACTAAGAATTAAAATAAGGAAATGAAGATTTTTAACTAGAAATAACTAAATTACCAAGAACCTTAAGAAAACTTGAAATAGAAGTAACTAGATTTTAAAGAAATTAAACTAAAAGCAAGTAAAAATTATATCTGCTAAAAGCTAATGATTAACACACTAAAGTTATCTAATCAAAATCAAAACTTGCAAGGAATTAAAGATAATATCTAAAGGAAAATTAAAGAGAATTTTGTATTAAACTAGAAATTAGAGTTCAAGTTGCTATTAATCTAGTCTACTACTAAAAATATTAACTACACTACTTATCATGTCTGCTATCACTAACTACCATCTATTATATATATTGGTGTGTTTTAGAAGCCAAGAATTAAAATTTGCAAGTCAAAAATTACAAAAATGCCATGAACACTAAGCTTTCCACGTCTCAATGTCGCAACATTGAGTTGAAAATTACTAAATGAATCTCCACATCGATATCGCCACACCAAATATCTATGTCATGACATCGAGCATGTTTTAACTTTAATATTTAACTCTTCATCAATTTCACTTTGGCCCTCGAACTTTTGTGATTTTGACTTCTATCTTTTAATTATTAACCTGCAATACTTAATTAAATAAGTAACTAAATTAACTAAAATTAAAATAAAAATTTATGATATTTACAAGAAATGCAAATACAACTACATAATGCAAATAATTAACTAAAACATTTAATTATACCAAAAGTCAGGATTAAACTATAATGCAAATAATTAACTAAAACACTTAATTAGATACCAAAAGTCGGGATTAAACTAACAAAATACTACTTGATTTAGAAGCAAAATAATTTTAGTTTATCAAGCAACTTTTCCAAAACATATTTCTTTGCTGATACTATTTTTGTGATATAAAGATGCTCAATATTTTTCTCATTTACCATCTCAATATGATATTTATTTTGGCGAATACCATTGAAATTTAATACATTTCTTTGAGACTCTTCGAGTAATAATATAGTGGCTCTTGTGGAACCATCATTCAATTTAGTACTACCAGATATTTTATTGACATTACTTTTATTAAATGAGAAAAATATTTTTTTATTATTTTTTAGTATCATATCCATTGTTGTTCTGTCAATGATACATATATCTACATATCTCAGATACATTTGTATATCATATGTTTCTCATTAAACAAGATAAATGTAATAATAAAACAATATAAGATAACAAAATAATACAAAAGAATAAGACATACAAAATTTTAAAACTATAATAAATATATGCGCAATAAAATATCACAATTTTTCTTTTGTAGATATTTTCACCTACCAACCAAACAGTCTATACTTCCTTTAGGGAAGAAATCATCAATATTATAACCGTGATCAAAATCATCATAGATAAAATTTATTTCCATAATTAACTTTGGCGTACGACAGGTACATGACAAATGGCTTTTTCATGCCACAATAATAATTTTCATTTTTCAGTATTTTTTTGTGAGATTATTTTGGTCACTATTTTTGTTTCCTTTTCTTTTTTAGAATTAATCAACTTCTAATAGTATGGGTAATCATTATGACCTCGTCCATGGTCACTGTCACATCCACGATCATAGGCATAATTATTTTTAGAATTGTTATACATAACTATATTTACTTCAAGGAATGGAGTAGATCTAGGAATGATTGCATTAATTGAAGGAATGGAGTATATCCAAACACGGTTGCATTTATTTCAGGGAATGGAACATATACGGTGAGACAAGTTCCATGATTTTTTTTTATCAATAATTCATTATTTAACTCGGTGATAAGATAACATGAAATTAATTCGAATTATTTCTTAAAGCCCTTTTAGGATATTGTTGCTGCAGGAAGATTTTTAAGACATGAAAAGTAGAGAGCATTTTTTTTTCTAGGGTAAATTACGAGGAACCCTCTTTGATTTGGCTAATATTCACATTACCCCTTATGGTTTGAAAACCTACAATTTGCTTCCTTGTGGTTTGGGTCAAAATGAACCTGTTAAATATTCTATTAAGTGACCATTGGGAGGTTGAAAATTTTTAATTCAACGGGTTATTATAGTTATTTAAAATATCTAATCAAGGTTAGTTATGTAATGTAACATAAAAACCACAACTCATCCTTTTCAGCAAGGGGTTTTTTGAATGGTGGAGCGATATCAGACTTGGAATTTTTTTTGATTTTTTGCACAAATCCATTAGAATTTTAACTTTTCATCCATTTTATCAAAAAATCCAAACCACAAGGGAACAGATTGTAGGTTTGCAAATCATAAGGGAGTAACATGAATATAAGACAAGCCATAAGCGGTTTTTTTTATTGTAATTTACCCTTTTTCTAACATGCTCTCAGTAGTGATCTTTTAAACTTCCCCATAAATCGGGTGGATCGCTTACAAGAAGAAAGAAAAATCATAGATTGTTCTGACTAGATGTATTATTTTGCTTCTTGATAGTGTATCTAAGACCATAAAATCCAAATGAATTTCTACATTCAAATCCTACTTGTTAAATCAAGGTCCATAAATTTGAGTTTGGTAAAATTTGATAAGATCCAAATTAATAATAATAACCAATTATATTGAGATGGTATAATTAAATCAAAGGCATAAATATCAAACTTAAATGATAGAAAATAATCAATATCAAATCATACATTAGTTGTGATGATCTAAATTTCTACCTTCGTTATGTTAATTTAAAATTCTACCTCAGTCGATTAGAGTTTTGTGTTGATAACGAGTTATAAAAATTTAAAACAAAATATATGACGTTGGCAAGAGAAAACAGAGGAAGAAATATAAGCACATAGTTTTTTATTTTTATATTTTTCATGTAGTACATATATTTATAAGAATATAATGACTAAGAATATAATGACTAGTGAGTTAAGTTACGTATACAACGTAAGATGTCCTTATACTTACCAGATTTTTAGATGTAGATAGATTTCTATTATGACTTATCAAATGCATAGATAGACATTCACCATGATATAGAATTTGTAAGACAGGTTAAATTTTTGCATTAGACATTTAGGTAAAGGTAAAAATTTCACATTCCTTCCTAAGGTTTAAAATAATTATAGTTAGCTCCCATTTAATTTTAAAAATTACACTTAATTACAAGTTGACTTAATTTAATGTTTTGAATAGCGAACTTCCCACATGTCAAGAATTTAAGCACAAAAAACTAATTTCTAATTTAAAATGGTATTTTCATTCCTGTAATACCCTTGTAATGGCCAATGATAGGTATAAATTAGTTACATGTATAAAAGGGCAAAATTTATAATAGTTTATAAATTATGAGGTCAAAGTGAAATATCCTACCCTAGGCAAATGGTCAATTACAAATGAAAAAGTACAACAAACACTAAACAATCAACACATATGTTAGTATATAGATCATGATTAATTATGGATATTAAAATTAAGAAATATTATTGTATCCCAGTAAATACAAGTCTATATGGCTTGATTTCATAATTGAACGAACCCTGAAGATATCTAGTTTTCACGAAAATTTCAGGAACTTTATTAACAAAATGCATTCATATAAAATAACATTTCACTAATATATCATTAAATTCACAAAAAATAAATAAAATTAGATCAAGTATCTAAATTCAATAGTTAATGATTTAATATGATTTTACTACATAAATTGGGTTTGGCAAGTAATTCTTAATTTGTGACTTTAAAATTATATATTCCAATTTCACAATTCAGTGATTCCTGGAATCCAATAAGAACATGAAATAGAAATAGAACAGTTGATTAAGTGCAATGGATTCAAGCCAAAATATGCTAAAAAAAGAGGATACTGAAATCTAATCAATTACTGGACACTATGAAATAACAGAACAAGAATTCGAAGTGAGATTCCACAATATACGCAACTCTAATTCTTAATATGACATGAAAAGTTTTTCCAATCACCAAGACGATGACAACCTCTTCCATTACAAGTTCTGAAGTTGTAAGTTGATTGTCGTAAAATTAAGTTCTTGCAAATAAGATCCAACTTCAGAACTGAGACTTGTCCAGGCTGTCAAAAAACGAATGGTCTAGAGCTTCTTTAGCTGATATTCTCTCAGCTGGATCATATTTAAGCATCTTCTGCATCACCAAAAGGAAAGTGAATGCAACTTTTGCAGACTTTCAGCAAATTAATGCAGAACAAATCACATAATGACCCGAGTTAAAATCAAGAACTTCCGACAAAGCTGGGCTACTGCAAACGCAATGTCTAAAAGAGAATGCAAAATTATTTTAAGGAGTAGCATCATGAGCTTGGAAACTTGTGTGCGTCTCTGTGAGAGAGAGAGACACTGGGCACTTTGTCCATCTCTCCTTTTGGAGAGGTAATGTCTATATATCATCCTCTATGAACTACCAATTAAATGCTTGTAACTTATAATATGTAAACAGGCTAAAACTTGACATGGATGACATTGACTTAATATGTTATAAGACATCAGAACTTCCTGTATAGAAGAAAAATGAGAGACCTTAGGCCTGACAACTTACAGATAGAAGGTCAACACCATCAGGTCCCAATGACGGAACAGCTCGTGCCAAGCTCTGGGGCTCCCAATGGGGGTACACATGCCAATCTCGCAGTGAACACACTCCAGGCCACTGCTTCTCCGTAGGTGTTCCCAGCAGCCTTTTATGACAATTACAGAGAATAAATATTTGACGACTATTAATATTGGTTTGATGCACTCCATCCAAATCCACCAAATGTAATCATGCCAAACAACAAACAGCTGAAACTTTTTTCACCATTGGACTTGGGGAAACAATGCAGATGCTTTTCACCTCATATGATAATTTTGTAAAATTTAGATATTAACTCCCTATAACAGAATCATGATGTGCCTTTACGTTCTAGTTTTGTCAGAGGATCACTTAATTATTTTAAGAACAGCAGAGGGTGGCACATTGCCATTTATGACAATACATAATATTGGTTTTACTTGCTTAAAAGAAACCTCTGGAGAGAATACTGAGATTTCTATTGAAAGTTCATTTTAGTTCTTTAGACAAGTTAAGCCAATAAAACATTCAGATCAGAACCTTTCATCCTATCTAAATACTAAGTAGTGCCATCAAAAACTCAAAATTGTTTTACCAACCTGTCCCCAATGTAATGCTACAAAAAAGAGGACATTAGAGGAGCCAGAAAAATTAGATTGACAGGAAAAGTTTATGAAAGTTCAAGCTGCAGAAGACCTGATGAAGCAAATCATAATTCAGTGATAAAAGCTGACCTTATGAATCATAGATGTCAACTGAGGATAAAAATTTGAATAGGTGGCATAGAAGCACTTTACCTGATATGCTATATATGGAGCAGTTGTTGAAACTCTGAATCCCCAGGAAATAACGGTTGCCTTCTTACCATCTCAGCTGACAAAAGGAGCAAAAGAATAATGAGATTGTTAACAACAGGTATGCAAATTCACTTAGGGAACAAAATCGAATTGATCCCGGCAACAAGAGAATAGTAAGAGGGAATCCTACCAAAGATGCAACCAACAGACCACATATCAACAGCAGTGGAATAATGTGTAGATCCCAAGAGAACTTCCGGAGCTCTATACCAGAGGGTGACAATCTACTCCAATAGAAATTGAAACTCTAAGTGAAATTTGTGTTTGTGAATAACTAAGTAATAACAAAATGAACAGTGTATAAGTCTAGAAATTAACCTCATGGGTATAGCTTTTGAGGGGTACAGTGAAAGCCCTGCCAAGTCCAAGATCAGCAATCTTTAGGATGCCCTTCTCCTTGTCAACAAGGAGGTTCTGGGGCTTGAGATCCCTGTGGAGTACACCATGGCTCATGGCAGTGAGCAACACCCTTGCAAAGCTGGAAGAGGAAGCTCTGAATAAGGGAAGGTGAGAGCGGCCTGGGGTTGGAGCCCTTGCGGTGGGAGTCGATGAACTTCTTGAGGTCAGTGTCGAGGTACTCAAAGACAAGATAGAGGAGGGGCTTTCCATTGCCACCATTCTTCTTGTTGCCATCAACAATGTGCTCAACGCAGAGCAGGCGGACCACATAGAGAGATTGGGAGAGCATCTGGAGGAGGGACACCTCACGTAGGGCAGTAGGGGGAACACCCTCCTCGTCCATTTCTAAACGAGTCTTCTTGAGGGCCACCAACTGGCCAGTAGCCTTATCCTTAGCCTTATACACCTTCCCATAAGTCCCTTCTCCTACCTTCTCAAGCTTCTCATATTTCTCCATAATGGATCTGCCTGGAATTGTTGCCTTTCAATCCTATTTACCCTTAAAACAAAACAAAACAAAACAAAAATTTTAGTAGCAAATAGAATGAGAGAATTCATAAACGAAAAATTTTAATGGAATAAGCACTTAAAACCAAACTGGGAACTGCTGGAAAAAAAAAAAAAAAAAAAAACCTTGAATTGATGTTGTATTGTTTGAAGTTCGCTTAATTAGCACAGATTGTACTTAATTGATAAAATCTAGTAAGGTCTGCAAAACATTCGAGCAGAATTTGAAGTCCTAAACATGGTGGAGGCTAAAATTGTTGAACTAGTCAAAGCTTCTTCTATAATAGCTTAACAATCACAACTGTCTCCTACAAAATATGCCTTAAACTCTTAACTACAAGATCCCAATACATCATGTGAAAAGAAATACATCCCACAATGGCAAATTACCTTGTTCAGCACAAAGACAAGCCAAATACGCAAAATCCAAGACTAAAACACAGCAACGACAGAGGCATTAAAACAAACATGTTGAGTGCATTCCAATTTCGGCCATGTAAAACTAATAATAAAAAAGAAAAAGACATAAAACGAATAGTGATTATGACTTGGCACTTTAGATAAATCCAAAATAAATTAAAAAAAAAAAAACTAAACAGTGGTAAAAGATTAAAAGAATGAGCAGAGTATACAAGATCTTTGTTAGGTGAGTTTGTGGAAAGATGCTTACCGTTTCAAGATTGTAGACTTGGAGAAAAGAGATCTTCTGTTTTCTCGAGAGTTGATTTTGATTAAAAAGGAGAAAGAGGAATAAAATTGGGGATAGACAGAGTGGAATGTATCCGGAAGTTATAATTTGCCCCTCCTCCTCGGCTCCTCCAACGGCTCCCTGTTTACACGTGCTTCCCTCCTCACCAGTTTGAATTTTGAATCGAGTCTTACACGTGTCATTCCTACGAAACGTCTTTTCCCTTCTAACTCCCGAATTTCAAAGCAAACCAATGAAAACCTACTAGTGATTTTGGCATACTCTTATGTGTGTGCTATTTTGAAAAAAACAAGTGAAAAAGACACTTTATGGTGTGCAATTTAAAAAATAAAAAGTGAAAATAAGGGAGTTATAGTAAGCAGTGGTTAGTAGTTTCACACAAGGATATCAGTTAAAATTAATTATGTAAATAATGATAAATTTGACAATACATATAATGATACCACACCAAACTCCTGCTCATACTTATATATAGTGTAGATTATAAATATAACTTTATAAATAATTCAATATTGTTAATTTAGAAAGATTTTTTTAAATAAATTTAAGAGATAAATTTGTGTAAGTAATTGAAGAATTGAGTAGTTTTAAACCTCTTTTTTTTTTGTTAGTTAATTGATGATAGTTATTTCTTTTTTTCTTTTCTTTTTTTTACTTTATGATGGTTATTTTTAAAAATTTAAAATTAACTAATTAGGAATCCAATGGAGAGACCACTATACCAAATGGGGCTCTCCCGTTATATATAATAAGATAAGATATTTCCATCGATAGCACTGTCAATTGCTTTTTATGAGTCAGATTTTGCAAAATCCAAACTCGGCTCACAAAATTATTCAAGTTATGAGCCTTAATCGGGTTAAGCTGGAAGTTCAAAAATATGCCGTTCATACTTAACTCGCAAAATTATTCGGGTTTCGAGTCTTAATCGAGTTGTCCCAATCTCGCAGTACATACATTACTGAAAGTTAAGAAATTAAGAGACAAAATATAGAAAGAGTATCTCAAATTTCAACACTAATAACTAAAGCATGAAAGAAAATTCAGTGCAAGGAAAAACTCTCCTCCTTTTCTCTAAAACTTTCTCTCACTAAATTCATCACTTTCCTTCCTTCTTGGTTGATTGGCCATGGAAGAAACAGAGGCTGAGGGGCAAGCTTGTTCTTTTGCAGATGTTCTAAAAAACAAGGTGGAGCCGGAACCACACTCCTTGGCCCTTCCTTTGAATGAGTTGCATTCATTCAAGGGAAAACCAACAAATTTTTTTTTCTAAGGAATAGGTTGAAAAGTTGGTTACCCCTTTCCGTTTCACTTTGGTAGGCAATTTCCCAAGGAGCAAACTAAATATGAAAACCGTGCATAAAAGTTTTCATACGATTTAGACGGGCTCCAAGGGCAGTTTCACAGTAGGTTTTCTTGATCATAAACACGTTCTAATCAGATTTTCTTTGGAGGAGGATTATTTGCGTTGTTGGCTTAAAAACATTTGGTTCATTAATGGGTTCTACATGAGAGTTCTCAAATGGCACCCCCTCTACACACCAGACATCGAGCCTTCAGTAATTCTAGTTTGGATCACGTTTGAAGGTCTCCCTATAGTTTTCTTTATTAAAGATGCAGTCTTCAGTTTGGCTCAAGCTGTGGGAACTCCTCTCAAGCTAGATTTGGCCACAGAAAACTTCATGCGCCCAAACACAGCAAAGGTTTGCGTAGAGATTTATCTTTTGGCAACTCTTCCAACTGGAGTATGGTTAGGAGTGGGTGACGGTGGAAAGTGACAAAAAATCACCTATGAGGACATCCTATCCTACTGCACAAAATGCCATAACATAAGTCATCATGTGGCCGATTGCAAAGTGGGGATTGCTAAACCCTCCAAAAACCTTGAATCCTTCCATTTCCTCCTAAAGGTAAAGTTCCTACACGACCACTCAACAAGCCATCTTCTTGCTGGAAACTAGTTCAAAATCAAGAAGCTGGGATTCAGGTGTTCCGAAGGAAATTCCAGATGAGTCGATGCAAAGTTTAAATGTTACTTCAAACACGGCAGATAATTGAGTGGAAAACTTGGGGATAGAAGCTCCCACAACCAGAAATATGGAGGTAGAACACCTTCTGGTGGTTGAGCCACCATTTTCCAAAGCGGTGGAAGCGAGTAGTGAAGCTCCACAAAAGAAAGACATTCAAAATTCAAATGGCAAGAAGTTGGGATGGAAAATTCAAACATGATTGAGATAAGTCAAGACCTAACTACCTCAAAAGTTGCTGATTTGACCGTTTCAAAGGATGATCCAAAACCTCCAAATCTGGTCATAGATTTGCCTAATCAAAATTCAAAAGATGGTCTGGACATTGCTATCTTTCATGCCCGAATCATGGAGGAACTACCATGCTATTTTTCTTACTAAACAATTAATCTCTTTGTCCTAATGCATCTCACTCTTTGTATGAGTTAGAAGAAACCATGCAAAATTCGAAGAGTAAGTCTATTACTATGAGAGCAACTTTGAACGAGTCAAAGAAGGCACAAGGTGAACCTTCAAATGAACATGAGCTGACTAGCAAACCAAAAAAAAATCCCATCCCAACAAACCAGCCTAGTAAGACTCACCACCAAAGTCGAAACATGAAAGACCTCACAGCCACGGGTAAGCCTACATTCAAGGAAATTGTACTATTTACGAGCAGCAACAAACATTCAAGCAAATTCTCGGGCAGTAAGGAAACCAACTTCATGTCCTACAACCAAAGTTTCAATCAATTGATGATTCCATCATGCCCAATGATAAGGTGTTGGTAGAACAAACTTGCTACTTTTTAGACAATGAATCTCTTAATGGTCGGGAAGTGCACCCAATCCAAGAATTGGACATTCTCGCCCCAAAAAGGAAAGGAGGACATAAGAGGACATACAATATTATTCCAAGAGCAATGCAAACCAGGATGACCTCTAAACCCTTTCTCTAATTTAGTTCTAATATGTAAGAGACAAATTCATAGAATTAGAGGATGTTAGTACTCCAAATCGCTAATTTAGTTCTAAAATGTAAGAGGCCATTTCATAAAATTAGTGGAAGTTAGTATCCTAGATCTTACATGATGCTAGAATTCAAAGGGTATGTCTTTGAATTTATTCTCCTATTGCTGGAGAGCTAGGCTTTATGTTAGCCTCCATGTACCTTTTTTTTTATAATAATAATAAAAAGGGACTACTCCCACCTAGTAGGTGGGTGCTCAAAAAAAAAAAAAAGCTAAAGCATGAAAAACAATACTTTCTCAAGTATTAGTAATATCTGCACATACAAAAGCTGAAAAAAAAAGTACTTCAAATAAATTATTATGACTATCAGGGTGAGAGTTTGCTTAATTAATATATTAATTAGTATAGAGTGTGTGTGTGTGTGTGTGTGTGTATATATAATTATTAGGGTCCGGATTTTATTTGGGTTGAGCCTTGTGAAACCCAAATTTGGCTCACATTTAAATTAGGCCAAATATTTAGACCCAACTTTAACTCGGCTCACTTTAATATAAGGATCGGCTCTTTATTTGTCGTATCGGGAAGGCCGATCTCGAGACAACCTAGCCCATTGACAATCCTACCCATAAATCTCAAGGTTCTTTTTTAAAAAAAAAAAAAATTGGAAAAATTACACAAAATTCTTAATGCCACAGCAAAAGTAAGTTGATTGACAAATTTACCCTCAATAAAAATCAACATCTGTGGACCTAACAAAACATCTCCCCGTCCCCACCGCCACTTACACAACAATAACCTTCCCCCAGCTCTAACCCCACCATCCATGACTTCTTTGCAAGCTCCTAAATTTTAAATCTTTAGTACACTCAAAAAAAAAAAAAAAAACCATCAATGTTCGTTCTTTGGGTGAATTATCTTTCTATTTTCTCAATTAATCTCAACTTTTAGATATTCTTCAACTCTCTAGCTTTAACATCAAATACAAGAACAATAATTCCATATTAACCACGAAAACAAAAGATGATCAACACCATTATGCAGCCACTGTTTTCGTAAGAAGTTCGTCGCTGCTTTCTCCAACACCTTAACCTCATCCACTGATGAATTGAATCTTGTTGTAGATAGCGGAGAGGGGAAAGGGTAAAAGGGAGTGAAGTGCAGAGGGGATATTCAAAGGAGGTAGGTTGAGTGTTTGATAGTTGGGGAGAAGGGAAAGGGGCTAATGGCGGAGAAGGAACTGGGTTGATGGCACAGCCACTAAGAGAACAAGACAGGTAAGGAAAAGAAAAACAGTAAGCAATGGTTGGTGAGAAATTCAATGACTTCTAAAGGGTATTAACGTCATTTAAAGCTAAAAGTGTTGTGGCATTAAGGATTTTGTTGTGGCCATATCATTTGCCATTTCCCATGGTTTATGTAAAAGTACATGTAATTTTATCTCCTTATCACTATCCAATCCTATTAGAAGTATCTAATCATTATTTTTTTTTTAATTTGTCATGAAATGTTTATGATCTTCCAAAAGTCAAAATATTTCATTATATCTTTTCTACTTTTTTTCCTTGTTTTTTAGTGGATACATATCTTACAACGTTCAAATTTTAAAAAGGAGAAAAATACCAAATTACTCCCCCAACATTTCACTAAAAATGTAAAAGTCCCACAATATTAATTTTGGCCAATTAAATCCTCTGACAATTATTTGTTAGCCAATTTGGACCTTTAGTACAGAAGCCACCAAAATATTTCAATTCTAGCCACTATTGCCTAGCAAGTTGGGGGTAAAATAGTAAAAAAAATATTTTCATTAATTTAAGGCAAAAAAGAGGCCTTCCAATTGCAAAACTTTCTTAAGCGAAAAGAGAAAACAAGAATCGTAGCCTCTTCCAGCCAGCATTTTCAAAACTTAACCAGATTGGCCGATTCGACCGGTTTAACCACGACTTGTTCATGGTCATGGTCCTGGTCTGGTTGTCGCTGGTTACTGAGAATTAACTAAAAACTGTTAAGACTTGAAGAATTAGTAAAAATCGGTTCAACCGCTCCGATTTTATGGTTTATCCAAAATATTTGCTCCAAACACAACCAACTAAACTTGGAATTTCTTTCTCATTTAGGACCGTTCGTTACTCATTCTTTCATTATTCCCCTAATTTCTCTATCCCCAGTCTTCATTATTCCCTTAATTTCTCAATCCCAAATATTCATTATTCCCCTAATTTCTCAATACTCAATGTTCATTTAATCCTTCAAATCATTCAATCCCCAAAATCAATCAATTTCCATCTAGTCGCCTAATCACTCAATTTTCATTCAATCCCCCCTTAATCACTCCAATCTTTATTTAATTTTTTGATTTCATTTCAAATAATCCTCTTAAACAACTTTCTTTTTAATCCCCTAGCTAATCACTTCAATTGTTTCAAATTAATGCAAACGAAAATAGAAGGGTTCAAAAATTTTATTTGTGTTGTAAGAACTTCATCTTGAATGCATAATACCAATTGGGATGAAGAAGATACCCTCTCCAAAAGTATTTCCGCTACTTCTCCCATGGCCATGGTCTTCAGGTCCGGTCCAAGGCTAGGGGCTGATTATGTAATTCAACCATGGAGGCCAAAAATAGTGGGGAGAAATGTGTGATTGTGTTCTTGGCAAATTATTTTTTGTGGATTCTAAAATATTTTATTTTTTTTCAACCTTAGAATATTGTTGGCCTTGATGATTAGATCAAATAGTAGTTAAATGTAACTAAACATTATTGGAATTGAATTCAGTCAACCGTGGTATTGGCCATCCGTGGAGAAGGCTGTGAAAAAGGATGAAATTTTATATAATTTGTATTATTAATATTTAATTAAAAATAAAATAAAAAACCAGCTAGTTCTTCAGTTGGACTGGTAAAATCGAAAATCGGTGGCTTTGCCGGTCCGAGTTTAAAAACATTGCTTCTATCTCCAACAACTAAACCCTTCTCCCCAAAAAAAGGAAAAAAATCTTTCTTTCACATGAATTTATATCATAGTTATAGAATACCATAATACATCAAAAATCAAATGAAAGATTCACAACAATTACCATGTCCAAAAGCCTCTTGAAATTCAATTGATAATATCTATAGGATATCTTGGACAATATATTTGTGTGGCTTATTTTCTTTTTATTTTTGTTTTTTTGGGTGTACTAAAATGCCTCAATACCAAAAAGTAATAAAACAAAGTTACCTAGTGATTTTTGGTACAAATCTTGGGAAGCATAGTCCTCTAATGTCTTCCTCATAAAGAAGATATAAATTAGAGGACAATTAACAAAAACCACAAAACCTGTATAATGATGCTTTGCTTTGCCAACCAATTCGCACATTTATTGCTCTCTCTAAATGCATTTCGAACAAAATGTGAGGGAACAAAGCTAGGAAGTTACTATAATTAGAAATTAATGATGCATGAGTATGACATACCGAAGTAGGACCCTCTAAGAACCTGAGAATTTCCTTGCATACTACTTCATATTTGCAAGAATTGAATGTTAATTGAGAAAGCTAATTGGAGTCTATCTTGCAAACCCCAACATTCTGCAATAATATTGGATGAAATCCTAATATTTCTGGAGTAACCACCTATCTCGCTTTTAGTTGAGTCCCGTAGCAGGCCTCGAGTAGTCGCCTTACCTGGGTTACGAAATGATGACCCCTCTGAATGATATATGATCCACGCACAGGGAGTGGTGACCATTCTATCAATTTTGGCTTCTCAGGGGCTGGTGCAAATTGATAGTGGGGCCTAGATTAAGGAACTCCACTGCTAGTCTAATGCCTGTATGCCCAGTGTTGGATGTGAGATCAAGTTTTTAAAAGATAAATTTATTCTTGAGATCCCAAATGTTCCAACACCTAAACGGAAAAATTACCCAGCATGCAATATTATATAATGTGAGGTTTCTTTTCTGAGACACTTTTCCTTCAGCCAAACTTCAAAAAGAGAGTACCTAGAAGGGAGGTTATATGGCACTAAATTCTGATAAAATTGATTGAGCCATTGTCCACCCTTCAAGTGTTAGCATATGCTCTAAAATCAATTTGTTTTAGGAATGAATTACACTTGTATATTTATATATATTTTGTAATATGGAATTTTTTGAATTTTATATATATATATATATATATATATATATATATGAGAAATCATAAAGAGTTATGATGATGAGATTCTCTATGTAATTATATTTTATTCATAAATATCCCTAATCGTAGTGTTTGACATGGATAGATTAGCACATAATTATATGCAGATGCTTATGAGGATAAGTGTATCGGATTGACTAGTTAAGAGTATTCAACAACGGATTATTATTCGAATGCCATCATTGGACTTGAGATCATGAGTTTATCTTGACTGTGATTACTATATTTTGGCTCTATTAGTTGTTACTCTTAATGAGTCACACATACTGTACAATTCGGGTATAGTGTGGATCATGAAAAGATAAGGTATGACCAATATAAGATTCACCACTCCTTATAATAGGAGAGATTGGTATATCCTAGTGTGGCCACTTTTTGAAATACGATTTGGAAATCTTTTCGCAAAGTGGAAATAGAATTAAAAGTGTCTTAATTTCTATTTTAAGTGAGTTGTATTTTGGAAAGAAGTAAATTGATTAGTTCAACAAGAGTTGGTATTATATTTATACTCTTGAATTAATTGAGATATAGTATGATGAAAGGATGATAATTACAAGGGAACTAAATCATGGATAGGTGAAGTTGAACCACTTGACATATCTCGATATTTGGGTGGTCATGATGCATTGCTAGAAGCCAATCTTGATCTATAAGTGTAAATTAATTAATTAATGAATTAATGATATATTAAATTTGTTTAATTTATCTAATCTAAATTATATTAGGATTATAATTTGTCTAATCCTATATAATTTAGTATTATAATTTATACTTATTACAATGTGTTTGGGAACTAAAGGGTCGCACACTTAAGGATGATTAATTTAGGATTAAATTGGTATTTGATAAGTATAGACCTGAGAAACTTATAGATTAATTTATGAGATAAATTAACTTTTTTAGACACAATTATAATAAGTCATAAATCTTACGAGCTAATATGTAAGATAATAGATTTCCTAGGATTTTATGCTTATTGTTAAAGTCCTAAACCTAATCATATATTTATATATATATATATATATATGATATATGACATATGCTGAAAACCGTAGAGATACATACGGGAAAGGCATATTTTCTTGGTCAATCACGTCCAAAAAGTACGGAAAAATGTGAGGGAAAGATAGAGAAAAATAATTGAGGAGCTAACATTCCGTGGTTTAGATCAATCAATTTCGTGAAGATTTCTAAATTAATTATCTATGTGGATACTATTAGAGGTTGGACGCTTGTGCAGCTTGTGGATCGACATCCCAAACATATTGGAGATTTTATCGCGATTTTAAGGTATAATATCTATACTTTTCTTGTACTACTTATAAATTAATCAAAGTGATCCATAGTAGGAAGTAAAAACGCGATTTTAAATTCCATTTCGTTATCAGTTTATTTACTTTCTTACACCAAGTATATGCTCAATGCTTAATTCAGATGCTGACAAAAAGCATAGGATTCATCCTTTAGAATCCTCCTATGAACTAGTAGGGATTTTGTAGGAAGTCTGGAGCTAGATGCTAGCCATAATAAGAATTTTTCCCTATTTGGATTTTTTAGATTCCAAACTTGGCTAGATTGCGGGACATAATCAACCAAGTTTTCCCCATATCTCTGATGCCACTCAAGCTCATAAATAGATTGGACGTTGAACTCCTCATCTGAGGTCGGTTCCTACTTCCATCTATTTTTCTCAAGGTAGAGATAATGTCTAGGGGTTGCCTTGATGAGGCCTGGGAAAAAGGCCTTTAGCGACAACGAGTTGTTGTCATAGAAAATTGAAAAGTTGGCACTAATTGATTTCATCGACAACTTATACGTTGACACTAAGTCGTTACTAAAGGCTCGTTACTAAATGTATATTGTGTCATAAGAGAGATTTCATGTTGTCGACATTAGTGACGACTTTTCTTGTCATAAAGCACTATTAAATTCAAGAAATAGGTAAGAAGTTGCCACAAAATACCAATCAAATGTTGTCACTGAAAAGGCTCAATGTTGTCACAAAACACTTGTTCATTAGTGACGACATTACCGGCACTAGAGAGTTGAGATAAGTGATAAGACTTTGTTGTCACAACAATTACTCTACAGTGACAATCTGTTGTCAAAAGATAGTTTTCATTTAGTGACAACGAATTGTCTCGGAAGAGCAAATATTTATTGTCTGATTACTACCACTCTAATTACCAAATTGTACATGACAATAAATGGATTTCGTCCAAATCCAACAATCACTTATAGACAGATGTATTTCATTGGGCTAAGCGTGAAAACAAACATTATTATTATAACCAAAGCATACATGGCAAGTTAATATAGAAATCATTAGGTAGAAAATAACAATTCAACCAAACAATCTTCATACATAATTCTAGCTCAATAAACAAATAGATTAACAGAGCATCTTTCTTCTGTGTACAGATAAAACTTTAAAAAGCCACAACTAGTCGTTGATAGAGACTAAAGATACAAACTTCACTGCAAAAATCTCCAATACCTCCAAACCACTCATCCCACACCCCACAACTCTACCTTCATCACCTCCCCTCATTTCAACCTAATTTGTCTTGCACAATTTATTATTTCAACTATTCAAAACTATTCATGATTATTTGCACTATTAATCTATACATGTATTTTACTATTTATATAGATTTATTTTTTTGGACTATTCATTAATATCCACCGGTCTAAATTTTTTTCAACAATGAAAAAAAAAATGTAGGTTCGAACTTCCAAACTTAGGATGGGAAGTTCAATTTATGGGCAGGAAAGTAAATTTTAAAAAGGTATATAAGGTTCAGACTTCTTAACCTAGTTGGGAAGTCTAAACTATAGGCTAGAAAGTGGAGTTTAAAATGGTATATAAGATTCGGACTTCCGAACCTACTAGGTTAGGGAATCCGAACTATAGGTGAGAAAGTGGAGTTTAATACAGTTATAAGGTTCAGACTTCCAAACCTGTGTTAGAGAGTCCGAACTACAGGTAAAAACATGTAATTTTTAAATTGTACTTTTTTAGTTTTTATGAAAGAAATACATGTTTAGTATACACATAAGGGCATATCTCATTTTTCAAGATTCAAATTTCAAATGACAAGAAGGAAACTATCTTTATGTATGGTTTTTAGTACTTTATTTGATAGTGGAAAAAAAGTGAACGAGATTGTGAATTTTGATATTAATATTTTTGTTCGACTTTCGCATACGTATTTTCTCTTTTAATGCAAAAAGCACTATCCAAACACTTATTTTAAATAATTGTTTGCATTATTCACTATCCGAACAATTATTTATGTTTTGTTTTTGTTATTTACAAAATAATTCAATAATGCCTCAAATAATGTGTCAAAATATTATCAAAATAATACAATCCACACGGGGCTATGGCTTAAATTAGATACTAAATGCCTATCTAACAAATGACTAGACTAGTAGCTACTAGTTGGAAATTTTAATCTTATGAGCCAATAACTAAAGCCTATAATGCACCTTATGAAAATAAAGCAATAAAACCAAGACACCTATGACCACTTAAATAAACAAAACTAGTAAATCTTGCTTGGTTAATATTTTCCTACAATTCCCAAATAGAATATTTAACTACGAAACTTTAACTTTTCAACACTCACTTATTCAAATATATCATGTGTAGATCAATAATCTGTAAAACCCACCGTTGTTTAATAACCAAATATAAGCACATATGAAAAAAAACTCTCTTTCTCTGCACACACACACACACATACACACACACATATATATATGATAGAATACTAGTATAATTATTCATGCTTAAGACATTTTTTCCAAGAAACAAAAATATTAGATTTTGAAAAGATTTACGCTTTCCCTAGAATGACAAAAATCTCAAATGAAAGAGAAGAGATTTTGTTATAGACGAAAAGGAGTATTTATAAAGGGTTTATGGATTTTAGATTAGAACAAGTGGAAAAATTCACCTTACAGTTGTCCTGAATTTTCCTTTCTCCTTTATGCAGCTCATGGTTTTCTCAATCATTATTTTAGGTTTTGATTTTTGGCAAAAATAAAGAATTGCATTCTAAGGCTCAAACTCTTAGCTAATTATAGTTGGGACACCAAATTTAGGTTCATCACAAATGGCATATCAAATTGCAAGATCTATAAGGAGCGTATAAAGAAATGGCATGATAAACATATTCGAGAAAAAGAATTTGTACTAGGTCAACAAGTTTTGTTGTACAATAGTCGATTGAGGTTACTTCCAGTGAAGCTTAAGTCTAGATTAGACAAGGTCATATGTAGTTGTCATCGTTTCTCATTTTGGAGCAGTAGAAATTCACTTGCAAATGGGAAAGAGTCATTCAAAGTTAATGGGTAGAATGAAGCTATATTTTGGTGGAACCATAAATAGGGGGTCTTCCATAATGCTTACTTTTGGAAGATCCATGAGGGTTGAAAAAGTCAAGCTAACGACTATAATTTAGAACTAATTTTTTCTTTCGTATACTTTAGATGTAAAATTTGTAATATGTTTAGTTAGCAATGTGTTTAATTTAAGTTGTTTTTTGATTTGTAGGTGTTCGGTGAACTAGAAGATAAGCAAAAGTAGTTATGCAATAGCATCTGAATAAGAAGCCGCAGGTGTTCTTAAGTAGGAAAGCTAAGTTCTGAGAGTTCATAGCCCGGTGTTTCATTTGTCCTTTATCCTAACGCCATGACATTAGGCAAATTTTTTTTGACCTAGGAGCTAGTGTCACGGCATTATGTTTTATACTATATTATAGCACTACAACTTACGAGTCAGCAAAAATAAAATAGTTAGAGCTGCCACTTTCTAATTCCTAATTTTTCTCCACGAAACCCTAATCCTTTTTCCTTTAGTATTTCTACATTACTCAAAGACCTCTAACCATTATATTTTCCTGAGAATTTATAACACCAAATTCATTCTTCTAAATTTCTAATCTTAAGGAAAGGGGCTAAAGACTCCTCAAGCAAGAGGGTTCTCTTAAAGGTGAATTGAAATTCAACTTTGTAATTGAAATCATTTTTCAATCAAGGTGGTAAGTTAAAGAGAACTTTTTCTTGTATGAATACTTAGACACAAATTTTTTGGTGTCGATTGAAATTTTTCAGCTTTCCAATCATGGTGGGTAAAAATAAAGGAGCAATTAAATTGAATTTTGATCGTACTAAATTTGTTTCTAAAGTTGCTCAAGATAAGTTTGAGAATGTGTTTGTTATAAAAATGCCTATACTTGAAAGGGATTTTAATTTTGATGTTGATTGACATTATTTTGTAAGCGAAAAAGACTATTTTGAAAGTGAAATTTGGTGGAGGCTTTAGGAGAAATTTTTTTAGCCTCCTAGCGAAAGTCTTCAATATGTGGTTAAAGAATTTTATACAAATGTTGTTAGAGATAGTGATAGAGTGACTAGAATAGAAAAGTCCAGGGCAAAAGAGTGTTATATTCTAAAAAGACTATTAATGCTTTCTTTGAAATTGAAACATTGAAAGTGATAAGTTTATGGACAAAGAGATTGAAGTTATTTGTGAAGGGCCTGTTCAATGGGCTTATACAACAAATGGGGAAGGAAGTATTTTAGTCATTTTTATTTGCCTCCAGTTATGCGTGTTTGGTATTACTTTGTTTGTACTTGTTTCTTTCCTACTTCACACTCTAGTCATGTTATTTTAGACAGGGAATAGCTTCAGTATTGTTTGAAGTTAGGGAAGAGCATTGACGTGGACAAAGTCATTAGTAATGAGATTCATTGGAATTGTAACTGTATGCCCAAGTGTCATAGTTCCTTCACTGATTACTGAGTTGTGTGCTTTAGCAGGTGTTTCATGGGATGTGAATTAGGAGGTTAAAATTTGGCCTCTACCAGATTTTTCTAGATCAATCTTATCCCATATGGAGCAAAAATATAAGAAACGTCATACAGATAGGAGGCAAGCATCTAAGAAGAGGAGAGTTGAGGAATCTATTATTCCAAAGCAATATGTGCCACTCACAAATTAGCAGTAGAGTGAGATTGCTCTATTCCATATGAGGAGTTTACTACAGTTGGATGCTATGACGAGGGCTACCCTGGGCAGCATCATGTGTGGATCATACTAGGTTTACCCAATTAGTTCTTCCTACACAGAATTACGGTGATCAAGTTGGATCATCTAATGAAGCTTTTATGTATTGATCCATCACCAAGAGTTTGCTTATTTTTTATTTTCTTGAATATTTTGTTTTTATTATTTGTTTTGTGTGATATGTGCTGGGATTGAAGGTTATGTAGGTAGTTTTAGTAATGTTAGTATTTGGGATATTATGGGGGTGTCTATTTTCTATTTATGTTGGTTACATTATTTTTTATTAATTAGTCTTGAGGATTTGATTGTATAAAAGATTCCATAGCTACCTGTTGGTAGCCTTCAAGATTTCTATACCTTCTTATATATTTACCTAGAGTATTGTAGAGGGTTAACAAAAAGATTTTCTATTTTAGTTGTATCAATAGTTTAAATATGTTTAAGAGGACTACGTGCTAGAAATTATTTAGATTGAAAGTGTATATAAGTTTTCTTCATTTTTTGATCTCTTTGAATTGTGAAAGCATTATCACTATATACGTATATATTTCCGCGAGTGAGGGTGTGTGAAAGCAAGTTACTTTTCTATGAGCATTATCATAATTATGCCTTGCAATATTTGTTTAGCTTGGACAATCGTTGGAATTGTGTGTGATTTTATACTTTCTAAATACAAATAAAGCTTGTGCCAAGAAAATGATTTAGGTGTGTTTTTTGGACCAATGGAGCGAAAGTACTTACCTAATTGAAATATTATCCCTCGTCACCCTTTTTGAGCTCACGTGCCTTATTTTCTTGAAAGCCATGTTACTTTAGCCAATTTACCTATTGTTTTACAATTCTTTTTACCCATCATCTTAGTTAGTTAGTGTTAGTGGTGCACAACATCAATGCTATATTTAAGATATTTAATGGAGGTTAGTCAGAAAGAAATATGTTTTGACAAGGGAAGTCAGATGTATGACTTTATGCTAATGATCCATTATATTATGAAAAAAAATGAAACAATTGTGTTGAAAAGAAAGAAAAAAAAAAAAGAATTGTTGAAAAGAAAAATATTTTGAAGTGTTTAGTGTTTGTGAATAAAGAAGGGACATTCTCTCTAGTTGTAATAAAGAAGGTGTATCATTGCCTGCAGTGGGTATTTAGTTAAATTTTATGGTGCATTGGGGGATGTTCTAGCTTATTATTATTTAGAGTTATTTGCTTATGTGTCTAAGGTAATATGAGCTACTTACATTCAAATATATCCCACTTTTATGCCTTAGCTTATGTTACAACCTCAAAAGACCTGCTTCATTCTTGGCTTGAATTATTTTGTATTAGTAAGTATTGTGTGTGCTAATTGTTTCTAACAGGTTTTTTTATTAATTAGTGAGTGTTAGTGCTATCTACTTTCATGAGGGGAGATTAACACTTTCATGATGATTTGGGGTTAATTATCAAAATTCTTTTATATACATGTTTAGTGCAATTCTCTACCTCTGTGGTTTTCTTTTGTTATGACTAAGATACATTGAAGAAAATTAATATGCTTTGTGCTTTTTTTTGTTGTGTTTTGTTCAGGACTAGCAAAAGTTTAGGTTGTGGGTCTAATAACTCCATGGAATAGGATTATTTTACATTTGTTTTGATTTGAATTAAGATAGGTATCGAGGTGGTTTTTGATGTCTTTGTATGTTTTAGTTCTTTGGAGTCTCTAGTGTTTGTTCTTTTTATGTGTGTTTTTGGATGTTTTATAGGAGAAGAAATGATGTAAGGATCAGGGATGAAATGCAGATTTTGAGATTCAAAGTAAGTCTAAGTCAAAAGCCATGGGGTTTGGAATAAGTGCTAAATGGAAAGTCGTGGCTTTCATCAACAAGTGCAAATCATCATGGAGCATATAAGAGATGTGTGCATTGCAACGCCCTGACAAGAAGGAATATCAGCACCACAGCATTACGGGTTTCTAGGTAGTTTGCGAGCTTATTTTTTTTTGGGCCTCAATATCAAGACTATCAGTAGCATTTTCTTCTCTAAAACCTTCCAAACCTAGAGCATTTTGGACTTATAAATAGGACCTAGAAGCAGCATTAGAAGTGTTGATCTTTGTAATATTAAATTAGTCATACTTTAATTTTAGTGGAGAATTTTCGTTACTTGGAAGAGATGCAAGGATCAATTCTTTACACGGATTCAAGTTCCTTACGATTTTTCTTTGCTTTATTGTTTTCCACGGCTTTCAATAAAGAATATGTGTTCATATTTCTTGTAGTTATGGAGTAGTTTTCTTTGTTAGGGTTTGATGTAATCACAACTATGTTTTATGCACCTTTATTGAGCAAAAGTTCAATTCTTTTGGTTCAACTATATGTGCGTGAATTTGTAGTTTAATACTTTCATATGTGTAGTATGAGTAATCAATTTGGTTTAATTGTCTATCTGAAGGGAAGATCTAATCCTTATGATTCATCTAGTATATTTGAATTGAACTTGTAATTGCAACATAACAATTATCATGATAGATTGGATAGTATTACTTGAATAAAGAAATTCCAAATAATCTATGTGGCCAGTTTGGACATCTCGAGATAGAGCTAACCGCAAAGGATTCTAATGTTTACCACAATTCTTGTGATATCTGCATTAATTAACTCTAAAAAGACTTGATTAATAGTGGTTAGAACGGGAATAGTACTCACTTGGAAAAGCCAATACTCATTAGATTTGTCAACAAACAATTGTTTTACTGAGTTTTTACAAGATTTAAGTATGTGCATAATCATAGTTGTTGGTAAAATAACTATCCCTAAGAGTTTTATTAATCTGTTCTAAGTTCAATTATTTAAGTTTGTCTAATAGCATTAGTTGGTAGTTAGAAAATTGTTTGCTTAATTGCCTAGATAACTAAAAGCATTACTTACAATGAGAAATGTTATTTCTAGCATAGCCCTTGTAAGAACGGACTCTTAATATTAATCACTTTATTACTTGAGTGACTAGTGTACTTACTAGTGGTTTAACATGCATTACTACACAATTTTTTTGAGAAGAATACTCGATTCACTTTGATATTACTTGATCAACTTGTGTACTTGCGATTTAAAAAATAGTATTGTCATCAATTATGCTTAGAATGGACATTGAAGATGGTTGGGGCAAAAACAACACAAAAGATGAAGCAGTTGTACTACAATCTGGGGGTACAAGGAATGTGGGATTCGTGTCAAAGGATTACACAAAAAATGATGTAGAGGGGAGTAAATTAATAAAAATTGGAGATGCTATGTGTGATATAGGGTACCTGGCAAGACTTATATTTCTGGTGATAGCTCTAATATTTGTTGGGGATGATTCCTGGAAAATGATTTTTCTGTTTTTGGCAAGAACTTATGCTTTTTGTGATTGCCTTCATTTTTTTTAAATTCTAATTACATGTTGTATTATATTAATGTAGATATGTGAGATATATAGTTCAAGTTTGTTGATAAGTAAGAAGTTAAATGAAGAGCACTGGAGACGTTGTTTGCTCGCAATATTTTAGTGCTATAGGATATTCATTTTTTTGAATAGGTTTCCTTTTGTCTATAGCAAATTTTAGTTGTTTTTAGTTAGATGCAAACTTTGTGAAATACTTATCTTGACAAAATTTTGCTGATGGATGTTGAATACTTCAAGTACTTAATTTAATATTTGTGAATTCTACTTGTGTCATTGTTCTATTCTTTTTTTTTTTTTTTTTTTTGTCATTGTTCTATTCTGTTATGTATTTCATACTTTTGAGATACACTAGTACTCCCGCAACTAGGGGTGTTTAAAAGTCAGCCAGGTCAAACTACTAAATTAAGTTAAGTCGAAAAATAAATTTGACTTGACTTGTTTGACTTTCGACTCGACTTTGATTTGAAGTCAAATTAACTGAAGGACTTCTTGACTCGATTTTGACACTTCAACTTTCAAGACAAATTACTAGTTGAATACTGAACTATAGATTGGCTAGTTTGACTGGTTTATTGGTCGAACAAGTCATTTGACTTTGCCAGTCAAATAAGTAGAAAAATTAGATTTCTTTTGATATTTTAACATATATTATAATAATATATTAATATATTTGTGTACATAATATTTATATATATTATTTTTAATTCTTAATAATTAAATATGTTAATAACTTGATAATATTATTTTTTCTTAATACTTATTTTTTCTTTGTGTAATTGTGAAAGTAACCAATGTAAATATAATACTTCATATGTACAATTTATGTACTCATATATTAATATAAGTGTACAACTTATTAATATAATATTTTTGTTTTAATAACTAATTAAACGAATTACTAATTTCTTTTTAATACATATAGGTACTACAGTTAAATAATTACTTATACTTTAATTTTTATTAAAATACCTATGTATAATATATCTATACATACATGTTTTGATATTCATATTATCAGTCTAAGATTTGTATAACTTATACTTAACAAAAATATGTTTTACATAACGTATAATTTATATATTTATATTACAAAACTTATTAGTGTAATATTTTTATTATCACCAAGTATATTAAATGCATTACTAACTTACTATTATTATAGATAGAGTTAGATAAACACACAAACATACACACACACACACACACATATATATAGTATATACACACAAAGACATATGTGTGTAAATTTCTACATATAATCTATTTTAAACTTATATATATGTAATATATTATGAATTATATTTTGGTACACACTCATTTTGTAGAATGATGTGATTGTAATTTGGTTACGTATTTTTTTTGGGTATTATCTATGAACATGTATTATCTTGTATTTATACTATGTGATATTTGGAATTTGTGGAATGATATAAAATTTGTGAGATGATGTACTAAATTTTGGAATTAGAATATGGAATGGAAGAGGATTTATGTTCGACATATTCAACTTGTTTGACTTAAATACAAGTCGAATAAGTCGAATTTAAATGACTTGACTTTAATTGAATTTGGATTTATGTGATTTCACTCTGACTTGGAGATTTTCAAGTCGAAAGTCAAATAAGTCAAGTCAAACAAGTCAAAAAGTCGAACACCGGTCGAATAAATACCCTCACCTGCAGCTTCCCTATTGGCTTTATCATTCAACCGTTGGCAAGAATTAGCAATCATTTCTTCTAGCAACTTATATGCATCTTTTGGTGATTTCTTCATAATGCTCCATCCTGCAACTGTATTAGTCAAGTGCCTTTCTGAAGAATTGACTCTATTATAGAATGTCTGTACTTGCAATTATAGAGGTAACTCATGGTTGGGCAGCTTTTTCAAAAAATCTTTAAAGCATTCCTATGCTTTATACATTGACTCCATGTCATTCTGTACAAAAGAAGTAATTTCATTATGTAAGCTTGCAATTTTCGATGGAGGGAAGTATTTACCCAAAAATTTTCCACCATAATGCTCCATGTTGTTATAGATTGACTCTGTGGTAGTGAGGTTAACCAATCCTTAGCCTTACTCTCAAAGAAAAGGGGAACAAATGCAGACGAATGGCATCTTGGAATGCCCCTTGACAACAAAAAGCGTCACACAGCTCCAAGAAATTGGTAAGATGAGCATTAGGATCCTCGTGAGATAAATAGCCAAATTGACTAGACTGTACCATGTTGATTATGATTAGCTTAATCTCCAATAAGCCTGTAAACATGTCGGATTTGGATCGAAATTGGTAATTTCGTACCCTGTCTAATTAAGTATTCTGATTCTAGATCTATTCTGATTACGAGTCCTAATGTATAGACCCGTCTTCGAATTCGAGCGGATTCGGATCGAATATATCCGCCTAAAATTCCAGAACATAAGAAATGTATTGTTCTATGGTTCTTAAATATTCCTTTTCCATTCAAACAATCTTACAATATCAGCATAAATTACAATCATAAAAAGAAATCAAAATGATGCAACATAATACAAAATAGAACTTTATAATAAAATAAATTTTAACTTCAACTTTTCACAATCTTCAAATATGTTCCAGAATTTTGATAATTCCAACCCCCCAACTCCTATAAATGAAAGGTAAAAATGTTGGTCCCAAAGCAACCTAAGGGGGAGGGGGGTGAATTAGGTTTCTAAAAATACTTTTAGAAAGATTAAACTTATTGAGATTTTTCAATTAACAATTAATATAATAGCATCAATGAAACTATGAAGTAAGAAAGAGACAAAATTAAACAACCAATACTTCCAAGCTAAGAAGCTTGAAGTATTAATTCACTAGAATGCTTCACACACTTGGTGAGCCAATAATCTTTACAAAGTAGGGAAATTCTTGCTCACACTAAAACTCTTGTAGTTGAGCCAAGAATTTTACTCACAACCTCACTTTCGTACAAGATTATAACTCCACTCAAAATTGAATTGCACTCTAAGATGCACACTAATACAATATAGCACTATAGCCAATTTGTACTAAAATTGCTCTTTTCTAAGTGACGAGGTTTGTATTCAATGTATTAGATGATATTTATAGAATAATAGAGCAGGTATTTATAGGAGCAATAAATGGTGGCTGTAACTACTTCCTAACGGCTAAATAATAAATGCACAAAAAGTAGCCGTTGAGGTTTCGGACGTCTGAGATAAGTATGATGCGTCCGACACAGCGTCCGACCTCCATGCAGTTGGTGAAGGACATCGTTTGGACGGTAGTGCATGCGTCCGTTCCATCGTCCGAATAGAGATTCAGACGGTCGTGTTCGTCCGAAAGAGACTTTGTTCGGACAGTTGTGTGCGTCCGTAGAGAAGCATTAAGAACCTTGCTTTCTGCCTGTTAGTTCGGACGGTGAAATGCGTCCGAGAAACTTGACATAGTTCGGACGGTGTACTGCGTCCGAACACCCTGTTTCCAGCAGAAAAAGTAACAGACCTGCAAAGCTTGTTTTCAGAGTTTAGTGCTTATGTCATCATCAAAATAAGGTTTGGAAAACATCAATCTCCCACTTTTGTCATTGATGATGACAAACAGTCATGGAATAATCAATATGTAAAATCAACAGATATGAGTGATAACCAATCATTTTGCAATATATTCCAACACCAAGCAACAGATCTGAGTGATAACCAATCATTTTGCAATATATTCCTACTCCCCCTTTTAACATCATCAAACAAAGCTCCCCCTAAACAAGTGTACCCAAATATCCAACAAGAATACTACAAAAAGTCAAAGTAATTCATAAAATGATAATACCAAGAGCAAATCCAACTAGTCGAAGGAAAAATTCAAAGAAATGATAAAACTAAAATGCATATTATCATAGAATCTAAGTCGAGTCATTTTTCTTCTTAGAGCATTTTTCGATCTTGCGGCATTTGGAAGGGGCGTCATCATCAGTAGCCTCACTGTCTTCATCTTCTTCATTACATCGTTGCATGATGAAATTGAATGTGTCGTTAACGTCCTCATCGTCACCTTCATCTTCATTTGCAGCACCTTGATTATTTGTGTCCTCGATTCGTCATCCTCACGAACATCCCCTTCTTTGGCATTGTCATCACTTTCGGTATAGGAGTCGAGTGGATATTGTGATTGAATTTTGGTAAATTGAACCTGAGCTGAAGCAGACATACCCAAGCTAAGTGCCTCTTGGAGGATCAACTGACGAGTTTCAAGTCGCTTTAACTTACGATTAGTGCGACGTTGAAAGGAACTTACTTGAGTGCTCAAAGAATTGAGAAGGCCACAGATTTGAGAAAGTGAAGGTTCTGAGGAAGATGGACGAGGATCATGGACTGGTGGAGGTGTTTGAGGAGGAAGAGAATGGGAAAGTGCCAAACCAGAGGTAGAGGCCTGGGATTTTGAACGTTCAATATCAAAGGCTGCCTTAGTTAACCATTGATCATTAAAATAACGGAGGCCTTTTCGCTCAATATAAGATTTGTTGAAATAGGGGGGGAAATTGTTTGTTTCCGTTGAAAGGTACATCAAGGAAATCAAATACTTTGGTGAGAAATTTTTTGAAAGGAATGTTTCGTTGGGTATCAGTAAGAATGAGTTCCCACAGGGAGCAGAAGAGATACCTAAAGTCAAGAGGAATTCCCTTGAAAACACAAAAAAATAAGTAAAGTTGTATCTTTCCGGGCTCAGTGCGATGCTCATCTGTTGGTAACAATAAATTCGTGACAAGAGTGTACAGAATATTCAGTTCAGGAGTGAGCAATGTAGTTTTGGCTTCTGAGGCCTGTTTGAAATTGATGTTAAAATTTGCTCTGACCTCATCAATGTCAAATCGAGTATCAAGAACGAGCCATTTATCTAAAGAAAAGAAATAAGAAAATTCATTCGGATTTGAGACTTCACATTCAAAAATAGTATTGATGATGTTGGAGGAAATTTCAAGATTTGTGCTGTTTACACGAGAAACTAATGTGCGAACAGTAGGGCCTTTCCTAAGATTGGCTGTGAATTGGAGCACCATGTCATGATAAACGGGTAAGTCAGTATGAACTAAGTGAACCCAATTTTGTTTATCTAGTTCAAAACACGATTTGACAATGGGAAGATTAAATTCGTCGAAAAGACTCTAAGAAGCAGGGCATTGAACGATTATAGATTTGCTAAGAAGAGATGTATACCGTTCGGATGCCTTGGCATTGATGAATTTTGGTAAGGTTGGATTTGATGAATTTTGAGGATTAGCAGACGATTCCCCACGCACCGAAGCTTTCCCTTTTGATTTACGTCCACGAATTGCTGTTGAAAATCCTCCACGGGATTTAACCATTGTGAATGGAAGGAAAATTTTTTTGATTTTTTTTGGAAAGTTGGTGGAAATTTGATGAAATGAGATGGTAGATGGGTGAAATTAGGTGCAATAATGGTGATGAATACTTTGGGAATGACAATTTTCCAAACAATTTGTCGAGAGAAGGAAGAAGTTGGAGGAATTTTTAAGGAGAAAAATTTTGCCAGAGAGGGTTTCGGTGGTTAGGATAAGTCCGAAAATGGGAAAAGTGGACGGTTTTAATCGAGCAGAGAGACTAGACTGTTCGGACGTCCGAACGATTGGTGTGCGTCCGAAAGCTGTTGAACGGATGGCCGATCGAAGAGCTAGTGCGTCCGATATTCTTTCGGATGATGGAAAGCGTCCGGTAGAATTTCAGTGAGAAAGTGAAGAAATTGAGTAACAGTTAGACGATCATAAGCGTCCGAGGTAGATAGGAGGTTTTCGGACGAGTGAGAGGGTCCGAGAAAGAGTGTTGTTTGGACGATCAGGTGCATCCGAACTAAGAGATTATGCCAAATTGAGCTGTAAAATCTCCAAATGTTTTCTGACAGATTCAAAACGATCTAGGGCCAAGGGTTTTGTAAAATTGTTAGCCAGTTGATCTAAGTGGACACAAAATCAACACATATTTCCTTTTTACAAACAAGATCTCTAATAAAATGGTGCTTAACATCAATGTGTTTGGTCCTAGAGTGCATTACAGGATTTTTTGTGAGATTAATTGCACTAGTGTTGTCACACCTTATAGGCACACAATAAAAAACAACACATCAAAATCTTTTAGAGTATGTTTCATCCACAGAAGTTGGGCGCAATAATTTCCAGCGGTAATGTATTCGGCTTCAGCCGTAGAAAGACAAATAGAATTTTACTTTTTGCTAAACCAAGACACAAGACAATTACCCAAGAAATGACACATACCACTGGTACTTTTTCTATCAATTTTACACTCAGTAAAGTCAGTGTCAGAATAACTAATGTGTATCAAATGTAGAGGACTTTGGATACCACAGACCAAAATTCATTGTACCCTTCAAATATCTAAAAAGACAGTAACTTTTTACAGCTATCAAGTGCGATTCTTTAGGGCAAGATTGAAATCTAGCACATAAACAAACAGCAAATGTGATATCTGGTCTACTAGCTGTTAAGTAAAGTAGACTTCCGATCATACCTCTGTCTCTGTTGTACACATCAACACTATTACCTCGACGCTACTTTGTGTACTTGATTTGTGTAATAAACGTTCCTTCCTTTGTTTGGTGAACTTATAGTCCAAGGAAAAATTGTAACTTGCCCATCATACTCATCTCAAACTCTTTTTGCATTAAATGTGAAAAATCCTTGCACAAGCTTTCATTAGTTGCTCCAAAAATAATATCATCAACATAAATTTGAACAATTAACAAACCATTGGAATTTGTTTTGGTAAAAAGAGTGGTGTCAACTACACCTCTTTTAAATGCATTTTCAATCAAGAAACCACTTGATCTGTCACACCAAGCTCTTGGAGCTTGTTACAAACCATATAAAGCTTTAGAGAGTTTGAAAACATGATTTGGAAAATTTTTATTTTCAAAGCCCGGAGGTTGTTCAACGAAAACTTCTTGATCAATAAAAACATTTAAAAATGCACTTTTGACATCCATTTGAAATAATTTGAAATCATTAAAACATGCAAATGCGAGAAACATGCGAATGGATTCTAATCTAGCTTTTTATTAACGGGTGCAAAGGTTTCATCAAAGTCAATACCTTCTTCTTGTGCATAACCTTTTGCAACAAGTCTAGCTTTGTTCCTTATGATTTCACTTTTATCATTTAATTTGTTTCTAAAAATCCATTTTGTTCCAATTACGGGATGAGAAGATGGTCTTTCAACTAAGGTCCATACGTTATTTTTCTCAAATTCACTAAATTCATCTTGCATGGCAATGACCCAAGATTCATCTTTTAAAGCAACATCTACATGTTTAGGTTCAATGAGAGAAAGTAATGCACAATTACTATTCACAAGTTTATGAGAACGAGTAGTTACCCCATCGGATAGATCACCTATGATCAAATCTTGAGGGTGACTAGAGACGAATCTCCAAGCTTTTGGAAGATCTTTTGGAGTATCCTCGTTCTTTTCTTCTTCATCATCTACTTGATGGTTGTTGACATCATTGCTTGATGTGATCTCTTGATGATCTTCATAGATAGTGAGCTTCTCGAGCTCATTCATTGAATACCTACATCTTCATCTTCAAATAAATTCTTTGAGATAACATCATTAGCTTCATCAAATGTAACATCTACAACTTCTTCAATCAAGAGCGTTCTTCTATTGTATACTCGGTATGCTTTCTTGTCACTAGAATATCCTAGAAAGATCCCTTCATCCGATTTTTTGTCAAATTTACCAAGATTTTCTTTGATTTTTGAAACAAAACATTTGCAACCAAAGACTTTAAAATAGCTCACAACGGGTTTTTTACAAAAAAGGAGTTCATAAGGAGTTTTGTTTAAAATGGATCTTAATAAAACTCGATTCGTGACATAACAAGCCGTGTTAACGGCTTCGGCCCAAAAATATTGTGGTAAGTCGCATTCACTAATCATAGTTCTAGCGGTTTCTTGAAGAGTTCTATTTTTCTTTTCAACGACACCATTTTGTTGAGAGACTCTAACAACCGAAAACTCATGTGAAATACCGTTGTGATCACAAAAATCGGGAAAACCTCCAAATTCTAAATTCGGCACCATTGTCACTCGTTAAACGAATGATCTTTAAATTCAATAAATTTTGAATTTTGGAAAACAATTTTACAAATTTTTCAAAAGCTTCATTTTTGTGAACAAGAAATAATACCCAAGTATACCTAGAATAGTCATCTACAATAACAAAGGCATATTTACAACCACCAAGACTAGCATGTTCAATAGGTCCAAACAAGTCTAAGTGCAACAATTCTAAAGGTTTATGAGTGGACACAAAATTATTTGGTTTAAAAGAAACTTTAACTCGTTTACCAAATTGGCATGCATCACAAATTTTATTTTTCAAAAACTTTAGTTTTGGCAAACCTCTTACCAAATCCTTCTTAGCAAGTTTTTTCAATTAAATCCATATTAAAATGACAAAGTCTTCTATGCCAAAGCCAAGGATCATCTATGGAAGCGGTAAGACATTGTACATTGCTATTGCTAATTTTATCAAGGTAAATCACATAAACATCATTGTGCCTAGTGCACCTTAAATAAAACAACATGATTTTTATCAAGGATAAGACATTGATGCTTGGTAAAAAACACGTATAAATTTTTATCACAAAGTTGACTTACACTTAATAAATTGTAGTTCAAATTATCAACAAGAAGCACATTCTTTATCATGGTTTCTCCATTTTTACCTACATCACCAATGCCGATAGATTTTGCTTTATTGTTATCTCCAAATGTTACTTTTTCACTATTTTTGGATTTGAGGTTTGTGAAGAGAGAAGCATTACCCGTCATGTGCCTTGAGCATCCACTATCTATGAACCACTTAGCATTGTTGGTGATGTTAAGTACCTACACAATAGATCAATTGATAACTTTTGGTACCACATTTTCTTGGGTCCATTTGAGTTAGTGAAATTGCTAATAATCCATGCGGCTTTCATTCCAAGTTTCTCATTTTTGTTGACATAACACATATTCTTGACATGTCCATGTTGTTGGAAATATCTACAAATAATATTTTTATTTCCTGCATAAATATATAAAGAGAATTTTGATTTTACAAAACATAAGTCATCACTTTTAAACATGATAAATTTTTTGTTGATTAATACATTTCTATTTCTTTTCAAATCAACAACATTTTTCTCTCTTTCTAGCCAAGCGAACATTCAAATCATCCAATCTTTTCTTCAAGGAGGCTTGTTCTTCCTTAACCTTTGATCTCACATGCATTCTTTTCTTCAAGTCACTATTTTCTTGTGATAGCCTATTATTTTCATTCACAAGTTTAGAGTTAGCATTCAATAGAGCATTTGATTTCTTCACTAACTCCTTATTTCTAGCATATGATTCCTTTAAGCTATCATGCAATTTTAAAATGAAAGCTTCAAGATCATTTTCATCATTGGAGTCATAGTTAGAATTTACCTCATCATCTCCAATGGCCATAAAGGCCATTTCTGCAGACTCTATTTCTTCTTCAACTTCTCTTTCGGAGTTGCAATCATCCCATGTGATTTGAAAGTTATTGAATCGAGCCAGCTTTCTTCCTTCCTTCTTTTTCTTGGAAGGACACTCATTTGCAAAGTGTCTGAGTTGACCGCATTCAAAGCACTTTTTATTTTGCTTCTTTATTTCTAGCTTAGTCTTTCCTTTGAAATTATTTGAATTGGTAGCTCCACCTCTTCTCATTCTCCGTTTGTTGATGTAATGTTTAAGAAATCCTCTACTGATTAGTGCAAGATCTCCTTCATCAAGTCTTCGTCTTCTAAATTGATGGAGCCATTTTCATCATTTTCTTGAGAGGTCTTTGGAGCAATGCTCCTTCTTGGTCTTGCTTCTTCATCATCCACCACTTTGGCCTTCAACTTCAATTCATAAGAGGTAAGAGATTGATTAGTGATTCAATAGGCATTGAATTTAAATTCTTGGCTTCCTCTATAGCGATTGTTTTGGCATCCCATTCTTTGGATAGAGCATTTAGGATTTTTCTATTCTTTTCACCCAAAGAATACTCCTTACCCAAGGCTTCAAGATCCTTCAAGAATGATGTCATTGAACCTACAATACATTTTGTCAATATTTTCATGTGGTTCCATCTTGAAGGACTCATACTTGGCAACAAGTTAGTGAAGGACATCGTTCGGACGGCCGTGCATGCGTCCGTTCCATCATCCGAACAGAGTTTTGGACGGTCGTGTTCGTCCAAAAGAGACTTTGTTAGGACAGTTGTGTGCGTCCGTAGAGAAGCATTAAGAACCTTGCTTTCTACCTGTTAGTTCGGACGGTGTACTGTGTCCGAACACCCTGTTTCTAGCAGAAAAAGTAACAGACCTGCAAAGCTTGTTTTCAGAGTTTAGTGCTTATGTCATCATCAAAATAAGGTTTGGAAAACATCAAATAATTAAAACAAATCTCCTAGAAAAAAATAAGAATAAAAAAAAGTAAAACAATCGATCTATTTCCTTAAGAAAAATATATAATTGGCCAAATGGGCAGCAATTTGTTTTTGCGGGTTTAGAAAAAAAGATTTTCTAGATTTGTACATTTAGATATGGAGCTAACCGATTGTTCTTTCATGATCAGAAAAAACAAAAAATATGAATAATATTTAAGAGAAGAGAAAGGTGAAATGAAGTACCTTATCGATTTGATAGGCGATGGGATGGCTGCTGGCGATGAATGGCGATGATCTAAACGAGAGAAGGATGTATAGTATGAAGAAGGAAGTGAGATAGAGATGATGTATGAAGACATTGAGATGAGAAAGAAGAGAACGATTATCTGGAAATAGGAAAGAAAGAATGAGAAAGGAGAATGAAGAGACGGCTCACGGTAGGTTAAAAAAAATGAAGGCTTAGTCAACCTAATTCATTTTATATTTTTATTTTTCTTTTTTTTTTATTTCTAATCAGATCGATCTGAAACAAGTCAGAAATGGAAAATCTATCTCTGATTCGTTTATATAATAGTTTAATCAGATCCTGCTCGGATTTGAATAAACGGATTTACATTTAAATCCAAACCCAGATAAAACGGGTTGGAATTAGATCCAATCCGAGTTCAATTACCCGATCCGTTAACAGGCCTAATCTCAAATGTGTTTGTTTGCACTACCGGTCTTTGAACACTTGATCCTGTTCCCGTCATTGTAGGCGCAACATAATCTCTCATGGTTTTATTCCTCGTCCTCAAGTGCTCTACATCTTGCTTCTTCTGCCATTGCATTCTTGTGTCTTGATCTCTTAATCTGTCTGATTATTCTTTCAATTTTGAGATTCACTTTTTCAATCACCTTATTTACTGGTCATAAACAAGAAAAATCAAGGTAAACTGAAGAAATAAATAATAATTAACACAGAAACAAAATAAAAATAAAAATCCTAGATTAACTACAATAACTTAAGTTATTGTGGTTAATCAAGGTGAACTGAAGAAATAAATAAAAATTAACACATAAACAAATCAAAAAATAAAAATCAAGGTGAACCGAAGAAATAAATAATAATTAACACAAAAAAAATAAAAATAAAAATCCTAGACTAACCACAATAACTTAAATACTTTAATTAAATAGTCACTAGCAATGGCATCAAAAAAACTTGATGCATGCTAAACCACTAGCAAGTGCACTAGTCAAGCAAGTAATAATGCGATTAAGAGTAAGAGTATCGTTCTTATGAGGACTATTCTAGAAATAACATTTCAGTTAATCCTTTTAGTTATCTGGGCAATTAAGCAAACAATTTTCTAGCTAGCAACTAATGCTATAAGACAAACTTAAATAAGTAGACTTAGATCAGATTAATAAAAGTATTAGTGAGATTTATTTTACCGAAGACTATGATTATGCATAAACTTAAATCTTGTGGAAACTTAGTTTAAACAATTGTATATTGACAAAGATTTCTAATGAGTAATGGCTTTTCCAAATGAGTACTATTCCCATTCTAACCACTATTAATCAAGTCTGTTCGGAGTTAATTAATACATACATCACAATTGTGGTAAACGATGAAACCCCTAGAGGTTAGCTCTATCTTGAGGTGTCTATAAGAACTAGCCACATAGATTGTTTAGAATTACTTTTTAATTCAAGTAATACTATCCAACCTATAATGAGAATTGTTATGCCTATGATTACAAGTTCAATTCAAATATACTAGATGAATCATAAGAATTGAATCTTCACTTCAAATAGACAACTAAACCAACTTAATCATACTACATACATGAAAGCACTAAACTCACAAATTCACATGCATACAGTTGAATCAAAAGAACTAAACTTTTAATCAATAAACAGGTGCAGAAAACATAGTTGTGGTTACATCAAACCCTAACAAAGAAAACTACTCCATAGCTATGAGAAAGATTAACATAGATTCTTTAATGAAAACCTTGGAAAATAATAAAGCAAAGCAAAATCGTGAGAAACTTGAATCCATGACAAAGAATTGATCCTTGTGTCTCCTTACAGAAGAGAATGTTCTTCTTCTCCAAGTAACAAGAATTCTCCACTAAAACTAAAGCACGGATAATTTATTATTAGAAAGATCAACACTTCTAAGGCTGCTTCTTGGACTGATTTATAATGTCACAAATGTTCTCGAGGATTAAGAAGGTTTGAGATAAGAAAATGCTATCAATGGGCTTGAAATCCAGACCCAAAAGAATGGGCTCACGAACTGCTCTGAGCTAGAAACTCATAATGTCACGATGTTGAGATTTCTTCTTGTCAAGGCACTGCGACACTCTGCTCTCTAATGATTTGTGCTTCGTTGATGAACGTCGCAGCTTCCTATTTAACACTTACTCCAAATGCTGCTGCTTTTGACTCAGACTTCACTTTAAACCTTTTTGGATCTTTATTATGCTATTTCATTCTAGTTTTATTACTCTTTTATCATTCGCCTTCAATAAATGTTTTCTTTATTTGCTTTCCTAGATTAATGTTTAGACTAGTTTACTTGCTTTCAATATTTTCTTTTGTGTTATTCCATTCATTCAGGTTCTAAATACTATGGGTTAAGGTTGGATGATGCCAATTTCATTGGGTGATAATTAACTTGGTAAATTAAATGGTGAAACTGAATATTTGAAGGTGTGATTAAATCATTAATAGGATCAATTGCACACTTCGATAATAATTATCACAAATTAGATAATTCTAGAGAGTCACTAACTCTACTTTATGTTGGATTGGCCACTACGACATAAATCACTGGTAATTGTTAGATTAGATTAATTTGTTGTCATGACTGACATAAATTTTTAATTGGTTCATAGAAATTCTAGATACCAAATCATTCGATTTAATTGGATTTAGGTCTAGGGGGATCTACACCTAAAACTAGTTAGATTGATAGGACTCATCATCGCGAAAGATCGAGGTTGAGTTGATAATTGGGAATTGAATCTCCACTATGTGTAATTGAGTCAATTGATTGGAATTGACCTCTAATTGGCTAATGAACCAATTAGTTGAATAAATAAATTAAAGGTGGGAATTGGCTAGTCTTAGTAGTAATCCGCTGCTTCCATAGTCCATGGTTTAGTTTTAATTAAATCTCTTTAATTGCCAATTCTTCAAATAGCATTCAAGATTCTAAAGAACTGATACTTGTTAAATTAATCCTTGTCGGGTCGACCCCTACTCCTGCTATATACTATTTGACCCTGTACACTTGCGGTACGTTATCTAGTTAATACTAGAGTTAAGTGATTATAAATTTTATAACTAGATATTTCAAGTATCAAGTTTTTGGCACCGTTGCCAGGGATTCAGACTTTGGCAATATCAGTATAATTTGGTAAGAATAGCACTTTGAAATGTAAATTATGTATTACTTGTGTGTTCTCAATATTTTAAAAAACCAAAAAAAAAATTCCTTTTTTGGTGTTTTGTGTTTCTTTTATTGAAAAAATCCAAAAAGATTTTCTCTTTTTAGTGGATAGTTTAGGCTAGCTACTAGTCTAAACTCTCCCATTTTCCTTTTTGTGTGCTTTTACGTTAGTACTTGTTTCTGTTTTGTTTTTGTGTTGGTCTTATAAGAACATGCAAGAAATGAATTGGAATCAATCATACCAAGGATATTATCATCCTTGTGATTATATTAGGCATGACCAATGGGCATGCTTTTTATGATATTATGGATACAGTTAGAATACTTATGATAATATATCAATCCAATTAGCATCCTTCGAAGAATAGGTAAATAATTTTCGTATTAATTCCATTCCTTACAATAGTTTATATTGTGATTTTTGTGTAGGTAACCATGCTAATTGAGAATGTTCATACCAATACGATCCCTACCCTTATGATTATCAAATGGGATGCTCCAACCATCCAAATTCTTTCTCGATCTACCAAGATTATCCTTATTCTTTTCCTACATATCAAGAACCTACGTATGAACAAATGGAGCCCTATAGTATGAACAAATACCCATAGTCCACAATGATGAATGCTACTCAAGGAATTTCCATGACGAACCAAACATCATAGAAGGTTATGGTAATTAAGCTCATATGAACAACTGATATTACCTAATGGACAATGTAATTTTAGGGAGATTAGGCTTCATGGAGATTCTTATAAGTGCTATGGTTATGATTACATTCAAGCTCTAAGAGAAGAAATGTTTAGGTTAGTGTAGATAATGACTGCCTATATGGAAGAATTAACGAGCAGTTTGATTGCCAAGATGAGTCCAAAAGAAAATTAGAAGCTCAACTTGCCGAACTCGCAAGTAAGTTGGTGGCTGAAACCCAAAAGACTTCTACACCAATCCTACCTGAAGGAGAAAATGGCCACCTTGAAGGTAATTTTGGGTTGACCAGGTCATTAAGAATGTGAAATAAAGAAGAAACAAAAGATTACTTACATTACGCAATCACACATTATGAAGAGATGCCGTCCAATGTGTTGGTGAAGCTGGCTCGGGTTGTAAAAGATACGGGGCATCTACTAGGAGTTAGGAATATGATGAATACATATGTCAGAGTTTCACATATCCTTGGAAACTTTGGATGTGCTATGCAATGCAGATAATTGACCAAGGACTACAACATCCTCGTCAAGCCTCCTTTTAATTATATTTTTGTTTATGCTTTATATATAATAGCTTTAATTTAATAACCTGGTAGGATAATAAAAGTTTGAAGTCTCATGATTAGTTAGATTTATGTATTTTATATTGTAAAACTACTTTTAATTATACTTGAATAATAGGTTTTCAGTTGATGAAAAATTAGTCTAATTTACTAATAATGATGGATTATATGCCTACTTGATGAATTGTGGCTGTTATGGAATTCTCAATTGAACTAGAATTTGGTTATTGATACTTGATTATGGAACTTCTATTTTTTGATTAATTATTTTTGCTAGTTGAGTAGTTTGATGGGAATATTATATGAATGCTTGTTGTGGATTTGGATTAGTCTTGGTCGATGAGTACTTTTTAAGGCCATTAATGTTGCAAGTTAAGTTGGGAGGATGAATTGGGCATATAAATGACATTTATATTGTTGTAAACCATGTTACACCTCGTGAAGTCCCAATGATCCCTAATTAGTGCAACCATGTCGGTTGAAAAATAAAAAATCAATTTCGAAGGCTCGCGTACTAAGTTAATTAGACCTTACATTTGTGTGATTCATTTAAACTTGCTTATTTGCTTAGTAATGCTAGGAGTACATTGTTGATGAATTCTATCATTAGAAGTGAAATCTGGTTTTAAAGTTGAAGTTTATTTATTCAGTGGCATTCATATTGATTTGTATGTATTTAATTCCTCATCTATTAGAACTTTTTGGTTATTCATTTTTTTTTTGGTTATTCAAGAATAGGTATAAGTGGTTCACTAGTGCTATGTTAACCTACGTTTATGTATATATGTTTTGGAAAGAAAAAAAAAGAAGAAAAATTTCCAAAAGATTTTTTGTTTTGAATATCTCCTTTTATTTTATCAGCATTGAGGATCTGAATGTTTAAAAAACTCCTTAGCTACCAAATAGCAACTTTCAGATTTCTACACTCTCTTTGCCTGAAGTACTGCAGAGGGTTTAAAATAAAAAATATTTTCTATTTTTAGTAGTTTTGTATTCATTAACTTTTGTGATTATGTATCAATAATTTAAATAAATGTTTCAAGGGGACTACGTGTTAGAGTTTTGCATTGAAAGTGTATATAATTATTCTTTATTTTTTGAGCCCTTTGAGTTGTGAGTGTTGTCACAACAAAATGAGAAATGGGAGAGAAAGAAAAGAAAGAGGTCTTTATTGAAGAGGCTATATATATAGATATATATATATATATATATATATATATATATATATATATTAAGTGAGGGTATAAAAGCGAGATACTTTTCTTTGAGTGTTAATCATGATTGCCCTGCAATTTTTAGCTTGTGACATTCGTTGGAATTGTGTATGCTTTTATGCTTGCAAAATTACAAATGAAGCTTTAACCTTGGAAATGATTTAGGCAGTTTCTGTAGACTAATTTAGTCAAATTACCTACCTATTATATATATTATCCGAAGTTACCCCTTTGAGTTTATTGAGCCTTATTTTCTTTGTCAACCATGCTTTTTAGCCAATTTATCCTTTTTCTTTTGTTTTACTATTCTTTCTGCCCATCAATGTCTTTGTTAGTGAGTGTTAGTGGTATGGAACGTTATACTATAGTTATGATGTTTATGGTGGTTAATTAGAATAGAAGTATGATTTGTTAGGGAAAATCAAATATATGACATTATTGTGTTATTAATCCCTTATGTTATGTGATAACTCTAGTAAACTAGAGTTATTTTCCTCTAAATTACAGCATTTTGATAGTTTAAATTCTGAAATTGGATAAGTAATTGAGGATTTAAGTTAATTTCTTTTACATGTATTTGTATTTTAGTTCTTGAATTAATTATGATAAGTTTGTATTAAAATTTTAGTTTAATTAAGTGCTTAATGGTGTTAATATTATGCAGGTTAAAAATTAAAGGTTGGAAGTTGGAAGAAACAAAGCTCAAGGTACCAAATTGCAAAATGGATGAAATGAAGAATGCTGGAAGGAGAGTCGAGATCGTAGTCTCGACTGTTCCAGACCGCGATCTCGACTCGGTAATTTGTTTTAATATATTTGAGTTGAGCTAGATCGCGGTCTCAATTGTTCCAGACCGTGATCTCAACTCGCTGAGAGTTAAGTTGTAAGGTCAATTTTGTAAACTTTAAGCCAAAAACCCCTAATTTGCCTTGTGTAATGCTGCACTATTTAAGCTATGTAGAATTAGTAAGTAGAGAGTAGATAGATAGTTTTAGTTAGTTTGTAGATAGTTTAGGTTAGTTTGAACTCTAAGTTTACTTTTTCAACAGAAATTTCTCTTTACTTTCATCTTAGATTTTCTTTTAATTTCTTGTCAAGTTTAAATTTTGATTAGATAATCATAGTGGGTTCATCGCAAGCTTCGCGTAGATATAATTTTTATTTGCTTTCTTGTCCAATTTAGTAAGAATTTCTTTACTTTCAAATTAAGGTTTTTTTAGGAAAATTAGAGTTCCTGTTAATTTCTTGCTTTCGATGTAAGAATTCTCAATTTCTCGTTTAAATTTCTAGTTAATTCTTAGTGGGCATTCTTAATTTCAATCAAAAATCCAAAAATGTTCTTCAGCACTATTTAGATTTCTAGTTTAGAAATGAATGTTTTTAATATTCAAAGTTTCTATTTTGTAGTCTTTTTAGTTGTGTGATTTACTTGTTTTTAATTTTAGTCTTCCACTGATTAAATTAGGTTAGAATTAAAATTATAGTTTTCATTAGAATAGTTCTATCATCTATCACTTGATTTTACTTAACTACACAAGAACCCTTAAATCTTGGTAATTGCTATCGACAATCATCGTGGGAACGATCCCTACTCTCCTTTACTACTAGTTGACAACCGTATACTTGCGGGATGCCATCTAGTTAGTAGTAGGATTTAGGTGTTTCATTGATTTATAACTAGGTGTGTAAAAAGCATCAAGTTTTTGGCGCCGTTGCCGGGGATTGTCTTCGATTTTTGGCAATATCAAGTGCTTTACGGGTCGTGTAGATTAAGCACTTTAGTTTAGTTAATTTAGTTGTTAATTTTGCTTATTTTTATATTTGATTGGTTGTCTTGCGGAATTGACTTGGCACCTTCAATTGACTATTTTGGTTTTGTGTAGTGTATGGTAAGAGGAGTTCCAGAGCCATGCATTTGCTTAGACAAGGAAAGGGAGAAAGAGCTAAGAGAAATTTCAAGATTGGGAAGGATACAACAAGAGCAAGAAAGGATAGAAATGGCAAATGCTAATGCTCATCAAGGGAATGTGAACATGGAGAACGAAGAAGAAGAGGCGGGTGAAAATAATGGAATGGGTGGCTATAGGAATGGAAACGACATGAATGGGAATGGAAGGCCATTGAGGGAGTATGCTTTACCTAATTTTGATGGGGAGAACTCAAGCATTGCACGGATGCCCGTGCAAACCAACAATTTCAAAATCAAGCCCGCCCTAATCCAAATGCTCCAAACCCATGCCATGTTCGGAGGTGGACCAAATGAGGACCCCTACACACACCTCATGAATTTTGAAGAAGTCTTGGACACATTTAATTTTAATGGAGTACACCAGGATTGTGTTCGGATGAGGGTGTTTTTCAGTCTTTTTTCTCTTCATCATAGGGCAAAGTCATGGTTGCAATCCCATGCCAAGGAACATTCACCACTTGGAACCAACTTGCTCAAGAGTTTTTGGCGAAGTACTTTCCTCCCGCAAGAACTGCTAAATTAAGTACATCATTCAAACAAGATGTTGGTGAAAGCCTAGGGGAAGCTTGGGAAAGATTCAAAGAGTTGCTAAGAAAATGCCTGCATCACGCCATTCCTTTATGGCTTCAAGTTCAAACTTTTTATAATGGTTTACTTCAAGAGACGAAATCCATCGTAGATGCCTCCACCGACGGTTCTATCTCATATAAGATTCCGGAAGAAGCTCAAGAGTTGTTAAATAGGATAGCATACAACTACTACCATCATGGACTGATAACTCCACCGGTGGTTCAACATCAAGCTAATCAAGCCAATTCAAGTAGTGGAGCGTTGAATCTTAACATACAAGATGCCCTTTTGGCTCAACAAAGCATGTTCATGAATGTGATGAATAACATATGGCAAAAGCGTTGAAGAATCTAGGGAAACCTAGTAGTGTGAATGCGATGACTTCTTCTCCAACTCAACCAAGCATGACATGTGATTTTGTGGAGGCGGCCATGCCAATGGAAATTGTGAGATGCCATATGGAGCTAATGAGCAAATCAATTATGTGGCTAATCAATCTTCATTTCCAAGAAACCAATCCGGAGCTCATGGGAACACTTACAATCCGTCTTGGAGGAATCACCCAAATTTCTCATGGAGTAACACCAACAGCCAATCTAACCCTCCTTAGCAACCAAATCCCCCACATCAAAATGCCCAACACACTCAAGCCCCGAATTCTTCATCTAGACCTTATCAACCGCCACATCAAAGACATGTCCAACCCAACTCATATCAAAATTTCCCCAATCCTTCTTTTCAAAACCAACAACGAAGACCTCCTTTCCATTATGCAAATTCTTCCCAACCCATGTACCATGATCAATATGCTCCTCGAGATAATTTGGGTGAAGACAGGTTGGAGAAGAGAAGTCGAGTATTTGAGAAGGGAATTGGATAGGAAAGCGGAAGAGCATAAAAGAGATTACAAGAATTTGAAGGCTTCGACAAGGAATTTGGAGATTCAATTTGGACAATTGGCAAGGTTGAACAATGAGTGGCCGTTAGGAGTTCTTCCAAGTGACACCATTCCAAACCCTAAGGAGCAATGCAAGGCTATTACCCTTAGGAGTGGTAAAAAGTTGGAAGAAAGAGTTGGGAGAAATTCATTGAAGAATGGAGAACAAGAAGGGGTTGAGGATGACAAAAAAGAAAAAGGGGAGTCTTCAAATGGGCAAGACAAAATGATGAATGAGTCTATTATGCCCAACTCACAAAGCAATGAAGGCAAGGATCCTAAGCATCATGAGCCAAAGCATGTTAATGTGCCATTTTCTCAAAGGCTAAGGGATGAAGAAAAGGCAAAGAAATTCAAGAAATTTATAGAGATTTTAAAAAAGCTAGAAATCAACATCCCTTTGCCTTTCCATGGAGGCACTTGAGAACATGCCTACATATGCCAAATTCATGCAACAAATCCTTACTTCAAAGAGAAAATTGCATGGCGTTGAAATTTTGTGCTTAACGGAGCATTGTAGTGTATTACTTACAAAGAAGTTGCCACCAAAGCTCAAAGATCTCGAATCATTTTCTATACGTTGTGAGATTGGAGGTTTGCAATTTGGAAGAGCATTATGTGACTTGGGAGCTTCAATAAATCTCATGCCTTTTGGTGTATTCAAGAAGCTAAATGGAGGTCAATTGAAGCCAACAAGTGTTTCGTTGCAACTTGCGGATCGAAGCATAAAGTTTTCAAAGGGGATCATTGAAGAAGTGATTGTGAAAATTGACAAACTTTATCTTCCGGCTGATTTCATTGTGCTTGAAATGGAAGAGAATGAAGAGATGCCAATTATTCTTGAGAGACCTTTCCTTGCTACCGGCCGTGCACTTATTGATGTTCAAGAAGGGAAGTTGGAATTCTGAATAAATGGTGAAATTGTTACATTTAATGTTTTAATTCATTAAATCTTCCTTCAATTTTTGAAGATGTCATGAATATTAATGTGATAAATAACCTAATTGATGATTGTTGTGGGAATGCAATGGAGAATTTCTTAATGGAGGAAGAGGTCTTGGAGTCAAATACGCCAAATCAAGATGATGATGAAGGAATGAAGGATGTGAATCACTTGGAGGATGACAACTTATTGCAAAAGAAAGATGAAGAGAATCAAGAAGACGGTAAAGGGGGGTCTCCGACCAACAAACCCCCCAATTTGGAGCTAAAACCCCTTCCTACCCACTTAATGTATGTATATCTTGGTGAAAATGAGACATACCCGATGATTGTGAATGCATCTTTGACAAATGAGCAACTTGGAAGATTGATTGTGGTGCTTAAAAGGAATAAAAATGCTCTTGCTTGGTCTATTGATGATATAAAGGGAATAAGCCCTTCCATATGCATGCATAAAATTTTGATGAATGATTCTGACGTGAACTACCGCTTTCTTGGAAGTCATTCATAGGCCCTTTCAATTAGCTAGACTTCACACACTATATAAAGAAATAGAACAAGTGTTCGATATAAAGTATCAACTTACTATATTATTATATACCATAATATACCATATTTTTTTATAGAATCACTTGAATGAAGCGGATATGAAGAACTAGTCTTGGCGAGAGGGATTAACCTGATTGACCTATGGCAAAGAAGAAGTAGATGCGCATGAATCAATAAGAAAAAACCCTTGCACCTACGGGAAGTCCTTTCCTTCGTTCACTCCTGACCTGACAGAAGCTATGAAACCATCCATAGGGTAAACCGGTAAGGCAACCTCAAAAGAGATTGAATTCTACTTTAAAGAGGTTGTGAAGAAGGAGGTTCTTAAGCTTTTGAAAGCCGGTATTATTTACCCTATTAGCGATAGTGAGTCGTTTTGCCCCACTCAAGTCATTCCCAAAAAGGGTGGTATTATCGTAATCATAAGTGAAAACCAATGAGCTCCTTCCCTCTAGATTGGTTACGGGTTGGCGAATGTGCATTGATTTTTGAAAGTTGAATGAAGCCACCCGAAAGGATCATTTTCCCTTGCCTTTTATTGATCAAATGCTTGAGAGGTTGGCCGATTTTGCGTATTACTGTTTTCTTGATGGTTATTCCGGATACTTTCAAATTGTTATTTCTCCAGAAGACCAAGATAAAACAACTTTCACATGCCCATTTGGTACCTTTGCATATAGGAGAATGCCCTTTGGACTTTGCAATGCTCCAATTACATTTGAACATTGTATGTTTGCTATTTTTCATGATTGAAAAGAGCATAAAGATTTTCGTGGATGACTTTAGTGTTTTGGGTGGCTCATTTGATAATTGTCTTGAAAATTTGTCCAAGGTGTTAAAGAGGTGTGTGGAAACTAATTTAGTTCTCAATTGGAAAAAATGTCATTTCATGGTGAGAGAAGGAATATTTTTGGGTCACAAGGTCTCATCAAAGGGAATAGAGGTTGATAGGGCAAAGGTGGACGTAATTGAAAAGTTACCACATCCGATCAATGTTAAAGGGGTAAGAAGTTTCTTAGGTCATGAGGGTTTTTATAGAAGATTCATTAGGAATTTCTCTCATATTGCTAGACCATTGTGCTTCTTACTTCAAAAAGATTGTCCATTTCATTTTGATGATTCTTGTTTGAAAGCATTCAACGAATTAAAACACGCTCTAGTGATTGCACCGATTATTGTAGCACCAAATTGGTCTCTTCCCTTTGAGCTCATGTGTAATGCTAGTGACTATGCAATAGGTGCCGTGCTATGTCAAAAAGTGAACAAGATGTTGCATGTCATTTACTATGCTAGTAGGACCTTAAATGATGCACAAATTAATTATTCAACAACAGAGAAGGAACTACTTGCTATAGTTTTTGCATTTGATAAGTTTAGATCATATTTGATTAGATCAAAGGTAATTGTTCATACCGATCACTCCACATTAAAGTATTTGTTTTCTTCGTAAGTAAGATGCTAAGACACGTTTATTGAGATGGTTACTTTTGTTGCAGGAATTTGATTGAGAGGTGGTCGACAAAAAAGGTGTGGAAAACATGGTAGCTGACTATTTGTCAAGAACTGATGCATCTAGACTTATCAATCTTGAAGAAGGGATAATCAATGAAGAATCTCTAATTGAGAAGTTGTTTGAGGTGAAGGAGGTGAGCCCATCGTATGCGGATATTGTGAATTATCTTGTGGCTAGGATAGTATCTAAGATGCTCAACATCAATGAGAGGAGGAAATTCTTTGTAGAACTTAAACATTATTTTTGGAAAAAACCATATTTGTTCCGAAAGTGCAATGATCAAGTCCTAAGGAGATGTGTTCCGGAATGTGAAGTATACGATATATTAAGACATTGTCAATCATCTCCGGTTGGGGGGCACCATGGAGCTCAACAGAGGGCTTTCAAGGTCTTACAAAGTGGTTTATATTGGCCAACTATGTTCAAGGATTTCCGGGATTTACCCATAGGATGTGCTCAAATGTGATGAATGTCAAAGGGTGGGTAATATTTCAAGGAAATATGAAATGCCCCTTCATGGCATTATTGAGTTGGAGGTATTTGATGCATGGGTGATTGATTTCATGGGACCTTTTCCGATCTCATACTCCAATAAGTACATTTTAGTTGCGGTGGACTATGTGTCGAAGTGGGTTGAAGCAATTGCTACTCCAACCAATGAAGCAAAGGTGGTTACTAAATTCTTTCGCAAGAATATCTTTTCACGGTTTAGAGTTCCTGAGCTATCATTAGTGATGGGGGATCACATTTCAAGAATTCTCAATTTGAGGCATTAATGACAAAATATGGGGTGAAACACAAGGTTGCTTTAGCTTATCACCCACAAACATCGGGTCAAGTGGAAGTGTCAAATCGAGAATTGAAGGGAATCATAGAGAAAACGGTGAATAATGCTAGGAAAGATTGGGCATTGAAGTTAGATGACACTTTGTGTGCTTATTGTATGGTATTTATCAAACTCCCATAGGCATGTCTCCGTACCGTATTGTGTACGGAAAAATGTGTCACTTGTCGGTGGAACTTGAACATAGGGCATATTGGGCCATAAAGAACTTGAATTTTGAGTTGAAGGAGGCATATGAAAAAATGATGCTTGATTTGAATGAGTTGGATGAATTTCGGAGGGAGGCATTTAAAAATTCTTTAATCTATAAGGAGAAGACAAAGGCATGGCATGATAAGCATATCCAAAGGAAGGAATTTAAAGTCGATGATTTGGTGCTCCTTTACAATTGAAGACTCAAATTATTTTTGACAAAGCTTAAATCAAGATGGAGCGGTCCCTTTGAAGTGATCCAAACCTTTTGTTATGGAACGGTGGAGATAAAGGAGAAAGAGGGAACTTTCAAGGTCAACGGACATCGGCTTAAACCCTACTTTTGAGGAATTATTGAAGGTGGACGAGAGATCGTCCGATTAACACAAGAATGAGGGTCATGCCATAGTCAAACTAGTGCTTACTATAAAACAGGGCTTCTTGGGAGGCAACCCAAGTCTTAAATTTAGAAGTTATTGCTTTCTTTTGGTGTGATTTTAATTAGCTTGATTTTGAGTAAATTGGTTTGAATCAGGTTAGAATTTTTCTTAAAAAAATAATAATAAGAATGTGAGTTTTTGAGTTGAATAAATGGTGCTAAAGAATGAGTGAAAACTGTCATCCTAACTTGTGAATTTTTTGTTTGTAGGTTACCCTTGTAAATGGAGAAAAGTGGTCAAGAGTGAAGCAATTTTGGCTAAGTGTAAAAATTCACTTTGCAGAAATAGAGCTTGAGACCGCGATCTCAAAATTTGAGATCGCGGTCTCAGCCTCAAACTTCTGGTGGGTAGAAGCGTCATTTGGTCAAAACTCCGATCTCAAATTTGAGATCACGCCTCAAACTTCCGCAAAGTCTATTTTTGCATTGAGTTGAGATCGCGATCTCAAAACTCTGACCACGATCTCAAACTGTTTGAGACCGCGATCTCAAGTACATCAGGCCAGATTGCGGTCTCAAAACTGAGACCGCGGTCTCGACTGCCAGAATTTTTTTTAAAAGCATCGATCTCTTCTTTTTCTTCTCACAAACTTCCCCTATTCTTCTTCCCTCATCCGAAAGCCCTAACCCCAAATCCTCCAATTCTTCTTTCATCTTCACAGAAAAATCACCTAAACTCCACACCCATCACTAATTTCACTTTGTTTTTCTCTAGGAACATCAAAGCAACCATCTTTTTGAGGATTTTTGGAAGAAATTTGGCTTCAAGGGGGATTGACACAAAGGCAATTCTTGGAAAAATTTCAATCCGAAAAAGAATGGGTAATATCCTTCCTTGAAATATTAGTTGTAATTGGCAATTTTTTAAGGCAATTGTGGAATTTTGTGGATTAACTTGTGAAAAAATTGTGGTATTTAATTATTGAATTGTGGACAAGTAATTGGTGCTAATTTGTTCTAGAAGAATTGTGATTTTGAATTGTCCAATTGTTGGAATTCTTGGTCGGTTGATTTGTGATTGAGTTGAATTGAAATATTCAGAAAAATTTTGAGAATTTGGATTGTGATTTTGTGGTGTTGAATCTTGATTGAAAGTTGGATTCTTGAAATTGGTGATTGAATTCCTTTTGCATAAAGAATATGACAAGAGGGGTATATGGTAGTGCTGAGAGAAGAGTTAGAATGAGAGGAAGAGAGACTAGTTCTAGAAAAAGGAAACCGGAGAGGGTACGAGCCAAGAAGGGGGCTCAGAACAACCTTTTGAGGGTGGTGATCAAATTGAACCTCAATTCTCGAGTGATAGGGCTCAACAATTATTCAATAATAACGAGAAGCATGAGGTGATTAGAGAGAGGAATTTTGACCTAACCATGCATTGGGGATTATATGAAGATTCTAGGAGAGCGATAGAAGAACAAATTAGGTCAAGGCATTGGGAGGGTTTTAACGCTCAGGTTGATCCCGGGGCTACCCAGTTAGTCAAAGAGTTCCATTGTACTTTATGCGAGTTAGAAGAATGGCAAGGTGTGCATACGGGGGGTTTTGGTAGATTTTTGTGCTGATGTGGTTAATGCGTATTTCAATATACCCCCCTCCCGGTACCTTCTACTCAGTATTTGGCATTTTGAACAATAAAAATAAGGATATGAATTCAATCAAAGATGCCATTTGTGATAGAAGGGTAGAGTGGATTAATAGTACTTCGTCTGCCACTGAACTAAAATTTGCTCGTCAAGAACTCTTATTAGTGGCTAAGTTGTGGTTTTATTTTATCAGTAGCCCCATTTGGGGGTCCAATGCTATGAGCTTTATCCAAAGGGACAAGGTACTCTTAGTCCATGCCATCATGACTAGGATCCCGGTGAATGTTGGTCACCTAATTAGACAGGGGTTTTTAGAGAGTGGTAGGTCGGGACGACCCATATTTTATGCCCCTAATCTAATTCACCATCTTTGCACCATAGAGTGTTGTTTGATTGGTCCTTTGGAATCATTGACACATCCTACAGAAGGATCAATCGGGAATATGTCTTGCTCCTATAGGATGGTGAGAAACTATGAGAAGCACCACCAGGAGGAGCACCCTGCCTAGCCACAACCACAGCCTCCACCACCTCAGAGAACTTCAATGATTCCGATACCCCCAGGTGTAGTATTTAATGCTCCGGTAAGTGAAGAAGAAAGGAATGATCTACAAGGGTACTGGTCGTACAGTCAAATGGTGATGCACAACAACTTGACCGTTATTGGAGAAGCTTTAAAGGTTACTTCATTAGGCACTTGGGTCCAGCCGCCATCACCTCTAGGATGGCACTTTGGTCCACCTCGTGGACAGTACTACACACCACCGGTGGCTGCCACACATCAGGAGGGATCTAGCCACGCGGGTGCGACTGGAGAGGACATGGATGATGATCATGAAGAGGCCCAACCTAGTGACGTTGAAGAGGGTCAAGACGAGATGGAATGAGGAGATAAAGGCACCATTTGTTTGAGCATGGATGAAGACCAACCCTGATCATTGGATCAATTTAATGGATGATGATAATAAACTTTTCCTGTTTTTATTGGACATCATGTCTTTTGATTACTTTAGATTACTTTTGTTTTACTTTCAGTCTTTGGAATGTAAGTATTTAGTTTTTCTTTCTAAGTAGTTTGGCTAATGGCCTTAAGCTGATGCCAAGTGATACATTTTGATGCTTTATGGATGCAATTTCTTTTGGATTCTCATATTGACACTTGGTGAAGTTTGGTTATTGCCTAATAAGAGTAGCATGGCTAAGGGCCCTAAGCTGATACCATCTTTGTATTAGTTGATGAATTGAATTGGATGTTGATTTTGTTGGCAGCTTAATTGATGAGATGCATGGCACGGTTGCTCTTGACATTTTTACTCAATTTTAATTCTAGACTTAAAAGTAGGACATAGTTTAAGTAGCTTTTATTATTTGTGGTTATATTTTGATGTTTAATTTTGGGTGAGTGGAAGGATGATTTAGTCATCAATTAGAATAAAAGAGACAAGTTTGGGGGTGTTTATCTTTTTGTGTTTATAAAATTGGAAATGGTCATTTTATTCATTCTGTTGTCACTTGATGATTAATGGATGGAAAGTTGATCAATTAGGTACTCAATAATGATAAATTTTGATGTTCAATGCTTTGTGATTGAAGTATATGATTGATTCATTTCAAAAAAAATTGTGTGAGTGAGTAGTTCATTTGCAACATAAAGAATTCATAAACTTAGCATTACTATTTTTCAAAAAGAAGTGCAAAAATTTTAGGAAAATTTATTTGAAGTGTTGTTTCTTATCAAATCACTTATATTATGTGGTTGATGAACTATCTTTTGGAAAGAAATGAGTTAAATGAAGTAGAAGGAATTTTGGGACATTTCGTGTGTTTGCATAGGGAATGTTCTTTTAACTTGTGAATAATTGATATTCGAGATTATTTTTTGGCACATTTCACTCATTTTCCTTGGTTTAGGGCCGAAAAAAAAAATTAGGAATAAGGCGAGTACGGGATTCTGACATGTACCCATGTTGTTTCTCCGAAATAAGCCAAAATTAGAGTAGTAATAAGGTGAGTACGGGACTCCGACATGTACTCATATTATTTCTCCGAATTAAGCCATTAGGAATTGCATTTTTAGTATACCAATAAGTTAAGGAGTAAATGTTTGTAATACTTATCATTAATCTCATATTACTTATTCCTTGTTAGAAGTTTATTCCCGAAATGTGTGACAATTGCATTTAAGTTGATTCCTAATTGAACTTCTATTTTCATGATGCCTAGTCGAGAGAGTTGATTAACTTTATAATATTTGTGATTTGAGAAGTAATGATGTTTCAAATGAAAAGAACTAAAACTTTTGGTAACTCTTTTCGAGAATGGTAATGCTTGGTGATGTGAAATATTGTACAGTGAATGAATGTGTGCTTCCTTGTAAAACAAAATTTCAATTTTGGATTGATTTACTCATATACTTCACATATCACGCAGTGTTGAACATTTCTTGAGGGATTGCTTAATTGTTCTAAGTACATCCATGATTCATCAAGTGTAATCCTCAAGTCAACTTTGGAGGTGTTTATATGTTTGAATGTTGGTAGGCTTCGTTTAATGTTAATCTTTGTTTTGCTCGAGACTAGCAAAATACTAAGTTTGGTGGTGTGATAACTATAGTAAACTAGAGTTATTTTCCTCTAAATTATAGCATTTTGATAGTTTAAATTCTGAAATTGGATAAGTAATTGAGGATTTTAGTTAATTTCTTTCACATGTATTTGTATTTTCGTTCTTGAATTAATTATGATAAGTTTGTATTAAATTTTTAGTTTAATTAAGTGCTTAATGGTGTTAATATTATGCAGGTTAAAAATTAAAGGTTGGAAGCTGGAAGGAACAAAGCTTAAGGGACCAAATTGCAAAATGGATGAAATGAAGAATGCTAGAAGGAGAGTCGAGATCGCGGTCTCGACTGTTCCAGACCGCAATCTCGACTCGGGAATTTGTTTAACTATATTTGAGCTGAGATTGCGGTCTTAATTGTTCCAGACCGCGATCTCAACTCGCTGAGAGTTACTAAAAGTTGTAAGGGTAATTTTGTAAACTTTCAGCCAAAAACCCCTAATTTTGCCTTGTGTAATGCTGCACTATTTAAGCTATGTAGAATTAGTAAGTAGAGAGTAGATAGATAGTTTTAGTTAGTTTTTCGATAGTTTAGGATAGCTTGAACTCTAAGTTTACTTTTTCAACAGAAATTTCTCTTTACTTTCATCTTAGATCTTCTTTTAATTTCGTATCAAGTTTAAATTTTGATTAGATAATCGTAGTGGGTTCATCGCAAGTTTCGCGTAGATATAATTTTTATTTGCTTTCTTGTCCAATTTAGTAAGAATTTCTTTACTTTCAAATTAAGGTTTTTTTAGGAAAATTAGAGTTCCTGTTAATTTCTTGCTTTCGATGTAAGAATTCTCAATTTCTCGTTTAAATTTCTAGTTAATTCTTAGTGGGCATTCTTAATTTCAATCAAAAATCCAAAAATATTTAGATTTCTAGTTTAGAAATGAATGTTTTTAATATTCAAAGTCATTCTCTTTGGTAATCTTTTTAGTTGTGTGATTTACTTGTTTTTAATTTTAGTCTTAATTTGATTAAATTAGGTTAGAATTAAAATTATAGTTTTCATTAGAATAGTTCTATCATCTATCACTTGATTTTGCTTAACTACGCAAGCACCCTTAAATCTTGGTAATTGCTATTGACTATCCTCGTGGGAATGATCCCTACTTCCCTTTACTACTAGTTGACAACCGTATACTTGCGGGATGCCATCTAGTTAGTAGTAGGATTTAGGTATTTCATTAATTTATAACTAGGTGTGTAAAAGGCATCATTATGTGTTCATTAAAAAAAATGAATAAAAGAATAAGAAGAAAAATATGTGCTGAATAAATGAAAAATGTTGAAAAAAGGAAAAAAAAATATTGTTCAAGTGTTTATGAATAAAGAATGAAAGTTCCTTCTAGTTGTAATAAAGAAGGTTAATTTTGCCTTTAATAGTAGTTGGTTAAATGAAATGGTAGTTTTGGTGAAAAATATTATTTTAGAGGATTATAGTTCAAAATTATGTAGTTACGTATCCAAGGTGGCCTAAGCAACTTACATGTAAATATATCCCACCTTTATCCCTTAAGCTACGTTACAAGGTTGAAACACCAACTTGATCCTTTGTTCGAGTTAATTTGTATTTGTAATACCCAAAATACCCCTGCCACCCTTTGTTTAATTTAGTAGTTGAATTTAGAAATTATTTGGGGTCACTTTGCAATTAGAGAAAAAGTTAGGGTCAAACCTAAATTGCTGAAACTAACCTACAGCTATTAAACATTTTCTTCCCTAACCTTCCTAATTATTCTATCGAGGACAAGAGCTTGGCTTCTAGGAGCTTGAGGAAGAAGGAGAAACAACAAATTCAACCAGAGATTTTCAAAATTGAGGTGAGAAATCAACTTTTCTTAAGTTTTATAAGTTAGTTTGAAGAATTAAGAGGTAGGGTTTTAGGAATTTTTCAAGAACTTATTGGATTTTTCCTAAACCTAAGCTTGTGTGATGATTTAGAGGCTGGAAATTAGTTTAATTAGATTTATCTTCTTGTTCTGTGTTATTAAAGTTAACCTATATATATACGTGTGTGTGTGTGTGTTGAATTTAAGTAATTTGGATGTTTTTATAACCAAGAGATATCAAGAATTTAACTAAAACCATAGTTGAAATTCGTAGGCAGCCCCGCATCTATAGAAAATCAGTTATATCTCAGCATAGAATTTAAGGAATTTGGGTGTTTTTATAACCAAGAGATATCAAGAATTTTACTAAAATCGTAGTTAAAATTCATAGGCAGTCCTGCGCATCTATAGAAAATCAATTACATTTCAGCATAGAAATATCAAAATTGCAGACCGTTTGTTGTGTTTGAAACTAGACTCACAGGCTTTGACACACCATTTGTTTTATTTGAAACTAGACTCATAGGCCTTGAAACGGTGTAAATATGTTGTTCTATTTCTTAGTATATTAACACCAGTTCGTTCATAAAATTGGTTGAGCCAATTCTGGTTCTGGTTCTTAAGTAGGGTATTTCTTGATTTGCTAGCCACTTTAGAGAAAGTTATATTTGAATTGGGAAATGTTGTCCTCTCAAAATCTTTAGTATTTTGAGTCTAGTTTCTAGTGGTACCAACTTTGTAGCTTTTGGATATGTATAACTCAAGTTATGATCAATTTCGTTCAGCACTATTGGTACTGAAATTACCAAAGTTCAACTTGCTATGTTATAGATCATATCCTATTAGAGACCAATTGAGGCTACTATTGTTTTTAGATTACTTCTTAGAATATGAGGAAGATGTTTATGACTTGACTTTACTATTTAGGAAGGATTAACAGAAGTACAAGTAGCATTGGTTTTGGACTTAGAAATGTTTTGGTTACTTGGTAAGTGGTTTTTTCATGTCTCTATTGTTCTTGAAAGGTGATTTCTTAAGTACTTTTATACCAAATAATTAATAATGCTTTGAAAATATATTTGTTGTATTGAATTGGATTTAGAATATGATGCATTATTTTTGGTGATTATATGCCTAAGAATAGTTGCTTAATATGCTATCTTTGGTATCATTAAACTCATTAAATCAGTAAAAGAATGGGAAAGAATATTGAATTGTTATGTTAAAATGCTAGTATGGCCCTTTCACGGGATACAATAGTAGACAAATAGCCCTGATACTGGATTATAATAGTGACCATAGCATATTCTTTAATTGAAGGCAAATGAAAAAGGAAAAAGATTCTAAGAATCAAATGGAACAAAATTTGAGAAAATGTATCCATACATAATTTGTATATGTTGCATATATGATGCTTGACTATGATTAAATTGTTGTAAAATGATTTTCATTAATTGTAATATGTCCTTTTAATGTACTCAATTTAGTAGAGATATGACTGAGTTACTTACTGAGTAAGTTGACGCTCACCCTACTTATCTGATTCCCTTGCAGATGATCGAGTTTAGATCGCTTCCAACAGAAGTGTGATGTGCAGTTGAATAGACTTAGTTTTGTCATGTTTCACCTTCTATAAAGGGTTTTGTATAGTTGTATATATAAGCCTGCGCTGATCCTAGCATGATGTGGTAGCTGTGCTTTCTTTTCAAGTTTAAAACTTGTTGTTGATGGTTTGAAATTATGTAAATACTTAGGACTTGCATTAATACAGGTTGTTTATGAATTTTTTGGTGATTTTTATTTATAAGCGTGATAGATAAGTTTTGTATTCTCTTGGGAGGATATGTTGGTGACACATACTGAGTTACAGGTTGATTTAATATCGCGAGATTGGGATGTGACAGTATTAGTAAGTATTGTGTGTGTTAATTTTTTTTAACTTGCTTGTTACTTGTTCAACTTTAGTTCAATGGGTTTTTTATTGATTAGTGAGTTGAGTAATATCTATCTTCATGAGTGGAGAGATTAGCACTTTCATGGTATTTTGGAATTGATTATCAAAATTCTTTTATATACATATTTGGTTCATTTCTCTACTTGCTTAGTTTTCTTTGTTACGTTATTGTTGATACATTGAATAAAGTTAATGTGTTTGGTGTCTTTCTTAGTTTTGTGTCTTTGTTTATTTTATTTTGTTGGGACTAGTAAAATTTTAAGTTGGAGGTATTGATAACCCTAAGAAATTATGATTATTCCTATCCTTTTCTATATAATTCTTACTTAATTTCGAGCATTTTTTATGTTTAATTATGTATTTTTGTCATTTTTAGTTTTATGTATTAATATATGTTTAATGTAGTGATTTAGTATTTATGTGATAACTTACATTTATGTGTGTATGTGTTTAGGGTTGTGTTTAGATTGTTTATCTAATTTCTTCTGGAAGAGTTCTTTGGGCGTTCTTATTTGTCTTTTGTTTCTAGTTTTTTTAAAGTGTTTATGTGTTAGTTTGGTATTATATTTTATATATTAATGTGCGTCTTTTATCTAGGGTTGTGTGAAAAAAGAGAGTATTAATCAAACGTCAGAGGAAGATTTTTGAGGCAAAACGACGAAACTTCACAATGTTTGGCAGAAGGTTACTTCACCGTGGTGAACAACTCCAAGGCAAATTTGTCTGCCGTGGCGAACCATCACACTGTTTAACAATTTTGTAGCTTTTAGAGTTCTAGGTATCCGTTTTGGATCCGTTTAGAGGCTTATACTTTGTAATTCTTAAAAATTATAAATAAAGGTCTCTAAGATCTCAAAAATACGTTCTCTTTTAGTTTCCCTTCGGGCACTACAAGATTAGATTAGGTTTTCTTTCTTTTTCAAGAAGAGTCCGAGAAGAGGTTTAAAATTGACAACCTTGGACTGAAAACTTTTGATTCTTCATTATAGAAACATTCTTAAGATATTTATTATACTATTTAATTCTAGTTTTATTACACTTTTATTGTTTGCCTTTAATAAATATTTTCTTTATTTGCTTTCTTAAATTAATATTTAGACTATTTTAATTTTTTTATTATTTCCTTTTGTGTTATTCTATTCATTAATGTTTTAAATACTACAGATTAAGGTTGGATGATGCATTACTTAATTCTATTGGATGATGATTAACTTGGTAAACTAAATGGTGATATTAAAGATTGTATGATTTAACCATTAATAGGATCAATTACACTATTGGGTAATAATTATCATAAATTAGATAATTCTAGAGAGAAACTAACTCTATTTTTGGTTGGATTGGCCGAGGTAGTACGGGAGTCGACCCTCTGTCATAGATCACTAGTAATTATTAGATTAGATTATTTGTAGCTGTGACTAACATAAAATTTTAATTGATTCACAGTAATTCCATACACAAAATCACTCGATTTAATTGGGTTTAGGTCTAGAGGAATCTATGCTTAAAACTAGTTAGATTGATAGGACTCATCATCGCGAAGGATAGAAGTTGAATTGATAATTGGGAATTGAACATCCACTGTATGTAATTGAGTAAATTGATTGGGATTGACCTCTAATTGGCTAATGAACTAATTAATTGAATAAATTAATCCAAGTCGGGAATTGACTAGTTTTAATCCTAATCTGCCTTTGCTTCCATTAGTTTTAGTCCGTAATTTAGTTTTAATTAAATCCCTTTAATTATCGATTCTTCAAATAGTATTCAAGCCAAAGAACGAGTACTTGTTAAACCAATCCTTGTGGGTTTGACTCTTACTCCCACTATATACTATTTGATCTCGTATACTTGCAGTGCGTTATCTAATTAATAGTAGAGTCAGGTGAGTATAAATTTTATAACATGATATTTCACACATCAAAATACAGCCAAAGATTATTTTTAAACTTTTATATCACAGTAATTAAACAAACCAACCAATATAATAAACTAATTAAATTCTCGTCTTGCACGATCTGCTCTTACGAAAACAACAATATCCGTGATTGTACTTGAAAATCCACTAAAAAATACTTTAGTATATACACAAACGCACCACTTTCCCCCACATGCAGATGTCATCTTTCTAATGCCACTCTCGGGATTTCATGCATGCTAGGGGTGGGAGGCTTGTGGTCTCGCCCCTCAAGCGATTTGATAACTGACACAACTATCATTTAACCCTTACCCGTACCTCAAGTTATTGAGTAACCAGCTAGCGGGTACTCTATATGAGTGGATCGGCTCGTGGGTACCCGTGATTCAAACCTCACGTCATTAATCATCTATTTAAAAAAATAAAAAAAGAAAAATATAAAAGTGCTTAGTATTTTTTTACAGAATCAAACAATATTACTATATATATATATATATATATTAAAACAAAGGAACAACAAAAGCTGCAAAACCTTGTTTTTGTTTTTTTTTATTAATTCAACTAATGTTGGTTAAGATTACAACAATAGAAAGCAATTTTAACAATAATTGATGAACATATATTCAATCACAAATTAACGAGTAACAAAAAGATTTAGTCATTTAGAATTAGAATTTGCCTCACAAAATTATATATCTATCATTAAAAATAGCATGATAATTTTACTATGTAGTTCGAGTCAGTTAACTGCTAATTTTAAGATCTTTGACTTGTATAACCCTTATTTGACCTATTGATCAATGAAGGTTCAAGTACCCTATTTTTTCTGATTAAGACATATACAAGTAGTGCAGGTTTGCAGGTAGCTTTACCCACTCCTAATTCATATATTTTTTGTCAGGCATTAATTGTAGCACTTAATTTTTCATATTTTAGGATCATTTTTACCATTTCTCCAAAATTTTTCCATCACAAATGCAGAAAATGGACCCCAAAGTTTTTTTTTTTCTCGAAAGTATAACATATATTAAATAAACATTGTTAACCAAATAATTTACATCATTTTATTTCTCAAGCTGAAGCCACAAAGAGAATGAACATTTCCATTCCATCATATTACAAATACCTAAAGCATAAGAAGTCAATCTATGAGCTACTTGATTCACTACCTTTTCAGTAAAGAATAAAAAGCAAAAAGAAAAAGAAAAAGAAGTTGCCAACAACAAAATATCACTTAAGACTCCACCAATTAAGACATCATTAGAAAAAAATTAACACATCATTAGAATTTCATTACTGCACGACTTAGAAATGACATTTAAAACATCAGACTCCTCTTGGATACTCCTCCAAGATTTTTTTTGAGCTTGAACGAAAGAAAATCTTATAGCAAGAGTCTCGGAAAGCTTGCCATCAAAACAACCCAACCAACTAGTAGACCAATTTGCTACAAGATTGCCTCTAGAGGCCCTAGCAACAACATCAATGCAAGTCTTTCCATTTTGCTTTAAAATTGTAGCATCTATGTTGAGCTTGATAACACCACTTCGAGGAGTGAGAACAATGCCACTTAACATCTTCCATAACCTTTGGAGGTGTCATAGAATCAGAATCAGATCTAAATATCTAATGATATTCTAACCATTCATTATGAACATTATGCACAGAATCAAGTCCAGATATCCAAAAACCATCAAATACCCATCTATTCCTGAATTTTCGTAACTGCCATAGAATAACAACAATTAAACAAATTTGATCATTCATGTCTTATGAGTTGGACTATGAAGAACAGCTTCCTACCCATTTCTAAACCCAGAAATTAGATTCTAAATGCTTAATGTTAGGCCAAGAATCTGGAGCCAATTTTCAAATAACTTGAGCATAATGACATTGAAAAATAGGTGATCTAATGATTCTACAAACTCACCACACCTAAACACTTCATATCCAAAATCTGGAATTTAGAGGAAAGTGAACCTCTCACAACAAGTGCTCTATGTGGACACCTCCAAATAAAATATTTCATCTTATTTTTCAAAGGCAAATTCCACATAATGTTCCACTTTTTATGCTGATGGGTTACACTACAAGTTTGTGGTAGTTTTCCAACTAAAATATCCTTATTAAACTTTCTGAATTTGGCAAAAATATACCCAGATTTTAAAGTATAAACCCAAAACTCATTAAAATGCCACACTTTCCTATTAGGACTGTCCAAAACGCAAGTAGGAATATGAAGAATGATATCAACATCTCCTTTAAAAAAATCTCTTCTAAATAAACTCCTATTCCAAAAAAAAAAAAAAAAAATCAATATTGCAACCACCACTAAGAAACATCAAATCCAAGTTTACAGTCTTGGGTTGGAAAGTACAAGTTAAAAATTAATAATTTTTTAAAATTTTAATGTTCTTCTGATCAGTAACAAATGCTCTAGACTTTTTACTAACTAGTCCCTTAGCAAAACTCAAACTCTTTTACAACCAAGAAGAAGGATGAATAGATGATTGAAATATAGATGAACTACAAAAATATTTTAGTTTCAAAACTTTATTAACCAACAAATTTGGTATAGAAAATAATCTAAAAAATTTGTTAATTTCCCCAAAGAGCTAAATTAAAAGAATGAAAATCTCGAAATTCTAACCCACACACTCTTAACATCTATCAATTTTAGCTAATTAACTCAACGAATAACAAATTTATTAGAAGCTCTACCACCTCCCACCAAAACTTCGAAAGTCAAATCATTACATAGGCTCATTCTAAACTTAAAACATCACATAGCATAAACAGGTAAAAATATCTTTAATATGTAATGATTGTATTCACTTCTCTACCGGGCAATGATATTGCCACAACAAATGTCTTATTGCCACAACACATTCTTCTTAAATGACAAATCTACCCCTCAATAATTCTCACTTGCTCCGCAGACTCCAATCACTCTACCCCACCAGTCACTCCTTTTGTCCCCTCACTTCTGTTTCTCTCTCCACAGAGCCATCGCTACAATGAGCTGCCTGATGACAAAATTGGCCTAGAGAAAAACTTTTTAGTATTTTAGTTATTCAGATCTGCATAAATATTACTGAATAGGAGGTTAAATTGAAAAAGAATATACCATATTTTCAACTCTTATAAAGGTGATAGGAATTCTCAAATGAATTTTGAATCTTGAATTGTGTATTTTAGTAGTGGGTTTTTTCTGAGATTTCAATCTTGTAATCTCTAGACCAATTAGGAACATTAATTTTTGATCTTTTTAATTTCAAATTGTTTGCCTGAAAATTTTTGTTTGCTTGAGAAATTTTTTTAGGTTGATTGATGAGAGTTTAGAGGAAGATGGAATGGAAGTTGTTTGATAAAAAAATTGGTTGTTTGGTTGATTGTGTGAAGGGAAGATCGGAGCTGCTGGCAATGATTGAATGGAAGGGCATGAAGTCGCAAAATAATTGAATTAGTGAGAGGATAATGACGGAGGGGGCATGAAGTCGCAAAATAATTGAATTAGCGAGAGGGTAATCTTGTCATTTAATAAGATTTTTGTAGCGGCATATCAATGCCCTTCTCTAGGATTGTCAATTGGGCTTTGTGAGTTGGATTTTACAAATCCCAAGCTCGACTCACAAATTTATTTGGGTTTCAGGTGTTAATCGGGTTGGACCAAACTCACAAAGGTGAAGCTCATACTCAACTCACAAAATTATTCTCTCTGTTTCGCTCATGGTAGATCGCCGCTAATTCAATTATTTTTTAAATTTTTTTATAGTTTTTTTGTTAAAATTTTGTTTTTTGCACCCGGTCAATACAATATGGAATAATATGTACTACTTATGTCAATAAACAACTATTAACTATATCATTGATCCACAATATTTAAACTAAATTAATTACCTGAGTTTATGTAAGTTAATAGAATATTAAAATTATTAACCATTATCCACATAAAATTAAGTAGTACTATTTAATGTAGGATGAAATTAGTATTATATATATATATATATATGTCGGATTTTAATCGGGTCGAGGCTAATAAAGTCCAAACTCGGTTCACAATTTAATCGAACCTAATATTTAGGTCCAAATTCAGCCCACCTCACTATGGCTCAGCCCATTATTTTTTGGGCCGGGCGGGCCAAGCGGGTCGGGCGGCCCGCCTGCCCCAATTGACAGTCCTACCCTTCTCTAACTGATTGACTTGAAATTTTTTTATTTTTATTTTTAAACATTGAATATTTCTCCTTCCACCCATTAATTTATTCAAAATCCTCTAGGCCCCAAAGTTCAAGTGCGGGTTTTGTGTAGTCCACATTTGGCCCCAGATTGCACCGAAAGTCCGAAACAGAGCCTCAGACTCCCATTTTGGGACTAAGCAGCAGTAATGAAATATTTAGCGGTAGGTGTCGGTCTGTTTGGCAAACGCAGTTGCAGCTGGAGTAGTCTCAGTCCTAACCGCCACTTCTTCACCTCGAATATTCCAGGTTGTATATAGGACTTCCCATTTGCAGTACATTTTTCTTTTTTAAAATCAAATCTTCCCTTCTTTTCTTTAAATAAGAGATCCCAATTGTCCATTAAATGTTCAATTTTATGCCTTATACAGTATGCTAAAAAGCTAGAAAAATGGTGCCTGGGTGGTGAAGTGGAGAATATTAGTACCAAAGATTGGTTTCTTTTTTTTCTGGGGATAAATTTTCGGACCCTTTTCAATAACCATAATCTTGGGAAAATATCGAATATTTATTATTGTTTTTCTGTGACATTTTATCAGAATAGTTCATCATGGTGGAGCATTTTCAAGAATAATAAGTTGATTGATTTCAGGAAATACGTGTGATAATATTAGAAAATTTAGCATTGTTGTTGTCTGTTATATATATAGACACACAGACACACACATCTTTAAATTTGTCTTCTGAACCGATTGTTCTCTCCATTAAAGAAAAAGTTCGCTTATTAAAGAAAATAGTGGAAAAACTGTTTGTTTTGTTGTAAACTAGTACTCCTTCCATCCCAATATAGTTATCATATTACATATTTGTACTAGTTTTTAGATAACTATAATTTTTTATCAAATATTTACAAATGCCTTTAGTAAGTTGAATTGATTTGACATTATTAAATGACAAATATTGGCAATTGTAGAGCTTTAATGGGAGGAGAGATGAGAGAAATTATTGGTTATTGGAGTTGAAATATTTTGAATGTTTGGAAGGCTAAATTTGGAATTTCCACAAAGCAAATTATCCATTTTAGGTAATGTGACATTTTTATTGGGACATCCCAAATAGGAAGTGTGACAATATAAATGGAATGGAGGGAGCACCAACTTACTTATTTTGTGCTCCATTCTGTTAGGTCGGACATTCTTAAAGATTTTTTCTTGAAGGGAAAGCTTTTGAGCTGCAGTTGTTTAAGCAGCCTATTGCTTCTTGTGCATAGCCAAGACATTACTTTCGACTGTTGCTTAAATAGGCAAGTAATGCTGGTGGAATCTATTGAAGGAATTTTTGATTTTGAAATGAGAAGGAAAAAAAAAAATAGACATTCTAGAAAATTAATTAGAATCAATTCAAAGGGTTAAAGCTTATGATTTCTCACCACATCAAATTGGATTCTCAGGACAAGTGCTAGAGGAATAACTTCATCAAGAATTTTGCATGACTAGTTGAAGGCAAAACTTAGTTCCATATAAGGTGCATACAATTCACTATAAGAAAATAAACATTCTTCTATCTGGAGCAGAAGAATCTGAAAGCACATCCATCTTCATAGATGCAAACATATAATGGTTTTTGTCCTCTTTATAACAACAAAAAGAGAACGTCTTTGAATTTATGATTTGGTTTGATGGTACACATGATCTTCTATTTGACTTCGTTGAGCTTCTGAAGGCAGGCTTAGTGGAGACGGCCAAAAAATGGACAATGAAAGTGAGCAAATTACACGTGTTCTTTTTTGTGGGCCTCACTTTCCAGCTTCCCATGATTACACACGAGAATATGTGCAGCACTATCCATTTCTAAAGGTGATTCACTTAATTGGGCAAATAAATTACTCCATGCTTAGTTTAAAAGTCAAAATTGAAAAATGTTCAACTTTTTAGCTTAGAGATAACATTCTGAAATGTAAAGCCCATTGACTTCTGCTAGTTGGGGAATTTGTAAATTGTAGTTTAAGAAAACAATTGGATCAAGATTCTTTATGGCTAACAACAGCAAAAAAGGAAATATTTTCTATTGCTGAAATTTAAGCTTGAGGAGAAAAATGGATTTACATAAACTGTAATAGAAAAGTTCTATGGATCTTGGAGAGTTGAAGTAGTTGCACACAATCTGTTCAAGAAGAAGGAACAATTTCTACCATGAGCAAACAGATATAGTTAATTTTCTTGTCATATGCAGTTACTGAAAATTGTGTTACTTTTCCAATATTTCCCCTAAAAGAACTTTCTTCTTGTCAATTGTTATCCTGGAAACAGCTAGTCTTAAAATCACCAATAGGTTAGTTAGGAAGTTACTTCGGTGTGCTAAATTTTGTTCGCCTTTATACTCTATTGCTAAAATGTTTACAAAACTAGGTCGAAACTGTATACAGTGCTTCTGCTGTTCTGCGTCATCAATGACTTTCAATTTAGTTTTTGGTTAAAGAACATCCGAATGTCGTGAAATTTTTTACAGAATCGGTAAATTATATAACTCAACTATCAACTGAATTTTCTAAACTGGTCCAGAATTCTTTGATGGCATAACTCTGTTGCTTCTGTAATATCGTGTTAGTCACTATTTAAATGTTTAATTGCACTTAGGGAAACGAATAGGATCCCTGCCGCAGCTTCAAAAGGTCAAGTACTTGGAAGTCGGAGCCTTCTTTTGCGTGTGAACTATGAATCTGTATCTGGTGTATCAATACCTCAAGTAATGTATAAATTGCTCAAAGGGGATAGACAAGAAGTCATGGGATGAGTTTTTGGTTAATAATAACATAGTTATTGAGGTGGTTTTTAGGAAATAAAGGCCTCAGAGAGTTGGTATTATTGAGTTGATTTTGTGAGGGTATCAAAATGGCTTGGCAATTTTCATAAACAAGTCGGCAATCCAACATACAAATTATTTAGAGGAGAGAGACAACTGGGAAAGGGATGCTGCATTTTCTTAAACAACATATTGATCAAGGTGTTTTAATTAAGAAGTAAATTTCAAAAGGTAACATTTTGATAACTTGAACATCGGTAATATTGATTTCATTTTACTTGGAGATCATAATTGGGGGGCTGGGTTGGGAATGTCACCTAGTAAACCTTGGAATGACCGTCTTTCTGATCTTTTCAAAAGCATTTGAGCATGTAAAAATGATCCTATGAACCAGTTTTGGTAGTTGGTGGCACACAATTGTAACTTCTGAGTGCTTATAAGGCGCCCATACCTAGTGTGTTCTGAGACAGGGCATAATGTCTGAAAATTGAATTATGCTAAGAAACAGGTATAATTTTAGAAAATAAGTGTGCTGGAAAATTTCACTTATAAATTAAAAGAAAATCTGATATATGATGACATTTCTAACATGTTGAAGGTGCTCTTGTAGAATTCTGTATCAGATATCACTAAAAAGTACTTAAAGAAGATATTACATTGGCATAGTTAATGTCAAAGAATATTAGGTTGAATCTGACAGGAAAGAGGTAATTGAATTATTGCTGTAAGTGGGATATAATTTTTCCTATCTCTTACACATTAGCAATTATGCTCTAACTACACCACTGACACTGCCAACCCTAGCATGATAAAATATTTTTTCTAATTTTTTACTGTGTCATTGATGCAGCTAATAAAGAACTCAATAAAGTTTAGGATTAAGAATTTTATGACTTTTCTTGCGCTTCCATTAGGAATGCATACCTGTTGGAGACTAGAGACCTTTTAGAAGCTCAATGTTCTTAGTTTTTAGTTTAGGTCTTCGAGATAATTTGGTCTTTTATATTGTTGCAGGAAATTGTGTCCTATTTGGCTATTTTATTATATTAGGAGTTTATTTAGAGTTATTTTTGTTATGAGAATAGTCTTAGAGATCGTTTGCTTGTCTATTTAGAATAGGTAGTAGGAATTCTATTCCCAATAGAATTCTGAATTTTAGTTAGTTTTAGAGTGTGTTTGTTTGGACTGAAAATATTTTCCAGAAATTTTTTTGGTGCCAAACACCGCAAAATATTCCGGTGTAAAATATTTTCCAATTTTCCTTCCTTTGGCTGAAAATAATTTACGGAATTTTTGAGCGCAAGTTATTTTCTGGATAATTCAAGAGTGACATTAAATCTCAAATACTTACTTTTAAATTTCGTTTGCTAAATTTATTTTCGTTTTCAATTCTTTTTCATTCGTTTATCTCTCAATCATGGGTCGCACACTAAATTGCTATAACTACCATTATGCATATTTTACTACTATATTGTACTATCATTAATTTTGAACAAAATCAAATTTTTATTAATCACAATTACTTGTAATTCATAAAATTAAAGATAAAACCGTTAAAATTTTTTATTTCAAAATATTTTCATTTTGTCAACAGAACACAAGAAAATTGTATGGAAAATGGACTTTTTCATGTAAAATATTTTCAATCCAAACGAACACACCCCTAAGAGCTTATAAATAACCTTGTTACTTTAGACAGAAAATGATGAATTGAATATTTGAGTTATTTGTTTTTTTATTATTTTGTTCTTCCTCATGAACATGTGGATTCTCTTATTTCTCTTTCGTTTCCACCTATGAATTCTCCAGAAATTACTGTTCACGGTACTGTTCACAGCTTTGAACAGTCCCAAATCCCCTCTTTTCTTCTGCTCGCACTTGTGGACTCTTGTACTACATCAGTTTGGTATCAAGAGCTAAACTTTCTCCCTCTTGATTAGGAGTTATGCTTCTTATTTTGAAAATATCGTTGTAACTAATTGTAAAGTGCAATTGATAGAAAATTGGATGCCTTGCGATTATCTGTTGATAAAAGATTCTATAGCATGGCTGGTAAATTTGAGATTATGGCTGAGAAGTTCGACAGACTTGAGGCTTTACTCTTGGGAAAACAGCCAATTGAAAAGGGACTGCCTACCTGTAGAGAAGGTGTTTTATCTAAGCTGCCTCCTCAAAACGAAGTCATCGATGACAAAATTATTGCTGTCCATGAAGAAACCAGCAAGGAGGTCATACTCATAGTGAAGGATGATTGCGCAGAAAAAAAAAGTATAAATTTGGGTCTTATTGAATCACAGATTGAGCGAGTTCAAGATCAATGAAGAAAAGTTTCCTAATCTATTCACTCTAGCAATTGATTTTGTCCTTGTGGATCTTCATCCAATGAAGTTCAAAATTTACTTGTTGGTACATCAAGCAAAAGACATGATGAGGTTCTGGATTACAGGATTTATTTTGCTAACTCATGGACAAAATATCAGAATCTTGGGTTCTGTATTCTTTAGTTCTTTAAAACTCGAAGTCAAGTTTTTTCGAACCAGGGAGAATGATGTAGCCAATGAAGAAGTAAATAAAGTTTAAGATTAAGATTTTTTATGACTTTTCTCAAGTTTCCATTATGAATACATTGAAGACCTGAGACGATTTAGAAGCTGGATGTTGTTATTTTTTAGTTTAGGTCTTGGGGGTAATTTGGTCGCAGGAAATTGTGTCCTATTTAGCTATTTGATTATAGGGTTAATTTCACTTTACTCCCTTAACGTTTAAGGTCACTATCACTTTAGTCTCTAACGTTATTTCTTTAGGCACTTAAATCCTTCCATTAAACCCAACTCAATATTATGTATTTTGGTAAAAATACTCTTATTCTCTCTTCTTTTATTTTTTCTCATTTTTACTTGATTCATTTTTTTCCCACACCTATTTTGTTGACATGATTCAATATTTTTTTTTTTATCATTTTTTATACATCACCATGTCTTAAATTTCATCAAACTCTATTTATGGAAAGAAAATAAGATATTTTAAGTGTCATGAGAAAATTTGTTCACACATCAACAACTTGAGGGTAAAAATGTCATGTTAGGTAAAAAAAATAAAATCTAACACTATTAACTTTGACCATTAGTCTGGGACTTAGCCTAAAAAATAACATTAGGGATTAAAGTGATAGTGGCCCTAAACATTAGGGGGTAAAGTGAAATTAACCCTTGATTATATTAGGAGTATATTTAGAGTTATTGTTGTTATAGGAATAGTCTTAGAGGTAATTTGCTTGTCTATTTAGAACAGGTAGTAGGAATTCCATTCCCAATAGAATTCTGAATTTTAGTTAGTTTTACAGCTTATAAATAGCCTTGTTACTATGCTATTTTAGACTGAAAATGATGAATTGAATATTTGAGTTATTTGTTTTTTTATTATTTTGTTTTTCTTCCTCAAGAATCTGTGGATTCTCTTATTTCTCCTTTCAGCGTTTTCCCTCTGATTTCTCCAGAAATTACTCTTCACCGGTACTGTTCACAACCCTGAAACAGCCCCAAATCCTCTCTATTCTTCTGCGTACGCTTGTAGACAAGATACCCTAGTCGTGTGCTACATTTGTCATTGTCTAAATCCTTGTAGTTGGTTAATGAAAGGGAATATCAACTTAGAACTTTCGATTCTATTTCTGTTTAAAGAATTCAGTAGTAAATTGGCTTTTCATTTTTTTTGGCTTTTCAAATTTAGTTTAATAATCAGGACAGTTATGTTTTCTTCTCTTTCTTCCCTTCTGGTATTTTGACATTTATCTCCATAACTTGTTTAATTGGTTTGTACTTGCATCCATGTAGTGTTTTTGTTAAACTATATATATCCTTTCTCTTGCAGGTTGATGATGTTCCCTTTGACAATATAGCTGATGTTATTGGAAACTATGATCTTTGTGTAGTTAAAAGCATGCGACTCAATGCAGAACTTATTTCTCGAGCGAAGACGAGGATGAAGCTTATAATGCAGTACGGGGTTGGGTTGGAAGGTCTTCAATTACAGTACATGAAGCTTGTCAACTTTGTGTGTATGACATTCTATTACCTGATGCTCCATCTAATTGGTCTGTTCTTTTCTTACATGAAGGCATTGACATAGGTGCTGCATCAAAGCATGGCATCAAGGTTGCTAGAATTCCAAGTGGAGCAACTGGAAATGCAGCATCCTGTTCTGAAATGGCCATATATCTGATGTTGGGTCTTCTTCGTAAACAAGTTTGTTGTTTTCAACCTTGCTGTAATAAATATGCATGTTTTGCTCCTTTAATGTCGTTGTTGTAGGAGGTGACTTTCATTGGACAATCATTAAACACCGTGTGAAAGTAGGATGATTTGAGTTATCATCATGATAGCATCTTAGGGACATCGTTAATTATTCTCCTTTATTTCGTTTTCTTGACCTATCTGCTATCTATGTTACACGTACTCGGGTGTTGGTGTTGGGTAGTAAACTGGGTATGTGTCTAGCTGTCGCATTTGTCAATATTCATAAATTGAGGATACCTGCACACTTTTAAAGAATTGGATACAGGTAGCGGGTGCATCTTGTATAATTGTATACGTGTAGTATTAATGCAATTTGATGACATAAAAGAAATTTGCATTATTTAATGACTCAGTTTCAAAAATGTAGATTTGTTTGTGTGTTATTAAATAATAGTGGTGCATACTGATAAGATTAGGGCTGATCTAATGAATTATTTCTCACCTGTTTCTCTCTCCTATTTCTTCTCTTCTTTGGTTTCTTTTCTTCTCAATTATCTTCCCCTTCTCATCTCATCATCCTCTATATCTTATCGGTCGTTTCATGTTTGCAATGAATTCAAAGCCTCCATGTTGAAGTCATTTATTCTCGTCAGTAGAATAAATCAAAGAACCCAACCACGGGTATTGTGGGGGCGAGAGGAGAGTCTATGTAACAGAGTCTGCTATTTCAAAAAATTAATATGCTTGACCTTGTGGCCAGCTTCATAAATGTAGGCTTTTTCCTGTTCATATATCTATTGTGCTGAGGAAACACCAATAGCATTATATTTTTGTACTTCAGATTTATTTCTAGGTGATGCTTAAAATAACTGCAGATCATTAAGCTTGTTGTGACTTTTTGCTTTTGTAAATAAAGGATCAATTTTATTATATTGACTCATTTAGGCTCCTATAGTATCCCTCAACAAGTCTTCAATATTCTTTACTTCTTGTGCTGTTTTACTACTTTGATTAAGTAGCCGTCCTTGTAATGCCGTGGAGCTTATCTGACGCTTACAGTCAACTTTTTCTTGGGATTCTTTCCTCTTCTTCTTTTCTCCCTTGTGGTTGAGTGAGGTGGAATGGGCTTTGGTAGGAGGTAGCATTACAGTTGCTAATTTGTGGTTTATGATCTGCATCTATGATCACTCCCATCATTTTTGTAAGTTTAGGGAAACCGAAATTCTTATTATCAAGATTGTACAATAGTCTACTACTTAACATTTATAGGAGTGGCTCATCACCAGAAAACTAAAAATCCCTTGATTCTAGGGGAATCCCTTGATTCTAGGAGATTGTTATCTTCAAAGAATCTTCCTAAAATAAAGGAAACAAAATCTTTCCTATTGTCTAATTACTTGATAAGGTCAAGGATTTGATTTCCTTTCCCTTATCTCTACACTCCCCTCAAGTTGGTCAATAGATATTGATCATGCCCAACTTGCTAACAAGACTTTCAAAATTCGATTTGAGCAAACCCTTAGTAAGAATATCAGCAACTTGTTGAGCAGTTGGAACAAACGGCATACAAATCATTCTTGCTTCTATCTTTTCTTTAATGAAGTGTTTGTCAATCTCAACATGCTTGGTTCTATCATGTTGGATTGGATTGTGTGCAATGCTAATGGCTGCTTTGTTATCACAATATAGTCTCATAGGCATAGCCATTAGTGTCCTTAATTCCTCCAAAATTCTTTTGAGCCATAACATCTCACAGACTCCCTGTGCCATAGATCTATACTCTGCCTCTACACTACTATGGGCGACTACATTGTGTTTTTTGCTTCTCCACATTACTAGGTTGCCCCATACAAATGTACAATATCTTGACGTGGATCTTCTATCCGAAATGGAACTTGCCCAATCAGAGTCTGTGTAGGCTTCAACACTCTGATGTCCATTTTCCCAAAGAAAAGTCCTTTCCCTGGAGAGTTCTTCAAGTACCTAAGAATGCGATAAACAGCCTTGAGATGTTCTTCATGAGGAGAATGCATGAACTGGCTTACTAGACTTACTGCAAAAGCAATGTCTGGCCGAGTATGAGATAGATAAATGAGCTTCCCAACTAATCTTTGATATCGTCTCCTATCCACTGGATTCCCTTTTTTGTTTCCAAATTTTTTGTTTGGATCAGTTGGCATTTCAGCTGGTCGACATCCACTCATTCCTGTTTCCTTAAGCAGGTCAAGTATATACTTCCTTTGTGAAACCACAATGCCCTTTTTTGACCGCATGGAAGCAATCTCCATGCCAAGGAAATATTTTAGTGAGCCCAAGTCTTTGATTTCAAATTCAGAGGCTAGTTTTTCCTTCAATCGCTCCATCTCTGTTGTGTCATCTCCGGTTAGAATAATGTCATCTACATACACAATCAGAACAGCTATCTTCCCTTCATTTGAGTGCCTTGTGAACATAGTATGATCTGCTTGTCCTTGAACATACCCTTGCTTTTTCACAAATTGAGTGAATCTTTCAAACCAAGTTCTTGGTGACTGCTTCAAGCCATATAAAGATTTCCTTAACTTGCACACTTTTGAGCCAAACTTCCTCTCAAACCCTAGAGGAGGATCCATGTATAGGAAGGCTTCATCTAAGTCCCCATTAAGAAAGGCATTCTTCCCGTCAAGCTGTTGAAGGGGCCAATCAAGATTGACTGCAACTGAAAGGAGTACTCTGATAGTATTTAGTTTTGCCACTGGAGCAAATGTCTCAAGATAATCAATCCCGTATGTCTGAGTGAACCCTTAGATTAGCAACCAGGTGTGCTTTGTATCTCTCCAGTGATCCATCTGATTTGAACTTTATTGTGAATACCCATTTGCAGCCAATTGTATTTTTCTCCCTCGGTAGCTCCATGATTTCCCACATCTCATTTTTTTCAAGGGCTTTCATTTCCTCCAGAATAGCTTGCTTCTATGCAGGAACCTTTAAAGCATCCTGCACATTTTTTGGAATCTCCACACTAGATAGTTGTGAGGTAGAAGTAGAAAACATGGGTGACAAATTTTCGTAAGATACAAACTTTGACATAGGGTACTTGACACAACTTCTAATACCTTTGCGTACTGCAATGAGAAGATCAAGATCAGACACACTAGGCTCAGAGTGGACAGACTCAAGATTGGCTGGTTTAAATTGATTAGACTCTATGTGAGGAGGATTACCTGACGAGTTGGTGAAGTTTTGAACAGTCTGGGGTGTAGAATCCTGGCGGTGTTGGGAGGTTTCGGTTCCTCCTCGAGTAGACAATGAGCTCCTTTGTGGTCTCTTACCTGTCTGATCATTACTTGTATTCCTATTAATGTCATGTGGTGACTTTGTTGATTAAGAATTCAAGTTTTCATTATTTAATTCATTTGATTCCATATTGTTCGGTATTATTGGAGGAAGAAAGTAAAAAAAAAAACACCAAAATCTTCACGACTCTCATCTTCACTTAACTTCTCCCCTTGAAGATGAGAATGAAAAAAAGGTTGAGACTCGAAAAATGTAACATCCATGGTAACAAACATTTTCTTAGTGCTAAGGTCATAAGACTTACATCCTTTTTGATTGGGAGCATAACCAACAAAAACACATTTCTTAGCTCTAGGGTCTAATTTTCCACGAGTTTGGTCGGGTAAATGAATAAAGGCACTACACCCAAACACCGAATTATTCATTTAGCTTTTGGAAGTCACTAGGGAACTGTTCTTACACCCAACTAAGCCGTATGATCATCAATAAAGCTTACAAACCATTTTTTTCCAAACATAGTTGATATCTTAGATGGTCCCCAAACATCACTATGAATTAACAAGAAAGGTTTTGTTGCTTGATATGGCTTAGAGGGAAAGAAAGAACGATGGTGTTTAGCCAATTCGCAGATTTCACACTTAAAAAAAGATGGATTCTTATTCTGAAATAATTCTGTTAACAAATTGAAATAAGTTTTAAATAACAAAAACTTGGATGTCCTAATCGATAATGGCAAAGCAAAACATCATTAGAAATAGAACTAGTGTTCAAACAGGTATTCTGAGACTCAAGCTTCTAATCGAAAGATCCATCCTCAAGGAAATTGAGACATCTTGTGTAGCAGAGCCAATCTCCTAGGAAACTGTTTCTGAAAGACACATCGAAGAGAATAAAAATCACGCGGCAACGAAGAGTACGAGTAAGCTTACTTACAGAAACTAAGTTACAGGACAAGTTAGGAACATGGAGAACGTCATGCAACACAATAGACGGGGAGGTTTCAATGGTTCCTATCCCAGCAATAGCCGAGAATGAGCCATCAACAAGTTTGATTTTTCTTATGCACAAGGTTGGTACGCAGAAAAAAATTGGGAGCAATATGTCATATGATCAGTTGCCCCGGAATCAATAATCCAAGGGAGAATTTGTCTGGATTTGATATTGATGAATGCTGAGTTACCTATTTGTGCAAACGAGCAAGAGGGATTTGGAGGATTCATGACTTGGAACTGTGGAGATTGCAGAAGTTTGTACAAGTGCTCTAACTGTTCCTTCGTGAAATGAGGCATTTCTGAATTGTCTTGTTGCCCTTTCTTCTCTCTGGTTGCTTGGAAAGTCCGGTTGTCAATAGTATTCTTCTTCTTCCAAGTCGGTGGCTTTCCATGAATTTTCCAGCAGGTGTCCCGTGTATGCCAGTGCTTCTTGCAGTGGTCACACCAAGACTTCTTTTTCTTATCACTTTCAGGCTCATGTAGCAAGAGTAGAATTTTCAAGGGCTGGCTTCATATCTAAATCTGATTTTAGCATGACCTTCCTCCTAGTTTCCTCCTTCCTAACTTCAGAAAAAGCCTCTCTAAGGGTGGGTAAAGGCTTCTTTCCAAGGACTCAAGATCTGTCTCTTATACACATCTATTCAGTCCCGCCAAAAATAGATACTCTGTCATTATAGATTATATTTTCATATACTTAACGCTATCAGCTGTAGCAGTCCCATTCATCACTGTAGCACCGATCTAACATCCTAGCCATTGAATACACAATTTGCTTATAGTAAATTGTCACCTCTCGCTCCCCCTGTCTAGATTTCCACAACTTTGTTTTTAACTCAAATATTTGTGAAAAATTTTCTACATCAGAGTATGTTTCCCTCACTGCCTCCTAGATATCTCTTGCTGTAGGGAGAAAAAGATATGGCTTACCAATAGTGGGCTCCATGGAGTTAATCAACCATGCACTAATCAAGGAGTTTTTGGACCGCCATACACTCATCCATGGGTCACCAGCCTCGGGTTTCTTCACCTCTCCGGCTTAGATGGCCCACTTTCCTCTCCCATCTATGGTGTTTTTTTTTTTGTGTCTCTAAGTAATTTCGCCCATCCAATTTTTGGGAGGTTAGTTGAAATGAATGGTGCGAAATGCTCCTCCAAGACTCATGGTTGTCTGGTTTGGTTCTCCACGAGAACCACTGCCTCCTCTGGATGCAACTGTTCAACGCGATTGTCTCTCTCCAGATAAGTCCATTTCAACCATTAATAAAATAGAAAAGATTTTGCATCTGATACCATGTAAGTTTAGAGAAATCGAAATTCTTATTATCAATAGTCAACAACATTTATAGGAGTGGCTCATCACCAGAAAAATAAAAATCCCTTGATTCTAGGGGAATCCCTTGATTCTAGGAGAATCCCTTGATTCTAGGAGATTGTTATCTTCAAAGAATCTTCCTAAAATAAAGGAAACAAAATCTTTCCTATTTCATCTAATTACTTGATAAGGTCAAGGATTTGATTTCCTTTCCCTTATCTCTACAATTTTAATATACTTTCTTTAGCAAGACTGTCTTAGTAATAAGCAAAAAAGGTAGACATAAACTTATTCAGATGTGTCCAGAATTCTGTAAAGGCAGCATTACAGTTGCTAATTTGTGGTTTATGATCTGCATCTATGATCACTCCCATCATTTTAATATACTTTCTTTAGCAAGACTGTCTTAGTTATAAGCACCAAAAAGGTAGACATAAACTTACTGGTCCAGAATTCTGTATAGGTTATCCTTTGTTTATGTACTCGTGCTATTATTGCAGAACGAAATGCAAATTGCAGTAAAGCAGAAAAAACTTGGAGCACCGGTTGGTGACACCCTTCTGGGCAAAACAGTGAGTTCCTAATAAATATGGCCTTTTCTTCTTTATCTTTTTGTGTGTTTAGTCTGGTTACCCTGTTTGGTATTACCCCCTTCTTTTGACACTGAAAGCTAATATTTCAAATGGCACAAGATTTTGTAACATTAAACATTGAAAGTTGATTGTGGATCCTGATAACTTGTGTTCTATTTTATGGTCATGGGAAGAAAATTCCGTTCAGGAACCCATAGATCATTGAAACAAATGAACATTTAAACATGGGCTTCAAATTGAAATGATTTTCGCTTCTTTCTAGTTGCTATCTTGCAGGATGTGTTAGGATAGTCAATCTGCTGGATTAGATATTTTTTGAAACATCGGATTTTCTGTAGAATTACTGGTACATGAACGGAAAGTTATGTGCTCGCATGAATTGTAGTTTTTAGGTCTCAAATAGTCATAATTCTTTGCTAAGACTCATGTCTGCCAAACAACTTCATAGTCCACACGTTACTTCACAACATTTCTCGGCCTCTGACTTGTCAAACTATTCATTCTGTCTTGCAGCTTTAGATGCAATTTTTGTTTGCTAAGTAATTTATTGTTCCCTGGAACTTGACGGGCACTGCATACTTTATTGGTAATATAGACAAGGTCATTATGTGCAGTGGTCCAGCCTGTTTGTGTTAAATGTGTTAAATACTTTCATTCGACTTCTGGCTAGTCAAGGACTAAAGTGGAGGAATCTCCAAACTGCCTTTTAGTATAACCAGTGAGTTAACATTCAGTTGTGAAAAAGTCTACAAGTCTAATACTGAAAATATAATCAAAGTCACAGACATTATTTGGATGCTGAATATTGTGACATTTTAAAGATTTTTGAGAAAATATCTAGATGAATGTGGCACAATATAGTTAAATGGGTTCAAATTGACCTTTATTTTTTATTAAGGGTGGGCTGGGGAGGTGGGTAGAAGGGTTAAATGCATTAATAAGTTACAGAAAAAGAGCTGAGTTTGATGCTGGACAACCTCAAAATAGTCTTAACATCAAATCCTATGAAAGGAAAGTTTATTCAAGAAGCATACTCAAGTGAGTTGAACAGTATGATATTCAAAGTTTCTTACCCAACAACTGTCAGGGAGATATGAAGGACTTAAAACATCATTGTTGATCCCAAAGCAACCTAAGAGGGGGGGGTGAATTAGGTTTCTCAAAAATATACTTTCAGAAATATTGAGATTTTCAAATTAAATTCTGATATAATGAAATCAATAGAACAGTAAGGTAAAGAGAAAAATTAAACAACCAATACTTCCAAGCAAGCAAGCAAGCTTGAAGTATTCAATCACTAGAATGCTTCACACACTTGGTGAGCCAATAATCTTTACAAAGTTGGGAAGTGAATTTTGATCTTGCTTACACTAAAAGACTTTTAGTTGAGTCAAGAATATTACTTACAACCACACTTTTATACAAGATTATCACTCCATTCAAAATTGAATTGCACTCACAACTGCACACTAATACAACTAAGCACTATAGTCAATTTGTACTCAAATTGCTTTTTTCTAAGGCTTGTATTTAATGTATTAGATAATCTTTTCTTTGTTTTAAAGCAGCTATTTATAAGAGTAATAAATAGTGGTTGCAACAACTTCCTAACGGCTAAATAATAAATGTACAAAAAATAGTCATTGGGGTTTCGGACGTCCGAGATAATTGGATGCGTCCGAAACAGCGTCTGATCTTCTTACAGCTTGTTGAAGAGCTTCGTTCAGACGTCCGTGCATGCGTCCATTCCTTCGTCCCACAGAGGTTTTGGACGGTCATGTTCGTCCGAAAGAGAAGCAGTACATCCCATTTCTTTCTGGAGACAGTTCGGACAGTGCAATGCCTCCGAGAAGTTTTGACCTAGTTACGGACGGTTCAGTGCGTCCGAAAGCTTTGTTCCTACAAAAACTTATTTTACAGAGTTAAATGTTTATGTCATCATCAAAATAAGGTTTGGAAAACATCAATCTCCCCCTTTTTGATGATGACAAACCTTTTATGTAAAAACAGTTGGATATGACTAATCAATTTGTAATATAGCACAATTAGATATCTATCAGAGACAAAGCACAATAGATATTAAGCAGACTACTCCCCCTTTTGACATTATCAAAAAAAGCTCCCCTTGAGAATATGCTAGTATTTGACAGAGATTTAACAGGCTGTAGATGACAAGAAGAGTTCTAAAGTCAAGGACAGGTCTTTAACTCTATACTATTGTGCTATGCAAAATTAAGATATTAAATTGTGCTATATACAAAAGATTCTCATATCCCATCTCTTATACACATCTAGATGTGTATAAGAGACAGCTATAGAGGTATGTGGAAGTCTATTTCTTCACTGGCAGCTTCTTGGAGCGCTTTTCAGTCTTTTGGCGTTTGGATGGAAAGTACATCTTTATCGGTGGCTTCACTGTCGTCCTCTCCGGTGCGACGTTGCATGATGAAGTCAAACGTGTCATCAACATCATCATCTTCCGTCAGAGATAGCTCCTTGGCGGTGTATAATTGTCTTCAGTGTATTTCCATCTTCAGGTTCATCACTGTCGGAAGATGATTCAAGTGGAAATTGTGAAGAAATTAGATGAAATAGGAAAGATTTTGTTTCCTTTATTTTAGGAAGATGTCTTTTGATAACATCATCCTGACGAGTTTTTCCTCAGTTTAACTTTCGATTTGTGCGACGTTGAAATGAACTGATTTGAGTGCTCAAAGAGGTGAGAAGTCCACAGATATGTGAAAGAGATGGCTCAGATGTAGATGGAGGAGGAACGTGGAATGGTGGAGGTGGTTGAGGAGTAGGAGACCTGATAGCAAAATCAAAGGTGGAAGCATGGGATTGTGACTGTGCAATATCAAAGGCTACTTTAGTTAACCATTGATCATTGAAAAATCGGAGGCTACATCCTGTTTGCGTTCAATGTAGATTTGTAAAAGAAGAGGAAATTGTTTGCTTCTGAGAGTGGTAATCTTGATAGAACCTGGTTCTCATCCCATTATGTAGTTGACATTTGCCAAAAGGAATGTTTCTTGGTATCGAAGAAAGAATTCTCATAGGGAACAAAAGAGATACTCGAAATCAAGAGGAATGCCCTTGAAAACACAAAAAAATAAGTAAAGTTGTATTTTACCGGGCTCAGTACGATGCCCGTCAGTTGGCAATAACAGATTGGTGACAAGAGTGTACAGAATATTGAGTTCAGGAGAGAGCAATGTAGTTTTGGCTTCCAAGGCTTTGATTAAAATGGATGTTAAAAATGTCCCTTAACTTCTCTAGATGTGTAAACGAGTCCAAATGATCAATAGCGCTCTCATACCCTTTTGAATAGTAATAGTGATTACTCTTATACACTTTGATGTGTATAACATAAAAATGGTGTTAATGATGTCATGAAATCTTGGTTTTATTAATTAACACGAGAAATTAGAGTGCATAAGAGACAGATTTGTATATATTGCCAACAACATGGACATGTTAAGAATATGTGTTTATTTTTCAAAACAAGATTTGACAATGGGAAGATTATATTCATCAAATAGACTTTGAGAAGCGGGGCGTTGAACGATTATACATTTACTTAAAAATAATGTATAAGAGACAGTGAATGCCTTGTCTCTTATACACATAAGATGTGTATAAGTGGAGACTTGGGGATTAGCTGATGAATCTCCTCGTACTGGAGCCTTCCCTTTAGTTTTTCGACCCCGATTTGCTGTAGAAGAACTTTCGCGAGATTTAACCATTGTGATGGAAGAAAAAGAAAAGAAGAAAAATTTGAAATTTTTTGAAGATTGGTGAGAATTTGAGGAAATGAGATGGTGGATGGGGAAAAATATATGTGATTTAGGTGAGAAAAGCTTTGGGTAAGATAATTTTTCAACCAATTTTGGAAGAGAGAGTAGGAATATTGGAGGGGGTGGTGAAGAGACAATATCCATGCGTTCTTCAGCTTTATACACATCGTTGGGTCGCATGCCAAACGTTCGGCCGTCCGAAAGGGGACCTTTGGACGGCGAGCGTTTGGCGTGCGTCGAAGCGTCCGAAGTGAACGGATGGCTGAAGGAAGAGCCAGTGCATCCGAGTTCTTTCGGACGATGGTGTGCGTCCGGAAGATTTTCAGAGAGTTTGGTGAATAAAATGAATATTGTTCAGACGATTATGAGCGTCTGAGAAGTAACAGAAGCTTTCGGACGATCCAGAGCGTCCGAAAGGAAAGTTGTTCGGACGAAGGAGAGCGTTCGAACTAAGAACCTATGCCAAATTGATCTGTAAAATCTCCAAACATTTTCTTAGCGATTCAAAGCGATCTAGAGCTAAGGGTTTTGTAAAAATATCAGCCAATTGATCTGAAATAGGCACAAAATCAACACGAATTTCCATTTTACAAACAAGGTCTCTAATGAAATGCTGCTTAACATCAAGTGTGTTTGGTTCTAGAGTGCATAATAGGATTTTTTGTGAGATTAATTACACTAGTGTTGTCACATGTTATAGGAACACAATCAAAAAATACACCAAAATCTTTCAGAGTATGTTTCATCCAAAGAAGTTGAGCACAACAATTTCCAACAGCAATGTATTCGGCTTCAGGCGTAGAAAGAGAAATAGAATTTTGTTTTTTGCTAAACCAAAACACAAGATAATTTCCCAGAAAATAACACATACCACTGGTACTTTTTCTATCAATTTTGCACCCAGCAATGTCAGCATCAGAATAACTAATCAAATCAAATGTAGAAGATTTTGGATACCATAGACCAAAATCCATTGATCCCTTTAGATATCTAAAAATTCTTTTAACAGCTATCAAATGCGATTCTTTAGGGTAAGATTGAAATCTAGCACATAAACAAACAACAAACATAATATCTGGTCTACTGCCAGTGAAGTAAAGTAGACTTCCGATCATACCTCTATAGTGTTTTTCATCAACACTATTACCTTCTTCGTCTTTATCAAGTTTGGTTGAAGTGCACATTGGCGTACCAACTTGTTTGCAATCTTCCATTCCAAATCGTTTGAGTAACTCCTTTGTGTACTTGATTTGTGTAATAAACGTTCTTTCCTTAGTTTGATGAACTTGTAATCCGAGGAAAAATTGTAACTTGCCTATCATACTCATCTCAAACTCTTCTTGCATTAAATGTGAAAAATCCTTACACAAACTTTCATTAGTTGCTCCAAAAATAATGTCATCAACATAAATTTGAACGATTAACAAACCATTTGAATCCGTCAAACTTGTAAAAAGAGTGGTGTCAACTACACCTCTTTTGAAACCATTTTCTATCAAGAAACCACTTAATCTTTCATACCAAGCTCTTGGAGCTTGTTTCAAACCATATCTTTGGAGAGTTTGAAAATATAATTTGGAAGATTTTTATTTTCAAAGCCCGGAGATTGTTCGACGAAAACTTCTTGATCGATAAAGCCATTTAAAAAAGCACTTTAATGACATCCATTTGAAATAATTTGAAATTATTGAAGCATGCAAATGCAAGAAACATGCGAATGGATTCTAATCTAGCCACGGGTGCAAAGGTTTCATCAAAATCAATACCTTCTTCTAGATCATAACCTTTAGCAACAAGTCTAGCTTTGTTCCTTATGATTCACCTTTGTCATTTAATTTGTTTCTAAAAATCCATTTAGTACCAATAATGGGATGAGAAGAAGGTCCATACATTATTTTTCTCAAATTGTCTAAGTTCATCTTGCATAGCATTAACCCAAGATTCATCACTCAAAGCAACATCTATATGTTTAGGTTCAAAGTTAGAGAGTAATGCACAATTACTATTCAAAAGTTTATGAGAGCGAGTAATTACCCCATCAGATAGATCACCTATGATTGAATCTTGAGGATGACTAGAGACGAATCTCCAAGCTTTCGGAAGATCATTTGGAGTATCCTCATTCTTTTCATCATTGATTTGATGGCTGTTGACATCAACACGGACGCTTAATGTGATTTCTTGATGATCTTCATGAATAACAAGCTTCTTGAGCTCCTTTAAAATACCTACATCTTCATCTTCACATAAATTCTTTGAAATAACATCATTAGTTTCATCAAATGTAACATGCACAACTTCTTCAATCAAAAGCGTTCTTCTATTGTAGACTCGGTATGCTTTCTTGTCACTAGAATATCCTAGAAAAATTTCTTCATCCGATTTTTTGTCAAATTTTTCAAGGTTTTCTTTGATTTTTAAAATAAAACATTTGCAACTAAAAACTTTGAAATAGCTCACAACGGGTTTTCTACAAAAAAGGAGTTCATAAGGAGTTTTATTTAAAGAGGATCTTAATAAAACTCGATTCATGACATAACAAGCCGTGTTGACCGCTTCGGCCCAAAAGTATTGTGGTAAGTCACATTCACTAATCATAGTTCTAGCCGTTTCTTGAAGAGTCTTATTTTTTCTTTCAACAACACCATTTTGTTGAGGGATTCTAACATCACTGAAAATTCATGAAAAATACCGTTGTGATCACAAAAGTCGGGAAAACTCCTAAATTTAAATTCAACACCATTGTCACTCCTTAAGCGAATAATTTTTTTATCCAATAAATTTTGAATTTTGGAAAATAATTTTACAAATTTTTCAAATGTTTCATTTTTGTGAACAAGAAATATTACCCAAGTAAACCTAGAATAGTTATCTACAATAACAAATTGTTCTATTGAGTAGGTTATAAGTCTAACCTACAACAATTCCAAAGGTTTTATACAGAGACATGTGTATAGAGAGTTTGGTTTAAAATATCTCCATTAAAGGGAAATTGGCATGCATCACAAATGTTGTTTTTCAAAAATTTTAGTTTTGGCAAACCTCTTACCAAATCTTTCTTGGCAAGTTTTTCAATTAAATCCATATTAAAATGACAAAGTTTTCGATGCCAAAGCCAAGGATCATCTATGGAAGCGGTAAGACATTTTACATTGCTATTGCTAATTTTATCAAGATATGAATCACATAAACATCATTGTGCCTAGTACCTTTGAATAAAACAACATGATTTTTATCAAGGATAAGACATTCATGCTTGGTAAAGAATACATATAAATTTTTGTCACAAAGTTGACTAACACTTAATAAATTATAGTTCAATTATCAACAAGAAGCACATTCTTAATCAAGGTTTCACCATTTTTACCTACATCATCAATGCCGATTGATTTTGCTTTGTTGTTATCTCCAAAAGTGACTTTTTCACTGTTTTTGGATGTAAGATTTGTGAAGAGAGAGGCATCACCCGTCATGTGTCTTGAACATCCACTATCTATGAATCACTTAGCATTGTTGGTGATTTTAATTACCTACACAATAAATCAATTGATAACTTTTGGTACCTATATTTTCTTGGGTCCATTTGAGTTAGTGAAATTGCTTTCGATCCATGCAACTTTCATTCCAAGTTTTTCATTCTTATTGACATAACACATATTCTTAACATGTCCATGTTGTTGATTACAATATCTACAAATAATGCTTTTATTTCCATATAAAGAAGATTTTGGTCTTACAATACATAAGTCATCCCTTCTAAACATGACAAAATTTTTGTTGATTGCTACATTTCTATTTCTTTTCATATCAACAATATTGTCTTTCTTTCTATTTAGGAGAGCATTCAACTCATCCATTCTTTTCTTCAAGGAGGCTTGTTCTTCCTTGACCTTAGATCTCACATGCATTCTTTTCTTCAAATCACGATTTTCTTGTGATAGCCTATTGTTTTCATTCACAAGTTTAGAGTTAGCATTCAATAAAGCATTTGACTTTTTAGCTAACTCCTTATTTCTAGCATATGATTCTTTTAAGCTATCATGCAATTTCAAAATGAAAGCTTCAAGATCATTTTAACCATTTTCATCATTAGAGTCATAGTTAGAATTTACCTCATCATCTCCAATGGCCATGAAGGCCATTTGTGCCGACTCTATTTTTTTTTCAACTTCTCATTCGGAGTTGCTTAAATCATCCCATGTGATTTGAAAGTTGTTGAATCTTGGTTTTCTTCCTTCCTTCTTTTTCTTGGAAGGACACTCATTTGCAAAATGTCCGAGTTGACCGCATTCAAAGCATTTATCGTTTTGCTTCTTCATTTCAAGCCTTGACTTCCCTTTGAAATTATTTGTGTTTGTAGCTCCGCTTCTTCTCATTCTTCGTTTGTTGATGTAATGTTTAAGAAATCCTTTGGTGATGAGTGCAAGATCTCCTTCATCAAGATCTTCATCTTCTTGATTGATGGAGCTGTTTTCATCTTCCTCTTGAGAGGTCTTTAAAGCAATGCTCTTTCTTGGTCTTGCTTCTTCATCATCCACTATCTTGGCCTTTAACTTGAGTTCATAAGATGTAAGAGAATTGATTAGCGATTCAATAGGCATCAAATTTAAATTCTTGGCTTCCTCTATAGCAATTGTTTTGGCATCCCATTCTTTGGATAGAGCATTTAGGATTTTTCTGTTTTTTTCACTTACCAACGAGTACTCCTTACTCAAGGCTTCAAGATTCTTTATAATGTCATTGAACCTGCAGTACATGTTGTCAATGTTTTCATGTGGTTCCATCTTGAAAGACTCGTACTTGGCAACAAGTAAGGATTTCTTTTGCTCACAAACATCATCGCTCCCTTCATGGATTTCCTTCAACTTATCCCATATTTCTTTAGCGGAAATGCAGCCCTTCACGCGAGTTGATTCATTTGTATCCAAAGCATTATATAACACATTCTTGGCTTTTCCATTGCCTTGTCTTGTGGAGTGAGCTTATTCCTTGTCTTTTCTCTTCTTTTATTTGTGTGATCATCAATGATAGAAGCTTCAAATGGACCTTCATTGACAACATACCACAAATCAATGTCAATAGATTGTAGAAATATTTTCATTCTATCTCTTCAACTAATAAAATTTGCCCCATTAAACATAGGGGGCCTAGTAACGGATTGGCCCCCAAAAAACAGAGCATTGTTGGTTGCCATATAGATTTTTTTTCTCAAAAGCAGTTTAAGCAATACAATGAGACCAAGCTCTGATACCAGTTGTTGGTCCCAAAGCAACCTAAGAGGGGGGTGAATTAGGTTTCTCAAAATATACTTTCAGAAATATTGAGATTTTTAAATTAAATTCTGATATAATGAAATCAATAGAACAGTTAGGTAAAGAGAAAAATTAAACAACCAATACTTCCAAGCAAGCAAGTTTGAAGTATTCAATCACTAGAATGCTTCACACACTTGGTGAGCCAATAATCTTTACAAAGTTGGGAAGTTCTTGCTCACACTAAAAGACTTTTAGTTGAGTCAAGAATATTACTTACAACCACACTTTCATACAAGATTATGACTCCACTCAAAGTTGAATTGCACTCACAACTGCACACTAATACAACTAAGCACTATAGTCAATTTGCACTCAAATTGCTCTTTTCTAAGGCTTGTATTTAATGTATTAGATAATCTTTTCTTTGTTTTAAAGCAGCTATTTACTGTCTCTTATACACATCTAGATGTGTATAAGAGACAGGGCGTAATAGGATTCATGTAGCCGACCCTACTTCGTTCGGACGGTGCAATGCGTCCGAGAAGTTTTGACCTAGTTCGGACTGTTCAGTGCGTCCGAAAGCTCTGTTCCTGTAAAAACTTGTTTTACAGAGGTAAGTGTTTATGTCATCATCAAAATAAGGTTTGGTAAACATCAATCATCAGGTGAAGTTTGCAAGAACAAACAAACAAACAAATCAAGCCTTAATCTCACTAAGTAGGGTCGGCTACATGAATCCTATTACGCCATTGCGCTCTGTCATGAACCAAATCCTCCTCAATTTTGTTTGTTTGATCCTAGATGGGCTATATCTTTGTTTGCACTTCTGCAAATCTGTTTATTGTAGACGGTAATACCATCCAAGGATTAATGTTTAGACGAAGTGGAATTTGTGGGATTACGCACGAACAAAAGATGAGAGTAGCAAAAATGCGAATGTTAAGATGGATGTGTGGGTACACTAAGATGGACAAGATATGCAATGAGCATATTCGTGAGAAGATTGGACTAGCACCTATTGATGAGAAGATGAGAGAAACACGTTTAAGCTGGTTAAGTCATGTGTTTAGACATCCAGTAGAAGTGCCTATCAAACTAGTAGATTTTAGAGAGTAGTCAACATAAGAAGAGTAGGGGAAGACTGAAAAAGAGTTGGTGGGTAACTTGTAAGAAAGATATAGCCCATCTAGGAATTGAGGAGGATATGGTTTATGATATAGCGCAATGGCGTAGCATGATTCATGCAGCTGATCGTACTTAATGGGAATAAGACTTGGTTTGTTTGTTTGTTTGTTTGCATTTACTTGTTATTAATATTAGATGTTTGCATGAGTGATATGCCCAATCATAGCTGGTTCTGAACCTAGTTCTTTGCATTTAGATTTAAATATAGTGTAATTATGATAGCACTGACATCTTGATAAGCCACTGCCAATGTCTTATTTCATTGTGTTTTTGATAGTTTATCATTCTGCTATTGCTCCTATTAGTTAACTTGTAGCCCGTCATTGCTGAAGGTATTCATATTGGGATTTGGAAATATTGGCATTAAATTAGCTCAGCGTTTGTGTCCATTTGGTGTGAAGATACTTGCCACAAAACGAAGCTGGGTGTCTCATTTGGCGAACTCAGCCAAAGCTGAAGGTATGAAGCAATAACTTGCATACTGACATTTGTTCAATATTGTTCTCAATGTCTTCTCCTAATGCTCTACGTTGTGCGCTGAAGATGGAATGGAAGATGATCTTGTAGATGAGAAGGGAAATCATGAACAGATCCTCAATTTTGCCAGTAAAGCCTTCTAGATGTATGACATAGTTGTCTGTTGCTTGGCAATGAATGCGGAAACGGTCAGACTCATGCTGCATTAATGCTCCATGACTATCTGCTTCGGAAGGACTTATGAACATCTGCTATCATAATTACTTTATGAAATTGTGGTTCATAATGTAATCTAATGTTGATGCTGAAAACTGAAAAGTATAACAAAATAAACGAGACTTATGTTGCACTTTCTAATTAGCCTAAAATTCACCATCACATCATAAATTATCCAATGACTCTGTTGCTACAGTTACTTTTTTGGCAAGCTATGTGTTTCCCTGTATCTAATTTCCAAGTTTTGCTTCCAGGCTGGCATTGTCAATGACGGTTTTGTGTCTTCAATGAGAAAGGTTTGGTTCCTATTACATATTGATTTCTCTATGATACTTTAGCATGTTAATTGTTACTTATTTCTAACTGACTTGACATATGTAGTTTATTGGTGGTTGCATTGTTCATGCCACGTTTGGGCAACCGATCTTGAATAGAGAATTTAATTTCTTTACACTTACATTGACATGTGGATGATTGGACAACCGATCTTGAATAAATTTAATTTCTTTACACTTACATTGACATGTGGATGATTGGAAAGCTCATTTTCACTCAAAGGTTTGAGTATATGGAATTTGAGCTTTTTCCCTGAATCATAGCATGTGGTTCTAATTCAGTATATGAAAAGAGGGCCTTGAAGGCCTTCAACATATATAGTTTCACTTAAATTCAACGTCTGGACTTTGCATGAAAAGGTATTGGAATTCCAATTTTCAACAGAATTTGGTAAATAGTTATGATATTCAACGAATGTGACTTGCAATTAAAAAGTATAAAATCAAAGACATGCTTCAAAAAAGAAATTCAGGAAATATAAATTATCATCACTTTGAATATAACCTGGTGTGGTATTCCCCATATTCTTCTTTTGGCTGTACTTGTTTTGCATGACGTTGTTATAATCATCTGTGGCAGTGGTTGTTGATCAGATAATCTTCTTTTCATTTGGTAATTTATGAATAGCGGGCATTTTGAATTGCAGAATCTTCTTCCTTTACTGGCTTGAGAATTCTTTGCGACATTTTTGGCAATTGCCATGAAAACATTGTTGTTTCTAGGTAACTCCGAAAACATTGTTGATGCAGAAGAATCAACAATCTATAAAATTTCCACAATTTTCAATAATATATTTTGTCATTAAGTTAACTATCACCAGGACAATTTTCAAATAATCTTTTGTCATCAGTTTAGCTTTACCATTGACAACTGCCAAAATTGAACTTCAAAAGCACAGGAAACTTGTCTGAGTTAAAAAGTGGCAACATGAAAGTCAAATCTTTAATTTTCTTAAACCCTGGTAAAACATTTCTGCTGAGAAAAGAATCCACTGTATCTTTATTTTTTAGCAAATTCACTGAATCTTAATTTGGTTTTAAATTGGGAATTTGGGAATTGACATAACTTCCCCACAAAACTTTAATTTGTTATTTAATCATCTTTTGACATATACAAATGCATTTTACCTTACCCCTAGTGTTTTACAAACCTGTGTATCAGCCCTTCCTATAAAAGTTTATGCTTGGTGCTAATTCTAATGCAAGGATGAGCAATTTACCCTTTCTAAAATCACCAATTTAGTGGGGTATCAGGAGCACTTTTTGATGATATATTGAATAGTTTTCAACGTCAATGATTGAAAATTGCGTAGGAGTTAAAAAGTGGATAAATTATGTGTACCACAAGTATCTGGTGTAATCAATGTCACTGCATGTGTTTTGAGTGCATGTGCTTGTGTGTGCACCAATATCCTTTGAAGTGATAAATTTGTCTCTCTCTCTCTCTCTCTCTCTCTCTCCCTCTCCCTCTCTCTTTCTTTTTTTTAAAAAAAAAATAATTTATACCAAAAAACATTAGAGTTGTATTGATAGTATAAATCATGTACACACAGAAGGGCTCTACCTTATTATTTTGTGGTTTTTTTCCACTTTAACATCTAAAATGATTTTTTAGTGTTTTTACAGCATATTACATTTATTTATCAACTTTGTGATGATGACAAACTAATTTTTGATAATGGTATTTATTTCAGGGTGCCTTATTGATAAATATAGCTAGAGGTGGCCTCTTGAACTATAATGCTGTTTTTCATCATCTTAAAACGGGTCACTTGGGAGGCTTAGGGATTGACGTTGCTTGGACTGAGCCATTTGATCCTGATGATGCTATCCTAAAATTTTCCAATGTCATTATTACACCCCATGTTGCCGGGGTTACTGAATATTCTTATAGATACATGGCCAAGGTATGGAGACAGTAATTTCTCTGCATTATTACTTTTGGTCCTTTACTGAAGAATACTTCATGGGAGAAATGCTGCTGTAGTAGTCCCTCAAGTTTTTTCAAATCTTCCATTAATTATATATGCCTATATATGCATGTGCATATTGCATAGACGGACAATCAGATGATCATGACTTTTGTGAAATGGACTTGAATAAGATTCATTTGCCTTACTAGTGAATGAGGGAGATATAGGAGTTTAGATGGCAGATTGTGGTTGTGTTGTAAAGAGTGGTAATGGGCTGGCTGTTTGCTGTTGGTTGCATTGCTGGGGTTTGTAGATGTGACTGGTCCATCGAAGAAAGCTCTTTATGATGGAAGTTTAGCCTATGCACCAAAGGTGATCAAATTTTAACCCCTTCATGCAATACACATGGATATAAAAGCCCAGGATGTCAATATTCCTTCTACAAAGACTCAAATATATCACTTGCTGCATATAGCAAGAAAAATGGTGTCTGAGTGCCCTCTTAATTGAAGTACTGAAGCAGCAGCCTAAATCCAATTTTATTCACAGTGAGAAAATAGAATACATGCCTCAGTAAGATTCCGTGAAATAATACATAGATAATAAACCCTTCTTATGGTAATTACTTTTGCTATTGATACTTGCTCTAATGGTCAACTCCTTTTGTGCACCACTAGCAGTTCTTTGATCTCCTACAGCCTTCTTTTATTTGCTAGAGGTCTTACAATATTGTGTACTTATCTGGTCCAAGCATGCTTTCTTGGCAAACTGGCGACTGTGATTGCATTGCATCTTTCTTTTTATTGTCCACAGCGAAGTATTGTTTATCACCATGAAAATCATCCGATTTGACTAGATCTCAGAAGCTATTAATCCTTGTATCCTTTTAATTGCTCAAGATGCCATCCACTTCTATACCTTGTTTACGTGTGGAATCCCTTCAAACCCATTGTCACCATAACCATAAGTTATTTTGAGTGTTTATTTGTGGATTCCCTTCAAACTCGTTGTTACCATATGTTATTTGAGCATATTTCGAGCCTTCGAGGTAATTCAACATTAAGGCCTGTTCTAAACCAAAGCCAGAATATTGTTTTTTAATAGGTTGCAAATGCAATAGGGCAAATTGATAGGGATACTTGGGTTTGTCATTTATTGTACTCGGTCATCATTTCGTTACAGAATTCAAAACAAACTGCTATTTTGTAGATTATTTTTTCCATTGTACATCGACAAATGAAACTAATTTTCCGAGAAGTTTCAGCCAAGATGGCCTCATTTGGTTTAAGTTACGCTCGGATCACCACATGTTACTATAAATGACTAGTTGCCGTGCTATTTGGACCTGAACTGAAGAAGCAAATGTGATAAACTTGCAAAAGCTTTAGACAGATGGACAATGTTATTGATGCTGTAATGATTACCATTGTAAACAGTAATAGCATAAGGCAGAGGTCTTTGTAAGAAAAGTGCCTGCAAAGCTGAAATGTGCTTAAACAAGATACCTAATTCTAAAATTGGATAGACACGTTTAAGAATTCTTTGTCATTGCTGGGTGATGCCCAATTAATTGGTAAATATTCGGCTATTTTTCAGGTACAATGTCATAATACTTTTTAACATTTAATTTCAGGTTGTTGGAGATGTTGCCCTACAACTCCATGCTGGAAAACCTTTGACTGGGATTGAGATTGTCAACTGATTCGGCACAGGATTTTTTTACCTGATCTGTCTAGTGCTAAAGAATCTTTTGCTTTGTTCTAAATTACGAGAAAATTACTGTTGTCTTCGCAATAATTAGCACTGTGGTTATATGATACAACATGAATGTAACTTTGGTAACTTCGGTAGACTATCGGTTAGTGACAGCAATGGATTAATTGTTTCTTGACAATTGACATGTCTGTGTGATAAACTAGGATAGACAGTTTAATTATGCATGAGCTCATAAACTAAATATGTACACTCATCCTATAGTGTGTTGTGCAACCTGTGCTTTGATAAGTGTATGACCGATGGTTCTGTCATGGGTAGTCAAAAGAGGTAGTTATCAGAGACTGTGCTATCTTTAAACAACCCCTCCCCCCACCCCGCAACACCACCACTCCCCCAACCCCCGGCCACCAAAAAAAAAAAAAAAAATGCTGCAACCCATGATATCACATAACACGTGGTCATAATATAAGATAACTAGATTGTTTTGAGTTGCAACAAAGTGGAAATTTGCTCCTCGTTTAGCGCTATTTATATGTCTATATGTATGGGAAAATACTTTACAAAATTATATTTTAAAATCACTTTCTAAAATTAATTCATGTGTCAAAATCTAATTGAATGTTAAATTCCCTGATTTTAGAATTTTAATCGGATTTTTTTTTTTTTTTTGTGGTATCCAATGACACATGATATATATATATGGAAATTTTTATTTTTGTCACGAACAACTATTGGACATATTTAGTAATTGCTCCTCAATATATAGTAGCTTGCCATTTTGAAAGTAAGGGCCATACACGTGGCAGTCTCTGGTTAAGTTGGGGGTGTTGAAATGACTTTTTTACCCTTCAAAAAATGTCACTGCTAGGCAAAAAGTGGTACTATAACGTGCAAGGACAGAGGTAGTATCTTGCAGCGGGGAGGGAATTAGTAGGGACTGTAGATTCCAAATTCAAATTTTGAAACTGCAAGGACAGGTTGCGGGGCCCACTTTTGTACGTAAAGCAGCTGTCCTTTGTTGTCGTTTCGTACTTTTTGTCGAGTATCTGGGTAATGATTGCTTTGTGGAAGTTTTTGTGTCCTTGGGAATTAGTGGGAATGTAGATTCCAAATTCAAATTTTGAAGTTGCCACTGTATGTACAAGAATTTCTTTACTTGGAGACAATTAACAGTGTTTTTTAGGGGTATTAAACTCTGGGTTTGAATTTTCGGGGTATTTTGGGAAGATGGCTAGGATGGCGAGGTTGCAATTGACTGTTACGCTTAATGGGGGAATTTATAGTGTTTGCGATCTTTTAAGGGAAATTAGTTTGTTCGTGCTAGAAATGGGACCGCTCTACCTGGTCGCCTGGAATAATCTGCATCAGTCAGAAACCAGGCTGTTGTTTTCAGGTTTATCTATGTGTTCGCAGGTTAATCGTGTTACTTCTGCACTGGTTTCTGATGGGTCAGACGGACTGAATAGTTGTGAGGCCGGTTAGACTGGGTAGTTAGTTGGGGATTATGTAATTGGTGGACCTTGGTAGGCCGTTGTACTTGTAATTTATCAGTTGACAAAAATAGCGTTTGGATCTGGATAATAAAAAGTTTATTGAAAATTAATATATTGCCTTGTACATTTAGATGAAATTACAACGTGGTAATTGGTAATAACATACTTACTGGCCCTAATATACAAATCAACGCTAATTATTCCCATGTTATTTAGGTATTTGAGTACAAAATGTTGGAATCTCATGGGTATCATAGAGGTGTTCTGGATCCTGGGGCTGATCCATATACGCCATGTACAAGAAACTGTCCACCTTCAGCTCTTTGCGAGTGTTGTAATTCATCGGGAACTGGAAATCCATAATCCAGTTTCGATAGGGCTTGATGGCCATGAGGCTCCTCACGTGTATAGGATTTGTGAGGTTCCAAATCCAGGTGTCTCGCTGGCACTGAAGGGTGTAGTGCCCTTCGGACTCTTGGGATTCTGGAAGCATTTATGTTAAATAGGTCCGTGCAGCGGCAATTATTGAGACTAGCCCAGTTATTCTTACGCCGCTTCGTCTGCTGGCTTTTCAATTGGATTTTTCGTGGGAAAAAGGATTTCTTCAAGAAAAACGAAGGTGACATTCTTCAGAGTCCAGTCCTTGAGGCCTATGTTATCTTCCTTTTGAAGGAATTGGATGTAGGAACTATTGCCACCGGGATTACACAAGATGAGAGAAGGAATTCTGCCTTTTATAATGCGAGGCTTGCCGTATTTTAAATTGGAGTACCAGTTGTGCTGGCTTCCAATGAACTCTTTCCAGTGCTTTAGGTTTTGTGGGGATGATGTCATCTATGACGTTATACAAGGCCTCGTCGTCATGATCACGGAGGTCCACGTGTCTGGCATAGTAGTTGTGTCGTCCTAAACTGCGTCCCCAGGAAGTTTTACCTATTATGGATGGGCCTTTTATGATAATGCTATTGGGCCTGTGCGGTCTCGTGTGGGCCTCTTTAATGTTGTTCTGGAGCCATTTCCGTAGTTCAACTGGGACTTGATATTCCACAGGGAATGAATTTTCGTATTGGGCTGGAGGGGGTTTAAAAATAAGATCAAAGTGATAATTAATCTTTTCTTAATTTAGGGCCAAAAACAAAAGATTTAGGGTTAGCAGTTTTTATAATATTCAGGGCTTCCCGTTTATTATCGGCATTGAGAGCAGCTGCGTATGATTCCCTGTCCCCTTTTGCTTTGTTGCTTGTGAAGTTTCCCTCTTCACAGTAATCGCCGTATTTGACTATGTATTCTTTGACAGCTGCTGCATTTTTTGCCGCTTAGATAATTGGGTAAAAAATTGCAGAGCTTCTAGAATGGGTGAGGTCGAATAGTCTTTGATTCAGGGTTTCAAACTTATAGGGAAATTGAATGAGGCAGTGAAGGCGTGGAGAACCGTCTTCGTGGAATTCTTGTGCAACCCTGATATAATTTGCCCTTCAAAAAATGTCACTGTTAGGAAAATAGTAGTACTATTATGTGGAGGGATAGAGGGACTATCCTGTAGCGGGGAGGGAATTAGTGGGGATGTAGATTTCAAATTCAAAATTTGAAACTGCAAGGACAGGCTGCGGGGCCTACTTTTGTATGTAATGCAGTTGTCCTCTGTTTTCCTTTTGTAAGTCTTCTTTTTGTCGGGGGTAATGATTGCTTCGTGGAAGTTTCTCTGTGTCATTGAGAATTAGTGGGACTGTAGATTCCAAATTCAAATTTTGAAGTTGCCGCTATATGTACAGGAATTTCCTTACTTGGAGAGAAGGGAATTAATAGTGTTTTTTCGAGGGGTATTAAACTCCAGGTTTGAATTTCCCGAGTATTCTGGGAAGATGCCGGGAATGGCGAGGCTACGATTGACTGTTACACTTAGTTGGGAAATTTACACTGTTCGCGATCTTTTAAGGGAAATTAGTCTGTTCGTGCTGGAAACAAGACTGCTCTGCCGGTCACCTGAATTAATCTATTTCAGTTAGAAACTAGGTTGTTGTTTTCAGGGTTATCTGCTTGTTCGTGGGTTCATTGCGTTACTTCTGCACCAATTTCTGATGGGTCAGACGGACCTGAATTGTTGTGAGGCCGATTAGACTAGGTAGTTAGTTGGGGATTATGTAATTGGTGGCCCTTTGTGGGCCGTTGTACTTGTAATTCATCAGTTGACAAAAAGAGGAGTTCGAAATATAAAGTTTATTGAAAATTAATATATTGCGTTGTACATTCAAATGAAATTACAACATGGTAATTAGTAATAACATACTTAATGGCCCTAATATACAAATCAACACTGATTATTCCCATGTTATTTAGGTATTTGAGTACAAAATGTTGGAATCTCATGGGTATCATGGAGATGTTTTGGATCCTGGGATTGATCCATACATGGCATGTACAAAAGAAATTGGCCACCATCAACTCTTTGCGAGTGTTGTAATTCATCTGAAACTAGACATCCACAATCCAGTTCTGATGGGGCTTGATGTCCATGAGGCTCCTCACGTGTATGGGATTTGTGAGGTTCCAAATCCAAGTGCCTCGCCAACACTGAAGGCTGTAGTGCCCTTCGGACTCTTGGGATTCTAGAAGCATCTATGTTAAATATGTTCGCGTAGAGGCAATTATTGAGACTAGCCCAGTTATTCTTGTGCCGCTTTGCCTGTCGGCGTTTCAATTGGATTTTCGGCCATGGGAAAGAGGCTTTCTTCAAGAAAAACGAAGGTGGCATTCTTCAAAGTCCAGTCCCTGAGGCCTTTATTATCTTCTTTTTGAAGGAATTGGATGTAAGAGCTGTTGCCACCGGGATTGCACAGGATGAGAGAAGGGATTTTGCCTTTTATAATGTGGGACTTACCGTATTTTAAATTGGAATACCAGTTGTGCTGGCTTTCAATGAACTCTTTCCAGTGTTTTAGGTTATGTGGGGGATGTCATCTATGGCGTTATATAGGATCTCGTCATCATGATCTCGGAGGTCCACGTGTCCGGCATAGTAGTTTGTCGTCCTAAGCTGTGTGCCCAAGAAGTTTTGCCTATTCTGGATGGGTCTTCTACGATAATGCTATTGGGCCTGTGTGGTCTCGTGTGGGCCTCTTTAATGTTGTTCTGGACCTATTCCTATAGTTCAGCTGGGACTTGATATACCACAGGGAATGGTTTTCGTATTGGACTGGAGGGAGTTTAAAAATAAGATCAAAGTGATAATTAATCTTTTCGTAATTTAAAACAAAAAATTTAGGGTTAGCAGTTTTTATAATATTCAGGGCTTCTCATTTATTACCGGCGTTGAGAGTAGTTGCGTATGATTCCCTGTCCCCCCTTTGCATTGCTGCCTGTGAAGTTTCCCTCTTCACAGTAATCGCCATATTTGGCTATGTATTCTCTTGAAGCGGCATTTTTTGCCCCTTGGATATTTGGGTGAAAAATTGTAGAGCTTCTAGAATGGGTGAGGTCGAATAGTCTTTGATTCTGGGGCCACCTTGCACGGATGAACGCCACGTCAGCACCCCTTGTTACACCAACCACTCAGATATCTTTTCCAAAAAGATTCCCGCTATTTCCTAGCCCCCACACTGCAGCTACTATGCATTTTTCCTGTGGAACCCTATACCTACTTTTTCTCCACAATTAGCAGGTGACACGTGGTGGCCAAAAAGGGCCTAGTAATATTATAAGGCCTCTTTTGGCAATTAAAGTCTACTTCCTCCCTCCCTCCAGGGCCTGCTACTAAAAGGGAGTAAAGTTTGAGAGTTTCCCTCCAAGAGAGGGTGGTGACATCACCTATACGTCACCAACCTGCATACAGTAACGCCAGTCAACCTAAAGTCTATATAAAGAACTAATTCCTCCCATACCTATTGCTCATCTTCCTCACTGCAACCGTTAGAATGGAGCATGATCAGCAATTAATAAATGCAGATGACTACAAAACCGAAATCATTCAAACCCGAGCCCAAACTGAAACCCAAAAAATCAGGCTGGCAATGCTTTTCTTGGCCTTTTTAAGACCTCTGTGGGCAAATCAATAAAAATAGATACTTGTATACTCATTTACACCCCTCAATGCCCCATAAACACAACAGGTACTATACGCGTCACCGTATACAATACCAGGCTAGCAGGAATAGATAGCCGGCAGGTGGAATTTGCTTTCCCGGTGACGTGTCCCATAGAAATGACATACTACGGCACATCTTACGTCTCTACCAAAGAGGCAGTTTGTCACTGGGTGGCAACAATCTAGACTATCAATTAGAGCACAACAACCTGAAGTCCAATTCTATATATAGCAAAATAAGGGGGTACATCAAATTTGCAACGAGCAAATTCCCCAAATCTAATAAACTGCGAATGCCAAGCGTGTGCATTAAGCCAGACAAATTCACACCCAACTAAGTAGACGTTTGGCACTGCAGACTGACAATCCCAGAAAGGGCACCATGCAGGTCCTTCTCTAGTACCCATACAACCAAAAGCCCAAGTAACATACTCATTGCAGGACTAGGACAAGCTATATCAGAGATTGCGGGTCCATCTAACATATCCGCAGAAAGATTCCTACTGGACAGCCTCCAAACCAAAAAGCTGGAAGACTGCGGTCCTAGACCCTTCATAAGCGAAGTGGGCTCCCATAACTCAGGCCAACATCTACAGTTAGGCCCAGGTTAGATGGGCCAAATTATAGGTTCTGTTGTAAATGCTGTAAAATTCGAGTGTCTAAAACTGGAAACTTCAAAACCCAAATGCTAATTAATATTTAAAACTTCTATTCATAATAACTTTTTGTTTCTAGTTTTTAATTTTTTAACAATTACGTTGCGCTAGCCTTTTTAATATCGAATTAACTAAAACTATTCTTTCAAAACAAAAGCCTTATGACGACTTAGCACATCACATCTAAGTCAATGATAATACTTCATTCTGGTATTTATGATAAAATGTAAGTTACATTCACTATCGCACTCCCACATTACGTAAACTAATGTTGCATTGCGCTTTATATTTGTATAAGCGCCATTAGTAACTATATTATCCTTGAACTGCGTAACTATCTTGTTACGACTGCCTTTAAAAGACAGAAACCTACTCTACGGGACGCTCAACTTCGTGAGTCCCTTTCCATAACCCCGAGAAATTGTCCTCACATCACGCAAGAGCACCTTAAAACGGCTCAAATAATGAGACTTTATAAGCAGCCCACTCCTGTTCCAGTACTGGTTTGATCCATGTCGTAGGGCCTCTAAAACACATTCTCAAAATTAGGCAGCTCCATTTCATTGGGCTCTTGATCCAAAACAACGTAGCTGCCGAAAAGCCCATTAAGAGCATCACCTACCTGTTGACCGGGAACAACTTGGAAATTTCCCATCATATTGTACGACCACACCTTAATCAGGTGACCATGGCGGTCACTAGATCCTTGACCTAAAGAAGGCATGTGTACATAAGTCTTCCAAGGCTTAGACACAGTGTTCCTCCCTATCAATACCCATAGCCTTATCAAATATCCCACAATCGGGCATACTTGACCTCTGCAAACAACGAATAGCCTTATGCCTAAATAATGGCCGTGGAGGGGCAGAGCGACCACCCACGAACAAGTGTCTCCTCACCGGAGTCTGAAAAGGTTTATCAGGAGCATAACTTTTCCTGCAAAAAGAAGTACTAGATCTAATCCTACAAGGGTCCATAGCCCAAAAACTCCAGATCTACAGGTACTTGGCCCAAAAAGAAGAGGTGTTATTTATAGATGCTCCATCTCCGTACTCAACTTATAATATTTATACTCCCGGTGGAGTCAATAGCTCCTACATCATGTTGGTTCCAAAGCAACCCAAGAGGGGGGTGAATTAGGTTTAAAACAAGTATTGCTTTGCAAAAATTTCACTTTTGCAAAAATTTCACTTATAAAATCTTTTGCAATAACAAGTAAGTTGATAAAAATAAAATCAATTAATCTTAAAATGTATAGAACAAGTAGAGAGAGAAAGAGATTAAACAAATAATACTCCCAAGCTAACAAGTTTGGAGTAGTAATCCATGAAAATGCTCCTTCAAATTTGGTGAGACAACAATCCCAAATGTACACAAAGTAGAATAATCCTTGCTCACACTATTTCTCTTTAGTTGAGCCAAGGATTTTACTCTACACCTCCTTTTCGTACAAGATTATCACTCCACTCAATATTTTGAATAGCACTCTCAAGTACACATTAATACAATATCACCAAAGAGCTAATTTGCACTCAAATTGCCTTTCTTCTTGTTTGTATTCAATGTGTAAGATTGTTTTTCATTATATCTCACAAAGGAGTTGGTATTTATAGGCGCAATAAATTGGTTCTAACCACTTCCTAACGGCTCAATAATAAATGTTAAAAAATTAGCCGTTATCGGTTTCGGATGTCTGATATAATTGTTATGCATCCGATCCATCGTCCGTTCTCAAATATCAAGAAGTAGAGGATATCATTTGGACGGCCGAGCTTGCGTCTATTCTAACGTCTGAACCAGGTATGTTTGAATGGTTCATACATCGGATGGTGTAATTGTCACGCCCCAAAAACGGGACCGTAACACGCCGCACTAATGGCACACCGGTCCAAAGCGCAAGGCACAAACGAAGAGCAACAAACTTAACCACAATGTAATAGAACCATCAAACCATTTCTTAACTATAAAACCGAATATTTCATTTTACACAAAAATACGAGTTACAAAATTCCTTCTTAGTACAAAAGATGCTACAACAAAAATAAAGTTCATCAATACAAAACTTATCTAATACACTACCCCTCTCCATTTTATTAATGTGGAATCTGGAGAAAATCTAAAAGCTGGTAACGTGGTGGAGAGTAAAAACGAGCACCTAATCTCGTTTTTGTTATAAGTCGCGTGGGGTGTCTCTTAACTAGCTCAGTGTGTATCATAAACAGCTCTTCAAATGGGGCCAAGATTAGACTCTTTCTTTCTTTAGGTTGACTGGCGTTACTGTATGCAGGTAGTGATGAATAGGTGATGTCAAATCTCTCATGCCATTTAAATGTCAATAAACCATAATCATAAGTAGTTTCTAAAGTGTATCATGCCATTTAAACGTCAGGCATGTCCAAAACATAGCCAAAAAGATCCAATCATTTCAAAACATAGTATGCTAAAGCATAGCGTAGCCAAAAAGATCCAATCATTTCAAAACATAGTATGCTAAAGCATATCGAACAAATCCAAGTTCAGTTTCAATCCGGAATATAATAAAATATCTGTTTTGGCTCATAGGTGACCTAGGTATATAATTTTGGATGTGTTTGCGGATCTAGTAATCTACCACACCTACTAGTCTGACCGGGAGGTCAAGTTATCCCATCACAAGACCCCGTATCAAATAGTTCATAACATTCACAGAAGTCACCACGGCGTCCCATGGATGACTATAGAACCGGTTCTCCACAAATCAAACATTTCCAAACACATCCAAAATTATATACCTAGGTCACCTATGAGCCAAAACAGATATAAAATGCTTTCATATCAAAAGAATTTGCAAACATTTCAATTGATTAACATAAAATAGCTTGGTCCCGATTTCATATGTAATAATTCCAAAACTTGGTAAAAGTGCAGTTCCAAACATCATACACATTTTAAAATCCATCCACCTATCAAAGCAAAAACTGCCCAAATGATCACAGAACGCGATCGCCGGCGGTAGGTGGCGTGGTACCTAAAACAGATATAAGAGGACTCTTAGAAGAGATGTAGAAGTTAAAGAATGACTAGAGAAGCGAAAACGAACGAAGAGTGCGAAACGATAGAAAACGACACCAAAAGCTCTTTGGTCAAAAATGACCTTTCCACAATTTCTGACCAACTTCGACAAGCTAAAACCCCAGTCAAAACACTTAGTTAACCCCTCAAATTCATATTACAGCTAGGTTAGAAGATAATAAGCTCAGTTGGGTTGTAACCAAGGTCGAAAACTTCGCCTCCCTAGGCTATAAGTAGGCTATCCTCCCTGCCAATAAAAATCCAATTCCAAGGTATTCAAGGGACCTTGGTTACAACCCAACTCAAAACAACATATTCTAACCAACCAACAAAATCCAATTCCAAGGTATTCAAGGGACCTTGGTTACAACCCAACTCAAAACAACATATTCAACCAACCAACAAAATCCATAAACGGAAAGATTCACCGGAGCAATAGCCGGGACTATATCAATAGCATTCCACAACAATCCATACTCCATAACCACTACAATTAACTCTATTACAACATTAGAGCAACAACCTATGGTTCTTATACACATCTAGGATGTGTATAACTGAAATTTTTACCTATTAGCCACACGCATGATTCAAACATGCTTCCTAACCATCCCACTACCAAGGAAACACTTAAAACCATCAAAAGATCATTAAAGATCCTTCAAACATAACCAATTATCCAAATTATCCTAGTTGCGCCAAACTTCCGCTTACTTACAAAATGAAGGGAAATCAATTCCACTTGGTTTCAAGTCTCAATTCCTATCCAAACTAACCTTAAAACACTCTTAAAACATCATTATGTGCATAGACATAAGCATTCATAGCATAACACTCTAGGTCACATATGGAAGACAAAACCCTAACTCATAATCTTAAAATTTTGTAATCTAACCATGGAAAGTTGTTAAAAATCAACCCCAATCACTTCCCAACCTCCAAAACACTAAAAACAACCCATAACATACATAAATCACAACTTATAAGGCTGCAAAGAGGGTTTTCTCAGCCATAAATAATCCTACAAAACTTGAAATTAAAGCTTAAATCATAAAGCCCATAAGCCATAAATGCTAAAATACATAAAATCTTACCTTCCAAGTGATTTCTACTTGAAATCCAAGAAAATTTTTGGGGAAAAATGGAGAAGAAATTTCGGCCAGCAGCTGGAGAAAATGAGGAAGAAAAACAACAAGAAGAAGACTAAAAAGAAATTCCAAAGTTGACCCAAATAGTACCCCATTGACCTAATAGTCTCCAAGTTGACTATTTGACCCAAAAACTAATTTTTTTCTTAATTTGCTACTAAATTAACATTATAAATCAGCCATCTTACAACACTCACACACCACAATGCACTAATTACACTTAATCCAACTTTTGACCCGGTGACTTAATACTTAACTGGGAATGTTTTCCTTTCGAAAAGTTAGCTTCGTCTGGTGAAGCTTCTTTCAGACGGTTAGATGCGTCCATTGCAAGTGCTTTAAAACTCTTGATGCTCTCTGCCTGATCGTTCGAACAGTGAATTGCGTTCATGGTAATCTAGTTCGGACGATCTTGTGCGTCCGAGATCTATGGTGTTGTTCAAATGGTGTATTTCGTCTGGAAGCTCTGCTTCCAACAAATAAAATAGCAGCCCTGCACAACTCAGGTTAAGTGGTTAAATCACATTCATTATCATCAAAATAAGGTTTTTAGATCATCAATCTCTCCCTTTTTGATGATGACAAACTATGAAGCAAAATAACTTGCAACACCCATGATTACACAATCTAATTAATACAAACAACCACAATCAATTCAAATAGCACACCCATGATTACTTTCCCTTTTGGCATCATCAAAGTTTGATAAGCTCCTCCTAGGAGGATGCTCCCCCTTACAGAAATACTAATAAACAAACATGTCAATAAACAAACAGAAATGCAACTATAATCAGCAATATCAACAGAAGCTTAAGACAACATCCAAGGGCAGAAAAACGTAAATGTTAATAAAGTTTTGAAGTACAGAAGAAGAAGCTAAGGTGAGGAAGCGGAGTCATTATTCTTCTTGGGGCATTTCTCACGTTTGTGTTTCTTTGCTGGTGTAGTATCATCCTCTGTAGCCTCAATATCTTGTCCACTTAAATCTTGAGAATCATGATGTTGCATGATGTAGTTGAACGTGTCGTCAACGTTTTCGTCATCATCATCATCAGCATCAAGAGCAGTAGATTTGTCAGGATTGGCGGTACCAATAGGATCTTCACGGTTGTCAGACTCAGGATTAGAGTGATCACCATTGTGATTGTCATTGTCATCACTGTCAGAGAAAGACTTAAGAATATATTGTGACTGGATATTGACAAACTGAACCTGAGTTGAGGCAGACATTCCTAAACTAAGTGCTTCTTGAAGAACGGTTTTTCTGGTCTCAAGCCGAAACTGTTTTGAGCTTCCGAATGGTGCGGCGTTAGAGAGAACTCGTCTGGTTGTCAAGGAAGTAACAAGGGTGCATAGATAAGAGAGGGAGGGTTCTGAGGATGAAATATGGGAGTCATGTAATAGTAGAGGTGTGAAAGAGGAGGGTTGTGGAGGACGAGAATAAGGAGGGGCAAGACCGGAGATAGAAGCATGAGATTTAGACTTTTCAAGTTCATAGGCAGACTTTGTGAACCATTGATCGTTGAAAAATCTCAAACCCTTACGTTCAATGTAGGATTTATTAAAGTAAGGAGGATATTATTTTTTTTCCAGAGAAGGAGATGCCAAAGTGATAAAAAACTTTAGTTAGAAATTTCTCAAAGGGAATGTTTCTGTGTGTATCAGTTAAAAAGAGCTCCTATAGATAGCAAAAGAGATAGCCAAAGTCAAGTGGGATACCTTTAAAAACACAGTAAAATAAGTACAACTGTATTTTTTTGAGCTCAGTGCGATGCCCGTCAGTTGGTAGCAGTAAATTGATGTTGTGACTAATGTGTATAAAATGTTGAGTTCATGTGTAAGAAATGTGGTTTTGGCTTCCGAGACCTGTTTAAAATAGACGCCAAAAATCTGTCAAACCTCTTCAATGTCGAAATGAGTATCTAAAGCAGGCCATTTATCCAAAGAGAAAAAATAGGAAACATCATTGGGAGAGGCAACTTCACATTCAAAAATAGAATTAATGACAGTGGAGGAAATCTCAAGATTTGTGTTATTGACACGAGAAATCAACGTATGAATGGTAGGACCATTTCTAAGATTGGCAGTAAATTGTAGCACCATGTCATGACAGACGGGCAAATCCAAGTGAACTAATTTATCGCAAGATTGGTTTTCAAAGCATGGTTTAATAAGGGGCAAATTCAATTAATCAAAAAGACTATTGGAAACAGGTCGTTGAACAATTATGGATTTGCTAAGAAAGGAAGTGTACATCTCAGATGCCTTGGCATCAATAAATTTTGGTAAAGAGGGATTAGGGGTGGATTGAAAGGATTTGTGGATGTTTGTTCTTGGATCGGAGCCTTGCCCTTTGATTTTCTGCCTTTGGAAGCAGTTGATGATCCTCCACGTGATCGTACCATTGCAAAATTAAAGCGGAGATGAAGAGGGAAAAAGTGAATTTAAGTGTATTTGAGGACAGAAAAAGAAATGAGATGTAACAATGGTGAAATATGGCTCAATTGGGATAGGTGAGGGGTTGGAAGAGTGATTTCATAACCAATTTGAGAGGAGAAGGAAGAAATTGAGAGAATGTTGAGGAGAATGTGAGTGCCAGAGCTAGGGTTCGATGGGGAAAGATTATCCGAAATGGGGAAAAATAGGGCATTTAAACGATTAGAGCAATCGTTCGGACGTCCGAATGATTCGTGTGCGTTCGATCATGCATCCGAACATAGATGAACGGACGGCCGAAAGTCTATTTAGTGTGTCCGAGAAAGTGTCGGATGGTGAAAATCGTCCATCAGAAATTCCAGAAAGGTAGAGAAATAAGAAGATTGCAAGTTCGGATGATTATAAGCGTTCATGACAAATAGAGGAGTTCAGATGTTTGCGTACTTCTGATAGAGCAGATAGTTTGGATGTTTACATACGTCCGATAGAGCATATGTTTCCGAACGTAGAATTCATACAGATTTGAAATTAATGATGCCCAACCGAGTTCTGAGAGATTCAAAATGATCTAAAGCCAATGGTTTAGTAAAAACATCATCAAGTTGATCTTTCGTACACAAAATTCAACACAAATTTCTTTTTTTGCGCACAAGATCTCTAATAAAGTGACGCTTGACATCAATGTGTTTGGTTCTAGAATGCATGATAGGATTTTTTGTGAGATTAGTTGCACTAGTGTTATCACATCTTATAGGCACACAATAAAAAATAACACCAAAATCTTTTAATGTATGTTTCATCCACAAAAGTTGAGCATAAATAGTTTCCAGCAGCAATATTTGACTTCAGCCGTAGAGAGGGAAATAGAATTTTGCTTCTAGATAAACTAGGACACTCAGACAATTACCCAAAAAGTGACACATACCACTAGTACTTTTTCTATCAATTTTGCAACTTGCAAAGTCGGCATCTGTGTAACTAAGCAAATCAAAACTAGTGGATTTAGGATACCAAAGACCAAAGTTTAATGTCCCTTTGAAGTATCTAATTTTTTTTTTTACAGCAATTAAATGTGATACTTCCTTAGGACAAAATTGAAATCTGGCACAAAGACAAACGGCAAACAAGATATCCGGTCTACTAGTTGTTAAATAAAGTAGGTTTCCGATCATACCTCTAGAGTGTTTTTCATCAACACTGTTACCTTCTTCATCTTTGTTAAGCTTGGTTGAGGTACACATTGGTGTCCCAACTTGTTTGCAATTCTCCATTCCAAAGCGCATGAGTAGCTCTTTTTGTGTACGTGATTTGGGTGATAAAAGTTCATTCTTTTGTTTGGTGAACTTGAAGCCCAAGGAAGAATTGTAATTCTCCTATCATACTCATCTCAAATTCTTTTTGCATGATTAGACAAAAAAAGTCCTTGCATAAACTTTCATTAGTTGCTCCAAAAAAAATATTATCGACGTAAATTTGAACAACTAACAAATCATTGACACTAATTTTGGTGAAAAGAGTAGTATCAACAACTCTCATTTTAAAACCGTTTTCAATCAAAAAATCACTTAATCTTCCATACCAAGCTTTAGGAGCTTGTTTCAACCCATATAAAGCTTTTGATAATTTAAAAACATGATTTGGTAAACTTTTATTTTCAAATTCGGGGGGGTTGTTCAACAAAAATTTCTTGGTCAATGAAGACATTTAAAAAGGCGCTTTTGACATCCATTTGAAATAATTTGAAATTGTTAAAACATGCGTATGCAAGAAATATGCGAATAGATTCCAAACGAGCAACGGGTGCAAAGGTTTCATCAAAGTCAATATCTTCTTCTTGAGCATATCCCTTTACTACTAGTCTAGCTTTATTTCTAATAATCTCACATTTATCATTCAATTTATTTATAAATACTCCATTTTGTTCCTATCACGGGATGAATTGAGTTGTTTTTCTCAAATTGGTTAAGTTCCACTTGCATAGCAAAAATCCAAGATTCATCATTCAATGCATCATCCACATGTTTAGGTTCAATATGAGAAAGTAAAGCACAATTATTATTCAAAGGTTTATGAGAACGAGTTTTTACCCCATTGGATGGATCACCTATGATCAAATCTTGGGGGTGACTTGAGACAAATCTCCATGCTCTTGGTAGATCTTTTGGTGTGTATCTTCATTCTTTTCTCCTTCTTCATCCAAGTGATAAGTGTTATCCTTATTGCTCGTCTTGATCTCTTGATGTTCTTCATGTATAGTGAGCTTCTCAAGTTCCTTTTGTATACCTACATCTTCATCTTCACACACATTCTTTGAAATAATATCATTAGCCTCATCAAACGTAACATGCACAACTTCTTCAATTAAAAGAATTCTTTTATTGTATACTCGGTATGCTTTCTTGTCACTAGAATATGTCCTAGAAAAATTCCTTCATCCGATTTTTTTGTCAAATTTTCCAAGATTTTCTTTGATTTTTAAAATAAAGCATTTACAACCAAAAACTTTGAAATAGCTCACAATGAGTTTTTTACAAAATAAGAGTTCATAAGGTGTTTTATTTAAAATGGGCCTCAAAAGAACTCGATTCATAACATAACAAGCCGTGTTAACGGCTTCGGCCCAAAAATATTTTGGTAAATAACATTCACTAATCATGGTTCTAGAGGCCTCTTGAAGTGTTCTATTTTTCTTTTCAACAATGCCATTTTGTTGAGGCACTCTAACCACAGAAAATTCATGCGAAATACCATTGTAATCACAAAACTCGGGAAAACCTCCAAATTTAAATTCAGATCCATTATCACTTCTTAAACGAATGATTTTCAAATTCAACAAATTTTGTATTTTAGAAAATATTTTTACAAAATTTTCAAAGGCTTCATTTTTGTGAACAAGAAATAATACCCAAGTATATCTAGAATATAACGCTGTCATCAACAATCACAAACGCATATTGACTACCACCAAGACTAGCATGTTGAGTTGGACCAAACAAGTTCAAATGCAATAATTCCAAAGGTTTAGAAGTAGACACACAATTATTTGGTTTAAAAGACACTTTAACTTGTTTACCAAATTGGCATGCATCACATATTTTGTTTTTCAAAAAATTTAATTTTGGCAAGCTTCTTACCAATTCTTTCTTAGCACGACTTTCAATTAAATCCATGTTGAAGTGACAAAACCTTCTATGCCAAAGCCAAGGATCATCTATAGAAGCGGTTAGACATTTTACATTGCTACTACCAATATTGTCAAGATAAATCACATAAACGTCATTGTGCCTAGTACCTTTAAATAAAACAACACAATTTTTATCTAGAATTAAACATTCATGTTTGGTAAAAAACACATATAGATTTTTATCACATAATTGACTTATGCTTAATAGATTGTAATTCAAATTATCAACAAGAAGCACATTTTTAATCATCAAGTCTCACCATTTTTACCTACATCACCAATGCCAATTGATTTTGTTTTCAAGTTATCTCCAAAATTCACCTTTCCACTGTTTTTAGACTTGAGATTGGTAAAGAGAGATGCATCACCGGTCATATGTCTTGAGCTCCCGCTATCTATGAACCATTTAGCATTGTTGGTGATGTTTATTACCTACACAAGAATTTAGGTGACAATTTTTGGTACTCATGTTTTCTTGGATCCATAAAAGTTAGCAAATTGGCTACAAATCCATACGGAATTTATTCCAAGTTTTTCATTCCTCTTGACATAACAATTATTTTTCACATGTCCATATTGTTGGCAATAATTGCAAATAATATTCTTATTTCCATATAAAGAAGATTTTGATTTTACAAAGTATAGATCATTTCTTCTAAAAGTGACAAAGGTCTTGTTGATCAACATATTTCTATTCTTTTTCATTTCAACAATATTTTCCCTTTTTCTATGCAAACGAACATCAAGATTATCTTATCATTCTTTTTTTCAAGGAGTCTTGTTCTTCCTTAATCTTTGTTTTCACACTCATTCTTTTCTTCAAATCACCATTTTCTTGTGATAACCTATTGTTTTCATTCAGAAGTTTGGGTTTAGCATTCAATAAAGCATTTATTTTTCTAACTAACTCCTTATTTCTAGCATATGATTCTTTCAAGCTATCATGCAATTTTAAAATGAAAACTTCAAGATCACCATCATTAGAATCATAGGTATTTGTTACCTCATTATCACTGATAGCCATGAAGGCCATTTGTTTCGATTCTATCTCTTCTTCAACTTCTCCTTCGGAGTTGCAAGCATTCCATATGGTTTCAAAATTGTTGAAGCGGGGCTTTCTTCCTTCCCTTCTCTTCTTGGAAGGACATTCATTTGCGAAGTGTCCGGGTTGACCGTATTCAAAGCATTTTTTGCTTTTTTATTTCTAGTTTGGTCTTCCCTTTGAAATTATTTTGGTTGATAGCTCCACCTCTTCTCATTTTCCAGTTTATTGATGTAGTGTTTGAGAAATCCTTTGATGATGAGTGCAAGATCTCCTTCATCAAGATCTTCATCATCTAGATTGATGGAACCATTGTCACATTCTTCTTGAGAAGTCTTTAATGCAATGCTCCTTTTTGGTCTTGCTTCTTCATCATCCACCACTTTGGCCTTAAGCTTCAATTCATAAGACGTAAGAGAGTTAATTAAGGACTCAATAGGCGTGGAGTTTAAATTCTTTGCTTCCTCTATAGTGATAGTTTTGGCCCCCCATTCTTTAGATAGAGCATTCAAGATTTTTCTATTCTTTTTGCCCAAAGAATACTCCTTACCCAAGGCTTCAAGATCCTTAATGATATCATTGAACCTACAATACATTTTATCAATATTTTCATGTGGTTCCATCATGAAGAACTCACACTTAGAAACAAGTAAAGATTTCTTTTGTTCTCGCACATCATCGCTTCCTTCAATTTGTCCCAAATTTCTTTAGCAGAAATGCATCATTTAATTAGACACGAGTTGATTCGTTAGCATCCAAGGCATTGTATAGCCCATTCATAGCTTTCGAATTTAAGGTCAAATTTTCCTTGTCTTGTGGAGTGAGCTCATCCCTTGTCTTTTCTCTTCTTCTATTTGTATGATCATCAATGATGGTAGCTTCAAAAGGACCTTCATTTACAACATACCACAAGCCAATATCAATGGATTGCAAAAATATTTTCATTCTATCTTTCCAACTAATAAAGTTTACCCCATTGAATAGATGGGGTCTAGTGATAGATTGACCCTCAAAAAATAAAATATTATTGGTTGCCATAAGGGATCTTTACTCAAATGCAATTTAAGCAAAATAAAGAGACCAATGCGCTGATACCAATTGTTGGCCCCAAAGCAACCTAAGAGGGGGTGAATTCGGTTAAAACAAATATTGCTTTGCAAAAATTGTGCTTATAAAATCTTTTGCAGTAACAAGTAAGTTGATAGAAATAAAATCAATTAAGCTTAAAATGTATACAGGGATTAGAACAAGTAGAGAGAGAAAGAGATTAACAAACAATACTCCCAAGCTAACAAGCTTGGAGTAGCAATCCATGAAATGCTCCTTCATATTTGGTAAGACAATAATCCCAAATGTACACAAAGTAGAATAATCCTTGCTCACACTATTTCTCTTTAGTTGAGCCAAGGATTTTACTCTACACTTTCTTTTTGCACAAGATTATCACTCCACTCAATATTTTGAATAGCACTCTTAAGTACACATTAATACAATATCACCAAAGAGCTAATTTGTACTCAAATTGCCCTTCTTGTTGCTTGTATTCAATGTGTAAGATTGATTTTCATTATACCAAGGAGTTGGTGTCTATAGGTGCAATAAATTGGGTTCGAACCACTTCCTAATGGCTCAGTAATAAATGCTCAAAAACTAGTCGTTATAATGTCCGATATAATTGTTATGCGTCCGATCCATCGTCCGTTCTCAAATATTTGGAAGTAGAGGATATCTTTCGGACGGCCGTGCTCTTGCGTCCGTTCCATCATCCAAACCAGGTATGTTTGAAAGGTTCATACATCGGATGGTGTAATGTGTCCAAAAGGTTTAATACTTAACTGGGAATGTTTTTCTTTCAGAAAGTTAGCTTCGTCCAGTGTAAGCTTCTTTTGGACGGTTAGATGCGTCCATTGCAAGTCCCTTAAAACTCTTAATGCTCTCTGCCTGATCGTTTAGACAGTGAATTGCGTCCGTGGTAACCTAGTTTGGACGATCTTGTGCATCCGAGATATATAGTGCTGTTCGGACGGTGTATTTCGTCCGAAAGCTCTGCTTCCAGCAAATATAATAGCTTCCCTACATAGCTTAGCTTAAGTGGTTAAATCACATTCGTCATCATCAAAATAAGGTTTGTATATCATCAATCACATCCAATTCCTTCAAAAGCAAGATAACAAAGGCCTCAAGGACTAGACTCTGAAGAATGCCATCTTCGTTTTTCTTGAAAAAAGCCTATTTTCCATCGAAAATCCAATTTAGTAAGATGAAACATCGGCAGGCGAAGAGGTGCCAGAATAAATGGGCCAATCTCAATAATTGCCGCTGTGGGGACCTATTTGACATAGATGTTTCTAGAATCCCAAGAGTCCAAAGGGCCTGGATTTGAAACCTCACAAATCCCATACATGTGAGGAACCTCGTGGCCATCAAGCCCCATTAGAACTATATTATGGATGTCCAGTTCTTGATGAATTACAACACTCGCAAAGAGTTGAAGGTGGCCAGTTTCTTCTGTACATGGCGTATATGGATCATCCCCAGGATCCAGGACACCTCTATGATACCCATGAGATTCCAAAATTTTGTACTCAAATACCTAAATAACATGAGAATAATCAGCGATGATTTGTATATTAGGGTCATTAAGTATGTTATTACCAATTACCACATTGTAATTTCATCTGAATGTACAAGGCAATATATTAATTTTCAATAAACTTTTTATTCCAAACCCTCTTTTTGTCAACTGATGAATTACAAGTACAACGACCCACCCATAAGGGCCACCAATTACATAATCCCCAACTAACTACCCAGTCCAACCGGCCTCACAACTATTCATTAATCTGTCTGACCCATCAAAAACTGGTGCAGAAGTAACGCGATGAACCCGCGAACACGCAGATAACCCTGAAAACAATAGCCTGGTTTCTGACTGAAGCAGATTAATCCAGGTGACCAGGTAGAGCGGTCCCGTTTCCAGCACGGAGACTAATTTCCCTTAAAAGATCACGAATACTGTAAATTCTCCCACTAAACGTAACAATGTCTCTTGCAGCTTCACCATCCCCGACATCTTCCCAGAATACCTGGGAAATTCAAACTCGGAGTTTAATAACCCTGGAAAATAGTGTTAATTTCCTCCTCTTCAAGTAAGAAAATCCCTTTACATATAGTGGCAACTTCAAAATTTGAATTTGGAATCTACAGTCCCACTAATTCCCAAGGACACAGAGAAACTTCCACAAAGCAATCATTACCCCCGACAAAAAGTACAAAATGACAACAAAGGACAACTATTTTATGTAGACAAAAGTGGGCCCTGCAGCTTGTCCTTGCAGTTTCAAAATTTGAATTTAGAATCTACAGTCCCCACTAATACCCTACCCACTACAAGATACTTCCTCTGTCCCTCCACGTAACAGTACCACTATTTGCCTAACAGTGACATATTGGAAGGGCAAAAAAGTCATTTCAAAACCCCCAACTCAACCAGAGACTGCCACGTGTCCTCCTACAGTGCATTTTCCTACGAAAACCTGTACCTACTTTTTCTCCAGCCAATCAGCAGCTGACAAGTGACGGCATAAGGGGCCTGTAATAAGATAAGGCTTCTTTTGCCCCCAAGTCCGTCCTTTCCTCCCTCCATTAATGGGGCATAGAGTTTCGGAGGCTTATTCCACAACCAAAGCCTCTTATTTACAAAAATGCAACGCTACCCTGCTTTCCGTCTCCAAAATAAGAACATCTTTCTCACCTATCCCCATTGCTCCATAGCCAAAGAAGAATCCCTTCTGAAACTCAAAACCCTGTTCATAGCTAGTCTGACCACCAAATTATATCAGGGGTGCATAGGAATTCCACGAAGACAGGTTCTCCACACCTTCACTGCCTCATTCAATTTCCCCATAAGTTTGAAACCTAGAATCAAAGACGATTCGACCTCACCCATTCTATAAGCTTTGTAATTTTTCACCCAAATATCCAAGGGGCAAAAAATGTAGCTGTCCAAGAATACATAGCCAAATACGGCGATTACTGTGAAGAGGAAAGATTCACAGGCAACAAAGCAAAGGGGGACAGGGAATCATATGCAGCTGCTCTCAACGCCAAAAATAACTGGGAAGCCCTGAATATTATAAAAACTGCTGACCCTAAATCTTTTGTTTTAAATTACGAAAAGATTAATTATCACTTTGATATTATTTTTAAACCCCCTCCAGTCTAATACGAGAACCCAATCCCTGTGGAATATCAAGTCCCAGTTGAATATGGGAATGGGTCCATAAAACATTAAAGAGGCCCACACGAGACCGCACAGGCCCAATAGCATTATCATAACGAAGTTTCAAAAGGCCCATCTAGAATAGGCAAAAGTTCCTGGGCACTCAGCTTAGGACGACACAACTACTATACCGGACACGTGGACCTCCGTGATTATGATGACGAGACCCTGTATAACATCATTGACATCCTTCCACAGAACCTAAAGCACTGGAAAGAGTTCATTGAAAGCCAAGACAACTAGTACTCCAATTTAAAATATAGCAAGCATTATAAAAGGCGGAATCCCTTCTCTCATCCTATGCAATCTTGGTGGCAATAGCTCCTAAATACAATTCCTTCAAAAGGAAGATAACAAAGGTCTCAAGGATTGGACTCTAAAGAATGCCACCTTCATTTTTCTAGAAGAAAGCCTCTTCCCCATCGAAAATCCAATTGAAACGCCGGCAGGCGAAGCGGTGCAAAAATAACTGGGTCAGTCTCAATAATTGCCGCTGTGCGGACCTATTTAACATAGATGCTTCCAGAATCCCAAGAGTCTGAAGGGCACTACAGCCTTCGGTGCCGACAAGGCACTTGTAAGAGACAGGTTTGAGATTTGGAACCTCACAAATCCCATACACGTGAGGAGCCTCATGGCCATCAAGCCCCATCAGAATTGGATTATGGATGTCCAGTTCCTGATTAATAACAACACTCGCAAAGAGCTGAAGGTGGCCAGTTTCTTCTGTACATGGCATATATGGATCAGCCCCAGAATCCAGAACACCTCCATGATACCGATGAGATTCCAACATTTTGTACTCAAATACATATATGTATACATATATATATATACATATATATGCATATACACACATATATATGTATGTATGTATATATATATATATATATATATATAAACGAAAGATTACGAGACAGAGAGGCAACCAAGGACGAACCGATCTATCATTTTTTTGCTTAGAGCCTTTTAGGGAAGTAACGGGACTTATGATAAGATAGGGATTCATCCCCAAGCTAGCAAGAGTAATATTATTGAAGAAGCATGGAAGTCCTAAAAGGATCTCGATAAGCCTCCGGGTCAGAGGCTATTCCCCCGTAGCCCAACTCGAAAGGGCTAAAGTTTGACTGAACCTTAATTTTATGACGCTAACTCCAAGCATTAGTCGATTAGCAGGGTTTCAGTGGAAACCCTCAGCCATGCTATAACTGGACCTCATAAATTACTTAGACTTGTTAGTCGTCAGGTCGCACAATGGAAGAACACCCTACATAAAGTTGGACGCTCCACCGTGTGAAATATTCATTATATATATATATATATATATATAGCCACATGCGCGCGCGCACACACAGAGACTGAGAAACACATATAAACACATTATGATAAATGAGGAAGTTTGATTTAGTAATTTAAATTTTCTTTACAAAGTTATCCTTAGTACAAAATTTAATGACTTTGTTATGTCCCAAAACTTGAATGCGTTTTTTGCTATTGTTTAGACTATTTATGTAAATACTCTACGATGAGTATAAGAAAAAATAAAACTTCTAAAATTTCATAATAGGAAATAAATTTGATTGTAGTAAATTTCATTAAGTAATAGAATATTAGGAGATGAGTTTTACAAATTAAAGATGAGTAGGAAATAATATTTTTGGATGGGTTTTAGAAATCAAGCAATAATAAAAAATTAAAATTTACTTGAAAAATAAATTTACATAGTTCATTTATACTTTTGGACCCTTAATGAGAAAGTAGGTTTGAGGAGCAAATTTTTTCATACAATAGAATTTTTGGATAGATTTACAAAATAATGATGAATATTAAATAAAGTTATTAAAAAAATAACTTAATTATATATATATGCATGCACACATTATAATAAAGGAAGGAGTTTGATTTAGTTTTAGATTTTCTTTTCCAAGTTACTCCTATTATAAAATTTAATGACTTTATTATGTTCCCAACTTGAATGTCTTTTTTTTATAATTGTTTAGGCTATTTATGTAAATACTCCTCAAGGAGTAAAATAAAATAAAATAATAAAACCTACTTTTAAGACTTCATATTAAGAAATAAATTTTATTGAAACAAGTTTCCTTATGTAATATAATTTTAGAAACTTATAAATTTTACAAAATTAAAGAAAAGTAGGAAATAATTTTCTTGTGATGAGTATTAGAAATAAAGTAAAAATAAAAAAAATAAAATTTCTTGTGAAAATAAATTTATATGTTTCACCTATAGTTTTGGACACTTAAAGAGGAAAAAAATACTAAAAAGATGCACATGAAATAAAATTGACTTTTTGAGACTTTATTTAGAATCAAATTTGATTGAAGTAAACTTTCTTAAAGAGTAGAATTTTGGGATAGATTTAGTAATTAAAGATGAATGTTAAATGAAGTTATTAAAAAATAATTTAATGAAATAAAATTTCTTATTAAATGGAATTATGCATATAATTGTTATCAACAAATATAGGTTGTGGATTCATTAATAAACTAGACAATATTTATATAAAATGAAAGAAACTAACAGGCTATTAACAATGATTAAAGAAAAGAAGGAAAATAAGGTTATTTTAATTTTCAATGGTTAAGTAACATTTTGGCCTTTCAAACTAAGCCTTAATAAAAATCTCATTATGGCCTTTTAAATTAAAAAGTTCTTCTTTTGACCCTCCAAATTAATTTTTTTTTAATACGGTACTCTAAATTCGAAGAGTCTCAATTTGGTCTTCAGAACTAAAACAAATGTCTTAATGTGATCCCCAAAACTGAAAGATATTCAGTTCAACCGTCCAACTGAAAGCCTGTTCTAATTTGCCCTCCAAACTGTATTTTGATGCAAAAGAATACCCTTAACCTTTTAAAAGTACATAATTTTAAAATATACTTTCAATCTTAACGATTAATTTACTGTTAGAATAAGAGTTTTGTATTGAATAGAGAGTTCCATCTGGTATCTTTTCTCAAGGATGAATGTTAGAAATTATATAAGAATGAAAGTAAAAGTTTTTTAGAATTAGGATTTAAATTAAATAATAGTAGGAATTATGTTTAAACAAAAAAAGTAGGACTTATCATGTATAAAACTTTTGGACTCTTCTAAGAGAATAATTCTAAAATCTTTTCTATTTATTAGTGATACGAAAAGGAAAAAAAAAAAAGAACAAAAAGAGACGTAAAATTGATTAAAAAGCTTCAAGACCATCTAAATTTGAATTAACAAAGATACTATCCTTCATAGATACTATCAACATCATTATCTTCCTTCTGTCAATGCCATTTATTTTTGTCTCTAATGTTATTGTCTAGACTTTGTGATGATGAAAGAGATTTGTAGTCTAGAATATGAAAAGAATTTGGCTTCTGTGTGGTTTGCTAAAAACAAATATAATATAGAACTTCTCTTTTCGATTATTCTTAAACCGATTAGATGAGGAAAGGTGGCAAAAAATGTGATTCACCTATTTTATTTTTCTTAAAAGAACATAATTTTCATCTTGCAATTCTTCCTTTGCTTTTACTTTTCTTTTCATGCATTGAATAATTAGCACTTGTTTAATCTAAACTACGCTTTTTCTATAATCAAAATTAGTTTCTAAATTATATTAGTTTAAAATTTTTAGTAGATAATTATTGTCTTCCTCACAGTACAAAACAAATTATAGTTATTGTCTTTGAACCTGCAAATATCTAATTTTAAATGTAATCGTATAAATTACATGATAAAAAATAAGGTTATCAAATCAGTTACTAATTAGATTTTGACTGGAATGTACTTTTTCTGATAATATCTATATAATGAATATTTATTGTTATTTTTGAATTATCACTATACAAATTGACACGTACTACAACTATATATTGTTGATTTTTTTCTATGAAATAAAATTATAAAATTATAATATTGAATATTTACCATTCAATTTACTACTATAAGAATTTATAGTTTTAACATCATGAATTAATAGTTTTAACATAATGAATTAATTAGTAAATTTAATGTCGTAAATTACTAAATGGTGGAAGATATTTTTGTACTTTTTTTTTTCCGTATTTTCATGATATAATATCTATCGCTGTGCAAACTATATATTTAAGAGAGGTTTTGTTTCACAAGTTAGAAATTTCTATTTAGTATTTGCACATGAATGGTTCCTTTGCTACAAATTGGTTTCAAGAGAGGTATAGAGATTTAAGAATAATCAAATATCTTAATACGCTTGATAAATCCAAAGTTATTAGGATAGAAGTTGAATAATGGAAGAAAATAAAGGGTTCCAATAAACTTTATAAATTGTCAACATTTTTCATGACTACACGCTCTCTTTGATTACCAAACTCACAGAATGGATGTAATACAAAACTCCAATATTATTTCTTGTCACACATGGTGCTCTAATTTGATGATATTTTAAACTTTCCTATCTTGAAGTTAAATTGGGTACCAATGAACTCATTATAGAATACTTCAATAATTCTCAATCGAGGAAATGGAGTTCTATTTTAAAAATTGTAAGGTAGATCTTATATTCACAAGACACAGTATTTAGCTTATTTGAAATTGCTTGAACTATTAAACTAAACAAAAGATTATATTTCTATCAAAGTATATCTAAAAAAATGCATAAAAATCACCTATGAGTAAATATTTTTTCTAAACTCAGCTATAAATTACAAAAAATTCTTTGGATTAGTTAAATATTGAAACAAAAATGATATAAGAGTAATTAAGTGAACTAAAAAATCAAACAGCTAGTATTTCCAAACATGCTTTACTTTTTAATTAATAACAATAAAAATTAAATAATTAGTATTTTCAAATGTACAAAGCATGTGCTCCCATACTAGTATATTTATAAGTACCACTTGTTTTAGGTATCACTTACCTTGATGGTTTAGTATAATTAAGCACCACTTATGTTGATATTTTTGACATTTTTTTTTTCCAAAATACCCTTATTTTAAATGCTTGATAATCACTTAACAAGGAGAACGTTATGGACAATAAATAAATACTAATAAATTGAAAGTAAATCATATTAGTATTACAGTAACCAACCATTTAATTATAGATATTAATTGAATTCTCATCAAATTACTTATTCTATATTAACTAATCATTTAGTATTAAACTAAAAGTACTTTCTCAATATGTTTACCAATCGGGTTAGTCAATACTTTCCTTTATCAAAATATGTAACTAACAAAGTGTGATTTTCAATGATGTTTCGAATACACATATCTTTATTTTCAAAATAATTCGAAATTTTGTTACCGTCAAGGAAAAACAAGATGTCATGTAAAAGGATGGCTCCTAACAATTAATTATATTTATTCTTGATAAGTTAATATTTCGTTTATTCTTGATTTTGTATTGAAGCCGAAAAGATTGACAAAAAATAAAAAGTATTGAAATCCAAGATATGAATTACTAAAAAAGTATTAAACTTATTTTTTTGTGTGTATTAAAATACGATCAGTACTAGAATTGGAAATTTTAGGCAGCCAGTCAAGTCTTAAAAACCAAGACATTTTTCCTTTAAATTTCTTTAGAACATTTTCATTAGAAATTTTTTCCTGAGCAATTACATATTCTTTGGGTCAAACTTTTTGTAATACTTGTACAACTGTATATTAATTATTAGATAATTAGTCTATTTATTTGCAATCTTTTGCAAACCTATTAATTTAATGAGTAGTGACAAAATAATAAAGTCACTGATAAGTAACTACATTCGGAAATGAAGGAGCGAAATTTGACCAAGTATATAAAATTAATGGGTTGTGATTCAGTGTGATGTTGCCACATGAAGTAGTTTTGGTAAGTGATATTGAATTTGTGACTTTGTAAATTATTTCATAATTTAATAGTGTATTAGTCCATGAACTGATTTACTTCATCACACTGTGCATCTCAATTAAAATTAATAATTACAAAACTTGAAACTAAAAGGCTCTTATATAATTTCAACTGTTATCTTTAGACTACGTGTACCAAGTAAATAATATATCTAACATCTTATAAACTACACATGTTTAATAGATATATTAAAAATTTATACATTAAAATAATTCAAATCAACCATAGATATGCATGTAAAATGGTCATATGTATCAAATATATAAAGATAAATAACTACATGAGCAACATTATACAGAAAAATATTAAAGTGTACATTTTTTATGTATGTAAAGTAGAAGGAAAAGTTGTCGTGTAATGTACATGAAATTTCAAAATAATAAAATATTTGTTTCTTAATTATATTAAAGTCCAAACCAATCTTTAAATATTTTTAGTTTTCACTTCTTCAATGTCTATTAAAATATCATATCAATTTAAAAATCTTAATTAAATGTAATAATGATAAAATCTAAAGTTATAATATGCATCTTCAACAAGATAATATGTGGAATGAAAAATGCAACAAATAACATGTGTAGATCGAATTTCATAATTTAAATTTTCACTTTCATAGTATAAAAATGATAGAATTGTGACATTATATGCACTTGTACTTATTGTAGAAAAAAAATAGTTTAATCCTAAACTATTCTGTAGGTTTATCCATAGTTCTAATATGTATTCTTTACAACTTACTAGAGTTATATAAGCATGAGTTTTATTTCACTATATAAGTACATGTGACTAATTTAAACTGACATACTTCTAAACTATCAACAGCTTATGATTATGATTCAACGAAATTAATAAACAAATGAAATAATTTACTATATACATGTAATTTTTATCGTATTACGCGCAAACGTGTGCAATTCCTAATAATTTTAAGCAGCAAAATTTAAAATAAATTTGGGAATACATTTATTACTGCTTTTATTAACTTGACAACTAACTAGCATGTAATCTTTTACCATGAAAGACAAATCGCCATATTTAGATGTATAGATTGTGGAAGCTGTAAAAGTGCAAACTATATACAGTTGAGTTCAACTGTAGTCGATGAAATTCAGGGAATTCTTCACACGACATGAGACCTATTAATGATTTCAATGAAGCAATTGGAGACTGCATGCATGGAGCACTTGAACTGCATGTCCGAACCCATTTCGTTTACAACAAATGTGGACTTCTCATGCCACTTCTTGTCGGCAGCAGGCGATAACAACCTATGGTATGCGAGGTTTCTGCTTTAAGCTGGCCGAAGCTGAGGTCAGCATCTGGGAAAATTTCTAAAATTGTAAATTGTGCTCATTTTTAAAATTATTTTTTTATACTGATTGGAAAAATCATTTCCGGGAGAACGTAACTCGCATTCACTGAATGCGAGTTCCTTGAATCATGATTTAAAAAAAAAAAAAAATAATAATAATAATAATTCTGACCTCGCATTTAGCAAATGCGAGGTCTAAAACTATTTGTTTTCAAAATAGTTGTATGACCTCACATTTGCTAAATGCGAGGTCAGAAATTTTTTTTTTCTTTTTTAAATTTTGAAAATTTGACTTTGTATTGTATGAAGGGAAATTTTGCACTATTACAAAAATAGAAAAATGTTTGATATTTTTGTTAATTAAAGAAGGATTTGACTGTAAGATAAAATCACTTAAATACTAAATCGTAAACATTTATTTAATACAATATTTAGGAATACTAAACCATTATTTTTAAACTATAAACTATAACATTAATGAAATAGTACACGAATGAAATGTGAGGGGAAGGGAGAGAAAGTGAGAACCACATTATTCACTGTTTGAGCACGTTAGCCCATAAGCATGAAAAGTCAACAAACCATTGAGATCATTAATACGCATTTGAGATTTGTTTGCAATTTACAGTCTGTGATGTACCCAATTTTCTGTGTACATGAATATAATAATATATTATTATAATATATAGCTAAAATATCAAAACTTATAATTGTTCGACTAATTTGAACGGATTCGATCGACAATGTCAAATAACTTATTCAGTCAGTAAATCAATCAAAATTGAACAATTTATTCAATCGGTAATCTAATCGAACTAATCAAATACTAGATCTTTATTTGGTCGGTAAATTGATTTAGAAGTTGAATTTAAAATTCTGCGAATAAATTTGCGGGTTTACACATTTCATTCGTGTACTATTTCGTTAATGTTATAGTTTATGGTTTAAAGATAATGGTTTAGTATTCCTAGATATTAAATAAATGTTTATGATTTAGTATTTAAGTGATTTTATCTTACAGTCAAATTCTTCTTAGAATTAACAAAAAACTTTAACATCAAGAACAAACATCAAGAACAAACGAAATATTAACTTATCAAGAATAAAAAATTAATTTTTCAAAATTAAAAAAAAAAAAAAAAATTTGACCTCGCATTTAGAAATGCGAGGTCTCTTATACAATCTATTTTGAAAACAAATAGTTTTAGACCTCACATTTGCTAAATGCGAGGTCAAAATTATTATTATTATTATTATTTTTTTTTTTTAAAAATAATGACTGAGCTCGCATTCGGTGAATGCGAGCTCCCCTCTCCCGAAATTCATTTTTTCAATCGGCATAAAAAAAGAACAATTTTGAAAACGAGCACAGCTTTAGAAATTTTTCTAGCATCTGTGAATTGCAATTCGACCAACTTCAAAATGGAGAGCGCGTGCAGCAGCTGAATCTAGCTCAAGCAAAGTTGTTCTGCCATTTGCGAAATGAAGAAGTTTTTTGGAAGTAAAAAGCAATGGTAAAATGGTTGCCAGACCGGGATCGCAATACCACGTTTTTTCATGCTTCACTAGAGAATAGATGTGCAAAGCTTACAATTCCGCGAATCAAGGATGCAACTGGTGTTTGGTTGGATAATCCAGAAGACACTAAAGCTGAGGCTACATATTTTCCTTGGCAATTGTTGACAGATGAAGGGATTAATGATTCAGCTTCACAAAATTGCTGCATTATGTGCGACATCTTGTTGAGCATGATCACAACCAGGAGTTGCTCAAACCGGTTACTATGGATGAGGTAAAAAAGAAAAAAAAAATGCAATGTTTCAACTTGATAAGGAAAGCATGCCTGGCTGGACCGGCTGGATTTATGGGGTGTTCTATAGTCACTTCTGGGATATCATTGTGATGGATGTACTTTTGATGGTCCAAGATTATTTTGCAGGAGTGCCGATCCCCAAGGATGCAGGTAGTACACTTCTTGTCCTGAATGAAAAACGAGATAGCCCTCAATCGTTCGTGAATTTTCGACCTATCCCTCTTTGTTCTTTTATTAGTAAGATTTTCACTAAAATCTTAACTAATAGATTGGTGGAAGTGCTTCCTGTATTATTATTTCTCAAGAACAAACAGCTTTTATTATGGGTAGAGAATTGGCTAATAATGTTCTCCTTACGCAAGAGCTTCTATCTTCTATCACGCACTTAAAATGGAATGGTAACGCTACGCACAACGAGATCACCTAATTATGCAAGGCATAGTAAAAAGAGAAATAATCAAACTATAATATAAGTCATCAACCTCCCAAAACAACAAGGGCAATTCCATAAGAGATATATGACAAATCATAACTATGACAATCTACGACATAACCAAATTACACTTACATACATGCATTGAACCAGAAGTTAAAACGACAACATGAAATTCGATATACAGCACAAACTCTAAACTATTCCTTAGGTACATAGGCCTAAACAAAAGAACAAATCTCACACTAAGATGGTAAATTGAAAACCCTAACTCTAATAGTTGGGATTCGTACTGTAATCCCCTCCTAGGTCATCACTCAACTTATGACTTGCTATTTCCTCCAACTGATCCTCAACTGTATATAAATTAAAGGGAGAATAATAATGGGCAAGCATATAATGTTTAGTAAATAATATTTAAACCTAATTACAGACAATGCATATAAGATCAGTGCAGGATGCAAAATACAAAGCACTAGCAATAATCATAGTGCAACTGAAAATCATTGAGCTCATGGTCCACAAAAATCTTCCAAACTCTAGATCCAAGTCTACTTATTATCCATCTCAGTAGACAAGCGTAACAAAGTGTCTATCACTTGTCTTCTCGATAGACTGGTTCTGGCCCAAATGTAATCTGAGAGGGGGGTGAATTAGGTTATATAAAACTAATTACAACTTAAGATCAATAAAATACTAGAAAGATGGATGCAATGCAATTAATGATCAAAGCAATAAATGCACAAGTAAGAGTAAATAAAAGACAAGTTTTGAGATTAGAAAGATCAAACCAAATTCCCAAGTTTCACAAACTTGGAGTACAATTCCACTACTTTGTGTCTCTTCAATGTAGGTAAGACAATAACCCATTTTTGTACACCAAGTAGGATCACTCTTGCTCACACTAATTACCTCTAGTTGAGTCAAGAGTTTTACACACAACCTCACTTTTGTACAATAGTTATCTCTCCACTTTTACACTTGAAGATCATTCACTTTTACACTTTATAATTCCACTAATACAGTACTATTGAGAGATTATTTTCACAAAAATTGCTTGTTAGATGCTTGTATTAATTGTGGAAATTGATATATTTATTTTAGACTTAAGAGTATTTATAGTTGCACAAGACAGGGCCTGCAACTACTTTCCAACGGCTATGCATTAAATGCTGAAGAACTAGCCGTTAGATAGTTTAGATATTCGATCCCAAATTTCTTCATCCGATAGTCCATCCAAATGTTTGATAGAATTTTGTCTTGCTTTTGTTCAGACATCCGATCATACGTCCAGTACTGCATCTGATATTGGATTAGTGTCTTCTAGACTTTTTCATTTTTGATTGTTATTCTCTGTTTGAAACTAAATATCTTAAACACATTGGAAAGAGTGGTTACTCCTTCGGACACTTATTTGTGTCTGAAATATTATTTTTCGGACAATCAAATGCGTCCACTGAGAGTGTAATTATTTTTATGCTCTCTGGTCGCGTTCGAACGTTCCTTTGCCACCGAAACTTTATTCTTCGAACAGTCATTTGTGTCCGAAGGAAGTGATTTTCCTTAAGTACTTTCCGGTCATATTTTTTACTCTCCCATGCATCCTAAGCTTGGTCATTTGGATGATCATAAGTGTCCGAACTACCAACAATTTAAAAACTCCCTGTAAACTTAATTTAAACCATTAAATTGATTTGGTCATCATTAAAACTAGGATTAAGATTGACAGATCTCCCCCCATTTTCATGATGACAAATTAAGGAGTTCAAACAAAGAATTACAAGACAAAAATTATATCACAAATGTACTCAAACCAAAAGGCATATATCATATCATAAATCAATACCACAATATCAACAAAACATCACAATTAATCAGTCATATATCACCTATTATTAATTAGCATTCTCCCCCTTTTGGCACCATCAAAACAAACCAAAAAAAGGCTCTCCTTGAATTGAAGCTCCCCCTTAACCAATAAATCATGCACAAAGTAGAATAAAATCAACAATTACATGAAAATATGAGCAAAATTAGTGGATCAAGATGCACAAAAGACCACAAAATGAATAACAAAAGCCTAACTTTAAGAATTGCCGTCATTTTTTTTTCTTGGAGCAACGTTCGAGTTTGCGTTTGCATGAGAAAACCTTGCGAACTAGCGGAACATCATTCTCTGTATCCTCACTGTCTTGGTCATCATGATCTAAGGTAGGTTGATCTTTAAGAGTGGGATGCAAGGTGACTCTTAGCTGCATGATGAAATCATGGGTTGCATCAATGATATCATCCTCATCATCATCACCTATATTTTGAGCTTGAGTTGAAGGATTTTCTAGAGACTGTGGTTGGACCTTGGGTTGAGTCAGATCATCATTGGCCTGTTCTTTGGGCTCCTCATACCTATTCTTTGGGCTCCTCTTGAACTTGACAATCCACATCCAGTTTAAGGTCTTCATCTGTATCACTTTCACTCTCGGAAGAAGAATCAAGATGGTATTGAGACTTAATACTTTCGAACTGTGCTTGAGTAGAAGCAGACATGCCCAAAGCGAGTGCTTATTGAAGAAGATCTTGCTTAGTTTCTAAGCGCTGTACTTTACAGGTGATTCGCCGTTGGAATTTTGACATTTAGAAGTGAGGGAACCAATGAGATCCACAATTTGGTATAGATATGGTGCAGTTGAGGAGATAGGATGTGGATGAAGAGGTTGTGTAGAAGAGGTGGGAATGGAACGAGGAGAAGGAGTTGCTTGACCAAAAGTAGAGGCCTCTTCTTTGGATTTTTCAACCAAATATGCACTTTTTGTAAGCTATTTATTTTTATAAAACCTAAAGCCTTTCCTTTCAATTTATTCTTTTGTGAAAAATGGTGGGAATTGTTGTTTACCCACGGTGGGAATAGAAAAATATTCAAAAATTTTGCTTAGAAATTTTCCAAAGGGAATACTTCTTAGTGTCCTTGAGAAGTGACTCCCATGAGGCACAAACAAATAACCAAAATCAAGCTTGATGCCCTTGTACAAACAATAAAAAATGTACAATTGTATCTTGCCCCGCTTAGTCCTATAGCCATCAGTTGGTAAAAGAAAATTTGTGGCTAATGTATGCAAAATATTAAGCTCAGGACTAAGCAAGGTAGTTTTGGCTTCTGCAACCAGTTGAAAATCAATTTTAAAATTTTATTTAACCTCCTTAATGTCAAATTGAGTGTCAATACTAGGCCAATGATCAAATGCAAAGAAGTGGGAGTAATTCTCAAAGTCATCGATTTCATACCCAAAAATTGAGTTAACCAAGGTGGCATTAATCTCGATGTCTTTGTGATTTAACCGTGAAATTAAACCATTTTTTTTTCAGTGTTTTCGCATAAATTAGAAGTGAATTGCAAAACTATGTCATGCCATGGATAAACATGTATATCAAGATAAATTGAATGACCCCAATTTTGTTTTTCAAAACATTCTTTAATAAAAGTCAAATTTAATTCATCAAATAAACCTCTAGCTAATGGTCTTTGAGAATGATAGATTTACTAAGAAAAGCAGTATACTTATCGAGGGCTTTGGTATCAAAGAATTTGGGCTATAAAATGTTGGGGTCGATTTGATGCATCACCTCTTGAGATGACGATCCAATTTTTGATGTTTGTTCTTTCGTTGGTTGTTTCCTCTTGGATTGTTTAGATCTTGCCCCAGTAGTAGATCCTCCACGAGAATGAGCCATTTGGGTTCGAATTAAAGGGTTTGGAGAAAAGTGAAGAGGAAGCACTTTAGATATATCGAAGTGAGATAGTGTTTGAGAGATAAAAAAAAATGATTAGGAAGCTTGAGAATGAGTCAAATCTTGATTTAGAGTTGTTTGATTTTGATTGGAGTAGAAATAATTAAAGTTAGAATGAGAAGAATGTCAAAGAATCCCAAATTTTCATCAGAACCCAGTTCAGATGAAGAGGAATGTCCAAAATGAAATACAAGGAGCTTTTTAAGCAGATAAGGATCGTTTGGATGGCTGAACAGTGAAAGTGTGTTCGATCAAGCATCCGATAAGGATGAACGGACTTCCATAAGGGTTTACTAATCGTCTGAACCTATCGGACGGATATACATGTCTAAGCGAGACCCAGATGCATAGTATAAACTAAGACCAACCTATTGGATGGTGATAAGCGTCCGAACTATTGTTGGAGAGTACAAACAGAAAAGTCCACTTTTTGGCCGAATATGAGAGTACGAACATGCTAGAATCAACAATTTGCAATTTTAAAATAAAAATTCCTAAACTTGTTCTAAGAAATTCAAAACGACCCAAAGGCAAAGTTTTTGTTAAAATATCAGTCAATTGATCTTTAGTGCACACATAATCAATGCAAACTTCCTCTTTACAAACAAGATCTTCTATAAATGGTGCTTAATGGAAACATTTGTGTGATCTTACTCAATGTGCATTGTTTTTGAATGTTGAATTAGATTTTTTGCGAGATTAATGGAACTAGTGTTATCACACTTAACAGGTATACATCCAAAATCCAAACCAAAATCATTCAAGGTATGTTTCATTCAAAGAAGTTGAGCACAACAGCTACTAGTGGCTATATACTCTGCTTCCGCCGTTGACAAAGAAATTGAATTTTGTTTTTCACTAAACCAAGAAACCAAGCAATTTCCAAGAAAAAAAACACATACCATCTATTCTACTATTGCCAAAATCAGCATTCGAGTACCCTACCAATTCAAAGCTAGTGGTTTTAGGATACCATAATCCATAATCAATAGTGCCTTTTAAATATCTGAAAATCCTTTTAACCGCAATTAAATGTAATTCTTTAGGGCAATATTGAAAATGAGCACATAAGTATACGACAAACATAATATCCGATCTACTAGTGGTTAAATAAAGTAAACTACCATACCTCTATAGTGCTTTTCATCAATCTTTTTAACTCGTCTTTATCATCTTTGTCAAGTTTGGTCGAGGTACATATTGGAGTTTCAACATGCTTTGAGTCCTCCATGCCAAACCGCTTTAGTAGATCTTTTGTATACTTTGCTTGTGTGCTGGAAGTTCCCCTTTCTGTTTGCTAGATTTGAAGCCCAAGGAAGAATTGCAATTCTCTCATCATGCTCATCTCAAACTCTTTTTGCATCATACAAGAAAATTCCTTGCACAATTTTTCACTAGGGACTCCGAAAATGATATCATCGACATAAATTTGTACAACTAGCAAATTTTTAATGTAACTTTGGTAAAAAGCGTGGTGTCAACAATTCCTCTTTTAAAACCATTTTCAATTAAAAAACTACTCAATCTTTCATACCAAGCTCAAGGAGTTAGTTTTAAACCATACAAAACTTTTGAAAGTTTGAAAACATGATTTGAATTTTTTTTTCGTGTTTAAAACCTAGAGGTTGTTCTACATAAAACTCTTGATCAATATAACCATTTAAAAAGGCCCAGACTTTTTACATCCATTTGAAAAAATTTATTACCCTTGAAACATGCATATGCAAGAAACATGCGAATGGATTCTAATCTAGCTACAGGAGCAAATGTTTCATCATAATCAATTCCCTCTTTCTTGTGCATAATCTTTTGCTACCAATCTAGCCTTATTTCTAACGATTTCACCCTTATCATTCAATTTGTTTCTAAAAACCCATTTTGTACCAATAACCGGGTGATTTTTGGGTCTATCAACTAAAGTCCAAATTTTATTCCACTCAAATTGATTCAATTCCTCTTGCATGGCCAAAATCCAAAACTCATCTTGCAAAGCATCATCAACTTGCTTAGGTTCAAATTGAGAGACTAATGCACAATTATTATTTAAAAGTTTAAAAGAGCGAGTTTTTACTCCCTCGAAAGGATCACCTATGATTAGATCTTGAGGATGACTTGAAGAAAATCTCCAAGCCCTTGGAAGATTCTTTAGTGGCTCTTCCTCCTTTTCACCTTCTTCATGAAAATCCTCCATATGTTGTGCATCTTCCACATTGCCCTCCCTTGAAACTTGTTGATCCTCTTGGATTGATAATTTTTCAAGCTCCTTTTGGATACCTATATCATCATCTTCACAAACATCTCTTGAAATAATATCAGTAGATTAATAAATATAACATGTATAGACTCTTATATTATGAGAGTTTTTCTATTGTAAACTCTACAAGCCTTTTTATCAAGAGAGTAACTCAAGAAAATTCCTTCGTCTGATTTCTTATCATACTTGCCAAGATGATCTTTAGTTTTCAAAATAAAGCATTTACAACCAAATGCCTTAAAATAATCCACAATGGGCTTTTTGCAAAACAAAAGTTCATAAGAGGTTTTGTTCAAAATAGGCCTTATAAAGATTCTATTCATCACATAACAATCCGTGTTAACGACTTCGGCCCAAAAATATTTTGGCAAATCACATTCATTAATCATAGTTCTTGTGGCCTATTGAAGAGTTCTATATTTCCTTTCAACAATACAATGATTTTGTTGAGGAACTCTAGCAATTGAAAACTCTTGAGAAATACCATTACGATCACAAAATTAGGGGAAAACTACCAAATTTAAATTTTGCACCATTGTCACCTCTAAGTCTCAAAATTTTCAAATTCAATAAATTTTGCACCTTAGCAAACAATTTCACAAAATTTTCAAAAGCTTCATTTTTGTGAGCAAGAAACAATACCCAAGTATATCTCGAATAATCATTAACAATAACAAAAGTATATTTACTACCACCAAGACTAACATGCGAGTAGGACTAGATAAATCCAAATGCAAGAGTTTTAAAGGTCTAGAAGTAGACACACTATTTTTGAGTTAGAAGGAAACTTTCACTTGATAACCAAATTGGCATGCATCATAAATTTTGTCCTTTACAAACTTTAGTCTAGGCATGCCTCTAACTAATTTCTTTTTAAGAAGAGTATCTAACAAATCCATGTTGAAATGACATAATCACCTATGCCAAAGCCAAGGATCATTAAACTTTGGTAACGATTAAGTACTTAATCTTACCATTGTCAATATTATCCAGATAAAACACACAAACACATTATGCCTTTTACCTCTTAACAAAACAATAAAGTTCTTATCAAGAATCAAGTATTCATGTTAGATAAAGAAAACATACAAATCTCTGTCACAAAGATAGTTGACTCACAATCAAGAGATTATAATTTAAGTTATCAACTAAAAGCACATTTTTCACAAATGTCTCACCATTTTTACCAATATCACCATCACTATAGATTTGGCTTTCATGTTGTGTCCAAAGGTTACTTTGCCACTATTCTTCGATTTAATATTTTTGAAAAGGAATGAATCACCGGACATGTGCCTGACCATCCACTATCAATGAACCACTTTGCAACCTTTGTGGTGTTCTTCAAGCATACCTACACAAAGAATTAAGAGATAACTTTTGGTACACATATCTTCTTGGGTCCATATAAGTTAGTAAATTGACTCAATATCCACATTGATTTCTATTTCCAAATTCTCATTCTTTTTAACATAACAATTCTTTTTCGCATGTCCATATTGTTGACAGTAATTGCAAATAATACTTTTATTTTCATATAACGAAGACTTGGTCTTTGTAAAGTATAAACCATCCTTTCTAAAGGTGGTGAAATTCTTGTTGATAAACATATTTCTAGTCCTTTTGTTTTCAAAACATTTTCCTTTTTCTTTTGCAAAAGTACATCAAGATCATCTAGTCTCTTCTTTAATGGTGCTTGTTCTTCCTTGACCTTGGTTTTCACATCTAACTTTTTCTTCAATGCATCATTTTCTTGTGTCAATCTATTATTTTCATTCACAAGTTTAGAGTTAGCATTTAACAAACCATTTTTCTTTCTATTTAACTACTTGTTTCTAGCATAAGATTCTTTTAAGCTATCATGTAATTTCATGACAACAGCCTCAAGAGCATCCTTTTCATCAAGTTCATAACTTGAATCATCACGAAAATGAAGCTAGTAGATACCTTCTTTATCACCGAATGCCATAAAGGCCATTTGAGCGGTTTTAACTTCCTCTTCTACTTCTCTCTCAGAATTGCAATCATCCCATGTAATATGGAAATTGTTGAAGCGGGGCTTCTTTCTTTCTTTCTTCTTCTTGGAAAGGCAATCATTTGCAAAGTGCCTGGGTTGACTACATTCAAAACATTTTTCATTTTGCTTCTTGATTTATAACTTGGTCTTTCCTTTGAAGTTGTTGTGATTGATTGCTCCTCTATTTCTCATTCTTCTTTTATTGATGTAGTACTTTAGAAATCCTTTGGTGATGAGGGCAAGATCCCCATCATCAAATTCTTCATCTTCCAAATTGATGAAGCCATTTTCATCCTTCAAGGCAATGCTTCTCTTGGCTTTTTCTTCATCATCATCTTGAACTTTGATTTTAGCTTCAACTCATAAGAAGTAAGAGAGTTAATCAATGATTCAATGGGCATAGAATTCAATTTTTTTGCTTCTTCTATAGCAAATGGATTTTGCTTCCCATTCTTTAGACAAAGCATTCAAAAATTTTCTATTCTTTTCACCCGATGAATATTCCTTGCCCAATGCCTCCAAATCCTTTATAATGTCATTGAATCTACAATACATCTTATCAATGCTTTTACGAGGTTCCTTTTTGAATGATTCATATTTAACTACAAGCAATGATTTCTTTTGCTCTCTCATATCATCACTACCCTCATGAGTCTCTTTCAACTTGTCCCAAATTTCCTTGGTTGACTTGCAACCTTTCACTCTAGTGGATTCATTGGCATTTAAGGCATTGTATAGCATATTTATGGCTTTTGCATTCAAAGTCAGGTTGGGCTTATCTTGGGGAGTTAACCCATTCCTAGTCTTGAGTCTGGATCTATGAGTTTCCTCATCTAGAATGGTGGCTTCAAAGGGACCCTCATTGACTATATACCATAACTCAATATCTATTGATAGCAAAAAAGATGTCCATGCTCCCTTTCCAACTAATAAAGTTCATCGCACACCAGTGAATTTAAGTGGTTTAGTGATGGATTGACCCTCTAAGAGCAAAGCATTATTGGTTGCCATAGTGATCTTTACTCTAAGGTGATTAAGCCAAAACAAGAAGAGACCAATCTCTAATACCAATTATTGGCCTAAAACCAATCTTAGAGGGGGGTGAATTAGGTTGTATAAAACTAATTGCAACTTAAGATCAATAAAAACACTAGAAAGATGGATGCAATGCAATTAATGATCAAAGCAATAAATGTGCAAGTATGAGTAAATAAAAGACAAGTTTTGAGATTAGAGAGATCAAAACAAACTCCTAAACTTCACAAGTTTGGAGTACAATTCCACTACTTTGTGCCTCTTCAATAATCTAGGTGAGACAATAACCCCTATTTGTACACCAAGTAGGATCACTCTCGCTCACACTAATTACCTCTAGTTGAGCCAAGAGTTTTACACACAATCTCACTTTTGTACAATAGTTAGCTCTCCACTCTTTACACTTGAAGATAACATTCACTTTTACACTTTGTAAATCCATTAATACAACACTATTAAGAGCTTATTTTTACTAAAATAGCTTTAGTGGATTCTTGTATAATTGTGAAAGTTGATACCTTTATTTCAAACTTAATAGTATTTGTAGCTGCACAAGAAGGGCCTCCAACTACTCTCTAACGGCTATGTATTAAATGCTGAAAAACTAGCTGTTAGATAGTTTGGACATTCTATCCCAAATTTCTTCATCCAATAGTCTGTCCAAATGTTTGATAGAATTTTTGTCTTGCCTTCGTTTGGATGTTCGATCATACATCCGGTACTGCATCCGATATTTGACTAATGGCTTCTGGACTTTTTCTTCTGGCTATTCAGACGTTATTCTCAGTTTGAACTTAAATATCTTGGAACAAGTTGGTTACTCTTTCGGACACTTATTTGCATCTGAAATATTTCCCGTCAAACAATCAATTGTGTTCACTGAGAGTGTGATTATTTTTGTACTCTCTGGTCACGTTCAGTCGCGAAACTTTGTTCTTCGAACAATTTGTGTTTGGAGGAAGTGACTTGATGATCCACAAACCTTATTTTGATGATGACATATGCATTTACCTCTTAAACCAAGCTGTGCAGGTCTGCTATTTTATTTTGCTGGAAATAGAACTTTTGGACGCAGTACACTGTTTACTGTATTTCTTGGACGAACAGGATTGTTCAATAAAGTTTACAACGGACGCTATTCACTGTTCGAACGGATAGACAGAGAACAAGTTTTTCAAGCAACTACAACGGACGCACAGGCAAGTCCTAAAGAATATCCCTTGGATGTATTTCTCCATTCGAAAGAGTGAGGCAGAATCAAGAATTTAAAGCTCTACAATGGATGCATCCAACCATCTGAAAGAAGTTTACATCGGATGAAAAAGACTGTCAGAAAGGAAAAATTCCCTGATAAAGCATTAAACCTCTCGGACGAGATATACCATCCAAAAGTGTGAAACTTACACATACACCTGGTTCGGACGATGGAACAGACGCAAGCTCGGCCTTCCGAACGGCATCCACTACTCACTTATTTGAGATCGAACGCTGGGTCAGACGCACAACAATAACATCGGACGTCTGAAACCCATAACGGCTAGTTTTTGAGCATTTATTATTGAGCCATTGGGAGGTGGTTACTATCCAATTTATTGCTCCTATAAATACCAACTCTGGTGAAATTGTTAAATGCATCTTACATATTGAATACAAGAAAGAAGAAAAGCAATTTGAGTGCAAATTAGCTATTGAGCAAAATTGTATTCGTGTGTACTTTAGAAGTGCTATTCAAAAATATTGAGTGGAGTGATAATCTTGTACAAAAGTGAGGTTGAGAGTAAAATCCTTGGCTCAACTAAAGAGAATTAGTGTGACCAAGGATTGTCCTACTTTGTGTATATTTGGGATTATTGACTCACCATATTTGAGGAGCATTCTAGTGGATCAACACTTAAAGCTTGGTAGCTTGGAAGTGTTGTTTGTTTAATCTCTTTCTTTTCCTTTTCACCCTATACTTCATAAGCTTAATTGTTTTATCTCTATCAATCTACTTGTTAGTGCAAAAGATTTTATAAGTGCATATTTTGCAAAGTAATTTTTTTACGAAATCTAATTCACCCCCCTCTTAGGTTGCTTTGGGGTCAACAATTGGTATCAGAGCGTTGGTCTCTTTATTGTGCTTAGATTGGATTTGAGTAAAGATCCATTATGGCAACCAATAATGCTTTATTCTTTGAGGGTCAATCTATCACAAGACCCCCTATGTTTAATGGAGTAAACTTTATTAGTTGGAAAGATAGAATGAAAATATTTTTGCAATCCATTGATATTGACTTGTGGTATGTTATAAATGAAGGTCCTTTTGAAGCTACCATAATTGATGATCATACAAATAGAAGAAGAGAAAAGACAAGGGATGAGCTCACTCCACAAGACAAGGCAAACTTAATCTTAAATGCAAAAGCCATGAATGTGCTATACAACGCCTTGGATGCAAACGAATCAATTCGTGTCAATATGGATGCATTTTTGCTAAAGAAATTTGGGATAAATTGAAGGAAATTCATGAAGGGTGAAATGATGTTCGAGAGCAAAAGAAATCCCTACTTGTTGCCAAGTATGAGTCCTTCAAAATGGAACCAAATGAAAATATTGACAAAATGTATTGTAGGTTCAATTACACCATTAAGGATCTCGAAGCCTTAGGTAAGGAGTATTCTTTGGGCGAAAAGAATAGAAAAATCTTGAATGCTCTATCCAAAGAATGGGAGGCCGAAACAATTGCTATAGCGGAGGCTAAGAATTTAAATTCCATGCCTATGAATCTCGAATTAACTCTCTTACATCCTATGAATTAAAGCTAAATGCTAAAGTGGTGGGTGATGAAGAAGCAAGACCAAAAAGGAGAATTGCATTAAAGACTTCTCAAGAAGAAGATGAAAATGGCTCCATCTACCTAGAAGATGAAGATCTTGATGCAGGAGATCTTGCACTCATCACCAAAGGATTTCTCAAACACTATAATACATCAATAAAAGGAGAATGAGAAGAGGTGAAGCTATCAACTCAAAAAATTTCAAAGGGAAGACCTAGCTAGAAATGAAAAAGCAAAATGAAAAGTTCTTTGAATGCGGTTAACCCGGACACTTTGCAAATGAGTGTCCTTCCAAGAAGGAAAAGAAAGGAAGAAAGCCCTGCTTCAACAATTTCCAAATCACATGGGATGATTGCAACTTCGAAGGAGAAGTTGAAGAAGAAATGGAGACGGCACAAATGGCATTTATGGCCATTGGTGATGATGAGGTAACCTCTAATTATGATTCTAATGATGAAAATGATGAAAATGATCTTGAAGCTTTCATTTTAAAATTGTATGATAGCCTAAAGGAATCATATGCTAGAAATAAGGAGTTAGTAAATAAATCAAATGCTTTGTTGAATGCTAACTCTAAACTTGTGAATGAAAATAATAGGTTATCACAAGAAAACAGTGATTTGAAGAAAAGCATGCATGTGAAATCAAGGATCGAAATCAAGGAAGAACAAGCCTCCTTGAAGAAAAGATTGGATGACTTGAACATACTCTTACATAGAAAAAAAGAAAATATTGTTCATTTAAAAAGGAATAGAAATGTATTGATCAACAAGAACTTTGTCACCTTTAGAAAGAATGATTTATGTTTTGTAAAATCAAAATCTTCTTTATATGGAAATAAAAATGTTATTTGCACTTATTGCCAACAACATGGACAAGTGAAAAATAATTTCTATGTCAAGAGAAATGAAAAACTTGGTATGAATACCGTATGGATTTGTAGTAATTTTACTAACTCTTATTGACCCAAGAAAATATGGGTACCAAAAGTTATCACTTAATTTCTTGTGTAGGAAATGAATATCACCAAGGATGCCAAATGGTTTATAGATAGTGGTGCTCAAGACATATGACGGGTGATGCTTCTCTCTTCACCAAACTCATATCCAAAAGTAGTGGAAAGGTGACTTTTGGGATAACATGAAAGCAAAATCAATTTTCATTTTGTCTAGGTCTTGGTGATGTAGGTAAAAATGATGAGACTTTGAGTAAAAATGAGCTTCTTGTTGATAATTTGAATTATAATCTATTAAGTGTGAGTCAATTTTGTGATAAAAATCTATATGTGTTATTTACCAAACATGAAGGTATAATTCTTGATAAAATGTGCGTTGTTTTATTTAAAGGTACTAGGCACAATGATGTTTATGTGATTTATCTTGACAATATAGGTAGTAGCAATGTAAAATATCTTACCACTTCTATTGATGATCCTTGGCTTTGGCATAGAAGGCTTTGTTATTTCAACATGGATTTAATTGAAAACTTGTCAAGAAGAAATTGGTAAGAGGCTTGCCAAAATTAAAGTTTTTGAAAAACAAATTTTGTGATGCATGCCAATTTGGTAAACAAGTTACAGTGTCTTTTAAACCAAAGAATTGTGTGTCCACTTCTAAACCCTTGGAACTTTTGCATTTGGACTTGTTTGGCCCAACTCAACATGCTAGTTTCAAAGACAATTCACACGTTGTAGTAAATATGCATTTGTGATTGTTGATGACTATTCTAGGTATACTTGGGTACTATTTCTTGTTCACAAAAATGAAGCTTTTGAAAATTTCCTAAAATTGTTTTTCAAAATTCAAAATTTGTTGAATTTGAAAATCTTTCATTTGAGAAGTGATAATGGAGCCGAATTTAAATTCGGTGATTTTTCTAAATTTTGTGATCACAACGGTATTTCACATTAATTTTCGGTTGTTAGAGTGCCTCAACAAAATGGTGTTGTTGAAAGGAAAAATAGAACACTTCAAGAGGCCGCTAGAACTCTGATTTGTGAATGTGATTTACCAAAATATTTTTGGGCCGAAGCTGTTAACACGGCTTGTTATGTTATGAATCGTGTTTTGTTAAGGCCTATTTTAAATAAAACACCTTATGAACTCTTGTTTTGTAAAAAACCAGTTGTGAGCTATTTCAAAGTTTTTGGTTGTAAATGCTTTATTTTAAAAATGAAAGAAAATCTTGAAAAAAGATTTGACAAAAAATCAGATAAGGGAAATTTTCTTGGATATCTAGTGACAAGAAAGCATACCAAGTATACAATAGAAGAACACTTTTGATTGAAGAAGTTGTGCATGTTACATTCAATGAAACTAATGATGTTATTTCAAAGAATGTATGTGAAGATGAAGATGTAGGTATTCAAAAGGAAGTTGAAAAGCTCACTATTCATAAAGAATATTAAGAGATCACATCAAACAATAAGGACAACACCCATTACTCGGATGAAGAAGGAGAAAAGAACGAAGACACTTCAAAAGATCTTCCAAGAGCATGGAGATTTGTCTCTAGTCACCCTCAAAATTTGATCATAGGTGATCATCCGATGGGGTAAAAACTCGATCTCATAAACCTTTGAATAGTAATTGTGCATTACTTTCTCATATTGAATCTAAACGTGTGGATGATGCATTGAATGACAAATCTTGGGTTTGTGCTATGAAAGATGAACTGAGCCAATTTGAGAAAAATCGTGAATGTATGGACCTTAGTTGAAAGACAATCAATTCATCCCGTAATCGGAACAAAATAGGTTTTTAGAAACAAATAAAATGATAAAGGTGAAATCATTAGGAATAAAGCTAGACTTCTTGCAAAAGGTTATGCTCAAGAAGAAGGCATTGATTTTGATGAAATCTTTGCACCTGTTACTCGATTAGAATCCATTCGTATGTTTCTTGCATATGCATGCTTTTACAATTTCAAATTATTCCAAATAGATGTCAAAAGTGAATTTTTATATGGCTATATTGATCAAGAAGTTTTCGTTGAACAACCCCCTGGTTTTGAAAACAAAAATTTTCCAAATCATGTTTTCAAACTTTCTAAAGCTTTGTATGGTTTAAAACAAGCTCCTAGAGCTTGGTATGAAAGGCTAAGTGGTTTTTTGATTGAAAATGAATTCAAAAGAGGTGTTGTTGACACCAATCTCTTTACCAAAACTAATCCCAATGGTTTGTTAATTGTTCAAATTTACGTTCGATGATATTATTTTTGGGGCAACTAATGAAAGCTTGTGCAAGGAATTCTCGTGCTTGATGCAAAAAGAATTTGAAATGAGTATGATGAGAGAATTACAATTTTTCCTTGGACTCCAAGTTCACCAAACAAGAAAGGAACGTTCATTACACAAATCAAGTACACAAAGGAGCTACTCAAGCGATTTGGAGTGAAAGATTGCGAACAGGTCGGGACACCAATGTGCACCTCAACCAAACTTGACAAAGATGAAGAAGGTAATAGTGTTGATGAAAAACACTATAGAGGTATGATCGAAAGTCTACTTTACTTAATAGCTAGTAGACCGGATATTATGTTTGCTGTTTGTCTGTGTGTTGGATTTCAATCTTGTCCTAAAGAATCACACTTAATTACTGTAAAAAGAATTTTCAGATACTTAAAAGGTACAATGGATTTTGGTCTTTGGTATCCAAAATCCTCAACTTTTGATCTAATTAGTTATTCTGATGTTGACTTTGCTGGTTGTAAAATTGATAGAAAAAGTACTGTGGTATGTGTCACTTCTTGGGTAACTGTCTAGTGTCATGGTTTAGCAAGAAGCAAAATTCTATTTCACTTTCTACGGCAGAAGCAGAATATATTGCTGCTGGAAACTATTGTGCTCAACTTCTGTGGATGAAACACACATTAAAAGACTTTGGTGTTATTTTTGATTGTGTGCCTATAAGATGTGATAGCACTAGTCCAATTAATCTCACAAAAAATCCTGTCATGCATTCTAGAACCAAACACATAGATGTCAAGCACCATTTTATTAGAGATCTTGTATACAAAAAGGAAATCTGTGTTGAATTTATGTGTACAAAAGATCAACTTGCTGATAGTTTCACTAAACCTTTGGCTTTAGATCATTTTGAACATCTCAGAACTCGTTTGGGCATCATTAATTTCACATCTGTATAAACTCTGAGTTCGGACACACATGATCGTCAGAACCATATATTCTATCGGACACTCTTAAACGTCCGAAACCCTCTTCTTTGTTCTTATGATCTTAGACGCTTATAATCATCCGAATTCTCCCTCATTTTTCATGAGCTCTCTGGAATTCCTGACGGACGCTTATCATCGTACGAAACTTCCTCGGATGCACAGTGTAGAGCTTCAGCAGTCCGTTCATCTATATTCGGACATCGGACGCATACAAATCATCGGACGTCCAAACGATTGCTTTTCTCATTTAAAACTCTTCATCTTCCTCCTATCGGACATTATCTATCCTCCGAACCCTAGCTCTGGTGAATTTTGTTCCCTCTCAAAATTTTCTCAATCTACTCCTTCTACTGTCAAATTGATTAGGGAATCATCATTTCAAAGCCCTCCCTCATCTCCATTGAACCTCATTTCACCTTCCTACCATCTCCCTTCTTACAATTTTTTCTCCCAAATCTCTTCAATCCCAGTTTTCCCCCTTTCTTCTTCTTCTTCAAAATTACAATGGTTCAATCTCGTGACGGTTCTTCAACAGCTACTTGTGGACGAAAATCAAAGGGGAAGGCTCCGGTGTTGGGAAGTGGCAATCATCCACAAATCCTCAAACCTCTACCGACTATTCTCTATCTAAATTTATTGATGCCAAGGCATCTGAGCGGTACACTTCTCTTCTTAGCAAGTCCATCATTGTTCAAAGACCTGTTTCCCAAGGTCTTTTTGATGAATTTAATTTGCCTATTGGAAAAACTTGCTTTGAAAAACAAAATTGGGGTCATTTGGCACACATAGATTTACCAGTCTATCATGATATGGTACTCCAATTCACTACTAATCTTAGGAAAGGTCCCACTATTCACACATTAATATCTTGTGTGAATAACAAAAACCTTGAGATTTCATCCAATATTATAAACTCTGCTTTTGAAAGTGAGGTTCCCTCGCTGAATGATTTTTCTTATTTTTTCTCATTGAATAAATGGCCTGCTTTGGATACTCATTTTGACATCGACGAGGTCCGAGCAATTTTTAATGTCAATTTTAAACAGGCTTCAGAAGACAAAACTACTTTGTTTACTCTTGAACTTAACAGTTATTCTCTACACTTTAGTCACTAATTTATTGTTACCAACTGATGGGTATCGCACTGAGCCCGGTAAAATGCAACTCTATTTATTTTACTGTGTTTTTAAAGGCATTCCACTGGACTTTGGTTATCTCTTTTGCTCTTTGTGGGAACTTTTCTTAACTTATACTCACGGCAGCATACCTTTTGGAAAATTTCTTACTACAATTTTCGGTCATTTTGACATTCTATTTACTGGAAAAAAATAATATCCCCCTTACTTTAACAAAGCATACATTGAGCGTAAGGGTTTGAGATTTTTTAACGACCAATGGTTCACAAAAATAGCTTATGAAATTGAAAACTCTAAATCTCAAGCTTCTACCTCTGGCCTTGCACTTCCTCATTCCCCTCCTTCTCAAACGCCTCCACTCTCCCATGATCCCCATACCTCTACTTCTGAGCCTTGCCTTTCTCATATTTACAGCCTTTTCACTTCTTTGAGTGACCAAATGAGCTCCTTTCAGCGTCGCACCAATCGCAAATTGACTTGAAACGTCTTGAAACTCATCAAACAATTCTTCAAAAGGCGCTTAGCTGGGGCATGTCTGCTTCTGCTCAACTCTAGTTTGCCAATATCCAGTCCCAGTACACTCTTGAATCATCTTCTAAAAGTAATGACGATGGCACAAATGATAATGATCATTCCATTCCTGAGGAGGACGATCGTGAGGACCCTACTGGCACCACCTATCTTGACAAATCCACTACTCCTGGTACTGATGATGACAAGGACATTGATGACACTTTTAAGTACATCATGTAACGACGAGATACTGATGCTCATGACAGTGAAGCTACCGATGATGATGTACCCATCAAGAAATGCAAGCTTGAAGAACGCTCCAAGAAGAAAACGACTTCACTTAGTTTTTTACTATTCTTGTTTATTTGTTTAGTTTGGTTTGGTTGACGTCATTGTTAATGTAATTCTTACCTGGTTTGGTTCCATTGCCTACCTAAGGGGGAACACTCTCTAAGTGGGAGCTTATTTTGATGATGTCAAAAATGGGGGAGTAGGAACATGCATCTATTAATTGATTATATCTATTATGATGGAATTGTTTGTATTTGTTGATGATTCATGGTTTGTCATCATCAAAAAGGAGGAGATTGATGATCCACAAACCTTATTTTTATGATGACATATGCATTTACCTCTTAAACCAAGCTGTGCAGGTCAGTTATTTTGTTTGCTGGAAATAGAGCTTTCGGACGCAGTACACCGTCCGAACATTACTACATTTCTTGGACGAACAGGATCATCCGATAAAGTTTACAATGGTTGCAATTCACTATCCAAACAATAGACAAAGAACAAGTTTTTCAAGCACATACAACGGACGAACAGGCGCGTTCGAAAGAATATCCCTTAGACGTATTTCTCCTTCCGAAAGAGTGAGGCAGAATCAAGAATTTAAAGCTCTACAACGGATGCAACCAACTGTCCAAAAGAAGTTTACATCGGATGAAAAAGACTGTCCAAAAGGAAAAATTTCCTGATAAAGCATTAAACTTCGAGATCCGACTAGATATGCCATTCGAAAGTGTGAAACTTACACATACACCTGGTTCAGACGATGGAACGGACTCAAGCTCGGCAGTCCGAACGATATCTACTACTCGCTTATTTGAGATCGGACCCTGGGTCAGACGCACAACAATAATATCAGACGTCCGAAACCTATAATGGCTAGTTTTTGAGCATTTATTATTGAGCCTTTGGGAGGTGGTTACTACCAAATTTATTGCTCCTATAAATACCAACTCTGATGATATTGTTAAATGCATCTTACACATTGAATACAAGCAAGAAGAAAAGCAATTTGAGTGCAAATTAGCTATTGAGAAAATTTGTATTAGTGTGTAGTTTAGAAGTGCTATTCAAAAATATTGAGTGGAGTGATAATCTTGTACAAAAGTGAGGTTGAGAGTAAAATCCTTGGCTCAACTAAAGAGAATTAGTGTGACCAAGGATTGTCCTACTTTGTGTACATTTGAGATTATTGGCTCACCATATTTGAGGAGCATTATTTACTAGTGGATCAACACTTCAAGCTTAGTAGCTTGGAAGTGTTGTTTGTTTATTCTCTTTCTTTTTCTTTTCAATACTTCATAAGCTTAATTGTTTTTATCTCTATCAATCTACTTGTTAATGCAAAAGATTTTATAAGTGCATATTTTGCAAAGTAATTTTTTTAAGGAACCTAATTCACCCCCTCTTAGGTTGCTTTGGGACCAACATGCCTTTCCTTAAGTACTTTTTGGTCATATTTTAGATGCTTTCATGAGTTCTAAACTTGATCCTTCGGATGATCACAATCGTCCAAACTACTTGCAACTTAAAAACTTCCTGCAAACTCTATTTAAATCATTAAATTGATTCGGTCATCATCAAAACTAGGATTAAGATTGATAAGTGGGTATAATATTTACAGAGTTGGGTACTCAATGTATCATTTCACTTACTCATCATAACCAAGTCCACCCAAGTGATCTATTGAGCTCTTCACAAAGTCAGTCATTAACAACGTGCAATAAAACATAACAAAGCAGTACATTACGTGCACATAAACTACTAGGGTACTTACCTCATAAAATTATTCAAACCATGTATACTTACCTTAATACAGGCTATTCTAGGTTGCATATCCAACCATATACAAGTGATAGATAAAAAGGTGCAAACTTACCTTAAAAATAGGCTTTGTATCCCCTAACTTCGGCTGTTTAAAACTCTAACCCCTTATTATCTAAATCAAGAAAGTATTATACCATTAGGATATGGTCGTGCTATCGCCTGCACCCAAAAATATACCTATACTTCTAAAAATTAATGTAGTAGCAGACGTACAGGTCCGTTCCCATAGAGAGTGTGACTAATTATGTTTCAATTTTAACAATTGGGAGGGGGACTAATTATGTTTCAATTTTAACAATTGGGAGGGGGGGTTGTGATGAAAAATGGATTAAAATGTGATATAACTAAAACAACAGAATTGAATTGAATTGAAGGAAATCAATATAAGAAATATTCTTGGTCTTGGTCCACATCTTATATGCCATGGAAATTCGATCGTTGATCATTGATGAAAAAAGTAAAAGAATTCTTATATCTAGTACTAATTGAAGAACTTACCCTGAATTCCAATTCAAAGATTATTCATGTATCTTTCCTGAAATTTAGTTAATCTTCAATACGCGATCCAATTAACCCTAATTACAAATTAATTCTAGACAAGCACAAAAAATTAACCAAGCAAAGTATTGAGAACTAGAAAGATCATTTAGACTAATACAACATAAGCACTAGTTATGTCAATTAGTTGGTTATTTCTCCTAGATTCAATAACCCTAATCCAACAATTATTAAACCTAGTTGTTTCATGATAAGTTCGTAATTGTGCTATATTTTATGTATCATTTACCACATTTTTATAGGTTGTAAGCAAGATTTGAGTTATTATTGAGCTTAATTTGGTTATTATTAGTTTTTGTAGGGTTAAAGTTAAAAAAAGAGTTGAAAAAGATGGAAAAGATGAAAGGAAATACTAAGGGCCAATCACATACAAACGCGAGAATGAAGCCATTCTGGATACTGTTTTGTATTTTAAGCGTAACATTTGAGTCCAAGCTCCGATCGATGTAATTCAAGATGCGTTAGAAAGGTAAGAAGGAGAGATACAACTTTTGTGTTTTAGATTTTACTGAATTCCAAAAGCATCAAGGTCAAAATAGAAGCCAAAGGTGAAGTGCAGCATTATGCCTAGTGCATATCCGCTGGGGATGTGCAGTGCATGTGCGCTCAGTCCAGAAGGGAAATTTCCATAGCGTGTTTGCGCCCACATGCATGCAATTAGGCAGTGCATGTGTGCCCGAAACAACAGTGTTACGTGATTTTTTAATTTTTGGCAGATTTTTTCGGCCGGTTAGACTCTTTTTCATACGATTTCACGTTCTTATCCTTAGACAATGATTGTAACCCTAGTATTCATTATAAATACCCCAAGTTGGGTGATTAGAAGAGAGTCAACACTTTATTTTCTTATTTTAACTAGGGTTTTCAGTAAAGAAACCATTCTTCTTTATTCTTTCATGGCACTTAGTGTCTAAACCTTTTTTCTTGGCAGAGGGATTTGAAGCCATAGTCAATTCTACTATGTTGTGAGACTCTTTGTTCTTGAAATTATTCAATTTTATACAAAGTATTGATTATTTTTCTGTGATTAATTTTATGGTTGTTCTTTTTAACTTGTTATTGCTGCAGAATATTAAGTTACTAGAATTAATCTATAGCTAGATTGTTTTAACCGCGTGTGCTTAACTCAATCTGTGAAGCAACTAAGTTTGATAATTGCTCGATTAGTGTTATTGAATTTAGGAAAAATAATCATCTAATTGGCATAAACACGTGTGTTTATGTTTGATTAACCTAATTGTTCTTGTTGATTTTAATGCTTCTATTAATTAATCTTCGGCGCGTGTTTGGATTAAATTAATGGTTAGGGTTACTTGGATTGTGTGTTGAAAATTAGCCAACTTTAGAAGAAACAAGAATCAACTTTGAATTGGAATTTGAGCCATTGATTCTTCAATTAGTTCTTGGTATAGAAATTGAATTATCTTTGGTGTCAATAATCGACTAGTAAAATTTTCATGGTGGATATGACCAAAACCAAGATTCTTCTTAAATCGAATTCTATTCAATTTACTTTATTGTTTCAGTTTTTAGTTTAAAAGCATTCAAAACCCCCATTTCTTCTTAGCACAAGAATAAACTCCGTTCTTTGTGGGACGACCTGTACTCGCCACTACTATATTATTATTGGGAATTGTTAAATTTGAGTGCCTACGACACCACAGACCAAAAATTTTGGCGCCGTTGCTAAGGAACGATTTGAATTATTTTAGTGCTATTTATTTCAGTTTTTATTTTATTTTATTTTATTATTATTCTTATGCTAATTGTGTATGCCAGTAACACGATTTGAATTTTAATTTGATTCAAACATAAAGAGAACGCTACGCAAATTAGGGAAAGAATTTAAGGAAAGCTAGTTAAAGGAAGATCAATTGTTCAATTTCATTATCTTTGCTGGTGATAAGGAACAACATAAAGAGACAAACATAGCGCAAAGAACAATGCCCACCTTAAATCAACAACCTTTGTGCATTACATATCCTGAATTAGATGCAAATGTTACATTTAAATTTGAATCTAGACTAATCCATCTATTACCTTCCTTTCATGGATTACCAGGTGAATATCCAAATAAGTGTCTTAAAGAGTTTCACGTAGTTTGCATGAGTATGAGACCCATTGAAGTGTTAGAGAAGCATATTAAATTGAAAGTATTTCCATTCTTGCTCAGCGATAAGGCAAATGATTGGCTATTCGATTTACCATCAGGTAGCATTACAACCTGGGGGCAGATGAACAGATTATTCTTGGCAAAATATTTTTTAACCTCTCGGGCTGCGAATATCCGAAAAGAAATTTGTGGCATAAGGTAGTTCAATGATGAGTTCTTGTATGAGTATTGGGAGCGCTTCAAGAAACTGTGCAAGCTGTCCCCATCATCAGAGAAGTGACTCTTTTAATCCAATATTTTTATGAAGGTTGGTTACCAAATGAAAGGAACATAGTTGACGCCGCAAGTGGAGAAGTGTTAGATAATTTGACCATAGACACTGCTTGTGAGCTTATATCAAATATGGCCATGTTTTCTCAAAAGTTCGGGACACGATGTGATCAACCTCTCAAACGTGTTAACGAGATAAATGTTTCATCTTTAGAACAACAAATGGCTAGTTTGACTTCTTTTGTACGACAATTATCTTCAGGAACTGCGTAGACAGCAAAACCCTAGGGCATTTGCTCAAACGAGGGAAACTCAATAGATATGTGTCCCATATTACAAGAGGAATCCCAAGAGCAAGTAAATGCGGCGGAAGGATTTCTGGGGCAACCACGAACAAATTATGATCTCTACTCTAACATGTATAATCCTAGTTGGAGGGATCATTCTAACTTGAGATGTGGGAATCCAACAGAACCTCAAGCACAATAGAATCAAAAAAATTTCCAACCATACGCCTCCCAATAATGCTCAAAGACAACAAGCTAATCTGAATAATCAGTCTGGTAAGTCTTTAGAGGAAATTGATGTTTTCCAAACCTTATTTTGATGATGACATAAGCACTTAACTCTGTAAACAAGCTTTGCAGGTTTGTTACTTGTTCTGCTGGAGACAGGGTGTTCGGACGCAGTATACCGTCCGAACTATGTCAAGCTTCTCGGACGCATTCCACCGTCCGAACCAACAGGTAATAAGCAAGGATCTTACTGCTTCTCTACGGACGCACACAACTGTCCGAACAAAGTCTCTTTTGGACGAACATGACCGTCCGAAGCTCCGTTCGGACGATGGAATGGATGCATGCACGGTCGTCCGAACAACGTTTTCACCAACTGCATGGAGATCGGACGCTGTGTTGGACGCATCCTACTTATCTCGGACTTTCGAAACCTCAACGGGTACTTTTTGTGCATTTATTATTTAGCCGTTAGGAAGTAGTTGCAACCACCATTTATTGCTCCTATAAATAACTGCTCTCTAAATATTCTGTAAAGATCATCTAATACATTGAATACAAGCCTTAGAAAAGAGCAATTTTAGTAAATTGGCTATAGTGCTATATTGTATTAGTGTGCAGTTTAGTGTGCAATTCAATTTTGAGTGGAGTGATAATCTTGTACGAAAGTGAGGTTGTGAGTAAAATTCTTGGCTCAACTAAAAGAGTTTTAGTGTGAGCATGAATTTCCCTACTTTGTAAAGATTATTGGCTCACCAAGTGTGTGAAGCATTCTAGTGAATTGATACTTCAAGCTTGTTAGCTTGGAAGTATTGGTTGTTTAATTTCCTCTCTTTCTTACTTCACAGTTTCATTGATTCTATTATATTATTGATTAGTTGAAAATTTTCAATAATATTAATATTTCTAAAAGTATTTTTAGAAAGCTAATTCACCCCCCATCTTAGGTTACTTTGGGACCAACAATTGGTATCAGAGCTTGGTCTCATTTTATTGCTTAAATTGCTTTTGAGAAAAGAACTATTATACATTGGGCAACCAACAATGCTCTATTTTTTGAGGGTCAATTTGTTACTAGGCTCCCTATGTTTAATGGGGCAAATTTTATTAGTTGGAGAGATAGAATGAAAATATTTTTGCAATCTATTGATATTGACTTGTGGTATGTTGTTAATGAAGGTCCCTTTGAAGCTACTATCATTGATGATCACACAAATAGAAGAAGAGAAAAGACAAGGGATGAGCTAACTCCAGAAGACAAGGCAAACTTGACGTTAAATGCAAAAGCCATGAATGTTCTATATAATGCTTTGGATGCAAATGAATCAACTCGCGTAAAGGGATGCATTTCTGCTAAAGAAATTTGGGATAAATTGAAAGAAATTCATGAAGGGAGGGACGATGTTCGTGAGCAAAAGAAATCCTTACTTGTTGCCAAGTATGAGTCATTCAAGATGGAACCACATGAAAATATTGACAAAATGTATTGTAGGTTCAATGACATCATTAAGGATCTTGAAGCCTTGGGTAAGGAGTTCACATTCTTTGGGTGAAAAGAATAGAAAAATCCTAAATGCTCTATCCAAAGAATGGGATGCCAAAACAATTGCTATAGAGGAAGCCAAGAATTTAAATTCAATGCCTATTGAATCGCTAATCAACTCTCTTACATCTTATGAATTGAAGTTGAAGGCCAAAGTGGTGGATGATGAAAAAGCAAGGCCAAGAAGGAGCATTGCTCTAAAGACCTCTCAAGAAGAGGATGAAAATGGCTCCATCAATCTAGAAGATGAAGATCTTGATGAAGGAGATCTTGCACTCATCACCAAAGGATTTCTTAAACATTACATCAACAAACGAAGAATGAGAAGAGGTGGAGCTACAAATTCAAGTAATTTCAAAGGAAAGACTAGGCTAGAAATGAAGAAGCAAAACGAAAAGTGTTTTGAATGCGGTCAACTTGGACACTTTGCAAATGAGTGTCCTTCCAAGAAAAAGAAGGAAGGAAGAAAGCCTAGATTCAATAACTTTCAAATCACAGTGTTGGGATGATTGCAACTCCGAATGAGAAGTTGAAGAAAAAATAGAGTCGGCACAAATGGCCTTCATGGCCATTGGATATGATGAGGTAAATTCTAACTATGACTCTAATGATGAAAATGGTTAAGATGATCTTGAAGCTTTCATTTTGAAATTGCATGATAGCTTAAAAAGAATCATATGCTAGAAATAAGGAGTTAGCTAAAAAGTCAAATGCTTTATTGAATGCTAACTCTAAACTTGTGAATGAAAACAATAGGCTATCACAAGAAAATCGTGATTTGAAGAAAAGAATGCATGTGAGATCTAAGGTCAAGGAAGAACAAGCCTCCTTGAAGAAAAGAATGGATGAGTTGAATGCTCTCCTAAATAGAAAGATAGACAATATTGTTGATATGAAAAGAAATAGAAATGTAGCAATCAACAAAAATTTTGTCATGTTTAGAAGGGATGACTTATGTATTGTAAGACCAAAATCTTCTTTATATGGAAATAAAAGCATTATTTTGTAGATATTGCCAACAACATGGACATGTTAAGAATATGTGTTATGTCAATAAGAATGAAAAACTTGGAATGAAAGTTGCATGGATCGAAAGCAATTTCACTAACTCAAATGGACCCAAGAAAATATAGGTACCAAAAGTTATCAATTGATTTATTGTGTAGGTAATTAAAATCACCAACAATGCTAAGTGATTCATAGATAGTGGATGTTCAAGACACATGACGGGTGATGCCTCTCTCTTCACAAATCTTACATCCAAAAACAGTGAAAAAGTCACTTTTGGAGATAACAACAAAGCAAAATCAATCGGCATTGATGATGTAGGTAAAAATGGTGAAACCTTGATTAAGAATGTGCTTCTTGTTGATAATTGAACTATAATTTATTAAGTGTTAGTCAACTTTGTGACAAAAATTTATATGTATTCTTTACCAAGCATGAATGTCTTATCCTTGATAAAAATCATGTTGTTTTATTCAAAGGTACTAGGCACAATGATGTTTATGTGATTCATCTTGATAAAATTAGCAATAGCAATGTAAAATGTCTTACCGCTTCCATAGATGATCCTTGGCTTTGGCATCGAAGACTTTGTCATTTTAATATGGATTTAATTGAAAAACTTGCCAAGAAAGATTTGGTAAGAGGTTTGCCAAAACTAAAATTTTTGAAAAACAACATTTGTGATGCATGCCAATTTGGTAAACAAGTCAGTATCTTTTAAACCAAAGAATTTTGTGTCCACTCATAAACCTTTGGAATTGTTGCATTTAGACTTATTTGGACCTACTCAATATGCATTTGTTATTGTAGATAACTATTCTAGGTTTACTTGGGTAATATTTCTTGTTCACAAAAATGAAGCATTTGAAAAATTTGTAAAATTGTTTTCCAAAATTCAAAATTTATTGGATAAAAAAATTATTCGCTTAAGGAGTGACAATGGTGCTGAATTTAAATTTAGGGGTTTTCCTGACTTTTGTGATCACAACGGTATTTTTCATCCATGAATTTTCAGTTGTTAGAGTCCCTCAACAAAATGGTGTTGTTGAAAGGAAAAATAAGACTCTTCAAGAAACGGCTAGAACTATGATTAGTGAATGTGACTTACCACAATACTTTTGGGCCGAAGCGGTCAACACGGCTTGTTATGTCATGAATCGAGTTTTATTAAGATCCTCTTTAAATAAAACTCCTTATGAACTCCTTTTTTGTAGAAAACCCGTTGTGAGCTATTTCAAAGTTTTTGGTTGCAAATGTTTTATTTTAAAAATCAAAGAAAACCTTGAAAAATTTGACAAAAAATCGGATGAAGGAATTTTTCTAGGATATTCTAGTGACAAGAAAGCATACCGAGTCTACAATAGAAGAACGCTTTTGATTGAAGAAGTTGTGCATGTTACATTTGATGAAACTAATGATGTTATTTCAAAGAATTTATGTGAAGATGAAGATGTAGGTATTTTAAAGGAGCTCAAGAAGCTTGTTATTCATGAAGATCATCAAGAAAGACGTCACATCAAGCGTTGATGTCAACAACCATCAAATCAATGATGAAAAGAATGAGGATACTCCAAATGATCTTCCGAAAGCTTGGAGATTCGTCTCTAGTCATCCTCAAGATTCAATCATAGGTGATCTATCTGATGGGGTAATTACTCGCTCTCATAAACTTTTGAATAGTAATTGTGCATTACTCTCTCACTTTGAACCTAAACATATAGATGTTGCTTTGAGTGATGAATCTTGGGTTAATGCTATGCAAGATGAACTTAGACAATTTGAGAAAAATAATGTATGGACTTTCTTCTCATCTCGTTATTGGTACTAAATGGATTTTTAGAAACAAATTAAATGACAAAGGTGAATCATAAGGAACAAAACTAGACTTGTTGCTAAAGGTTATGATCTAGAAGAAGGTATTGATTTTGATGAAACCTTTGCACCCGTGGCTAGACTAGAATCCATTCGCATGTTTCTTGCATTTGCATGCTTCAATAATTTCAAATTATTTCATAATGGATGTCAAAAGTGCTTTTTTAAATGGCTTTATCGATCAAGAAGTTTTCGTCGAACAATCTCCGGGCTTTGAAAATAAAAATCTTCCAAATTATATTTTCAAACTCTCCAAAGATATGGTTTGAAACAAGCTCCAAGAGCTTGGTATGAAAGATTAAGTGGTTTCTTGATAGAAAGTGGTTTCAAAAGAGGTGTAGTTGACACCACTCTTTTTACAAAAACGGATTCAAATGGTTTGTTAATCGTTCAAATGATTGCAAATCCGAAGGAGAAGTCGAAGAAGAAATGGAGTCGGCAGAAATGGCCTTTATGGCCATTGAAGATGATGAGGTAAATTCTAACTATGACTCCAATGATGAAAATGATGAAAATGATCTTGAAGCTTTCATTTTGAAATTGCATGATAGCTTAAAGGAATCATATGCTAGAAATAAGAAGTTAGTGAAGAAATCAAATGCTCTATTAAATGCTAACTCTAAACTTGTGAATGAAAATAATAGGATAAGCTCTTGAATCTATCACAAGAAAATTGTGACTTGAAGAAAAGAATGCATGTGAGATCAAAGGTCAAGGAAGAACAAGCCTCCTTGAAGAAAAGATTGGATGATTTGAATGCTCTCTTGACTAGAAAGAAAGAAAATGTTGTTGATTTGAAAAGAAATAGAAATGTATTAATCAACAAAAATTTTATCATGTTTAGAAGGGATGACTTATGTTTTGTAAAATCAAAATCCTCTTTATATGGAAATAAAAATACTATTTGTAGATATTGCCAAAAACATGGACATGTCAAGAATATGTGTTATGTCAAGAAAAATGAGAAACTTGGAATGAAAGTCGCATGGATTGATAGCAATTTCACTAACTCAAATGGACCCAATAAAATGTGGGTACCAAAAGTTATCAATTGATCTATTGTGTAGGTACTTAACATCACCAACAATGCCAAGTGGTTCATAGATAGTGGATGTTCAAGGCACATGACGGGTGATGCTTCTCTCTTCACAAATCTCATTTCCGGATCCAAAAATAGTGGAAAAATTACATTTGGTGATAACAATAAAGAAAAATCAATCGGCATTGGTGATGTAGGTAAAAATGGTGAAACCTTGATAAAGAATGTGCTTCTTGTTGATAATTAATTATAATTTAGTAAGTGTAAGTCAACTTTGTGATAAAAATTTATATATGTTTTTTACCAAGCATGAATGTCTTATCCTTGATAAAAATCATGTTGTTTTATTTAAGGGCACTAGGCACAATGATGTTTATGTGATTCATCTTGATAAAATTAGCAATAGCAATGTAAAATGTCTTACCGCTTCCATAGATGATCCTTGGCTTTGGCATAGAAGACTTTGTCATTTTAATATGGATTTAATTGAAAAACTTGCTAAGAAGGATTTAGTAAGAGGTTTGCCAAAACTAAAGTTTTTGAAAAATAAAATTTGTGATGCTTGCCAATTTGGTAAACAAGTTAAAGTTTCTTTTAAACTAAAGAATTTTGTGTCCACTCATAAACCCTTTAGAATTGTTGCATTTAGACTTATTTGGACCTACTCAACATGCTAGTCTTGGTGGTTGCAAATATGCCTTTGTTATTGTAGATGATTATTCTAGGTACACTTGGGTGTTATTTCTTGTTCACAAAAATGAAGCTTTTGAAAAATTTGTAAAATTGTTTTCCAAAATTCAAAATTGATTGAATTTAAAGATCATTCGTTTAAGAAGTGACAATGGTGCCAAATTTAAATTTGGAGGTTTTCTCGAATTTTGTGATCACAACGGTATTTTTCATGAATTTTTGGTTGCTAGAGTCCCTCAACAAAATGGTGTTGTTGAAAGGAAAAATAGGACTCTTCAAGAAACCGTTATTACTATGATTAGTGAATGCGACTTACCACAATATTTTTGGGCCGAAGCCGTTAACACAGCCTGTTATGTCATGAATCGAGTTTTATTAAGATCTTTTTTAAACAAAACTCCTTATGAACTCCTGTTTTGTAAAAAAACCCGTTGTGAGCTATTCTAAAGTTTTTGGTTGCAAATGTTTTGTTTTAAAAATCAAAGAAAACCTTGGTAAATTTGACAAAAAATTGGATGAAGGAATCTTTCTAGGATATTCTAGTGGCAAGAAAGCATACCGAGTATACAATAGAAGAACGCTCTTGATTGAAGAAGTTGTACATGTTACCTTTGATGAAGCTAATGATGTTATCTCAAAGAATTTGTGCAAAGATGAAGATGTATAGGTATTCAAAAGGAGCTCAGAAGCTCACTATTCATGAAGATCGTCAAGAGATCACATCAAGCAATGATGTCAATGACCATCAAGTAGATGATGAAGAAGAAAAGAACGAGGATACTCCAAAAGATCTTCCAAAATCTTGGAGATTCGTCTCTAGTCACCCTCAAGATTTAATCATAGGTGATCTATCCGATGGGGTAACTACTCGTTCTCATAAACCTTTGAATAGTAATTGTGCATTACTTTCTCTTATTGAACCTAAACATGTAGATGTTGCTTTGAATGATGAATCTTGGGTCATTTCCATGCAAGATGAACTTAGTCAATTTGAGAAAAATAACGTATGGACCTTGGTTGAAAGACCATCTTCTCATCCCGTAATTGGAACAAAATGGGTTTTTAGAAAGATTCATTAAATGATAAAGGTGAAATCATAAGAAACAAAGCTAGACTTGTTACAAAAGGTTATGCTCAAGAAGAAGGTATTGACTTTGATGAAACCTTTGCACCCGTGGCTAGATTAGAATCCATTCGCATGTTTCTCGCATTTGCATGTTTCAATGATTTTGAATTATTTCAAATGGATGTCAAAAGTGCATTTTTAAATGGTTTTAGTGATCAAGAAGTTTTCATTGAACAACCTCCGGGCTTTGAAAATAAAAATCTTCCAAATCAAGTTTTCAAACTCTCTAAAGCTTTATATGGTTTGAAACAAGCTCCAAGAGCTTGGTATGAAAGATTAAGTGGTTTCTTGATTGAAAATGGATTTAAAAGAGGTGTAGTTGACATGACACCACTCTTTTTACAAAATAGATTTAAATGGTTTGTTAATTGTTCAAATTTATGTTGATGATATTATTTTTGGAGTAACTAATGAAAGCTTGTGCAAGGACTTTTCACATTTAATGCAAAAAGAGTTTGAGATGAGTATTATGGGCAAGTTACAATTTTTCCTTGGACTATAAGTTCACCAAACAAAGGAAGGAACGTTTATTACACAAATCAAGTACACAAAGGAGCTACTCAAACGATTCAGAATGGAAGATTGCAAAGAAGTTGGTACGCCTATGTGCACTTCAACCAAACTTGATAAAGATGAAGGAGGTAATAGTGTTGATGAAAAACACTATAGAGGTATGATCGGAAGTCTACTTTACTTAACAACTAGCAGACCAGATATTATGTTTGCTGTTTGTTTATGTGCTAGATTTCAATCTTGCCCTAAAGAATCGTACTTGATAGCTGTAAAAAGGATTTTTAGATATTTGAAGGGTACAATGAATTGTGGTATCCAAAAAGTCCTCTACATTTGATTTAATTAGTTATTCTGACGCTGACTTTGCTGGGTGTAAAATTGATAGAAAAAGTACCAGTGGTATGTGTCATTTCTTGGGAAATTGTCTTGTGTCTTGGTTTAGCAAAAAACAAAATTCTATTTCCCTTTCTACGGTTGAAGCCGAATACATTGCTGCTGGAAATTGTTGTGCTCAACTTCTGTGGATGAAACATGTTCTAAAAGATTTTGGTGTTGTTTTTGATTGTGTGCCTATAAGGTGTGACAACACTAGTGCAATTAATCTCACAAAAAATCCTGTTATGCACTCTAGGACCAAACACATTGATGTTAAGCACCATTTTATTAGAGATCTTGTTTGTAAAAAGGAAATACGTGTTGATTTCATGCCTACTTTAGATCAATTGGCTGATATTTTTACAAAACCCTTGGCTCTAGATCGTTTTGAATCTCTCAGAAAATGTTTGGGGATTTTATAGTTCAATTTGGCATAATCTCTTCGTTCGGATTTTCGTACTCGATCGTCCGAATAACACTATTTCTCGTACGCTCTCACTCGTCCGAAAACCTCCACTCTATCTTGGACGCTTATAATCGTCCGAATGCTACTCACTTTCTTCACTTACTCTCTGGAATTCTACCGGACACTTACCATCGTCCAAAAGAATATCGGACGCACTAGCTCTTCGATCGGCCGTTCGTTCATCAGCTTTCAGACGCTTCATCGGACGCATACCAATCGTTCGGCCATCCGAATGGTCTCCCTATTCGATTAAAACCGTCCACTTTCCCCCATTTCGGACTCACCCTAACCCCCGAAACCCTCTAAGGCAAAATTTTTGTCCAAAAAAATTCCTCCAACTTCTTCCTTCTCTCCACAAATTGTTTGGAAAATTGTCATTGCCAAAGTATTCATCACCATTATTGAACCTAATTCCACCCATCTACCATCTCATTTCATCAAATTCCCATCAACCTTTCAAAAAATTAAAATTTCTTTTTTGTTCCCTTTCTCTTCTTTCAGACATTCACAATGGTTAAGTCCCGTGGAGGTTCTTCTACAGCAACTCGTGGACGAAAATCAAAAGGGAAAGCTCCGGTGAGTGGGGAATCTTCTGCTAATCCTCAAGTCTCCTCAAATCCAACCTTACCGAAATTCATCGATGCCAAGGCATCCGAACGGTATACATCTCTTCTTAGCAAATCTATAATCGTTCAACGTCCTGCTTCTCAGAGTCTTTTCAATGAATTTAATCTTCCCATTGTCAAATCGTGCTTTGAAAAACAAAATTGGGGTCACTTAGTGCATATTGATTTACTCGTTTATCATGACATGTGCTTCAATTCACAGCCAATCTTCGGAAAGGCCCCACTGTTCGCACATTAATTTCTCGTGTAAACAGCACAAATCTTGAGATTTCCTCCAACATCATCAACACTATTTTTGAATGTGAAGTCTCAAATCTGAATGATTTCTCTTATTTCTTTTCTTTAGATAAATGGCCTGCTATTGATACTCGATTTGACATTGTCAAGACAATGAGGTCAGAGCTATTTTTAACATCAATTTCCAACAGGCCTCAAAATCCAAAATCACATTACTCACTCCTGAACTAAACATTCTGTACACTCTTGTCGCAAATTTGCTGTTACCAACCGATGGGCATCGCATCGAGCCCGAAAAAATGCAGCTTTACTTTTTTTTTTTGTGTTTTCAAGGGAATTCCTCTTGACTTTGGGTATCTTTGCTACTCCCTGTGGGAACTATTTCTCACTGATACCTGAAGAAACATTCCTTTTGGAAAATTTCTCCCCAAAGTATTTGATTTCATTGATGTCCTTTGCAGCGGCAACAAACAATTTCCTCCTTATTTCAACAAATCTTATATTGAACGAAAAGGCCTCCATTTTTTCAACGATCCATGGTTAACTAAGGCAACTTTTGATATTGAACGTTCAAAATCCCAAGCCTCTACCTCTAGTTTGGCAATTCCACATTCTCCTCCTCCTCAAACACCTCCACCAATCCATGATCCTCATCCATCTTCCATCTCTTAACCTTCACTTTCGTTTCAACATCGCACTAATCATAAGTTAAAGCGACTTGAAACTAGTCAGTTGATTCTCCAAGAGGCACTTAGCTTGGACATGTCTGCTTCAGCTCAGGTTCAATTTGCCAATATTCAATCACAATATCCACTCGACTACTCTACCGAAAGTGATGACAATGCTGAAAAAGGAGATGTTCCTGAGGACGACAAGAGGACACAAATAATCAAGGTGCTGCCAATGAAAATGAAGGCGATGATGAGGATGTTGACAACACATTCAATTTCATCATGCAATACCGAAGAAGATGAAGACAGTGAGGCTACTGATGATGATGCTCCTTCCAAACGCCGCAAGATTGAAAAGCGTTCCAAGAAGAATAATGACTCGACTTAGATCCCTTAATAATTTGTATTTTAGTTTTGGCATTTCTTTGAATTTTTTCCTTTGCCTAGTTGTATTCGCTCTCGGTTTTACCCTTTTATGTATTTCTTTATCTCTTGATAAAAGAACTATTCCTGTTGAATATTTGGATTTTATCCTGTTGAATATTCGGGCTTTATATTTGGGTTTTATCCTTTTTATGAATTTTTGCACTATTCCTGTTGAATATTTGCACTTTCATCAGGGAGAGCTTTGTTTGATGATGTCAAAAGGGGGAGTAGTAATTTATATTGCAAAATGATTGGTTATCCCTCATATCTGTTGATTTTACATAATTATTCCATGATTGTTTTTCATCATCAAAAAAGGGGAGATTGATGTTTTCCAAACCTTATTTTGATGATGACATAAGCACTTAACTCTGTAAACAAGCTTTGTAGGTCTGTTACTCGTTCTGCTAGAGACAGGGTGTTCGGACGCAGTACACCGTCCGAACTATGTCAACCTTCTCGGATACATTCTACCGTCCGAACCAAAAGACAGAAAGTAAGGATCTTACTGCTTCTCTACGGACGCACACAACTGTCCGAACAAAGTCTCTTTCGGACGAGCATGACCGTCCGAAACTCCGTTCAGACGATTGGAATGGACGCATGCACGGCCGTCCGAATGATGTTCTTCACCAACTGCATGGAGATTGGACGCTGTGTCAGACGTATCCTGCTTATCTCGGACGTCCAAAACCTCAACGGCTACTTTTTGTGCATTTATTATTTAGTCTCTAGGAAGTAGTTGCAACCACCATTTATTGCTCCTATAAATAACTGCTCTAATATTCTGTAAAGATCATCTAATACATTGAATACAAGCCTTAGAAAAGAGCAATTTTAGTACAAATTGGCTATAGTGCTATATTGTATTAGTGTGCAGTTTAGTGTGCAATTCAATTTTGAGTGGAGTGATAATCTTGTACGAAAGTGAGGTTGTGAGTAAAATTCTTGGCTCAACTAAAAGAGTTTTAGTGTGAGCAAGAATTTCCCTACTTTGTAAAATTATTGGCTCACCAAGTGTGTTAAGCATTCTAGTGAATTGATACTTCACGCTTGGTAGCTTGGAAGTTGGAAGTATTGGTTGTTTAATTTCCTTGCCTTAAACTCTTTCTTACTTCACAGTTTCATTGATTCTATTATATTATTGATTAGTTGAAAAATCTCAATAAGATTAATATTTCTAAAAGTATTTTTAGAAACCTAATTCACCCCCCTTTTAGGTTGCTTTGGGACCAACAGAAGTGTTGAATGCTTTAACAGCTAATAATATGCAATTTCAACATGATACCAAGGCCAGTATTTAGCAATTGCAGCATCAAATGGGACAAATGGCAACTGTAACCAGCCGATTGGAATTACAAAGTTCTTGAAAATTGCCATCTCAAACTATCATTAATCCAAAGAAAAACGTCAGTTATAATTATGTTGAGCAGTGGTAGGAAGCTTGAGGTGCAACACAAATGGTTCTTGAACATGTTAAGCCTGAGAAGAACGAGGCAAAGGCTGAAAAGAGATTGTTTCAAGTGAAAAGAAAGGTAGTGGCATTGAGAAAGAAAGTGTTCCCATGAGGCCAGAATGTAAGTCCAAACCCCCATTTTTCGAAGCATTGGAAGAGTTTCCAAAAGAGAATCCCGACAAGGAAATGTGTGAAACTTTTCGTAAGTGCGAGGTAAATATCCCTTTATTAGATGCTATTAAACAAATATCTCGCTATGCTATGTTTTTGAAGGAATTGTGTACCCATAAACGAAAGAAAAAGGAAAAGAAAGTTCAGAAGGTAGAGGTTAGGAGAAATGTTTCGTCCATTGTTAAAAAAATCCCTACCTGAATGTTTTCTGTTCCCTGCAAGATAGGAAATTCACAATTTGAAAAAGCCATATTGGACTTGATATTTTCCAAACCTTATTTTGATGATGACATAAGCACTAAACTCTTAAAACAAATTGTGTAGGTCTGCTATCTTTTCTGCTGGAAATAGGTCGTTCGGACGCAATACACCGTCTGAACTATGCCACTTTTCTCAGACGAACAGGAACGTCCGATACAGATTCACTTGGACGTTTCACCGTCCGAACGGACAGGTAGAAAGCAAACTTCTTTATGCACCTGCAACGGACGCACAGGCAAGTGTCCAAGAAAATATCCCTCGAACATATATTTCTGCCTGATTGATAAGAATCAAGAATCCTAAGCTTTTCAACGGAAGCATACAACTGTCCAAACGAAGCTTGCTTCAGACGAACAGGACAGTCCGAAACCCAGTTTGGAAGATGAAACGGATGCATGCACAGCCGTCCGAACGAAATCCTTCACCAACTATACTGAGATCGGACGCTGTGTCGGATGCACCATCTTTATCTCTGGCATCCGAAACCTTAATGGCTAATTTTTGTGCATTTATTATTGAGCCGTTAGGAAGTAGTTGCAACCACAATTTATTTCTCCTATAAATACCTGCTCTATTGTTCTATAAGGAATATCTAGTACATTGAATACAAGCCTTAGAAAAGAGCAATTTGGGTGCAAATTGGCTATAGTGCTATATTGTATTAGTGTGTAGCTTTGAGTGCAATTCAAAATATTGAGTGGAGTGATAATCTTGTACTAAAGTGAGGTTAAGAGTGAAATCCTTGACTTCTTCAACTAAAGTGAATTAGTGTGAGCAAGGATTGTCCTACTTTGTGTACATTAGAAGATTATTGACTCACCAAATTTTGTGAAGCATTCTAGTGGATTAACACTTCAAGTTTGGTAGCTTGGAAGTGTTGCTTGTTTAATTTCTCTCTTTACATTTCATAAGCTTCATTGTCTTTATATCTACTTATCCATTTGATAGTTTAAAAGATTTTATTGGTGATTATTTTGCTATATAATTTTTAAGAATCCTAATTCACCCCTTCCTCTTAGGTTGCTTTGGGGCCAACAGGACTTAGTTGCATCTATTAATGTAATGCCATATCCTGTTTATGATGCATTAAAAATTGGACCATTGAATAAGATTTGTATGATAATTTAGCTAGCTGATAGATCTTTAGCCTATCTTAAAAGAGTAGTAGAGGATACTTAGTTCAAGTGGGAGGTCTAGTTTTCCTACTGATTTTTATGTTCTAGAAATGGAAGAAGGTGATTCTAGTGATCCTATGAATTAGAAAATTTATTAGGAAGACCATTTCTAGCTACATCTCAAACTAAGGTAGATGTTCTTAATGGCACTCTTAGTTTGAATTTGGTGATACAAGTGTTCAATTTAGCATTTATGATGATGTTGAATCGTCCGACCATACTAAACTTGTTTCTCTAATCGATGTGTTTAAGCCTCCAATACAGGAAATTCATGGACATGCCAACAATAGGGAGGTATATATGAACCATAAAGAACATCTTGAGGGAAAGAATAATAACTTGTCAAAGCAAGCAATTAATGGAGGTCCTAATGTTTTACCACTTTCTAACGAGTAGTTGATGCTATCTATTGCGCAGGGCACAATTTTGGATTAAAACCGCCTTCCTGTTCACCTTAAATACTTATTTTTGAAAGATAAGGAGAAGGTGATCATCTCAAGTCAACTTAGCAATCCACAAGAAGAGCAACTTGCTTGGGTCCTAAAGGAACAAAGGAGATTGAATCCATTATTTATGAGAACAGTGAAACGGACTTTATATCCTTGGACTCCTCAACATAGGAGTTACTTGAAGTGAAAGAGTATCAAGCCGAACCAACAATAGTAAACAAAGGCACTGCATGAGAGGAAACCCATGTCCATTTTAAATTTTTTTCCATTATTTATCTTTTGCAACTTTATTTTTGTTTATTTTAGTTTTAAAGGATAGCATATTTTAATTTTGTTGCTAGGTGGGAAATCGACTTCATTTATAAGCTAAACTGTTAAAATGATCCTTTGAAGATTTTGTGTGTTATGTGGGTGATTTAGGGTAGAAATTTTATGCTTTAAGGATTTTTCTGCAATTAAAAAAAATTTTGAAAATTTGTTTTCGCTTCGCGCGCCCATGCGCGCTTCATTGCTCACGCATGTGCGCGAGGTCGATCGTGAAATTTTGCCTCTACCTCGAGCGCAATGCTTACTATGAGCCTCGTGCATGTGCACAAGGCAAGATGGCAACCCGGATTCACTACTTCGTGCCCGCATGCGTGCTAAACTTGCAGCGTGGCCATGTGTCATGTAAGCTCAACTACTTATAAGGGTCAAAACCCTTCTTCACAAACATAACACACGCATACAACTCTTTCTTCCCTTCCAATTCTTCTCAACCTCCAAAATCCCCTACTACTAATTCTTCCTCAAATCACTCCAACTTCATCAAATTCACTTCCAAAACCTTTCTTTTTCAAAGGAAAATTACATCAAGGCATGAATTTCATTCTCTTTCTTTAATATTTCCTTTGTGGGTTTCAATTGATTATCTCTTATGTTTTCATTTTTTTATGCTTTAATTGGTTAAATATGTTATGGATTGAACTTTAAACTTGTGATTGAAGTGATTTATGTTTGGATTGTTGATTGAGGATGGATTTCATGTTCATTACATACACAAAAATTTTCTCTTTATCTATGCATGCCATGTGTTCGGTAAATTGTCTCAATGAATCAAAACATTAAAACACAAAGCATTGGTGCATGATTTAATTCCTAGAATGTTAATTATGCCATGTGATATCTTAATTTGGTTAATTTTCATGCATAGGAATGTTCTTGGAATGTATATAAGCCTTACTTTTAGGCACTATTTCGCTTGAATTGTCATGTATATTCTAAGGCTTATGATTTGGGGATGAACTTTTATTTAAGTGTGGGGTGTCAAAGTTTATTGTTTGGGAGTCACGAGATTCTTATTTATATTTTGTAGGGATGGCAAGATTGGCCAAGAAAACAACTACAGGCAAGAGTGCCGGAGCATCCTCATCATCCCGGTCTGAACAACCTAGGGTAGTTGTGGGTGTGAGATTTTTAACTGCAACAGCCCAACAAAAATACGATAATGATATCTCTAAACGGGCTGTAATTAAGGAAAAAGGGGTATTCAAGTTCCATTGGAAGGGGTGCCCGAGATCAAGTTAACCATTTACAATCATGGATGGGATCTCTTCACCTCAACTCCTATCGATGCAGTTATCCCGGTGGTGCGTTAATTTTATGCAAATTTTGCCCATTATAGCGACACCAAGGTATGTATATAATGTAAGGGGAAAAGATGTGAATGTCTCTACCAATGAGATTAATAGAGTCTTGAAGGTCAATCGGGTACGTAATGATGAATGGCCAGACACCCGAAATGCCAACATGGAGTTACAAGAAATCACAAGTATTCCTTGTGATGGGGACGTTGAATGGACCTATACGGCAGATGGTAACTTGGCTCAGCATTTCAATGCTAATACACTTAAATCGGCTTGGTTTATCTGGTTTAAGTTTCTTTGTGCTCGCCTCCTTCTGGCTAATCATCTTGCACACATCACTATGGAGAGAGCCAAGATCTTGTATTGCATTGTTACCGGATAATCTGTAGAAGTTGGTCAGCTTATATACCAGCAGATTTGCTATTCCGCTACTAATAAGCAATTGGGCTTATGGTTTCCCCATTTGATTACTGCTCTATTTTTGGAAAGCGGTGTTGTGATTGATCCTTCCAAGGAAAAATTGAAGCCTGGAAAGTTAATTGCAGTGGTGGTTATGAGAGCTATAGTTGATTAAACGCACTCGGTCCCAAGCCTCTACATCACATACAGATGAAGCTGCTGATTTCGAAGATGAGCCTGTGTTGTGCCACAACAGACTCAGGAAGAGCTTCTACAACAAATCCTGGTGGAGCAACAGCGGATGAGTCACTGTTTTGATTCATTTATTCAATGCCAGTATACCTAGAAGCAAGCCATGGAGCCTCGCTAGATGGCCAAGGAGCAGGGAGAGGATCCATCGACATTTCCACCTTTTTCTCCTTTCCTGTAGGATTTGGGGCCGCATGATCATTGAGGTTTTCTTGCCCTATGTTTTGGGCCATTTTCTTTATCTTTTAATTTTACCAGTTGATTTTTTAGAAAATTTTAGTTGCTATTTTATTTTATTAGGCATTTTAGTTAGTTTATTTCCTTTTAGCTAGGTTTTAAATTTCATCGTGGTGTTTTCATTTGTTTTTGTTGTGTATTCCCTTAAGGGAGTAAGTTTTTTCCTGATTATTGTAGAATCCTTTTCTTGAAACAATATTCCTGTTTTTCTTATTTTCTCAAGAGAATTATTTGTTTTGTTCTGTTTTGTTTAGTGTTACTCCAGCCTTAATTCGCGACAAAGGGATATTTATAGCCGATATTGCTCCAAACACGAATTAAATCCAGAGAAACTTTTCTTTTTCCCATTTTATGCTTTTATTTTTACATTGAGGACAATGCTTATTTTTAAGTGTGGGATGGGGGAGTTATTTGGATTTTTAAGTTGTTTGGTGTATTTTGCTCGATTGTGCTGTAATTTTTGACTTTTCCTTTGATTTGAGAGCTTGTTGAAAATTTTGAAAATTTTTGTGGATTATTTGACAATTTTTTAAAAAATTTTTGAAAATTTTTGCTTAACGTATTTCCTCATTTTTCTGCAGAATAAATCTTTAATTGAACTATGCAGGAATGAGTAGTCAGTGTTAATATTTTCCATTCATGATTTTCAAGATTTCTGAGCACTAAGCCATACATTAATTTTTGATTTGGTATATTTAGCAGAAATTTATGTAGATTCAATTCTGTTGCATCCCAAAAACTCACTTGATTACATATTCAAAGCGAATTCTTAGACGACCTGATTTAGTTTTAAAATGAGGATAGTGCCTTCTTTGTTTGTTAAGCCTTTCTAGCCAACTATTTTAACAATTTGTTTCTAAGTACCTTGTTTGAGCCTTATTTTTGTGAAGAGAAACATCATTCGCCTTCTTTCACTTAAACTCATTTACCTACTCTTATTGACCTTAATATTTCTTTTAATTGTTTTTTCCTAAATTTTCCTATTAAGAGCTTTATGGTGTGTTGGTCCCAAAGCAACCTAAGAGGGGGGGGATGAATTAGTTTTCTTAAAAATATTTTCAAAAATATTGAGATTTTCTAATTGAATGCTGATATAATAAAAATAATAGAACTGTAAGGTAAAGAGAGAAAAATTAAACAACCAACACTTCCAAGCTAGCAAGCTTGAAGTATTCAATCACTAGAATGCTTCACACACTTGGTGAGCTTCAATAATCTTTACAAAGTTGGGAAGTTCTTGCTCACACTAAAACTCTTTTAGTTGAGCCAAGAATCTTTCTTACAACCACACTTTCATACAAGATTATCACTCCACTCAAAGTTGAATTACACTCACAACTGCACACTAATACAACAAGGCACTATAGTCAATTTGTACTCAAATTTCTCTTTTCTAAGGCTTGTATTCAATGTATTAGATGATTTTTACTGAATGTCAAAGCAGCTATTTATAAGAGCAATAAATGGTGGTTGCAACTACTTCCTAACGGCTAAATAATAAATGCATAAAAAGTAACCGTTGGGGTTTTGGACGTCCGAGATGTTTTGGATGCGTCCGACACAGCGTCCTATCTTTATACAGTTGTCGAAGAGCTTCGTTCGGACGTCCGTGCATGCGTCCGTTCCTTCGTCCGATAGAAGCTTCGGACGGTCATGTTCGTCCGAAAAGAGAAGCAGTAGAATCCCATTTCTTTCTATCTAATTGTTCGGACGGTGCAATGCGTTCGAGAAGTTTAGACCTAGTTCGGAAGGTTCAGTGCGTCCGAAAGCCCTGTCTCTAGCAAAATAGATAACAGTCCTGCAAAAACTTGTTTACAACGTTAAGTGTTTATGTCATCATCAAAATAAGGTTTGGAAAACATCATGGTGCACATTATATTTTAGGGGGATATAAGGGTGGAAGTATGTGAGAAGTAGGTGGTGTACATTTATGGAATAAAATGGGGTATTGGAAGAAAAAATGTTGAAGGAAAAAATAATAATGAGAGTTTTTGATATATACAGGTAGTACCTATCACTGGTACATGTATTTGCAGGTAGTGCCCATCACTGGTACCTGTGTTTATATGTTCCAGGTAGTGCATACCACTAGTACTTGTACTATGAGCAGACATAAAAAAATAAAATAATGATATGATGTATATATGTCCGGAAGAATGTTGGCATGTTTTGGCTAATTCGAGGAAGGGGAACTTATGTGCTTTTTGGTTGTTCGGAATTCTTCATATGAGTGTTTGTTACTCATGTGTGGGGTTGTGGATATATGATATTTCGCATGTGAAGAAAAGTTTTATATGTGTGGCCACCATTACTATAAAGCTCTTGTTCTTATTTTTTATGTCCTTTTCCTTCTTTGGCTAACTAATATCCTAACCTATAGTTCGAGCTAAAAGTCCTACGTAATTTAGCTAGAATCGATTGTCTAGATTAGTGGAGGGGTGTAAGAAAAGTGAGCTTTGGGGTGTTTAGAAAAATTTAGAGGGTCTTCACAATTTAATCCAAATATTTTCAAATCTAAGTTTTTGAATGGCTATACACACATACACACGAATTTCGGGTTTTGGTTTTTATTAGCATTTGAGCTCTTGGGTTCTTAGACTACTCTGATTGGTGGATTGATTATTGATTATTTATGTGGGTATTTGAGGGAATATGTTGAGTAAATTTTTTTTTATGCTTAAATGTTTTAATTTTATGTTTGCTCGAGGACAATCAAAGGCTAACTGTAGGGTACTAATTTCATAAGTTCATACTTGTGCTACATTTTATGTTTCATTTACAACATTTTTATGTGTTGTAAGCAAGATTTGAGTTATTATTGAGCTTAATTTGGTTATTCTTAGTTTTTGTAGGGTTAAAGTGAAAAAAGAGCCAAAAAAGATGAAAAAGATGAAAGGAAATGCTAAGGGCGAAACATGTGCTAGTATGAAGCCATTCTAGACACTGTTTCATATTTTAAGTGTAACTTTTGAGTCCAAGATCCGATCAATGTGATTCAAGATGCGCAATCAAGCAATGTATGTGCGCCCGAGATAGCAGTGTTATGTGATTTTTTTTTTTGGGCAGATTTCTTCGACCGGTTGGACTTTTTTTTATAAGATTTCACATTCTTATCCTTAGACAATGATTGTAATCCTAGTATTCATTATAAATACCCCAAGTAGCGTGATTAGAAGAGAGTCGACACTTTAGTTTCTCATTTAACTAGGATTTTCAGCAGAGAAAATTCTTCAATATTCTTAAGATCATGGCATTTTTTGCCTAAACCCTTTTTCTTGGTAGAGGATTTGAAGCCATGGTCAATTCTACAATGTTGTGAGACTCTTTGTTCTTGAACTTATTCAATTTTATATCAAGTATTGATTATTTTTCTACGATTAATTTTATGATTGTTCTTTTTAACTTGTTATTGCAGAAGAATATTAAGTTATTGGAATTAATCTATAGCTAGATTATTTTAACTGCGTGTGCTTAATTCAATCTGTGAAGCAACTAAGTTTGATAATTGCTCTATTTGTATTATCGAATTTAGGGAAAATAATCAACTAATTGGCATAACTGCGTGTGTTTGCGTTTAATTAATCTAATTGTTCTTGATGATTTTATTGCTTCTACTAATTAATATTTGGCGCGTATTTGGATTAAATTAATGTTTAGGGTTAATTGGCATGTTGAAAATTAGCCGACTTTAGAAAGAAACAAGAATCTACTTTGAATTGGAATTCGGGTTAATTTTTCAATTAGTACAGTTCGTACAAAAATTGAATTATCTTCGGTGTCAATGATCGACTATTAAAATTTCAATGGTGGATATGACCAAAACTAAGATTTTTCTTAAATCGAATTCTCTTCAATTTACTTTATTGTTTTAGTTTTTAGTTTAAAAGCATTCAAAAACCCCCTTTCCTTTTAGCACAAGAATAAACTCCGTTCTCTGTGGGACGACCTGACCTCGCCACTACTACATTGTTATTGAAAATTGTTAATTTTGGTTGTCTACAACAGCACAGACAACTTCACAAATTAAATCAGACAATACAGCTAATATTAATCTAGCTATAAATTGAATCCATTAATTAACTACTTAGCCTTCATAGCAATCAAAGGAAAACAATCATAAAAATAAATGCAAAAAAATAACCAATACTTGAAATAATAATTGAATAATTGAAATACAATAAGTCTCACAACTTTAAAAAATCCATGACATCAATTCCCTTGAACAAGAATGAAATTTTTAGGCACAAAAGCCCATGGAGAGGACTCACAAAATAAAGCTGTCAAGCTATGACTTAAGAATGATAAAACATATGCTTCAAATTCTATTGACATTAGAACATATGCTTCAAATTTAACTCCAATTTTAGCCTTGATGTCAATAGAATTTGGAAAAATGCTGGGATAAAAGTTGTAGCTCTTAATGAATCAATTTAATCGGAGCTCATAGGAAAAAGTTATGCTTAAAATAGAAAACATCACCAACTTGGTCGATGCTTGAGCACACTTTACACTTTTCATTTTTCTTCGCTTTATTTCGCCCTTTTAACTCCTTTTGCACTTTAACCTTACAAAAGTTAAAGATAAACCAATTAAACTCATAATTAAGTCAAATATTGCTTACAACACATAAAATGAGGTAAATGATACATAAAAGTTGAGATATTTATGAGCTTATCAAATCCTCCCACACTTAGCTTTTGATCGTCTTGGAGGAAAAAGTAGAATTACAACAAATAAACTCATCAAAATTCAGCCAACATATAACAGATCAGGTAGGGTCTCAACAATTGTCCACATAAATAATCAAGAGCCACTCCACCATCAGGAATAGTTTAAGAACTTAAGAACTCAAATGCTAACAAAACCCAAGACATGAAATCCGATGTATGTATGCATAGCCATTCAAGAAAACAATTTTTAAGACACTTGGATCAAATCATGCAAACTCTTAGAATTTTTCTAAACGTCCCATAGTTCAATCTTCTTATACCTCTATACTAATATAGACAACTGACTTAATTTAAATTAGGCAAGACTTTTTAGCTTGTAATATTAGGCTAGGGAATTGGCTAATCAAAGAAGGGATAAGGATATCACAAAACAAAAGCAAGAGTTTTAAGATAATGTTGCACACCATTGAAATAATACTTCTCTTTAAATATTAAACCACCTATCCTTATAGAGAAATAACCCCTCTCTTAATCAACAAACATCCACGAAATATTTCATACAATAAACAAAAAAGTCATCCTTCTTCAATTTAACCCAACATGCCAACATCTGTTAACGGTTTCCCAACATTTCCTTCACATTTTTTCTCATTTTTTTATGTGCGATCCTAATACAAGTACTAGTGATAGGCACTACCTGCGAAAAAACAAACATAGGCACCAGTGATAGGCATTACCTGCAATTTTCAATAAATTTTTTTCTCAAATCATATTTTTATTTTTTTATATACCCCCTTTTTGCCCCATAAATGTACACCACTCACTTAAATAATTACCACCTTCATTAAACTACCTTTCAATCCCTAGGGTACTAGGGATTACCTTTCAATCCTCTTGACCACGACTCGTACCTGGCTTTCTAGCAGATGGCTGGGAAGTGGAAGCTTGAGAACGAGTAGGTACAGCTGGAGCCCTTGCTCCATCCAATGTAATTGGCTTACCTGGATTTAATTTCTCCTCACCGGGATCAATATCCACACCCTCCGTAACACACAAGGTAGTGATCAAATGGGGGGAATCATAGGCTAGGTTGCTTGGCTTACACTGTATAGTGAATTTGCTAGCTAATCAGATGCGTGGCCCATAGTTATGGATTTGCTGAAAGCAATGACGTACAGTAGCTTAGCTAGCTCCACTATAACATGAGTAAGATGACTACATGGAAGGACGTGAGCACATAAAAATTTAAACCAAACCAGTCGAAGCATGTTAGTGCTAAAATGTCTCAGAACACCCGTCGTACTATAAGTCCATTGCACCTTACCAGTGCAAAGAAGATCTATGATGTCCTTAATCTCTATGTTCTCTTCACAAAGTGCTAGCCTCTCATCATTACAAACTAATGGTATGCATAATAGGCAATTGATTGAATTACCAGTAATATCAATAGTCTTTCCCCTAACATGTACTTTAGTCTCATGATATGCAGCCAGATTTGCATAAAATTCGCACACCACAGGTAGTACCGCATCATTGGGGATAGATGTAAAGTGTTTCCAACCCCACATCGTTATATGTTTGCAATCCCCTAGTCTTCACCACTCGGTATTAGAATACCCTTTTTCTTGATTGCTACTAACCTCGTCAAAATATCCAACTCAAACTTTTTTTGAGCTGTAGCATTTAGAATTGTGTCAGTACATTTTCTTCTACAGGGTCTTGTTCTGGTGCGGAGGAAGAAGATTCTCTATTCAAGTGATGTGCCTGTTGTTGTCCCTTTCGTGCCATTCCTACAAAAAGTCATATGTGAGACGCAGATATGGCAACAAAAAAAATGGCAACCACCCCACACTTATACAATTTTATATCCCCAAACTACTAAAAAACAATCATAGTAACCTACAAAAGAAATCAATTATGTTGGTGCCAAGTCATTTGTGGTATGCATTTGTTTAAGATATTCCTAAAACTTATCGAAGAAATAGAAGCATTATAACTCACAAAGGAAGTCCTAGGAATTGAATTTATGGACAAATGCCTTGTGTTTGAAGACCTTTCTTCATTGTGGCATTTTATCAAACACTTGGCATGCATGATTTTGCAATACTAATTTCTCCATAAAAATAACCACACAACCACTTCTAAAAATTCAAAGATCAAGTCATTAATAAACTACACCAACATTTAACATGCAATCCACAATAGTAAATCACAATCAAAATATTCAAGAACTAACCATAATCAACATCAATGACTAAACCTACAAAGGAAAAGTAAGAAGAGGTAAAGAATTTTCATACCTTTATGATGTTACCCACTTAAGAGAAGATGAATTTGATGTGAATTGAAGTGATTAAGTGGTGGGAGAAGTGTGGAGGAAGTGTTGGGGAATAAGGTTGGCAAAGGAAAGGAAGGAAAAGAAGAAGTATAGGGTGAGGAATGAAAATGAAGGGTTAAAATCCTTATTACTCGACGGGCACACTGCACTGAAATATCCAACATGTGCATTGGAAGCTGAATCAGTCTTGTTGCTTTCTAGAACGAGCGCACGTGCACTGAGGATCCAGTGCACATGTTTTGACTATGGATATTCCTTGCGTACATGACTCCAATAATGCAATTAATCCTAAAAATGTCTAGTAATTCGTTAAAACTTGCACTTTAGGATGACGTTTACCACAAATGACTAGAAAACTCATGACAAAGTCAAAATGAATATACAAAAATAATGATTAAAAATCATGCATTGCCTTCTATGAGTGCCTTTGTTTATTGTCGCTGGCTCAGCTTCATGCTCCTTTTCTCAAGTGTAAAACGGTTCCTCCAAATCTGTTTCTACCATGGTCTTCATTTAGAATCCTTCATAATAAGGCTTAAGCCTGTGGCCATTAACCTTGAACACTTTGGATGTTGTCAAACTTTTAATTTCAACTACACCATGAGGAAAAACATTAGTAATAACAAATGGGCAAATCCAACGAGAACGTAACTTACCTGGAAATAGTCGAAGACGTGATTGATAAAGGACTTTTTGACCAACACTAAACTTCTTCCTTGAAATCACTCCATCGTGAAAAGCTTTCATTTTCACTTTATAATTCTCGTATGCCTAATTTTGAATGTCTTCCAATTCTTGCAGTTGCAATCATTAACTATGTTCTCCACTCTCATCCAATTTGATGTTAAAACTCTTAATAACACAATAAGCTTTATGCTCTAATTCAACTGGTAAATGATAGGTTTCCTGAATATTAACCGATAGGGTAACATACCGATAGGTGTTTTATAGGTAGTACGGTAAGCCCACAGTGCATCATCTAATCACAGACTCCATTTGTAAAATAGATTTGATTTTCCTATTAGACACCTCAGCTTGCCCACTGGTCTGTAGGTGATATGTGGTTGATACCCTATAGGTTACATGGTATTTCTTGAGCAAAGCTTCAACAGTTTGATTACAAAAGTGGATGCCTCGATCACTTATCAAAGTCCTTGGAATTCCAAATCTAGAAAAGATGTTAGTTCTAAGAAAATATGCAGCAACCTTAGAATCATCAGTGAGAGTTGCTTTTGCTTCCATCCATTTCGAGACATAATCCACAGCCAATAAAATATACGAATACCCAAAAGATACAGGAAAAGGTCTCGTAAAATATAAGAGCAATGCCCCAAACATCAAATAGTTCATAGAATTTTATTCCTTTAGGAAATGTTACCTTCTCTTTGACAACTATTGCATGTTTGGCAAAATAGATAAGAATCTTGAAATATGTTGGGCCAATAAAAACCACATTCTAACACCATTTTTCTATCCTCTTGGCTCCAAAGTGACCTTCACAAGCATAAGAATGGCAAAAAGCAAGAATGGAGTTGATCTCACTATCATTCACACACCTTTTTATCACTTGGTCGGCACAATGCTTCCATAAGTACAAGTCATCCCATATGTAATATTTCACATCACTTTTAATCTTTACCTTTTTAGCCCTAGACAAACCAGTAGGCAAATCATTAGTAACTAAATAATTCACAATATTTGCATACTATGGTAATGTCACTCTTACTGGAAACAACTGTTCATCAGGAAAAATCTCCTGTACGTCTAACTCATCATCCACATGTGGCAATCGACTTAAGTGGTTAGCTACTTTATTTTGTTCCACTTTTCACCATCCTTAATCTCCAAGTTGAATTCACTTACGAGTAGTATCCATCTCATCAACCTAAATTTGGACTCCTTCTTTGTCATGAGGTAGCACAAAGCTGCATGATCAGAATAAACAATTACCTTAGTATCAGGTAGATAAGAACGAAAATTTTCCAAAGCAAAAACAACAGCTAAAAATTCTTTTTTTGCTGTGGAATAATTTCTCTTGGTGTCATTCAAAGTCATGGAAGCAAAATATATCACATGAGATGCTCGTCTAATTCTTTGACTCAAGATGGTGCCCACTGCATAATCACTTGCGTCACACATAATCTCAAAAGGTAAACTCCAATTTGGGGGTTGAATGCTTGGAGTCGAAATAAGAAGATTCTTCAATTTGTCAAATGCCATTTTGCAATCATTATCAAACTCAAATTCCACATCTTTTTGCAATAGTTTGCATATAGGTGATGATATCTTGGAGAAGTCCTTTATAAATCTTTGGTAAAAACCTACATGATGAAGAAAAAATGGTATCATGGACTTCCAACACATTGGTGGGGTACGGTAGAAATTGAATAATATCAATTTTAGCCTTATCTACCTTGATACCTTTAGATGATACCACATGATCTAACACTATACCTTGTTGAACAATAAAGTGACATTTTTTTGAATTTAAAACAAGGTTAGTTTCTATGCCATCTTTGTAGCACTAGTGTAAGGTTATGCAAACAATGATCAGAAGAGTAACTGTCACGCCCCAAAAACGGGACCGTAACACGCCGCGCTAATGGTACACCGGACCAAAGCGCAAGGCACAAACGAACAGAGCAACAAACTTAACCGCAATGTAATAGAACCATCAAGCCATTTCTTAACTATAAAACCGAATATTTCATTTTACACAAAAATACGAGTTACAAAATTCCTTCTTAGTACAAAAGATGCTACAACAAAAATAAAGTTCATCAATACAAAACCTATCTAATACACTACCCCTCTCCAAACAAAAGAGAAGCTTGGAAGATTATCCGCAGAGTCCTACCAGTAATGTGAAATCTGGAGACAATCTAAAAGCTGCTAACGCGGTGGAGAGTCAAAAACGAGCACCTAATCTGAAAAATTATAAGTCACGTGGGGTGAGCATAACTAGCTCAGTGGATATCATAAAAGCTCTTCAAATGGGGCCAAGCATTTCGATAAAAAGAAAACATAAAGATAATATCATTTGTGAAAACCATAGTCATGAAGCAGTTTCTAAAATGTCTCATGCCATTTAAACGTCAATAAACCATAATCATAAGTAGTTTCTAAAGTGTATCATGCCATTTAAACGTCAGGCATGTCCAAAACATAGCCAAAAAGATCCAATCATTTCAAAACATAGTATGCTAAAGCATAGCGTAGCCAAAAAGATCCAATCATTTCAAAACATAGTATGCTAAAGCATATCGAACAAATCCAAGTTCAGTTTCAATCCGGAATATAATAAAATAGCATGAGTATCTTTTAGGCTCGAAGGTATGACTTTCAGTACTAGCCAGATCTAGTAATCTACCACACCTACTAGTCTGACCGGGAGGTCAAGTTATCCCATCACAAGACCCCGTATCAAATAGTTCATAACATTCACAGAAGTCACCACGGCGTCCCATGGATGACTATAGAACCGGAGCTCCCCAAATCACACATTTCCAAACACATCCAAAATTATATACCAAGGTCACCTATGAGCCAAAACAGTCATAAAATGCTTTCATATCAAAAGAGTTTGCAAAAATATCAATTGATTAACATAAAATAGCTTGGTCCCGATTTCGTATGTAATAATTCCAAAACATTGTAAAAGTGCAGTTCCAAACATCATACACATTTTAAAATCCATCCAAACATATTTCGAAAGTCGTTAAACAAAATACAAGTGGAAGAGGGTCTATGTTACCCACCTATCAAAGCAAAAACTGCCCAAATGATCACAGAACGCGATCGCCGGCGGTAGGTGGCGTGGTACCTAAAACAGATATAAGAGGACTCTTAGAATGAGATGTAGAAGTTAAAGAATGACTAGGGAAGCGAAAATGACGCGAAACGATATAAAACGACACCAATAGCTCTTTGGTCAAAAATGACCTTTTCACAATTTCTGACCAACTTCGACAAGCTAAAACCCCAGTCAAAACACAGTTAACCCCTATAAATTCGTATTACAGCTATTCTTATCTTTTAATAAGCTCGAGTTTTCCAGAAAAACCGAAAATTACACCTCTCGCTAGGCTATAATTAGGCTATCCTCCCTGCCAATAAAATCCAATTCCAAGGTATTCAAGGGACCTTGGTTACAACCCAACTCAAAACAACATATTCAACCAACCAACAAAATCCATTTCCAAGGTATTCAAGGGACCTTGGTTACATCCCAACTCAAAACAACATAATCAATCAACCAACAAAATCCATAAACGGAAAGATTCACCGGAGCAATAGCCGGGACTATATCAATAGCATTCCACAACAATCCATTAGTATGGATGTACTGGTTTATTGCAGGTTTCATTACAACATTAGAGCAACAACCTATGGGTGGAATTCCTCTTTACTATTGAACTGAAATTTTTTACCGATTAGCCACACGCATGATTCAAACATGCTTCCTATCAACCCACTACCAAGGAAACACTTAAAACCATCAAAAGATCATTAAAAATCCTTCAAACATAACCAATTATCCAAATTATCCTAGTTGCGCCAAACTTCCGCTTACTTACAAAATGAAGGGAAATCAATTCCACTTGGTTTCAAGTCTCAATTCCTATCCAAACTAACCTTAAAACACTCTTAAAACATCATTATGTGCATAGACATAAGCATTCATAGCATAACACTCTAGGCCACATATGGAAGACAAAACCCTAACTCATAATCTTAAAATTTGTAATCTAACCATGGAAAGTTGTTAAAAATCAATGTGTATCACTTCCCAACCTCCAAAACACTAAAAACAACCCATAACATACATAAATCAACACATATAATGCTGCAAAGAGGGTTTTCTCAGCCATAAAGAATCCTACAAAACTTGAAATTAAAGCTTGGATCATAAAGCCCATAAGCCAAAAATGCTAAAATACATAAAATCTTACCTTCCAAGTGATTTCTACTTGAAATCCAAGAAAATTTTTGGGGAAAATGGAGGAAGAGGAGTTCAGCTGCTGCTAGGAAGAAATGAGGAAGAAACAACAAGAAGAAGACTTAAAAAAGAATTTCAAAGTTGACCCAAATAGTACCCGATTGACCAAATAGTCTCCAAGTTGACTATTTAACCCAAAAATTAATTTTTTTCTTAATTTGCTACTAAATAACATTATAAATCAGCCATCTTACAACACTATAACACCACAATGCACTAATTACACTTAGTCCAACTTTTGACCCGTTTACCCGCCGGTACCGAAATCGCGTAAATCGAAAAATTTGCCGAATTGAAAAACGAATAAGTTGAAGTACTTTATGACTAAAAATAATATGAAAAACATTTTAAAACAGTTAAAAATCAAAGACCCACTCTTACAAGGCTAGTAAAATACTGGGTTTCACAGTAACCATATACAGTGAAATCGCCCATAAACACTTCAATAATATGCTTCACAAAATTAGAGAAAATGCTAACCATACACCTTTGAAATATGGTTGGAGTGTTGCATAAACCAAATGCCATGTGACAATAAGCAAAAGTTCCAAATGGACATATGACCTTCATTTTGTCTTGATCCTCTAGAGTGATAGCAAATTGGAAATAATCTGAATAACCATCAAGGAAACAATAATACAACCATCTAATCTTTCAAGTATTTGATCAATAAAGGGTAAGGAAAGTGATATTTTCAAGTTAAAGAATTAAGTTTCTTATAATCTATACAAACCCCCTACCCATTTTGAATACGGGTAGGCACCATTTTATCATCTTGATTCTTGACTACGTGATTCCTGACTTTTTAGGGACCACTTAGACTAAACTAACCCATTTTCTATTAGAAATAGGGTTGATTATCCCTAATTCAAGAAGTTTTGAGAATTTCTTGCTTGACTACTTCCATGAGCAACGGTTCAACCTCCTTTGTGGTTGTCTAGTAGGCTTAGCTCCTTCATCAAGCAAGATACGATGTGTACATATGGATGGGCTGATTCTATTTATGTCTGCAATGGTCCATCCAATTGCAGTGCTATGCGCTTTTAGAAATTTTGCCAGTTTTTGTTCTTGATCTTCAGTTAGTTGGCTAGAGATAATGACTGGCAAAGTTTCTCTATCTCTCAAGAACAAATATTTGAAACGACTAGGGAGGGGCTTCAGTTCTGGCACAGGTGCCTGCACAACAAAAGGTAAAGATTTTTTTATCAAAAATTAGTAATGTAGTAGAAGATACCTTACCAAGTTGCAGTGACTCCTCAATTGCCGAACATACTTGCTTACCAATTTTGGCCTCACATCCTTCTTCAAAAATTTGCTATGCTAAAGAGTCAATGATATTAATAGAATAGACATGCTTATCGTCAGTAGGATACCTCATGGTTTTATAACATGATATATGCTCAAAAATTTTTCCATCAAATTCCATTGTGAGCATTCCAGTATCCACATCTATTTTAGTTTTAGATGTTTTTAAGAATGGAATTCCTAACAAAATAAGGTTAAACTTATCATTATTTTCCATGTCAAGAACATTAAAAATCTATAGGAAAGATTAGTTCATTGACTTGGACTAAAACATACTCAACTATACCCTTTGGGTAGGCCAGAGATCTATCAGCTAACAAGATAACTATACTAGTTTGACTCAAAGGAGCAAGCTGCAACGAAACATGAACAAAATAGGGCATAAAATTTATAGATGCTCTTAAATCTAACATGGCCTCTTTGACCCTAGTATTATTGATCGTACAGGGAATTGTACACATACCTGGATCTTTACATTTTGTGGGAAGAGTCTTTTGCAGCATTGCTGAAACATTTTGTGCTAATCGAATCTTCTTAACTTTCTTTTCTGTTTGCTTCCTCTTATGAGTACCCAATTCTTTCAAAAATAGTCATCTTAGCACAATGAGGTATTTTTTAACAGCATCTAATAATGGAATTTTTACCTCACACTTGCGAAAAATCTCATATAATTCTCTATTGGGATTTTTTTCACAAACTCTTTTGATGATTGAGAAAATAGGAGTTCAAGATTATACTCTGGCCACGGAGTTGACTTATCTTTAGTTACCTCTTTATTGTTTTAAGCCTATATTTTTTCAACTTTGGCCTCCTTCTTCTCAGCTTTAGCAGGTTTAGAAACTGATTTACTAGGCACCTCAACCTCCTTACCACTTCTCAAACAATTGCACTACATTCTCTTCAAGACTCACAATTGTTTGAGATGACAACTTCCATGAATTTTGGGCTTCGAAAAGGCTAATTGCTATCACCATTTGACCCACTTGATTTATCAATTACTGAATACTGACCTTAGTTTCCTGCTGAAATTACAAAGTGTTAGTGGCCGAAGAACTCACTATATCTTTTAAAGACATAATTGTTGAGGAGTAGAGTTCGACACTGTTGTCTTGGAGGTATGGGTGGTTGATATAGCTACAAATTATTTCTATTTTGCTCCATAGGTTGTGGAACTTGTGGATTCCTATAGTTCAAATTCAGATGATCTCTCCATCCAGGGTTATAAGCATTTGAGTGTGGATCATAGTTTCTTCGAGATTGCCTTAGAAATCCTCCCGTTGCATTGACTTGTTCATGGGAATCGTCTTGTAAAGTTGGACACGTGTCCGTTGGATGTCCCATATTCGAACAAATCCCACAAGCTTGCACTGATTGTGTAGTTCTTGAAGCTAATTGATGAACAAAAAAGGTTAAACTGGACATTTGTTGTTCAAGAGAATAAATACTAACCTCGTTAACATGGTTGGAAATAGGATCACGCCTTGTTCCAAATTTTTGAGCATGAGCTGCCATATTTGATATCAAGTTACGGGCAGCTTCTATTGTCAAATTCTCCAATGCTTCTCCATTTCCAGTGTCGATCATGTTCCTCTTATAAACCAAGAGTCGCTCATAAAAATATTGAATCAGTAAAGAATCATTTATCTAATGATGAGGGCAATTAGCACAAAACTTCTTGAATCCTTTCCAATAATCGTACAAGGATTCCCCGTTGAACTGCCTTATTCTGCCTATCTCCATCCATATATTCGTTGTTTTGAGGCTGCAAAATACTTGGCCAAGAATAGCCTATTCATCTACTCCCATCTAGTAATGCTTCCTGGGGGTAGATTAAATAGTCAATCTTCTGATTCGTCCTTTCACGAGAATGGGAATTCTTTCAACTTTATATTCTCCTCCGAAACCTCATTAGGTTTCATGCTCGTGCAGACTACATGAAATTCTTTTAAATTCTTATTAGGGTCTTCACCTGGCAATCCATGAAAGAAGGAAAAAGATGGATTAGTCTAGATTTCAAATCAAAAGTAACGTCAGCATCTAAAGCAGGATAAGTAATGCAAAGAGGTTGTCGATTTAAATTCAAGGCCGCCAACTTGTTAAAAGTTTGATGTTCTGGCCATATTTTCTTCCTCTTGGAATCCTTAACTTGCTTTTCTTGTTAACCTATGCAAAGTCCTTTCAATTTTTTGGGTCAAACTGTAAAGAACCTTTATCAGTAGATCGAGTTTCACACATGCATAATTAAAAAAGAAATAAAACAATATAATGACAATAAAAAAAAACACAATTAAAGCAAAACACTCCCAGGTAATGGTGCCAAAATTTTGGTTGTGCTGTCTCAAGCACCTAAAAATATACCTATGCCTCTAAAGATTAATGTAGTCGCAGAAGTACAAGATCGTGCCCTGTAACAGTAGGAAGGGGCTTGTGAAGAAAATTGGATTAAAATGCAATATAACTAAAACAAAGGAATTGAATTGAATTGAATTAAAGGAAATCAATATAAGAAATAGTCTTAGTCTTGGTCCACATCCACCTTGGAAATTCCATAGTCGATCATTGACGCAAAAGGTATTACAATTCTTATATCCATCACTAATTGAAGAACTTAGCCTAAATCGTCCAATTCAAAGCTTATTCTTGTATCTTTTCTTAAATTTAGTTAATCTTCGACATGCGATCCAATTAAGCATAACTACCAATTAATTCCAGGCAAGTGCTAAAAATTAATCAAGTAGAAGCATTGAGAACTAGAAAGATCAATTAGACTAATATAATAGAAGCACACGCGGTTATGTCAATTAGTTGGTTATTTCCACTAGAATCAATGACGCTAATTGTAATTATTAAACCCAGTTGCTTCATAGATTAAATCAGACAATGCAGCCAATATTAATCTAGCTATAGGTTGAATCCATTAATTAATTACTTGACCTTCATAGCAATCAAAGGAAAACAATCATAAAAATAAATGCAAAAAAATAACTAATACTTGAAATAAAAATTGAATAATTGAAACACAATAAGTCTGACAACTTTAAAGAATCTATGGCTTCAGTTCCCTTGACCAAGAATGAAGTTTCTAGGCACAAAAGGCCATGGAAGAACTTATAAAATAAAGGCTTTCAAACTATGACTAAAGAATGGTAAAACTATTTGTCCCTCAACTCATCTATCAAAAAGGTATTTATAAGGGATTCTGGGGTTTAATTTTCTTATCCCACAAGAGCATGAAAACTCTCAAAAAATAGTCCAACAAGACAAAGAAAGATGTCAAAAATAATAATTTTTGTAAACTCTCACAGGCTCGGGTGCACATGCACTGAGAACCTAGCTCAAGTGCGCTGAAATAAGCTCCTAGATTCTCTCTCTCTCTAGAACGAGCGCACATGCTCTGGATTTATGGGCGCATGTGTGTTGATTCCATAACATCTACTTCAACTTCAACTCTGATTTTGACCTCAATGCCTACAGAATTTGGAAAATGCAAAACATGAAAGTTGTAGCTCTTTTCCTTAGCTTCCAACACATCTTGAATCAACTTAATCGGAGCTCGGACGAGAAAGTTATGCTCAAAATACAAAATAGCATCTAACTTTGTCAATTCTTGTGCACATTTTGTTCTTTAGTCAGATTTTTCTTCACTTTATTTTTCCCTTTTAACTCCTTTTACACTTTAACCCTAGAAAAGCTAAAGATAAACCAATTAAAGTCATAATTAACTCAAATATTTCTTACAACACATAACAATAAGGTAAATGATACGTAGAACTTAAGATATTTATGAGTTTATCTGAATAAACAGAGGTAGGGGTTTCACTTTTGCGTATCACCCAAACTCCCAAACCATGAAATAACTAAACAAAAATAAGGCTTGATTTATAAATATATCAAAACAAAATTTAAGTCCAAAAATTAGAATTCATAACTTCAAAATATATCACTAAGTTAGGAGCTTCCCAAACCCCCATTCAAATCTCACCAAAACAATTATGTAGAGGTCATTTCAAATCACAAATCAAGTTTTTCCAGCTTATAAACATGATTGGTAACAAATTCAACTATTCATGTCATTGAAGAACATAAACCTTGTTACAAAACCAAGCAAGTACTTAGAGTAAAACGTACTACTTGTCAAGAGTTGAAATATAGTTGTTGGTATATTCTTGTATCACTGATAACTCTTGTTAACTCGAGTTATTTTACATATTAGTAGTGGGTTAATCTTTAGCTTTAAGTAGATATAATTTTTACTTGCTTTCTAGTTTAATTTCCTAAAAATCTCTTTGCTTTTATTTCAAGTTTTCTTAAAGTAATTAGGGTTCTTGTTAATTTAGTACTTTTTAATTCAAGATTTCAACTCCTTGTTTTTAATTCTAATTAATTTTTAGTGGGCTTTCTTTATTCAATACAAAAACCCTAAAAATATTTAGTTTAGAACTTAATTTTTCTCTCAAGAATCAATAGTTTGATTTGGTAGAAATGGTTGTTGCTTTGTTCTTTTGCTTTCTAATTCCATTTCTTAGTTAAATTAGAACTCTTTCTTCTAATTTTAGTATAAAGTTAATTCCATTATTTTAGTGAATTAAGGTTAGTTTCATTTTCTTACGTGTAATTGCTTTTCGTAGAATAGATTGGTTGGTAGATTAATCTAGTAGATAATTGTCATTATTACTTGCTTTATTAGGAAAGTTAATTAAATTTTTGAACTTGAATATGCAATTTCATTGAGAAATTACGTAGTTTAGATCTTTAATCTGATTTTTGGACCACTTAACTACACAAAGACTTGTAAAACTTGGTACTTGCCTACCACAATCCTTGTGGGAATGATCCCACTCATTCTATACTACTATCTTGCACCGTATACTTGCAGGCGTGAGAATAGAAGTTAAGAATTAGTGTGGTTTTATTACTTGACATATTTGGATTGTTTTTATTCTACCCAAAGATCAAGTTTTTGGTGCCGTTGCCAAAGTTTGTCCTTGGTATTTGGCAATATTGAGCGCTTTACTGGTCGCGTAGATTAAGCACTTTAGTTTAATGTAGCTTTTAAATTTTTGTTTATTTGTTTATGTTGGTTGTTCTTCTCGTTGGATTATCATGGCACTTTGGATTAATTGCTTGTTTTTACTTTTGATAGTGCATGGTAAGGAGAGACAAAAGGTCATTGATTTGCTTGGATGAAGAAAGAGAAAAAGAATTGAGGGAAATCTGCAAGTATAGAAGAGTACAAGAGCAAGAGAGAATTGAAATGGTGAATGCTAATCAAAATCAAAGAAATTTGAAAAATGGAAATGATGAAGAAGAAGTTTCCGAAAATCATAGAATGGGTGGTTATGGAAATAGGAATGGCATGAATATGAATGGAAGACCATTGAGAGAATATGCCGTACCGAGTTTTGATGGGGCAAATTCTAGAATTGCATGGATGCCCGTGCAAGAAAACAACTTTGAGATTAAACCTACTTTGATACAAATGCTACAAGTTCATGTGATGTTTGGGGATGGTCCCAATAAAGATCTGTACACATACCTAATGAACTTTGATGAGGTTTTAAACACTTCTAAATTCAACAGTATGCACTCGGATTGTGTGAGAATGAGAGTATTCCTTTTATCTCTAGGGGATTGGGCAAAATTAATGGCATTGGCTTCAATCTCATTCCCAAGGGACGTTTATCACTTGGAACCAACTTGCTCAAGAATTTTTGGCAAAAAATTTCCCACCTTCAAAGATCGCCAAAATGCAGAATGAAATTATCTCCTTTAAGCAAGATGTTGGTGAGAGCTTAGGAGAGGCTCGGGAGCAGTTCAAGGATTTGCTAAGGAAATGTCCTCATCATGCGATTCCATTATGGCTCCAAATTCAAAAACTCTACAATGGATTGATACGAGAGACCAAATCCATAGTAGATGCCTCCGCCGATGATTCCATTTCCTACAAAACACCGGAGAAAGGTCAAGAATTTCTGAATAGAATGGCCTATAATCATTCTTATCATGGACCAATGACTCTACCGCTAGCTCAGCACCAAGCCAATCAAGCTAGTGCACAAAATGGAGTCTTGAATTTGAATATGCTAGATGATCTTCTAGCACAACAAAGTATGTTTATGAATGTGATGAACAATGTTGCAAAAGTGTTGGAGAGAGAACTTAGGGAAACCGAGTAGTGTGAATGCAATGTCTTCTTCTTCAACTTAACCAAGCATGGTGTGTGATTTTTGTGAAGGCAGACATGCAAATGGGTAATGTGAAATGTCCTATGAGCAACTCAACTATGTGTCTAATCAATCATCTTTTCCAAAGAACCTACCCAGAGTTTATGGGAACACATAAAAACCCTCTTGGAGGAATCATCCCAACTTGTCAGTGAGCAATACCAATAATCAATCCAACCCTCCCTATCAACTAAATCCCCCATCTCAAAACTTTCACAGCCAAGCTTCAAGTTCCTCATCTAGACCCTATCTACCGCCACATCAAAGAAATTTTCAAACCAACTCACATCAATCTTCCACTAACCTTTCATTTCAAAATCAACAACCACGACCTCTCTTCCAACATGCAAATTCTTCCCAACCTATGTATAATGACCAATTTGCTCCAAGAAAGAATGTAAGTGAAGATGGTTGGAAAGAGAAGCAGAGTATTTGGGTTTGAGAAGAGAGTTGGAAAGGGAAAAAAGGGATAAGGAGAAATAGAAGAGATTTTGAGAATTTGAAAGACTCAACAAGAAATTTGGAAATTCAATTGGGTCAATTGGCAAGGTTGAATAATGAAAGACCAATAGGGGCATTATCGAGTGATACTATTCCTAATCCCAGGGAGCAATACAAGGCCATTACCCTTAGAAGTGGTAAGGAGGTGGAAGAAAGAGTTGGGAGACATTCATTTTAGGGTAGAGAAAAAGAAAGAGTTGAAGATGAAGAGAAGGAAAAAGGGGAGTCTTCAATGTGGCAAGGCAAAAAGATGAATGAGCCTACTATCCCAAATGTACCAAACAATGAAGGCAAGGATCCAAATTATCAAGAGTCGAAGCAAATTAATGTGACATTTCCTCAAAGATTAAAGGATAAAGAAAAGACGAAAAAGTTCAAAAAGTTTCTTGAAATATTCAAAAAGCTTGAAATTAACATTCCATTCATCAAGGCACTTTAGAACATGCCTAATTGCTTATACTAAATTTATGAAACAAGCCCTCATTTCAAAAAGGAAATTGCATGGGAATGAAATCTTATGTATAATGGTGAATTGTAGTGCACTCCTCACGAAAAGGTTACCACCTAAGCTCTAGGACCTCGAGTCCTTCACAATACCTTGTGAGATTGGAGGTTTACAATTTGGGAAAGCATTGTCTAATTTGAGAGCTTCAATAAATCTCATGCCTTATGCGGTGTTCAAGAAATTGAATGGAGGACAATTGAAACCAACAAGCATCTCATTGCAATTTGCGGATCATAGTATAAAGTTCCCAAATAGTATCATTGAGGAAGTGATTAGGAAAATTGACAAACTCTACCTTCCAGGCGATTTTATTGTGCTAGACATGGAAGAGGACAAAGAGAAGCCGATCATTCTTGGGAGGCCTTTCCTTGCCACTAGCAGAGCAATTATTGATGTTCAAGAAGGGTAGTTGGAATTCTAGATAAATGATGAAATTGTTACATTTACATGTTTTTAGTTCATTAAAACTTCCTTCAAATTTTGAGGATGTTATGAATATAAATGTAGTGGATGATCTAATTGATGATTGTTGAAGTTATGCATTGGGGAATTCTTCAATGGAGGAAGAGATGTTAGATTCAAAAGCCCTAATTCAAGATGATGAAGATGGAATGAGGAATGTGAATCACTTGAAAAATGATACCTTATTGCAAAAGAAAGAAAAGGAGAATCAAGAAAAAAGTAAAAGGGTTCTCTGACCAACGAACCCTCTAAGGTGGAACTTAAACCTCTTCCTACTCATTTAATGTATGCATACCTTGGTGAAAATGAGACATACCCGGTAATTGTTAATGTATCCTTGATAGATAAGCAACTTGAAAGATTAATTGTGGTGCTTAAAATGCATAAAGATGCCATTTCTTGGTCTATTGATGATATTAAGGGAATTAACCTTTCCATATGCATGCATAAAATTTTGTGGAATGAAGGAAACAAACCGGCAATGCAATCTACACATGCCTCAAAGGAGATTAAATCCTACCTTAAAAGAGGTTGTGAGGAAAGAGGTTGTCAAACTTTTGAAAGCCGGTATTATTTACCCTATTAGCGATAGTGAGTGGGTTAGTCCCACTCAAGTCTTTCAAAAAAAATAGTGGTATTACCGTAATAATAAGTGAAACCAATGAACTCCACCCCTCTAGATTGGTTAGGGGTTGGCGTATGTGCATTAATTTTCGAAAGTTGAATGAGGCCACCCGTAAGGATCATCTTCCTTTACCTTTTATTGATCAAATGCTTGAGAGGTTAGCCGGTTTTGCATATTATTGTTTCCTCGATGGTTACTCTGGTTATCTTCAAATTATCATTTGTCTGGAAGATCACGACAAAATAATTTTTACGCGTCCATTTGGTACTTTTACATATAGGAGAATGCCCTTTGGGCTTTGCAATGCTCCTAGCATATTTCAATGTTGTATGTTTTCCATTTTCATGACATGGTTGAAAAAGGCATAGAGATCTTCAGACTCATGGATGATTTTAGTGTATTTGGTGTCTCATTAGATGATTGTCTTCTAAATTTGTCCAATGTGTTGAAAAGGTGTGTTGAAACTAATTTCGTTCTCAATTGGGAAAAATGTGAGTTGAAACTAATTGGTTCTCAATTGGGAAAAATGTCATTTTATGGTGCAAGATGGAATTTTTTTAGGTAACAAGGTGTCATCAAGAATAATAGAAGTTGATAGGGCAAAAGTAGAGGTGATTGAAAAGTTGCCTCCTCCCGTTAATGTTAAGGGGGTAAGAAGTTCTTAGGTCATGTGGATTTTTATAGAAGATTCATTAGGAATTTCTCACATATTGCTAGACCTTTGTGTTCATTACTTCAAAAAGATTGTTCTTTTTATTTTGATGATTCTTGTTTGAAAACATTCAATGAGTTAAAACATGCTCTTGTGATTGCACTTGTCATTGTGGCACCAAATTGGTCTCTTCAATTTGAGCTTATGTGTGATGCTAGTGACTATACAATGAGGAGCCCCTTTATTTCAAAAGGTGAATAAAATGTTGCATGCCATTTACTATGCAAGTAGGATCTTAAATGAAGCACAACTTAATTATTCTACTATAGAAAAGGAACAACTTGCTATAGTCTTTGCATTTGATTAGTTTAGATCATATTTGATTGGGTCTAAGGTAATTGTGCTTACCAATCACTCTGCATTAAAGTATTTATTTTCTAAATAAGATAATAAACCACATTTATTGAGATGGATACTTTTATTGCAGGAGTTTGATTGGGAAGTGGTGGACAAAAAGGGCGTTGAATACATGGTAGCAGACCATTTTTCAAGGATTGAAGCATCGAGACTTATCAATCATGAAGAAAAAGCCATCAATGAAGATCATCAATTGAGAAATTGCTTGAGGTGAAGTAATAGAGCCCATGGTATGCGAATATTGTGAACTATCTTGTTGCAAGGATAGTACCAAAGATGCTAAGTATCAATGAGAAAAGGAAGTTTTTTGCGGAACTTGTTCACTTCCCTCAAATATTACTTTTGGGAAGAACCGTATCTATTCCGAAGGTGCAATGATCAGTTCTAAGAAGATGTGTTCTAGAAGGTAAAGTAACCTACATATTGAGACATTGTCATTCATCTCCTGTTGGAGGACACCATGGAGCTCAATGAACGGCCTTTAAAGTCCTTCAATGTGGCTTATTTTGGCCAATTGTTTTCAAGGATTCTCGGGAGTTTGTACTCAAGTATGATGAATGTCAAAGGATAGGTAATATTTCAAGTATACTGAGATGACACTTCATGGCATTATTGAGTTGGAAGTATTTGATGCATGGGGTATTGATTTTATGGGGCCATTCCCAATTTCATATTCCAACAAATTCGTTTTGGTTGTGGTGGATTATGTGTCAAAATGGGTTGAAGCAATTGCCACCCCAACCAATGATGCTAGAGTGGTCACTAAATTTCTACTAAAGAACATCTTTTCTCGATTTGGAGTGCCTAGAACTATTATTAGTGATGGGGTTTCGTCACACTTCAAAAATTCACATTTTGAGACCTTAATGGCAAAGTATGCGATGAAGCACAAAATTTCCTTAGTCTATCATCCTCAAACATAAGGGCAAGTTGATGTTTCAAACTAAGAATTGAAGGGAATTTTGGAGAAAACGGTGAATAATGCAAGGAAGGATTGAGCAATTAAGTTAGATGATGCATTATGGGCCTACCACTTACCGCTGGAACTTGATCATGGAGCATATTGGGCAATAAAGAGCTTGAATTTTGATTTGAAAGAAGCATGTGAAAAGAGTTCTTGATTTGAATGAGTTGGATGAATTTCGGAGAGAAGCATTTGAAAATTCTTTGATCTACAAGGGGAGAACTAAGGCATGGCATGACAAACTCATCCTATGGAAGGAATTCAAAGCTGGTGATTTGGTATTACTTTACAATTCAAGATTCAAACTATTCCCGGGAAAATTCAAATCACGGTGGAGTGGCCCCTTTGAAGTGGTTCAAACTTTTCCTCATTCAATGATCAGTAGAGATCAAAGGAAAAGAAGGAACGTTCAAGGTCAATGGTTACGGGGTCAAACCCTACTTTGAAGGAATTATTGAAGATGAGTGAGAAATCATCCAATTGCTACAAGAATGAACCACCCATGCTCTAGTCAAGTTAGTGAATATAAAAGAGCGCTTCTTGGGAGGAAAACCAAGTTTTATATTTAGTTGGTTTTTGTTTATTTTTGGTGTGATTTTTAATTAATTCTATTTTCACTGATTTGGTTTTTAATTAGGTTATAAATTTTAGTTAAAAATAGGTGCTTTTGAATTGAATAAATTGTGCAAAAGAATGAGTGTGAACTGTCATCTTAACTTATTAATTTGTGTTTGTAGGTTTTGCATGGACTTGAGGAAAAGTGGTAAAGAATGGAGAAAATTTGGCTAAGTGTTAAAAATGCACTTTGCAGAAGTTCAAGACCAAATTGCGATTTGGAAATCCAAATTGCAACATCAACATCAAACTTCTACAAAGGCAAAAATTTCACCCGCAAGCAAATCGTAGTTTGGAAATTCAAATCGCGACATCAACTTTGAACTTCTGCAAAGGCAAAAATTTCACCTGAGTTGAGATCGTGATTTGGATGCGATCTAGAGATCCAAATCGCAATATCAAGATCAAGCAAAATCACAGTTTGGAGAAATGCAAATTGCGGTTTCGATACCAACAGAAGTGCAATTTTAAATACCTCTTCTTGTTTTCTCATTTCTTCAACTCTCTTCTCTTAACCATGGAATCCCCTCAAATTCTTCCCCGTAAAAATCCTTTCAACATCATAATTCATCACCACAACCTTTCTACATCATCCTTGAAGCATCAAAGTAGGAATGCTTTGAAGTTTGCATGGAAAAGGTGAACTTCAAGGAGGGATTTGAACTCAAATTCTTCGGAAATTTTTTTGTCAACAATCAGGTAACTTATTTCTTAAATTTTGTGGTTGAAATTCTTCCAATTGCTGAAGACAATTTTTGGGTGTTTTTGAATTAGTTGTATTTTGGAATTGTTGATAACAATTGGGTGATTTTGGAACAAAAATTTGGTGCGAGTTTTTGGATAAGATTGTGGTGTTAATTCCATTAATTCTTTGAATTGTTGGATTGTGACTTGGATTAATTGAATTATCATTGGGAAATTGTGAACTTTTGTTGATAAATTGGTGAATAATTGTTTTCTTGGTTGTGAATTCGGAATTTTTTTGTAGTGCTTAATTGTTAAATTTGCTAATAATTGTTGTGAACAAGAGGTGTTTATGGGAATGCTGAAAGCAGAGCAAGCATAAGGGGTAGAGAAGTGGGTTCGAGAAAAAGAAAAGCCGGTGAAGGTACAAGTCAAGAAGTAGTAGGTCAGCCTAGTGAGGGTGGTTGGCTAGAAGAACCTCAATTTTCTAGTGATGGGGCCCATCAATTGTATAAAAATAATGAGAAACATGAGGTGATCAAGGAGAGAAATTTTGATTTGTCCATGCATTGGGAAGCATATGAAGAGGTTATGGAAGGCTATAGAGGATCAAATTAAAGCAAGACAGTGGGAGGGGTTTAATGCTCTGGTTGACGCCGAAAGTAATTAATTAGTGAAAGAATTTCATTGTAATTTTTGTAATCTTAAGGATGGAAAAGTGAGAGTTCGGGGGGTATTGGTTGATTTCATCTCAGAAATAATTAATGCTTATTTTAACATTCCTCCTGTACCTTCTAATCAATATTTAGCACTTGTGAATGATAAAAGAAGAACATGAATGTAACTGAAGATGCTATTTGTGATGTCAAGGTGAATTGGATTCGAAATGCTACAAATGATACTGAATTAAGATTTGCTCATCATGGACTCTCACTAGTAGCAAAATTGTGGTTTATTTTATTAGCTGTCGAATTTGGGGGTCTAGTTCTTTAAATTTTATTCAGATGGACAAGGCATTGGTGGTTTATGCTATTGTGACAAGGATACCAGTGAATATTAGCAGTTTGATTAGACAGGGATTTTTGAACAATGGAAGGTCTGGAGAGACCTATCTTTTATGCACCCAATCTAATTCACCATTTATGCACTATTGCAGGGTATTCCATTGATCCCTCGGAACCTATGACATATCCTAAGGACAGGATAAATCAGGAATATTTTCTATAGGATAGTACGAGAATATGAGAAACATCACCCCGGAGAAGGTCCTACTCCACTATAACAACCTCTACCACCAAACAACTCAAGAAAATATTCCTTTGCCACCCACATATGTTTGCAATGCCATAGTCAATGAAGAAGAGAGGAACGAGTTGCAAGGGTATTGGAGCAATAGTCAGCTGGTCATGCACAACAATTTGGTAGTAATAGGAGAAACTCTCAGGATCACTACACTTGGTACATGGGTTCGTCCACTGCTACCTCTGTTTTGGCATTTTGGTCTACCTCATGGGCAGTATTATACACCACCCATAGCTTCAGCATATCAAGAAGAAGCTCAGCAAGTAGGTGAGACTGGAAGAGCTAGGGATGATGAGCATGATCGAGAAGATCAACCCAGTGGTGCAGAAGATGGACAAGAGGAAATGGTGCAGGACAGTTGAGCAACCAGTTGCAAATGATAGGGATGGATTGGGATTCGAGCATTTGAAGGACTTTGATGAAAATGGACAATTTTTCTTATTTGTCATTATTTACTTTTATCTTTAATTACTTTTACCTTTAGTATTCTATTTTGGAATATTTTACTTCTAGAGTATAGTCGCTAATGGCCTTAAGCTGACGCCATAAATATGTTTTTATTACTTCATGGGTTAGATCCTTTTGAGAATTGCTTTGTTAAATAATTGGTGTGATTTTTGGTCATCTTCATTGATTAATGATAATAGAGTGGCTAAGGGCCTCAAGCTAATACCATGTTTGCATTTGTTGATAACTTGATTTGGACATTGATTTTTATGGAGCTTTATTGTTTAGATACATGTCTTAGTTAAGCGTCCTTAGTACTTTCACTTGGTATTGATTGCTAGATTAAAATTTTGTCATACGTTTATTTAGTTTTTATTTAATTTTTGCTATGCCTTTATGTTGGAATTTTGAGTGGGTGGAAGGATGAATTATTCATCAATTTGAATAAAAGAGATAAATTTTGGGGTGTTTAGTTCTTTTTTTGGGAATGGTGATTTTATGTGTATTGGTGTGACTTGATGATGAGTGGATGAAAAATTAATCAATTGAGTACTCGATGATGATATTTGACATACAATGTTACATGAGTGAAATATTTGATTGAGTCATTTTGTGAATTTAAGTATGGGTGAGTAGTTCTTTTATTGCATAAGATTTCAAAAACTTGATGTTATTATTTTTCAAAAAGAGGTAGTAAAATTTTGAGAAGATTCATTTGAAATATTTTTTTTGATCAAATTACCCATATCATTTTGTTATCCGATTTATCTTTTGGAAAGAGTAGGTCAAATGAAATAGAAGGATATTAGGACATTTTGTGCGTTTGCATTGGAAATGTTCTTCTAAATTATGAATAATTAGAAACATGTATTTGAGATTAATTTTAAGTATGTTTCACTCATTTTCCTTGGTTTAGGGACGTCTTCTTAAAAAAAAAAACTTTGTATTTAGGAATAAGGCGAGTACGGGATTCAGGCATGTACCAATGTTGTTTCTCTGAATTAAGCCTTTAGGAATTATATTTTAGTATACCAATAAGATGAGGACGAAATGTTTATAATACTTATCATTGATTTCGTACTACTTAGTCCTTATGACAGGTATAGTCCAAAATTGTGCGATATTTGTATTTAAGTGAATTCCTAATGAACTTCTATTTTCATGCGACCTTGTCATGAGGAGTGACTAACCTTATAATATTTGTGATTTGAAAAAAAAATGATATGTTAAATGGATAAAACTAAACGTTTAGGAATTATTTTTGAAAATAGTAATGTTTAGTGACTTGAAATCTTGTGTGGTAAATGAACCTGTGCTTTAGAAAATTTGAAAATTGCATTCACTCGGTTAAATACTTCACTTATCATATATTATTATATGAAAGTCTCTTGAGAGATTTCTTAGTTGTTCCAAGTGCATCCATGTCTCATAAAGAATTTTTGTCAACTTGGGGGTGTTTTTCTGTTTAATTGTGAGTAAAGGTCTTTTTACTTTTTGTTTTGCTCGGGACTAGCAAAACACTAAGTTTGGGAATGTGATAACTCTAGTAAACTTGAGTTATTTTACTTTAAATCCTAGCATTTTGTTAGTGTGAATTTTGAATCTCAGTTAATTAATTGTAGATTTTAGTTAATTTTCAGATTATGTATTTAGATTTTAGTTACTACTAAATATGATATGTTTTGATTTAAATTTTAGTTAAAGTGATTACTTACTTGGTTTAATATTATGCAGGTCTAAATTAGAGGTTGGAAGTTAGAACGAACAAAATACGAGGACCAAAAAGATATTACAGAAGAATTGAAGAATTAATGGAAAAAAGGTCCATGTCACGGTCTCAATTGTGACAAACCGTGACATGGACACAGAAATAGGTTAATGTATCTACTCGATTCTTTGTCCATGTCACAATCTCAATTGTCCAAACCGCAACATAGACTTACTTTTAGCAATAGTAGTAAGGGCAGTCCTGTAATTTTTCCTGCAGCCAATTTCTAATCTTAGTTTGTGTAATACTCTACTATTTAAGTTACTTTAGAGGTGTGCTAGTACACATAGTTTATGGTGTAGTTAGTAATTTAGGATAGATTAGAATAGAGTACCAAGACTTGACTCTCAAGTTATATTTCCTAAATACAAAATCCTCTTTAATTCTTCTTTAAATCTATCTTTTAATTTCTTGTAGTTTAGATTTTGATTACATACTAGTAATGGGTTAATCTTTAGCTTTAAGTAGATATAATTTTTACTTGTTTTCTAGTTTAATTTCATAAAAATTTCTTTGCTTTTATTTCAAGTTTTCGTAGAGTAATTAGGGTTCTTGTTAATTTAGTACTTTTTAATTCAAGATTTCAACTCCTTGTTTTTAATTCTATTTAATTTTTAGTGGGTTTTTCTTTATTCAATACAAAATTCCTAAAAATATTTAGTTTATAACTTAATTTTCTCTCAAGAATCAATAGTTTCATTTGGTAGAAATGGTTGTTAATTTGTTCTTATGCTTTCTAATTGCTTTCCTTAGTTAAATTAGAACTCTTTGCTTCTAATTTTAGTATAAATTTAATTCCTTTATTTTAGTGAATTAAAGTTAGTTTCATTTGTTTTCACGTAATTGCTTTTCGTAGAATAAATTGGTTAGTAGATTAATGTAGTAGATTAATGTAGTAGATAATTGTCATTATTACTTGCTTTATTGGGAAAGTTAATCTAATTTTTGAACTTAAATATGCAATTTCATTGAAAATTTGTGTAGTATAGATTTTTAATCCGATTTTTGGACCGTTTAACTACACAAAGACTTGTAAAACTTGGTACTTTCCTATCACATTCCTTGTGGGAACTATCTCACTTATTCTATACTGCTCTCTAGCACAGTATACTTGAGGGTGTAAGGGTATATCTCGAAGTTAAAAATTAGTGTGGTTTTATTACTTGACATATTTGAATTGGTTTTATTCTACCCTGAATCAATCACCAATTTGATTTGGGAAGCAGAATTCCTAAACTAGATATAGGATTTAAGTCTTAGGAAAAAAAGGGCTTTTAAGAGAGCTTTTGAGGAAAATTCCTAAAGCATAGAAATGAAATAGAATGTTACACTCGGCCTTCATAAGGAAGTTTTAATAAACTTTTACACTTTGGTCCCTGAAATTTTGAAAAATTGCACTTTAGTCCTCTAACTTTGACAATGTCCAATAAAGGAAAAGCGATTATTTAACACTTGAAAACAATATTTATGAGTATTTAAAGAGATAAGACCGAGTATGAAAATATGTGAAATAAAAGGAAAAGACAGATATTACATCTTCTCTATCGCAAATTTAGGGAGGTCAGAACATCATGCTCAAGCTTGACATGATGAAAGCATTTGAAGGATTTGGTGGCAATTTTTTAAGGCAATATTTCAATATTTGTTTTGGTTTTCATTCGAGATTTGTTAATTTTATAGGTTGTGTTTGGATCAATGGATTTGGGAAACAATTTGAAATTCACCCATTTATTGAAAGGATTTATAAGGTAACAATGGATGAATTTCAAATCCACCTAAATTAGGAAGTTATTTGAAATCCTTCATTTCACACTTTTTAATTTGGGTAGATTTGAAATTCATTCATTTCAAACCTTACAAATCCCTCCAACAAGTGGATAGATTTCAAATCATTCTCCAAATCTATCAATCCAAGCACAACCATAATGAATAATCTCAAAGGAAGTTGGTTCTCTTTCTTTATAATGGTGTGGTCACAGGGTTCTTTTAGGCATCTCAAAGCATTAAGCACGAAGACCCTTCTACCAATTTTTTATTTATAATTTGTTCGGAGTTTATGTGAAGGGGGGTTAAAGGGTCAAATTTCATAGAGGCTTATACTTCACCTTGCCATGCCTAGAATCTGGCCAACTATATACATTGGGAGATGATGGCAAAAATAATATCATAAAACCGGTCTTAGACCCCACCTGTAGATCTCGTGATAACTCTAGTAAACTAGAGTTATTTCTCTCTAAATTATGGCATTTTGATACTGTATAACCCGAACTTTGGGTAGTAATTGATAATTTTAATTAATTTCTTACATATGTGTTTATATTTTTGTTCTTGTTAAATATGTTAATTTTTGTTAAAAATTTTGCTTAATTAATGGCTTAATTATGTAATTTGGTGCAAGTAAAAATTAGCAGTTGGAGGCTGGACTAAACAAAGCTCGAGGGACCAAAATGCAATAATCAAATAAAAGAGGGGCTATTGGAAGAGAGTCCAGATTGCGATCTGGACTCGGGGAAGTCACTTAAAATATTACCGAGTCGAGATCGCGATCTCAATTTCCAGATTGCGACTCGACTCGCGAATGCTTTAGTATGGAGGGCAAATTTGTAATAGATAAGGGACTACTTTCTGGTTTTTACTTGTATTATTTAAGCTACTTTTAGAGGATGGAATTAAGTAAGTAGGAGTAGTAATATTATTTAGAAAAATAGATTTTAGGATAGATTAGGAATTCTTGAACATCAAGTTTCTTCAAATAAAATTTTCTGTTTAATTTTCTCTTAGATTTACTTTTCATTTCTTAGTAAGTTCGAATTTTGATTAGATATTCGTAGTGGGTTAATCGCAAGATTCGCGTAGATATAATTGTACATGCTTTCTAGTTTAAATTATTAAAAATTTCTTTGCTAGCAAATTAGGGTTCTTAGAAAAATTAGGGTTTTAGTTAAATTTTTACATTTTAATTAAGAATTTTCCATTTCTTGCTTTAATTAGTTAATTTTTAGTGGTCTTTCTTTATTTTTACCAAAAATCCAAAAATATTTTGATTTCAAGTTTAACTCTTTCAATTTTTAGTCTAGAATTGTTAATTTCTAACTTTGTAATGTCTTTTTATGGTGATTCTATTGAGTTAATTTACTTGCTCTTTAATTTTAGTCCTATATTGTAATTCAATTAGTTTAGATTAGAATTAATTGCTTTCTTTATTTTCTTTTACTAGAATAGATTAAGTAGTTTCTCAATTTCGTAATTATTTAGTTCACTTACTTGCTTTAGGAGATAATCTAGCTTAAAATTAGATTTTAATTTCTTGTATTGAATTATGATTTTGAGTAGAGTAATCTTACCATCCATTGATTGATCTTTCTTAACTACACAAAGACTCGTAAAACTTGGGAGGGTACGGGGGGTATGTTGAAATATACATTAATCAAACCTGCACTAAAATCTACTAAAATCCCCTGTATTCGTACCTTGCCATCTTCAAGTTCACACAAGTTACAATGAAACTCCCTACTAATTGGGAAGCCCCGGGGTCGACTGGAGTGTTAAAACCCTCCCAATGCCTTGACCTAATTTGTGCCTCAATAGCTCTTCTAACGTCTTCATAATTACCCCAATGCATTGAAAAATCAAAGTCCCGCCCTCTAATAACCTCATGTTTCTCGTTATTCCTTGACATATACAACTGTCCAGCCCTATCGCTCGAGAACTGAGGTTCAATATGCTCACCTCCTTCAAACGGTTGTTCCGAACCCCCGTCGCCACTAGTGCCCTCTCCCGCTTTCTTTTTCCTCGAACCTGCTTCTCTCCCCCTCATTCTCACCCTACGTTCAGCACTACCATAAAACCCATGAGTCATTATACTAGTCTAATTTAGTCAACAACTCAAGAATTCATACTTAATTGAAAATTCACAACCAACAATCAAAATCACCAATGTCCAACAAATTTCAGAATAATTCAATTTAATTCAAACCAATTCAACAATTCAAACAATTTGAACAATTCAATATCGAAATTCCCCTAAAAATTTTGCCCTAATAATTGTCCAAAATTCAACAATTGTATACCACCAATTTCACCACAAATTAATCCACAAAACCCAAAAATTATCTTCACCAAATTGACAATTGAAACTAAAAACTAAAGGAAAGATGTTTCCCATTTTTGGGATTGAAATTTCCCACTATAAACTTCTTGTGTCTCCTTGAATTCCAATTTTCTCCAAAAATCCTCCCACAAAATGCTAGCTTTGATGTTCCTAGAGGAAAATTGTATGGTATTAGTGATGGGTGTGGAGTTACAAGTGATTTTTAGTGAAGATGATGGAAGAATTTTAAGGGATTGGGGTTAGGGTTTTCGGTTGAGAGAAGAAGGATAGAAGAAATTTATGAAGAAAGAAGAAGAAGAAGCGATATTTTAAAACAAATATGTCCTTCAAGATCGTGATCTCGAAGGACAAATTATAAAGAAAATGACATGAATGCAGTTAAAGATGCCATTTGTGAGGGTTGATTGGATTAAGGGTACTTCATCCACCATTGAGTTGAAATTTGCTCGCCAAGGACTTTCATTGGTGGCTAAGTTGTGGTTTTATTTTATCAGTAGCCGCATTTGGGGGTCCAATGCTGTGAGCTTTATCTAGAGGGACAAAGTACTCTTAGTTTATGCCATCATGACGGGGGTGCCGGTGAGATAGACATTGGTCACCTTATTGGGCAGGGATTCTTGGAGAGTGGAAGGTTTGGGAGACCTATATTATATGCCCCTAGCCTAATTCACCATCTTTATACTATAGCAGGTTGCCCGATTAATCCTAAGGAACAAATGACACATCCACGAGGAAGGATCAACCGGGAATATGTCTACAGAATGGCAAAAAATAAACACCACCCAGAGGAGCACCCTGCCCAGCCACCACCACCACCTCAGAGTGCTTCATGGATCCCGATGTCCCCAGGCTTTGTATTCAATGTAAATGAAGAAGAGAGGAATGATCTGCAAGGGTACTGGTCGTATAGTCAAATGGTGATTCACAACAATTTGACCGTCATTGGAGAAGCTATAAAGACCACATCATTGGACACATGGATTATGCTACCACCACCTCCGGTATGGCACTTTGGTCCACCTCGTGAACAGTACTACACACCACCTGCTGCTGCACATCATGAGGGATCTAGCCACGCGAGTGCGACCGGAGTGGACATGAAGGATGATCATGAAGAGGCTCAACCTAGTGACGTTGAGGAGGGTCAAGAAGAGATGGAATGAGAAGATGAATGCCACCATTTGCTTGAGCATGGATTACTACCAACCCTGGCCACTGGATTGATTTGATGAATGATGATAATTCTCTTTGACTTATTGATTGAAGACCATGACTGCTGATTACTTTTAATTACTTTTGTTTTGCTTTATTTTCAGTTTTTGGATTTGAAGTATTTGAGTTTTCTCTTTCCTTAAGTAATGTGGCTAATGGCCTTAAGCTGACGCCAAGTTATATATATTTTGATCTTTCATGGATTGAATCTCTTTGGGAATTTCATGTTTGACACTTGACGTAGTTTTGGTCATTTCTTAATAAGAGTAGAATGGTCTTAACTTAAAATATTTTTATATCCAATGTATTCATGACATTATTAGTGAACTAACACCCAAAAATTTTATGCACCAATACATGCACCATGTCAATTAAGTAGAACCATAAATAGAAAGATGTTGTTATCAAAATACCCTATACATAGAACTTTTACTTAATCTAATTAAATTCAAACACCAAGTGCTTGCATCTAAATATATTTAAATCTATATCTCATGAGTAGATTTTGTAATAACTTTACTTGATATTCTTTAACATGTGCATTATTTTTACACAATATTCCAACCACGAGAAATTTAAATCAACTTCCTTCAAATGTGTTCTTAAATATTCTGAATCTCATCATAAGAGTGACAAGAACTTTTATCACATAAAATAGGTAACAAAATTCTAGAAATATTAGTATGTGCTAAAATTCAAAAATACCACTTAACATTTCAAACCCCATATTTTAAAACTTGCTTCATACCCATTTCAATTAATGCAAGACTAAATCATTGAAATTCTAAAATTGGGAATTATATTACTCTTTGTCAAATCTTAAACAGACAAAATCAAAATGCAACTAATAAATGGTACAAAAGTTAGTCTTAAAACAAGGAAACAATATTTTAAGATTAGATAAATGAAGTTGACTTTATTGCAATTTGCCATGAATAAAGAAATCACATCCTTACTTGACTTTCATTTATTGATAAATCCCTTAATAAAAAATAGTAACAAGCACAAGTGTTCTATCATTAATATTGTTATAATGTTAGCACCACATAAATATCAAACATTGTTCTCTTCTTAATGCCAAGTTTAGAACCTCATGAGTATCAGCTTAATTTGCTTGAAAATTTTCGTTTGATAGTGATAAAAGTATATTTATGATTTTTCCTTTTGTTCATATGCAACTAAAATACAAATATTCAAACTCCCTTCTAAATTGAGTTTTCTTTCACCTCCTCTAAAAAACAAATGTCAATATATTTGTTTACGCAAAATTGTCCTTTTAGCTAAACCTTAAATTATATAAAAAGATGAAAGACTATTTTGTTGCATATTCAACAAGAAAATTAACAACAAAAAGTACTTAAACACAGTCAAGGAGATAATATTAAAACTAGCACTTTTCACAACAGAAATGCTCCGACTCCAATTACCCCAACAACTGTCCATGTTATTTGATTTTCCATTAGAATCCTAACTTTAGTAATTTCTTATACTGAAGTTACTTTCATTGGATTTCAATAACAATGGACAATAATATAAGTAAACACAATACTCTTAAAAACCTTATCAGGGATAATAATACTAGGACGTCAAACAAAGAAGCCCACTATAATATTGACCAAAAGGTTAAATTCATATCTATATAGTAGGCATTCTTTATTTCCTTTTGAATAAATGTGAGACAACAACACTCATTTACTCATAAACTTAGCATATCTTCCCTCGTCTTGAGTACACCCTCACATTGAAACCAAACTTCTCCTAAGTCAAAGATAAACTTCTTTATAAATTTAATACCCAACTTGTATTGTTATCTCATTTTATTTATGTGCCTTTCTTTTATCAATCTGCACACGGTAGGTTTAGGCACTTAAAAAATCAATTACAGATATACTAAAGAGAGACATGTTGTGAGACAGGTTAACCCAAAATTATTTTTCCATCTCAAAAACATTATTGCCACTGAAAACTTAATAAAAGAGAAATTGTTCACCAAAATGTTGTAAACTCTAAAACAATTTTATACCAAATATATAATTAAATAAAACATGCAGTATAGTAAACAATTAATGACAATAATCATTGAGAGTTTGATTACTCTAGGAAACTACAGTTATATATACCCAAAATTTGATGATTTTGCTCCTAGTTTAGAGTATTTTTAGTGTTTTCGTGTGTGTTTTTATCTATTTTTATTTTATGTGTTAGAATGTGTTAGTATGTGTTTATTAAGTGTTTGAGTACTTATTTAGGTGATAATTAGCATATTTTTTTAGGTTTTTCCATTTAGAATTGTGTCGTGTCTTTGACTTAACTTCGTTGGGAGTTAAGTTTTCGTTCGTCTTTGTTTGTCCTTCATTTTTTGGCCTATTTTTTGAGAATTTTATTTATATGTTTAGGTGTTATTTTAAGTGTTTATTACAGAACTTAGATAATAATGTTCTCCTATGTGTTAGGGTCGCATGAAAAAAAATGGCACATTAATCGAACGTCGGATGAAGATTTTGGAAGCAAAACTGTGAAGTGCTATATTTTAGAAGTTTCAATCCATATTGCGATCTCAAATTTGACATCGCAATCTGGAGGCAGTTGGAGCAAAAAATGACCTTGTTTGGGGCTGATTTTTGCTGCACAATTATCCCACTACCCTAGCACTATATATATACCCCTTTTAAACCTCATTTGAGGGAGGAACTTAGTTAGTAGAAGTAAACTAGATTAGAGATTAATTTTCTACCTTTTTCCTCCCCATTTGGGGACGATTTACTTAGATTAGAGTAGATTAGAACTTTTCTTTCTTGTAGATTTCAAATCCAAGGTAAAGATTAAAACTCCTTTAGTTAAGCTTTAATTTCATGCTTCTTTAGTTAATTAGTTTAATTGCTTCCTTTACTTGTTTCTTAGACTAATTTTTAGATTAGTTTATGGGGTTTCTTGTAACTAAAATGCTTTTTTTAGTGATAATTTGTAGTTTAGATTGGTTAATTATAATAGATTAGTTTGTGAGTTTTTCATGTAATTGCTTTCTTTACTTGCTTCCTTATTTTAATTGGTAGATTAGTTAATGGGTTTTCCTTAATTATGCTTTCTTAATGTTAATTTGTAGTTTAGGCTAGTTAATTGCTTTCTAAAAGTGCTTTCTTTTTACATGCTTTCTCATAATAGTTTATATGCTTTCATTATTTATGATTTCTTAGTGGTAATTCGTAGTCTAGATTAGTTAATTGCCTTTTAATTTATTTTTCCCTTTTAATTGCTTTCTAAAAAATGACTTCTTTTTACATGCTTCCATTTTACTTACTTTCTTAAACATGCTTTCTTAGTGTTAGCCTATACTTTAATGCAATAGATAGTCTTTAAATTACTTTCTTAGTTCTTTAGTTCTACTTTTAGTTAAATCTCTTCTCTTAATCAATCGCTTCAACTTGTAATCTAACCAAATAACCGTAATTATCGATCAATCCTTGTGGGTACCATCCATACTTCCCTTTGCTACTAGTTGACAACTATATACTTGCGGGATGCCACCTAGCTAGTAGTAGGAATTAGGTATTTTATAAATCTGTAACTAGGTGTGTAAGGCATCAAGTTTTTGGCACCATTTTTGGGGATTGGTTTTCGGTAATATCGATCTAATTTGGTTGGAAGACTAGATTGAAGCCTTTTCCTTTCTTGTATAGTTGTTTCACCCATTTGAAAAACAGAAAAGATTTTCATTTTGTAGTTGTTTTCTTATTTTCAAAAATCCAAAAAGATTTTCTTTGTGATGGATGGTTTAAACTAACTAGTAGTCTAAACTTTCCTAATTTTCTTGTTTGTGTTGTTTTAGATCATTTTCTTGTTTTTTATTTGTGTTGTTGATTGCTCAAGAATATGCAAGGACCTAATTGGAATTATTCATACCAAGGAGATTACCATTTTTATGGTAATGGAGGTATGCCCAATGAGGTCGGCATGATTCTTGTTATGGTTACTCTCCTTACCCTTTCGATTTTCAAGTAAGATGGTCTATCCATCAATACGCTTATGAAAGCCACAAAATTATGAAATAGGATGGTCTAGCCATCCATATCCTTATGAGAGCTATCAAGAAAATTTTTACTCTTTCCCTCCATCACAAGAGCCTTCATATGATCAAATGGAGTCATATTTCCTTCACCAAACAACTCAAGAAAGTGAAGACGTAAGAAGGATGGACAAGTGGATGCAAATTCAAGAATTTTGAGAAAAAATAGCCCAACTTCTAGACGAAAGGGCTCAATTTCGAGAAATTATGGCAAAAGAATGAGAAAAAACTTGCTCAACTTCAAAAAGAAATAGACAGACTCCGTGAAGAGCAAGCCACATCCAACTATCGGTTACAAGACCAACTTTCTGAGATTTGAGGAATAGGAAATGGTGAAGAACAATGTATTCCAACACCTCCACCAATGGGTGAAGAACCGGTTCAAGAAGAAACCAAATTGAAAATGTCTTGTAAGAAACCGGTTCTCAAGAGCCTCATGAAGTTGAAGCTACAACAACTGAGACAACCAACGCTTATGTAGAAGAATCACCAACTTTCTCTTCGCATGAGTATGCGTTTGTCCTGGTTACAATAAAAGAGGTTCTATTTGAGGTGTTCGTGGAGAAAGAGCCGGTTCTTGGAGGAGTAGAAGAAGAATGATACATTCTAGAGGGGGCCAAGGAGGCACAACCTACATATGCCGAAGTTCATTTCCTTGGAGACTTCAGTGGAGCTCAACAATGGTGTAAATTCACCAAGGATTACAATATCCTTGGGAAGCCTCCTTGGTGTTGAGGGAGTAGTTCTTTCATTTTTCTTTATTATGCTTTCTTTACTTTAATTGCTTTAGTTTAAATACCCCGTTGGTAATAAAGGCTTGTAGCCATGTGCTTTATTTAGTTGTGTGGTGTTATTGGCAAATGATTTGTTGGAATCTCTTGGACAAATATGGTTGTTATATTTAAAGTGATGAGAATGGTGATGACAATATATGACTTCTTGTGATTTGTGAATGATGTACATGATTTATTAGTTGAACTTGGACTTGGTTTTATCTTTTGATTATGGATATTCTAGTTGTTGATACACTTCATGTGCTAAATAGTTGAGCTTGTTTTGAGAAAAACATATGACTGCTTGATTTGGATTGAGAGTAGTCTTTAAGATTGAACGTCCTTCTGAAGCCGATTATGTGTGAAACTAAACTTGGGGGGATGAGTTGGGCATTTAGATAACCTTTTCGTTGTATTAAACCTTGTTACCCTTATGTGTGCTTTTCTTTTTCTTTAAATTGTTTGAACCCCGTGAAGCCCTGAGGACCCTTCCTTAATAAAACCATCATTGGTTGTTGAAGAAAAATAAATTTTTAGGATTCATGATTAATTGGAAATTGCATTTTTATGATCTACTTGAAATTTGCTCATTGCTTAGTCTTGAATTGTGTTGTGCTCAATGTTGGTGAAGTCCATAATGTAAACGGTAGAACTCTTGTTTTTAAGTTCAATGTGTGCTTAATGGGTTATATTTACATTCACTTGGCTAGTATGTTGTTCATCTTCTATTTTAGCTTTTTGATTGTTCAAGTGTAATTCAAAATCACTGCCTAGTTTTTTCTTTTTAAACTTTCTAGTAGTATTATTATGCGTTTGTTTTATTTTGGGTGAGCAGTAGAATGAGTTGTACTCATCACTTGAATAAAATGACAAGTTTGGGGGTGTTATTTACTAGCGTTCGGATGGTTTCTTTTCATGACTGTAAATATTTATGTGGTGAATTTTGGATGGAAAATTGAATGATTACGGTACTCGATGATGACAAATGACTTGCAATATCATATGATTAAGTTATTTAAACTTGGCATTCCACGAATTTTGGTGTGTTGAGTAGTTCTTTTGGGACAAAAGAATTTCAAAAGTCATGTATTACTATATTCAAAAAGTGAGGCATTCACATTTTTATAGTAGTTCATTTGAAATGACTTCACATTGTTTTTAACCAAATCAATGGGATTGAATTGTTGGTCAATTCATCTTTTGAAAAAAAAAATTTGGTTTAAATGGATTGGAAGTGATTTAGGTCATTTTATGTGTTTGCATAGAGAGTTTTCTTCTAACCTGTGGGTGATTGGTTTGAATATGATCTTGGGTACGTTTTACTCCTTTTCCGTGGTTTAGGGCAGCATAAAAAAACAAAATAAAAAAAAATAAAAAAACTTTGCATTTGGGAATAAGGCGAGTACTGGATTCCGGCATGTGCCCATGTTATTTCGACGAAACAAGCCATTAGAGTAGTAATAAGGCGAGTACAGGATTCCGACATGTAACCATATTGTTTCTCCGAATTAAGCCATTAGAAATTACGTTTTAGAATACCAACAAATTAAGGAGGAAATGTTTATAATACCCATTGTTGATATCATGCTACTCACTCCTTGATGGAGTAATACTTGTGTGACATGTGCATATTAGGTAGACTCCTAATGATCTTCTATTTATTTCATATGACCTTGTCGAGATGGTTGAAAAACGTTGTAATCATTTTGATTTGAGAAACACTATATTTTAAATGAACGGAACTTGTTTTTCAAAAACCTTTTTGATGATGGTTAATACTTGGTTATTTGAAACCTTTTCTTGGCACTTGAACTCATTTTCTTTGGAAAAGTTGAAAAGTTTGGAATGACTAGTTAAAATAGTTCAATTGTCATATGGTCTTCGAAGTATCTTGAGAGGTCTCCTAACTATTCAAAATATATCCATTATTACCTTTTGTGTTGTCATCTTAGGGGTGTCTAGTATGTTGTGTCTTGTGATTTGTGTCATGTGTTTTGTGTTGTTCATTTTCTTGTTTTTTATTTTTCTCGAGATGAGCAAAAACTTAAGTTTGGGGGTGTGATAACTCTAGGAAACTAGAATTAATGTACCCTAAACTTGATGATTTTGCTCCTAGTTTGGACTATTTTTAGTGTTTTCGTGTGTGTTTTTATCTATTTTTCTTAAAATTATTTATGTGTTAGAATGTGTTAGTATGTGTTTGTTAAGTGTTTGAGTACTTATTTAGGTGATAATTAGCATATTTTTTTAGGTTTTTCCATTTACAGTTGTGTCGTGTATTTGACTTAACTTCGTTGGGAGTTAAGTTTTCGTTCGTCTTTGTTTGTCCTTCATTTTTTGGCCTATTTTGTGAGAATTTTATTTATATGTTTAGGTATTATTTTAAGTGTTTATTACAGATAATAATGTTCTCCTATGTGTTAGGGTCGCATGAAAAAAAACGGCGCATTAATCGAATGTCGGATGAAGATTTTGGAAGCAAAACTGTGAAGTGCTACATTTTAGAAGTTTCAATCCATATTGCGATCTCAAATTTCAGATCGCAATCTGGAGGCGGTTGGAGCAAAAAATGACTTTGTTCGGGGCTGATTTTTGTTGCACAATTATCCCACTACCCTAGCACTATATATACCCCTTTTAAACCTCATTTGAGGAAGGAACTTAGTTAGTAGAAGTAACCGACCAGATTAGAGATTAATTTTCTTCCTTTTTCCTCCCCATTTGGGGACGTTTTCTTATATTAGAGTAGATTAGAACTTCTCTTTCTTGTAGATTTCAAATCCAAGGTAAAGATTGAAACTTTTTAGTGGTAAGTGCTTTGTTTATATTAAAACTCCTTTAGTTAAGCTTTAATTTCATGTTCCTTTAGTTAATTAGTTTAATTGCTTCCTTTACTTGTTTTCTTAGACTAATTGTTAGATTAGTTTATGGGGTTTCTTTAAAATGCTTTTTTTAGTGATAATTTGTAGTTTAGATTGGTTAATTAGGATAGATTAGTTTATAGATTTTTCATGTAATTGGTTTCTTTACTTGCTTTCTTAGTTTAATTGGTAGATTAGTTAATGGGTTTTCCTTAATTGTGCTTCTTTAATGTTAATTTGTACTTTAAGCTAGTTAATTACTTTCTAAAAGTGCCTTCTTTTTACATGCTTTCATATAATAGTTTATGTGCTTTCATTATTATATGATTTCTTAGTGGTAATTAGTAGTCTAGATTAGTTAACTGCTTTCCCTTTTAATTTCTTTCTAAAAAATGACTTCTTTTTACATGCTTCCATTTTACTTACTTTTCTTAAACATGATTTTTTAGTGTTAGTCTTTACTTTAATATAATACATAGTCTTTAAATTGCTTTCTTAGTTCTTTAGTTCTACTTTTAGTTAAATCTCTTCTCTTAATCAATCGCTTCAACTTGTAATCTAACTAAATAATCGGTAATTATCGACCAATCCTTGTGGGTATGATCCATACTTCCCTTTGCTACTAGTTGACAACTGTATACTTGCGGGATGCCACCTAGTTAGTAGTAAGAATTAGGTATTTTATAAATCTATAACTAGGTGTGTAAGGGATCAGAATTTAAAATGTATAACTAGATATTCACATTCAGATAGAATAAATTGCTTACAGTACAAACCCCACACAAGTAATCAGTGAGACAATCTTATAAGAATTTATTTCCTTCATATAGTAGATAAAAACGTCTTAGATTATAAAACAAACCATTACTGATCACTCAACCCTTTGAAAATAATATAAATAATTACCACCTGGGAGCAGGTAACTGTTGGCCCCAAACAATAACCTAAGAGGGGGGTGAATTAGGTTGTATCTAAAGCAAACATTTTTAAGTGCTTAATGAAAATACAAACTTTATGCACCAAATGAAAACTTAAGCACAAATGAATACAATAGATATTCAACAATTTAAGCTTAAAGAACAAATAAGAATATTGAGATTAAGAGAATCAAACCAAACTCCCAAGCTTCTCAAGCTTGGAGCTTTCAACTACAAAGAGCTTCTTACAAGGCAATTACCAAGTTTACAACTTGAAGTTTAGCCACTAAAAGTCTCTTCAAAGTAGGTGAGACAATAACCTCTTGTACACAAATGATGATCACTCTTGCTCACACTAATTTCCTTTAGTTGAGCCAAGAGTTTTACACTCAGAACCTCCATTTGTTACAATCGTTCAACATCTCTCTTCTCTTACACTTGAAGAACTCTTACACTTCTAAGCTCTTTTCACAAAACTACCTACACTATTATAACACTGGTTCCCACTATTTCTCCCAAATAGCTCAAGAGTTATTTGTAATCAATGTAGAAGTCTTCTTTTAATTAATTCAGACCTAGGGGTATTTATAGTTGCCAAATATCTGCTTCCAACAACTTCCCAACGGCTATTTTCTGTTTACTGGAAAACTAGCCGTTGTACCTTTCGGACGGAGTTCGACAGTCATTTGTGTCCATGGAGTCTTCTGCTTGTTTTGTTCGGACGATCATTTGCGTCCGAACCTACCTGTTTCTCTACACACTTGTTTTCAAACCATTAGTGTGATTTGGTCATCATCAAAACATGATTAACATAACTGGGGTTCAACTGTAACTATGTTATAGTAATTTTAAAAGAAAATCATCTCAAGATCCTTACTAAATAAATTTATGAATTATTTTAATGGTCACTTTGGTGTATCAATTTTAATAATTCAATAAATTATTTAACTGAAATAATATACTTTATGTCGTTAATGCATCATGATATGAACTTAATCCTTTTAAAATTAGTATGCACAATTACCACCTTCAGGTAGGCAGCTATGCCTAAGAATTTCAAAAAATAAATATCTCAAATTCATTAACAAATAATATTATGAATTATTACAATGGACACTTCAGTGTACCAATTCTAGTAACCATTAAATCATTCGACTAAGACAAAACAATTTATGTCGATAGTATGATCTAACATTAAAACTTAAGTAAGGCATTAGCAAACTAACTTGTTTGTGAAATCATCAAATGGCAAACCTTTTTAATCTACTCAACTGTATTTTTATAACTTCAAAAGCATGAACAGATTAGAGAAATATGATACCCTTTGATAACAAATAAACCAAAATATGTATAATTACCATAAAGGTTCATATAACATGAAATATCCTTAACTTTAAATAAAATCAAATTAACGGCTAACATATATCTTTAACAAATAGAAACATCTTAGGGTCCTTATTAAATAATTTTACAAAATTATAATAATGGTCGCTTTAGCATACTATTTATATAATTTATGTATTATTTAACTGGAATAAAAATATATGCTCCCAAATCTATGACTTTATTTGCATAAGACAAGTGCACAGTCATATACCATAATTTATCTTTATTTCCCTTACGAAAATTATTAATTTTTGTCAAAATCATGCAAAAACTAAAATCACAGGCATTTGATTAAGTAATTTAATCTATCATACCTTAATCTTTAGGTATGGGCACATTAAAAATATTTAAACCTGATCAATTCACAATGATGATTATATATCATGCAAAGTTATTATAAACAACGCAAGATATTAGAAGTTTATATACTTTTACGAGTTACTTAATATTAAACAACATAAGTGGCTCTTATGCCTAACGTTATGATATTCTTAAAATTTTCTCATTAAATCTTATCAATGTATTGAAGAGATGATGGCATAATTATGCTAACAAGAGACTTTGCAAAATGTAATTACCATTACTAAAATGGCATAACCGTGGATTAACAGATTAATTGATTCAATATAATATAGTGCCATCTATTAATTTCAATTTGATAATGCATGAAATTGGGACACGGTTAACATCCCGCATTCAAATTAAACCATTCCACTTATAATCAAAACAATAGAGTTATTATGATGAAATTTCAAATTTCAATATCGCTTCATACATAATTCAAAGACATACGAACAATCAGGTACCACCATGAAGAAAAGATTCACGTTCTTTCTTGATCTATGACTTTTGGTCACTCTGACAAGGAATTAGCTTTAAAAACAACCTGTTATGTTGCTCAGGACTACTATAGAAGCACGAAGCCCAAAAAATTCATCATGGTCCCTTTTTGGTAAAATATTTCCTCGTTGCATATTGAATGTGACCCTTTTTGTTTAAAAAAATAAAAAATTCCTTTGACCATATTGAACAAAGAATCAGATAAGACACATTCACGGCCATCGTCTCCTAGTTGATATTATGTATACATATTTGAAATTGAAGCCTAATAGGAGTAGTGTTCTTCTATGAATACATCTGGAACATATGACGACTCAAGTAATAACTGAAAATTCTACCAAATTGTTCTTAGTTTCTTGTATTCTGCGTAAGTGTAGGCTATATGTGCTGCTTTACATGAATAGCAAAAGCCGTTGACCAAATATATGAAATAGAAGACAAAACAAATAAACAACAATCACCCCTTTTTTTTTCCCAAAATTTAGGCGGTTTCTTTGGTCTCAGGTATTTATTAGGGGTCTGTTTGGTTCTAGGAAACTGGTGAGGAAAAGAAAATGGAGGTAAAGGAAAATAAATTCCTTGAAAATATTAAATTTCTTACCATGTTCAGTTACCAAAGAAAAATTGTAAGGAAATGAAATTGATTCCTCAGAAAGTTATTCTTTTGTTTGGTTTGTGAATTTTGACAAGTAAATGGAAATGAAAATTTTTGCTTTGCTTTTTTTTTTTTTTTTAAAGAAATTAACAAATTAGTATACGTAACCAATTGAAATGGCCCAAAATATTTTAATTTATTCTTTTTCACAAATTATATGAAAACAGATTTACAATACGACAGTAGTCAATGAAAATTGACTTCTTTTTCTCTATCAAGGTTAGTTGATAAGTAATTAACCATTATTAATCTAAAATGAATTTCTTCTTTGAGAAAATAGAAAAGGAATATAATAAATAGGAAGATTTAATAATAATCCAATTGCTAAAAAATAACCTTTTGGTTGATAAAAATAATTGGTTAGACAATTCCACATTAAAAATTCTGAAAGTAAATGTATATTTATAGGTCTTTATAAAACATTACATTGTACTTGATTTGTAAGGTACAATATCTTGTACTTTATAAACTTGTATTGTACAATCTTTAAAGTACAACTAGATAGTTTCCTTACGTAACTGTTTAACTCTCCATGTTTATAAGCTTAAAATTTTAATGACAATTGAACATATGGAAAAAAAATCAATTTTCATTGATACTTGCAAAATGATAAATGTATAAATACACCACTTCAAACCTGCCAAAAAACTATATGTTAACAATTTGCCAAGTCCATGATAAACCACAACCAAGTTGTCAATTTGATTCAATTCCCTGCATCCAGATGCAACATTAGTGTGTTTATATCACAGGAAATTGCACAATCTACAGAGCCATAATGCACGCATTCAGGTCCCAAACTTTGAAGTTCTTTAGGACTAGTCTCTTCTTGAAGCCAACTGCCCCACAGTCCAATGTCCCCCACATTGGTACCAACTGTTACATCAGATTGCATGAAATTAATTAAATTAGCAAGAAAATGTAGCATGACACCTAGCAAACATACTAAATTTTAGCCAAAATTTCAAAAAGAAAATAAATTTGTTCATCTTCAAACCTAGGAGTAGAGTTTGTTGGATAGCAAGAAAATCCATGTTCATAGGAGACGATCCTTAATTCAAAATTTGTGCTATAGTCATTGGCAATTCATTCGGACACTAAAAACTTGACTATGAAAATGTCCAAGAAATTACACAGGTTGCACGTTGACTAGAAGATTTACCTGCATGTATGGATCATAGTACGAGGAAAAACATACTACATGGTGTATAAGCCAAACTCAGAGAAAATTGTTTCGAATTTCAAAAGCTACCTCTTCATCTAAGCTTATAGGCCTCATCTTTTTGATTAATAGATCAGAATCTCCAGATGGATAGTTAGTAGAAGAACTTGGTGGTCGAGTCTTATCCTAGGATGCTTAAGAATACCTCCGCATGGAAACAAAAAAATTTTCTTGTTAGAGTTATGCTACAAAATAAACTTTCGGTATTTCAAAGTCTATAGATAATAGGCTCACTTGGAACACTTAATAGTGAGAACAGTGGATAAATAAGTGAAGGATTAAGTTGAAAGGGTTAAAGATATCATCCAACATAAACAAGTGCAATACTTAATAGTAAGAAGAGTTAATAATTTATAGAGAAAACTAACCCACGTATACCAAGAGGAGGAAAACCTCTAGCTTTTGGTATCGATCCAAGCAAGGGATGAATTGGTCCAAAAATAGAGTTTTAATGTCTAGATTGGGCTTGTGATTTTTACAAAGCTGGTGCTACTAATTAAGCTGTAGTATGCCAAAATGACAGTCTTGACTTCTGGTGGAGAAATTACCAATTCAAGTAGTCAATTTTTGCAGCATTATGCTAAAGCCTATATAGTATCAATAACCTTTAGTTGGCCAAAAAGTCGTAGGCTCTACACAATATCATAAGGGTCCAATATTCTACAGCCCAATATCACAGCCTTCCCAGCTCATTCTAGAAAAAGAATGCCGAATATATATTTGGGATTGACTTCTAAATTAGGATTATATTAGGATCCCAAGATCTAGATCGGGGTTCTAACAACTTTACTACATACTAAACAAGGATAATTAAGGGTTGTTGGTTTCTAAAACAAAGAAATCATAGGCTAAACATAGAGGGGAAACCACCTTTTACGGAAATCTCATCTCTCTGTAGTCTCATTCATCCCAAAGCTAGAAAATCAAGAATGAGCTAACAACAATATCGATATTAAAGATCAAGAATTTAGCATCATCTAAATCAAGAACATAAATAAAAACAGCTCAGAACTTCACTTACTCTATGAGAGCAAAAACCAATGTTTCTTAAACTCGACCTGGAAGACGACTCGGCCAAACTTGGGTCCTTCAAGGACTTATACAGGGCAATATTTACCAAATTCACGAAATATAGATGTGTAATTATTATGTCCCAATAATTTTATCTTCCAAAAAATTATCATTTTGCAAAATTTTAAAATCACATAGACTCGAATCAACCTTATCTTCACTTTTAAAATATAAAGCATGCAAACATTACTACTGTCAATTATAAAAATAAAAAGCCCAATTTTTCTACAACCAAATCTCATTCAGACCATATATCAAACACATAGAAGGCAATCTAACCCAAATCCACCTCCTACACTACCAATTACATTAAAAAAAAAAAAAGAAAGAAAATCAAACACAAAACGAGAGAGAAATTGAATCAGACATCAAAAAAATTTGGACAATAAACAAAATTAATAAGAAACGATTACCGTTTTAAAATTTTTTGTTGCGTAGGCGCAATGAAAGATATCACAAATTCCATCATAGACATGATAAGGCCTGTAAGCTGTTGATTCATTTATCGGAATTGGTTTCCATAGTTCACCATCTATATTTTCATTCTTTGATTGGGAGAAGTCGATCTTCGTATGACGACTGGAGTGATCGGCGTTAACAATTCAAGCGTGAATCGATGAGAGAGACGAGCGAAGAGGGATAAGACAGAATTTTTAAGCTTGTTTTGTTGGAATTACTACTTGTTTAAAAGACCCCAATTTTCTACTTACCCTCTTTAGATTCGTGCACTGACCCAATTTTATTTTCCATTTCCTTCATTTCCTTGCGTTTTTGTGAGGAAAACGTTTTGAGGCAAAATTAGCTTTCCATTTCCACATTATTTTCATTGAATTCCTTTCCTTAGCAGCTTCCTTCACAATCAAACAAAGGAAACCATTCCTTTTCCTTTAACAGATTCCTAGAACCAAATAGGGCCTAAAGGAAAACCAAATGCCAATCTCATCTTTAAAGCCGAAATAACTTGCAAAAAGTATATACCGCAATATCACGACAGCAGCATAACGGGAAACGATAAATCGCATTCAAAATCAAAATTCAGGAATTTACTTGAATTTTAGTTTTAAAAATTCAAAATCTACTAGAATATTGTTTCTCTGATACCGTTTGTTAAATTTGTTATTAAATTTGAGTGGATCTTATTATCAGATATTTAAATACATACATAAATAAAATTGCATACCATTCACGTATCTTGACAGGCGTTTCTTCCCTCTCCAAGGTTGGTATGATAGTTATCAATAGAGCAAGGATCTAACTCATATAATGTAATTGAATCTCATATTAAGGTCATTTTAAATTAAATAGAATTTAGAAAGTATGCCTGCACGTTACCTATTACACTGACTGTTTTAGAACCAAATAAATGAATCATAAAAATACAAACGCAGTAAACTCTTTAAAGGTAGAAGGAAGACTATTTTCAACATTTAATCGAAAATTTTCATATGAAATTATCCGGCTGGAAGAACAATGCTATCCGCATGTGGTAGGCTAGTGCTAATAAAACTTGTGTTGTCATCCATTCCTACACATACCCTTGCCGTATTAGATCCCCCAAAGTAAGTTCTGGATACTATGGAGTGAACTGGACCGTATTGTATTTGTTTTTTTCGAGGGTGACAATGGAAGTAGAAGGCATTGGAGGTCATGGAGTAAAATTTTCTATCCCAACTGTAGAAGATAGGAAGGGTGTTCGAAGCCTTCGAGATAGGTTCAAGCCTTTTCTATGAAGTTGTGGTGGAAGTTCTACTTCTACATAGAAGACTGTATCTGGATGAGTTACATGCGGATTAGATACAAGAATTCTGAAGTATCTAACCAGTCATCAATCGGGAAGCACTCAAGAACTGGCTAAACAGCACTTGCAGAAGCATATTCATGGTGAAAATTCTCTCTTTTGTTTGAAATTGGCTTGGGAATGGAAAGCTTTTGGATAAATTGTAGCAGGATTACTTTTTGATGCCAAACATTACTGTTAATTAGCTTTATTTTAACGAGGATAGCTGGCACTTGGAAAGGTTGCAGCAGCCGAGTAGCGAGGAGACTAGACAAAAGATTATCAACTGACCTATTTTCATATCCTGTGGTAACATATTGTTACATCTGGAATCTCACATCCTCAGGTCATTTACCGTTTCCTCAACTTTAATCTTTTTCGATAGAGCCGGATGCAAATTCTTTCACGAAGATGCATATGGAGTGCAAGAATTCCGTGGAAGGTCTCTATCCTCATGTGGAGATTGCTTAATCGACTGTTGCCTTTTGCTCACTCTTTAATAGGAATATGTTTTATACTATAGTTACTAGAAACACAATACGTTAGGAAATGTAGTATGGATACGGAGACGTGATTCACTATTTTTTAAAGTATCGAATATGTGGGAGTAGATTCAATTAATAACTCGCAAACGTCACTTCTTAAAAAAAGTTATTATGTTATAGTGATAAGAAGGTAGTTAATATTATATAGTATGAAATTTTAATAAATGTTAAACTTTTAGTGAGTAGAGAAAAGAAAATGTTCAACTTTCAAAAACTATTATCTTCGATCCAATACTAAATCGTTCTAATTAGATAAATTTAGAGAATATTTGTCTTATTTTCTCAATAAATAAGGATTCTTTATCTTTAATGTTCCGAAACATAAATCGCCATATTTCAAGATGTAAATTAATCGTTTTTCGATATGCATGAATCGATGCGCAATTCGTAAGAGTGGAGAGAGTCTCTAGTAATTATGTTTCATACTAATTTTGAAGTGTCCTTTCTACAACTTCTCTAAAAAGATCAATCACTATTTTGTAGATTATCATCTGGCAAGTTTGGATGTCAAAAAGTTGTGGTATAGGTATAGGGATGCGATTCACTAATTTATCTTATACGTATGAGTAGGTTTACTCGATATGTCACAGTAGGCCACTTTTTAGAGAAAGTTGATACATTATAGAGATAAGAAGATAGTTGGTAGTAGCTATTATTAAATTTCTAATAAATCTTGAATTTTTAGCGACTAGAGAAAAGAAAATGCACAACTTTTAAGACCTATCGTCCTCAATTTAATACTAAATAGCTCTAATTAGGCAAATTTAAAAAATATTTCGATCATTTTTCAATAAATAAATGAAAAAAAAATAATGAAACATGTGAAATAAGAAAAAGAAACAAAGCATCCTTATGCAAATAAAGATTCACTACTTTTGACATTTTAAAATGTGAATCGTTGAGTTTCGGAATGTAAATAAATCGTGTTTCAATACATATAAATCAAATATATAGTTCATAGAGATAGGTAGGATTTCCAATAACTATGACTTGTGTGCTGGTAATGCTATACAAATGCGTCGAGTATCTCATGTAATCAGCAAGCTCTACCAATCCGTTTCACTACTGCAAAACATTCGAATCTGATTGTAGTCACATGCTCTAAGCCTCCTTTCATTACTTTTAAACTATATATTGATAACTCATTAAAGGGGAATCCGGGGCCGTCTGGAATAGGGCTTACAACATTGCATTCAAATGGGTTTCAGCAATGTTCAAGTGGAATAAAGCTCAGAATTGCTTTGTCAAATGGTGCAAGTTTCAACTCGCGCATTCCTTGGAAAGACAACTCCAATCTATTTTTCGACAAGTGCTCTTGGTCTTGGTTAGCTATATCTTTCGGCTTAAACATATTTTTCAAAAGACATACTCACTAGCAGATTATTTAGCCAAGTTAAATAGGTCTGAGGTTCAATGTAATTTTTTGTTTAATCCTTCATCTATTCCCCATATTATTCAGGATGCCTTGGAATAGATTCTTTAGATACTCCTAAAGTATGCTTGGGTAAACCCAAATTATTCTATGTTTTTTTTTTTTTTTTTTTTTATGTTATTTTTATTAATAAAGTGTGCACCCCCACCTTAGGTGTTGTTTTTTTAATTTTTTAATTTTTTTTTAATTTTTTTTTTAAAGACCTTTTGCATTGCATATGCTAACCAAATACAAAAATATAATTGCTGGTTCTAACTTTCTAAAGAATGTTCAGGAAAAAAAAATTAAAAAAGCGAAAACAAATGTTTTTACATTTTTCCTCAGCCCAAAGAGGGTCATATTAGGGAAGTATGATAGTTATGTTCATTTACCGTTTATATAGGAAATGGGTAAACATGTGACTCCCACGAAGAATGGGAATAATTATAATTTGTTCTCATAAATTAAAAATATATATATTTTATCCTTTCAAACTAGCGATCTTTATACTTTTAAATGTCCTATGTGATCATGAAAATTCGTTTTTTAATTTCGTCCTTAGCTGGTTTTTCACATAATAATACTTCCTCTCCTAAACTAGGGAGTAAGTACACTCTAATAATCCCCCTAAAAATGTAAAGTATAGAAAACACCTCATTTAAGCAAACCTGTCAAAATGGTTATTTTTAAAATAAAAAAAAAATTATCTTGCTTTCTAAAGCGCATATAATTTTAAAATAGGAAAAAAGTTGGCAGAATATTTTTTTATATTCCTAAATTCACTCAATAAATTTATAGGTTTTACTAACAAATTTGTAGAATTTAGTGCGTGCCTAAAATTGTTTTAATTTCTTATTTCAAAACAAAATTGCAAAACATAATAAATTTGACTGTAAGAGTCTTTCTTAAATAGTCTTAGTTTTTAGATTTACTTTTAATATTTTCTAAGCAAGCTTTTAAATTTTTGTAACCTTTGAAGTGCATTTAACATTTTTTTTTTGAATTTTGAAAAATTTCTCAAGATAGTAACGCTTCCCGAATTGGTTTTCCTATTGAAATTTTTAATGAAAATTTTGGCGTAAGTTTGCTTCATATGAATATGTATGTTTTTGAGCAAATATCTTATGAGTTATTTTGATATTAGTTTAGATTTTAACATTTCTTTAAACTGGCGGCACACTTATTGGTCTTCTTAGTCAAATATTCTGGTGGAAATTTTTCTGTAAATTTCTTGTATGACAACAAATTTTTATGATTAGTTTATAATTTTTAAATTTTGAGTCAAACTAGTCAAACTTGTATTGTTGAATACAATTTGAATCAAGTCACTCATATTTTCTTACCGTCTTTACACACCAACTGCCTATTTGTTTGTTTAGTCCATATTTGCCCTTATATTTAATAATTATCATATTCACTGTAAAAATATAATTAAATACCACGTATATAAAATATTTATTACTTTAGTATGGGGTAGTTTAGTCACTAATCTCACTTTTTGACATATTGGTGCATTCAACATGTAACTGTTGTAAAAGAGGATAAAGTTTATATTAATCCTTCAGTTTAGGGGCAAAATATAACTACTCCTAGTTAAAGGAGCATAGTATTGGGCAAATGTTAATGCCACAGCCAAGATTGCAAATGCCACAGCAAAAAAGTACAATCAAATGACTAAATTACGCCTATCCTTCTAGTCTCCCTTATAAGAAGAGTATTTTAATTATATTTGCTTGTACTTTTGCTATAGCATTAACCATCTTAGCTATGGCAATAATATTTGCCATTATATTTGTTATATCAAAAAGTAATAATTCAATAGAACAAAAAGGTTTGAATCGTGTAGGATACTTTCTTTAAGAAATTATTGCCTCCACTATATTGCTTATTGGGTATTATGGCAATATCCCTCTAAAAAATTCAAATAAAGCCAAACAAGAACTTGCACAGCAAAATTCAAATTCTTCACAAAGAACAAGATGGAAAATATAATACTATCATATATTATGATGTAGAAAAGTTTTAAAGTTTTCATGTGCTGAAACTTTTGATAAGAAGTCATATTTATAGATTGCATTTAGTCACCATTCAACAAACACACCTTCTTGTTTGAATAGGCACTATTTCATGAAGAGACATTCTATTTGAAGAATGCACTATTTATTTGAATTTGATATCACTTTATGAATAGGCATCTATACATGAATAAATATCAATTCATAAATAGACATTTAATTAATAAATGTAACCCTTAGGCTGAATCGCATCCATATGTAAACACTAACTATTTTTTTTAACAATCCCCCACTTAGTTAGTGATACAATTCGCAATCAATCAATATTCAGATTTATACATTTATTAGGTGTTTTTCAACTTAAACATACTATTAGATTAAATATTTCAACACTTTGTTAGAATTAACTTTAAAAGGTTATACGAATATTAAACCATAATTCTTTATGACAAAATGGGAAATACCACCCACATAAATCTTACTTACATCTCTACTTGTTCACTATGAGTTTTAGCATCCTATAATAGCCTTATGCTACTTTCTGTATTCAGAAACACTTACGGAGCTTTAATCTATACTATATTAAATCGGTACCACTTTACGTGTTCTTATAGGTAAAGGAAATTATATTGATCAAGTATATTATATTCACAAACCTCCTTTTCTTGAGTACATCTTCCATGCACTTGCTCGCCGTTATCAACAACTTGTTGTTACGTATTAAACCTTTAGAGTTGTTTGGCAACAAGAAAAGTAAGGTTTTTGCTGTCAATAACATATTCATGTTAGTCTAGAACTCATTGTGTAAGTGGTGGTTTTCACCATATCTCTTGAGAGTCATTTTGTTAATGGATAAGCAAGATTATTCTTTAACCTTACATAGAGAACTGTAATTATACCATCAGAAATTAATTGTCTTAATATACTCATATCTTAAAGCTATATGTCTAGACTTTCCATTATAAATTTTGGTAAAAGCTCTTGACATGGTTGCTTCACTATTGCAACATATAGAAACTGCTGGCATTGGTTGTGTCCACAACTCAATATCTAATAACATATTTCTCAACCATTCAGCTTCTTTCCCTACTGCTGCCGAAGCAATAAACTCAAACTCTATAGTTGACAGTGTTATACACGTCTTCTTTTTAGATACCCATGATATCGTATCTTCTACCAAAGTGAATATCTATCCAGACATTAATTTATCGTCATTCACGCTAGTTATCCAACTAACATCACGAAACCCTTCTAGTATTCAAGGAAATTTATTACAATACAAGGAAAAAGATTTTGTCCTTTTAAAATAATTAAGTCCTCTTCCAATAGCTTTCCAGTGATCAATATTAGGATTGTGTGTAAATCTAGAAAGTTTGCATACAACGTAAACAATATCTAGTCTAGTGCAATACATGACATGCAAAGTTAAACTACCAATTGCACTAGCATATTCTAATTGAATGATTGATTTTTCCGGATTTTCAATCAACTTATTAGAAAACATCTAGTGGAGTATTGTACTCATTAATATTCAAGTGATTAAACTTGGTGAGTACCTTACCAATATAATGAGATTGACATAAAGCAAAACTCCTGCTAGGTTTCTTAATTTTAATGTCTAAGATGGTATCAACTTCTCCTATATCTTTCATTTTCAATTGAAAGGATAAATATTTCTTAGTATCATTTAGACCATGCATATTAGTTCCTATTATTAGCATGTCATCAACATATAGACATACTATTACATTATATTGTTTAGTGAATTTAGAATATATACACTTATCTGCTCCATTATGTTTGAAGCTATGCGATAATATCACACTATCAAACTTTTCACGCCCTTGTTTAGGATATTGTTTTAATCCGTACAAAGATTTAAAAAATTTGCAAACTTACTTTTCATTTCTTAGAAGTACAAACCCAATGTTCAGGTTGTTCCATATATACTTTCTCATCAAGATCACTATTCAAAAAGGTAGTTTTAACATCCATTTGATGCAAATATAATTTATAAATGGATGCTGATGCAAATAAAACTCTTATTTAAGTGATCCTTGCTATGGGAGTATATGTATTAAAATAATCAACTCCTACTCTTTATTTAAAACCTTTTGCAACTAGTCTTGCTTTGAAGGTTTGTAAATATCTATCGGTATTATATTTTCTCCTAAATACCTACTTACAACCAATAGGTTTAGCATGAGGAGGCAAATCAACTAATTTCTATGTACCATTTGATATAGGTGAATCCATTTTATCATTAACAACCTCTTTCCAAAATGCACAATCTCTTCAAACCATTGTTTCACAATATGTTTTTGGATCCCTTTCTAAATTTAGTACTATAGGAATTTTATTTAGTATTTATTCTCTACTTCTTTCAACTAAAAAAACTATTGCTTGAGAAAAAATAAAATCAGAGTCTAAATTCGGACTTTTCTTTTCTAACTCTTTTACTCCTCCTTGGTTCAATTAGAGTATCAACATCTTTCCTCTTGTCATTTAACAAAGTACTAGAATTTGGATCATTATATGTCCTTGTAACACTATAGTCACCTTTAGTTTCTTGTGAATTGATGTCTATATCTTTTAGAAAACTAATTTCTAAGAATTCAATATCTCTAGATTCTATAATTACATTAAAAACTATATCCAACAATCTATATGCTTTAGAATTTTTAGCATATCCTACAAAGACACTTTTAAAATTTTTTGGTTCTAATTTAACCCATTTAGGATAAAAAATTCTATATTATGCCATAAAACCCCATACCCTCAAATAATTTAAATTTGTTTTCCCTTCTTTCCATATTTTATATGGAGAAATTTTAATCTTCTTTGAGAGTATTCTATTGTGTATATGACAAACAGTCAATAAGGCTTCACCTTATGAATTATCTGGTAACTTTGAATGTATCAACATAGAATTAACCATGCCTACCAAAATTTAGTTTTTTCTTTTGGCTAAATTATTTTGTTGTGGGGTATATGGGCACTCGTTTGATGAATCAGTCCATTTTCTTCATAAAAAATAAATAAACAGAAATTTGTTTGGAAAATATTCACCTCCTTGATCGCTCAAAGAATTTTAATCTTTTTTTCCAATTGATTTTCAACCAAAGCTTTATAGCATTTAAATAAATCAAATGCTTGATCTTTTGTTTTCTCTAAATAAATAAGTAAATCTAGAATGATCATATATAAAAATAATAAAATATCTATTACCACCTCATGTTAAATGACCATTAATTTCAAAATTATCAAAATGTACTATTTCCAATAAATTGGTTGTCATTTCATTCTTTGGAAAAGGTCTTTTAGTCATTTTTTCTTGAATACAAGTTTCATACTTTCTACCATTTTCATTTCCGCAAGTGATTAAACTATATTTGGACATATATTTTAGTGATTTATAATTCACATGTGATAAAATGAGCATGCCATAATTCAAAAGAAGACTCAAGCAAATAAGTAGAAATATTAATTTTATTAATATTTAGTTTGTACATTCCATCACAAGCATAAACTTGTCCTATAAATACCCCATTTTTAGAGAAAATCACTTTGTCGGCTTCTTTCACATCCTTCAAGCCCTTCTTAGACAACAAGCTGGCATAAATTAAATTCTTTCTCACATCAAGTACATAAAAAATATTAGTTAATATTAATTTCTTATTTGATGTGAGAAGTAACTCTACAATCTCTTTACTAAGAACTTTTGCTGTATATGATTTTCCATGAAGATATTTTCTCCAAATTTGTTATCTTCATAAGTCTTGAAGAAATCCTTGTTGTTGCATACATGGATTGTTGCTCTCAATTCATACCATCAATCTTCAAATTTTGCAATTGCTGCAATGTTGCTCTCCGTTACCATACCAATGTTGAGATGAGCAATCATTGCAACAATTCTGATGGACTTGGTTGATTTTCAATAACGTATAATGCCTTTTTTTGTGAAGTAGATTCTTCCATCTTTAGTTTTCTATAAAATTTGCATTTTTTTTTTTAAAATGTCCCTTTTTACTACAAAAGAAACATGTCTTGTTTTTCTTGCCACCGGCATTAGAGTCAAAAGTAGAAGATATGTTAGTGAATTTTCTGTTATTTTTTCCTTTTCCAATTTTGTTGGTGTTAGATTCAATATTGTTCACTTTATTACCATTTTCTAAAGCAAATTTATTTCTCGAATTTGAGTTTCCTCTTCAATTCGTATATGCTTTAGAAGTTGGTCTATAATAAACTCTTCTGAAGTGTGCAATAATTTCTTTCTATATTCATTCCAAGAGGAGGGTAATTTTGCAATCACTACTGCCACTTGAAAATGTTTAGACACTTCAACTTTCATGTCTTTCATTCTAGACACTAAGACCAACAATTCATCAATTTGATCCATTACCAATTTATTATCAACCATTGAAATTCAAAGAATTTCAAACTAAGAAATCTGTAGAATACGTACTTTGTTTCACAGAAGTGTATTTTTCCTCTAACGTCTTCCAAATTTCTTGTGGTGATTTGATTGATCGGAACAAGTCGTAAAACTGATCATAAAATGAGTTCAAAATTAACCTTCTATGATGCACTTCATCATCCTCACGTTTCTTCCTTAAAACCCTAAATGCATCAATGTCATCGTCCGAAGGATCAGGTATTGGCGGCAACTTTTCACCCAAGATATAGGCAATTCTTAATTCGGTGAATAGGAATAGAATTTTGTCCTTCTAATGCGAGAAGTTCGTGCCATCAAGCCTTTCAAGTTTAATCACATCTAGATTAAATATCTTGTTGAATGTTGTCTCTGAACTTGAACGATAAGTGTTAGTTCCCTAGATGATAATCAATAATTCCTTAAGATTTTTATGTCAAAAAGTAATAATTCCACAGAACAAAAGGTTTTGAATCGTGTAGGACACTTTCCTAAAGGAATTATTGCCCCCACGATGTTGCTTACTGGGTACATTATGGCAATATTCCTCCAAGAGCAAACAAAGCCAAACAAGAACTTGAACAGCAAAATTCAAATTCTTCACAAAGAACAAAAAGAAAAATACAAAATGCTATTATATAATAGGATGTAGAAAAGTCTTCAAGTTTTCATGTGCTGAAACTTTTGACAAGAAGTCATATTTATAGATTGCATTTAGTCACCATTCAACAAACAGACCTTGTTGTTTGAATGGGCACCATTTCATGAAGAGACATTCCATTTGAAAAATGTAACTATTTGTTTGAATTTAACATAACCTCATGAATAGGCATCTATACATGAATAAGTATCAATTCATGAATAGACATCAATTTAATAAATGAAACCTTAGGTTGATCACATCTATGCGTAACCATTAACTATTTTTTTACAGTATTGTTAGAGGAAACTTGGAAGTGACCATGTTTTGTCAGTTCATAGAAGCATACATTTCACATATCCAATTTTTGTACAACAATGTTAATATGCAGAGACATCCATGCACAAACAAGATAAGTATTTAAACAAGCTTACCAAAGGCAACTTGAAGGAAAAATAAAGCCGCGGTGTTACAACACTGTTTCACACTAAAGCTCTCATAGAATCAGGAAGATTTCTCCATCAATCCAAATTTATTTAATGCACCACCTTCATGACATTTGAGGTATGGACCGAAAATTGAACTGAATTTTGTAACCCCTCTTTCATGGGACCACAAATCTCTTATCCAGTTGTGTCTTAAATCGGAGGTCACACTATGGCTAAGCATAATAGTTGAAAGGCATAATTTTAGAAACCTCCCCTAAGTTTAAACTAATATTACTTAGTACTCTTCAACTTTAAAAAGTATCACTTACTTCTCCTAATTCTACTTTTCCTAATTCTAGTTTTCTTGTAACATTGTCAACCCAAGAGATTAAAAAAATTAATGGTAAATGCTGTCACATGCAACCAAAACTAATCAAATTCCCTATACAAATGTAGCAGTGGAGAGTCCGAGTTGTGTATAAGATGTACCTAAGAATAGAGTTTATTGTTGTGCTAAAAGTAAAAAGGGGAGTTTTGAATAATTTTAACACTAAAAACTATTGCAAGAATTAAAATTGTGGGAAATTCAATAAAAGAAGGATCTTGGGTTTAATCACATCTACCACGAAAATTCTGTTAGTCAATCATTACACCAAGGATAATTCAATTTTTTATACCAAGTATTAATTGAAGAATTAACCCGAATTCCAATTCAAAGTTGATTCTTATATCTTTTCCTAAGTTGGTTAATTTTCAACACGCCATCCAATTAATCCTAATTATTAAATCAATCCAGAAACTCTTCAAAGATAAATTCATATAAGTATTAAAATTTAACAAGATCAATTAGGTGAATATAACATAAACACACGCGGTTATGTCAATTAGTTGATTATTTTTCCCTACATTCAATAATGCTAATCGAGCAATTATTAAATCTAGTTGCTTCACAGATTGAATAGATCAAAGCAGTAAAAAACAATCATACAGCTATATATTGATTCCAATAGTTCACTATTCTCCAGCCATAGCAATTAAAAAGAACAATCATAAAATTTACACAGAAAAATAATCAATACTTGATATAAAAAATGAATAAATTAATGTACAAAAGTCTCACAACATAATAGAATTGGCTATGGCTTCAATTCCCTCGACCAAGAAAGAAGGTTTAGGCACTAAGTGCCACGGAAGAGAACATAAGAATTTCTGCTGAAAAGCTCACAATGCAAAACAAAGAAAAAATGTCGTCGTCTCTATTCACCTTACAAGGGATATTTATGGGAATACTAGGTTATGATCCCTGCCTAAGTATAAGAATGTGCAAATGGCTAAAAAAGAGTCCAACAAGTCGAAAAAATCTACAAAAAAATAAAAATCTCGCAACCCTACTGTTGTGCACGCACGTGCATGCCATGAATCTCACACGTGTGCACACGAACCCTAATTCAGAATTTGTTCACTGGAAATTGCGCACATGCACAGCTCTTGGGTAGCACATTTGTACGACTTCCAATACCTATGCACTATCTTCGGCTTCAATTTTGACCTCGATACTAATGGAATTTTAAAAAGTGCAAAACACAAAAGTTGTAGCTCTTTCTCTCAACTTTCCAACACATATTGAATCTAATCAATTGGATCTTGGACAAGAAAGTTATGTTCAAAATATGAAATAGGGTCCAAAATTTCTCCACATTTCTTTCACATTTCATCCTTGGAATTTTTCTTCATCTTTTTCATCCTTTTCACTCCTTTTTCACTTCAACCCTACAAAAACTAAGAATAAACTAATTAATCTCATTATTAGTTCAAATCTTGCTTACAATACATAAAAATGCGGTAAATGACACATAAAATTTAAGACATTTGTGAGCTTATCAATTAACCCCATTCTTAGCTTTTGATCATTCTCAAGCTGACATAAAATTAAAACAATCAAGTATATCAAAATTCCACCCAACACATTTCAACAATTATCCACATAAATAATCAAGAGTTAATCCACCAATCAGAGTAGTCTAAGAACTCCAGAGCACAAATGCTAATAAAAAACAAAACATGAGATTCGTGTGTATGTGTCTACCCATTCAAAAACTCAAATTTGAAAACACTTGGATCAAATCATGTAAACCCTTAAAATTTTCCTAAACACCCAATAGCCCACTCTTCTTACAACTCCCCATTAATCTAGACAACCAACTCAATTTAAATTAGGTAGGACTTTTTAACTTGTAACGTTAAGTCAGGGTATGGCTAATCAAAGAGAGGAAAGGATATCACAAATAAGAAAAAGAGCTTTAAAGTAATGCCGGCCATACATCAAAACAAAACTTCTCTTCATATATGAAGTATCATATATCCACAACCCTACACTTGAATAACAAACACCTACAAAAATTCTAAGCAAACAATAAGCAAAGAAGTCCCCCTTCTTCAACTTGGCCAAACATGTCAACATTTTTCCACAATTTCTCTTTTTTTCTTTTTCATTTTATCGACAGGTAGACCCAAAATTTTCGTATTTAATTCATGTCCGATTTCAACTATGGGTACCATTTGTAGGAACTACCCGCAAACATATAAAGGTAGGTACCAGTAATGGGCATTAGTTACAAATATAGGTACCAGTGATAGGTACTACCTATATTTTTCAAGAACTTATTATATGTTTTTCTCAACTTTTTCCAGTACCCCTTCTTGCCGTATAAATGTACACCACTCACTCTCACAATCTTCCACCCTCATTCACTACCTTCTATCTTATATCCCCTTAACAAATAATGTGTGCAATAAAGCTCTTAAGGGACATTTTGGGATAGAAAAATGAAAAAAAATTATTAGGCTCATAAAAGTAGGTAAAACAAGTTTAAATGAAAGAAGGTGAATGGTGTTTCTCTTCATTCATAACAAATCAAGGCTCAAACAGGGTACTAGGAATAAAAATTTCAAAGTTCGAATAGAAAGGCTCAAACGACCAAAGAAGGCTCTTCATCTTTAAACCAAATCTAGTTCCCAAGTTGTCTAAAAATTTTGCCTAAAAAATATAATAAAGCAAGTTTCTGGGATGCAATATAATTGAATCTACATAATTATCTCTAAGTGTCCAAACCAAAAATTAATTCATGGCTAAGTGCTCAAAACTTCTAAAAAATCATGCATGGAAAATATGAACACCGACTACTCACTCATGAATGGTTCAACTCAAGAGTTATTATGCAGAAAATCAGAGAAACATGCTAGGCAGGAATTTTCAAAAATTGTTAAAGAAAAACTCTCAAATCAAAAGAAAAGTTAAAACACTACAGTAGAAATGAGTCAAAATAAGCAATTTATTCACCAAATAATCATAAAACCAGATAACTCCCCACCCAACACTTAAAAGTAAGCATTGTCCTCAATGCGAAAATAAAAACATAAAGTGTGAAAAGAAAAAGCTTCTGTGGTATGGATGCGCGTTTGGTGTAGTATATCTCGACATATCCCTCGATGTGAATTGAATTTCAGTGTCATAGTAGACAAAAAATACAAAACAATAAACCCCTTGCAATAAGAAAAACAAGCAATCGTAGAATTAGATTCCATAATAGTCAGGAAAAAACTTAATCCCTTAAAGATACATCACAAGAACAGCGATATCACAACTACTAATATTAAACTAACTAAAAAGAAAAATACCTAAAAAGTCTAAAGTCAACTTAAAAACAAGAAAAACATCAAAATGTCCCAAAACATAAGACATCAGGCATAATTGGTTGAAGGAGCATCGGGCACCATATCTTGCAAAAATGGAAGAAAATGTCAGAATGTCGACGAGTCCTCCCCTCACTTTCTCGCCAGCTAGTAAGCCTTCATAGTCTACTACCAAGCATGCTAATATTGGATGTACATGTCAAATCGTTGTCGCATGCTCCGCTACTCTGCTAGGATTTGATCTAGAATTTCCTCTTGAGTACGCCTCGGCTTGGGCTTAGGCTCGACATCCTCCTACTCCTGAGAAGTAGAAGCATAAGAATAAGTGTACCTAATCGAGGTGCCCTCACACCTTTCTTAGCACTCGGCTTCCTGACCTTCAATTTCTCCTCGGCTTGATCAATTGCTACTCTGCTCTCAATACATAAAGTCGTGATCAGGTAGGGAAACCATGGGCCCAACTACTTGTTGACTACAAAATAGCAAATCTACTAATGGATGAGATGGCCCACATCTATAGGTTTGCTAGAAACAATACAATACAAGAGTTTGGCTCGCTCCAAAGTAACATGGGTAAGATGACTGACTAGAAAGAAGCGAGCACATATGAACTTAAACCACACGAACCAAGCCGACTTAAGCATGTTAGGATAAAAGTGTCATGCAATAGCTCCAACAGAAGTATATGTCCATTCAGTGTCACCATTACAAAGAATGCTTGTAATCTTATTAAGTTCCATATTAGTGTCAGTAATGGTTGGCCATTCATCATTACACACTCAGTTGACATGTGGATGTTGGTTAATCTTATTGGTAGAAATATGCACCTGTTTTCCTCGAACGTACATTCTACCTTAGTGTCACTATAATGGGTCAATTTAGCGTAAACTTCATACACTATAGGTATTCTTGCGTCTTTGGGACTCGAGGTAAAGTAATTCTAACCACAAGTGTGTATAGTAGTTTTGATCTCTGGGACCCTTGCCAATGGTACATGAATACTCTTATCTTTAATTACAGCCCTCTGTGAAATATCCTTTTCATACTTATTCTGGGCTGCACCATTGACAAATTGTGCCCCCACATTCTCCTCAGTTATGTTTTCACATTTGCGTTCGGACAACAGAAAAGCCCTAATACTTTTGCCCATAGCCGACTTCTTTCCTGTTCTTGCCATTCCTACAAAAATTAGATGTGAAAATCACGACAACCAAATAAGGACTCTAACACCCTACACTTATACAAATTCGCAACCCTCAACTAACAAACCTTAGTTTGTACAAGATGATTTCCAATAAGATAGTGCCAAAACTAAGGTATATGCACATTCCTAGAACATCCTTAGTCGCTAAAATAGCGATTAAGGATATATCATATGACATAATTTACATTTTAGGAATTGAATTCATGCACCAATGCCTTGTGTTTTAACAATTTTATTCATTGAAACAATTCATCAAATACTTGACATGCATAAATAAAGAATGAATTTTTCTTCATATAAAGAATAGGCACTTACTTCCCAATCAACAATTCATGCACAAATAGCTCAAACCACGTGTTTAAAATCTAATCCATAACAAATTAGGACAATCAAATCATTAAAACTTAAAACTTTCTTACAATTCAATTTTAAACCCAAAAAGGAGAATTAAAAGTAAAGTCAATGAAATTTGAACCATGATGGAGTTTACCCTTGAAAAGGAAAGAATCCGATGTTAATGGGATGAATTAGAAGTGATTTTATGTTAATTTGATGGTAGGACATGTTGGAAATTGAGAGAATGATGTAAAAAGAAAGGAGTGGTCCGTTTGACTGCTTGGCAACCAAGGGTTTTACCCTAAGTGTTGTCCGCACAGGTGTGCAGCTTGCCAGGAGTGCATGTGCACAAAAGGCAGTAGCTGCACTTGTCCTGGTTCGTCTCGCGCACATACGCGAGGCTTGAAGTGCACGCTATGCTGGATTGGGATTTCAGCTATTGGTTTTTGCGCACGTTGTTCAATGTAATATTGATTGGCTAATTCAATTCACAAACAAGTAAAAATTTAATCAATACTTACACACGCTCGCAAGGATACGAGGTATGTTTGTAGATTGGGTGAGTAAAAATCGTTCCCACGAGGATTGTTACACAACTTCTAGGCTTCACAAATCTATGAACTAGTTAGACAAATTAATTGCAAGATTTTTGTTCTATCCTAATTAAATCAATTTGAACTGCTAGGAAGCTAAAAACTATTATCAATAGCAATTAAGAATAGGGAAAGCAATAAAGTAAAACTAGAAAAAGCAACAAAATTCACCATAAGAAAATTTAAATTAATAAACTAGAAATTAAACAGAACAAGATTAAACTATATCTGAGAAGTAATTGCAGGAAAAACTGGAATTTAAATCAAGAAATCAAACTCAATAATGTAGCCAGAACAAAAAGTTGATGGATCTTGTAGTTTTGAACAAGAAAAATAAAACCCTGTCCCTAATTTAACAAATTCCTATTCTAATGTCTAATCTAACTAACGCGTGCTACGTTGTGTTTATACTTTTTACATTAGAGTTTAGGCCTCTAAGATGATAAAAATACATTAAAACATTATAAGGAGTCCAACTGGGTGGACAAAACTAAAAAAAACAAGCAATTCACATCACCAGCTGCTTGGCGTGCACACATGCATAGCCTTTTCTTGCACATGCGTCCAATTTCCAGAGGCGAAAGTTCATTCTTCTAGGTTTGCGCACATGCATTAACATTTCCTCGTGCACATGCGCGCTCTGCACTCTGTTTCAACTTCAAACTCAATTTTGACCTTGATGCCGATAGAATTTGGAAAAATGCAAAACATGAAATTTGTAGTCTTTCTCTTATCTTTTTAAAATGCTATCTTGAATCACCTCAATTGGAGCTCGGACAAGAAAGGAATGCTTAACATGCTGAATAGTGTCCAAATTCACTCCCTGCCGTTGCACGTTTTGCATCCTTTTGATTTTTCTCCAACTTTTTGAACCTTTTGACTCATTTTTCATTCAAGACCTACACTAACTAAAAATAAAACATTTAAGTTCCTAATTAGCTCAATTATTGCTCACATTACATGAAAACGGAGGTAAACGACACGTAAAATACACAACATTTAAGAGCTTATAATAAACCCCACACTTAACTTTTGATCGTCCTCGAGCAAAAATAAGTTTGAAATAGATAAGCTCATCACAAACGCGTCTAACACATCTCAACTATTTTCCACATGAATAATTAAGAACCATGCCAATATAAGAACTAATCTAAGAACTCAAGAGTTCAAATGCTAATAAAACCCTAGACATGAAATCCGGTGTGTGTGAATATAGCCATTTAATAAAAATGCAGTTTTCAAGACACTCGGAAATCAATTTATGCAAGCTCTTAAAATTTTTTTGAACACCCCATAGCTAATTTTTTTACATATTTCCACTAGTATAGACAACTAACTTAATTTAAATTAGGTACAAATTTTTAGCTTATAACGATAGGCTAAGGTATTGGATAATCAAAGATAATGATATCACTAGACAAAGAAAGAGGTTTAAATTAATGCTGGCCACACATCAAAATAAAACTGCTTCACCAACACATTAGATACAAATCCTTAAAAAATATAACCCCACACTTAATCAACAAACACCCCATGCAAAATTTCATACCACAAACAAAAAGTCTTCCTTTTTTTCAAAACCAACTCGAATCGCCAACCTTTTTCCCTAACCTTTATTTATCAATTTTCATGTCCATTTTCGATACGGGTACCAGTGATAGGCACTGCCCGCAAATACACTACTGCAGGTACTAGGGATGGGCACTACCTACTAATACAAGTACCAGTGATAGATACTACCTGTATCACAACAAGGCAGGTAAGAGTAACCAATGATAGGCACTACCCACACTTGTCGAAAACTTTCTTCTCAATTTCTCCCAGTACCTCGTGTGCCATAATTGTACATCACTCACTCATACAATTTTGTCCTTCATTTAACTACCTTTCACCCTTATATCCCCAAATAAATAATTGTGTGCATTAAACCTCTTTAAGGGACATATAGGTTAGAAAAATCAAAGAAATTATTGAGCTCATCAAGGCAGGTAAAATGAGTTTTAATGAAAGAAAGTGAATGGTATTTCTCTTCATTCATTACAATTAAGGCTCAAATAGGGTACTAGGGATAAAATTTTCAATAAGGTTGGCTTGAAAGGCTCAAATGTCCCAAGAAATACTCTACCCTCATCTATAAACCAAATCAAATTGCCTATAGAATTTGCTTCAAAAATGTCAGACAACAAGTTTTGGAATGCAATATAAGTGAATTTACATAATTATCTCTAAGTGTCAATAAAAGGATAATTTATGGCTATTGGTGCGGAAAACAATTCTCATAAATCATGCAAGAAAAATATTAACAATGACTACCCACTAATGACAGTTTAGCTCAAAACTATCATGGAGAAAATCAAAGAAATATGCTAAGAGATTGCAAAATTTTTGAAAATTTCAATGATTATTATCTAATTCGCACAAACATTTTCAAAAATTTTGAAAAAATCTTAGACCAAAAGAAAGGTTAGAATATTGCCGCAAAATTTTAGCAAACTACACCAGGAAGAAGTGCATCCAAATAACTCCCCACCCCATACTTAAAAATAAACATTTTCCCCAATGTTAAAGAAGATAAAAGCATAAAAAGGGAAAGGGAAAGGGAAAGCTTCTCTGGCAATGTAAAATGATTGTTGCAGAATATCTCAACATAAGTATCTATGAAGCGAGTTAAAACACGTCATTAACACTAAAAAAAATGATAAACCCATTAAGAAATTAAGAAAAATAAAATAAATGCAACCTAATATGTTTAAGTAACTAAATGTAAAGAACAAATGTAAGAAAGAAATAAAAGCTTGGGTTGCCTCCCAAGAAGTGCCCTTGTTTATAGTCTTAGGCTCAACTTCAGCACTTTAGATCATTTCAAGCACTTAAGGATGGTCGGCCATCCTTTTCTGTTTGGCTTCCACAGGAAAATTTTAACACCAATTTTCACAATTCTTGAAGCTTGATTCCCGACTCGAACTTGAACTTGCCCTTTGCTCCACACATTTGTTAAAGATAGTGCACAAATTAAAGTATCAAGTTGCTTTTTGAACTGCTTTTTCTTCTTCTTGCTTATGGTCACTTTCCTCAAACCCTCACCATTCTGCTCTTGTGAGACCATTTCATGAGTCTTTCTCATCTCATTTCCATCATCTGGTGGTTTGTTCTACAAGCAAATTTTGGAGTCTTCATTTATTTCAATAGCAATTTTGAGTGCATTGCCTTGACCCACCTTGGGTACATCGTCTTCAAAACTATCAATGAATGAACCAAGGGAATAATTAGAACATTTTTCCTTCAAATATTGGGACATTATCATCACAATTAAAAGCATCAATTTTAATAGATTCATTATCAACTTGCAAAATCAACTTCCCTTTATTAATGTCAATTAAAGTATGTGCAGTTGAAAAAAATGGCCTCTGTAGAGTCAACAAAATTCTTTATCCTCGCCGATGTCCACACCAAGAAATCCACAAGAAACACCAATCTTTCCACTTGAACAAGCACATCTTCCAACAAGCCATATGGTTTTATTTGGGACAAATCTGCCAATTGAAGTGTAATGTTGGTTGGTTTTACATTGGTGATCCAAATGTTATCATAGATGACCTTTGGAATATATTGATGCTTACCCCCAAATCACAAAGTGATTGGTGCAACATGTGTCCTCCAATGTTCACCAGTACAGAGAAACTACCAAGATCCTTGAGTTTAGGGGGTAATCTTCGTTGAACAATGGCATTGCACCTGGCATTGAGGCAAACTGTACCATCATCATCCCACTGCCACTTTCGAACCATGGTACAGCCAAGAGATCCTTCATGAACCGAGCATAATTAGGCATCTTGTTGAGAACATCAACCAAAGGGATGTTTACATTAACCTTTTTGAGCATATCAAAGAATTGGTGGAATTGTTTTTCTTTTTCCTACTTTCTTGGATCAATAAGTCATTGAGGAAATAGAACTTTCACTGCAGGATTCAATTTCAAAGGTTTGTCCACTTGCTTCTTCCTTGAATCCTTCATTGCGTTCTCCTTAGTCATCTTCTCATCCACACCTTCAACTTCAAGTTTTTCTTCATTTCTCAAATTTTTGCTTCTCAACTTCCTTATCATCCTTTTCTTGTTGTTTTGTGCACTGAGTTCCTTTCCACAACTCAATGAGATGCATTGCATTGCTTCTTTAGATTCAGGATGGGGTCGCATGGCAATACTCCCATAAGGATTTCTTTATTTTGTCGAGCTAACTATCCCAGCTGCATTTCCATGTTTCTTGTAGAAGTTTGCAAATTCTCATACTTTCTTTGCAAGACAAAACGTCAAAGTCCTTTCTCAAATTATCCTCAAGGGATTGATCCTAGACCAATTGGGTACTCAATGATGATGAATTTTGACATTCAACACTCCATGATTGAAGTATTTGATTGAGTCATTATATGAATTTTTGTACGAGTGAATAGTTCGTTTGCAACATAAAGATTTCATCAATCTGGCGTCACTATTTTTCAAAAAGAAGTACTGAAAACTTAGAAAATTTTATTTGAAATATTTTTTCTGATGAAATCACTTATATTATTTGGTTAGATGATCTACCTTTTGGAAAGAAATGAGTTAAATGAAATAGAAGGAATTTTGGGACATTTTGTGTGTTTGCATAGGGAATGCTCTTCTAACTTGTGAATAATTGATATTCGAGATTAATTTTAAGTACATTTCACTTATTTTTCTTGGTTTAGGACCTTGTCTTTTTCTTTTTTTTAAAAAAAAAAAAAGTGTTTTAGGAATAAGGCGAGTATAGGATTCCGACATGTACCCATGTTGTTTCTCCGAAATAAGCCATTAGAGTAGTAATAAGGCAGTACGGGATTCTGACATTTCCCCATGTTGTTTCTCTGAATTAAGCCATTAGGAATTAGTATACCAATAGTTAAGGAGTAAATATTTGTAATAGTTATCATTGATCTCATATTACTTATTGTTTGTTAGAGGTCTATTCAAATGTGTGACATTTGTATTTAAATTGATTCCTAAATAAACATCTATTTTCATGATGCCTATTCGAGATAATTGACTAAATTCATAATATTTGTGATTTGAGAAGCAATGATATTTTAAATAAATAGAACTAAAAATTTTGGTAACTCTTTTTGAGAATAGTAATTCTTGGTGATGTGAAATCTTGTGTGGTGAATGAACGTGGGCTTCTATAAAATCCCGCATGACCTAAGAAATTTCTTACCCCCTTAACATTAATTTGGGAAGGCAACTTTTCAATCACCTCCACCTTTGCCCTATCAAATTCTATCCCCTTTGATGAAACAGTTTTGTGACCCAAAACAATTCATTCTGTCACCATGAAATGACACTTTTTCCCAATTGAGAACCAAATTAGTTTCTACACACCTTTTCAACATATTAGACAAATTTGCAAGACAATCATCAAATGAGACACCAAAAACACTAAAATCATCCACGAAGATCTCTATGCTCTTTTCAACCATGTCATGAAAAATGACAAACATACAACATTGAAATGTGCTTGGTGCATTGCAAAGCCCAAAGAGCATTCTCCTATGTACAAAGGTATCAAATGAGTATGTAAAAGTTGTTTTGTCTTGATATTTCGGACAAATGACAATTTGGAGATAACCGGAATAATCATCAAGGAAACAATAATATGAAAAACTGGCAAACCTCTCAAGCATTTGATCAATAAAAGGTAAAGGAAAATGATCCTTTCGGGTGGCTTCATTCAACTTTCGAAATCAATGCACATTCAACCCGTAACCAATCTAGAGGAGATGAGCTCATTGGTTTAACTTATGCGGATTACGGTAATACCACCCTTCTTTGGAACGACTTGAGTAGGATTAATCCACTTGATATCGCTAATAGGGTAAATAATACCAGCTTTCAAAAGCTTGGGAACCTCCTTCTTCACTACCTCTTTTAAAGTAGGATTCAATCTCCTTTGAGGTTGCCTTATCGGTTTATTTCCATCATTCAACAAGATTTTATGCATGCATATGGAAGGGCTAATTCCCTTAATATCATCAATTGACCAAGAAATGGCATCTTTATGCAATTTAAGCACCACAATTAATCTTTCAAGTTGCTCACTTGTCAAAGATGCATTCACAATCACCGGGTATGTCTCATTTTGACCAAGATATGCATACATTAAGTGAGTGGGAAGATGTTTAAGCTCCAACTTGGGGGGTTCATTGGTTGGAGGCCTTCTACCTTTTTCTTGATTCTCTTCATCTTCCTTTGGCAATAAAGTCTCATTCTCCACATGATTCACATTTCTCATCCCTTCTTCATCATCTTGGTCCAAGACTTAGAGCATTTGACTCTGAGACCTCTACCTCTATTGAGAAATTCTCCACTGCATTCCTACAACAATCATCAATTAAGTCATCTACCACATTTATATTCATGACATCTTCAAAAATTGAAGGAAGCTTTAATGAACTAAAAATATTAGATGTAACAATTTCATCATTTATCTGGAATTTCAACTTTTTTTCTTGAACGTTAATAAGTGCACGACTCGAAGCAAGGAAAGTCTCCCAAGAATGATTAGCATCTCTTCATCCTCTTCCATTTCAAGAAATGAAATCGGCTGGAAGGTAGAGTTTGTCAATTTTCACAATCACATCTTCAATGATCCCCTTCGGGAACTTTATGCTCTAGTCCGCAAGTTGCAATGAGATACTTGTTGGCTTCAATTGTCCTCCATTTATTGAATACTGCAAAAGGCATGAGATTTATTGAAGTTCCCAAGTCATACAATGCCCTTCAAAATTGTAAACTCCCAATCTCACAATGTATACCAGTGCATTGATTGGGAGTATTTCCCTTTTACATGATCTGCTAGACAAGTTGAATCCTTATTGATCCGGAAATACAGAGAACATTACACAAATTATGGAAGGAATTAAGAGATAGACAGCTAGGGAAAAATCAAATTTTTGGCTTCCTTTTTGCCGAGAATCGAGAAGAACAGGGTGAAATTGGCATGGTGTAAAGAACTCTTTGGGAATTGGTGGCACCAACCTTTAATCAACAACCACTTTGCATTACTTACCTTGAATTAGATGCAAATGTGACTTTTGAATTAAAATCTAGATTAATCTATGTGTTACCTTCTTTTCATGTATTGCCAAGAGAGGATCTAAACAAGCATCTGAAGGAGTTCCACGTAGTATGCATGAATATGAGACCCACTGGGGTTTAAGAGGAAGCTAAAGGCATTCCCATTCTCACTCAAAGATGAGGCAAAGGACTGGTTACTCAATTTACCTTCAAGCAATATTACAACTTCGGAGCAGATGAATAGGTTATTTTTGACAAAATATTTTCTAGCTGACTCCCAAACTGTGAATATAAGAAAGAAATTTATGGGATAAGACAGTTTAATGATGAGTCTTTACATGAGTATTGGAACATTTCAAGAACTTTGTGCAAGTCATCCTTACCATCAAATTAGTGACTCTTTATTAATTCCATATTTTTATGAAGGCTTGTTGGTTAATGAGAGAAACATGATTGATGCGCTAGTTGATGGGCGTTGGATAATTTGACTATTGACGCTGCCTGTGAGCTAATATCAAACATGGCAGCACATTTCAGAAGTTTGGAATATGATGTGAACAACCTCTTAAACGTGTTAATGAGGTAAATGTTTTATCTTTAGAACAACAAATGGCTAGTCTAACTTCTTTTGTACATCAATTGGCTTCAGGAACTAGAAGCCTGCGCAAATTTGTGAAATTTGTTCAAATGCGAAGCATTCGACAAACATGTGTTCAACGTTCCAAGATGAATCCCAAGAATAGGTAAATACTGCGGGAGGATTTCCAAGGCAACCCTGAACACATCATTGTCAAATAATGATCCTTATTCTAATACATATAATCCTTAGGGGAAGGATCATCCTAATCTCATATATGGGAATCCAGCACAGCAGTTACCTCAACAAAATCGATAGAATTTCCAACCATACAAGCCTCCATTTCCTCAAAGACAACAATCTAATCCACCTGCTGAATCTGTTAAGTCTTTACTGCTAATACTATGCAATTTTAGCAGGACAATAAGGTCAGTATACAGCAATTACAAAACCAAATGGGCAAATGGCAATAGCAATTAGCCGGTTGGAAGTGCAAAGTTCTGGCAAATTGCCATATCAAACAATTGTCAATCTTAAGGAAAATGCTAGTGCAATTGTATTAAGAAGTGGCAAGGAGGTTGAGGTGCACAATAAAGTAGTTTTTGAACATGTTAAGGCCGAGGAGACGGAGGCCGAAGCTGAAAAAGAAGTTCCAGGCAGTAAGAAAGAAAGCAAAGGTAAATAAACTGTGTGGCTAGAATATAAACCTGAGCCACCACCAAGGTAACTCATTGAAGCATTAAAGGAGTTTACGAGGATCCCGATAGAGAATTGTATGTGAGTTTTCGCAAGTGTGAGGTAAATATTCCATTACTAGATGCTATTAAACAAATACCTTATTATGCTAAGTTTTTAAAGGAATTGTGCACCCACAAAAGAAAGCAAAAAGAAACGAAGATTAGGAAAGTAGAAGTTGGGGTAATGTTTCATCCATAATTCAGAAATCTCTTCCTGAAAAGCATAAGGAGCTAGGTATGTTTTCCGTTCCTTGTAAGATAGGCAATATAAGAATTGAAAAAGTCATGCTAGAATTAGGAGCATCTATTAATATAATGTCATACTTTGTTTATGATCCATTAAAAATTAGACCTTTGAATAAGACTGGCATGGGAATTCAATTGACTGATAGATCTTTGTCCTATCCAAAGGGAATAGAGGAAGATATCTTAGTTGAAGTTGAGAATTTGGTATTTCCTACCGATTTTTATGTTCTTGAAAAGGAAAAGGATGAGTATTCTACTACACCTATTTTATTAGGAAGATCATTCTTGGCTACTTGTCAAAACTAAAATAGATGTTTCTAATGTCACACTTAGCATGGAATTTGGTGAAACTAGTGTTAAATTTCATGTTTATAATGATGTAGAATCTTCGGAACATACTAACCTAGTTTCTGTAATTGACGTGCTTAAGCTTGAAATACAGGAAATGTTTGGACTGAGCAGTGACAATGGAATGGAAGAGTGCTTGAATGAACAATTTAAGAAAAATGATAAGAGCTTGTCTCCCAATGCTAATTTGCAACAGTCTACGGTAGTAATTAGCAGATCTTCTATGTCTCAGTAGATGAGCAAGGTAGGTTCTAACATTTTACCAACTACTACTAAGAAGTGTGTGCTATCTATTTTGCAGGAAGCAATTCCAAATTACAACCGTTTTCCTAGTCACCTAAAATACTTGTTTTTAGATGGTAAGGATAATGAATACGTGATAATTTCTAGTCAATTTGAAGCACTGTATAAGCAAGAAGAGAAACTTGTTCAAGTCTTGAAAGAGCAAAGGAGGTTGAATCCATCTTTTATGAGAACGGTGAAGAGAAAGATTCATGGACTCCTCAACATGGGCTACATAATGAGAAGAAAGAGCATCAGGTAGAGCCAATGACAATAAACAAAGGCATTGCATGGGAGGCAACTCACGTCTCTTTATATTTGATTTAATTTATTTGTTTTTAGGGTTTTTACAGGGTTATTGTTTTTGTGTCGGAAATCATCTTGATTTACAAGTTAGACAAACAAAATTATCATTTAAGGTTGTATTTATTGTTTGGGTGATTTGGGAATGAAAATTTTATTCTTAGAAACGTGATTTTAGGCACATGCTCGCCATTTGATGCTCATGTGTGATAAGCTCATAAATATTGTGTATTTTATGTGTCGTTTACCTCCGTTTTCATGTAATGTGAGAAATAATTGAGCTAATTATGAACTTAAATGTTTTACTTTAAGTTTTTGTAGGTATTGATTATATGAAAAAAGAGTGAAAAGGATCGAAAGGTTGAAGAAAAATCAAAAGGCTTCAAAACGTGCACCGGTAGGGAGCGAATTTGGATATTGTTCGATAATTTAAGCATAACTTTCTTGTCTAATATTAAATTCAGGTGATTCAGGATGTTTTGGAAATCTAAGATAAGGATCTACAACTTTTATGTTTGGAGTTTTACCAAATTTTGATGGCATCAAGGTCAAAATCAAGGTTAAAAGTGAAGCAGAATGCAGAGTACGCATGTGCGTGAGGAAAAGCTTGCGCAAAAAAAGAAAGAACTTTCGCTCAGGAAATTGTGCACATGTGCTAGAAAAGGCTACGCATGTACTCACACCGAGCAGCAAGTGATGTGAATTGCTTATTTTTTAAGTTTTCTCTTCACAGTTAGACTCCTTATCAAGGTTTTATGTATTTCTATCATCTTAGAGGCCTAAATTTTGATGTAAAACATATAAATACCCCATTATGAGGGGAGTTGAACATAACCTAGCTTTAAGCATTAGTTAGATTATACATTAGAATAGGAATTCATTCGATTAGGGCTAGGGTTTTATTTTTCTTGTTCAAGACTACAAGCTCCATTAACTTTTCGTTCTGGCTACATTATTGAGTTTGATTTCTTGATTTAAATTCAATTTAATTCCAGTTTTTCCTGCAATTTCTTAGGTTTATTTTAATCTTGTCGTGTTTAATTTCTAGTTTATTAATTTAAATTTGCTTCCGGTGAATTTTATTGCTTTCTCTAGTTTTACTTTATTACTTCCGCTAGTTTTAATTGTTTCCGATTAACAAATATCTTGCAATTAATTTGTCTAACTAGTTCGTAGATTTGTGAACCGTAGTAGTTGTCCAATAGTTCTAGTGGGAACGATTCTTATTCACTCGATCTACAAACAACCTTGTATCCTTGTGAGCGTGTGTAAGTATTGATTGGAGATTTAATAAGGCTTAATTATTATTTGTTTGTGAATTGAACTACCCAATCAATATTACACCGATGGAACAAGTTTTTGGCACCGTTGCCAGGGACTATTCTTGGTGCAATATTAGGTTTAACGAGGCTTACTAGATTAGACTTTTTATTTCTTTTTCATTATTTACATGTGCTTTCTGTTTTGCTTTGATATTCAAACTTTGGTCTCTTTCTTGTAGTTTTGGTCAATATTTGTTCTTCCAAACAACCACTACATTCTGGTGATTTTGAGGTTGAATGGACTTTAACCGAAATCCACAAGGAACGACAAGACTTAAATCCATGAGAGAGTATCATGGAGTTTGCAATGTTGGGGATGAAGAAGATCTAGCTGGTAATAATAGCAATGGAGGCAATGCTTAGCCTCGACTCTTTAGAGATTATACCGTACCAAATTTTGAGGGGGCAAGTTCTAACATTGCCCGAATACCTGTACAGGCCAACAATTTTGAGATTAAGCCAACTTTAATTCAAATGCTCCAAACCCACGCTATGTTTGGAGGTGGTCCAAACAAGGATCCGTATGCTCGTGGGTATTTCTGATAAATTTTGAATAAGTCATTGATACATTTAAATACAATGGGGTACATCCTGATTGCACTTGGATGAGAGCTTTTATGTTTTCTCTGTAGGATAAGGAGAAGGCTTGATTACACTCATTCTAGAAAGGTACTTTCACAAAGTGGAATCAGCTAGCTCAAGAATTTTGGCCAGGTACTTTCACAGTCAAGAATCACAAAGTTTCGCAATGACATCACATCATTTTGTCAAATCACTAGGGAAAGCCTAAGTGAAGCATGGGAGCATTTCAAGGAACTGCTCAGAAAGTATACGCATCATACCACTCCATTGTGGCAACAAGTATAGACATTTTACAATGGATTATTTCTGGAGAAGATATTGATCACTGATGCAAGTGTAGGAGGCACTTTCCCTCTTAAAACTCTGGAAGAGACACAAGAGCTGCAGGAGGGGATGGCATCAACACATTACTACCATGGCACAATCACTCCTTTGGCTGGGCAAGATAACTCTAGTAAACTAGAGTTTATTTTCCTCTAAATTGTGGCATTTTGATAGCTTAAATCCCAAACTTTAGGCAGGTAATTAAAAGTTTAAGTTAATTTCTTTCATATGTGTTTACACTTTTGTTCCTATTATATATGATAAGTTTTTATTAAAATTTTAGCTTAATTAATTGCATGATTGTGTTAATATTATGCAGGATAAAAATCAGAGGTTGGAAGCTGGGATGGACAAAGCTTAGAGGACCGAATTGCAATTATCAAAGAATAGAAGGATTGCTGGGAAGAGAGTCCAGATCGCGATCTGGAATTCTCCATATCGCGATCTAGACTCAGGAATATCACTTAAATGTTGAGCGAGTCAAGATCGCGATCTCCAAATCTCCATATCGCAATCTCGACTCGCTGAGGGATAAGTTGTGAGGGTAGTTTTTTAATCTTCCGGCAAATAACTCCTAATGTTTGCCTTGTGTAATGTTATACTATTTAAGCTACTTTTAAAAATTGTAATAGGCAAGTAGATGTAGAATATCAGATAGTTAGTAAGTGTTAGGATAGTTTAGGATATCTTGAACCTAGTTTAGGATATCTTGAACCTCATACTTCTTCTTTAATAGAAATTTCTCTTTAATTGTCTCTTAGATCTACTTTTTATTTCTTAGAAAGTTTAATTTTTGATTAGATAGTTGTAGTGAGTTAATCTTTAGCTTCAAGTAGATATAATTTTTACTTTCGTTCTAGCTTAAATAAGTAAAAATCTCTTTGCTTGCAAATTAGGATTCTAAGAAAAATTAGGATTTTTGTTAAATTCTTTCTTTTTAGTTAAGAATTCTCCATTTCTTGCATTAAGTTCTAGATAATTTTTAGTGGGCTTTCTTTATTTTTACAAAAATCCAAAACTATTTTGATTTTAAGTTTAACTCTTTCAACTTCCAGTTTACAGTTGGTAACTTCTAGCTTTGCAATGTATTTTTATAGTGTTTTTATTGGATTAATTTAATTTACTTGCTCTTTAATTTTAGTTCTATTTTACTGATTAGATTTTAATTGCTTGCATTGAATTGTGATTTTGACTAGAGTAATTTTATCATCCATTGTTTGATCTTGATTAACTATACAATTACCCGTAAAACTTGGTAATTGCCTTCTAACAATCCTTGTGGGAACGATACCCACTCATCCTATACTACTACCAACTCCGTATACTTATGGAAGTGAGGTAAAGTGTAGTGGTTTTGTGTGCTTTCTTATTACTCCTTTGCTTTAAATTGATCTCTACCTAAGGGCTAGACAAGTTTTTAGCGCCGTTGCCGGGGATTGTCCTTGGTTTTTGGCAATATCAAGCACTATACGGGTCATTTAGATCCTTGGTTTTTGGCAATATCAAGCACTATACGGGTCATGTGGATTAAGCATTTTAGTTTAGTTTAGTTAATTTTGTTTATCTTTATGTTTGTTGATTGTCTTGTAGAATTAACTTGGCACTCAAATTGACTATTTTCTTTGGTTTTGGTTGTAGTGTATGGTAAGAAGAGAGATTTGTATAAAGGCCATTCATTTGCTTGGATAAGGAAAAGGAAAGAGAGGTACGGGAAATCCAAAAATTGAGAAGGGTACAACAAGACCAAGAAATGATAGAAATGGAAAATGCTAATGCTCATCAAAGGAATTTGAACATCGAAAATGAAGAAGAAGAGATTGTTGGAAATAGCGGGATAGGTGGCTATGGGAATGGAAATGGCATGAATCGGAATGGAAGGCCATTAAGGGAATATGCCTTGCCAAATTTTGATAGAGAGAACTAGAGTATTGCACGGATGCCCATGCAAGCTAACAACTTTGAAATTAAGCCCGCCTTAATCCAAATGCTCCAAGCTCATTCCATGTTCAGGGGTGGTCTCAATGAAGATCCCTATACACACGTCATGAATTTTGAAAAAGTTTTGGACACGTTCAAATTTAAGGGAGTACGCCCAGATTGTGTATGAATGAGGGTGTTTCCGTTCTCTCTCCGGGATAGGGCAAAGTCATGGTTGCAATCCCATGCATCCAATGAACATTTACTACTTGGAAGTTCTTGGCAAAGCATTTTCACCCGCAAGAACCGCTAAATTGAGAAATGAAATCACCTCTTTTAAGCAAGCTATTGGTGAAAGCTTGGGAGAAGCTTGGGAGCGGTTCAAGGAGTTGCTAAGGAAACGTCCTCATCATGCGATTCCTTTGTGGCTTCAAATCCAAACTTATGGGTCCATCTCACAAGACTCCAGAAGAAGCTCAAGAGTTGCTTAATAGAATGGCATACAATCACTATTATCATGGATCGATGACCTCACTGGTGACTCAACACCAAGCCAATCAAACCAATGCCAATAGTGCAGTGTTGAATTTGAACGTGCGAGATACTCTTTTGGCACAACAAATCATGCTCATGAGTGTGATGAATAATGTTGCAAAGGCGTTGGAGAATTTGGGAAAACCAAGTAGTGTAAATGCCGTGTTTTCTTCTTCAACCCAACCAAGTATGGTATGTGATTTTTGTGGAGGCACTCTTCATGATGTAAATGGACAATGTGAGATACCTTATAGGTCAAATGAACAACTCAATTATGTGTCTAATCAATCATCATTTCCAAGGAACCCATTCGAAGCTTATGGGAACACATATAATCCTTTTTGGAGGAACCATCCTAATTTTTCATAGAGCAACTCCAACAAGAAATCCAATCACCCTTACCAACCAAATCCCCCCACCTCAAAATGTCCAAACACTCAAGCCTCAAGTTCCTTACCTAGACCTTATCAACCGCCACACCAAAGAAATTTCCAACCCAACTCATATCAATCTTTTCCTAATCTTTCATTTCAAAAGCAACAAGCAAGGCCTCAATTTCAATATCCAAACTCTCCCCAACCTATGTATCATGACTAATATGCTCCAAGAGAGAATGTGGGAGAAGATGGTTGGAAAAGAGAAGTCGAGTAATTGAGGAGAGAGTTGGATAGGAAAATGAGGAACATAGGAGAGATTATGAGAACTTGAAGGCATCTACAAGGAATAGTCTTGGAGATTCAATTGGGCCAATTGGTGAGGTTGAATAATGAGAGGCCTTTAGGGGTGCTTCCAAGTGATACCATTCCAAATCCCAAGAAGCAATGCAAGGCCATCACCCTTAGAAGTGGTAAAGAGTTGGAAGAAAGGGTTGGAAAATCTGTAGAAAAGTGGAGAAAAAGAAGGAGTTGAGGATGAAGAGAAAGAAAAAGGAGAGTCTTCAAATGGGCAAGACAAAATGATGAATCAGTCTATTAAGCCCAACTCACTAAGCAATGAAGGCAAGGATCTGAAGCATCGTGAGCCGAAGCACGTTAATATGCCCTTTTCTCAAAGGCTAAGGGATGAAGTAAAGGCAAAGAAGTTCAAGAAGTTTCTTGAGATCTTCAAAAATCTTGAAATCAACATTCCATTCATGGAGGCCCTTGAGAACATGCCCACCTATGCTAAATTCATGAAACAAGTCCTCACTTCAAAAAGAAAATTGCATGGGGATAATAGTAGCTCTCGCACTGAAAGTGAGAAGGAATATCTTTTTAGTGTCTTTCTCGAGTTATCAATTCATTGACCATTTATATAATGAGGATTCGGCAAGAATCTCATTTTTTGGTAGTACGAAGGGGGAATTGGCCCAAAAATCGAAAATGCCTGCCCCAGTGAGAAGTTCGTGTGCCCACAACGATTAGCGACGGTAGGTTCCCTGAGGTAGTAGATCGTGTTGAACCCCAGTTATGTTAATCATGTTTTGATGATGAAACAAATCATACTAAAAGTTTGATAACAAGTGTGCAGAAAAACAGGTAGGTTCGGACGCAAATGATCGTCCGAACAAAAACAACCACAAGAGCTTCGGACGATGGTAATCGTCCGACACAAAGAAATTGAAGCAAGCCTCGGACGAAGAACAGCGTCCGTTCGTATTCCAGTAGACTTTGCTTCGATCGGACGCATGTTCGGACGCACCCTCGGACGTCCGAACGGATACCCTCATACCATCTAGTGATTAGAGTTCAAATTCCGAATCGAAGATTTAATATAGAAAAGACTTCTACATTGATTACAAACAATTCTTGAGCTATTTGGGAGAAATAGTGGGTACAAGTGTTGTAATAGTGTAGGTAGTGTGAAAAGAGCTTAGAAGTGTAAAAGTTCTTCAAGTGTAAGAGTGGAGAGATAACAATTGTAACAAAGGGAGGTTGTGAGTGTAAAACTCTTGGCTCAACTAAAGGGAATTAGTGTGAGCAAGAGTGATCCTCATTTGTGTACAAGAGGTTATTGTCTCACCTACTTTGAAGAGACTTTTAGGGGCTGAACTTCAAGTTGTGAACTTGGTAGTTGCCTTGTGAGAAGCTCTTTGTAATTCCAAGCTCCAAGCTTTCGAGAAGCTAGGGAGTTTGGTTTGATTCTCTTAATCTCAATATTCTTATTTGTTCTTTAAGCTTAAACTGTTGAATATCTATTGTATTCATTTGTGCTTAAGTTTTCATTTGGTGCACAAAGTTTGAATTTCTATTAAGCACAGAAAAAGGTTTGTCTTTAGAGTAACCTAATTCACAATATCCCTCTTAGGTTGCTTTTGGGGCCAACAATTGGTATCAGAGCATTCTATCTCTTTATTTTTGCTTAAATTGCATTAGAGTAAAGATCATGGCAACCAATAATACTTTGTTTTTAGAGGGGCATTCTATCACTAGACCTCCCATGTTTAATGGAATTAATTTTGTTTATTGGAGGGATAGAATGAAAATTTTTGTTCAATCTATTAATATTGAATTGTGGTATATTATTTATGAAGGCCCTTTTGAGGCAAATATTTTTGATGAAAATACTCATAGATTAAGGCCTAAAACCAGATTTGAGTTAAATGCACAAGATAAAATAAATTATTCTTATATCTTTAAATGCTAAAGCCATTAATATTTTGTATAATGCTTTGGATGCAGATGAGTTTTCTAAGGTAAAAGGTTGCATATCGGCCAAGGAGATATGAGACAAATTGAAAGAAATCCATGAAGGAAGTGAAGATATTAGAGAGCAAAAGAAGTCACTTCTTGTGGCTAAATATGAATCCTTCAAAATGGAACCTCATGAGAACATTGACAAGATGTATTTGAGGTTCAATGATATGGTAAAGGATTTGGAAGGTTTGGGTAAAGAATATTCCTTGAGTGAAAAGAATAGAAAAATTTTGAATGCTTTACCTAAGGAATGGGAACCTAAATCCATTGCCATAGAAGAGTCTAAAAATTTAAATTCTATGCCTATTGATTCATTGATCAATTCTCTAACCTCATTTGAATTGAAGTTGACATACAAGCTACAAGATGAGGAGGCAAAGGGAAAAAGAAGCATAGGCATTTAAAGCTTCATCAAAAAAAGGAAAAGACTCAAGGAGGAAGCCTCACTTCAACAACTTCCAAATCACTTGGGATGATTGCAATTCGGATGGAGAAGTTGAAGAAGAATATGAGGAGGGACAAATGGCATTTATGGCACTTGGCGATAATGAGGTAACCTCTAGTTGTGATTCTTGTGATGATTCATGTAATAATGATGATGATGATGTTGAATCATTTATTTTTAAAATGCATGAATGTTTGAAAGAATCATATGCTAAGAACAAAGAGTTAAAAATTAAAGTTAATACTTTATTGAGTGCCAACTCAAAACTTGTGCATAAAAATAATTCTTTGACAAAAGAAAATGATGTTTTGAAAGAAAAATTTGTTGGAAAAACCAAGATCATGGAAGAACAAGCTTCATTGAAGAAAAGATTAGATGATCTTGATGTTACTTTGAAAACAAAGAAAGAAAATGTTTTTGAAAAGAAAAAAACTAGAAATATATTTTTGAACAAAAATTTTATCACCTTTAGAAAAAATGATTTGTGCTTTGTAAAATCTAAATCTTCTTTGAATGGCAATAAGAACATTATTTGTAATTATTGTCATCAACACGGCCATATAAAGAAAAATTGTTATGTTAAAAGAAATGAAAAATTAGGAATAAATTCTATTTGGGTGATTAAGCATGTTACTAATCCAATTGGACCCAAGAAAGTTTGGGTACCAAAAGTTGTTGCTTAACTTTGTATGTAGGTATGCTTGGAAAGCACCAAGGAATTCAAGATAGATTATCTATGAAGGGTGCTCAAGGCATATGAGCTAAGATCATATTGAAATGGGTAACATCTAAAGTTTTGTGCTTTCATTTATCAAGTTGAAATATGTTCTCTTGAATATTACTCATCTATATGGTCAAATGTGTTTAGCATGCTAGGATACTTGTATCCCCAAAATTTTGTCTATAAATATCACTACTTGGAAAAGAAAGGGGGAGCATTTTTTTTAAATGAATCTGTTTTTTACAAGAAATTGCATCACACATGCTTCATTGTTTTGATGATGCTTATCCCGTAGAGAGAAAGGAAACTCTTTCCACACTACCTACACTATTACAACACTGTCTCTTATACACATCTAGATGTGTATAAGAGACACATCTAGAGTGTATCCGTTCGGACGTCCGAGGGTGCGTTTGAACATGCGTCCGATTTCTTATGTTTTGATAATGCCAAAGGGGGAGAAATAATGGACAAATTCTCTTGTGTAGTACTTCATACTTTATGGTTGTTTTTCTGAATTGTCCAATTGATTTGTCATCATCAAAAAAGGGGAGATTGTTGAACCCCAGTTATGTTAATCATGTTTTGATGATCAAACAAATCATACTAAACATTTGATAACAAGTGTGCATCCGAACAGGTAGGTTCAGACGCAAATGATCGTCCGAACAAAAACAACTACAAGAGCTTCGGACGATGGTAATCGTCCGACACAAAGAAATTGAAGCAAGCCTCGGACGAAGAACAGCGTCCGTTCGTATTCCTGTAGACTTTGCTTCGATGGCGGACGCATGTTCAAACGCACCCTCTCACGTCCGAACGGATACCCTCGAGAACGGATGCGTGTCGGACGCAAGGTTCAGCGGCCGTCCGAACGGTCCAACGGCTAGTTTGTTCGGGACGCACTCTTGCTGCATCGGCCGTCTGAAGGTCCAACGGCTAGTTTTCCAAGACAGAAAATAGCCGTTGGGAAGTTGTTGGAAGCTGTCTCTTTGGCAACTATAAATGTGTATAGGTCTGATTTAATATAGAAAAGACTTCTACATTGATTACAAACAATTCTTGAGCTATTTGGGAGAAATAGTGGGTACAAGTGTTGTAATAGTGTAGGTAGTGTGAAAAGAGTTTAGAAGTGTAAAAGTTCTTCAAGTGTAAGAGTGGAGAGATAACAATTGTAACAAAGGGAGGTTGTGAGTGTAAAACTCTTGGCTCAACTAAAGGGAATTAGTGTGAGCAAGAGTGATCCTCATTTGTGTACAAGAGGTTATTGTCTCACCTACTTTGACACAGAGACTTTTAGGGGCTGAACTTCAAGTTGTGAACTTGGTAGTTGCCTTGTGAGAAGCTCTTTGTAATTCCAAGCTCCAAGCTTGAGAAGCTAGGGAGTTTGGTTTGATTCTCTTAATCTCAATATTCTTATTTGTTCTTTAAGCTTAAACTGTTGAATATCTATTGTATTCATTTGTGCTTAAGTTTTCATTTGGTGCACAAAGTTTGAATTTCTATTAAGCACAGAAAAAAGGTTTGTCTTTAGAGATAACCTAATTCACCCCCCTCTTAGGTTGCTTTTGGGGCCAACAGATCGCAACTGGTTTTTCCACCACAAGTCAATCCGGTGTGTTGCTTTTACCCATGAGCTTCCAACATTTTCTCATTAATTTACCTAGGAGTTGTTTTCGGGTGCCAAAGATGCTAAATGTCAATGAGAAAAGGAAATTCCTTGTGGAACTTAAACATTACTTTTGGGAAGAGCCATATTTGTTCCGACGGTTTAATGATCAAGTCCTTAGGAGATGTGTCTCAGAATGTGAAATTACCCATGTGTTGAGACATTGTCATTCATCTCCAGTCGGTGCACACCATGGAGCTCAACGAACGGCTTTCAAGGTTCTTCAAAGTGGTTTATATTGGCCAACTATGTTTAAGGATTCCCGAGAATTTGTGCTCAAGTGTGATGAATGTCAAAGGGTGGGCATTTAAGTTAGATGACACATTGTGGGCCTATCAGATGGCATGTCCCTGTATCGTATTGTGTATGGAAAAGCACGTCACTTGCCTGTGCAACTTGTGCATAGAGCATATTAGGCAATCAAGAACTTAAATTTTGATTTGAAGGAAGCATATGAAAAGGGAATGCTTGATTTGAATGAGTTGGATGAATTCCGGAGGGAAGCATTTCAAAATTCTTTGATCTTGAAGAAGAAAACTAAGATGTGACATGAAAAGCTCATCCTAAGGAAAGAATTTAAAGTTGGTGATTTGATGCTACTTTACAATTCACGGCTTTTCCTAAGTCTCTGGTCAATTTTCAACACGCGATCTAAGTAACCCTAATTATTAAATCAATCCAGACACTCACCATAGATTAATTAATAAAAACATTAAAACCCAACAAGATCAATTAGGTGAATATAACATAAACACAAGCGATTATGTCAATTTAATTATTTTCTCTAAATTCAATAACGCTAATCGAGCAATTATTAAAGCTAGTTGCTTCACAGATTGAATTGATCAAATTGATTCCAATAGTTCACTATTCTCCAGCCATAGCAATTAAAAATAAAAATCATAAAATTTACACAGAAAAATAATCAATTATTGATATAAAAAATGAATAAATTAAAGTACAAAAGTCTCAAAACATAATAAAATCTACTATGGCTTCAATTCCCTCGACCAAGAAAGAAGGTTTAGGCACTAAGTGCCATGGAAGTGAGCATAAGAATTTCTGCTGAAAAGCTCGTGATGAAAAACAAAGAAAAAACATTGTCCCTTCTATTCACCTTACATGAGATATTTATTCCCAAGGAATACTAGGGTTATAATCCCTGCCTAAGGATAAGAACGTGAAACGGATGAAAAAAATACCAATAAGATGAAGAAATCTGCCAAAAAATAAAAATCTTGCAACCCTACTATTGCGCAAGCACGTGCATGCCTTAAATCTGGCACATGTGTAGGCAAACCTTAATTCAGAATGTGCTCACTAGAAATCGTGCTTGTGCCCAACTCTTAGGTCGCACATGTGCACAACTTCCAATAGCCGTGAAGCATCTTCGGCTTCAATTTTTTCCTTGATGCTAATGGAATTTGGAAAAGTGAAAAACATGAAATTGTAGCTCCTTCTCTAAGCTTTCCAATGCATCTTGAATCAGATTAATCGATCCTCGAACAAGAAAGTTGTGAAAAAAAAGGAAAGAGAACATGATCCAGAAAGAAAGTTGAATCCAGGATCCAGTGATGATCATGCATCTCTGTATTTTTTTAGGAGCGATGGAAATAAAAGGGAAAGAGGGAGCTTTCAAGGTTAATGGTCGATCGGCTCTAACCCTACCTTGGAGGAATCATTGAAAGAAGACAAGAGATTGTCCAATTTGTGTAAGAATGAAGCCATGCCATAGTCAAACTAGTGACAATAAAAGAGCGCTTCTTGGGAGGCAACCCGAGTTTTTAATTTGGTTATTATTGTGTTCTTTTTGGTGTGATTTTTTAGTAGTTTGATTTTGAGTAAATTAGTTTGAATTAGGTTAGAATTTTAGTAAAAAATCTAAGTTTTATTTCGTTGAATAAATGGTACTAAAGAATGAGTGAAATTGTCATTCTAACTTATTAATTTTGTGTTTGTAGGTGTCCTTGCAAATGTAGAAAAGCGATGAAGAATTGAGCAATTCTGGCTAAGTGTGAAAATTACACTTTGCAAAATTTTAGCTTGAGATCGCGATCTCAAGCTCAAACTTCTGGAGGGCATAATCGTAATTTGGTCGATATCGCGATCTCAAATTTGAGATCACGATATCAAGTTCAAACTTCTACAAAGGCAGCAATCTAGAAATAATTTTGCACCGAGTCGAGATCGTGATACCAGATCCGAGATCGCGATCTCGAGATCAAGCCAGATTGCGATCTGGAAAATCTGGATCGCGATCTCGAATTGTTGGAAAGTTTATTTATATAGCTTTTCTTCTTCTTTCTCAAAATGTTCCAATCGTCATCTCTTTAATCAAAAAATAAATTATTTTCATTTTCTTCCATTCAAAATCACTTCAACCATCATTTTATTTTATTTTTAGTCTTTTGATTTGGAGTAGTTTAATTTTCCTCTTAGTAGATTGGCTAATGGCCTTAAGCTGACTCCAAGTAGATATCTATTGTGATGCTTCATAGATTGAATCTTTGTGGGAGTTTCTTGTCAGATACTTGGTGTAGTTTTGGTTATGATTATTACTGAATAAGAGTAGAATAGCTAAGGGCCCTAAGCTGATGCCATTTTTGCATTTGTTGATGATTTGAATTGGATATTGATTTTTATAAGGATTAATTGATGAGATGCATGGCATGGTGCTTTAATACTCTTGTCATTTCTACTCAATTTTAAATTTTAGTTTGAAATTATGTCATAGTTTTAATAGTTTTTGTTATTTTTAAATATGTCATTATGTTGAATTTTGGGTGAGCGGTTGGATAAGTTGTACTCATCATTTTAATAAATGACAAGTTTGGGGGATTTTAATTTTTTTTTTTTTGGAATCGGTTGTTTTGTGTTAGTTGATGTCAAATTTTCTCCATACTTGTGCACATTTCATCCTTGGAATTTTTCTTCATCGTTTTCACTCCTTTTCACTTCAACCCTACAAAAACTAGGAATAAACCAACTAAGCTCATTATTAACTCAAATCTTGCTTACAATACATAAAAATATGATAAATGACAAATAAAATTTAAGACATATATGAGCTTATTAGTTAATTTAAGGACAATGAGACTAATTTTATCCCAACTTTACCCCAAGTACAAATTTTAATTGACTGAATGGTTTGAGAAAGGAAAAGATAATTGAAGGATATATCTGATTATTATTAAAAAATAACTATAAGCATTAAAAATTAATAATAATTAAGATTACAAGTGATTAATCTTGAATTATTTCTTGGTCCATCAAAGTTAAGACTTTCGTAATGTATCAAATCTAGCCCAATAAAAATGACTACGCAAGTCCACGTGATAAGATTGGCAAATTGAACCTGAGCTGAAGCAGACATGCCAAGGCTAAGGGCCTCTTGGATAATCATCTGACGAGTTTTAAGTCAATTTAACTTTCGATCAGTGCAACGTTGAAAGGAATTGACTTGAGTGATCAAGGATGTGAGAAGGGTACAAATATGAGAAAGTGATGGTTCAGAGGTAGAGGGATGAGGATCATGGAGTGGTGGAGGTGGTTGAGGAGGAGGAGAATGAGGAATAGCGAAATCAGAGGTAGAGGCATGGGATTGTGAATGTGTAATATCAAAAGCTGCCTTAGTTAACCATTGATCGTTGTAAAACCGGAGGCCTTTTCGTTCAATATAAGATTTGTTCCAAAATAAGGAGGAAATTATTTGTTTCCGCTGAAGGGAACTTCGAGAAAATAAAAAATTTTGGTGAGGAATTTTCCAAAGGGAATGTTTTTTCGGGTATCAGTAAGAAAGAGTTACCATAGGGAACAAAAGAGATACCCAAAATCAAGAGGAATGCCCTTGAAAACACAAAAAAAACAAGTAAAGCTGTATTTTACCGGGCTCAGTACGATGCCCGTCAGTTGACAATAACAAATTTGTGACAAGAGTGTATAGAATATTTAGTTCAAGAGTGAGCAATGTGGTTTTGGCTTCTGAGGCCTGTTTAAAATTGATGTTAAAAATGGCCCTAACCTCATCAATGTAAAATCAAGTATCAACAGCGGGCCATTTATCTAACGAAAAGAAATAGGAGAAATCATTTGGGTTTGAGATTTCGCATTCAAAAATAGTGTTAATGATGTTGGATGAAATCTCAAGATTGGTGCTGTTAACACAAGAAATTAAAGTGCGAACAGTGGGGCTTTTCCGAAGATTGGCGGTGAATTGAAGCACCATGTCATGATATACAGGTAAATCAATATGCACTAGATGACCCCAATTTTGTTTTTCAAAACATGATTTGAAAATGGAAAGATTATACTCATCAAAAGACTTTGAGATGCAGGACGTTGAACGATTATAGATTTACTTAAAAGGGATGTATACCGTTCAGATGTCTTGGCATCGATGAATTTTGGCAGGAATGGATTTGTGGAGACTTGGGGATTAGCAGATGATTCTCCTCGTATTAGTTTTTCATCCACGATTTGCTGCAGAAGAACCTCCGCGAGATTTAACCATTGTGAATGATGGGAAGGAAGAGGAAGAAAATTTTAATTTTTGAAAGATTGGTAAGAGTTTGATAAAATGAGATGGTAGATGTGGGGAAATTGATATGCTTCAGGTGAGAAATACTATGGAGAGGATAATCTTTCAACCAATTTTGGGAAAGAGGGTAGGAATTTGAAGGGGGTGTTGAAGGAACAATTTTCGCCAGAGAATGGGTTTCGGGGATTTGGGCGAGTCCGAAATGGGGAAGATGGACGATTTTAATAGAACAGGGAGACCGTTCGGACGGCCGAACATTTGGTATGCGTCCGATGAAGAATCCGAACGCTGATGAACGGACGGTCGATGGAAGATCCAGTGCGTCCAATGTTCTTTCGGACGATGGTACACGTCCGGAAGAATTCCAGAGATTTTAGTGAAGAAAATAAATATCGTTCGGACGATTATGAACGTCCAAGGAAGATAGGCAGTTTTCGGACGAAACATAGCGTCCGAAAGGCAGAGTCGTTCGGACGAATGAGTGCGTCCGAACTAAGAACCTATGCCAAGTTGATCTGTAAAATTTCCAAACATTTTCTGATAAAATTCAAAGCGATCTAGAGCTAAGGGTTTTGTAAAAATATCAGCTAGTTGATCTGAAGTAGGCACAAAATCAACACAAAATTCCTTTTTACAAACAAGATCTCTAATGAAATGATGTTTAACATCAATGTGTTTGGTTCTAGAGTGCATAACAGGATTTTTTGTGAGATTAATTGCACTAGTGTTGTCACACTTTATAGGAACACAATCAAAAAAGACACCAAAATCTTTCAGAGTATGTTTCATCCAAAGAAGTTGAACACAATAATTTCCAGTAGCAATGTATTCGGCTTCAGCCGTAGAAAGAGAAATAGAATTTTGTTTTTTGCTAAACCAGGACTTATGTATTGTTTACCATATATCATGTTTATTCTTTTTCTATCAATTTTACACCCAGCAAACTCAGCATCAGAATAACTAATTAAATCAAATGTAGAGGATTTTGGATACCACAGACCAAAATTCATTGTACCCTTTAGATATTTAAAAATTCTTTTAAAAGCTATCAAATGTGATTCTTTAGGGCAAGATTGAAATCTAGCACATAAACAAACAGCAAACATGATATATGGTCTACTGGCTGTTAAGTAAAGTAGACTTCCGATCATACCTCTATAGTGTTTTTCATCAACACTAGTGCCTTCTACTTCGTCTTTATTAAGTTTGGTTGAAGTGCACATTGGCGTACCAACTTGTTCGCAATCTTCCATTCCAAATCGTTTGAGTAGCTCCTTTGTATACTTGTTTTGCGTAATAAACATTCCTTCCTTAGTTTGATGAACTTGTAGTCTGAGGAAAAATTGCAGCTGGCACATCATACTCATCTCAAACTCTTTTTGCATTAAATGTGAAAAGTCTTTGCACAAATTTTCAGTAGTTGCTCCGAAAATAATATCATCAACATAGATTTGAACAATTAACAAACCATTTAAATCTATTTTTGTAAAAAGAGTGGTGTCAATTACACCTCTTTTGAATCCATTTTCTATCAAGAAACCACTTAATCTTTCATACCAAGCTCTTGGAGCTTGTTTCAAACCATATAAAGCTTTGGAGAGTTTGAAAACATAATTTGGAAGATTTTTATTTTCAAAACCCGGAGGTTGTTCAACGAAAACTTCTTGATCAATAAAACCATTTAAAAATTCCATTGAATTACTTTTGACATCCATTTGAAATAATTTGAAATTATTGAAACATGCAAATGCGAGAAACATGCGAATGGATTCTAATCTAGCCACGGGAGCAAAGGTTTCATCAAAGTCAATACCTTCTTCTTGAGCATAACCTTTTGCAACAAGTCTAGCTTTGTTCCTTATGATTTCACCTTGGTCATTTAATTTGTTTCTAAAGACCCATTTAGTTCCAATAACGGGATGAGAAGATGGTCTTTCAACCAAGGTCCATACATTATTTTTCTCAAATTGACTAAGTTCATCTTGCATGACATTAACCAAAAATTCATCACTCAAAGCAACATCTACATGTTTAGGTTCAATGTGAGAAAGTAATGCACAATTACTATTCAAAGGTTTATGAGAGCGAGTAGTTACCCCATCGGATAGATCACCTATGATTAAATCTTGAGGGTGACTAGAGACGAATCTCCAACTCTCAGAAGATCATTTGGAGTATCCTCATTCTTTTCATCATCTATTTTGGAGTGATGGTTGTTGACATCATTGCTTGATGTGATCTCTTGATGATCTTCATGAATAACGAGCTTTTCGAGCTCCTTTAGAATACCTACATCTTCATCTTCACATAAATTTTTTGAAATAACATCATTAGTTTCATCAAATGTAACATGCACAACTTCTTCAATCAAGAGTGTTCTTCTATTGGAAACTCGGTAGGCTTTCTTGTCACTAGAATATCCTAGAAAAATTTCTTCATCCGATTTTTTGTCAAATTTTCCAAGTTTTTCTTTGATTTTTAAAATAAAACATTTGCAACCAAAAACTTTAAAATAGCTCACAACGGGTTTTTTACAAAAGAGGAGTTCATAAGGTGTTTTGTTTAAAAAGGATCTCAATAAAACTCGGTTCATGACATAACAAGCCGTGTTAACCGCTTCGGCCCAAAAGTATTGAGGTAAGTCGCATTCGCTAATCATAGTTCTAGCGGTTTCTTGAAGAGTCCTATTTTTCCTTTCGACAACACCATTGATTCTCACTGAAAGATGTTGAGGGACTCTAACAACCGAAAATTCATGAGAAATACCGTTGTGAACACAAAAGTCAGGAAAACCTCCAAATTTAAATTCGACACCATTGTCACTTCTTAAACGAATGATTTTAAATTTAATAGATTTTGAATTTTGGAAAACAGTTTTACAAATTTTTCAAACACCTCGTTTTTGTGAACAAGAAATAATACCCAAGTATACCTAGAATAGTCATCTACAATATCAAAAGCATATTTGCAACCACCAAGACTAGCATATTGAGTAGGTCCAAATAAGTCTAAATACAACAATTCTAAAGGTTTATGAGTAGACACAAAATTCTTTGGTTTAAAAGAAATTTTGACTTGTTTACCAAATTGGCATGCATCACAAATTTTATTTTTTAAAAATTTTAGTTTTGGCAAACCTCTTACCAAGTCTTTCTTAGCAAGTTTTTTAATCAAATCCATATTAAAATGACAGAGTCTTCTATGCCAAAGCCAAGGATCATCTATGGAAGCGGTAAGACATTTTACATTGCTATTGCTAATTTTATCAAGATGAATCACATAAACATCATTGTGCCTAGTGCCCTTGAATAAAACAACATGATTTTTATCAAGAATAAGACATTCATGCTTGGTAAAAAATACATATAAATTTTTGTCACAAAGTTGACTAACACTTAATAAATTATAGTTCAAATTATCAACAAGAAGCACATTCTTAATCAAAGTTTCACCATTTTTACCTACATCACCAATGCCAATTGATTTTGCTTTATTGTTATCTCCAAAAGTGACTTTTCCACTATTTTTGGATGTGAGATTCGTGAAGAGAGAAGCATCACCCGTCATGTGCCTTGAACATCCACTATCTATGAACCACTTAGCATTGTTAGTGATGTTGAGTGCCTACACATTAAATCAATTGATAACTTTTGGTACCCACATTTTCTTGGGTCCATTTGAGTTAGTGAAATTGCTAACAATCCATGCAATTTTCATTCCAAGCTTTTGTCGTTCTTCTTTACATAACACATATTCTTAACATGTCCGTGTTGTTGGCAATATCTACAAATAATATTTTTATTTCCATATAAAGATGATTTTGGTTTTACAATACATAAGTCATCCCTTCTAAACGTGACAAAATTTTTGTTGATTACTACATTTCTATTTCTTTTTAAATCAACAACATTTTCTTTCTTTCTAGTCAAGAGAGCATTCATATCATCCATTCTTTTCTTCAAGGAGGCTTGTTCTTCCTTGACCTTGGATCCCACATGCATTCTTTTCTTCAAATCACGATTTTCTTGTGATAGCCTATTATTTTCATTCACAAGTTTAGAGTTAGCATTTAACAAAGCATTTGATTTTTTGACTAACTCCTTATTTCTAGCATATGATTCCTTTAAGCTATCATGAAATTTCAAAATGAAAGCTTCAAGATCATCTTCATCATTTTCATCATTGGAGTCATAGTTAGAATTTACCTCATCATCTCCAATAGCCATAAAGGCCATTTGTGCCGACTCCATTTCTTCTTCAACTTCTCCTTCGGAGTTGCAATCATCCCATGTGATTTGAAAGTTATTGAATCTAAGTTTTCTTCCTTCCTTCTTTTTCTTGGAAGGAGACTCATTTGCAAAGTGTCCGAGTTGACCGCATTCAAAACATTTTTCGTTTTGCTTCTTCATTTCAAGCCTTTGTTTCCTTTGAAATTGTTTGAATTTGTAGCTCCGCCTCTTCTCATTCTTCGTTTGTTGATGTAGTGTTTAAGAAATCCTTTGGTGATGAGTGCAAGATCTCCTTCATCAAGATCTTCATCTTCTAGATTGATGGAGCTGTTTTCATCTTCTTCTTGAGAGGTCTTTAGAGCAATGCTCCTTCTTGGCCTTGCTTCTTCATCATTCACTACTTTAGCCTTTACAATTCATAAGAAGTAAGAGAATTGATTAGCGATTCAATAGGCATTAAATTTAAATTCTTGGCTTCCTCTATAGCAATAGTTTTGGCATCACCATTCTTTGGATAGAGCATTTAAGATTTTTCTATTTTTTTCACCCAAAGAGTACTCCTTACGCAAGACTTCAAGATCCTTTATAATGTCATTGAACCTACAGTATATTTTGTCAATGTTCTCATGTGGTTCCATCTTGAAGGACTCATACTTGGCAACAAGTAAGGATTTCTTTTGCTCACGAACATCGTCGCTCCCTTAATGGATTTCCTTCAATTCATCCCAGATTTCTTTAGCGGAAATGCATCCTTTCACACGAGTTGATTCATTTGCATCCAAGGCATTATATAGCACATTCATGGCTTTTGCATTTAACGTCAAGTTTTCCTTGTCTTGTGGAGTGAGCTCATCCCTTGTCTTTTCTCTTCTTCTATTTGTGTGATCATCAATGATAGAAGCTTCAAAAAGACCTTCATTGACAACATACCACAAATCAATGTCAACAGATTGCAGAAATATTTTCATTCTATCTCTCCAACTAATAAAATTTGCCTCATTAAACATCTATAGGGGGCCTAGTAACGAATTGACCCTCAAAGAATAGAGCATTGTTGGTTGTCATAATAGTTCTTTTCTCAAAAGCAGTTTAAGCAATAAAATGAGACCAAGCTCTGATACCAATTGTTGGTCCCAAAGCAACCTAAGAGGGGGGTGAATTAGGTTTCTTAAAAAATATACTTTCAGAAATATTGAGATTTTTCAAATATAAACTGATATAATAAAATCAATGGAACAATGAAGTAAAGAGAGAAAATTAAACAACCAATACTTCCAAGCTAGCAAGCTTGAAGCATTAAATCACTAGAATGCTTCACACACTTGGTGAGCCAATAATCTTTACAAAGTTGGAAACTTCTTGCTCACACTAAAACTCTTTTAGTTGAGCCAAGATTCTTACGTACAACAACACTTTTGTACAAGATTATTACTCCACTCAAAGTTGAATTGCACTCACAACTGCACACTAATACAACAAGCACTATGGCCAATTTGTACTCAAATTGCTTTTCTTAGTGCTAAGGCTTGTATTCAATGTATTAGATGATTTTTACTTAATGTCAAAGCAGTTATTTATAAGAGCAATAAATTGTGCTTGCAACTACTTCCTAACGGCTAAATAATAAATGCAGAGAAAGTAGCCGTTGGGGTTTCGGACGTCCGAGACATATTCGATGCGTCCGACACAGCGTCCGATCTTCATGCAGTTGTTGAAGAGCTTCGTTCGGACGTTCGTGCATGCGTCCGGTCCTTCGTCCGATAGATGTTTCGGTCGATCATGTTCGTCCGTAAAGAGAAGCAGTAGGATCCTATTTTTTTCTCCCTGTTCGTTCGGACGGTGCAATGCGTCTGAGAAGTTTTGACCCAGTTCGGACGGTTCAGTGTGTCCGAAAGCCCTGTCGGACGAATATTAGACACATCTAGATGACTGCAAAAACTTGTTTACAGAGTTAAGTGTTTATGTCATCATCAAAATAAGGTTTGGAAAACATCAGTATACTTACAAGTGTGTGGGAGTTGATTAGGATAATTAAGATTGTTTTATTTTATTACTTGTTCACTATTTCCAAAAACCTAATCAACAATTCACCGAACACCACATCTCTTGCAAATTGGACCGATCATGCAAATGGAGTCTAGTAGGTACTCTAAACCCAACCAGTGATTCTAAAATCAATTAAAGAGGTTAAATATCTTTGATAGATTAAATTGAGAAAAATCAATTACGGCTAATTATGAGATTAGTTTACCCTTAATTGAGATGGTAATTGAACTGTTCTAAATTAAACCTTTCACTCTTGACCTATAAATATTAGGTCATACTCAATGAGAAAAGCAGGAGGAACTTCCAAGAGAGAAGCACTTCAAGCTACTCGACACTTCAAAGGATGAGACTTTTGCAATGTAGGACAACAAAAAGCACGACAAGCAAAGGCGTCGCATCTTCTATATCAAGAACAAGTCAAATTCTTCAATGACTCTTCAATCGAGATCAAGCTTCAAGCCCTCGGGAAAAGAACAACCAGCACATCAACGCTGTGAGAGATTGGAGACAAGACTTCCACAACTTAGGTGATCAAAAAGCATGAGAAATAAAGTGCCACATCTTCCACGACAATCAAAGTCCGTACTCTTCATCACTCTCTACTAGGATCAAGCTTCAAGTCCACGTTGTACACATCCTCCATTGATTTCGTCCACAAGAAATTGAAAAAACTCAACGGTTCGAGATCAAGCCTATCATGGCCCTCAAGTTGTTATCAATTCATTGATGTTTCAAGATCAAGCCTATATCGGTCGTCACCAAATTTGGAGCTCGAATTAGAGGAACAACAATAAAAGGTCGTGTTCTTTATCAGCTCCACTTCGACTGAAATCAAGCTTTCATGCCCTTAGTTTCAACTACTGCTCTCCATCGCTTGCATAAAAGAATTGAAGGGCACCGCCAATGATTCAAGATCAAGCCTACAAAATTGACCTTTGGATCATCACCAAATTCGGAGATCGAATATTAGGGTTTATACCTTGTAAACGGTGTTAAAACAATAGAGAATTGTAACCTACTTTTTAAAAAATAATAATAAAGTCATTCATTTGTGCATTTTATTTCTTGTCTTAACTTTCATGCATGAAATTTACGTGTACAATAACATTATGTTATAATTTTTTATATCCTTCACCAATTAATGCTGAAGTATATTTTAATTGCTTTTTTTCAGTTTACAAGTTTGTGACTTCCAAAAAATATTAATAACATTTTATTACAATGTATGGTGCATAAATAGGTGTTCTAATAGTCAAACCAACACAAACAAGCACACTGATATGCACATAAATATGTTTTTATGTTTTTTTTTTAGTTTATAAGTTTGTGATATTTTACGTGTTTTAAATTTTTCTTTAATTGACACACACAATCATCTTACATGCACATATATTTTTCGTAAATAAATTTGTAAAAGAATATATTGAGAAATATATTTTATTTTTTTGTTTTGAATTTGTGATTTTTCAAACAAAATACTTACCAACTGTATTCATTATATTATACGGTGTGTTTCAACATATTACAAATTTTTATTCAAATCAATA